>CM066032.1:1791131508-1792520791 GCA_033557465.1 Ichthyophis bannanicus | reverse complement strand
GACTGGGGTTTCTAGTCCCACAGATGCTCCTTGTGGTCTTGGGCAAGCCACTTAACCCTCCATAGCCCATGTTCCCTGTAAGTATTAGTGTATGTGTCTCATATCCCCATGTGTTAAATGTATCCCCCAATTGTGTTGTGACCACTTTGATTGAAGGATAAGGCGGTATACAAAAACTGTCTAAATAAATAAATAAAAAATAAGAACAATCCCACATAATGCACAAATTCTTGCATACAAATTTACACCTGGTCTGACTAAGGTCGAAAACTGTGCATACATTCTATACGTGTACCTGTAAAATGCAAATGTACATCACAACTCCACCTCCATTCCATCCTAACCACGCCCCCAGGAACACCTACATGCTGATCCCAGAAAAGAAGGCGCGCACTTCCCCACTTTCCAAATGCAGTCGTGCAATTCTATAAAAGCCCTTTTACATCTGTAGAACAGACTGTACCAGGGAAGAAGCTTTAGCTTATCAGATGAATGAAAATGCCAGAAGCATTTTGTTGAAATTGCAGTTTCTCTTGTCATAGTAATATTTAAATTGGTCCGCCATTCTCAGAACTAAGGTCTTCTTGAGCAATCCTTGACTTCATGCTCCCCACACACTATTTATGCTCTTTAGTTACATTCTTCTTGCGTTTCTCTCAGTCCTCTCCCATCTTTGTGTCTCTAAGTGATGCTACTGTTAATACTGTTGGGATTGGTAGGAGACTTACTTAGTAGCTGTTAGAAGGGTCCCTCTCTCATGCAGTAATTATTTTTCATGGTGTCACTGGAAGTCCACAAATAATTTTTCCAAAAATAGGTTTCATCTCTTCAGGGCTACCACAACCCCTCTATTACCTTTCTATACTTCAATATCTTCCATTCCTTAACCTCTTGAATTGAAACACTGCCTAGTGGTTAGTCTGACATGGCAATTCATTCTCTAAAGTAACAATAGGAAACCTGCAATTACAGCAGTGTTCTGCGGAGTGGAAACAGAGAGTCAATTGGTAACCACTAAAGAAATTGTTTGTGTGTAATTTAAAGCAGGGTTACTTTCCAATAATCAATTAGCAGTTAATAAAGCTCCCTGCTCTTCTGCTCTTAGCATGCTGCCAACAGCTGTGAGCCTCTTCCTGGACCAATTTTTATGCCCAGTGATTTGAAGGCAATACAAATTATTTACAAGTCAATCACCTATTATTCTGGCAGTATAACACTACGTTAAAGGTTGCAGTATTGCCAGTATTGTGAATGCATATAAGTGTTGGAAATGAGTTATACCATAAATATACAAACTGAGCTGGTGTAGGACATAATTATTATTCATTTGTTTTTATTGTACCTTTGTAAAACTCTTGAATATCCTTGTGAGGTTTGGAAGGGGTTGTAAGAATATTAATAGAGACACGGTTATAGAAATGATAAAATATGGTCAATAGGCTCATATAAAAGATGCCAAAGAAATCAGAAAGTAGAAGAGTTTGTTGTGCCCTAGACGCTATAATTATTTTCCTTCTTAGAGGGAATTAATTTCTATTATTATGAGAGAAAGGTCAGTCCATTGCTCTTCTGCAGAATTTTGAACAGACTGGTAAAATGAAAGCTTTGTATACTGTTGGTTGCCCTATCTATCCATATGTGCTATAGGGTGGCAAGCAGGTGCACATCCAGAAGAGTTTGTTACCTGGCAACCAATGCAAGAATAGGTGATCCTAACCAGAATGAAAAGGCAGGCCGAAACTGAACATGAGTGTGTGACAACAAAGGAAACAAGAAGGGCTGTTTGAACTTTGCCAAGGAGAAAAAAAATGGAGTTGGGAAACTGGATTCAAAATTCAAGGTTGCTATAGAACAGCCAGAGAGAAGAAAATATGTGGGAAATAATTCAAGGTTCATCCTCTGTTTTCTAAATCTTTGGACGATCTCAATAAGCTGTTGGTTAACATAGAGCTTTACACCATAAGCTGTCTCACTAACTTGTTGAGTCCTGACATTTAATTAAGTTCTTAACTCATGCCTTTCCAATGAGCGGTCTATATGAGCGATGCATTCTTGATGCAAGTCCTTTGGTTTCTTCTGACCAGATTAGTTCTTTTAAAATCTTTTTTATGCCTTTGCTATTTATAGAATAAAATGGAGAATGTGGTAAAGGGATTAGGTTCCCTGAGTTCAGATTATCTGACCAAAACATTATTTTTGATAGTTTCAGCTCTGGTTTCCTGTTTCTACTTTACTATTGATTGGGACTGTTTGGGACACCTTTTTGACATTTGTGGATCTTTTTCTGCTTTATGCTAACTTTCTGTATCCTTTGGTTTTGGAAACACGGTGTCTCCACACACAGACACTTTTGCATATTCAGAGGAACAGCTTAAACAAATTCTTAAATGTTCAATGTTGTTTGAGGACGGAGGCGATTACAACCAGTCGAGCTCTTGGAAGGCTTTAAAAGCTGCACATAGAAGATTGATTCATGCTCAGCTGCATGGGGCATCATTGATTCAATATTTACATTTCTGCATCATCCCTTGGGGTTTGTAGGTAAGCAAACCACCCAAATTGTTTACGGAAGAACCAGATTTTTTGTTTATATGGAATGGTATATTGAATAAAGGGGTCATTCCAAGCCATGTTTAGTGGGGATGGATATCAGGGTCAGATGTCAATCCCCGCTAAATGCCAGGACCATATCCCCTGCTCATCGCTCCCCGCACATACATAGGAGATGTACTGGGAGCTACGGATGAGGGAAGGAGGGGACGGGATGTTGTACATGGTGTTTTTGCAACAGTTTGCACTAACCTGCAAATACTTCTTGGATGAATTTTCCTCTTCCCACCACATCCTGGAAGGTTCTTGACAGTTTCATGAGCAGAAAACGTCTTAATAATACTGCATACTATAGATACAAGAATCCCAAGGTCATTGGAGATGGCCTTGTATCCCTTTGATATTTGAAGTTTGCTATTTGGTAATAATGGCTTTTCTGATAGTCTCAGGCAGCTCTATTTTCTTCACCATTTTGAAAATGAAACAGGGAGTGAATGTGGCCATTTTAAACATTAGGGTCATCATTCATTGGTTGATTCAAGTCATATGAGTACTGACAATTGATCACAAATGTGTCTAATTTTACTGCATTGGGAATGTGATTCTTCTGTTCAAACTGATTTGAATTGTTTATATGGATGATCTTGATTTATTTTGATTCTTTTATGTGTCAAATATGATGTATATATAGTCCAAAGCCATTTCACTGGCCATTTTTATAGGAGATATTGGACATTAAGGAGTTGAACTGCAAGGGTGCCAATAATGTTGACCTCCACTGTATAAATGTAAGAGACATTCCCTGATCATCTGGGTATCATTCTTCACTTTTCTACATAAATAAAAAAATATTTATTTGAAAAATACTATTTTGCATAGTACTGCTTGGAAGTGGAGGAGTGACCTGTTGCTTAGAGCAACAGCCTAGTACCCAGGAGTTCAGCATTAAAATCCCACTGACAGTACTTGTGACCTTGGGCAGGCCACTTTACCCTACATTGCTTCAGAAGAAAAGGCCTGGCAATCTACTTCCAGTCATACCTTGCATTGACTTGACAGCATTTTAAAAAATAGTGTAGTTCGACAGGAAGTGTTGGCCTAGAAAAAAAATATAGTCTCTATAATTTCTCATACCTTTGACCATACCACTAAAAATGATTTCATAATACATGTTTTTATTTATTTGTCTATTTTATTCTTATGCTCTTTACCTAGAGCTCAAAGCAGATAACCTACTACGGTATAACAAATTATAAACAGAAATAACAGTAAACTAACAAACATAAAAGACTTAACAACTTTTGAAACCACAGACATCCTTTCTTCAGCTGTTATTTAACCATCTGAAGAAAGGACCTGTGTTTTCAAAATCTCATGAATTACCCATCTTTCAAAGAACCTGCTGCTCTCTTTTTCATTTACTTTTGTTGAAGAGTGAAGCAGATTTGAAGGTCAACAATGTCATGTCATACGCATGCAATCATTACCATTTTTAAAATTAAAATGAAGGAGCAATCACATATGCAAAGTTCAGCTCCCCCAGAAAGGGCACCAAACTCTCCTGAGATTGTCAATATTCTCAGAGTTTGACACTGACGCTTATGATGCCAGCATCTAATCTTTAGCACATGAAACATCTTTGAGTTTTATGTATGCTCACAGTTAAATGTAATATGAAGAAATGCCCAACTAAAATATTTTTTCCTTAGGTCCAACAAATAAATGTTGGGTTTTAGATCAAATATGCTTTTGGAGTACAATTCCAATAAAAACTATTACAAGGAAATATAATACAATAAAATTCAGGAAGCCCAAGCAAGTTGCTGGATAAAATATATTAATTAGACAGATACATTTGCTTACATAGGAAAAGTAAAGTTTCCTGATAAAATTATGTACATCACTATTTCCTTATTCTGTTTGTGGCCATCAGTTGCAATTATCTGGTTTCTAAAACCATTTGAATTACCATAATAGCAATGACTTCACAAGTCAAAGTGGTAGTTGGATGGGAAACAGCAGCATGTTGATGGTGGCAGGTTGATTGTGACTAGGTGCTCTCTGGAAAGAGGAAGAGCAGAAAACAAGATGAGCTAAAGGAAGAATGATCTAGCAACACCACAGGTCATTGGCGAGCTGGATTGGATCCATTATGCCACAGATCCCCAGAAACCAATGGTGTTGATGCTAGGAGGTGGTGATGACTGGACAAAGTCCAGCAAAACATTGGGAATCTAGGTGGCTAAATATTCAGTCACCAATCACCTTGGGCCTCTGTTTATTAAAAGGCAGTAAAGTGCTGCAGTTACCAAGTAGTAATTGTCAATAATACATGGTATCTGCAAAACCTCAGCATTAAGTGTTCGGCTGTGCCACTAATGCATGAAAATCTGCAATTGTGTTTACTTCACAACAGAAAATGCTCAGTGGACATAGCTAACCTTTTGAGATGGAGCTAACTGTTCTAATTTTCTTGCTGCTCTGACGGTTAATACATGGTAATGACCTAGTTAAATGTAACGTAGAGTCCATCACATGGGGGCATGTAGAAATTAACACATACTTGTTTCCATGTGGAACAGTTTGTATCTGTAGCATAACCTCTGATTCTTATCTGAAATACCTTTTGGTGGCTAAGTAGATATGTTTTTAATTCTCATTTAAATGGAATGTTGTCGTTTCTTATCTCATACCCATTCAATATATTCAATATATTTCAAATAGTTCTGATTCATCTATCTAGCCATCCAACACAACACTGTTTCAAATGGACTTTCCTCTTAGAGGGATTCAATCGTCTTCATCTGTTCAAAAAGCACCTAGCTTACAGCATCTGATTGAAAGAAATGAATGCATTAGGACTGACAAGCATCAATATTTGGAAAAATTAGGAAAGTGGTCAGGAAAGCAAAGATATAAAAAGAAGAAGAAATAGCCAATGCAATAAAATGGGGGGACAAGACATTTTCAGATATGTTAGTGAGATGAGGAAGTGACAAAGCGGTATTGACAGACTCAAGGGTGAAAGGGAGGAATATGTAGAAGCTGATGAGGATACAGTGGAATTGCTTAACAAATATTTCTGTTCTCTGTTCACAGATGAAGGGCCCAGAGCAGGATCTCAGAAAACACCCACAAATAGGAACAGAAGTAAAAGGGATCTTGAACAAATTTCAGAAGACTGTTCATGAGGAACTAGCTAAACTAATAGTAGACAAAGCAATGGGACCAGATGAGATATATCTGTGAGTGTTTAAGGAACTTCAGAAAGTTCTAGTGGCTCCACTGTCTGACCTTTCCAATGCTTCTTTAAAACTGGGAAAGGTCCCAGAGGACCGGAAAAAAGTGCACGCGGTTCCTTTACACAAAAGTGGAAATAAGGATGAGGCTGAGAAGTATAGGCCAGTTAGTCTAACTTATGTGGTGAGTAAAGTAATGGAAACACTGCTAAAACAGAGGATATTGAGGTTTCTGAAGTCCAGTGGATTGCAGGATCCGAAGCAGCATGGGTTTACTAGAGACAGGTCGTCAAACAAAATTTCATTGATTGACCAGAACGTTGACTAGCTTCTCTACTCCTTTCTGCTTGAAGTTGAGGTTTGCGTCTTTTGCCTGTTGTTGGCTCTTTTCGGTGGTTTGTGGTGTGCATCGCAGTGCAATGTCTGTAGAGTTCGAGTTGTGCCCAGGGCGGCGGATCGGGGGAGACCAGCCCTGCTTCATTATTGCCGAAATTGGTCAGAATCACCAGGGAGATCTGGAGATGGCCAAACGCATGATCCGTATGGTGAAGGAGTGTGGAGCTGACTGTGCCAAGTTCCAAAAGAGTGAGCTAGAGCATAAATTTAATAAGAGAGCTTTGGAGAGGCCATACACATCTGAACACTCCTGGGGAAAGACATATGGAGAACACAAGCGCCACCTGGAGTTCAGTCATGATCAGTACAGGGAGCTGCAGAGATATTCCAAGGAAATAGGAATTTTCTTTACAGCCTCTCTGGAATGGACGAGATGGCTGTAGAGTTTCTGCATGAACTAGATGTCCCCTTTTTTAAAGTTGGGTCTGGGGATACTAACAACTTTCCATATTTAGAAAAAACAGCAAAAAAAGACCAATCCAGACCAGTGAGTTGTACTTCCCAACCATCAGAGGACTTAGGGGGATGTTTACTAAAATCCGCAAATGTGCGCGCCGCAAAATAGCGCACGGAAACGCGGCACTGAAATGCGAATAAACGCGTTTAAATGCCCCGCACACGTGCGTGTCACCCCCGCACAGGTACGCGGCACACCAACGGGCCCCGTACAAGTGCGGGCCCGCAAATGTCCGATAGAGGCGTGGAACGGCGAAAGAAGGGCGGAGGAAGGCTCCGGAGGGGCGGAGGGACGGGGTCAATGGGTGGAGAGTGGGAGGGGAGAGGCTCCCCGCACAGTAGCGGGGCCGAATTTCTATGTAAAAACTACCGCGTATGAAAGAACAGAAGGTCACAGGTTCAAAGTTCGGCTGGGGATATTGCCAATTATGACCACATATTTTACACACAAATAAACCGTGGTAGTAAGCAAAACCTTTAAGGCAGAGGACAGTGGCATCAGTAAAACCCCTAACATTTACCATCCCAAGCACAGACACCATGAACAGGGTGATCACCTAGAGCAGAGTATCCCAAATGCAGTCCTGGAGGACCACACACCAGTCAGGTTCCATGCTGCCTCTAATACAAATGACTGTGCTGCATATCTATGTACCACCCTCATGTCATGCAGATGTAGCACATGCATATCCATGAGGGACAGCATAAAACCACAACAGTGTTTGCCACACCATGACATGATGTGGGAAGGCCCGATGAAAAGCACCAGCCAACAGGCCCTGACACACCCACACCCACAGGCCGCATTGCACAATGCATCCTGGAAAGGCAGGACAGTGGGCCCTGCCTGTAACCCCCAATAGTAGCAGTTGCATACGTCACCAATGCCACCCCACACCTGGGGACATGGTACACAGCTATCTAATGTTTCCATTGAACACAGTGAAATATGGATGTAGATGCTCAGTACATTCTGCCCATTGAGCACCACATGACAATCATTCAGATGTGGGTTATGTGTGCAGCAGGTCTGTTGTCTGACAGTGTGTACATCCTGGGTGGGTGACCCCCAACAGCTATGTGTAACATACCCATGCCTGTACTGTTCCCAGGACTGGTGTGTCGCCCAGGGCTGCTAAACTACTTGATCGTACCACACAAGACGACCAACCTGGCTAATGGTCACAGCAATGTGAAACATCAACATACACTCTCAAGAAAGGCAGGGCTAAAAAATAGGCATGTTGGAAGGGTTCCCGGCTCATGCAGCATAACATGTGGATGAGTCAACATTGATGAAGGAGAGAGCAGGTGTCCCCACACCAATGGTGATTTCCCCTAGGGCATGCACATGTTGCACAACAGCATGTGTGATTTGTGGGGATGTGTGGAGGACTAGGTAGTCACCCCAAACCCATAATGCTCAGCATAGGGAGTTGCGTACATGCACAGTGGATGTTCAACAACTGAGTGGCACCAGCACTAGCAGGGCCTGCAGCATGTTAGCAGAGGTGTACTGGTATCAGTGGGGCCAGTGGCAGGTGGCCAGAGAAGATGGAGCCAGAGCCCCTGACACGTGGGTGCAGTGGCCCACAACAGAAAGGGCCGCTAGGACAAGCAGACATGCTATTTGCAGGGTCTACATTGACTCTGTGTCCGCAGTGTGGTGCAGGGGACACAGCCAGTGTGTTGTGGAGGCAAAGATAACAAGTTCAACTCCCAGCTGGGGCCACCGGCAACACAGTGCACATATTTTATCCACCAGTAAACCGTTATAGGGAATAAAAACCCCACCTGCAGAGAACAAAAGCATGTTCTGAGGATTGCTATTTTACAATAAGTAGCTCATACCCCTCAGAAATGTACAACAGCTACAGCAGAGTACACACAATGCAGTTAGCTGTGATGCTGTCCCCAATATAAGGCCACTTTATCATGGTGTTGGACGCCTACTGCTGGCAGAGGGGGCAGTGGCTGCTGCACCACAGCAGATGCTGCCCTAGCCACCATCACCAGACAGCCACTGTGTGACAAACAGCCATGAACTCCCCCGGGAATGAACTGTTGCTGTGCTAAGACGGTGGTGCAGTACACATAGCAAGTGCCCCAAGAGCAGAAGGCCCCAGGTTCAAATCTCAGCTGGGGCACCTGCCATCCCACTCCCCATATTCTTTTCCATGCAGAAAACCTGTTAGTAAAGACTGGAATTCCCCTGCTGATGACATAAGCGTTGGTCAAGACAACATATTTTACAATAAACAGCCCACACCACATAAACATATGCCTCACCCACAGCACAGTCCCCCAAATGCAGCCATGCAGGGACAAAGAACACTCATGTTCGCTGATGTATCCAATATAGATGCGTGTGCTGCAAGTTAAGTGAACACCACCATGGTATGCATCTGTCTGAGAGGCATACTCATCACGGACATCATGAAAACCTGACCAGTGTGTGTGCCATATTGACTGGCTTTTTGAAATTCTGCAGTAGAGCAGTGGCCAACAGGGGCAGAAACACCTGCACCTGCAGGCCCTAATATCTGAGGACCAATGCAGTGGCAGGATGTCAGGCCCTGTGTGCCCCTCCAAAAACTAGTATGTGCAGACATTACCAATCACACGCTACACATGGCGATACATCACACGCATATCAGAAGCCTGGTATGAGCAGTGAGTGTTAGAAATGCCTATGCCAAGCATAAGCAGATCATCGAGCTGTAACAGACCAACGTCTCAGATGTATGTACAACGTGTGTCAGGTCATGTGCCCTCCAGAGATTAACAGCCTGGAACATTTCACCAAAAGTGTACCCCAACGTTGCCATACCCCCAGTGTGCCCATTACTGTTGCGTTGGTCTCTGCTCCTACATAACAGTACATCGTCTCAATGCTGTCCTAGGTTTGGGAGTGTGTGTCTGTTGATCCAGTGTGTGACGGCTGCCAACACCTCCCACAGCCCACAATGATAGCACCGTTGCCAGTATTGGCCTGCAAATGTGCATAATGAGGAGCAAAGTACTCTGGGTATAGAACAGACAGGGTGGCAGGAGCAGGATGCAGCTACACAGGGCAAATGTGCATGCCTAGGACCATGTTGTGCTGTGCCATCACCTCCACAGACATGGTGCCCATAGCATGTACTGTGAGGAGGTAACCCTCACCCCGACCGATCAGTGACCACGCCATGGCTAGGTTACAACATATTGCCATACAGTAGTTCTCTCATGTGATTTTTATGGGTTCTGTATATATGGGGTCCAATCACTGAGTCAACTGCATGGTGGCTGTGCTCACATCCCAGTTATGGGTGCACAGAGTCTCCCTGGTAGCATGCACCATGGACTGTCAAGCGGCCTGAAAGCAGTTAACATGTGTCTGGCTGGAACACCTTGCAGGGTCAGTAGCTGGGCACACACTGTGTCCTCTGCTGCAAAATGTCAGATGGCGTTGGTTGAGCTGTGTGGCTCTGCCTCTACTGTCTGTTTGCCTGATCTAGACATATGGATATGTTTGAAATTGCAGAGAGTGACCTGTAGGGTCTGTGTACGATAGGTGGAATGAGGTTGCTTGCAACTGCTAGCACTGTAGTTGGGCTACAGAATGTGCATATCGTAATATTGTGCAAACTGTGTTTGACAGGGATGTTCAGGTGGTCAGACACAAATAGCCAATGTGGCCAGAAATCTCCCTCACCCCCACAACCCCTTCACATATATCAGGAAGGGCAGGGCACCCACAAAGGATATGCACCCTTGGGTGAGCATTGTAGCCCAGATGGGTCAGGGAGATACAGATGCTTGAAGGAGGACTGTATGTGTGTCTGATATGTCAACCTATCAAACATCGTCTGACAAGCTGATCTGATGTTCCTGGTGTTCTCAGCCAGGACAGGTGCTGTGTGTCTCACCTCACACTCAGGGTGAGTAAAAGCCACACACACTGTGAGGTTCTGTACCCACTCTGTACCTGCAACACAGAAGGTCCGTGCCCAAAAATATGCCCAGGTGCTGTGTGGTTGCACACCCTATCGTAGGACCATTAGTAGACTGCTGCTGTGCATGTGCAGTGCATCATGGGTGTGAGTGGATTGGCCCCACCCTGTTAACTGCAGCACAAAGTCTGCATAGGTTATATTGCAGACAGCCAGATAACTCATCACAGCCCCAGAGCTGTAGTCCAGTGGTGACTGCAATGCCTCAGAAACAAAAGGTTGTTGGTTCGAATCCAAAGTGTGGTTATACAAGGAAAGTATTTTATATATCCTGACAGTGGCCCACAGACTCCACCAGTCAGCAGCAGTGCGGGTAAACGTTCTGAAAACCAACATACATTGAACAAGGCAGTGTCACATTAGGCAAATGTTTTTCCAAGGTCCATGGGGGCTGTCAGGCCTGGAACGTGGGTAATGTCCTCTAGTACTGGCAACTTAAACACCATCACAGTGCATTAACCCAGGTACACCCTATAAGGTGGTCTGTGGAGCACCTGCTTCTGACAGCACTGTGAGGATCTCCAAACAACCACCAGTAGCCCACAGTCATGGACTTGTCATTGGCTGCACTCACCAATAAACCCACTGTTTATGGAAGTATGCAACCTCTGGCTCCCCATGCAGCAAGGTTAGGTGTGGGCCACAGCTAGATTGCTAACAACAGATGCCTGGCTGGCCAAAGAGGCAATCATGCAGACTGTGTGTTGTTGTTACCAGGGTTGTGTTGCCCCATCAGTGAGAATGGTGTATGACACATGATGTATGCAGCAGTGTGAGTGTCTTGCCACCAGCAGCACCTCTGTAATGCAGAAAGGGCTCTGGGCCAAGTAATAATGTTGCAAAGTATGAAAATATATGCTGTGCACAGCATAGATGTACATGGAAAGCACCATGCCCAATGTTGTAACAAAGTATGATAATGTGAGCTGCCTGAGACAGGCACTCCAGAGCGCAAAAGGAAGATGTAACCCATGATGCCAGGTTAAGCAGCCAATGTATCCACCATTGCGCTATATCTCAGCCCCCAGGACTGTATGCCAGCAGATATACCACAGTTTAATGTGGATTGTGGTGACATGCTGACCACATTGCCCCCTAATGTCTAACACACAACCTACTTTTTGTGTGTAATGCACATATATGAACCCCCTCAAAACACCTATGGCAACCACCACATCATTGCTGTCTGTACATGGTGAGTCACCACAGAACATAGCCCACTAACACACATAACCCCATATCACCAGGTTGCTTGACCCCTGACGCTGATGGTCTGTTTGCACCCATTGCTATCAGTGTCAGAGCACTACCTGCTATGTGACACATATAGCACACCACATCTGACAATGGCCCAGGAATCAGTGCATATGTGTCCAGAGGTTCAAGACCACACTGTGTGAACAAGTGAAATCCACAATAATTAAAGTCTGTTATAGGGACATGAGAGATACCTTGTAGCTATGTGAGTATGCCAAGAACATGAAACCTATTTCTATTGTTAAATATAAGAAATGTGTATGAATGCTGCGTGCCGGTAATCTTTGCACTTTTCTGGCGCGCAGCAATGCGGAACGCAAGGGCAAGCAGTGATGAGGGCGGCAGCCATGCGGCGTGCACATGCGTGCTCTGATACGCGCAAATGCGGAAGTTGCGTCCTTAGCGTTCGCGCGTCTACACGCCCACAAAACAAAATGGCGACGAGAAGCAGGAAGCCTGAATTCAGCCATCGGGAGCTGTGCCTCCTGGCCTCCCTTATTGGGCCAATACAAAAACGGCTGTTCCCAGGGCCCTCCAGGAGGAGAAACATGGGGAAGGTGCTGAGGGCCTGGGAGAGGGTGACCAGGCGCTTCAATCGTGAGGCAGACCACCCACGTGAGGTAAGTGAATGGGCACAGGTCACAAAACCATATACACAGACAGGGTTAATGTCAGCTGTCCATGCTGTTGTGTGTAAGTAGTCCAGATAACGTACGTGTAGCAGGGTAACCACATGCCATATGCATTGTGTAACACATCTGAGTGGTTGCCCATGTAGCCAATTCCAGATCCATGTGGCCACAGAGGGCATGATGACCCCCTGGCGTCATGACAGCTGCTGGTATTGATGCACTACAGACCACTGTAACACAGCTAGGCCAACCATCTGCCTAAGGAGTGTCCAGAATCACCATGTGCTGATGGCAGTATCTGCATCTGGAGGGTAACATAGAAACATAGAAACATAGAAACATGATGACAGAAACACATAGGGGCAACCATCAGGGGTCGTGGAACCGTCAGCACAAGGGCCCTGACGCACACAGGTGCCCAGGGGTCGTATACAAATGTGGTATAATACATCCCCCTCCCCTCAGGGGTCCAGAGAGCCACTCAACCCCACATAACCCATATCTCCAGGAGGTCAGAGAGCCCATCCAAGTGGGTCCTCTATCACCCTGGAGATATGGATCTGTGTCCTAATGTAGTTTGAACCCCTCTCCCTACCGCCAGGTGTGCAGAGAGCCCATCCAAGTGGGTCCTCTATCACCCTGGAGATATGGATCTGTGTCCTAATGTAGTTTGAACCCCTCTCCCTACCTCCAGGTGTGCAGAGAGCCCATCCAAGTGGGTCCTCTATCACCCTGGAGATATGGATCTGTGTCCTAATGTAGATTGAACCCTCCTCCCCACCTCCAGGAGGTCAGAGAGCCCATCCAATTGGCTTCTCTAGCAGCCTGGAGCTAGGGTTGTGTGTCCTAATGTAGTTTGAACCCTTCTCCCTACCTCCAGATGTGCAGAGAGCCCATCCAAGTGGGTCCTCCAGCACCCTGGAGATATGGATCTGTGTCCTATTGCAGTTGCAAGCCTCCCCCTTACCTCCAGGAGTGCTGAGAGGCCATCCAAATGGGTTCTCAATCACCCTGGAGATTTGTATGGATGTGCCAGTGTAGGCTAACACATCGACCAATCCCCAGTTGTCTGCCCAGCCCATCACAGTGTGCCACAGTCACCCTGGTGATATGGTGCAGGGTGAGGATGGCGTTAAGTCAATCATCTGTACCTCATGCAGTCCTGACTCATGCACATGGCGTCCAGGGTGTCACCATATTGCAATGCTGTATCTTGGTGATGATGTGCCCTAGGACACCCAAGACCCTGGTGGCTGATACCTGATTGTAACAGAGGGTATGTTAGTCTGATCTGTCACATAGGGTATAGTGGTCTGGTTGCACCTCACACTCGCTCTATGTGGCACATAGTCCAACACACGCACTGTAGACGTATGGACATGTTATGGTAGATGCAGATACGGATGTGCGTCAACAACATCTATCACACATTAGCCTCGGGATGGACGTCAAAAGCCTTGCGAGAGGGACATGTCCACAGCTATGTATGCAGAATTAGGTTTCCCCTCCCCAAAAGCACCCAGGCACAATGACCCTTTCTGTACATGTACCTCACAGATGCCCCTGGGGGGTTCCAGACACACATCCAGGTTGCACACAACAGCCTATAATCCACACATGTACAGGGGCAGAAAAAGCACATATCCGTGTAATGTGTCATTGCCCGTAGTGTGTGCAGGCACATCTCATATAACCCGCAAGGACACAGGTCAGAGGAACATAACAACACTGGAGAGGCTGGAAGGTGACAGATGCATGTCCACCGTCGCCAGTATGCTGTGTCTAACAGTCGGCAAGGTAGGTCTGATGTAGCTATCAGTAGCCCTATGACATACAGGACACACAACTCATGTGGTGGGTCAGGTAAGGACATCCATGGCCATGTAGATATCCACGTGTCATGGAGCTGCCCCCTGCCACGGTGCATAGGGCAAACCACCCAATGTCACATGTATGTGAGAACAAACATGTTTGCCGGTAGATCAGGGTGCCATTGCGTTTGGAGTGCATGACATGTACAGATAATGTGACCACACATGTATCTAAGGTAATACCTACTGGTTTTAAGGCCTCTGCATGGACATGCACATTGGCCAAACAAATGAGGCATGGCAAAGCCATGTCTGTCAAGGGTGCCAAAGGGAAACATCCCCATGCGCTCAGGGAGACACGGACATTGCACATAGGTGTCACTGCACACATGTCCACACCCACATTGAGGCATGTATGTGGCACTGGGGACAGGTAATCACCTGGAAAAAGCATGAATGCCGTGACCCATATCTGTCTGAGATGCAGTGTGGAAGACAGCATGCGACTGCTCCCCACCATCCACTATAAAAGCATATGGGAGTACCCCACAGCTCATGTGGCCTGCCCTGATGCAAACCCCAAGTGCTGCTCCCCAGTGCATAATGTCACGCAAATATGTCATCTCTGTGTCCGTCTAAGTGCAATACACCTGCATGTTAAAGCAACCCCTGTGTGTGTCTCTGCTGAGGTCCCCACGAACGGCAACACTGGTGTATCTGATACCCCAGCACTAGTAGCTGTGTGGACATGATCCACAGACAATACCAGGGGAACAGTGAGAATGACACTATTACGTTGCTACACTATGTATGCATAGGGCCAAACCATGCCATCAGCATGGAGAACACACCATGTGCCGGAGGACATGAGCCAGGAGTGCCAATTACTCTCTGGTCACTGTCAGCCATGCCTAGTGTGCTGAATGCCAAGGGCCTACATGTGACCTGTCACCATGAGTGACCAGTGGGATGGCATCCAGGGGAGGTGTCTGACCGAGCCGCCCAGCCATGCGCACCACCCCCCCCCCACCCCACAATGTGGCTGTGTTGGTAGCCATTTCCCCTGTGGAGCGCCATGTGTCCTGTGCATCACATCTTGACCAACATAATGTGGCATGATCACAGAGGGCCACAATCCGCACAACATCGGGATGCCCTGGCAGTGGCACTGACAAATGCAGTCTGTCACAGCAGCTCTGGTGTGACCACCAGGCCCAACAAAGTGAGTCAGTAACCACAATACCAGTGGGGAGGCGGGACATGCGTCATAACACCACGTGCTGTGCATTGGGGCATGGGATGTGTCCATGACAACTGCAACGGCATAGCAGGTGTCACTAGCACACACATTGATGTGCCAAAGATGCGGGCCTGCAGACATCCCTAATAGACCAGGGCACCGGACAACACCCCAGGCCACACTTATTGTGTCATTGGCACACACAATGTTTTGGCGCACAGCATGGGCATATGGACCATCAATGCAGATGTTTATTGTGCGGGACACATTGGTTCCATGTAACCTCTGGCACTACGCACCTGTGTCCCCAAACCGCACGCTCACAAAAACCACAGGGACAATATATGTCCAATCCACCTAGGCGCCTAGTGAATGGGACAGCTCAGAGTAGAGTAATGTAATTTGCAAGAGGGTGCCTGCATGTCCAAAAAGGAAATCTGTCCCACCCTACGATCAGACCCACTGGGGGCTGCCCTGGCCTGTGGCCATGCTCCACTCAGTTGCAGTCAGAAATGAGGTACAACACAGGGGACATGCGGCTGACAACCAATCAATATCCACATATGCCAAGGGAGGGTGTCACCCTGGCTGGACATCAAGACATACAGGATAGCACCCTGAACAGGAGGGGATATACCCCCCAAACCCTACCCACATGGCACATATTGAGATAATAACTATGCAGCGTTAAACGTTCCCTGTGGTGCCAAATTGAAAGCCCCCTGTGCACCCCATTGTGGTGTAGGCGGTTATGCTCACAACACAATGTCACAGATTACATGTCATCAGACACTCTGTTAGTGGCGTATGAACAGTGCTGCCTTGGCTGCCGTGTGTGCCATGGATCCCTGCTCTCACACAGGATACTGACCCAAACAATGTTGCAGGGGACGGCGTGGATGGCGTCTGACGAACATGTAGAGCACCTAGATGTGGCCCTCCCATATGACATGGGGGAGGTATGGGTAGCGCCTGTCAGTAATGCGTGTTTCGAGGGCAAATGATGGCAACAGGGTATCATTGGGCTTGTGTGGACACATAGGGTGAGTCCCTGCCCTTGACATTGTGGCATATGCCGCCAAAAGTGACATGTCTGTCACACGACATTGTCTGCTACACCCACTGTATGTGTGTCTAACTGTCATGGACAAAGTGACAGCAAGGATCCATGAGGTGGATGCTGACAGGTCTGTCCTGGCCAGGGGGGCCAAACAGTACTACCCAGCAAATGGAAGGCCAACAATGACTACACACTGTGCAGCACAAACTTAGCCAAGCAGTCATATGGCCATCATGCCCCACACCCACCTCTACCTGTGAGAAATGTACATGTTCCACACTAGAACACATCTGGAAAACACCCAGCCGTAGCTTGTACAGTAGTAATAGCAACCAGAGGACATCCCAGCACCTGGTCAGGTACATCCCCACCCCCCTGCAAACAACTGAAACAGATATGGGACAGCTCATGATCCCCATGTCCCCGCATGCATGTGTGTTGCGACACACCATAGGAGGCCTGGACACTGTCAACCATGGGAGGTGGCCCATGCAAAAGATCCAAACACACCTACCCTGCACAACACAACGTGAGGACAAACCCCAGAATATAACCCCAGCATGCCTTGTGGGAGATTTGCAAACTAGCTTACAAGGGGTACAAGTGGGGGCACTGCAACAGGCGGGTTGTGTATTACACAGCCCCAATATGCACCTACCTAAGACTACATGAGGGCACAGACACATAGGGATGCGATGTGTCATGATGATGCTGTGAAACACCAAGTACACACATGGCCGTCACCGGGCAACACCCATAGGGGGTGACCCAGAAGCCTACTGTGTAGGTGAGCTGCCCCACAGGGGACACACACTGTGGGAATCAGACAGTGGCAATGGCTCAGAGTTGGTCACCTCCATCGGTCACCATGTCCTGCCTGTTCCAGGAAACATCAGACACACACACCTTTGACAGCTGCTGTCATTGCACAGCAGGGACATGACCTGCAATGCACACCATGTCCCCTAGGTGATCTATTCCCCCCCCTCATCCCCTCTGTCTCTGTGACATCCCACCTATGGCCACTCGTCTCCACCCATGTCTCTCACTGTCACTCCCACCAGTCCACCGTTGTGGTGTGGTGTTCTGGGGATATGGGTGAGGAGCAGCATGCAGTCACCGTGTGATGCTGTTGTGTGCTGCCCTACATGACAGTGCAGGTGGATGTACGCTATGCTCATGTCATACCGCTGTGACACCTATGTGCTAACCTATTCGCACATATGGGAGGGACTGACTGCTGGAGGCGCGTTACTATGCTCTACATGCCACAAACAGCAGGGGTGTGGGAGAAGCATGATGCGGGTGAGACAAGGCAAAGTATGTTTACCCATAGCCCCAGTGACAGGTGGTATGTGTTGACACCAGACAACGTTTGCATATCCACAGGTGGAGGACCTGAGGAAGAAGGGGCGCGAACTTCGCCAGTACCACCCCGAGTTCCTGGCACGTGCCTGCAGGGAGCAGGAGCACCACCACGATGTTGAGTATTGGAGGGCAAA
Organism: Ichthyophis bannanicus; assembly: GCA_033557465.1. Taxonomy (NCBI): domain Eukaryota; kingdom Metazoa; phylum Chordata; class Amphibia; order Gymnophiona; family Ichthyophiidae; genus Ichthyophis; species Ichthyophis bannanicus. The sequence goes on along the minus strand of CM066032.1, from coordinate 1,792,502,653 downwards.
ATCACAGGTTCAGGTGGGCCATAGGGCCACCAGCCTGTCTCTCGCCTGTATCTGCACATTCGGTATGTGTCACACATGGACATGCCCTGATATATGTCATCCTTCACAGACAGTGATGCCAGCGACGCCTCCCCACACACCTCTGCGTACTGTTTACGCAGGCCCACCACCCGGCGCACAACAGAGGAGGAGGAGGAGGAGGAGGAGGATGACCAGGCCAGAGGGATGTGTCAGCAGCAGGAGCAGCAAGATGCAGGCCCTGAGAGGGCAGATGTGGTGGTGGTGTCCTCCTCCAGTGATGTGGGGGAGTACGAGGCGGATGGCAGCAGCCACACCCCTAACCAGGGGCAGCGCCAAGATGGGACAATGGGGGGTGCAGGGGAGAGGGGCAACGGGGCAGGGGCGCGGGCAGGGAGGGGGGAGTTGGGGTGATTGTCTGGGCAGGGAGGGTGGGGGGTGGGAGTGGAGGGAGCGGGGAGGGGTTGGAGGTGGGTGGGGGGGAACACAGCCCAGCAGAGGGCCACCGGGGCACCAGTCCGGCACTGCAGGCGTCTGCACGGCATGGACGTGTGCACGATCTTGTGGCATACAGGGCCACTGGCACACCTCATGCTAATGCCAGCACACAGACCACAGCCAATGTGTGTCTGTGTGCTGGCAGGTGTATCCACGATGTGTTTGTGGCCCTGGATGACGTACGACGCGACATCCGTGTCGTGTACCACGCCCTGCAGTGTCTGACTGGGGCTGTTCGGCAGGTGGCCACTGATGTGGTGCATCTGGCATCCCGATGGCCACCTGCCGGAGAGCGTGACAGGTACCATGGCTGGCACCTGTGATGCCCCTGTGTGCCCTCTGCTGTGCTGTGTTTCCCCCGCCCCCACGTTATGCACCTGATAATGTTGGGCATGTTGCCCATTGTGTGTTTTATTGTTGGTCAATAAAAAGTTTATGACCCTGCCTCACTGGTCACGTGTTTACCTCACACACACAACATGTACGCAAGCATGGGACAGGTCCATACACCTGGTTGGACATGTAACGTAGCCATGGCCATCATAATGTTACCAGCACCACATGCGTAGCTGTGGGATAAACATGTGTGCATAGAAATGGGACATGGGTAGCCACAGGTAATGCTGCTGTTAATATCTCCCACCTAAACAGTCATGTCACAGGGATGTGTCTGTCGCAACACCAATTGCTGGTACAGAGCAGCATCGTACAGACACCTGACACCCATGTGTGCCTCTGACACATGTGTGCCATGGAGGGGCGGGACACGCATGACATCCCTGCCAAGGACAGGGCCAATGGGCACATAGCCTCCCCCAATGTGCACAGTATAAGGGAGTGGGAACGTGGAATGCCCAAGATAGTGTTGCTGTAACCCTGGAGCTGGCCAACATGTGCTATTGGGCCTATGTGTACATCGGTGTATTGCAGCCAAGGGGCAATGAACAAATCGTATGCATTTACGGAATGACAGGCAATGGCATGTGTGCAGTAATACATGACAGTATGAACACCCCGGCAACAACGGTCCGGGTCTCAACTCTTCTGGCCACGGTCAAGGCATGCATGTGCACACAACCTATGGTATAAAAGGAATACAAATTGGACTGAGACGTAGTAGGTATGCATTGTCACCGTAATATGTATTGTGCTATTGATGACGGCGTGGCCTCCCACGTCTGCCAGCGATACGCATAATGACGCTCAAAATTAGTTACTGCCGCACAAACTTTCATTCGCGACGCCTGGAGACGGCCAAAATTAGTGTGCCTCCATAAACTTTCTGTTTCAGCATTACTATTTATGCCTCTGCCAGCCTTTTCGGATTGCACACATTGGGGTATTGAACCCGTGGCCCCTGCACCATTGGTTGGTGTCTTGCCATTGTGCTATGTCTCGGGTCCTGTGTATGGACATTTTCCCACCGCCTCATGCCGTCCACAACTAACACAGCACCACCTACTGCCGCCCAAAACGCAAAAGATGTCCCGCGCACAGCCTAATGCCGCACGAAACGCAAGCGATGTACAGCGCGCCGCATAATGCACCACAGATTTTACAGCGCATAGCCTCATGACACAAAATATTACTTACTTCCGCACAAACGTACCACCGCAGCACCCACAGCCGCCCAAATGTGGTATGCCTCCTGAAATGCTTTTTCAACATTACTATTCATGCCTCACCCTGCCGCCTTTGGTTGCGCACACTGGGGGATTGAACCCATGGCCCCTGCACCATTGATTTTTGTCTTCAACATTGTGCTATGGCTGTGCTCTTCTATGTGCCCGGCAACGCCCCGCTTAGCCTTCCCACGCGCTAATGTGGGACCCGCACATTAGCGCGCTGCACACAGGTACGGTCCCTTTTTCCGTTTTTCGGCCTGGCCCGCCCACTCCTTATATGGCACCCGCACACTAACGGGAACCCGCACAGCAACGGTGTTTAGTAAACATGCCCCTTAGTTTCAGTGACATCATCACTTCTAAGGACTGGTGGACCGGTGCAGCAAAATTGTGAGGCCTAGCTATCTGGGCCACAGGTTAAGGCCTGTATCTGTGGGTTGCATCCTGTGTTTGTGGCCTTTGCTCACATGGATTGATATCTTTATCTTTCTTTATCTATTCTTTTGACTGTTTCTGTCCTCTACTCTGTCCTATCTTACAAATGGCGTTCCTTTCATATTTCCTCAAATGATATATTATTGTAAACCGCTCTAATGCTTCGGCCTGAGCGGTATATCAAATTCAAATAAACATAAATAAATGTGCAGTACTTAGATTTCAGTAAAGTCTTTGACACCATTCTGCACAGGCAACTTATAAATAAATTGAGAACACTAGGGATAGACCATAAAATGACTGACTGGGTTAGAAATTGGTTGAGTAGGAGCTAACAAAGGGTGCAGGTAAATGGAGCTCTCTGAGGAGAAGGATGTTACCAGTGGTATGTCGCAGAGATCTTATCCTTGATCCAATTCTTCTTAATATTTGTGCTAGTGACATTGCCGAAAGGCTTTCAGGTAAGGTTTGCCTCTTTGCGGATGATACCAAAATCTGCAGTAGAGTAGACATCCAGGAAAAAGAGATAACATGAGGAGGGATCTAGCTAAACTTGAAGAATGGTCAAGAATTTGGCAGCTGAGATTTAATGTTAAAAAATGCAAGGTCATGTATTTGGGCTGCAAAAATCCAAGAGAGCGATACAGTATAGAGGGTGAAGTAATTCTGTCCACAAAAAAGGAGTGGGACAAGGACATGTTTGTTTCTAATGATTTTAAAGTGGCTAAATAGGTAGAACATGTGACAGTGAATGCCAGAAGGATGCTTGGGTGCAGCTGATCTCCTTTGTGTTTCCTTACCATTCCCTCCTAGATTTATCCTTGTCTACACCTACTGTGTTGTCTGTCTTGATTAGATTGTAAGTTCTGATGAGCAGGGCCTGTTTTTACATGTCGGTGCAACGTTGCATATGTCTTGTATTGCTATAGAAATGCTCAGTAGTAGTAGTAGCACAGGGAGAGGAATGTCCAGAAGGAATCAGGACGTGACAGTGCCTCTCTATAAGTCTTTGAGACCCAACTTACAAAAGGATATAAACAGTATGGCGTTGGTGCAGAGGCTGGCTACCAAAATGGCCATTGGTCTTCATTATAACCCATATGAGGACAGACTTAAAGAACTCAATATGTATACTTTAGAGGAAAGGAGGGAGAGAGGAGATATGATAGAAATTTTTAAATACCTCAGTGGCATAAATGCACAGGAGGAGAGCCTCTTTCAATTGAAAGAAAGCTCTGCAATGAGGGGATATAGGATGAAGGTGAAAGAGGATAGACTCAGGAGTAATATGCAGAAATATTTCTTTACAAAAAGGGTAGTAGATGCATGGAATAATCTCCCAGTGGAGGTAGTAGAGATGAAGACAATATCAGAATTCAAGAAAACATGGGGCAAACACGAAGGTCTCTAAAGGGAAAAAAGGGACTATAGTTGTTGATATGGAAGGGCAAACTAGATAGGCCATATGGTCTTTTTCTGCCATAATGTTTCTATGTTTCTATGAATCTTAACATAGAGTTTAGATTTCAGACAGCCACCCATTCTTCTAAGTTCTGCTCAAAGGAACTCCACCCACATTATCGCGCTGAAATATACCACTCATTTTCCAAAATAAAACCTTTCAGAGCCACAGCCTTCAAATGAAAATCCATACCGTTCCCTGTAATTTAAGGGCCCTTTCCAATCTCCCTCTCTCCAAGGGACATTCACCTTGTCAATCACTATCCAGCTTAAATCCTCAAATTTAAGCCTGAGGAACACAGTAAGTAATTCATATGTTAATATGGCTCCATACTCTGACAATCAGGTCTTGTCTTGAATGAGTGGCTGGCACAGCACACATACAGAAATTATCCCAAAAGTATACAACTCCACCAGATATAAAAGACGGAGCAGAAGAATTTTCAGCATCCTCTCATCTACATCTCTAGGAGACAGCCAAGAGTCTGCAATAGTTTACATGTGATAGTCACATTGTCTAATTTGTCTAACATCCTGGTCATCCTTAAGAATGCAATATCTTAAATTTACTCAAAATAATTTTTGTTGGACCTGCCTTATTGAAAATACTAACTTAGCCTTAGTCAGTGATCACTGTGTGCTTTTTAATTATTAAACACACTTAAAAGCTTTCTAACCATGAAGCAATACTGTTTGGTGCATCCAGTCAACCTATATTTTTGCCTTGGGTAGCTGAAAAAAACAGCTTAGTTCATTCAATTCCAAATGAACTCAAAAGGGCACATTAATCACTCCGACACTGAGGATGTTTCAAACTTTTCCAAACTTTACGAGAGTTCTGCCTCAGGAAAATGACTTATGAGGGCAAAAATTCAGTAAATTTAAGATGCTCTATGCTGTAAGTGATATTTATTTGCTGAAAGATCCTTGAAGAAGTAACATCCTTAAGAAACGGCAAAGCGAAATTAATTATCTCACATACTCTTGTCTCTAGTGTAAGCAATACCTGGTTGAATCGAAAAGACTGGATGTAATACTAAAAGGTGATAATGTTGCTGCTGTTATTACTTATCTACTTATGTTTTCTAAAGTGCTACAAGGCATATGCAGTGTTGTACAAATGCATATAAGAGAAAGTTTCTGCTTTACAGAGCTTACATTCTAGTCAAGACAAACATACTGTACATGAAAAACAACTCGGAGAACGCATTATAGAGAAGAGGTGATATAAAAGCAACATCAAAAAAGTGAGGTTTTAGTCTGGATTTGAAAATGCTAGAGTGAGAGGATGATACATTGACTTACTAAGTCTGCTCCAAGCAAACAGTGCTGCAGGGTTGAAAGAGCCGAAATGGGTGTTAGTATTTAAGGAAAAGGGTTATACATATTAGAACAGAGTTCAGAAGAAAGAGTGTAGAGAGAGAGAAGAGAAATAATGTGTACTTCCAGAGTGAATGCATTAATATGTGAGCAACAGAGGCTTGAAATGCATTCAGAAGTGGATAGGAAGCCATTGTAATGACTTGAGGAGAGGGGTTACCTAGTCATAGTGATGCAGAGGGAAGATAAGTCAAGCACCATGAGTATGTTGCAGTAGTCTATGCTGGAAGTGCTGAGAGAATGGATGAGCATTTTGGTAGTAAGTTCCAAAAGGAGATAGCTTTTTTCAGTATTGAAAAGGAAGACACAATATAATGTAGCAGTGTTTTGGATCTTCGTAGAGAAAGAGGTATCGAAGGTCATCCTGAGGTTATAGTTTGAGAGAACTGGAAACATGAGGGTGTCATCCACAGAAACAGAAATGGAGAGAAGAGAGAGTGGGCTTGAGGGGAAAGATAATGAGTTCTGTTTGTGCGTGTTAAGTTCAAGGTATTGATGGGGCATCCAGACTGAGATGTTAGAGAAGCAGCCTGAGATTTGGGCTTGGATTTTTGGTGAATTTCTGATGTAGAGAAATAAATCCCAGCGTCATCAGCATAAAAATAGTACTGAAAGCCAGGAGAGGAGATTAGAGCACAGAGGGAACAAAAGTAGAGAGAAAAGAAAAGAGGGCCTAGATCTGTATAGGCTGAATAGATGAACATATCTAGAATACAGAAGAACACAAACCAATGTTGGACTCTCTTCATGCTGTTAATATTGTGCAATTAAATTTGATCTATGTGTGTATTGAATAGGTATTTATAGCATGGACATAAACTATTGCAGGTACCTTTTTGGAATATTGACAGAGGCACCCTATTATAAAATTATTCCCACAGAGGATCATTTTCTAACATATAGTATGGATGAGTCTGGTATACATAGAAAAATCAGCAATTTTATAAAATTCCATAATTCTGCATATATGTGCAATTAATGGCAAAAGCATTATGCATATATTTGAATCTGCTCTTAAACAGGCTTAAATACTGTATACACAAGCATGGTTGTCAGTTAGATACATATGTTCTGTAGTTTGTAAAGTGTGTGTGCAAATCCAAAATGCTTCCCTACTCCACTTTACATCCCTGTAAAAGGTAGGTGTAACATTTCCTTATGGAGGTCATTCTGAGCCACAAATAGCGGGGAATAAGTTCCCTGATCAGGCAGAGGATGGTGGGCTGGGATATGGCAGCGATGGGAGGGGGCAGAGAACATTCCCTGCAGCCCAACCCTGGCCTTGGGAAGCCGGATTGGAGGTTGGGCTGCAGGGAAAGCATTGTAGGAGCTGGCGACCAGGTATTGTGGCTTTACAATGGAGCCACGGTGCCATGGCAACTGGATCCCATGGTGCCGCAGCTCCATTGTAAAGCCCAGACTGAGTCGGGCATGGCCTGTACATGGAGGTTGGGCTAAATCACAGTCCCGGCTGAATCACGGCCCCAGCCTGTACATACAGGCCTGTTTGTGATTCCAATCACGCGGGGCTATAGAAATAGTAGACAACTTTAATCTGCTTGGATCAATAATCAGCTTGGATTTTGTAGATTTGCATGGTTGCCTGGATGCTCAAATGACAAGACTTCAAATTTCATACTTTGTATACATCATGCAAAGAAAAAGATCATTAGAGAAAGACATCATGCTTGGCAAGTTTGAAGGTCAATGCAAAATATGAAGATTGACAATGTGATGGATCAATAAAATAATAGCAGCTGTGGGTGTCACTTTATGAACAATTAGCTGCCTGATTGAAGACCGAACACAGTTTGGGTCAACTATCTACAGGGTCACCATGAATCAACGTCAACTCGATGGCACTAACAACCACAATACTCCCTAAACTTATCAAATTTTGAGAAAAGAGTTGCACCAATAGCCAAAACTGAATCTTGCAGACATCAGGAAACACAAAGGCTCCCATTTGCAGAGTATGCTGTACTGTAGTTTTACACTTAATGCACATTTAGCATGAAAATGAACATGTGCTAAGTACAAAGTCTCTACGGTAACTGTTGGAAGCAGAAGCAGAAGTTCTCGAAAGTTAACATGTGGATGTGTACAGTAACACAGGGCGCTATTACCGCGAGTATACTTATCTCCACCTATTGAGGTGAAAATAATAGCACTACTGCTAAGTGCAACATTGATAGTGCATGTGGAGCCCAATTCTTGAAGTGGACATATGGGCCATCTGGACATCCCAGCTGAAGATGGGTCAGCTAGGACCCAATTCTGGTCCACGGGAGCCAAAATTTGGCCCAAAGACTGCTTGGCCTGCGGGGACGTCCTCCCCGCAAGTTCCCCAGATAACTGTGGCTCTGGTCCCAATATCCCTGCTGCCCGACCCACGGCTGGACTCTCATGGCCTGGATCGGGTGGCGGGGATACCCCCCGCACCTGGCTCTAGTCCCATGGGTGGCTGCCATGCCCCGATCCCATGAAAAATACTGTTTTTAACACCTCTGAGGTGGTATGAGCAGTACGGCCCAGCAAACCCGGCAATATGTACAGGGCTGTGACGTGAATCGGTCCTGTATATGCTGCAGGTGGTCTGCCCCCACTCTGCTCCAGATCCCTCCCCCTTCCACCTCCAGCCGGCTCTCCTCGTCCTGAAGCACAGGACATATAGGGAGAGCCGGTGAGGACTAGGGTTTAGGCAGATTGGGGGGCTGTATGTACCCCCCATGCTAACTGCGATATGCTCACTATGCCCAATCTCTGCCCTAAACCTACCCGTTCTCCATCCCAACATGCAAGTGGCGGTACATGCATCAGGGCATGTTAATTGTCATGCCCCACGCTAATTGTTATTGTGAGCCCCATTGCGTGGTTACCACATGCCAAAATGCACACTGACTGCTTAGCGCCCTTTAGTAAATGGACCCTCAACATTTTCTGATCATAGCAAAGTAGTATATTTAAAAGAAAACGGAGAAAATATTTTTCACTCTACACATAGTTAGGCTCTGAAACCTCTTGCCAGATAACGTTAAAAACTGTTAAATAAATAAAACTGTTAAATAAATAAATAAATAACGTACTAAAAGCAATTAGAGAAACTGGATTTAAAGAAGGTTTGGACAAATTCCTATAGGAAAAGTGTACAAATCATTCATGCAGAGCTGGGGGAAGCCATTGCTTATCTCCGGGGAAAGCAACACGTAATCTAGCTTTTTGGGATCCTACCAGGTATTTGTGACCTGGATTGCCCAGTTTTGGATGCAGGATACTGGGCTCAATGAACCTCTGCTCTGACCCAGTCTGCCAATTCTTATGCTGTTTTGTTCCTTTATTCTGCCCCAGTAGGGCGCCTCTCGTTCTTATTTTTGAAGATCAAGTTGATTTATTCTGACTGAAAATGTATCCATTTATGTACAACGCTATTTTGCTTCATAAGCTCCCTGTTTACATTTGAAGAATCTAATTTGTTTTCTTATTATAGTTCAGGCATTCCATCCTGTATTGCTGTCAAAATGAGCTTTATAAAATGGTTTGTAGATTTGCATGCTATAGCCTATTATGGATAAGGAAAGCTCTCGCCTTAACCTTACCAGTATAGATTTTTCTCGGAGTCTCAAAATCTTTCTGACCTTTGGATTTCAGAAATGGGTTCCAGAATAAAGTCCCTGGCAGAAACAAGCTCTAGCATACAAATTCAGTGACCTTTCAAAAGGCTTCTACTAAAGGACTTCTGTTCAGGAGTACACCATTGTATTTCTGTAATCATCAGACTACAGAAAAAGGTGAGGAAGAGAAATAGAAAACACTGCTGAACAAAACCCTGAATTAGCACTTTAGACAAGAATGAGATGCTGAGTACCTGATAAGAATTTATGAATCTGAATTTGGTAAGAGAAAGGAGAAGTTGCAGTCCAAAAACTTATGGATTCAAAGACACTAAGTTATAATGCAGGGTAGCCAACTTCTAAACCACTCATAACTTAACACTACAAGGGCAGCTTCTCAGGGGCAGCAAAGAGCGGGGCATTCAAAGCTAAACAACAAATTCTGACAGCCGGAGAAGGGGGGGGGGGGGGCATAAGGCTTAAGGTTTGCCTAAGGTGCCAATATCTTGAACCAGCTCTGAGGATAGCTCTGTCTCTGCCTTTAGGTTCCATATGTGCCACATCATGTCCCCAGAACACGGGATGAAAGGAACAAAATGTTCATACATAGATCGCATGCTAGTGGCAGGTGGGGCCTCGCCTCAACATTCCTGCATGCTGCCTGATTTGGGTTTCTCTCCTATACACATTTTTTATGGTTTGCCCCTGCCATCTTTGTCATCAGCTTCCTCTGACCTGCTGTGACTGCTAGAGAGTGCTGCCACCTTTGCCAGAGCACGTTAACACATATTGTACACTGGACTTCTCCATCACATACTGTAGTTCATATCCTACTCACATTCTACCTCATAAGAACACATAAAAGAGATGTGATTCGGAGAGGGGGATGTTTGTGCCATCTGGATGTCCCCGAGGAAGATGGGCCCATTAGGACCCAATTCTGGACTGTGGTAACAAAATGTTCTCATGGTGCACAGGGCCTGTGGACAGCCTGGCATGCCCCTGCCACCTGTGGTGATGTCCTCCTCGCAGGTGCTTCTGACTCCTGTGGCTTAGACCTCCCCCTCTTCCCTGCCGCCTGACCCACGGCTGGCCAGACAGGGCATGGATCGGGCGGCGGGGACCCCCCTGCACCTGGCACCTCCTTCCTGCCTCAGCACAAAGCCAGAACATAGGGAGGAGGTATCAAGCAGAGTGCTCCCATCCACTATTTGTCAATGGGGTGGGGCAGTGCTTTTCATGGAACTTCTACAGATACATGAGGACCAGCTTGGGCAGTGGAAGTCTCACCACAATTATTATCCATAAACAACCAATTTTGCAATCTGCCATAAATACGCTTCAACCCTTTGAAAAATGACTGTTACCCACATCTATCTCCCATACATGAGTCCAGCTGCAGGTCATTTCAGTAAAAATCATACATAAAACACTAATGTGGAAGCATGCGGCTATACATTCCTATACAGCTAGAAATTATATATGTAGCAGCCCTTGGTAGAAAAGCTATGATTTGTGTTGCATGTGTTCTGGTCATGCACCAAAGCAGAGGGAGTTCTCCATCAAGGACAGTGTCTTCCAAGGGACAGTCAGATTGTTGTTGAGGGAAGTGCTGAAGCATCAGCATATTCTTCTAAGTCATGCTGGTGTACACATAAGTGCTTACCGGAAGCCAAAGATCAGACTTGCCATATGCTAGAGTCAATACTATCTGCTATCACAATAGAGATTCATAGGAACTGAAAAGGAAATTGCAAGAATTCAAGAGGAAAATCAAGAAGGTCAGTGAGACTAGTTCTGATAGCCAGACAGATCCCTGACTGACCTTAAGCATCAGATTCTGGACCATGGATGAGGAGTCTGTGAGAGGAATGGAGAGCCCCATATGACATTAGTAGATATTTCTAGCACTCCTTGAATTCCATTACTACCTTTTCCTGCATGGTCTCCCACTTATTGTTGAGACCTCCTCTGCACCTAGGCTTGATGTACAGGCATGCAGTCACCTACTATCCTATCTTCACTTCCTTTACCCATGGTGGAAATGAATGTGGCATGCCTTTCCAGTGGTATGTGCAGCAATAGAGAGGTGGCCAACAGTCATCAAAAGTGTTGTAATGTCATGCTGTAGTGTGGTCTCACCTCCTAGCACCTGTAATGCTATGATGGAGTCGCTGATGCTCTGCCAACATCCCTTCCATGTGGCACTGTGTGTGCAGATGTAGTGAACCACACTAATGCTCCACAGAGGTTGGGTTATTGCCTATGCAGCACCCTACACCAATAAGGGTAGTGTAATTGAATTGGAAGGGAACTCAATGGGACAGATAGGGAACTCTCCAGGCCTACTTCTATGGAGGATGGAGAGAACTATTCATGTCTTACAGAACTGTCTGCTCTTTGTTTCTGCAAGCAATTCGCCGCCCTATTGTCCAAAAGCAGTTTCCTTACTTGCCTGTCCTGCAGAATACATCACCAGCCCCGAGGTGTGGTCACCATGTATATCTAGCCTGACTAGTTTTCACTGCATGTGCCTAGATGCATCAGCTGCACTCATTCCAATTTTACACAAGAGAAACATTTGAAAGTTGTGAAAATGCAGTGGCATGGATGGCAGACCATTCTGCTTCTTCATGGGGTAGGTTTTATATTCTTAGACTTATTATTTGTATAGTGCAAGTAGGCCTGGACAGCACTGGTTCCATAGGATACATGGGCAGCTTTGAGAATGCTACCCTTGCCAAGCACTGTGCAAATCTAAGAAAAAAAGGCATGATCATACAATGCTTTTATCACAATTAGTAAAGGTATGGTTTGCATTTTATTTCCTACCTACAATATGGCTATGGGGGATAATCCATATGAAAACAGCCTGAGGCCAGTGAGCAGAACCCCAAAGAGAGACCTCATAGACCATGGCAGATCATAGACCATGACAGCTAGGGCAGAGGGTAGTGCACACACTGAGATGGATGACAAGATGGAGAGTCAGGAGGAAAGTCAGAATGTTGATGTATAAAGGCATGCTGGTATTCAGGAGGAGGGAGAGATGTCTTATATTCAACATCCAGCACCATGTCCCTTCTATGATGATCTGTGGAAGGAGCACCAGTAGCATTGGAAGATAAAGAACCTCACACCAGGGGGGGCAGAGCCTGGTGTTTGGCCAAGATGGACGTGTAAGAGCGGTGCTCCAGAGGGCAATTGACAAGAATCCTGATTTCTGCAATCTTCAAACAAATAATTCCTTCCTACTTGGATGCCTTTCGATTCCAGCTATGTCAGGCTCTAAACAGACACGGCTGGATTTCCAAATATCTCAAAATGCTAGTGTAAAGAGAACCAAGACGGACCCTCTCTCACGTCACAAGATGGTGGTCATTCGAGAAGTTCCTGTGACCTCCCAGGAGATCTTGGCTGAGATTCGGGCGGTCAAAGAGCTGGTCAAAGCCAATAGAGAATCGCTTTGTGCAATGCAAGAAGATATCAATGCTTTCAGATCTTCTTTGGAGTCAAATACAGCTCATTTGGAGAAGGTAGAAAAGGTGGTGGCGTCACATGGAGAGAGGCTCGAGGCCGTTGAGGAACAGGCCAAGTTGATACGTTCACTGCAAAAGGAGGTAGAAGACGGTGACAATCGCTCTCCGCGGAACAACATAAGAATCTTAGGAGTTCCTGAGGGAGCAGAGGGTCATGATATGATTTAATTTCTGCAGGCCATGATTCCAGGTGTAATAAGGTTGCATTTCAATATGCTGCTCGAGATCAAGCATGCTCAGAAAGTGCCTACTCAGCCCATGGTCACTGGCAAGCGTCCACGCCCAATTATCTTGAAAGTGCTACGTTTTCAGCAAGTATTGCAAATAATGGGAGCAGCTAAAACACTTTCGCCCTTGGAATATCCTGTTCTTCCCGGACTTTGCAAAGGTGATGGTGGATCGTAGAAGGAGTCTTTTGGCGCTGCATCCACGCTTGGTTCAACTGAAGGCCCGTTTTGGACTGCTATATCCTGCCCACATGAAAGTCATGTTGCACAACCAGACCAAAACCTTTGATGATCCTGGATATTTATGTGCATTTTTGGAGGATAAGGAGTCGGCAGTGATACGGTGAAGGTTATATCACATCTCCTACTTGCTACAGTCTGTTGGCGCTTGCTGTCATGGGCATTTAACAGGTCTGTGCTCGTGTGAAGGAGGCCTATTTTCGCAGAAGCAACATTTAAGCCTGTAATACTGACTTATGCTGGTACATTTACTCTGTCTTCTTCAAGGGCATTATCTCTTTTCTTAATAAGGGAAGTGGGCATGATACATTAGTCTAAGTGTTACAGAAATGTAGAAGGGTTAGATCAATGAGCCCTCCATGTCTGTGTTGTCCTAGCGGGCTCACCCATTAAATTTTGTGGGTTATGTACCTCCCCCCCCCCCCTGAGTTTTGGGTGGTTTGGGGGAATGTTTTGGTAGAATTGGGTGTATTATTGCGTTGATCAAATAATGGGGCCTTTTTTTTCTCCTCTCTTTGGGCTATAGATACAGCCACACCTTAAAAGCAATGGGGAAATTGTTCCATGATATGAAACTAAATGCTACATTCTATTTTATATGATTGCTAATTTGGAGTTATACTGTAAGTATGTTTTCTTTAAGATTGTGTCACTGAATGTTAAGGACTATTTTTTTTTCAAGTGGCATCAAGTCAGTGTTGACTCATAGTGACCCAGCTATCTCTGGGTTTTCTTGGCAATGTATCACTGGAAGTAGAGTGCCAGCCTTTTCTTCTGAGGCAATGGAGAGTAAAATGACTTGCCCAAGGTATGCCAGTGGGAATCAAACCCTTGATCTTCTGGGTATGAGGCAGTTTCTTGAACCATTAGGTCACTCCTCCACTCCACTGTTTTAATGGGACTGTCTTAACACTTAATTTTATTGATTTTCAATGTGGAACCATATTAGGGTGGTTTTGGGATTCAGGGCTACTATCTCCTGATTTCGGGTTGTTTTTCAATTAATAATTGGCAGTTTGTCCTTATAAAGGAAATGTTTGTCTGAATTAGCTCTATGTTGGAAGTGGCCCTGTGTCCATTATATCTAATTGAAACATACAATAGATCTTGGTTGAGGCCTATGGTGGTATACTCGTACCGACGTTACTCATGGGTGCAAACATTATGGGGTAGCAATTTATTTTATATTCTCCTCTTTCTTAAGTGAAAGGGGTTATCAAACAAATCTCCTTATTTTTCTGGAGTGGAGTGTTTGTCCTATACCCCCCTGCAGGCCTTGTAGGCTTGCAGATGTTTTATGTTTGCTTTCATATGGCCCCTGATGATCGCATGATGATGGGAAGGTCAGGGTGGGGTGGGCTGCGTTCGGCCTTTTGACTGTCTCATTTCCCAGAGAAGGATTGTAACTTTAATTTACTGTAACTTGTTTTTTCTTTTGTTTGCATTTTGTTAGAAAATATAAATAAAGAAATAAAAAAAGACTCTCACACCAGTCAGAGAAGCCATCAGTTACTGAAGTATAGAGAACATCTTCTGCAGCAGAACCAGAAGCTCCTTGCTCAATGATCAGAGATGATAGAGATGCAGAAGAAATTAGTATTTATCAGTCAGTGCCAACTATGCATGGACAAAGAGTGGGTGGCATTGGAAATGAGACAACTGGAGATGTCAGAGGCCTTGCACATTGAACTGCACTCTGCAGCCGTCATCATACCATAGCCCTTCCAGCTGTGTAGCTATGTGCTCCAGCACCATCTGTGCCCCCAGTCTCCCAGCTTACGTGAGGCATGCAGAGGAGAGCACCTCCATACTCCTCCAAATCAATGGCCTCAAGAACATCTGAGCACTCTAATGTCCTGAAAACACTGCCCTCTTCCCACGTTTTTGGGCTTGTTGCTCATAAAAGGGGTATCCCTCTCAAATTTCCCCCATTCCATGGGGCTACCCATTATACAGATGCATTGGATGATGTGTAAAAAGCTCTTTTGAGAGCAGTGACACATCATCCAGCACACTATCATGTCCACCGATTCAGTTAAGAGCAGGGGTTGGTTGAAAAAAATAGATAGACAAGGAAAGGAGGAGGGGATGTTGGAAGAAATAGACATCCTTTCCTACTCTGTGAACCCCGAGGGGTGGGATAGGGAAGGGCCATGGGCTGGTGATGGAGGGGTTGAAGGGAAGATAGAGCTGAGGTGGGTGCCAGAATGGTCAGGAGTATTAAGGCAAAGGGATGGTTTTGGTGGTTGGGAAACTCACATTCACATTATTTCATTGTGTATATTAAAGCACCTACCTTCATAAGAAATGCTTGTGTATCAGCTCATTACACCAAGTTGGTTGGGATGCTTTGTGTCTTCCTGCCTTCCTGCATCATCCTCTTTGTCTTTATCTGCCATCTCTACTTTTTCCAGCAGAGGCTGTCATTGCCTAAGTGGCAGATTGTGCAGCTTGCAACAGGACATGGATATCTGGCAGACCTCAGCTGGGCTGTAGAAATGTTTGCCCCCCAAGATTGGTCCTTGCACCAAAAGCAGCTCTTGAGCAGGCCAAAGATCCTCTTAGTTATGAAGTAAATATGTCTTTGGGCCCTGTTGTACTGCTCCTCTGCATCTGTCAGTGTGCAATAATGGGAGGTTGGAAGCCATCTCCTTAGAGGCTAGCATCTATCTCCTGGGAGGGGGAAAGAGGGTTGGAACAAATGAGAACCAAGAGAGAGTATTAGCTATGGTGGGTAGACACTGCAGCTATGTGCTGTGTTGGTAGGTTGTTCCTGGCAGAGACCACTGAAACCTCCTTATATATGCATGTCTAGGTGGCAGAGTGGCCTGGTTCTGGGCTTACTTCTCTAGCAACCATCCACTGTTAATTTGTCTTCTCTTAAATATCTTGCTGATGCCAAAGTGAATCAGGATGTATGAGTCATAGCAGGAGCCTGGAAACCTTGGAAACACATCAGTTATCTCACTCTGTGCATTGATGACTATCTGCATGTTGAGTGAGTGGAATTCCTTTTTGTTGAAATAGGAAGCCTCCCTCCATCATGGAGGCCTGTTGCACCATGTGTACAATCAATGACCCCCAATACTGATAGAAATCTGGCCACATCAAAGAACTGGGTCATGAGATACACAACTGGCTGAGACCTTTGTGACAACTAACACAGACTGGAAACTCCCAGAGGCTAAGAAGGCAAGGCTCATGGTGATCTTAAGCTGAGTGGGCATGGACTGGCTCCTCTGTGTGGTGGAGTGTAGGAGAGGATCTAGCCCCTGGCAGAGATGGTGAATCTCCCTTGTCAAAGTGAAACCTAGTGAGGCATTGCTCATTGGTGAGGTCTAAGAATTGGGTCCTGATCTGTATATCCTCTGATATGGGTTCTCTCCTGTGTTCCTTGCAGGCCTCATGCTGCATTGCTTGTGCAAATCATCCGTTAAGGTCACTCATGGATCCTGCTTCCCTATACGCACATCAAGTGACTCCCTCCATCCACACCAATAGCAGTGAACATGCTCCTAAACTCACATGCTGAAAAAGAGACAGACACAGACAGGGGCATCAAAGAATCACACCGAGAGACACAGATGCAGAATGGAGAATTAAGACATACACAGACGGAAAGCACCAAGCAGCTAGACAACTGGAAAACTGATGCACTCCAGGCTAGCTTAGGAGATGCTGGGAGTTTGGAATAAGAACATAAGAACATAAGATAAGAACATAAGATATGCCATACTGGGTCAGACCAAGGTCCATCAAGCCCAGTATTCTGTTTCCAACAGTGGCCAATCTAGGTCATACGTACCTAGCAGTTTCCCCAAGGGACACAGGTTCCACAATGCTTGTACTGGGTCAAGCATTGATATCTTCGGTCACTTCTTAATAATGGTTTATGGACCTTTCCTCCAGGAACTTGTCCAAACCTTTTTTAAACCCAGCTACACTAACAGCCTTTACTACATCCTCCGGTAACAAATTCCAGAGTTTGATTACACGTTGAGTGAAAAAATATTGTCTTTTATTAGTCTCAAATAGTTTACCCTGTAGAATAAGCATGGCTGAGGTGATGTGGTGAAAAGGGTTTAGGGAGATGGAATGTACAAGGGTCTATGGAGGGCAGGGTGTGATAGGTTTCAGAGAGGCACAGGAAAGGATGCAGGGAACCAAAAACTAGCCTGAAACACACCTACATGGATATAAGTGACAGTCAAGCCGCAGATTCACAAGCAAAGCTTCTTCAGTCACCAATGCCTAAAAGACAAGTAGACAAATGTGGCTGGTGCTTATTCATGATTTATAACAGGTATAAATTGGCACATTCAGAAATTCTGCCCTGCACATTTTGGCCTATGTGAAATACATCATAGAAGTGCAAATGTTAGTGCCACCCAAGCCATGCCCTGAAATCGCCTCACGGAAAAATACTGCAAAGAATGATTCACCCTGTATGAAAACGTGGAAATCACGGCCTTCCACATAGATGCAGCTTCCATGTTTTTCTGCTGCCACATCTACATTTAAAATCTGAATAGAGCCTCCACTATAAACTTCATAGTCTGGTTGCAATGCCAGATAAAGTGAACCCATCACGCATTCAGTAATCTGCTGAATATTTACCTCATAATCCTTTATAATGCCTTTGTTGCTCATTTTAACTCTCAGTTTGGGTTTATTTTTGTACTTTTTCAAATGTATTTGAATGTATTTGTTTCAATCATAATACAACCAAGTAATAACCCCTGTACAGCAACTTAAAGGACTGACAGGCAATAATGAGTGAACCACTGTAGACAAAAAAAATGAAATAAAGAAATGTCAGTCCAGTATAAAGAATCCATAAATTAACTGAGGGTCTCAAGCCAAAAAGTAGAAGCAATTTACATTCTATAACAAGGGAATCCACCTCAACAGTTCCTGCAAACTCCCTGACCCCTGGAAAAATCAAAACCACAACTCAGCCTGCTTCAGGGAAATCCACAGTCTAACTGAAAGGTTCCAATGAAGAAGTGTCAAGAATATGGAGTGTTGAGGTAGATCATAAAAGAACATAAGATATGCCATACTGGGTCAGACCAAGGTCCATCAAGCCCAGTATCCTGTTTCCAACAGTGGCCAATCTAGGTCATACGTACCTAGCAGTATCCCCAAAAGACACAGGTTCCACAATGCTTGTACTGGGTCAAGCATTGATATCCTGGGTCCCTTCTTATTAATATTTATTTATTTATTTAACATTTTCTTCTATACCGCGCTATTAAAATCAGCGCGGTGTACATCGAACAAGAATACTGCAATGTATACAAATAACATTGAGTTTACAAATAACAGGGAATTGAACATGGGGGAGAAAACGGGGAAACTAAATACATATTAACTCAAACTATGTACAATGCTCTAATGTAACTGGGTGTTGCATTAGTTTTGTGAAGGTTGGTAGGGTTTGGGGGACTACCTATTATTTGTGGTGTTGACGTGCAGGGGCGACTGGTGTGTGGGGGAAGTTTGCAGGTTGTTAGTTGTGCTTCTATCGCTGGAGGTTTCTGAGTAGCATTTTGTGAACAGGTGGAGCTTTATGGCTTTTCTAAATAGGATGAGGCTTTTTATTCCACGGATTTCGTGGGGGAGTGCATTCCAGTTTGACGGGGCAAATAATGAGAAGGCTCTGTTGGAGGTAGCTTTTGTGCACTTAGTCATTAACTTAGGGACTGCTAATGTGTTCCGTGCAGTAGATCTTCTGTTTCTGTTTTCTGGGGTGCCATGAATTAGTTTGCTGATTGGTGTAGGGGGGTAGTTATTTAGGGCTTTGAAAGTGAGGACCAATGATTTGTATTGGAGCCTGGCATGTAGAGGTAGCCAATGCAATTCTTTCATGATGGGTGTTATGTGGTCGGATCTTGACGATCCGGAGAGGACTCTTGCGGCTGCATTCAAGGCTAAGCGGAGGGGGTTTAAAGTTGATTGTGGGAGGCCATGCAGGATGATGTTTGCAAAATCGACATGTGGAAGGACTAGTGCCTAGAAGGTTGTCCGATAGTCTGTGAAGTCCAGTAGGTGTCGAAGGTGGCGTAGAGTTCTGATTTTATGGTATATTGCCTTTGTGATGTTTTTGATATGCGTTGTCATGTTCAGGTGCTGGTCCAGGGTGATGCCGAGGTAACGGATTGTGGATTTGGACTTCAACTCTACATTGTTGACACGTAGTGATGAAGGAGGTATGAATTTGAGGTTCTTTGTGACAAATAGGACATCTGTTTTACTGTGATTGATCCGTAAGTTTTGTGATAATAGCCAATTGGCTACTGCTTCGAAGCAGTTGATGATTGGGGAGAGCACTGGTTGGTCTATCAAGAACGGCATGTAAAGGAGGATGTCATCAGCGTATGCCAGGCACTTTACGTTGAAGGATCGAATCAAGTCACATATCGGCTGCATATAAATGTTGAACATCAGGGATGATAAGGACGATCCTTGGGGAACTCCCTGTGTTTGCAGAAATGGTTTGGAAGATGCTTGGCCAACCTTGACTTGTTGCCACCTATTAGATAAGTAGGATTCACACCATTTTAGCGCTGTGCTTTGGATCCCCTTTTCTTTTAGGCGTTGTATAAGTATGTCATGGCTCACCGAGTCGAAGGCGGCAGATATGTCCAGGAAGATGAGGACAAAGCCTTGTTGTATGTTGTTGATTCCTGTGATCAGATCGTTGAACAGGGTTGTGAGGACAGTGTCTACTCCGTGTGCTTCCCTGAATCCGTGTTGGACAGGATCCAACGGTGCTTGGGTGTCGATATGTTGCTGGATTTGTTGTTGAGCGGCTTTTTCGATGATCTTAGCAAGCTGTGGGATGCTCGATATTGGTCTGAAGGATTCTACTTTCGAAGGGTCTAGTTTGTTGTTTTTTAGTAGGGGCTTGATAGAGGTGCTTTTGAGACTCTGCGGGAATGATCCAGTGATAAAGGACTGGTTCAGTATGTTAGCCAGGATGTTGCTTATGTCATGGCGAAGCTCTTTGATCCAGCTGGCTGGACAGGGGTCATTAGGTGCAGTGCTGGGGTTAACAGAGGCAACAATGTTTTCAACCTCTTTAGTGGATACTGCGGTGAAGTTGCATAGAGGAGTTGTTTGAGATGTTTTAGATGGTGTGGAGGGGTTATTGGTGCCTATGTTTGTGTTGGTCTTGATCATCTTCGATTGTAAATAATCTGCATAGTCCTGAGGTTGAGGCATTGGAGGGTGGGCTGAGACAGGCTCTCCTGTTATGGACTTTACTATATTGAACAAGGCATGTGGTTTGTTGATGGAGCGTTTTAGTATATCAGTGTGATAGAGTTTCCTTTTTTGCGTTTGGTTTATGGATCTTTCCTCCAGGATCTTGTCCAAACCTTTTTTAAACCCAGCTACACTAACAGCCTTTACTACATCCTCCGGTAACAAATTCCAGAGTTTGATTACACGTTGAGTGAAGAAATATTTTCTTTTATTAGTCTTAAATAGTTTACCCTGTAGCTTCATTGCATGTCCCCTAGTCTTTCTATATTCTGATAATGTAAACAATCAATCTACGTTTACCAGTTCCACTCTGTTCATTAATTTATAGACTTCTATCATATCTCCCCTCTACCATCTCTTTTCCAGGTTAAAGAGCCCTAACCTTTTTAGCCTTTCTTCATAGCAGTATCCTTCAATCCTCTTTACCATTTTGGTGGCTCTTCTCTGACCCTTTTCTAATAACGCTATGTCCTTTTTAAGATACGGCGACCAGAATTGCACACAATATTCAAGGTGCTGTCACACCATGGAATGATTTAGAGGCATCATAATATCTTTTGTTTTATTTTCCATTCCTTTCCTTATGATACCTAGCATTCTATTTGCTCTCATGGCCGCCGCTGCACACTGGGCCGAGGGTTTTAACATGTTATCCACAATGATGCCTACATCTTTTTCCTGGGTGGTGGTTCCTAATGTGGAACCTTGCATCGTGTAACCATAATTTGGGTTGTTCTTCCCTAGGTGCATAACTTTGCACTTGTCCACATTAAATTTCATCT
Source organism: Ichthyophis bannanicus (assembly GCA_033557465.1). Classification (NCBI taxonomy): domain Eukaryota; kingdom Metazoa; phylum Chordata; class Amphibia; order Gymnophiona; family Ichthyophiidae; genus Ichthyophis; species Ichthyophis bannanicus. The sequence goes on along the minus strand of CM066032.1, from coordinate 1,792,481,568 downwards.
GCCATTTTGATGCCCAGGCTTCCAATTTATCAAGATCCTCTTGCAATTTTCCACAATCCTCTTGGGTTTTAACAACTTTAAATAGTTTTGTGTCATCTACAAATTTGATAACCTCACTCGTTATTCCCTTTGCCAGGTCATTTATGAATATGTCAAAAAGCAGCAGACCCAGCACAGATCCCTGGGGTACACCACTATTCACCTTTCTCCATTGGGAAAATTGGTCATTTAGCCCTATCCTCTGCTTTCTCTCTTTTAACTAGTTCCTGATCCACAATAGTACACTGCCTCCTATCCCATGACTCTTTAGTTTTGCCAAAAGTCTCTGATGAGGGGCCTTGTCAAAGGCTTTCTGAAAGTCCAGATACAGTATATCAACCGACTTACCTTTGTCCACCTTTTTATTCATACCTTCAAAAAAACATAACAGATTAGTAAGACAAGATCTTCCTTGTCTAAAGCCATGTTGGCTGTCTCCCATTAGGCCATGACTATCTACATGCTGAGTAATTTTGTTCTTTATGATGGTTTCTACCATTTTTCCCTGTACTGATGTCAGGCTCACTGGTCTGTAGTTTCCCATATCACCCCTAGAACCCTTTTAAAAAATTGGCGTTACATTGGCTCTTCTCCAATCTTCAGGTATTACAGATGATTTTAATGAAAATTCACAGATTACTAATAGCAGGTCTGAAATCTCATATTTCAGTTTTTTCAATACCCTTGGATGTAGGCCATCCGGCCCAGGTGATTTGTTACTCTTCAGTTTATCTAATAGTTGTAATACATCTTCCCGATGTATCAATATTTCCTTCAATTTTTCCGCACCTTTAAATACCACTTCAGTCATGGGTAACATCCCTACATCTTCCTCAGTAAAGACTGAAGCAAAGAATCATTCAGTCTTTCCGCTATCGCCTTGTCGCCTCTCAGTCCCCCTTTAACCCCTCTATCATCTAATGGACCAACTGACTCACAGTTTTTTTGCTAAGAATGTACTTGAAAAAGTCTTTATTTCATGTTATTGCTTCTGCAGCAAGCTTCTTCTCAAATTCTCTCTGTTTGCATTTGACTTGCCAGTGCTTGTGCTGTTTCCAGGTTTCATCATTTGGCTCTTTTTTCCATTTCCTGAAAAATGCTTTTTTGGCAACAACAGTCTCTCTGACCTCACCTTTAAACCATGCTGGCAGTTTTTTGGACTTCCTTCCACTTTTCTTAAAGCATGGAATACAGCTGGTTTGGGCTTCCAAGATAGTATTTTTCAACAACACCCATACTTGATGTAAGTCTTTAACCTTTGCAACTGCTGCTTTTAGTTTTTTCTTAACTATTTTTTCTCATTTTATCATAGTCTCCCTTTCAAAAGCAAAAAGGTAGTACTGTGGATTTCCTTACTATCCCTCCTCCTCTAATTAAATCAAACACAATCATGCTATGATCACTATTGCCAAGTGACCCCAACACCCTTATCTCTTGCACCAGGATCTGGTGTTCCACTAAGGACTAGGTCTAATATGGCTTCCCCTCTGGTCAGTTCATGAACCAGCTGCTCCAAGAAGCAGAAATTTATTTCATCTAGGAACTTTATCTCCCTAGCTTGTCCTGCCATGACACTGAAATCACCCATTATTATTACTGCGCCGTAACTTCTGTAAGCTTCCTTGATTTCTTTGAGCATTTCATCATTCATTTGTTCATTCTGGCCAGACGGTCGATAGTACACTCCCTCTGCCATCGCCTTCCCCTTTTTACATGGAATTTCAATCCATAGAGATTCTACAGTAAATTTTGTTTCCTGCAAAACTTTAATCCTTTCTGACTCAATGCCCTCTCTAACATAGAGCGCAGCCCCTCCACCAATTTGATCAGCTGTATCATTATGATATAATTTGTACCCAGGTATCAAAGTGTCCCACTGGTTGTTTTCCTTCCACCATGTCTCTGATATTCCAACCATATCTAACCTCTCATTTAGTGCTATATGTTCTAACTCTCCCATCTTATTTTTTAGACTTCTAGCATTTGTATACAAGCATTTTAGAGACTATTTTCTTCATATTAATCTGGCTATTGGTAGACATGGGTAATTTGGGATCTTTAAGCTGTGTCTGCTCCATACTCGAGGGCATTTGGGCTACTTTACTCTTTTTCGGAACCTCTTTGCTTTTGGTAATATCCTTCAAGGATACTTTCTTCCGAACCATGCGCTCTTGGGTGACTGTCGGCTTTCCCCTATTATCTAGTTTAAAAGCTGCTCTATCTCCTTTTTAAAGGTTAATGCCAGAAGTCTGGTTCCATCCCGGCTAAGGTGAAGCCCATCCCTTCGGAAGAGCTCCTCCTTTCCCCAGAATGTTTCCCAGTTCCTAACAAATCCAAAACCCTCATCTCTGCACCACTGTCTCATCCACGCATTGAGACTCCGGAGCTCTGCCTGCCTTTTGGGTCCTGCGTGTGGAACTGGAAACATTTCAGAGAACGCTACCCTGGAAGTTCTGGATTTCAACTTTCTACCCAAAAGCCTAAATTTAGCCTCCAGAACCTCCCTACCACATTTTCCTATGCCATTGGTACTGACATATACCAAAACAGCAGACTCCTCCCCAGCACTATCTAAGACATTATCTAGGTGGCACGTGAGGTCCGCTACTTTCGTACCAGGCAGGCATGTTACCAAGCGATCCTCACGTCCACCAGCCACCCAGCTGTCTACATGCCTAATGATCGAATCACCAACTATAACGGCTGTCCTAACCCTTCCCTCATGTGCTCATGGCCCTGGAGAAACTTCCTCGGTGTGGGAGGATTTTACATCACCTGGAGGACAGGTCCTAGTTACAGGATCACTTCCTGCCATACCAGGGTGATGCTGTCTATGGGGTAGATATTCAGACTGTGTGGCCAGCACTGCTAAAGTACTTGACCATCATGGCCAAAAATGAAATGGGATATTTAATGCTGGAGCTCATCTGGCTTCTGGCACTGAATATATGGTTTCACTGGCAATCAGTCTTGCTATTAGATTCCTGACAATATTCAACAAAAACCAGATAGCAAGATCCACATACAATTAGGACAGACACTGACCTGTCCTAACTTTATGTGATTTGCTAACTAGTTAGCAGCTGAATATCACCTCTAACCGGATAGTGGTCAGGGCCGCCCAACTCCACACCTGGACTGTCCCAAAACTAACCAGATGTTTTTAGGGTGGTCTGTGGTGATATTCAGCGACAGTAATGCCACAGAATCTCAGGTGATCGGGATCTGCTAGCCAGCTAAACCCTTTAGAATCAAGCCTATGTCCCTGTATCAATGCTGGTTGATATTTTCAGGTCAACCTTTATCAAAGACTCATCACCAGATGAGAGACCAGACTGCTGGAACATTGCAAACATGGGGGTTGGGGGAGGGAAGATGCACAACTGTGATCTTCCCTTTTGGAAGGGCCTGCAGTGCTCTTCTGGGAGAGTAGTGTAATGGTTAAAGCAGCAAGCTAGAACCAGGGAAGGCAGGGTTTCAATCCCATTTCTGCTCCTTGTGATCTTGGGCAAGTCACATAACCTTCCCTTGCCTCAGGTCTAAACTTAGATTGAAGCCTTCTGGGGACAGGAAAATAACTTTGGTACCTGAATGTGACTTGCCTTACATTTCTGAGAAAAAGGCATGCGCTAAATCGAGAAAAAAAGCTTGAATTCTGGGAGATTGCTGAATAGACGCCATGGGCCCGATATTCACCCCAACAGAAATGAATATCCTTGCCTATCTTAGGGGCACCGAGCACTAACCGTGCAGCTTACGATATCAGTGAAGCACGGTTAGTGCCAGTCCACGCCTCCACTCCACCCCGGAATGCCCCCAAGCATGCCTTGATGCTAGCCGGTTAGCATCAGGGTGCATAGGGGACTTGGACATATTCGATGGCACTACCTGTGTAACTGCCATCAAATATCCAATTAGCAGGCATTTACACAGTTATCTGGCTGTTAATCATGCATATACCCTTTGAATATTGGGTCCTATGTACCTGGCTGATGTCATCAAACATAATTATCAAGGATCTGATGCTTAGTAGCGAGGAAGTGACTTAATGGTGATTTGTTAAATTGGAGAAACGTTTGTATGGGAGATAAAAGGGCATGCTTACTAAAGATCAGCATATGCTAAGTGCTGGTGCAGCCTGTTTATTTTTAGGGGCATAGTGCATGTCAATCTTGGTGAGGTTAGGCCTGTTATCTGACATATAATGTTAGAGGTTTTGGGTTGGGGTGGAAGCTATTTCCGGTCCCCCTGAAAGAGAGGAGTAGATATAGGCTGGGGAATGTTATTTTGTAATAATTGATTATGTAATTGCGTATTTGAGTGTATTTTATACATTTTGCTGTATTGTTATTAGCCTTTTGAGTCCTAGTTTGGAAAAATAAAGCTATAAATTTAAAAGAAAAGAAAGTCTCACATACTGGTATTTACTAATAAATGTACATGACAGAGTTGCCAAGTTACCTGGCTCCAGGAGTGAGATTTTTTTACCAGTTCTGGTTTTAATGCAGTATGCTACTGTAATCCCTGATTTTACTCATTGGTACCAGTGCTGCGGGTCCCATAATGCAGCAGGATGAGATGGCCAGAAATCCAGGCTTTGCTTAAAATATCACTCCTGGAACTGGGTAACATGGCAACCTTAAAAATAATAAGGCCCCAAACTCTATAAGCATTAATTGTTTTCTTTTTTTAGGTGTAGCCTTAGAATTGTCTGGAAAGATCTTGTATTTACAATTTTTTAAAAAAGCCCTGCATTTTAAGAACAGTTCAAGTAACACGATCTATCCAGATTTAAGGCTGTTGTTACAGTCCTGCTAGTTGGTACAACAAGATCTGTTTCTGAATTCTCAAAGACGTTACGTCAAAAATATTTATGGAAAGCTGTGTAGATTTCAACTGTCCCTTGTGCTTCTTCTTCTTAAATCATGGAGAACAGAGGAAACAAATTTATTGGTAGTTTTAATATTTCTAAGAGAGATTAGTTAAACATTTTTGAGGGATTTCTTAAAGGAGCACCTCACTGAACTCTCCAGTAATTCCAGTGTATTATGTATACTACTTTTCCTTTCACTTCAGTTTCCTTGAATTCTTTATAATTTATCACCAAGACATTCAACAGGCTTTAAGTTCAGCAATATCAGTTTCATATGCCTTAGAATTTATGAGTTTTTCAAATTATCCCGAACACATTGATTCTGTCAAGGGGGAGTGCTACCAATTTCCATAAGCTTTACATGAAAATAAATTCTTTAGGACATACCCAAATGGGTTGAATGAATCAAGTCCCCGCTGAAATCAAACCAGAGGTGTGAATCGAGATGTTACTACTACTTTTACTACTGAACATTTAAAAAGTGTTGCAAGGTATACGGAGTACTGTACAAACACAGATAGAGACAGTCACTACTCGTCAAGAGTTTACAATCTAATCAAGACATGCAAGACAAAAGATAGGAATAAGCATAGAATAGGGAAGGGTAAGGAGATACAAGGAAACAAGGGATCAGGATCCAAAAGCAGTCTCAGCCTTTAGGATAGATTTGAAAAGGGACAGAGATGAAGCCTAATGCACAGACTCAGGAAGTCTGTTTCAGGCATTAGAAACAGCAAGGTGGATGAAAAGGGCAAAGAGAGGAGCAAGCCAGTAGAAGGGAGGAGTTCATGTGACTTGAGAAGAGGGGTTATATGACTATATTGAGGCTGGAGAAAGATTAGACGCGTAGCAAAGTTCTGAATAGATTGAAGGGAAGAGAGATGACTTAGCAAGAAGGAGGTTGCAATAGCTGAGATGGGAAGTAATAAGAGAGTGGACAAGTGTTTTAGGAGTGTGTTCAGAGAGGAAGGGGTGAATTTTGTTAATGTTATAGAGAAAGAAATGTCAGGTTTTAGCTATCTGTTGAATATGTGAGGAGAAGGAAAGGGAAGAGTCAAAAATGACACCAAGGTTACGGACTGCGACAATAGGAAGTAGAAGAGTGTTATCCACAGAGATAGAGAAAGGAGGAAGGGAAGAGGAAGCTCGGTGCTGCTCAGTGGTCTCTTTTTTTCACAGTGCAATTTCATTTCTTCTCTGTAGCTCTGCAAGAGATGGTTTCAGGTTCTGAAGTCAAAGCTTTGGACCCCTCTTAATAGCAATGCATTTCTCCATCTATCCGTTGCCAATATAGGTCTTGCCACATATGCATATGCTTTACACATAGGGAACCTTTTACTGAAGTGAGTTAGATTTTTGCACTTAACATGAATTTAGTACTAAAACTAATGTGCATTAAATACACTGGTATTTAATGTGGTACATGCCGGGTTATGGTCAGCATGTTCCTGCAGTTGACATTAGGATGTGCATCCTAGAACATGGGTGCTTCTAACTCTATCAGTTAAGGTGGCATTAGTTGCATCTGCTCAAATTGCAACATTGACAGCACATGCTCTAACAGCAATGAGCTCTCCATACATACTCTCTGCTCCTTACCTGCCATTCACCACCCCAACGCATGACTGGCAGATAGGGTGTGACTCAGCGCACTGTAAACAGCATCGCCCTGCGGTAACAGTTACCCCAGGCGCTTGCTCACAGTTTACTAAAAAACGCCCCAGAGATACAATGCATTGCCTCTACTCTTTAGAGGTTCCTGTTAATGCTCCCTTTTTCTGCTCTTAGGGTTACCCCACGCCTGCCACTTCTGTCTCTCTGACACTTACCCGTCTCTCCATAGCAGGGGCTCCGCTCTCCCTCTACCCCCTCATGCTCAGTGAGAACAATATTATTTTCTACAGGGCATTCCAATTAATTATACTGTCTAGACATTTCTTAAACAAAGATGAAAACTACTTGGCAGATGCAATTTAGAAAATACATTCGTAATCCATATTTTGGGGCAACATCGATCCTGCTTGTAAATCATTGGGAAATAATTATGCTTTTCACTTGATAACAATTAAACAAATGGTGCCCTGAAGACTTCCACGTCTCCTGCTTCAACACCAGGAAGTAAATTGATTGATCTGACATCGGCCAAAGCATAATTAATCATGGGAAAATAAGTTCAATATCTCTAGTCTTACGGGTTTGTGAGAGTGAATGATATGTTTTGACATTTGATTTACGTATTATTAAATACACAAAACAGCTTCATTAATACTGTAGGTGATAATCTGATTTGCATGACCCATAGGAAAGAGGAACATACCTAAGTTAAGGGAGATACTTAAGTCATCTTCTATATTAGCTGAGGTTCTCTTCCCAAGCAAGTGATAAAAAAATGTTCAGTTTTCTAATCTGTGTTTCCACATGCAACATTTTGTGAAATTACCCAATATACAGTCATGCAGATCCCAACTGAAATTTTGCTTTATTCTCATATCCCCACAGCTAAGGATTCTCTGTGCTTTGCTATGCTTTTTAATATTACAATGCACATTTTATCTATCACTTTTTTGATGAAGAAACGTTTCCTTATGTTACTCCAGAGTCTATCCATATTCAGTCTCATTCTGTAACTTTGTTTTCACTGAACATAATGCATTTTGAATGTCGCTGTAAGATTTAGAAGGTCATTTTAGAAGGGTTAAATGGCATTTACATGGTGTGATGATCAGCCACTAGAGAGTCAGGAGAAGGATGTCTTTGGGATAGTGCAGGCTCCCTTGCAGCCCTGTAGACCTCCCAGAGCCAACAAGTGCAGGAAAGACCCGGCCTGGCCCTCGGAAGAGAAGGCACATCCTTCCACAACTCCTGCCAAGAGAGAACAGGGCCAATCCACTGATCCGCCCCAGGACCCAGAGATGGATCGGTTTCCTTGGCTCGCCAGAAATTACACATTGGAACCAAAGAGAGGTGGGAGAGGGGAGGGGTCAGTGTGTCAGGCCCTAGAAAAACTCCCGGAGTTGCCAGGGGAAGGAAGCAGATACTCTGAGGAGGAAGAAGCTATGGAAACTCAAGTGTATGAGGACGATATGGACCAGGAAGCCATGGAGGTACTATGGATGAGACAGTGAAAGCTCTAACCCTGGGGCAGGTTCAGCCAGTTTATAGTGAACCTGAAGGGTGCAAGGGAGGGGCAGCTACAAAGCTATTTACTGTGCAGATGAGCAACATTGTTTTGTTCTGAGAAAGACTCTGTGTTTGAAACTGGAGGATTTGATTCAGCTACTTGTGACTTTGTGTGCATTTCTGTACTGAACTATTTTACTTTGAGAAGGAGAGGCCAAGCCCGGCCCTGAGGGCTGAGGGAAGCACAAGGTGCTGGAGTTGGCTTGACAGAACTGTCTGCTGGACTTTGCTATGGACCTGAGAGTAATGATTGTGGGTGCTTGTCTGGAAAACCCAACCTGGAATTGAGACTGTGAGACCCAGGACAGTGCTCCGACTGTTCTAGTTGCTTTGTAACCCGCCCTGCGGCGTCACAATGAATAAGAAGCTGGTTGAAATGTGCAATGGGCACGTATGTGTAAGTATCAATTTTAGCAAAATTGCAGCTTTCACATGTATTTGCATAGTATTTACAGCTTTCAAATGGGCGTGATGTGGGGGATTTACTGTAAAGTACACATATACTTCCCATTTTACAAGAGGGGAATATTAGCATTTACACTCTCTCTGAATCACCCATAAGCATGAGCAAACTGCTTGTTTGAACATCGGGTTTTGAAGACTGAATGAAGGGGTAATCGTGCTTATCGCTCTGGCTTGATTAACTACCTAAAAATGCTAAATATTTGAGCTCTTTAATTAGCTCCTCTTCTTTGTGTAATTCTGTAAAATGCAATACTTACACGTGTATTTTTTTGGTGCTTATAAATGTGAGTTGTAAAATCAGCATTTACTTGCACTAAGTACGACCACTTACACATGTAACAGCCCAAGTAAGACTGCTGTTTTGTCGCATGTGTTTGTTTGTAAAGGGGGTTATTTTAGAAGCCCTAGTCATGTATGGACATCTGAAAATGGGCATACAGGTGTCAAAGCACAGAGAAGTCGCCAAAGACATTTCAAAAGCCTGGTCTGTGGATATCCCCAGCGTGAGGATGCCCAAGTCTTTATAGGTCCACCAAAAACACGGCCAGTGTTGGGTTGGCAGTGCTCATTCCCTGAATAATAAAGGCTTCCTTGACCCTTTCTGCCACGCCTTTGGACTGTTTTTCAAGTCTTTATAGGGACATATTGGAGGTGTGGCGGGGCTGTCCCAAGAACTTGGACATCCCTGCCTGATCTCAGAAACATCCTGGATGTCCGGAGTCATGCCTAAGGTCATGTCTGCTACAGGCAGTGGAAACAGGTGATGAATTTATGGCAGCAGGACTGTAAGTAGCCCTGTGCGAGTGGTGCGGCCGCACAGGGCACAAAGTCTTGGGGGGCACATTTTGGCTGCCTGCTGTTGCCCTGCCCTAATGCGCCCCCTAAGCCTTTTTGCGGCACTTTAAGCAGGTCTGGTCCCTCCCTTCTCTGATGCAACATCAGAGTAGGGAGGAACAGGTCTGCTTAAAGTGCCGGTGACTTGCATATCGGGTGCGTGCCCTCCCACCTCCATCTCCATCCAGCCGCTTTCTGCTCTTTCCCTGCTGCCGGCACCACCCTGGAGATAACAGAGCGGCAGCAGCAGGGAAGGGGCAGGGACCACTGGATGGACAGGGGAGGGGTGGTGCGCACCCGATGTGCAAGTTGCACAGGGCGCAATTCTAGCTCGGTACGGCCCTGTATCTCAGTTTATTGCTCAATAATAACTGTTTTAAGAGGATGACTGCTGATGTCTCCACTCAGCTCTGTTATGTTTTCCCTGTCTAAAACCCCTTTAGTTAGATTGAGCTTGCATTGTTGGGGTTGATCAATTTTCTTGTATTTTCACTTGGTGATTCGGTGTGTGATCTTTTTTTCAGATTACAATGGAGTCCTATGAAGACTCTGCTGCTCAAGTGAATTCTGTAAATCCACACACTTTTAGTTTTTCAGAATCACATATAGATGCTTTATTGAACTCAGCTCCATTGTTTTCTACAGTAACGTCGTCAGAAACAGGGACTACGCTTATTCCTGAATAGCAAGATATTTTAAATCTCGATAAGAGATTAGTACATGCTGAGCTACTCTACTGTACTATATTGGATTATTTGTGGGTACATCAGATTCCGCAGTGGCTGTGTGTTTATTATGAATCACATGTGTTTGAGGACAATCAAGAGGTTCTGCTCTGATGGAACCTTATTCTCAACAAATGTTCCCTTGATTTAATGGCTTATCATTGATCAAGCTAAGCCTGAAATGACAAATTTATGGGAATGATTAGATACGGATCTTAGTGCTTTCAAGACTACAGGCCCTATTCTGGGATGCAGGTTGCGGGCCATCTGGGCTTGATTCCTTCTCTGGTTCACCCCATACGTCCTGAGCATCTGGACGGGGAGAGCTGGCAGGCGGTGGGAGGGGTGGGATCTGAGAGGAACAGTAGCGGACCAGCCCAGCAGGACATACAGACTTGACATGGTAGGGCAGCACGGTTGGGGCTTCTGCCTGGAGTGGCTTTGATTCAGGTCATGACCCTGTACATCCTGCCAGGTCAAAGGGGATGTGCTGCTTATTCCACTTGGAAGGGCCGAGTGCAGGGAGTCCTCGTCGCCAAATCCAGGCCCCAGCAGGCCAGCCATGGGTCGGGTGGTGGGGGAGAGGGGGGCCAAAGCCACAGGATTTAGGGGCCCTGCGGAGAGAATGTCCCCACAGGCAGCAGGGGCATGCCAGGCCATCTTCGGGTCCGATTTCTGTGTACCATGGGAATGTTTTGTTTCTGCGGGCCAGAATCGGGTCCTAACTCACCCATCTTCCTTGGGGATATCTGGATGGGCTGGATGTCCCCCAACCTGAATCGGGTTCCACGTCTAAAACAAAAGACTTTGAGGGACAATATACTCAACACAAGGGGGAATGATATGTTTTCAGGAGAAAATCAAACAATTAAACTGTATCCATGGATGAGTAATGGTCCCAGGAGGATGGGATGAAGAAGGGTTGCCTTTGCTATGATGTTAGGTGAATTTTCTAGTGAGGATTCTTCCAGAGGGGGCTATGAGGATGAGGATATTTTAGAGTCATGCAGGAGACATCATTGACATGGAATGAGAGGCACAGATCAGATTATGCCTTTGGAGCCACTTCCCAACTGGCCACATACTTGCCTCTGGATGCATCAACATCCTCCTCATCAATATGTCCTCAATAAGTCTTGCTCCAGCCTTTTGCCGTCCATAGCCGGCCCAAGGGTTTCTGCCACCCCAGGCAGAAGACCCAACTGTGCTGTCTTATCATACCAAGCCGTACTGCTGCCCCCTGCTGTTGCTGCCACCGCTAATTCCAAATTCTGTGGAGCCAATGGCAGTGGCGGCAGTTTAAAAGCAGCTGCTCTGTGCCACTGCTTTTGTGCCTGTGACAGTCCATGTGCTTTGGCAGATATGGCCTGCTGCTTCTCACTCCCCTATGACAGGAAGTTGTGTTGGAGGGGGGTCAGAAGTAGCAGGCCATGTGCGCCTAAGCACATGGCCTGCCGTGGGCACCAAAGTGGTGGCACAAAGTCACTGTGCCACCCGTCAAGGTTTCACATTCCAGGCATCCGCCTACCCTAGTGGATGGGCTGGCCCTGGTGCCATCACCCCAGTTTGACACATTTTATATTCAGACAGCCTTAGCATGATTATTCAGACTTCTATGCTCGAGGTTATTTTTTCTGATGCTAATCAATCTGCTCCTGGTGATAAAGGACTTTGGGAACTCTCGCATTGGGTTCCCCCTGGGCCGGTGGATCCAATTTTAGCAGTATTTCAGCAACTGGTTATGCACACAGTGGAACAACTATTGAAACTTACTATTGCTTTAATTTGCCCTGGTCTGAATCTGAAGCCCTGACACAATTACAAGTAATAGATATTGCCATTAAGCCCACCAATTAGGGCGGAGAAGTGGTTGTTATGAACACTGTAGATTATGAGGCTGAAGTGCAGCAACAGTTGTTGGATCATGTCTTTTATACATCTCTAGTAGTTGACCCTACTAGTGTTTTCAAGAAAGAGGTGGACACAGTGATTTCCAATGCTTCTATAACAAGGTTAGATTACAGCAAGGGAGTCAACTTTTCTTACAGTGTCATGTCCCTGAACACCTGTTCTATATGTAGTTCTTAAAATCCATGAGGATTTACATCATCCTCCAGGGCATCCAATTATTTCATCAATGGAATCACTTTTGGAACCATTGTCTTGTTTTGTGGATTTCTTTTTAAGGCCCTTTGTACCACTGGGAATGACCTACAGTATATGAAAGATTCAACACATGTGATTTAGCTATTAGAGCAATTACATTTACCTTCTACAGAGATGCTGTTTGTTACAACAGATATATCAACTTTGTACACCAATATACCACAATTTGCAGCAGTTGAAGTGGTCACCCAGGTACTTCAACATCACATCGACAAACGGGTTCCAACCAGTTTTCTGTCAGATCTGACACACTTGGCCTTGACAAAAAAATCTTCTTATGTTTTGTTCATCATGAGGTCAGGTACAGAAGTCCAAGAGAACACATTTCACAGCACCAATCTCCTCAAAATAGGATTTTATGCCCCTCAAAAAGAACCAGAGACTGAGCTTTGGCAGCATTCATAATTTGTATCATGTTTTGGTAATGCATCATACGGAGTATCAAAGAACGTGGTTGCTTGTTGTTTAGGCCTGCATATGCAAGCATTCTATGAGCCCGCACAATTTCTAAGTGCCGCACAAAGTCAAGATGGAGCAGCTTGGGCAACAAGCTCTCCAAAATTGCACCATGTCAGTGCCTTCAGCCCCCTCTGGAACCCCGAGGAGGTGGATGTTATTCCTCCTTGACTGATTGTTCAGATTTTCCAAACTCTGTTCCAATTGAATAATCCTTTTTGTGTTCCATTGCACTTGCTTCAATTGTTCATCGTGAACCAGTTGCACAGCATCCATTTTGTCAATTTGGGTGGTAAGGGAGCCCATTGGTGATGTTAAATCAGCGATGTTCACCTGGACGGATGTAAGAGAATCACCATTAGCCATTACAAGCGCTTGTACAGCTCTGATTTCAGCTAAGAGTTCTTGCATACCCTCCAATGCTTCTCAGTTAGCCGCCATCTTTTGTGGAGATGAAGGGTCAGGCTTTGTTCTCTTGTCACCTAGATTCTGCCTGGATGAGAACTCCAGCCGAGAAGGCTTTCCTCCTGACATACACCAAGTAAACTAAGCACCAAGGAGCACAAAAAAAGTTGCAGATAGGCTGGGTAGGAGATAGGATTCTTGAGAGGGTCCACAGGAGCTAGGCTGCTATGCAGTCATCTTGCACCATAAGAACATAAGAACATAAGATATGCCATACTGGGTCAGACCAAGATCCATCAAGCCCCCAAGGCCATATTTTCTTACACCATTATACTCTCCACTGCTCTAGATGCACGTGCTCCTCCTGTTCCTCACCGTGTGAGGCATACGTACCTCAACCCTGGCTGTCTTTGAAAACCTGCTATCTTCTTTCCTGTGCCCACTCAGCTGAGCACCTCTGGCTTAAATCACGCACCCTTGCTGACTTCCTGCATTTCAAATTCATGCTAACCTCATTCCAGTCAGCCACAGCTCTCGCCAAGCAAGAGTACTATGTTCACCTGACTAATTCACTTTCCTCTGGCTCTCACCACCTCTTTGCTACATTCAGCTCTCTTCTCAAGGTACCTCTTCCTCCAATCCCTCCTTTCCTTTTCACACAGACTCTGGCTGACTATTTCCATAATGAAGTCCACAAGATTAGTCTTGAGTTTTCCACAGGATCACCTCCACTCCCTCTTCCCCTTCTGCACTCCCAAATCCTTCCCTCAGCCTCTGTTACTCTTTCTTCCTTTTCCTAAATCGCCGAGGAGGAAACCGTTCATCTTTGCTCCTCCTCCAAATGTATACCTGTTCCGTCATATTGAAATCATCTATCAGCAGCACTTCTCCTTTCATAGCAATTCACTGCAACCATTCCTGCAGCATTCAAACATGCTGTGTTGGAACACCCCTTCTCAAAAAACTTTCACTAGACCATACCTGTCCTTCTTACTGGGCCATATCCCTCCTCCCCTTTGCTTCTAAGCTCCTTGAATGTGCAGTTCACTGCCACTGTCTTAACTTTCTGCCTCTCAAGGTCTTCTAGATACACTGCAATCTAGCTTTCATCCTCTACATTCTACAGAAACTACTCTTGCCAAAGTTTCTAATGATATTCCTCGCCAAATCCAAGGGCCTTTACTCGATCCTCATCCTTCTTGACCTTTCTGCTGCTTTTGACACTGTTGATCACATAAACATAAACATATTCAACGACACTTACATGGTCAGTTCCATTGGATAACCCCTTCTAACCTTGCTACACACCCCGATGCTATTCGGTTAGTATCGGGGCATGTTGTGGACGTTCCATGGCAGAGCAGAGGCGGAGACCATCACTAACTGGTTAGGAACCTGCAGGTAAAACTAGGCCAGCATTTGGCTTGCCTTGTTTTACTCGTGGGAGCTAACCAGGTAAGCGGTGCAATATCGCTGCTACCCGGTTAGGCTCTGCAGCGATTTCCTCTATGCAGCAAACTCAGATATTCAATGCTGTCACCGCAGCATTGAATATTCATGGTTAGGGTTGGTGGGCACAGCTATGTGACATAGTGCCACATAGCCTGTCCAACTGAATATCGGACCCTCAGTGTCTTACCAACATATAATTGCTTGCATGGGCAAATCAAAACATAGACCACTGCTGTAAAGGAACAATCACCGGTAAAGTTTGAGACCTTCCTATTTTCCAGGAAAAATAACAGATCCCAACAGCAGATCTGATTGCAAAACTGGCATTGATAGTTATTACCTTTTATCATTTGTATAGCGCTACAAGGTGTATGCAGCGCTGTACATGTACAAGTAAGAGAGTCCAAAGAGGGCAACCATGCTCACAGAAGGGAAAGCAGTACAACAAAAGTGAGATGAACCAGACAGACTGTTGGTAAATCAGACAGCTTTATTAACAATGAAGCCCAACGCATTTCGGACTTGCCTTCCTCAGGGAGTAAAAGCCTCAAAAGATAAATAAATACAATTATAAAAAATAATGCACATATAAATATAACTAATGGGGTCAGAGAGAGGAGGACATATAGGGAGCATTTAAAAACTAGTAAAGACAAAAGGAATTATGAGCAGAACGCACTCATTCTGATGACAATCACAAGTGAATGAGGAAACTTCTGAGAAATCAAAGGAAACCATTATTGGAACTTAGTCTGTCAAAAAATTGAGAACTACACTAATATCCCTTTTATTTCACAATATGTCAATAAACACTAATGGGCTCGTGTCCCCTTGTGATAGCTTGCATAAGATGGACATCCTGTCCCACCCTTTACTGAGGGGGACGTCTATGTGGCCACCAGCAGGGACATCCATACAGGGGGACATCTATGTTGCTAAAATTGGCTGGGGACATAAACATTCCTGGTCTTTTTCTGCACGTTCCACCCTGGACATCCTTGATTAGCTTAGACGTCCTTTCTAAAATGCCACTTAAAATGACTGCTCCCACTGTGAGTCTTAGCAGATACATGTGCACTTCTGCATGTCCTAATACGTATTTTACAAAAGGCTCCATGTTCAATGAGCCTTTTGAAAAATTCCTGGAACATTTTGAATGACCAGCTTAGACATTGCTTTATTGACCTAGATGCTGTGAACCAATGGGCATCGCCTGAGCTGTGCATTTCTCAGTGGGAGCCTACTGTCGGCCTCTTAGGTTGGTGGCAAAAGCTGTCCATCATCAAGTCCATTTTAACCCTGCAGGTCTCCAAATGGAAAACCATGCTTGAGTGGAAGGGATGTTCAGTCTTCCTTGATTTGGATTGGATAAAAAAAAGATAAATTTTTCCCCTGCAGGATAGAGGTGTATAAGTGCTAATACGGCAGCGGGTTAGTGCTGTTACAGGGCATTTGTGCATATATTATAAATATATGTCTTTGGCCAATTATATCATTCAACTACAAAACACTATAAGAACTACAAGCTTCCTCTCTATTTTAATCTGACTTGGCACTAAAAAAAATAGAGATTTGTTTAATTTTCAGTTTGTCAGTGACAGTTCCCATTATACAAACTGTTATTGTTATTTTGGGACGGCAAGTGACAATATTTGCAGTGCTGAAGGAATTCTTTCGTATGTAGATCTTTCTGTTCCCATGAGTATTGGTCAATGCCAATTATGTTCTCATTCTTACGATCTCTCACTCATGCACTCAAGTGTGTCTGTACAGTATATATCCATGCACATACAGTATATACTTTCTGAATCCAGTAAAACATTAATGGTGGGTTGTTTAGGAGTCCATTTCAACCAGGCCTTTGTCAAGGAAGGCCAGAAATGGCCTTTGTGCCCGCTCTCCAACTTGATCCCATGCTGTAAGTTGTTGGCCCTTTATCTTGCTAGCGCTATCCTTCCATCCTTCATCTTTCCCTCACATAAGAGTGTAACTAAACAAGAGTGAGTTGGCCATGATGGCTGTGACCTGTCAATGCTTTCTTCCCTCTGCTGGACAATGCAGTAAAATTAGAAGGGCGCAGGGCACCTCATTGTCCTATCTATCTCATTCATAGAATGGTAATAGATTAAAAAATAAATAAAAGTACAAAGCTGTAATAAAAGCTCAGTGACAGGGAATCCAGTCCTATTGGAACATGCTAGCTGCAACTGAGCAGTTGGGAGATCCCCTCACCCCCACCCCGGTCCTTTCAAGAGTGTCAGCAGAGCCACACAGCCAGGGCTGAGCTGAGGCTTGGGAAAAGTGTATCTGGAAAATGATATGATCACTGAGAGAAAGAAGGGGAGGGAATGTGGAAGCAGTACTGGCACAAGTGCGCAAAAAGAGAGCACGTTCCCAGGGTATGTTTCTGGCCTTCTGTGGTCTGCAGACCAAGCTAAAGAGAAATTGCTTTACTGTAGTTCCCAGTGCAGGTGTCTGATGCCATCTCCAATGATGAGGAAAAGGGAGACTGACGCTGAACAGGGTAGAGAGTTATGAGAGCAGCAGGAGGTGAAAGTTAATCACTTTTGCAGCACGCGCACTGCATGCCCTGCTGAAAAGTGTCTGGAGAAGGTCTTCACAGATACAGAATCTGAGGGATCCACATGGACAGGATTTACATCTGAATAGATCAGATATTGAAAGTGTACTATGGAGATGTTAACAGGCCAGCTAGTGAGGAGGTAGAAAATGATCCTGAAAGCGGCAAGGAGAAGAGCACCACATAGGTAGAGGAGAGAGCAGAGAGTGGGAGGGGTGCCGCTGACCTTTCATCCTCTCTTCAGCCCCAGTCACAGGTCAAGCAGCAGCAGCACTAAGAGCAAAGGCCCCACCTCAAGGAAGTACAGAGGAAGTATCGCAAACCCTCTTGTGTGTGGAAGCATTTTAAAGTACCTGCAGCATGCAGAGGGCAATTACCGTTGGCAGCACCTTAACAGAGAGAAACTGAAGTAACCTCTTTTGGAAAAACAGCACCTTTTCCAGGTTGGTACAATCCTAGGTATAGTCCTAGGCTGGGGACTGCATTCAGGAGTGGAAGAGCAGTGGTGGGAAAAGTGCAGGAAATGTCTTTCCCCAGAGGAGCTCCTGGTCCTTTTCCGTCAGTCAGATGACATAGCAGCACGCCTGAGGTGCATCGAAGCAAGCTACCATGGAAGACATGGGGAGATGTTTGTTAGCATGGTCAGAGGAAAGCCAGAAGGCTGCATTGATTGCCCTCCCCTTTTGTTTCCTTATTCTCGTTTGTTGTATTGTCTGTCTTGATTAGACTGTAGGCTCTGGCAAGCAGGGACCGTCTTTTATATGTGTCTCTTCAGCACTGTGTATGCCTTGTAGTACTATATAAATGATTAGTAGTAGTAGTAGTGCATCAGGGAAATAATAGCCCTAGATAACCATCTCCTGAAAATGGTTGAAATGGAGGAGTTGAAAAGTCTGCTGAATCTCTTAGCTCCTACTGACTGAGTGCCCTGTAGGGATAGTAGGGATATGTTTTCATTTTGCAATGAAAATGACAATAGTGTGCCCTATTTCACAATAGGGTGTAATATTGTTCAATAGCACACACCATTTGCCCATGCATGAACAGTGTGCACTGTTGCACAATGGTGTGCCCTATTGTACAATAGAGCACACTTTAAAAAATGATACAAAGATGAAAAAAATGAAAAACCACAATAAAACAATTTTTTTCCCCTGCATGCTCCTAACTTTTAGTAGACAGTTGATTCCCTTGCTAAACAAGACTATTTCACTATTTCATTCACCTTACCGGCTCTCTAGTGCCCAGCCTCCACCATCTTTTCTCTACACTTAACTCTCTACTTATGTCTCTTTCTTGCCCCCCCCCACCATTCCCACTTCCCTTTCTGCCCATTCCCTCGCAGCTTTCTTCTGCGATTAAAATCAATAAAATTACCATTCAATTCCCTCCCATTTCTATAACATCTCCCCCACCTATTTTACAGCCGTCCTCCTCAAACATTTCCATACTTTCCTCATTCTTTATCGTCTCTGAGACCTCCTCCCTCATCTCTGCTGTTAATCCTCCCACCTGTCCCTCTGACCCCATTTCCAACTCCATTACCTCTTCTGTTGTGCTGGCCATTTCCCATATCATTAACCTGTCTCTTTCTACTGCCACCTTCCCTTCTGCCTACAAACATGCTCTGATCTCTTCTCAAGAAACCATCTCTTAACTCTTCCGCTCTCTCTAGCTATCATCCCATCTCCCTTCTTCCTTTTATCTCCAAACTTATTGAGCGTGCTGTTCTTTCACGTTGCCTCAATTTTCTTTCAACTCACTCCCTCTTGGATCCCTTTTAATCTAGTTTCCGTCCTCTCCAATCAACTGAGATGGCCCTTGCTAAGGTCTCTTGTGATTTATTCGCAGCTAGGTCAAAGGGTCTTTACTCTATCCTTATTCTCCTTGATCCCTCTGCTGCCTTTGATACTGTTGATCACGTCCTTCTCCTCTCCACTCTATCACCCCTTTGGCTTCAAGGATTCTGTCCTCTCCTGGTTCTCCTCTAACCTGTCTAATCGTTACTTTAGCATCTGCTCTCAAGGTTCATCCTCTTCTGCTATCCCCTTCTCAGTTGGCATTCCCCAAGAGTCAGTCCTCAGCCCTCTCTTTTTCTCTCTTTATACTCAATCCCTTGGTTCCCTTATCTCTTTCCTTGGCTTCTATGCAGACAATTCACAAATTTATATCTCTTTACCTGACCCTTGTCCTTCTCTTTAGGCCAGTATCTCCTCCTGCTTATCTGATATTGCTGTCTGGATGTCTCAACAACATCTGAAATTGAACATGGCCAAAACTGAGCTTCTTATTTTTTCCCCTAACCCCTCCTCCCTCCTCCCCCCTTTCTCAATCATGGTTGATAACACTCCTGTTTGTCCTGTTTCTTCAGCTCACAATCTTAGGGTTGTTTTTTTCTCTATAATTTTAACACAATTCGTCCTTTCATCTCTTTGTGTGCTATTAAGATTCTGGTACATTTCCTTACTATCCCCCGTCTTAATTATTGCACCCTCCTCCTCACTGGTCTCCCTCAATCTCATCTTTTCTGACTTCAATCTATTCAAAACTCAGTTGCTCATCTAATCTACTGCCAAGCTCATTTACTGTCACATTACTCCTCTTTTAAAGTCCCTTCACTGGCTCCCTCTCTGTTGCCATATTCAGTTCAAACTACTTACCCTCACACATAAGTACATTCATTCTACTGCTCCTCTTTACCTCTCCTCTCTCCTTTCTTTATACACTCCTCCCGTAATCTTTGTTCATCTTCTGCTTTTCTTCACTCCATGCCACATTCTACTTCTGCTCGCAGCTTCGTTCCTTTGACCTTGCTGCTCCTTTTGCTTGGAGTGGAGGAGTGGCCTAGTGGTGGCAAGGTACTTCAAGCCAGAAGGTTGGTGGTTCAAATCCCACTAGAGGACAGCAACCTTGTGCCAGAAGGACTGGGGTTTCTAGTCCCACAGGTGCTCCTTGTGGTCTTGGGCAAGCCACTTAACCCTCCATAGCCCATGTTCCCTGTAAAATAGTTATCTCCAAGTTATAATGCCCTGTTAAATGTAATTTCAGTTTGTTCAATGTAAACCACACTGATGCAGAATAGCACAGTATATAAGAGAATATAAATAAATAACCTACCCCCTTCCCTGCATCAAATCCTTCCCCTCCCCCTCTTCAGGTCTAGGCTCAAGACACACCTCTTTGAGATCGCCTTTGGATCATTATCCCCATCCTTATGTTTCAGGTCCTTATTGCCCTTTTTCTCTTCTCTTTTTGTACTACTGTATGTCCGTTCTTTTAGAATCTAAGTTCAACAAGGAGGGACTGTCTTTTCTGTGTCTGTACAGCACTGTGTATACCTGGTAGCACTTTATAAATGCTCAGTAATAATAATAATAATATCACAGATACAGGCAGGCCTGGTAAAAGCAGAGGCTGGTATGAGCGTGCATTTCACCACTGGCATCTGGACCAGTCATAAAGCTACACATGCCTATCTGGCTGAGGCAAAAACAGGCTGCAGGTCCAACAGGGGAGCAACAGCAGGAGGGTACCGACGGGTTGTGCTACACAGCTGGGTATTAGATGACAGCCATACGTGGATCCATATCTTAGCAGAAATAAGGGCAATGCTGCAGAGCTGGCACAAAGGGCAGAAAGAGAGCACCATGCATCCAGGTCTCTTTGTAACCGATGAAGGAAGGAACATAGTAAAACAGTGAAGGAAAGGGGAGGGGGCTTTTGTGAGATCAGATGTTTTGTACACTTGATGCACCTGGTTGTCAGAGACTCCCTAGGCCTGGGCAGCAAGACATTCGGCAGCCCCCTTCTGAGAGAACTGATTGAGAAGTGAAAAATAGCTGGGTATTTTCACCAGAGTGTGAAGGGTGGGCATGAGCTAAGTGAGAAGCAGGAAATAACAGGGGTGTCTGCTCACTAGATTAAGTAAGATTTTAGCACCAGGTGGAATACTATTTCTGACGTGCTGGAGAGGTTAGTGGAGAAATGGGTGGTCCTACGTCAGAAGTCATTGGAGACCAAGATCAGCATTGACAGGTTTTGGCTCACCAGGACTAGGCAAATATCATACAGGCGACTGAAGTCCTAAAGCCTCTTTAAGGATGCCATTTAGAAAGTGAGTTCCACAAGGGCTACCCTGAGCCTTCTCATTCTGATAGTGAATATTTTGCAGGCCAAGTTAGAGAGTTTATGGCAGTGACAGAGATTCACAGCAGATGTTTTGGTGATATGAATTCTGACATTTTTCAAGTGCAAAAAATGTTGCTGTTTATGAAGGTGGCTGTTTTATACACTAGCTGATCTCTATGACCCATGGATAAAAGGAACTTTTGCACTATGTGGCAGCTTACTCACCTACTGGAAGGAAAAGCTGGTGACTGAGGTGAAGGAAAGGAAGCACCAGAGGGGATGGGGCAGGGGCAGTGGTGATGCAATACCAGACACGCTGGCAAGCACTATTTCTAGCTTGAGTACCACCCTGTCACCCTACCACTCCTCCCCCAGATTTACATGCCCATGACAAAAAAATCCAAGCCAAGGATAATCTTTGCTAAGCTGCAGAGAAGA
Source organism: Ichthyophis bannanicus (assembly GCA_033557465.1). Taxonomy (NCBI): domain Eukaryota; kingdom Metazoa; phylum Chordata; class Amphibia; order Gymnophiona; family Ichthyophiidae; genus Ichthyophis; species Ichthyophis bannanicus. The sequence goes on along the minus strand of CM066032.1, from coordinate 1,792,459,826 downwards.
TCAGCCTGCACAGATTTCGATAACACACATAAAATCATAAAATATGCCATACTGAGTCAGACCAAAGGCCAATCAAACCTAGTATCCTGTTTCCAACAGTGGCCAATCCAAGTCACAAGTACCTACCGGGTTCTCAAAAAGGTATATAGATTCTATGCCGCTTAACCTAGGAGTAAGCAGTGGATGTCCCCAGTCCCCTTTAATAATGGTTTAGGGATTTTCTCTTCAGGAACTCGTCCAAACTTATTTTAAATCCAGCTACATTAACAGCTTTTACTACATCCTCTGGCAAAGAATTGCAGACATTTTTTATTTATTTTTTTTTTAAACTTTTATAATGATTAACGAAGCAAAAGGAAATGTAGCCACACCTGACCTCAATTTGCAAAGAAAGGAAAGCATCGTAAGTACATAAAGAAATCATCAAGAAGAGAAAGAAGAAATACAGACATAAAAATTGTACAATACAATGCAGAAACACCAAAGATAATCAATTAGGGGGGAAGCATAGATAAAGAAAATATGACCAAAGACAAGGTAAGTAGGAAAATCCTATGCACTTAAGTTCATAAAACACATATTCCCTTCAGATGCAACCCGGCAGAGATTCTGAACAGAACTAAACAGTCTCCGTTAACTGTTTCTGAGCAATCAATGATTCCAGTTATCATAAAAGATATGATCTTTATCCTGAAATTTAAAATGACATCTTCTAGGATACCTTAGATAAAAGGTCATCGTCATTGCTAGGGCTCTAGGCCTCACCTGTAGGAATTCCCTTCTAAACTCCAAGGTCTGAGAAGAAAGAGCTGGCAAAACAAATACGGTACCCCATGCGCTTGAAAATTGATCAACTGCTCCTTGAAGATAGCTGGGCCCAATATTCAGCGCTGGCGGCTAGCACAATTACAGTGGCTAGCTGAATGCACTGAACATTAAACCCGGATATTCAATGCTGGGGTCATATCTGGCCCTGGATATTCAGTGTCTTGGGGGCATTGAATATCCGCAGTCGCCACAGAGCCATTTACAGTGGCTACCTTTCAGTCCCTATGCAAAAAGCAAGAAAAAGTAATTATTACAGTCTAAGAGATTTAGGGGGCGCGATAGGAGCATTTCTGGAGAAATGCATTGTGAAACTCTGCTGGTCCCTCAGGCCTCATGCTCTGGGCCCTTCAGATGGAAAGCCACAGTGTTGTCCCATCAGCAGAAGGCCATTGATAAGTGACTGCAGCACATCATTTAACCTTGACCTGCTGACTTCCATTGCTTCACTCTCACTGGCCAAATATGCTTCAAGATCCAACAAGATAATTCATGGACTGTCTCTGTACTAGGGGAAAAGGTACCAGAGGAGAGTCCAAAATGGAATGGTCTCTCCTCCCCCAGCCCAAGGGGCTCTTCTTCAAAGGGACAAATGTCTGGAGGCCCACAGAAGAACTGTGTGTGTAACAGGTGTTTCAGTCTACTTGTTTGGGACTCTTTGGCAGGAGAGAAGACTTGATGTTTCCTCATGGTCTGCTCTTGAAATATGACAATATTTCTCTTTCTCATCTACATTCTGAGGCAGAAGGAGCTACAGTATGAGGAAGGAAGTGCCTGTAGCAAGTTGCTGTGTGTCACATCCAGTTCTGGGTCCCTGAGTGAGCATAATTTATATGGGACTGGTTGAAAGGCTAGTAGAGGTATTGTGTACTCCTCAATCCCGTTACTGTTCATAGTTCTTACTGCTCAGGTATGAGAACAACATCATACATACCTGGGAATCCCTGCTGTTGCTACTGAACCAGATCAAGCCCATAGCCTTGCATTCAACTGGCCGGATGTGATCCACATACAGTACTACGAGTCAGTCTCAGGAAGAATAAATACATGGGTCTCAATCACTTCTGGCAAAGACTGACAGAGAAGGCTGACACTACCCCAAACAAGATATACTTTCACCCTAAAATATTTTAATGCTGAACATGAGGTTGAAGCCTTCCCACAGAGCTGCCACCTGTTGCTTTTGCTGAATGCCGGTCCAGGGAACAGCTTTGTCATTGGTACCAACTTCTATCCTCTTTGGATCAGGAGCACAGATTCTTCTCAGTCCGGCTGCCATTTGCTTACCTGATCTGCCCTTATTTCTTTGTTGGATATGTAGGGACAGACGCTTAGTGAAGATGGGAAAGTCACAGGGCTGGTGCAACCATCAGGCAAACTAGATGGCCACCTAGTACCAGTAGTCTGGGAGGAGGGGAGGGGAAGCATTTGCCACTTCTGCCACCCCTCTCTAAGACCTGCAGTGGCAGAAATAGCTTTAAACCTCCCCCATGCAAAAAGAAGTCAGCACTGGGTGTCAGAGGGGCAGAATCCAAATGGCCTTGCAGCAGTGGAGGTTTCGGTGAATGCTGCAGGGATGTTTGAAGCCATTGTTGCTGCTGCAGGTCCCAAAGAGGGGTGTAAGAAGCAGCAATGGGGACTGGAGATGGGAGTGGGGGTGAAAGGGATGAGTTTTACCGAGGGTGTCTCATATCCTTGCACTGTCCCCAGACAGTCTGGGAGTCCAGCTGATGAATCCAACGGTGAACTGTACTTGGGTAAGAGACACAGTGGCTCACTGCCTCTGTTCCCTCATTGTTTTGACTTTTTGCTGGGCTACTCTTCCTTGTCCTCCTGCTTTGGACCTTTCTGAGTGCACTGCTTAGGCTTGTCATTGCATAACTTTTACCCTTCTTAAATGCCATGCTGATTGGTCTCCAGCCTTCTAGCTGCATGGTTCTGTGTGACTTTTTCTAAGCCACTCTCCTGATTGCATCTTTATGGGCCCCTTTGGCTTGCTATATGCCTCTGTTCTACTATCCACTTTGAAATACAGCTCATAATAACCTGAGATCGGGAGAAGCTGAAACTGGCACAGTTGGGGGAATACATAAAGCCTGATTCCATCCCAGATGTAGATCCGCTCTGTACGTCTGGTTTGAACCAGATGTACAGAGGGGATCTCGATTCTGATCCCGCGGGGCACGTCTAGCCCTCCGGGATCGGAATTGAACATAAGAACATAAGATATGCCATACTGGGTCAGACCAAGGTCCATCAAGCCCAGTATCCTGTTTCCAACAGTGGCCAATCTAGGTCATACGTACTGTGATGCAGCGGAGGCTGATGAGAGCCCTGAGGAGAGAAGTGAACCTGTTTGTCAGCGAGGAAAAGATGTGCACAGAGTGCAATATTCACTGGAACCAGCTAGAGGGAGAAGGAGTGCAGTCAGGAAGACTGAAGGGCCATGCCTAGCTGGTCAGGAGCACATGACAAACATTTCACAAGCCTCAAGGAGAGGAGTCCTTTATAAGGAAGCACTGCCTCAAGATAAAGGGAAGGAGAAAGAGAAAGGGAAAGAGAAAGAGAGAGAGACACACAGACACAGAAGGAGGAACAGAAAGAGAAAGCTGTTTGCTGGCAGAGGGGGAAGACTTACACGGATTGCAAGCAAGAAGCAAGGAGGAATCAGCTGGGAAGGAAAAGCCAAGCTGAGCAAGGAAGCCAGGATTTGGGCTGTTGCAAGAGCAGGCCTTTACCAGAAGAGCTGTTCCCACGGGTGAGAGAGGAATCAGACTTTCAGAGGAAAGCTTGGCACAAAGCTTCTGAAGGGAGGAAGTCAGCCCAAGGGAAAAACCTTTCCTCATCGTGCTGCTGCAATAAGAGGTATGAGAATTATATTCCTACAAAGAAACCTTTGCCCTGTAAAAGTTCTTGTGGAAGAAGTATGGAATCTCTAAGAAGAGAAAGCCCAGTTAATACTAAGGGGACACGTGGCCAGCGCTCCAGGCTAGGCCCGAGGCACTGGAAAGTATTAAGGGAAATATACAAAGCTCCAGAATACAATAGTCCAGAGACTGTTAACACAGAATTAGACATACCAATTCCTGAACCGATGCAAGTGGAACTGGTGGAACAGTTGCCAGACCCAGAGGAGATGGATTGCTCTCTCTGCATTTCCCATAGCACAGAGTCTTTGGAGGACGTATGAATGGCTTGTGGTATCTGCAGAGTGTCTATTATGTGCTGAGCAGAAGAATTGTACAAATGTGCTTTAAACTGGAAGTTATGTTTGTGCCCTGCTACAACTGTGAAGTTAACAGTTTTCCTTAAACCTTGTGTTTTCTTTTGTGCCTGAAGTTAAGGACATTATTTTCAGTTGTGACCAATTTATGACCCCATGCGTAAAGGGAATAAAAGCCTTTTTCATCCCTACCACTCTGTTTTGATTGTTGGCTTTAAAGGATTGGAGTTTAAAACCACTAGACCAAGTTTCCTTGGTTCTTAAAATGGACTCTCCTATCTAATAATAATAATTTTTATGCCACTGTGTGACAGTACCTAGCAGTTTCCCCAAAAGACACAGGTTCTGCAATGCTTGTACTAGGTCAAGCATTGATATCCTGGGTCCCTTCTTAATAATGGTTTATGGACCTTTCCTCCAGGAACTTGTCCAAACCTTTAACCTTTGCAACTGCTCCTTTTAGTTTTTTCTTAACTATTTTCCTAATTTTATCATAGTCTCCCTTTCGAAAGTTAAAAGGTAGTACTGTGAATTTCCTTACTATCCCTCCTCCACTAATTAAATCAAAGGCAATCATGCTATGATCATTATTGCCAAGTGGCCCCAAAACCCTTATCTCTTGCACTAGATCTGGTGTTCCACTAAGGACTAGCTCTAATATTGCTTCCCCTCTGGTCGGTTCATGAACCAGCTGCTCCAAGAAGCAGTCATTTATGTCATCTAGGAACTTTATCTCCCTAGCATGTCCTGCCGTGACACTGACCCAGTCGATACCGGGGTAATTGAAATCGCCCATTATTATTACCGCGCTGTAACTTTTGTTAGCTTCCTTGATTTCTTTGAGCATTTCATCATCCATTTGTTCATTCTGGCCAGGCGGTCGATAGTACACCCCCACCGCCATCGCCTTCCCCTTTTTACATTGAATTTCAATCCATAGAGATTCTACAGCAAATTTTGTTTCCTGCAAAACTTTAATCCTTTCTGACTCAATGCCCTCTCTAACATAGAGCACAACCCCTCCACCAATTTGATCAGCACTATCATTACGATATAGTTTGTACCCAGGTATCACAGTGTCCCACTGGTTGTCTTCCTTCCACCATGTCTCTGATATTCCAATCACATCTAACCTCTCATTTAGTGCTATATATTCTAACTCTCCCATCTTATTTTTTAGACTTCTAGCATTTGCATACAAGCCTTTTAGAGACTGTATTTTATTCATATTAATTTGGCTATTGGTAGACATGGGTAATTTGGGATCTTTAAGCTCTGTCTGCTCCATACTTGAGGGCATTTGGGCTACTTTACTCTTTTTTTGGAACCTCTCTGCTTTTGGTAGTATCCTTCAAGGATACATTCTTCCGAACCATCTGCTCTTGGGTGACTGTCGGCTTTCCCCTACTATCTAGTTTAAAAGCTGCTCTATCTCCTTTTTAAAGGTTAATGCCAGCAGCCTGGTTCCATCCTGGTTAAGGTGAAGCCCATCCCTTCGGAAGAGCCCCTCCTTTCCCCAGAATGTACCCCAGTTCCTAACAAATCCAGACCCCTCATTGTCTCATCCACGCATTGAGACTCCCGAGCTCTGCCTGCCTTTTGGGTCCTGTACGCTACCCTGGAAGTTCTGGATTTCAACTTCCTACCTAAAAGCCTAAATTTAGCCTCCAGAACCTCCCTACCACATTTTCCTATGTCATTGTTACCGACATGTACCAAGACAGCAGACTCCTCCCCAGCACTATCTAAGACCTTATCTAGGTGGTGCGTGAGGTCCGCTACCTTCGCACCAAGCAGGCATGTTACCAGGTGATCCTCACGTCCACCAGCCACCCAGCTATCTACATGCCTAATGATCAGGTATGTATGTTCAGGCCGGAACTGTGATTCAGTCTGTCCTGCACGTACATGCACAGCCCGACTAACTCAGTCAAGGCTTTTAAATGGCACTGCGGCTCCATTTAAAATCCACGATGCCGACCGCCTGCAACAAATGCTAATTCCCTGCAGCCCAACCCCTGATCTGGCCTCCGAAGGCCAGGGTCAGGCTGCGGGGAATGCCCCCTGGCCCTGCCATGCCCAATCCGCACCCCAGCAGCCGCAAAACTGAACGTCCACACATGTACGTCCAGGGCCGCACATGTCACCGGCCCTGGACATACAGGGCCAACATTAGAATCGGCTCTGTATGTCCAGGGCCAGCGACCACCCAATGACAGCCCAGGGCTCTGCCCCCGGGCAGGGAAGTTATTCAGGGGCAGGAGAAGCAATGAATAGCGTGGATGGATATCCCATTGGGACAGCTATCCCTGCATTTTGTGGCTCAGAATAACCCCGATAGCATCCTACCATCATTGATGGGCTTTGAGATCTTTCTTCAAAGTTCTTTTCAATTTTCTATGAGTGTACTTGTTTGTAGGCTTTAGAATGGGAGTGCAGCTACTGTTATATCCTTAACCGAAGAATAATATTTCTATCAGGTGGAAGACAGAGCATTAACAGAGGAAGGGGATAGCTGCCTAGTCAGACTGATAGCTGGATCAACCCAAGCTATCATGGAGGTTGCAGATTGCCCTCACATCCACCATCCTGCAATACTTGACTATTGGTCTTCTGCCACAACTATTAACCTTTCATTATAGGGGTTTCCAGCCTATCTTGGTGCTGTGTTGGGCTATATCAGCTCTTATGGGACCTAATTTGATTATTTGAAGGATCACAGGTAGAGCAGGAGGCTCAATTATTTTTTTTTTTTATTTTTTTAGATGAAAGTAGAGGCCTTATTCTTTTTGGGACCAAGGTGGGATGTTTTCTCATACTAACTGACAGTTTCATTTTGGGATAATTATCACAAGAAACTCTGCTATGCAGAAACTGTCAACATTACCATGGCTGTGCTATCTTTAACACAGTTATGGCAAAGCTGCCGCACTCTGAGTATCATTAATTTATCACATCAGTCATTAAAGTCTGATGCATTCACAGCATCTAAACCAGCAGGTAGCTCACATTACTAGGCCTATTTTGATTGTAGTTTAATACATAGTCCCCACAGTTGGGGACCCCCACAGGCTTAATTCTTCAGTTCTGAGTTAATTCATCCATCTCTAATATTAACTGACATATTGGTATTGCAAGTTATTCAAGGATTTTGCTATTGTTACTCACAGTAGGAAAATGCAGCTATGCACCCCTTGAAGAAGCATACATGAGTTTTTCCATTGATATAGATCTGTCTCCACTTCAGGATTCGGTTTACTTCTTCATAATTTTGATTGCCATTATAGAATAAAACGTTTGATTATTGTATCACTCTTGAAAGTGCTCATCTTCTAGATCACCTACAGCAACCATATTTCAGCTGCATAATATTAACTCCTGCCAAGACTATCAAACATTAGTCTGATTCTAAAGTGTTCTGTAGGTCATCTTAGGGATGTGAATTTGTTTCAAAAAGAATGGCAAAATGAGAAGAGCCACCAAAATGGTAAAGGGGATGGAAGGATACCCCTATGAGGAGAGGCTTCAAAGGTTGGGGCTCCTCAACTTGGAAAAAAAAAACAGTTGAGCGGAGATATGATAGAGATCTATGAATTAATGAATGGAGTGGATTGGGTAAACATAGATCTATTGTTTATGCCATGAAAAAATAGAAAGACTAAGGGATATGCAATGAAGCTACAGTGTAACCCATAAAGACTAATAAGAGAAAATATTTTTTCACTCAGTGTGTAATCAAACTTTGGAATTCATTACTGGAGGATGTAGTAAAAGCTGTTAGTGTAACTGGGTTTAAAAAAGGTTTGGATAAGTTCCTGGAGGAAAGGTCCATAAACCACTATTAAAGAGGACCCAGGAAATCCACTGTTTGCCCCAATAGAAGCATTGTGGAAATTATGGGGTATGTTTACTATACTCTGGTAATGTTACCCACGTTAAGTTCCCTGGTAGTGTTACGGATGCCCATATAAAGGTGTGGGCATTACGGCAAGCCGTGTCAGCTAACGTGCATTACAAGGCGCCTTATAAGGCACCTTACTTATAAGGCAACTTACAAGGCGCCTTGTAAGGCGCCCTATAAGGTGCCTTGTTAGGTGCCTTATAAGGTGCCTTGTAATGTACCTTTATAAGGTGCTTTGTAAGGTGCCTCATAAAGTGCTTTGTAAGGCACCCTATAGGGCTCCTTAGGTTAAGCGCTGTATTAGGCACCCCTGGACAAGGCACCTTAGAAGGTTAGTGTGCCCTAAGGACTGCAAGGTGCTTCAGGATGACATGCATGACCTGTGAGGCATAGAAACAGATGTAGCCCTAACACTAGATAAAGCACTGGGGAAAGGCAATGAACAGGTGAGTGAAGGAGGGGGAGCTGGGAGCTGCTGGACCTGCCATATCTGCGGGCATCCCATGTGGCTGCCAGTACTGGTGACAAACATGTTGGTGGCAACTGTAACACAGCACAGGGTGTTGGCAATATAAAGTACTGGAAAGAGAGTGGGTGGCAGATGATGGGAATACGTGTCCCCCAGTGGAGGCAGAGGTGGCAGGATAGTTAAAATGATGGGTGGACAGAGGAGTGGTGGTGCCATGCAGATCAGGCACAGGCGAGGCAAGCCCAAAGAGACGCAATGCAGGAAAGGGTAGCAGTGCAGGACATGGGGTGGCAGCCTGCACAGGCAGACAGGACTCTACACAGCTGACAGACGCAGATAGACAGATCGAAGGAATGTTGGCAACTGTGGTGAGGGTATTATGGGCTGGCAGCACAGATCTGCAAAAATATGACTGTTACAGGCATGCAACTATTTGAGTAGGACAGGCATAAAAGGAGGGAACAATGAGGAATTGAACCCATGAGCACTGCTGAGAACAGCATTGTACAAACCAGTAGGCTATACCTCCATGGCATATCTCACAGCAATGGTTGGGTACAGAAGGACTGCAGGTCACCGTGCAAACTGTCTGCTCTGAGTGCCAGGATAGGGTAACCCCACCAGTACCCATGATGCACTGCACATGCTGAATAGCTGCCTACAGCTGATCACCAAATGGAGTCTGCACCTCTCTGGTACCTCAGCTTGGAAAGACGAACTGAAAGTGTGTGATACTGGCACAGAGTAGCTACAGACCATGCCATTGTGCAGGTTCTGTGTTCACCCTGAGGGATAGGATGGGTGCCCAGCACTAGGTCTGCAGTACATGTGGTGCTAGAGATAGTTCCTTCTGTACATTCTCATCACTCCTAGTGTGTGATAGGTGTTCCTTGCAGTGCATCCAGAGGTAATTTGGTGTCTATCTGTATTCCACAGTCATATGTGGCTTTCTGGGACCACACACTTTCCTGATTAGTGTGTACCCAGTGTTAGGGTCTGGCTGATATGGTCACTTGTTATCAGGGCAGAGAGGTTTTTAGACTTGCATGAGGTTTGGTAAGCAGTGCCTCTATAGGTCAAAGTAGTATACACTATATACCCCAAAGGAAAAGAACAGGTAGCCCCATGGACCACCATGCAGCTGTGGCAACAGGGTGGTTCAGTACACCCAGCCAGTGTGTCCAGAAGCAGAGGGTCACAGGTTTAAGCCCCAGCTGTGGTTCCTGCAGAGCATGTCTCTATGTTTTACCCAAAACGACAGGCCAGAAGCTGGATACTTCAAAGTTAAGCACCATTTTTCATAAAATTTACAAAAATCTATAAAAAATTTGTGTTTCATGGCTTATACCAGATAGTAAGACTGGTTAGTGGCTTTACAGAGGGTCATTGATGTATGAAGGGCAGTATTTTACAATGACTGTATTTGAACAGTCACTGGTTGCCCGGTTTTTCTGAGACCTCTCTTGCCACTTTTGAAACTAGTTTTTGAGCTCTACATAAGAACGACAAGTCAGTTGAAGACTGCAGGATACTTTCAAGTTACGGTACAGAGTTTTGATATATTTTCATCAGTTTAGCTCTGGACAGAGAGACCACAATTTAATGTCTATGTTTTACCCTACAATGCAGATACAACAGCAACATGTGCAAAGCCCAAAGCAGCGGCGAACAGGGGTACAAACACCCACTCACACAGGCTCCAAATCCAAAGCTGCATGGAGAGTCAGGCTGTTGGCCCCAGCATTGAGCTGCAGTTATCACTAGGGCACTACTACTACCTCCTGCACAGTTTAGCAATGTCGGCACTGTGATCAGGACCAGTGTGGCGGGCAGGGTTGCCAACCACCCCTATCTGTGCACAATGCTGCAATAGGAGTGTGTGTGTGTATGTCTATCCATTGTTTTGTGGCTGCCCACACCTCGCCGGGCCCACAATGTCGCACTGTTACCAGCGTTAGCCTGAATATGTGCATAATGAGGAGCAAGGTGTTATGGGTATGGCCCGGACAGGGTGGATTGGCCAGGATGCATCTTCATAGGGTGTGGGGCAATGGCTGGGACACGGTAGTGGAATAACGAGTGAGGTTATCAAATTTGAAGATGACACAAAACTATTTAAAGTTGTTAAAACCCAAGAGTATTGTGAAAAATTGCAAGAGGATCTTGATAAATTGGAAGACTGGGCATCAAAATGGCAGATGAAATTTAATGTGGACAAGTGCAAGGTTATGCACCTAGGGAAGAACAGCCCAAACTATGGTTACACGATGCAAGGTTCCACATTAGGAACCACCACCCAGGAAAAAGATTTAGGCGTCATTGTGGATACCATGTTAAAACCCTCGGCCCAGTGTGCAGCGGCGGCCAAGAGAGCAAATAGAATGCTAGGTATGATAAGGAAAGGAATGGAAAATAAAACAAAAGATATTATAATGCCTCTTTATCGTTCCATGGTGAGACCGCACCTTGAATATTGTGTGCAATTCTGGTCGTCGTATCTTAAAAAGGATATAGCGATTTTAGAAAAGGTTCAGAGAAGAACCACCAAAATGGTAAAGGGGATGGAATGATACTCCTATGAAGAAAGGCTAAAAAGGTTAGGGCTCTTTAACCTGGAAAAGAGACGGCTGAGGGGAGATATGATAGAAGTCTATAAATTAATAAACGGAGTGGAACGGGTAAACGTAGATCGATTGTTTACCTTATCAGAATATAGAAAGACTAGGGGACATGCAATGAAGCTACAGGGTAAACTATTTAAGACTAATAAAAGAAAATATTTTTTCACTCAACGTGTAATCAAACTCTGGAATTTGTTACCGGAGGATGTAGTAAAGGCTGTTAGTGTAGCTGGGTTTAAAAAAGGTTTGGACAAGTTCCTGGAGGAAAGGTCCATAAACCATTATTAAGAAGTGACCGAAGATATCAATGCTTGACCCAGTACAAGCATTGTGGAACTTGTGTCCCTTGGGGAAACTGCTAGGTACGTATGACTTAGATTGGCCACTGTTGGAAACAGAATACTGGGCTTGATAGACCTTGGTCTGACCCAGTATGGCATATCTTATGTTCTTATGTTCTTATGGTAGTGCCCAACCACTTCCTGCATGGACAGGGTGGGCATGGCATGGCATGCTGTGAGGGCACTCACTCTGACCGAGAAGTGACCATGGCATGTCTAGGCTCCCACATAGCGCTCTACACGGTCTGCCTTTTTTCCAGTGCTGGGGTTCCAATCACTGAGATGCCTGCTTGGTGTGTGTAGGTTCTCTGTGAGCATGCACTATGGACTGGCTAGTGGACTGTCTGCAGTTAGACTGTGCGTGGTTAGAATTCCTATAAGGTGTAGTCTGATTGTGCTGGTGACTGGTAGCCAGTCTTATACAGCAGCTGGGGTATTCTAGTTCTAATCCCAACATTGCTGTTGGTTTGCCACTGCCCCAGGCACAGGTATGGCTTTGGCCCACCAACCCTGGAGGACTGTCTTATTCCAGCAGGATGGAGGTTGCTTTGGTGGGGCATTTGTTCCTTACTTACAAAAAGGGTGATGTGGGCCCTTTGGGGTATGTAGTGTATACCACTTTGACCTTATGCAGGTCTAGAAACTCCTCTGACCTGATAACAGGCGCCCATGTCAGCCAGACCCTAACACAGGGTACGTACTAATCTGGGTGGTGTCCAGTTATAGAGGACCATATGTGACTGCAGGATACAGATGGACACCAAGTAACACCTGTCACACACTGGTAGCAATGGGGATGTACAGCAGGACCTATCTCTAACACCACATGTACTGCAGACCTAGTGCTGGGCACCCATCCTATCCCTCAGTGTGAACACAGAACTTGCACAATGGCATGGTCTGTAGCTACTCTGTGCCAGTATCACGCACTTTCAGTTCGTCTTTCCAAGCTGAGGTACTGGAGAGGTGCAGACTCCATTTGGTGATCAGCTGTAGACAGCTATTCAGCATGTGCATTGCATCATGGGTACTGGTGGGGTTACCTTATCCTGGCACTCAGAGCAGACAGTTTGTGCGGTGACCTGCAGTCCTTCTGTACCCAGCCATTGCTGTGACATCCACCACGGAGGTATAACCTACTGGTTAATACAATGCCATTCTCGGCAGTGTTCCCTCCTCTTATGCCTGTCTTACTCAAATAGTGTGCATGCCTGTAACAGTCATATTTTGCAGATCTGTGCTGTCAGCCCATAATACCCTCGCCACAATTGCCAACTTTCCCTCTGTCCATCTATCTTCGTCTGTCAGCTGTGTAGTGTCCTGTCTGCTTGTGTGGGCTGCCACCCCATGTCCTGCACTGCTACCCTTTCCTGCATTGCACCTCATCGTGCTTGTCTCACCTGTGCCTGATCTGCATGGCACCACCACTCCTCTGTCCACCCATCATTGTAACTATCCTGCCACTCCCGCCTCCACTGGGGGACACGTATTCCCATTGTCTGCCACCAACTGTCTTTCCAGTACTTTACATTGCCAACACCCTGTGCTGTGGTACTGTTGCCCCCACCATGTTTGTCACCAGTACTGGCAGCCACATGGGCTGCCCACAGATATGACGGGTCCTGCGGCTCCCAGCTCTCCCTCCTTCACACACCTGTTCATTGCCTTTCCTGAGTGCTCTATCTAGTGTTGGGGCTACATCTGTCTCTGTTCCTCACAGGTCATGCATGTCATCCTGTGGCACCTTGTAGTTCTTGGGGCACACTAACCTAGGGCACCGTAACCTTGTTAGGCCACCTTAACCTATGGTTCCATAGCCCAGGGTGCCTTCTAGAGAGCCTTATCCAGAGGTGCCAATATGGCGCTTAGCCTAAGGAGCCCTATAGGGTGCCTTATGAGGCACCTTACCAGGTGTAAGGTGCCTTATGAGGCGCCTTGTAACGCACCTTATGAGACACCTTGTAACGCGCCTGTAGTTTGTAACATGCGTTAGCTGATAAGGCTTGCTGTAGCGATGCACCGCCCACTCCTTTATATGGGCATCTGTACCTTTACCGCAGAACCTAACGCGAATGACATTACCGCAGTTTAGTAAAATACCCCTATGTGTCACTACCTATTATTCATATTCCCTTACTTACACGGACCAAACTTAAAAGGATGTACTACCCTATTCATCCTACCTATATTCTTACTCCCTTAATCTTTAATAAATCACCCCCTATTGATCCCTATATACAAGTTGTCCAATCTATATGAGTATTGAGGCCCTCGGGTGTCATTGATTTTAACGTGAAAATACATGTTTGTTCTCTTATCAGTAGGGATTGCTCTTGTGACTTACCCGCTATTCTTGACCATAATCTGTCTATACAAAAGCATCACAGATGCTAAAAAACATGTCCCATTGTTAAACAATGCTGAACCAATGGCGCCTCTCTTACTTTACACTTTAAGCGGCTCTTATGTTCTCCCATCCTTGCTTTAAAGGGGAGAATAGTTTTCCTTATGTAAATTAACTTACATGGACATTGGATAATGTACACCACAAAGATGGAATTATATGTTGTATGTTCTTTTAAAGGGTATGTGACCCCATTATGTACAAAGGCACTCACTTCCATAGTGATATCACTGATGCCACACATCCCACATTTTCTATGCCCTACTTCAGAATTCAATGAACTGTCCGCTGGCACGGGGGATCTCAGTACTGCTGGACTAAGTTGCTCTTTTAAATTTCTATTGCGTTGCCACACACAACGTATTTTCTTGTTTTCAAGCCTAGGGACTGCACCTAAAATATTCCCATGTTTCTTTAGTATGCGCTTAATACCCAGACTTAATGGAGAGTATTTTGTGATTAGGTTAACATTATCAGAATTGTCATTTTCAATTTTTTCTTTAAGTTCCAATAATAAACTTCTGTTGTTATTATAAAGGGCCCTAGAGTAGGCTCGTTTTACCACTGATGGGGGGGGTATCCTCTCTTTCTGAATTTTTCTGAAAGCTGTTTTGATAACTTCTTAAAGTCACATTCATTGGAACAATTCAGTCAATATCATAAAAACTGAGAAAAAGGAAGACCCTCCTTCAGCTTCGAAGGATGTGCACTTTCAAAATGTAGAAATGTGTTGCGGTCTGTGGATTTTCGGTGGACCGATGTTAACCACTCTCCCTCTCCTCTGAAAATAACCACATCCAGATACGTCAGCTTGTCCCTGTGGTAAACATGGGTAAATTGTATGTTATGATCACAATGATTTATCCACTAAAGGAACAGCCTCAATGATTCTTCAGAACCTTTCCACAACATGAAGACGTCATCTTATGTACTGACACCACATCTTCACATTCGAGGCATATGGGGACAGAGACAGCCATGTTCTTCAAATTTACTCATGTAAAGATTTGTGATCGATAGGGCACATGTGGCTCCCATCGCCACTCCGGAGGTATGTTGATAAATAGCATTCTCAAATATAAAGTAATTACGAAAAATGGTCATATGCACTAATTGTAATAAAATTGTTATCTGTGGTTCTGATAAATTGCCCCGTTGACATAAATACCATTCCACAATGTCATACGCCGCCGTTTGGGGGATGTTCGTGTACAAAGACGTAACGTCCATGGTTACCAGTAGTACATCAACATGTCTGGCCCACCGTGCTTGACTATTTAAAATGTTAAGAAAATGTGTGGTATCCTTCACATACGATGCAATATCCATTAGCAGCGGAAGTAAATACGAAAATAAATGTTGACAAAGGTTCTAAAATGGTTCCCTTGGTTGAAACTATCGGTCTTCCCGGAGGTTGTTCCTTATTTTTATGTATTTTAGGGACTGTATAAAACTTTGCTGTGGTGGGAGTCACAACATTTAAATAGATGTATTCTTTACGTGTAATCAATTTATTTTGTAAAGCTGTCTGGGTTATTTCTTTAATTTCTAACTGAAGAGCTTTCTTTGGATCTTCTACCAATATGCGATATATTGTGTGGTCTTTTAACTGTTGTATTTCTTCTTCAAGATAATATTCTCAGCTTAAAACCACTATGGCTCCACCTTTGTCAGCTCTTTTTATCACTATATCTGTTCTTTGTTGCAATTCCTTAAGTGTTGATCTTTCCATTTTTGACAAAGTGTTGAAGCTCCTACGGCATGAATTTTCTAAAGCCCTTATTTCTTTTAAAACTAAATCTTTAAAAATTATTAACGCAGGATGCAATGGTCCAGGCGGGGACCAGGTGGACGTCAAAGGCAGTTTTACCTGTTGCAGTGTTTGGTCTTCCTGTATTTCTTCCTCTTGCGCCCGAGATGCGAAGAAATTCTTCAAATTTAACTTTCTGATCAAGCCTTCAAAGTCGATTCTAAATTGAAATTTATTTATTTATTTATAGACTCTTATATACCGCACTATTAGGCATCAGCGCGGTTCACAAAAAACAGTGAGATACACAATTCAACAGTACTTTGTGTTTACAGAAAACAGGAGAATATAACTCGGATAACAGGGTATATAATTAATAAACATAGTCATAATATCATCATGGCTTCAGTTTTGTGTGTATGTGGTCTGTGGGGTATCTGTATTGTATGTGTATGAGTGGAAGGTCTGTGGGTTGGTTGAGATGTCTTTATTGTTTACTGGATAAGATAAAAGGAAGAGGTAGTGTTTCAAAGCTTTGCGAAACTGCAAAAGGTCTGGTATTGCTCGGATGTTTTGAGGGAGGCTATTCCAACACCTTGGTGCACAGAATAAAAAGGCCCTGTCTGAAGTAGTTTTGGTACACTGTGATATTGATTTAGGGACTAACAGAGTATTGAGTGTTACTGACCTTCTGTCTCTATTGAGGGGTGGTGTTTGGATCAAGTCTGATATTGATGAAGATGAGAGTTCTTTGAAGGCTTTGAATGTAATTAGTAAAATTTTGAAAGTGAGTCTACTTTGAATTGGGAGCCAATGAAGATGTTTTAGAATAGGTGAGATATGGTCTTTCCGGGAAGCTCCATGAAGGACTCTAGCTGCAGCATTCATAGCCATTTGAAGTGGGTGTAAGGTGGTTTGTGGAAGACCTTGTAAAATTGAGTTTGCATAATCAAAATGAGGTATGATTAGCGCCTGATAGATGGTTCTGAAATCGTCTGGCTCTAGCAAGGATCGAAGGTGTCTAAGGGAGCGTATTTTGTGATATACTGCTCTTACAATATTACTAATATGTGCTTTCATATCTAATTTCTGGTCTAAAGTGACACCGAGGTATCTGATGGTGGTCTTGGTCTGGAGGTTAGCATCATTCACTTTCAAAAAGGATGGAGCAGTGAAATTTTGGTTACGTGTAATAAATAATACCTCCGTTTTCTTGTATATATATATTAAACATAAGGGCGGAAAGGGATGAGCCTTGAGGGACCCCTTGTTTTTGATGAAACTGATCTGATGAAGTATCATTGGATCGTACTTGTTGCCATCTGTCAGAAAGGTAGGATCTACACCACTCAAGTGCTTTATCAGTAATTCCCTTCCCTTTGAGACGCTCAAGGAGGCGTTCATGGCTAACAGAATCAAAAGCGGCTGCGATATCAAGAAAAACAAGGACGAACCCTTGGCAGATGTTATCAATTCCTGATAATAAGCTGCTGAACAGAGTAGTTAGAAGCGTTTCCACACCGTGGAATTCTCTGAAACCGTGCTGGCATGAGTCCAGTGGGGCGTTAAGATCTATATTTATTTATTTATTTATTTATTTAACAGTTCTTCTATACCGCTCTATTTTAGATCAGAGCGGTTTACATTTAACATCAACTATACAACACAGGCACTCTGAGTTGTATTTACAATAAACAGGGAGATCAACTTGGAAGTAACTGGGGGAACTATATACATTGTATTTACGCTGTTATCTGTTTTCAGGCAGATCCTATCTACATCTTATTTACACTGGGAGTCTAAATTCTATTTCTGGGAGTACTTCTGAGGGATAAGTTGATTATCCTTTTTCATACTGAATCTGATTGTTTAGGTGTAGTGAGTGATTGTCTGAGGGTTCATATGTATGATTACTAAGGCTGGATTCAGGGTAGTATGTAGTGAACAGGTGCTGCTTTAATGCCTTCCTGAAGTGGGTTAGGTACGAGATGTTTCGTATAAAGGTGGGGAGGGCATTCCATACTCTAGGTGCATAAATCGTAAAGGCCCTATTTATTGTTGCTTTTGTGCATTTCGTTATTACTTTTGGTACCTCTAGGGTGTTTTGCATCGTGGATCTTCTGTTTCTGTTCTGTGGTACTTTATGTATTTGTGATCCTATATGATCCTGAATTTGTTTTTGTACTTCTTTTTCCAAAAGTTTTGCTAGTAATGGAATACTTGAAATAGGTCTATATGATTCTGGTTTAAGAGGGTCAAGTTTGTTGTTTTTTAGTAATGGCCTTATGGATGTTTGCTTAAGGGTACGAGGGAAAGTTCCTGTTGTAAATGATTGAATCATGAGTCTGGATATGATGGGACTGAGATCAGCTCGTAGATCTTTGATCCAGAACGCAGGGCAAGAGTCAAAGCTGGAATACGGGACAAAAGATAAACCATTATTCAACAGTCTTATATGTTCTTGGGAAAGTGGAATCCCCAATATATTCACTACCAAATTGGAATCCATGTCTTGTTGTATATTCATTGTTTTCGTCTTTGGACTGGACGCTCCCAATACTTCCCTCGTCCCGTATTTTTCTTCTTTTTCTTCTTCTCATCCTCTTCTTCTAAAAAATCATCCCTTGATGACTTGCTAGAGTCTGTATGACTATCATCTGAGGTATCCTCAAAATTCACTTGTTTTTTGGTCTTTTTCGTCTTACGATTAACATTCATCCAAGGATAAACGTACCCTACGGTGTAATCAGTATAGTCTCTTTTTAATTTTTTAGACTTCATTATCTTAACATCCTGTCTAAGGGTATCTATCTGTTTCTTCAGTTCTTCTATTTTCTTGTTATATTTTTCTTCCATATCACTAGCCTTCAAACTACTTTGCATTACTTTTATCTCTTCTGCAATTTTTGCCACTGTGGTTTTAGTCGTATCTACTATTAGCACCATTAAATCTTAGGAACTTATTCTGTTCCATTTTTCTAAAAATACTGGATCCATTGCATGCATATGAGGTTCCTTATACATACGTAAACCACGTGGGATCTGCTGCCGACTAATGTATTCAATCAGTGGCAATCTACGCAACTCCGACGTCACCATCCTTTTTTGTAATTTCAACAAGGACTCCCAAGTAGCTTCATTGGGGGTATCCATGCTCAATTCTTCCTGTGCAAAAGGTTTTTTTTCTTTAACCAATTCCATAATATGGTCCTGTGGGAAGCTAAATGTTTCTTTCCAAACTATTTGACCTTCCATTCTTGTGGTGAAACAACTGTAAATGGTCTGTTTCTCTGAGTGTTATATTTGTCAAAGAATTAAAAACCCCCGCTCAATTCTTATCTCAATAATAATTGAGTGTTTTTTTTAATTCTTTGACAAATACAAACACTCAGAGAAACAGACCATTTACAGTTGTTTCACAACAAGAATGGAAGGTTAGTGCCCTGGCAACTGTTAGCTAGGGTGGACCAGGTAGATGTAGGTGGATTGTGTTTGGCCTTTGTCAGCTGCTGACTTGCTGATGTCTGGTTTCTATGTTCCTAGGCGACTGCCTAGTCCACCCTGTGCCCCAACTACCCCCACTACATGTCCTGCCTGCAGCCCCCTTTGCCCCATTTGCACCAACACCATAGTGGCCTTTCATACTTGAGCACTATGCTGTTGCTGCAAATGGAGCACTACTATCACTTTTCTTGGGCTTCCGTTGTACATTGCTGACGCTGAATTGGTTTCAGCCTCCTGCAAATGTGCATCCAACGACAGGTTTTCAGTCCCGGTAATGTTCGGCCCTTCATTTCCCTGCGTTAGTGTAAAAGTAGCCTCTCCCCACCCACTCCCCACCCATTGACCCCTTCTCTCCGGCCTCTCTCCACCCTCTGCGGGACTTACCACGGTTGGTGACATTAACGTGCATTAATGTTACTTAACGCGCATTAACGTAGCCACTGATACGTTACCGCAGTTTAGTAAACATACCCCTATATGTCTTTTTGGGAAACTACTAGGTACTTGTGACCTGGATTGACACTTGTGACCTGGATTGGCAACTATTGAAAACAGGATACTGGGCTTGATGGACCTTGGTCTGACCCAGTCTGGCATATCTAATGTTCTTATGATGAATGAGAGCATTTTTGATTTGTGTCTCTAAACACACTGAATGGAATGAGCTGAAAATCATTGATATCCATTCAATTTCAGTACCATTATAGTCTATAGAGTCAAGAAAACAACCTATCTGTTTGCTTGGCAATACAGAGCAGAGGTACCTTAGGAAGGCAGAATAAAGACACAGGTGTCATTTGACCTACCATTTTGAAACTTTTAAGCAGCCAAACATCTATCCCAGCCTCAATTCTTCCAAATTCCATGGCTGATGATGTAATTGAAAATAGAAAGCATTACAAATTGCCCTTTTAACCTTTCTAAAAGGTTTGAAAGGTAAAAAAAGGAGATTATTAGTTGGATTATTTAGCTTGAAAAAACCTCAGACACAGGAGAGCAGAAGTTACAAATGCCTACAGTGTAATATGAAAAAGCCCTTTACAGATGAGAATAAACATTTCATATATCAGACTTTAGAGGATGAGCTCCTAAAAAAAAGGAGGCTACCTTTTTGAAAGTCTCCTACCCTAAGATACCTATGTTCTATTTGGTACCTAAGAGTCATATGTCTGTACAAAAACCTCCAGACAGGCCAACTGCATCTGTTTGTGACACTGTATTGAAGACCCTATGATAGTTGTTGACTTCTTGAAACTTCAAATTATCTCAGACTCATTAATATATAAAAGATACAACTGATTTATGGCATCATTTGAGAGATATGTCTACTGGCGATTAATATGATTTCAATGACTATGGATCTTGAGTCCCCCAATCAGATGCTTTGATTTTAATTGGCCAGGATTTGGAATTCTATGAAATGAGTGCATGTATTCCAACTATTTTTTTTTAAAAACCGGCAGGGTTAACCCTTCAAAAATACTATTTTTTTTTCAAAGACTGGTATTTTCTTCAAACTCATGGCATTGCTATGGGCACTGTTATGGCCCCTAGCATTGCCAACTCATAGGTTTCTAGTTTTGAGGAGAAGTTCTTGTATTTGTCCCAATGGATGGCGCATGCGCTACTATGGCTAAAATATATTGATGATGCTTTTTGTATTCAGAATTCCACAGAAGAACTGTTGTCATCTTTTGTTGATTGGCTAAATGCATTGGATGCCAACCTCAAATTTTCCCATATTTACCATCATGACCAAGTATAATTCTTGGATGTTCAAGTCATCAAGTATTTTCAGAGTCTTGTTACAACCTTATATCGCAAGTACACTGAGAGAAATATTTTATTGTCCTATGCCAGCTGTCATCCTGTGGACTTAAGAAAATCATTACCCATTAGATAATTCTTATGAATCCAGAGTATGCTCCACAGTGAACAAGTATAAAGTTCAAGTGGCCCAATTGAAAGAATGGCTGCTACAGAGGGGTTACCATTCTTCTGTGATTAGGCGAAGTTTGTATGCAAATCGTAATCTTTTACTTCAACATCATATTCACACTAGTATGTGTGTGTCATGCAATTTTTCAACTTAGCCCCTCGAGTAGTGGTGGTGGCGATTCGTAAGCATTAGTACATAGTGGCTATGCATGATATTTTTAAAGAACCATGCAGAGCGTGCATGAGAGACCCGTATTTTCATAATAAATTGGTATGGATTCCTTCATTTTACAATACTGTTGAATACTACATATTGAGTTATCACCCATGCAGTCATTGTAGTTTTTACAATCAAACTATCACAGATATCTCTTGGACTCTCATACAGTCAAATAAAAATTATACTTTGACGTTTGTCATATATATTATTTTGTGCCCGTATGATACAGACTCGATTAACTGAACATAAAAGTCATCTTGTGAATAAGGTGGAAACTGCACTGTTAGTCTCACGATGTCTGATGTACTCTCGTACTTTAATGGATCTTAAATAGCTGATCATTGATCATGTTCCTGAGCTAAAGTGGTGGTGGTGTGATTGGGGGTGGGGGAGAGCTGTGAATGGAGGGCTCTTTTGTCACAGAGAGAACAGTACTGGGTTTTTGATCTCCATACAGCAAAACTAGATGGGTTAAATGATAACATAAAATATAACTTATTACTTTAATGGACTGCAACTTGTGCTAAATAAAGTTTTTGTTGTGACTGTCTCTGTCTGCTAACATATTGCCTGACACGCAGGGTGTGCCAGTAATCAGGAAAAACTTTTAATGGCACCAGACACTCCCATATTTTAATCGCTGCATTTCTGCTCTAAGCCGCTATTCTCCTTAATGTCAAGACTGAACCCCTTGGGCAGTTAGACAAAACCTTTGGGCAGGTCAGGTTAAAGGAGGTGTTTTCTTCAAGATGGATAGCTTTGCGGCTGGATTCACAGTTGGAAAAGTATTTAATGCCCGAGAGGGTGTATGAATGTGTGTGCAGTGATAATGTTTTTTACAAAGTTTTGAAAGGCAAAGACTGGGGTAAAATTGCTATTGTTGTTCAGTGAAAGTGAAGAAAAATCAAACTAAGAAAAATCTTAGCGTTTATGCATTTAATTATTAGAAGACTCGTATTTGGGTTATGGATTTTCACTGAGTGATTTGGGAACTGATGATTGAAATGTGACTAACTCTTTAGAGAATGTCACCATTGCTCCATTTAGATGGATCCCAGCACTCTCTCACAATTTTTTTCAAAGGTCTTGTGAGTGATAATAAGATGCTCACAGTGTTTAAGGATTTCTGTTTTTGCAGTGTAATATGAGCATCAGTGATTAACCAGGCATTGGTTGGTCAGTGGTTAACCAGAGGTTGACTGGGTAAAAATCACACATCACTATTATTTACACACATGAATAATAATATCATCATTCTAAAGTTGAAAGAGATATATATGTATACTGGATGTATATTAGGGAAAGGTTTCAGGAATGTTTTCATTGGACGAATAGGCTCTTACCCCAAACAAGAGGATAGCAGAAAAACCCTAGGTCTCCTAGGTTTAACACTGGAAAGACCAACTTAGACAGGGGAATAATTTTGTCCACATTCTCTCTGTATTTCCCTGCTTGACTCTTGGTCTTTGACTAAGAGGGTGGACCCCCCCTCTAAGCTTGGGAAAGCTGAGCTGCAATCCACAAGCTCAAATATTTGGAATCATTAAAAGTTTGAACTACTGAGTCCTAGGAGTAGCAGGAATATAAACTAGTGATGGAAGCACCTTTCCAAAAGTTTGTCTCTGCAAGACGTTGAGCTTTGTCTGAGAGGAGACAGTGGATGGTTCAGGTGAAGGGGGCCAAGTGGCAAAGAAGCATGCAGAGTAGACTGCCCAAGGCAGAAGAGGTCAGGTAGCACCCAGTGTAGATGGATCCCTAATGGAAGGGGAGGATACTTACCAGCTTCAGGGCAACAGCATGGGAGCAGGGGCCTGCTTGGTAACAAACTCCCTTTCCCTGTACTCTCTTTTTGTCTTGCCCTTAGCATTTGTACCCTAATGGAGGTGTGTTTCATTGCAGCTAATTCTTCCCTTAATAGAGTCAATTCTTTATTCATAGCAGATGGATTGAGACATATAGGGCAAGCTCTAAGGCTCTAAATGATTCTTCTTAGAATGAACCCAATCTCAAGTGTTAATCACTCCATTCAAATCTATAGTCAAAACGTGAAATGTTGTCGTTCTTACTGCGGTATTTCCAATCTATTGTTCAAACCCAAACATGCTATGAGACAGTTCACTCATTTGTTCAACAAACGTTTTCCTTCTTTCTTAAGTCTCAACAGCTAACTAAGTGCATGGGAGGTCTCAGATTTCTGGGAACTCAATTATAGATATTGAACTTATCTGGCATAGTGCCTATTAGCATCAATGACCTTCCCAGCACCTTAAAAAAAACACAGTTTAAACTATAAACATTTGTTTTAACTTATAATTTTATGCATAGCTTGATGTGCTCCCCAACGCCAACCTCCGGCACCCTCTTTTACATTTCACTCCTTCCGAGTTTCTTCAGGGGGTTTCACAACTACAAAAATCAAAAAATCAAAAGATAATAGATCTTATACACGTTTACTAGTAAAAAACATCTCCTTAAAAGGTATTGATTAATCCTTCAAAACTTTCACATACCCTATAAAACTGATGCTGCAGACCCATTCCTCCTTAGAGTTTTCTAAATCAATTTGTGTTCCAAAAAAACGCCGCAATGCAGGATACTACTGAACCCTTCCTATTATATCCCACTCTCACTACGTCACTAACCGACTCTCTCTTCTCCTCCTTCACATCATGAAGTCATCTGGGAACTCGCCACCTCTTCTTTCATTATCATAGACACGCCCCCCCCAGTCTATTTGAGTGTTGAGGCCCCCTGGTGTCAACGTCTGTAAATTATAAATCCATCGCTGTTCTCGTATGAGCAACTTTTTGTTCTTGTGTTTTGCCATTCGCTCCCGAAGAAACTCTCTCTATGCAAAAACATCATAAGTCTTCATACCTGTGACCTCTTGCCAGGCAGTGTTGTACCAATGGTGCCGTCATATTTTTACACTTTAAACGGCTCTTGTGCTCTGCCATACATGTTTTAAAAGGTCTGGTAGTCTTTCCTATGTAAAGTAAATCACATGGGCACAGTACACCATACACCACAAACGTGGTCACACAGGATGTGTTGCTTTTTAAGATATAATTCGTCCCATGATAAATAAAATTCTGAATTTCATAGGTAATGTCACAAATACCACATTGGCCACATTTCCTGTGGTCAGTCTCCTGATTCCCCTCCATGTCTACCATCAAAGACCGCAAAACAGCTGGGCTCAATCTTTCTTTTAAATTCTTGTTCCTTAACCAAACACACTGTATTTTCTTTTCTTCTAAACCTGGAACATTACTAAGAACATTAGCGTGTTTCAACATAATCCGTTGTATTTTGAAACTCAATGGAGAATATTTCGTTATTAAGTTTACCTGAGTGGTATCAAGAGATTTCTTTCTTTCTTTTGAACCCATTAGTAGTGATCTATTGTTGTACAGTGCTCTTTGATATGTTTGCTTCATCACTTTTTGAGGATAACCTCTTTCTCTGAAATTTTGTGATAAAATCCACGATTGTTTTTTAAAGTCAAGCTCTTCTGAACAGTTTCTTCTATAGCGTAAACATTGAGAAAACGGAAAACTTTCTTTAAGTTTGGATGGATGCGTGCTGTCATAATGCAAGAAAGTGTTTCGGTCTATTGACTTTCTATATACTGATGTGATCCACCCTTTATCTCCTTTGATAACAGTCACGTCCAAAAAAGTCATGGTCTTAGTGTAACATGGGTGAATTGGATATTACTATTGAGTCCATTCATCCATTCAAAAAATGTTGACAACTGGTCATGTGACCCTCTCCAAAGCAAAGAAATGTCGTCTATATAATGACACCACATCTTCAAATTAACACCATATGTAGATGGGATGATCCACTATTGTTCATAATTATCCATAAATAAATTTGCAATGGAGGGTGCACATGTAACTCCCATTGCGACTCCTGAGACCTGATGGTACAGTACCTTCTCAAAAATAAAATAATTTTGAAAAATGGTCAACTGGGCTAATCACATCAGAAAGGTTAGTTGTTCCTCCGACAAATCTTCACGATGTCTCAAAAAATGTTCAACCGTTTCGTATGCCTTTATTTGTGGAATATATTTATATAAAGCCGTAACATCCATTGTTGCCAGAATAATATCTGGCTCATTAGCCCATTGTAAATGTTTCGCTAAAATTTCTAGAAAATGTGAAGTGTCCCTTACATATGATGGTATATCTTGCAACAATGGACATAGATATGAATCTATAAAGGTCAATAGGGGTTCCAAAAGAGTACCCCGAGTTGAAACTATTGGTCTTCCCAGGGGTCGGTCCAAATTTTTGTGAATCTTCGGAACCAAATAAAACCTTGCAATGGTGTGAGTCAGAACATTCAAAAATTTCCATTCCTTTCTTGAAATCACTTTATTATGTAAAGCTTGCAGAGTGAGTTCTTGAATCTGGATTTGAAGAGTGTGTGTTGGATCGATTTGCAAAAT
The DNA here is from genome assembly GCA_033557465.1 of Ichthyophis bannanicus. NCBI lineage: Eukaryota > Metazoa > Chordata > Amphibia > Gymnophiona > Ichthyophiidae > Ichthyophis > Ichthyophis bannanicus. The sequence continues at coordinate 1,792,434,171 of CM066032.1, read as the reverse complement.
CTGGTAAATGGTTTGATCAGATAGCAGACGTAGCGCTTCTTCGATATAACAATCACGACTCTGAACCACCACCGCTCCCCCTTATCTGCTCTCCTAATAACCACATCAGATCTGGTTTGCAATTCTTTTAGGGCCGATCTTTCTTTTGCTGACAAAATACTTCTTGATCGATAAGACTTCTGTTCCAAACCTTTCACCTCTTTTAAAACCAGATCCTTAAAAATTGTGACAGCCGGGTGCATCTGACCTGGTGGAGACCATGTCGATTTGAAGGGCAATGGAATTCTACGTGAGCTCAGATGATCTACAACCTCTTCTTTTTGGACTTTAGAGGCAAAATACGTTTTCAAATTTAATTTTCTCAAAAGTCCTTCAAAATCCAATCAAAATTGAAACGGATCAAAAGTAATGGTTGGGGGGGGGGGGGGTTGTTACCGGTTTCCTTTGACTGGATCTCAGTGTGGCAAAAGGAGGAGGAGGAGTTTAGCATCCCCCCCGGGCCAGTATAACAGCCTTAGCCATCGAGGCAGCATTGGGTTTGTTACCTATTTCCTTTGACTGGATCTCGGTGCGGCAAAAGGAGGAGGAGGAGTTTGGCGTCCCCCCGCCCCCCGGGACGGTATAACAGCCTTGGCCCGTCGCAGCAGCATTGGGTTTGTTACCTGTTTCCTTTGACTGGATCTTGGTGCAGCGAAAGGAGGAGGAGGAGTTTGGCGTCCCGTCCCCCCCACTGGCTGGTATAACAGCCTCGGCCCGTCACGGAATGCAACACGCGGGCGCATACCCATTGGTGCGTGCCCGAAGGGGCATGACCAAAGGGGCATGCCACACCCCTTTGGAGCCCCTTCGGAGCCAGAGGAGATGTCTGTAGGTTCTCATGGGTAAGAGGAGGAAAAAGGTGCTTCCAGCTCTTGGTGCTAAGTCTGCAAAGACTGTTGGCCAAATGGATCATCATCTGCTGAACGCCGGAGTTGAACAATTGGAGAAATATTTATTGGCTGAATCTCTGAGTACTGTATCAGACTTATCTCTTAATATGCTGGGTGTTGCCCTACCTGGACAGGAAGTGGTTGCTGAGGTTTCCCTCCCCAGGGAAGAGATACCTGGGCTAGGCCCTCTTGATGTTCAAGAACCCTCTTCTTTGTTACAGACGTCGGGGGATCAGAAAGGTAAGCTACTATCTCCATTGGAGTTTTTCTCAGTTGTCTCTGATGTGACCGCCCCTGTGGAGGTCTCATTACGCGATGTGTGGGAGTTAGTCGCACATATGGAGCTTTCGCTCCGTGCTTCTCTCTCCCAAGTATCGCAGTTCTCCAAGGAAGTTGTGCACAAACTTTCTGATCACAAAGTGTTGCTTAATAAACATAATAAATCGTTAAATAAAGTGGAAGGTCAGGTTTCTGTATTGGAGGCAACAGTTACATCTTCTATTAGGGATAGTGTTGTTATACACCATCATTTAGAATCTTTAGAAAATGCTATTCGTTCTAGAAATTTGTGTTTTTAAAATTTTCCCTGTACTCATTATCTTGCTCTTATGATATTGTTGCAGAAATATTTTAAGGAGGTTTTGTTAATTGAAGATGTAGAGTCTATTAAGTTTTCTTCGGTTTATTAGTGTCTTTGGTCTCTTCTGGGGCGACCTCCTCTCCAGAAACTAAAGAAAGAGGGAATCCCACTCCAACCGAGTCCTTGGATGTTTCTGATTTTTTGGAATCTTCTATGGATGTGATTCCGCATCGAGCTACATTAATTGTTTCTTTCTTGTCACTTGCAGACAAAAATTTAATAATGCAAATGTATTTTTTGCAAAAGGATCAAGATTTTTGTGGTAATCCTATTCCAATTTTTCTGGATGTCTGTAGAATTACTCAAAATTGAAGGAAAGCTTTTTTGGCTTTGAAGAATCGGACTTTGGCTGTTGGGGCTTCTTTCTTTCTAAAATATCCTTGCAAATGTATTTTGTTATATGAGTGTGTTAAATATGTTTTTCTCGATGTTAGGCAATTAGAGGCTTTCTTGATAAGTAAGGAAAATGGTTGAATAATTTCTCCTTCCTTTCCTAGTATAATAGGGTTAAGATTGGTAAGAAAGGGATCCTTTTCTTTAATGGTATTGTTTTTGCTTGTTTTTAATGTGGTTATTTGGAATTATATTGTTTGTATTTCTATTTGAATTGCTTTTGTAGTTTGAGTAGCTTTCCTCTTGACGTGGACTTGATTGTAATGCCTACTTTATATAATAAAGCTTATTGAAATTTAAAAAAAAGTAATGGTTGGCACATATGATAAACCTTTGTTCAATATTTTAAGCTGATCCTCTGACAGTTCTTTACCAGATACATTAACTACCAGGTGCGGATTTGTTTGTTGATGTTGACTGTGTATCATTTCTGACGCTGAGTTCCTCATTCGTGATATTTCCCGCTGCCTCCTTCCTTTTTCTTCTTCTTCTTCTTTTCCTCGTCGTCGTCCAAAGAACTTTCTTTAGATGACCTGCTAGAGTCCGTGTTACTCACTTCATCTGAAATTGCTTCAAAGCTGTCCTGCTTGCGGGATCTCTTGCTTTTTCGATTTGCATCCATGCATGGATAGACGTACCCCATAGTGTAATCGTCATAATCCCTCTTTAACTTCTTTGATTTTATCAGCTTAACCTCTTGCCGAAGTGCATCTATTTGTTTCCTTATATCTTCAGTGTTAGACTCAAAACACTCCATTGTTTCCGCTTCTTTTAACTTGGTTGTCATCAGACCTACCTCTTTGTTATGGTCCTCTAAAATGTTCTTCGTAGTGTCAATGATCAACACCATCAAATCCAAGGAACATTTGTTCAAGATCCGATTCCACTTTTCTAAAAATTCAGAATCTGTTATGTACATACGTGGCTTCTTATATATCCTCAATCCCCTTGGGATGTGCTGTTGGTTCACATATTCTATCATCGATAGTCTATGTAGTTCTAGTTTTACTATCCATTTTTGCAACTTTAAAAGAACATCTCAAGTTGCTGTGTCTTGATTTCCAGCTTTAGATCCTTTCATTGAAAAAGGTGTCTTTTCTTTGCATAAATCCGATATGTGGTCTTCTGAAAAACTTAAAGTTTCCTTCCAAAGAACGTGACCTTCCATTCCTGTAGTTCTACAATAATGTTTGGTTGTTTATCAGAGTGACAAATTGTACCCAATCTCAAGCATTAATCACTCCATTCAAATCTCTAGTCAAAATGTGAAATGTTGTCGTTCTTATTGCAATATTTCCAATCTATTGTTCAAAACCAAACATGCTATGAGACAGTTCAAACACTCATTTGTTCAACAAACGTTTTCCTTCTTTCTTAAGTCTCAACAGCTAACTAAGTGCATGGGAGCTCTCAGACTTCTGGGCACTCAGTTGTAGATATTGAACTTATCTGGCATAGTGCCTATTAGCATCAATGACCTTCCCAGCACCTTCGAAAAACCAAAGTTTAAACTATAAATGTTTGTTTTAACTTATAATTTTATGCTTAGCTTGATGTGCTCCCCAACGCCAACCTCTGGCGCCCTCTTTTACGTTTCACTCCTTCCAAGTTTCTTCAGGGGGTTTCACAACTACAAAAATAAAAAAATCAAAAGATAATAGATCTTATACACGTTTACTAGTAAAATACATCTCTTTAAAAGGTATTGATTAATCCTTCAAAACCTTCACATACCATATAAAACTGATGCTGCAGACCCATTCCTCCTTAGGGTTTTCTAAATCAATTTGTGTTCCAAAAAAACGCCGCACATGCAGGATACTACTGAACCCTTCCTATTATATCCCACTCTCACTACGTCAGTAACCAACTCTCTCATCTCCTCCTTCACATCATGAAGTCATCTGGGGGAACTCTCCACCTCTTCCTTCATTATCATAGACACGCACCCCCCCCAGTCTATTTGAGTGTTGAGGTCCCCTGGTGTCGACGTCTGTAAATTTTATAAATCCATCGCTGTTCTCGTATGAGCAACTTTTGTTCTTGTGTTTTGCCATTCGTTCCCGAAGAAACTCTCTCTATGCAAAAACATCGTAAGACTTCAAACCTGTGCCCTCTTGCCAGGCAATGTTGTACCAATGGTGCCATCATATTTTTGCACTTTAAACGACTCTTGTGCTCTGCCATGCGTGTTTTAAAAGGTCTGGTAGTCTTTCCTATGTAAAGTAAATCAAATGGGCACCGTACTCCATACACCACAAACGTGGTCACACAGGATGTGTTGCTTTTTAAGATATAATTCGTCCCATGATAAATAAAATTCTGAGTTTCATAGGTAATGTCACAAATACCACATTGGCCACATTTCTTCTTAGAATGAAGACACCACAGCTACTGCATGTACAACATAATAATTGAGAGAGTAATAAAGCAGTTGTAGCAAAAGGAGAAAGGCGGGTGTTCCACCTAATTGGAGGACAGATGACTATCTATGACACGAAGCCTCTGGGGTGGGTGAGATGTAATTTAAGTTGTAGGTTACTGAGGTAGGCAATAGAAAGTCTACAGGGTGTCCCAAAAAAAGTGAGAACATCTTGTAAATTAAAAACTTAAATATGTTACATATTTACCTTTTTTAGCTATATAACGTCTTTATTTCAACAATTTCCGGTCACAACTTATTTTTTTTTAAATTGGTAAATCGTTTACATCTGTCTTTTTGAAATTTTTTATACAGAATGACAAAAATCACCGCAGAAGACTGTATTCTGATTAAACATTTATGAATTGAAAAACAGTGGGGTGCTAAGAGAATGACAAATGAGTTTCCAAACAAAGCCTGGAGCATAGCCAGTGTTAGTCGGGTTTATCAATAAAATCGACAACAACTGTACAATGGAGCGTAAACCCGGAAGTGGTCGACCAAGGTCTGCTAGAACACAACAGAACATTGAGCTGGTGAGTGAGCTGATCTGCAGTCAAGATGATGATCCTCACAGTCACAAAAGTCCACGGGCAATAGAAAGAGAAACTGTTATACCAAGTCCGTCGGTCCAATGTATTTTAAAGCAAGATTTACAACTTAAAACATACAAGCGTGTGATTGGGCAAAAACTCAATAAAAATGTCAAATTGAAATGCTTGCAACGCAGTCGGCAGCTACTTGAACGGTTTCCTAATGAGAGAAGTGTACGAAGCATCTTGTTTACAGACGAAAAGATATTTGCCATTGCTACTCCAGTTAATTCTCAAAATGATCATGTTTATTCCATTGAAACAAAGAAAAGTCAAGTTCCAGAAAGGCGACTTATACGAGAACGTGACCATTTCAGCCGTGGTATCATGGTATCAGTTGGTGTGTCTCGAATGGAGAAAACTGGTGTTGTGTTTGTTGAACCAGGCGCCAAATTAAACAGTGGATATTATTGTGAACGTGTTCTAGGACAAGGTTTACTGCCTGTAATTCAAGCTACATGTGGTCGCCATAACTGGACATTTCAGCAGGACGGGGCCCCATCTCACACAGCCAGAAATACGATCAACTTTATTCGTCAGGAGAATGTAAATTTCATCGAGCCAGACATGTGGCCACCGAACAGTCCTGCTTTAAACCCAGTAGATTACACCATATGGGGTGCTTTGCAAAAAAAAGTCTACCTTCAGCGAAAATTTACCACAGTTGAGCAGCTCAAGTTGGCAATAACTGAGGAATGGAGAAATCTGGGGCAGCACTTTATTGACAGAAGCATAAATGAGTGGCGTTGATGCTTAGAAAAAGTGGTTAAGAAGCAAGGAGGACACGTTGAGCATAATTTCTGATTAGCTAAATACTTGGCAAAAAAATACATGAAAAAAATATAGTTAATTAAATTGTATTTTTAAATAACGTATATGCTACGAGATGTTCTCACTTTTTTTGGGCCACCCTGTATATCAAAAACCAGCCAAAAAGTAAAAAGTTGGAATATTTTAACTATAAAGATTCTCCTGAATCAGTAAGGGGAGAGGGGACACATGCTAGTGTATTGCATCAAAGTGTTTTGTGTCTTGGCCTCTTTGGGTTGATTGCTTCAGCTCCCAGGATACAGTGTGACCTTTACACTTGTGCATATCTAGTTGATGGAGTGGGCTGGTGAGGGGCTTACCTAGCAGCCATCCACCAGTGATCTCTTCATTCTCAAACCTCTCATAGATGCAAGAGAGTGTGAGGATGTTGAAGTCCTAGCAGGGACTCAGAAACTTGGGAAAGACATCTGTTATCTCCCCCTATGCATTGCAGACCACCTGCATATTAAGTGAGTGTGATGCCTTCCTGTTGTGGTAGATGGCCTCCCTCCATCATGGGGGCCTGAGGGTCAGATGGATGCAAATGATGAATCCCAGTGCCGAAGGAAAGCAGGCCGCCTCATGGAAGTGAATCATCATTTGTTGCTTCTTCTCCACAGTCTGTGGGAAGGCTACATATCCTACACTGTGGGTTAGAATGACTCTTAGGATCTGTGAGATGAACTGTGATATGGCTGACTGGCAGAGATCCACAATGACAGCCAACACAGACTGGAAACTGCCACTGGCTAGAATGGCAAGGGCTGTGGTGACCTCGAGGTAGGTGGGCATGAGTAGCCTCCTCTGTGTGGTGGAGTGGAGGAGCAGTTCTAACTCCTGTAATAAATGGTTGATGGCTATCTTAGAAACATAGAAATATGACGACAGAAAAAGACCACATGGCCTATCTAGTCTGTCCTTCCATATCAACAACTACAACAGTCCCCCAAAACAAAACCTAGTGAGGCACTGATCATCCATGAAGTCCAGGAATTGGGTCCTGGACCTGTAGACCCTTTGATATGGATGCAATCTGTGGGCTTCAAGCAATAGGACTAGCACAAACAATATGTTCATCTCATCCATTGTTCCTGGTTACCTCCACCAACACCCTGTGAATTCTAAAACTAGCACTTAGTGACTCCCAACACCAACACCAAACACCCACAGCACTGCATACACACCCACATGCACGCAAACACAACAGGGAACCACACAGAAGCACAGGGGTCACAGGGAACTCTGGGGTACACACAGACAGCAGGGAACCACAAAGGGCCCCAGAGGCCACAGGGAACACTGGGGCATACACAGAGAAGCAGAAGGGTGACAGATGCACCATGTATCAGGGAGTGTATTACAGGGGGATTTAAAATTGGCACAGCTGTGGGGGGATAAACTGAGGGAGTGGGACTATGACAGAGTATTAGAAAGGGGGTGAGGATAGGTTGGAAAAGAGCACAAGATACACTGCAGAGGACAAAATGGTAGATTAAATGACACCTGTGTGGACAGTGATATTGGTCAAGTCATTAACTTGCAGGCCAAGCTCCTTCAGTCCCCAGTACCACATGCAGTCCCCAGAGATAACAAAGCCCTATCCTTATTAATGTTTTATAGCAGGTGTAGATTGGCACATTTAGAAAATCCTCCACACATGTTTCCTGCTTAGGTGAAATATATCATGGACATGCAAGCACACGAGCCACCAAAACCAGGCCCAGAAATCCCTCCCCCCTGCCCCCCCCCCCATTATGCCCTTGGCAGAGACATGCAGAGATTACCATGCTGAATGTGGAAATATGCATCTCATAGCCTTTTAAAATGGTGTTTGAAATGTAGGCATGACTTCAATGTGTTCATAGCGCTGCCTCCACTTTTAAAAGGCATATAGGGCTTCTAAAATGACCCCTTTAATCTACATAAAACATATTTAAGATCAATCTGCATGTGTTAAAAAGTTCTAATGCATGCTTACAATATTTAGTTAAATCAAATGTCTAAAAAGAGCCAAACAGCGTTTGAAAATTGGGAAAAGTCCCAAAAAATCTAAAAAAGAACAGCGGCTATTTGGCCTGTTCACATCCCTAGAATGGATATTACAGAATTGTTATACTCAGTCAGTTCAGAATATTGTATGCCAAGAAATAAAAATATAAACAGGAATGTTTTATTTTTTTCCACATATGTTGTTAATTTCATTTTGCAGGTCATTAAGGCAATGGAAAACAGGAACTAATGATGAAACCCATGAATGGCCCCCATTAGACAACTGTTATCACTGAAGTCTTCCGAATCCTTAGAATTAAACAATCTTAACTAAAACAACTGGGAAACTGTCCAGGATAAAGCAGAGACCATCTGGAGAAGATGATGCAGGATGGTTTGCTTGTAAGACATTGAGAAGACAGATAAGGAAACGGCCTTAGTGCAATCCTCATCATCTGTCTAGGAACAAAATAACAAAAGCGCAAACAACCGATATTGAAAAGCGTTATTAATAATACAGCAGAACCCAATAATAAATCCATCTATTCAGCTTTGCTGTGTTTCTGTGCAGGAAGTCTTGCTGATAGTAAAACTGCACTCCAGATATAATGACATTTTTCAAGCAATTTTCATCAATTAACACTTCCCGGGAAGAAGCTTCCTCCTATTTTAGCCTCTCAGTGACCTGACACAACCTTCATGAGTATGGTAATTATCCTTATTGTTTCAAGCAAGAAGTTCAGAGAAGAGCTGTTGAATTACCCTGTAGCATCAATCTGTGCCCAGTGAGCTTTAATTCCACTCTCTGCATAGCTCTTTTGTTCAACTCCTCAGAGCAGTCCGCTTTCAGGTACCAAGAATTCTCAGTAAGGGTTTCATAGGCCTTGAGAGAATTGAGGTTTTGAAAAATAATAAAAGCTTAGCTTAGTGTAAGAAACAATGAATTAGGGATGAGGGTTGACTATGGACGTTGCATTGGTTGGGTATTTCAGGGGGTTTAATTATGCTATAGTGCCTTGGTTATTTTTTTATGTTAACTGTAACTCACTTTGGGTGTTTCTGTAAAGCCATCTAATCAAGTGGAAATAAATAAATAAATTACGCTGACCAGAAAAAGCATAAGAATGACCTTGAAATTATATCCATTGTTTTTCAATTCCAGCAATTCCTTCCTGTTTGGACTTTTAGCTCATTAGGATTGAGGACTGGCATCCCGGGACCAGACAACTTTATTTGCACCTACCATGGGACAAGTTGATTTGGATATCAGTTTAACATATGTTCTATCTACTGTAATTATTTAATTCATATGTTCTATCTACTTCTGTAATTATTTAATTCAGTTTAATGTATCTACTTCTGTAATTAAAAACATTACAGCACTGAAAGTTTTTTTTAATTTATCCTAATTAGCCACTCCTATTGTTATGAAACTAAATAAATCTGAGGTCTGCTATGCAGGTCTTTATCAGAACATATAGAGGTATAATTCTTGAGATCCAGTTGTGGAGGATAAATTTACAAGCTGGAATCTAGTTAAAGTGCTTTATGAAGTGGCTAAGTTAAGCCTTTCTTGCATAAAAAAAAAACCAAATAGGTATTGTCTTTATAAAACAACAATGTAAGTTGCAGAAATTGCACCTTAGGTTAAGGCACAGACTGGTGTTAATGCCTGCATCTATATGTTTTCAAGAATGCAAATTATAGCACCTTCATACACTATCATAAACACCTTACCCCTGCAGATACAATCTAACTACCATTTTTACAATTTATAACAATCTACATTTAAACACATCCATTGCACATTTACTAATTAAGGGGTATGTTTACTAAACCGTCCTAATGTGCGCCCGGCGCTAGTGTGCAGGATGCCATATAAGGAGTGGGCGTTTCAGTCTTAACCTAGCAAACCGGGATTATCGTGCGCTCTTGTGCACTGTGCGCTAATGTGCGAGAAACGTGCGCGGGAAGCAGAAGCAGGCGCGCTGATGTGCAAACAGAGAAACAGGGCTGCAGTACAATGGTGTAGACACTGACTTCACTCCCCCACTGTACCCAATGGTGTAGACACTGACTTCAATCCCCCACTGTACCCAATGAGTAAGGCTGCCTGAGGCACCACCTGTTATGTGTAATATTGCATTATGAGGCGTTTTAATTTTATTTTAATTACTGCTGCTAGCAAACGCACTCTCAAAGCGCTGTAACATAACGTGCTGCATAAGGCACCCCATAAGGTACCCCAGAGGGCACATTTTAAAGTGCACTGTCCACCACAGCACCCTACAATGTTGCATAAAGGGTGGCCTATAGGGCGCCATATAGGGTGCCCTATGAGGCACAGCAAGGTCATAGCACTCTTTTTGATGGCAGCACTGTGCATTGTAACGCATGGAAATGTTCAGTAGGTGCGCTGACATGTAAAGAGAAACAGCAGTGTAGCACAATGGTTAAGACACTGACTGATGGTGCAGGGGTCATGGGTTCAATGCCACACTGTGGCTTTTGCATATGACTGCCTGAGACATGACCCTTTAATATCTGCAGTGCTTTGTGAGTCATTTGGGTTTTTTTAAATTCTGCTGCCAGCAAACACACCCTCCCATTGGCATAACCTAAGGTGCCACATCATGCACCCTATGCGGCACTCCTGAGAACACATAATAAGGTGCACTGTCCAACACGGCACCTTATAATGTTCCCTTTGAGGCACCTTATAGGGCGCTTTGGAGGCACCTTCAGGCTACAGCACTGAGGGTGTTGTTGGTGGCAGCACCAATTTAAATTATAAAAAAAACCTCCTGAAACAGCCCTATCACATAACCCCACTGTGGTATCAAACCCATGACCTCTGGCTCCACAGGCAGTGCAGTCACCCGTGGGCTACATCTCCATAGCTGCTAAAAAAAACTCCTGGCTGGCTACAGTTGGACTGCAGCCCACCACACGACCTGTCTGCTGTGGTTAGCAGGATAGGGTTAAACCACACATACCCATGATGCACTGCACATGCAAATCAGCAGTCTAAAGATAAACACAGGATGGGGTATGCATCCCCACACCACCTCAGCCTGGTAGGGAGTACTGAGCATGTGTGTTACTGGCACAGATAGATACTGACCGTCACATTGTGCGGGTCCTGTGCTCACCCAGCACTATGTCCACAGCACGTGGCTTAGCTGAGATAGGCTATGGTGTGAGTCCCCATCAGTGCCAGTGTGTGATGGATTGGTCTTGCAGCTACACTGCCAAATACACCTGTGTCCATCTTTGATTTCTCAGTCAAGTTTAGCCCTTGAGCACTTTGATGCACCCAGAATAGTGCATATCCTGTGTGGGTGCCATGGCCACATGATTTATGGGATGGGCCTGCTCTTTGGACCCATAGGAGGATTATGTATTACCACCCAAACTGCCCTCTGGAGCTCAGGATCTCCCACCAACAGATCCGCATTCTACATCATTGCAATGGTGCTGGTAGAGGGGACCATCAACCTCAGTTCAGCTGGGGACAGACAACATACAGGGCAGTCCATGCATTTCTGTATGCATCCATATGGTGATGATAGACAGACAGGGGCCCTGGAAATGTTCAGCTGCCCACCACCACCATCTGACATTCTCCAGCAGCAAGCACAGTGAATCTGCAGCCACTGCACCCTGCAAGGTGTTCCAGCCTCACACATACTAACTGCAAAAAGCCTGCTAGCTAGTCCATAATGCATATTACTGGAAGAAATGTGTGCACCCAAAACCGGGATGTCAGCACACCCACCAAGCAGATAGGTTAGTGATTGGACCACAAAAAAGGCAGCCCATAGATATCACGTGAAAGAGATGTTATTAGCACTAGGGGGGACCTAGCCATGCCATGTTGACTGCTCAGACAGGGTGAGAGTGACCTCCCAGCAGGACATGCTGTGGCAGCCCTGTCCGTGCAGGTGATGGCCGGCCACTACAATGTCCCAGCCATTGCCCTATGCCCTGTGCTCATGCATCCTGCCCAGGCCACCCTGGCGGAGCTATACCCACAGTACCTTGCTCCTCATTATGCACATTGGCAAGCTAACACTGGACACAGTGCAAAAAGTGTGGGCTGAGTAAGGTGTTGCAACCACCACACACTGGATGGACAGACACACACTCCCACACCTATGCCAGCATTGTGCTACTATAGAGAGTTTTTGCAGTCCAGGCCAACTCAACAGTCCTGGACACAGCACAGACATGGCTATAGTATGCAATACTGTTGGGGTCACTCCCCAGGGTGGTGAACACTGTCAGACACCAGATCTGAAACACACTCCACAGACATCAGAGATATTGGTATGATACAGCTCAATGAGCATATTGTGCTTAACTTAGGGGTTGCTATCTACCAGTAATCATAGCAACCTTTTGATATATGTGTACCATATTCCCAGGTTTATGGTGGCATTGGTAAGGTATGCACGTACTAGTATTGTGAGATGTACGCAAGGCCCAATATCCTGCCTCTCCGTGGCCTTTCAATAATGGAGCCTGTGGGTGCGGTTCTTTCTGCTCCTGTTGGCCGCTGCTCTAGGGCAGATGTCCACAACTCCAGTCCTGGTGGGCCAAACACTGTTCATGTTTTCCTGCTGTCCCTAATGAATATGCATGAGTTACATCTGCATACCATGGAGGCGGCACATGGAAATGAAGCACACACATCTTTATTAGATACAGCATATACGTGAATGATTTGTGGCACTCCAGGACTGCATTTGGGGGACTCTGCTCTAGGTAATGCACATGTTCCTGGTGTCTGTGCTCTGTAGGGTAAAATGTCAATGTTTTGGGCATGTTTCCGTTATCTGCACTAAAAGTTCTGTCTGTATTATCACATTTTTGTGGTGGGTAAAATGTGGGGACTGGGATGGTAGGAGCCCCAGCTGGAACTTGAACCTGTGACCTTCTGCTCCTGAAGGCATTGGCCGTGTGCACTATACCACCGTCTTGGCACAGAAACAGTGCATTCCCTGGGGAGTCCATGGCTGTTCATCAGACACAGTCTGTCTATTGCAGTGCACGGCACCCACGTGAAGAGGGCTAGGCCATGGTGTGCTGTGGGCAGGAGACACTGCCCCCTCCACCACCAGTACCCCTCTGCCACCATGCTGACATGCCATTCTGCTGGTGGTGCGGGTGGTGCACAGTCACGGGCCATACAGTGTGCGGGTAGGCGGCTGCCTATGGTGCGGATTCTGGGGTAGGGGTGCCTGCATAGACGTCCACGCTTCCCCCCCAGCACCTCCTGCCACTGCTCTGTGCCCTTGGAGACCACTACTGGCAACAGTGCTGGCAGTGTGGGCTGTGGGGTGTGTTTGCAACACCACACACTGGATAGCAGATACACACTCCCACACCTATGCCAGCATTGTAGAACTATAGGGGTGTTTGGCAGCCCTGGCCACCGCTCCAGTCCTGGGCACAGTGCAGGCATGGCTATGGCACGCAATACTGTTGGGGTCACTCCTCAGGGTGGTAAACACTGTCAGACACAAGACCTGTAGCACACTCCACAGACATCAGAAAGGTTGCCATGATGCAGCTCACTTACATAATTGTACTTAACCTCGGAATTGCTATCTGCCAGTTATCATAGCAACCTTTTGATAGCTGTGTACTGTATTCCCTGGTTTAGGGTGGCATTGCTAAGGTATGCAGGTGCTAGTATTGGGAGATGCACGCAGGGCCCAATGTCCTGCCTCTTCAGGAGGTATTGGATAATGGAGCCTGTGGGTGCGGGTTTGTCTGGCCCTGTTGGCTGCTGCTTTATGGCAGAGGTTCCCAACCCCGGTCCTGGTGTGCGCAACACTGTTCGGATTTTCATGCTGTCCCTCATGAATATGCATGGCATACATCTGCATACCATGGGGGGGACGCATAGAAATGCAGCACAGGCATCTTTATTAGAGGCAGCATAAAACCTGAATGGTGTTTGGCCCTCCAGGACTGCATTTGGGATACTCTGCTCTGGGTAATGCGCTTGTTTCTGGTGTCTGTGCTCTGTTGGGTAAAACGTAGGTGTTTTGGGCATGTTTACGTCATCTGCAATAAAGGTTCTGTCTGTAGTAGCACGTTTCAGTTGTGGGTAAAATATGGGGACTGGGTTGGCAGGAACCATAGCTGGGACTTAAACCTGTGACCTTCTGCTCCTGAACACACTGGCTGTGTTCACCGCACCACACCGTGGTCACAGAAATGGTGCACTCCCTGGAGATAACATGGTTGTTTGTCAGACAGAGCCTGCCTGTTGCAGTGCATGGCACCCACCTACACAGGGCTAGGCCATGGTCTGCTCTGGGCAGCTGCCACTGCCCCCTCCATCACCAGTACCCCTCTGCCACCATGCTGACATGGAATTATATTGGAGACAGCATAAAACCTGAATGATTTGTGGCCCTCCAGGCCTGCATTTGGGGGACTCTGCTCTAGGTAATGCATAATGGTGTCTGTGCTCGGTGGGGTAAAATATAGGCGTTTGAACCAGGGTTTGTTCTCTGCAATAAAGGTTTGTCCTTACTATCACGGTTTAGTAGCGGGTAAAATATAGGGACTGGATTGGCAGTAGCCCCAGCTGTAACTTGAACTTGTAACCTTCTGCTCATGAACACACTGGCTGTGTTCACCACACCACACTGTGCTCACAGAGACAGTGCGGTCCCTGGAGATACCATGGTTGTTTGTCAGACAGAGCCTGTCTGTTGCAGTGCATGGCACCCACCTACACAGGGATAGGCCATGGTCAGCTCTGGGCAGCTGCCACTGCCCCCCTCCACCTCCAGTACCCCTGTGCCACCATGCTGACATGCCCTTCTGCTGGTGGTGCTGGTGGTGTGCAGTCTCAAGCCATCCAGTGTGCAGGTAGGCGGCTGCCTATGGTGCATGTTCTGGGGTAGGGGTGCCTGCATAGGCGTCCACGCTTCCCCCCAACACCGCCTGCCAATGTTCTGTGTCCTTTGGGGTACCTGCTGGGTACTATCCCCTGTGACACTGTGATAAACACTCTCGTGCCCATGTTGGGCCCTCATCAGTTGCTGTCTGGCTGCTGTTCAGTTTCAGCATTCCTAAGTGCTACCTAGGCATCTGCCTAGTCCGCACTGTGCCCCAGCTGCACCACAGCATGTGCCGCCTGCAGCCCTCTGTATCCCCTTTCCCAGCATCTGTCCAGTTGCCCATTCCGACATGCCCGCCCTGCTGTTGTGGAACATGTGCATGCCATAGGTAACCTATCCAATGGAGAGGGAAACCCTGATCAGTGCTATTTCACTGTGGGATCATTCACCTTGTATGGGGACGGAGCGTAGACCCTTCCAAAATTCATATTTATTTTTTGGGGCTTTCTTGGGAGTGTTTTTTGATGTTTCCCATTACTATCACTATTGCCCAGCTTGATTATGATTTTTTTTATTTTGTTGGGTCATTTTCAATGTTTATTTGCACTTTTGTTCCGTGCACATGTATCACACTTATCACTTTTTTGTAGGTTTTCCTGGTTTTGCTGTACATTGCTGACAGAAATGGTTTCTTTTCCCTTTAAATCAGCTCTAACGCGAGGTTTTCACTTGCGCTAGTTTTGGCCTCGAATTTCACCTCGTTAGTGTGTGGGGAGCCTCTCCCCTCCCACTCTCCACCCATTGACCCCTTCTCTCCGCCCCTGGGGAGCCTTCATCCGCCCTCCGGGAGCCTTTCCCCGCCTTCAGCGCTCATTTCCGCCGCTACGCACATGAGCGCGCACTAAAGCGCATTTTTGCCCCATAAATCGTCATTAGCGTGCACTAAGGTACCTTAGCGCGTGCTAATTGCGCAGCGCAGGTTAAGAGGGTTTAGTAAACATACCCCTAAGTACTTGAAGTCATTGTACTGCTGAATAACAATATGTTCCTCCATAAGAAATTGTTTGTACTTTAAGCAGAGTGATCGGAGGTTTTCAATTCCAAATTCATAATCACACTGTGCTATTGCTGTTAAGTCAAAAGCAGACCATTCCTCAATTTCATTTTCAGGAAATCTTTCCCCTAAATGCAAACACAGCATATTAATGAAAATATGTGTGGAACCAGTATCCACTGAACCATCTCCAGGCATCTTGTCAAGAAGATTTTTAACATTATCACTCCATTTTACTGTGTCACCCAAGTATTGCATTCAGATTTTGTTCAGCTTACCCTGTGCAAGATGATATGCTTCCAGTGGTGTTAGCCCACATTTTTGAAATGCCATTGTTAATGAAGCTAGTTCAGATAAAACATCATTCAAAATTTGCAGTGTTATATGGAATTGATGGCTGTTTAGCTTTTTATAACAGTACTTTGCAATGGGATCATTATCCTTCTCTTCTTCAAAGTATTTTAATAATGGATCATAATTTTGAATAATTGCTTGAAGAGCAAAATGTCTAGATAACCACCACACTTCGTTCAGAGGTCTAAAAGCAATTGACTTGCATTGAGAAGCATCTGCTAATTCTTTAAATTGTGACATTTTAGTAGAAGATCGACAAAAGGTTGTGTAAACAGTTCTCATGAAAGTTTCAACTTCTTTCATCAACCTTACTTCCTTCCATGATTCAGAGATCCCCAAACTTCATGATGGGCAACACAATGCTGCTGCACTAAATGTGAAACATTTTTTTTTTAGCTGCTCAGCAACACCATTTATTCTGCCTGACATGACAGAGGCACCATCCGAAGTAAACATGAGCATTTTGTTAAGATCAAGCTTGTATTTCCCATTGAAATCCCCAAGTGCACTGACTATTGATGCAGCATCACATGTTTCCAACTGTAGCATCCCACCAAATGAAGTTTATACAGACATGAATTTACTGGCCGATATTTGAAGTACAGTATTAAGTATTTGTTGACAGAAATGTCTGTGTTTTCATCAATAGTTAATGTATGATACACTGCTGATGCAACATCTGCTATGAGCTTATCTTGGATATTGATGTTTATAATTTCAAGAAATTCAAACAAATAGTTTTTGCTTCTCCAGCTTTGAGGTATGGTTATGTACTTGGACATGTGTTCATTAATATCTTGAACAGAGAGCATGGAAATATTCATCCGAACAGCCAGCAAAACACCATCAATTAGAATTTTAATTTCTTCTGGTGTAGAACACTTCCGTTCATTACTAATTTGCCTTTTCTCTTTTTCAGCGGTGCTTTCAAGCAACAAGTTAAATAATCCTCCTCTTAAATTTGGAATTTTAGCTCTAGGTTTCTTAACACTTTCAGTATGAGACTTACTAGACAGATGTCATTTCAAAAAGTCCAGTTTCCACACAACATCCCAAAATTTGCCACTCAAACTCTCCGATGGTTTTTGCATCTCAGCAGTATAAACAGACTACTCTGTCATCCTCTTCGTAAGTGAATATTTCACGCAGTTGACCGCACGTTTTATCCTGAGATTTCGGTGTCTCCGTTTTCAACAATTACTTCAAGCCATTCAGGCTTAAAAGCTCTGGCCATTCTCTTACGTTTTGTAACTCACATCGCTATCGGTTTCGACATTTTAAAAATTAACTTCTTTCAGTTTTCAATGTAATAAAAAATTTAATAATGCAATTCGAATTACAGATTACAATTGGACTACTCACGCATGTCACAAGCCAAAGTACGGATGCGGAGGTTTCTCAATGTGCCAATTAAAGTTTAAAACCAAAGATCTTATATCCTGGAGGTCTATAAGATTGCACTAGAAAATATTGTAGAACTTGTGAAAACCGTAAATACACAACAACTTTTACATTTTAAGATGTCTGTGTTGTTTTCTACCAGAATCAGAATCACAATTTTTGTGTGCTCTGTTGTAAAGTATGTGTGCTCGCTCGACGAGGTGTGTGTGCGTGCACACGCGCACAGCTTAG
This sequence comes from Ichthyophis bannanicus, assembly GCA_033557465.1. NCBI lineage: Eukaryota > Metazoa > Chordata > Amphibia > Gymnophiona > Ichthyophiidae > Ichthyophis > Ichthyophis bannanicus. The sequence goes on along the minus strand of CM066032.1, from coordinate 1,792,416,492 downwards.
AGGGAACAGTGCCCTCAAACTGGCCACTGGGCAGGTAGGGAGGCTATCAATTGCCTTCAATACCACCCACAATCCTTTCCCCAACTGGTCCATCTTAGATCTAGCCAGCAGGATCCGAAGCTGCCCTCTCTCCACCCGCACATGCTGGTGCAACATACCTGAGCCAACGAAAGACCGTCTGGAGTTTGCTACCAACTCACCTATCCTAAAAGCACCAAAGAATGCCAGACAAAAAAATGTCCAGAAAAGAGTAGCCTCATAATGTGACATTGCCACCATGGGTAAAACCACAGGTCATGCGTAATCAGACGCCTGGCATCCTGAAGGGTTGGCTGAGAATGCTCCTAGCCCTGCAACAGCCTGCATGCCAAGAACCCTCTTGCCGGGTAGCCCCAGCCCACTTCCCTTGCAAAAAAGGCAAACCCAGCAAAGTGAGTTTGCCCTGCCGATCTCAAAAGCCCATTGGCCTTAGCGTACACTATATATTGTCCAATGAGCTGGTCTGAAACCAGACTGTCCTGCCAATCTCACGCCTGCCACTCTGTCACAACCCCGATGATTTGCTGATCATGTGGATGTTGACACAGAGCTCCTCAACAAATTCAGCATCTCCATTGGCCAACTTGCCACAAGTGCTCCGGGACCACCAACCCCTTTGCGTCCGCCTCTGGTGCCAAAGTCCGGAACAGGTCCCACTTGAAATGAGAAAGAGAATCAGTGATCTTGTTAGTGAATATGCTGGGCCTGCACAGACACATTCAGATGCAATCAGGTTAACACCACCTCCCTCATCAAGGCTGCCACATGGGCACAACACAGAGCTTAATAGTTAATTACGCTGACCACCTCCATGTTATCGCACCACCAAACTACCCTGTGGTTGCGAAGCCTGTCTAGCCACCACAGCCACCACAATAGGAAAAAGCTTGAGGAACGCTATGTTACTGGTTAAACCCAATTCATGCCAAGCCTGCGGCCAAGGATCCACAGACCACGACCCCCGAAAGTAAATGCCCAGGCCTGCACCGCCCGCTGCATCCATGAATAGTTCCAAGTTCATGCTGGAAACCTCCTCCTCCAGCAAAACCAACGTCCCATTGAAGTCTGCCAAAAATACTTCCCAAACCCCCAGATCCGCTCGCATACTCCTTGACACTGTAGCCGCAGTCAGCTGTCATGAAAACACCCATCCCATTGGAATGACCCTGCAAGCAAAATTCAGAGAACCCACCAAGGACTGCATCTCCCTCAACGTTACTTGTGGGACGCCAACACGGTTGCTACTAGTGCCCGCAATCTGGACACTTTCTCCGATGGGAGACGAGCCACCATCTCTACCACATCCAATTCCACCCCCAAGAATGTGATCCTTGTCGCTGGGCCTTCCGTCTTGCCTGATTCCAAAGGCATGCCCCATTCATGGGCCAACTCCACAAACCCTCCAAGGAGATCCTGGCATACCGCCGACTGGGCTGCTCTGACGGACAAGAAATCATCCAGATAATGTACCGCATTCGAACAGCCTACCTGCTGTACTAGCGCCCAATGCAAAAATGTGCTAAACTTTTCGAAGTAGGCACAAGAGACCGAGCATCCCATAGGCATGCATTTATCGAAATACATTTTGCCCCCGAAAGAAAACCCCAACAGGTGGAATACTGACGGGTGTACTGGCAGCAAACGCTGGAACGCTCTACCCTCCGACATAAGAGCCATTACTGACCTACTCCAGTTCAGGAAGGCACTCAAATACCACCTCTTCCTTCAATACTACCCTACCAGCAATTGAACCAGAGGAAGTGACCAACTCATGAACACACCATGCCGTTCTTTATATTATTAAGACTCTATTCTGTTCTATGTAATTATCTCATGTATATAGTTTACCCCGGTTCTCCAAGTTTGTACTCCTGTTCGATGTAAACCAAACAGCTTGTTGTTATGGTCTTTATGTTATAATGTAAACCGCGCTGATGCCGAATAGTGCGGTATATAAGAACTTGTAATAAATAAATAATAAATAAATAAATAAATAAATATCTACTTTCGCCAGTAAGGCCCCGGGTCCACATTTCCTAACCAACTCCACCGCCGAGTCAAAGGAAGCATAGCGAACCACACACAACTCCCGGGGAATGTGATCATTCTCTGACACTCCCAAAGGAAATGACAAATTATGAATCAGCCAGAACTTCCCTGGTTCTTTCTTGGGTATGACTCAAGAGGGGAGAAACCACCAATTTTGGGAGAGGTTGCTCCGTAAATGGCCCTGCAATTCTGCCTAACTCGATCTCCACCGCCAACCTATCTCACACCATGGCCGAAAAGCACTGGACCGAAGGCGCCTTTTGTGCCCTCCCAGTCAAAACATCCCCTTGTACCGGTATCACAAAACCATTTTTTGAAACCCCTCCTCTAAACCCCCCCTATCCCCCTGCCGCGGGTAACGCCACAGCCAAGGCCTTAATGCCTCTACTTGTATGGGAGCAGGAGCCAAGCTGAAGACGTCATTATTGCTTGGGGACAGGCAATGTGGCCACTGTGGCCCCTGTCTCCTGCTACACATGGAGCACATGTGACGGAATTTGCAGTCGGGGAATGGGCAACTCGACTTAATAAATCTCCAACAAATGTCCCCTGCTCCCCCTCCCCCAGCTCTCTGCTGTCATATGACTGCCCCACCTGAAAGGAATGGCCCGTCCCTACAGTAGTTGCCGACCCCCCTTTTTCCCCACCTACTCTGGCAGAACCTTCCCTGGCCATCATATGCGTCAGCCACAATTTAATGTCTTGTGTACCCCACGACAATAATTTATTCTCATCCATCTTGTCTCAAAATTTCTCATCATAATTCAGCCATGCCCACCCCACGTGGGTCTGCGACACCTCAAAAATCAATTCTGCGTACGCCAGCAACATCCCGTACTGCTCCGGGGTGTGGTGGCCCCACACACTGGCTAAACGCAAGAAGGCTCTCGTCCAAATCAAATTACGTGACACCTTCTTGATCCGACCCACCTTCTCATTTTCTTTCTTCTTTTTCTTGCTCTCGCCCGACCTCCGCCTACCCTCAAGCAGGCAAAAAATATCTATATATCGCCTCTCCCGGATCCTCCGGCGCAAAGTCTAGGAACTGCCTCCTATAGTTCCGAAAATGCCGCTAATGTAGGCACCCCCACCTCCACCCTAGCCATCACAGCTGGACAACCCCTCGTGGCCTGCCCCACCGGTTCAGACCCCGCCGAAGATGTCGAGGAGCATGAAGACGAGGAGGAGGAGGAAGCCGAGTCATGACGAAGACGATGTGAGTGCTTCCTTTTATTACCCGCCTTATGCCCCATACCCTCCCCCAAGCCATTCCCTCTCTCCTCCGTGGCCTCCTTATGATCAGTCGGTAACTCACCCGCTGCCATTGGAGCTGGAGAAGGCGCCCCAACTGGAAGGCTGCCGGCTCATGGACCTCCACCACCCGCTGAGTCTGACCATCACTTCCTTCACTGGCATCCGACTCCAATAGCTGCCACCCTGTTTGTGCTACTGCACCCATGTTCAACGCCCTTAATTGGCCTCCTCCTTCTTTGCCCTTGGGGGGGCTGACACGTTGGATATCCCTATGGAGATATAAAAGGAAAAACAGGGGGGGAACCACCAGAGGCCATGGGGGTTTCCAAGCCCCCAGCCACTCAGCCCTGGATGGACCCTGTCCCCCTCCCAGCCAATGCTCCCATGCCATGGACCCCCCAACGGGGTGATATCCACCCTGCAATGCTGGCTAACCCCAGGGGGAGGTTACCCCCAGCTCCTTGACCCATGGCCAACTTGACCTGGTGCAACCCCACCCGCCACCCCAACTCTGCCATCACACCCAGGCGGAATTGATTCGCCCTGCCCCTGCCCTACCCCTTCTCCACCGGGAACCTCCAACCCACAGCATTCACTGTGCAATGGCAATCCCACCCCAGGCCCACCTGAGGCATCACCTAAAGCTCCTCTGGACCCCGCTTCCGGTATCATAGCTCCCAAACCCCAGGCCAAGACCCCCGCTCACATCCCAATGGGTGGCCCTGCCCCTGCATCCCATGGCCCTTGGATCTGCCTCTACCCCACCAAGGCGAGGCCAAAGACCCCCTGTGCCCTCTTACAGACCCCTATCTCCTGCACCCCGCCTGGAACCCGACGGGCCCAATGCCACTCTCTCCACCCCTTAATTCACCCCATCCCCCACTGGCCCCTCAGGCTGACTGCCTATTACCCTCCCACCTCGCCCCACAGGGGTGGGGTCAGGCCACCAGCTCGTGGCCGCTGTCACCCTGCTAGACCCCCTAACCCCTCCTGAACACCCTGTATGAGGAGGCATCAGGCCCTTCCTTTTCCTTTTTTTTTTTTAATGAGTTTCTTTTTTTTTTTTTTTTTTGATATCCCCAAAGACTCACCCTCTCTTCCTCCTCTCTAGGCACGTCCATCCAGGCTTCCTCTCCTCCTGCAGCAACTCGCCCTGAACTGCAGACCCCTCGAAGCCCCACAACCCTGAGCCACAAATTTCTACCTTTCTTTTTTTTTTTTTTAACACTCCACGGGAGATAGACTGCACTGGAGGCTCAGATGAGAGCCCCTTCGCTTTCCCTTTCTTATTTTAGTTATTTATTTATTCTTTTTTTTAAAACATAGACAGCGCAGGAAAATCATCCCAGGAGGACCAGCAACGAGCAGGGCTGGAGGCAGAAGGCGCGAGGAGCCGTTGCTATCGCCTGGCTCCTCCCCGCCAGCCCTGCACCTGCCTCCTGTCCTCCCATTGGCTCCCTGCACGCTCGCACATGCCAGGGAGCCAATGTATTTCAAAACCTGCCGCTCACACACCGGCCATCACGATCCTTGCTGCGGGCAGGGTCCCCACACCGGGCCATGCACCCGGTTAAGGGGTGGCCTCCAGGGACCCTTCCCCATGGCCTCAATCTTCTAGAGATGTGCTTTTTACTTTTCATTCCACCATCCCACGTGCTATTCTTTATTGTGTGCACCAAATGAAATAGCATATGTTATTATGAAATAATGCACCCTGGCATGAAATGCTGCATACTATTTTAACATAAAACAAACACAACAAACAAAAGCAAAACTTTGCTGCCTGCAGACCTCTACTTTTCTTTTTCTCTTCTACCCTTCATTTCTGCCAGAGTCACTTTTATTCAGCACCATGGTCTGCTCCGGAGTTAGACTTTGATCATCAGAAGCAGAAGCACGTTTAATTTAATATTAACAGAACGTTTCATATTTTTGAAACAGATACAACTTTGTTATTTTGAATGTAAACATGTGCTCTGAAATTCAGAATGAAGTATGAAGTCAACTGTTAAGCATGTCCATTAAGGACTGAAGGGAATAGGGTGATTATAAACGAGTCTACGAGGGAGTACCCAAAAAACCCAGGAATAACATTGCCGTGGGTGGAGCTTGTGTAGTACGCACTTCTGCCGCTAGGCGTGTATAGTGCAACTCATTGTCAGTTCAGTGCCGCCTGTGTTGTCGACCTGGCTTGTTCTGTTCATCTGCAGTGATTGTTTTTGCTAGCGCTGTTTTGTTCTTGTTTCTTTTTTTATGATGACAAGTTTAAGTGAACAACGTGCAGCTGTGAAATTTTGTTATCTACTTGGTAAAAATGCTGCTGAAACTGTTTTAATGTTGAAAACAGCTTATCAAGATGACGCTATGGGAAAAAGTCAAGTGTACCAGTGGTTTGCTCGGTTTAAAAATGGCGACATGTCGATTGATGACAAACCTCGTTCTGGGCGTCCATCAACTGCCCGAATCGACGAAAATATTGAAAAAATTAGAGATCTTGTGCTCACAGACCGTCGACAGACAATTGATCAACTGTCAGAGATTAGTGGGTTATCTTGGAGCTTGGTTCAGTGAATTTTAACGGAAGATTTGGGAATGAAAAGGGTTGCTGCCAAGTTTGTTCCTCGGGTTCTGACTGACAATCAAAAGGAACATCGAGTTGAAACATGTCGTGTTTTGAAACAACAGCTTGAAACTGATCCAGATTTTCTGTCAAAGGTCATTACAGGTGATGAGTCATGGTGCTATGGTTACGACCCAGAAACAAAGCAACAGTCAAGCCAATGGAAGACGTCATCGTCACCCCGTCCAAAAAAATGTCGTCAAGTCAAATCAAACATCAAAACAATGCTGATTTGCTTTTTTGATGCCAAGGGGGTAGTTCATTCAGAGTTTGTTCCCCCAGGTCAGACCGTCAATCAAACCTTTTATTTGGAAGTTTTAAGAAGATTGCGCAACAGTGTTCGTCAAAAAAGACCCGATTTGTGGCAGACAGGAGACTGGTTCTTCCACCACGACAACGCACCTGCACACACAGCCATCTCTGTTAGACAGTTTTGGGCTAAAAATGGCATGGTTCCGCTGCCCCACGCACCTTACTCGCCTGACCTGGCTCCATGCGACTTTTTCTTATTTCCACGCATGAAAAGGGGCATGAAAGGACACCGATTTGACAACATTGAAGAAGTCAAGAAAAAAAGGAGGGAGGAGCTGTCAGCCGTTTCTAAAGATGACTACAAAAAATGTTTCGAACAGTGGAAGCACCGGTGGGACAAATGTATCAGTTGTAATGGAGAGTATTTTGAAGGGGATAAGGTTGTTTTGTAAAGAATTTGAAATAAATAGCTTTTAAAAAATAATTCCTGTTTTTTTGGGGGTACCCCCTCGTACTATATACCTCTAACCTGCAGAGAGAAGAACGTGTGTGAAGCTTTTTATGACCTGCTTACAAAACATCCACAGAACATGATTTGCTGGTTATAAGGAACATCAGTGATCCATAAATCTGCTAGGAGGACAAATATGCTCTGGGGTTCAAGAACAGGAGAGAGCAAAGTCCTCCTATCTGCAACACTGCTAAGCTTGGTATAACATCAGGATTGCCTTGAGTCTCACATACCATTACCCTGCGTTCCAAGGGTTTCCCTATCTCCACATCTTCTGCCACGCCATTGGCTGGTTTCTTTGAAAAGAAGTTTGCATTTTATTTTGACATAGGCTTGTGAAACTGAGCAATACTGTAGAAGTCTATGGTTCATATTTCATATTATGTGCAGCCAGTTCATGGAGGCATGATGAGAAACAGAAGACAGGCATCCCTATTAAAAGATACACAGTGACTCCAGTCCCCGGTTCAGTCGTTCAGTCAGGTGCTCCACTCCCAGATTTTCCTGGAAATGAGGATGCGGCGAGAAGGGCAACATGGTCATTTCTAAAGGGTGACGCCCAAAGGCTGCATTCAGGGCTGATGATTGCAATGTCCTCTAAGAAGCACTGCAGCATGGCCTCTAGCCCCAAACCATCAATGCATTTGACTAAAGTATGGGGACAGGAAAATACCTACTGGACCTGACTGTAACTTGCCTTGGATTCTGAGCTACACTAGATATTTTTTTTTAATTTAATCAAGTTCATATTCTTCTGTTCAGAATCAGCAATATTACATTAAAAAATAAGAAACATTACAGATAGTATACTATATGGCCCCGATTCCAACCCGCATGTCTGGGCCCTCTGTGCATCCGGCGGGAACCGGATGTACAGAGGGAGTTGTGATTCTGGTCCTGCGGGGCATGTCTAACCCTGTCGGATCAGAATTGCGAACTAGCCTGTAAATGCAGGCTGGGACCCCGATTCCATCCGGCCTGCACATACAGGCCTTACTTGGCTAGCTCAGTCAAGGCTCTTCAATGGAGCCACAGCTCCATGGCATCCGGTGCCATGGCACCGCAGTTCCATTGAAGAGCCGCAATCCTAGGCTGCCAGCTCCAGTATTGATTTCCCCACAGCCGACCCCCGATCTGGCTTCCTAAGCCCAGGGTCAGGCTATGGGGAATGTCCTTGGCCCCCCTGCTCCATCCACACCCCGCTGAATAGCGGAACTTATTCCACCTCGGAGGTGAAATAAGTTCCCCGTGCAAGTCGCCAGCCCCAGACGTACAGGGCTGACATTAGAATCGGCCCTGTATGTCCGCGGCTGATGACTGCCCACTGTCCTAACGCCACCACGTTCCACCCCTTTCCCGCCCCCATCTACCTTCCCCTACATAGTAAGCAGGACCAGGAGGAGGCACAAATAGCAGGGATGGAAGTCCCAATGGGACATCCATCCCTGCTATTTGTGCCTCAGAATGACCCTGTATGTGAAGAAACAAAGCTGTAAGGTCAGTGAATGCATAATATAAAACATTTAGAGGGACCAATGTGTTTGGAGAGCCGGAGCCATTAACCTGCCACATACCACGTTTTGCTGATGGAACAGGCAGCAGGTGGATCCTGCCGGACCAGCTGTGCGGCGCCAGGCCCCGACATCATCTGGGGCCTTTAAAAGTGAGGCGGATAACAGCGGTTCCTGGGAACTGTGTGTTTTGAGAGCCGGAGCCGTTAACCTGCCGCATACCGCATTTTGCTGTTGGAACAGGCAGTAGGTGGATCCCGCCAGACCAGCTGTGCGGCGTCAGGCCCCAATGTCATCCGAGGGCCTTAAATTGCGGCTTCTACCTCGGTCTTATGGTTGCGGTCACGCTTTGAAGGGGCACATTTAAAGGGGCTTGTTTGCCCCTTTAGCGCCCCTTCAGCACACGAGGAGCAGTGGAGCAAGGGCTCTGGAATGGGCAAACGGAAAAAGAGGCCCTTGAATGTGAGTACTGTTAATCTTTCAATATCTGTGAAAGTGGTGGGTCCAATAGATAAACACTTAGGGGTATGTTTACTAAACTGCGTTAGTGTGATTCGCGTTAGGAGCCACGTTAGTGGAAGAAATGCCAAAAAAGGAAATGGGCGGTACATCGTTAGTGATAACGCGACGCGCAGCAACGATCGTTACAGGGCGTGTTACTGCGCGTTAAGCGTAAGAAGGCGCGCAGACACACAAATACAGAAACAGAGCTGTAGCACAATGGTTACCACACAGACCGCTGGTACAAGGGTCATGGGTTTGATTCCCCAGTGTGCCTAATGAATAAGGCTGGCTGAAGTGTCATGTGTAACCCTTTGAAAGCCTACTATAATATTTTAATCCGCAGCCGGGTTAATGTTTGCATATGTCAGGAAAATTGTACCCGTCTTATTCAATATGTCCCAATAGTGACATTCCCTCTGCCATGGTCATGTATTATATACCATTTGATAGGAATATTTAGGCAGAAGTTTGGATCCCGAAAGTTGTGGGCTTGGCCTGGAAAGGGTTAAGTATTGGGCTGTGAGGAAGTTTAGTTGTACTGTAATAGTGCTGCCAGCAAACACACCCTCACAGAAGGCACCCTAGAAGGCACTCCATAGGGCACATTATAAAGTGCGCTGTCTGCCAAGGCACCCTATAATGTCCCCATAGGACAGCATATAAGGCACCTTATAAGACGCTTTATAGTGCGCCGTATAAGGTGCCTTATGAGCCACCCTAAGGTGACAGTACCATGAGGGTGGTTCTGCTGGCAGCACTAATATACAATAAAAATAGACAATGCCTAAGACAGCCCTATCGATGAACCCCACTGTGGGTTGTGAACCCATGACCTCTGGCTCCATGGGCAGTGAAGTAACCAGTGGGCTAGAGCTGCTAATAAACACCTGGCTGGCTACAGGAGGACTGCACGGCACCACACCCACATTCTGCTGTGGTTACCAGAGAGATTACATACCACCACCCAACGCACCCTCTGGGGCTCAGGGTGGGGGACAGGATCTCCCACCCACAGATCCACTTTCTACCCCCCATGCAATGGTGGCAGTAGAGGGGACCATCACCCCAGTCCTGCTAGGGATCAAACACCCTACAGGACAGGCAATGCAGAGCAGTACACATCCATAACGCAATAGCACACAGACGGCAGGTCTGGAAATGCTCAGCTGCCCTCACCATCATCTGACATTCTCCAGCAGCAAGCCTCCAGCCACTGCATGGTGTTCCAGCAAGACACATACTAGCTGCAGACAGTCCGCCAGCTAGTCCATAGTGCATGGTCTTGGAGAAGATGCATGTACCCAGAACAGGAATATCAGCATACACACCAAGCAGATAAGTCAGTGATTGGGCCCCAAAAGGAAACCCATAAATATCACATAAGAGAAACACTATACAGCACTATGGGGGAACCTAGCCATGCCATGGTCACTGCTCAGTCAGGGTGATAGTGACCTCCCAGCAGGACATGCTATGGCCACCCTGTCCGTGCCGGTGGTACCGGGCACTACAAAGTCCGGCCATTGCCCTATGCCGTGTGCAGATGCATCCAGGTCAGGCCACCCTATCCAGGCTATTCCCACAGTACCTTGCTCCTCATTATGCACATTGGCAGGCCAATACTGGCAACGGAGCTAGCAGTAAGGGCTGTGGAGGGTGTTGGCAGCCACCACACACTGGATAGTGTCGCCCCCACCTGGCTGGGCATATAGCCGGGCACCAGGATGGAGTCGCCTTGCTGCCCTAGAATAAGTCCTCCCAATATGGCTGCCAGGAGGGCTGCTGGGATATGTAGTTTCACTTATCCTTATTAGGCAAAAGTAGTTGTGCAGACAAGTGGTCAGGCGAAACAGAGAAATATTTATTTGTTGTGTTCTGGGGTTTTCATCATATTCACAAGTAACAGGCTGAATCAACAATAATGGGATTCTTCTCCAAAGCAAAGGTATAACTTTTACAAAAATATGCACAGGATTACTGGTATCAGCAATAAATAGTTTCTTAGGAACTTGCTTTCAAAGCTCAGATTATAAAGCTTCTCATGGGCACATTAGTTTCTTATGGGAGTGTTTACTTCACAGCTCCTTTATAACAGAAACAGCTTTAAAAATGTCCATTGAGCTTTCCCTTCAGTTTCAGGCCTTACACAGCAACCGCTTGATTAACAACGTTCAGCTGTGCTCTGTGCTGCGTCCTTCAATCAGGTAAGTTCCTTACTATGGCATTCACTCATTCAAACAGGTTTTAAGCTTAACACACTTCTAATTCATTAGCTTAACAATAAGAACACTGCATCTCATCGGAGCTATCTTCATAGTCTTCATAGCAGCTTCCTATATCCATTTCCTCAATGGCATCCTCACAATATTCTTCAGAGGGTACCTGGCTGTAGAGCTGACTAGTTTGTTTCTGGAGCATTTCATTCAACCTCTCTAATAGAACCTTTTCCTGCTCTATTTCTTCAGAGAGCTGGGGTTGCTGACATGCAGACAAGCTATTGTTTCTACTGCTAGAGCTTAGCTGGCTAGTATAATTATTTCTTCTATCAGGAACTAATTCTCTTAACTTTCTTTCAGGCAGGAATTCTGGAAGACACACTTGCCTTAGTTCAGGGCCATTTAGTAGCTCTCCTCTTTCCTTGCCAGAGCCATGCTGCTTTCTCTCTGCAGACACTTCTCTCTGTTGTAGCAAACTTCCTTTCTGCTGAGACTGCCTTGGACCGGTTCCAAGCAGATCCCACTGCTTGTCTTTGAGCTTGAGCCCAGCACTTCTGGTGCCTCCTTGGGCACCTTCTCCTCTAGCTCCAGTTCCTCTGGATTCTCTTCCAGGTCCTCTGGGTTCACTGCCACTCCTTCTTCTCTCCTCTCCTCGTCTTCCTCCTTCACTTTCCAGTCCTCGTCTCCCTGACTTTCCAAACACAGGAGTTTTAAACTGCTCCCTCTCAGGGACCACGCCTCTTTCCCAGCACACATGGGAGCTGCTAAGCTTCACTCCAGCCCTGACGTGCTGAAGTGGGCGGGGCTTAATGGTGAGTGTGCTATGAGTCAAAGGTTCTCAGTTGCTGGGGAAACCCTGAATGCTCTCACTCTTAAAGGCACAGAGTCCATTCTCCTGGCATTCCATAGCCTCTGAACTGCCTTCATCATCACAATAGACAGACAGACACTCCCCACACCTATGCCAGCATTGTGCAACTATAGAGGTGTTGGGCAGCCCAGGCCAGGACACCAGTCCTGGGCACAGTGCAGGCATGGCTATGGTACGCAATACTGTAGGAGTCACTCCCCATATTGGTAAACACTGTCAGACACAAGACCTGTAGCACACTCCACAGACATCAGAAAGGTTGCTATGATGCAGCTCACTCAGAAATTGTACTTAACCTACGAATTGCTATCTGCCAGTAATCATAGCAACCTTTTGATAGATGTGTACCATATTCCCCGGTTTAGGGTGGCATTACTAAGGTATGCAAGTGCTAGTATTGGGAGATGCACGCAGAGCCCAAAGTCCTGCCTTTCCAGGAGGCTTTGGATAATGGGACCTGTGGGTGCGGGTGTGTCTGCCCCTGTTGGCTGCTGCTCTACGGCAGAGGATCCCAACTCCAGTCCTGCGGTGTCAAACACTGTTCGGGTTTTCATGCTGTCCCTCATGAATATGCATGAGATACATCTTCATACCATGGGGGTGGCACATAGAAAGACAGCACAGGCATCTTTCTCAGAGGCAGCATGGATACGGAATGGTGTTTGGCCCTCCAGGACTGCATTTGGGAGACTCTGCTCTAGGTAATGTGCATGTTTATGGTGTCTGTGCTCTGTAGGGTAGAATGTAGGTGTTCTGGGCATGTTTACGTCATCTGCAATAAAGGTGCTGTCTGTATTAGCAAGTTGTAGTAGTGGGTAAAATATGGGGACTGGGTTGGTAAGAACCACAGCTGGGACTTGAACCTGTGATCCTCTGCTTCTGAATGCACTGGTTTTGTGCACTGCACCACCTTGCTGTCACAGAGTCAGTACATTCCTTGGTGATACCATGACTGTTTGTCAGACAGGGCCCGTCTGTTGCAGTACACGGCACCCACCTACACAGGGCTAGGCCACGGTCTGCTCTGGGCAGCTTCCACTGCCCCCTCCACCACCAGTATCCCTCAGCCACCATGCTGACATGCCCTTCTGCTGGTGGTGCTGGTGGTGTGCAGTCTCAGGCCATCCAGTGTGCAGGTAGGTGGCTGCCTATGGTGTGGGTTCTGGGGTAGGGGTGCCTGCATAGACGTTGACGCTTCCCCCAGCCCCGCCTGCCAATGTTCCGTGCCCTTGGGGGTGGCTGTTGGGTACTATCCCCTGTGACACTGTGGGAAACACACTCGTGCCCATGTTGGTCTTCAGCAGTTGCTGTCTGGCTGCTCTGCTGTTTCAGCATTCGTATGGGCCACCTAGGCATCACCCTAGTCCGCACTGTGGCCCAGCTCCACCACAGCATGTGCCGCCTGCGGCCCACTGTATCCCCTTCTCCGGCATCTGTCCAGTTGCCGTTCCGACATGCCCGCCCTGATGTTGCGGGACATGTGCACGCCATAGGAACCCTGTCCGATGGTGGGGGAAACCCTGAGCAGTGCTATTTCACTGTGGGCTCATTCACCTTGTTTCTCATTGATACCACTATTGTCCAGCTTGGTTATGTTTTTTTTCCAGTTTGTTGGGGTCATTTTCAGTGTTTATGTGCCCTTTTGTACTGTGCACATGTATCACACTTATCACGTTTTTTAGGTTTCCCTGCCTCTACTGTACATTGCTGACAGTGAAATGGTTTCCCTCCCCTGCAAATGTGCATCTAACGGCAGGCTTTCATCCGCGTTGGGATTCTGCCCTCGATTTCAGCGCGTTAGTGTGAATGTGGCCTCTCCCTGCCCACTCCCCGCCCATTGACCCCTTTTCTCCGCCCTCTCTCCACCTTCTGCAATGTTTTACCGCGTGGCTGGCGTTTACGATCGTTAACTGCGCTTAACGCGCGTTATATAACGTTACCAGTCGTAAGCACATTATTTCGCACGTTATATAATGTTAACAAGCGTTAACGTTATACAATGCGCGTTATTCACGATTACCGCAGTTTAGTAAACATACCCCTTAGTTCCACTGGAAGGGTCTGAAGTGATATCTCATTTTGCCGCCAGGTCCCCGCTCCCTTTGGATGACTCCTCTTCTCTTTTGGGGGTTATTAACTCAGCCCTGCTTGCTGGCGATAACAGTTTGGGCCCAGTGACTTCTTCCCCTATCTTGGAGGGGCAGTCCTGTGTGCCGGTCTTGCCATCTGTTTCGGCTTCTCCCTTGGAAATGTCAGATATCGTGGTGGTTCCTATGCTACGTGTCTTTCAAACCTCTGGGGATTCTGTTGGGGCCCAACAGGTCTCTGTGGACAAACAAAATGTATCTTTATCTGATGTTTGGCAGGTTCTCTCGTGGATTGAAGCTTCATTATTGTCTGTGGTCTCTCAATTCTCAGGGTTCTCTAAAGAGTCAGTTGCAAACTTGTCTCAACATGATCTTCAGATCTCTGTGTTAGATAAGGGTAAGAAATTAGATTCACATGTATCCTTGCAGAACGTTAATGTATCGTTTATTAAAGATAGCGTTACCTTGCATGCCCAGCAGGAGTTATTGGAAAATAGTTTCAGGGCTAAAAATGTCAGATGCTTAAATTTTCCTTGTACTCGTTTGGTGTCACCTCAGATTCTATTTGATAAATACTTGACAGAAATTTTGGGGTATCAAGAGAATACTAAGGGGTATGTTTACTAAATTGCGTTAGTGCAATTCACGTTAGGAGCCGCGGTAGTGAAAGAAACCCCAAATAAGGACATGGGCGGTACATCGTTACCACTACCGCGCGTTAGAAAAATTAACGAGAGTTACCGGGCGCCGTGCCGCATTACTGCGCGTTAATCGTAAGAAGACGTACAGACACAAAGCACTGAAACAGAGCTGTAGCACAATGGTTTCGGTACTGACCGCTGTTACAGGCAGCATGGGTTCGAGCCCCCAGTGTGCCTAACGCAAAAGGCTGTCTCAGGCATCATCCTGTACATTACAGAAGGAAAGAGGAGGCATGTTTTTCGTTACGCTGAGTATTGGTGTCAGAAAAACACCCTCGGAGTGTGCCTAGCCATGTACGTTGGTACGTGCGTAGCTGCGCGCGTACATTCGTGCGTGGGTACGTGTGTTTTTACCAGTGTGGGCATCTTATATTACAGACTTTGTAGGTTGTCCTGCACCTATGCATTATGCTAACAGATGTACGTGTGATGGCCTATGGTTTAGCAGAGCCTGTGAGCAGGTGCTGGTGTTTCACATGGTTGGATTGGGCCAGTCACACCAATGATGCACTGCACATGCAAATCAGCTGTCCACAGATACACACCATGGGGAATGCACCCCCACAGCACCTCGGCCTGATAGGGGGTACCGACCGTGTGTTGTACTGGCACAGAGTAGCTACACACCGTCACATTGTGCGGGTACTGTGCTCACCCTGAGGTGCAGTGAGGCGCCCAGCACTAGGTCCACAGCACCGTCCATGGCTGAAAGAGACCATGGCGCAGATCCAAAGCAGTGTTAGGTAGTTTCTGCAGGAACACCTTGGACAGCTCTGTCTTTTTCAGTCAGGTGTAGCCCCCATGCACCACCACACCCCTCCCCCAGGGCTGAGAGTGGCAAACAGGGTTTCCTATCAAAAGATCCACAGTCTACCTCCCTGCAATGGTGGCTAGTAGAGGGGAATATGAACCCTAGTCCTGCTGGGGAACAGACACCCCACAGGGCAGTCAATGCAGCTCTGTACACAGCCATAACACAATAACAGACAGACATTAGGCCTGGATATGGTATACTGCACCCCACCACTATCTGATATTCCCCTGGTGCAAGCCACTCCATCACAACACCTACCAGCTGCAAACAGTCTGCTAGTGCCCAGTGGAGATGCCTGCACTGAGAACTGGGATGTCAGCATACACAGCAAGCAGATACATCAGTGACTGGGCCCCAAAAGGAAACCCATATTTATCACATAAGAGAAATAGTGGATAGCACTATGGGAGTGCCTAGCCATGCTGTGGTCACTGCACAGTCAGGGTGAGAGTGATCTCTCAGCAGGATATACTGAGGTCACCCTGTCTGTGTAGGTGGTGGCCGGGCACTACAATGTGCCTGTCACTGCCCTATGCCCTGTGCAGATGCACCCTGGCCAGGCCACCCTGTCCGGCCTATACCCATGGTACCTCGCTCCTCATTATGCACATTGGCAGCCCAATACTGGCAACAGTGCTGGCAGTGTGGGCTGTTGAAGGTGTTTGCAGCCACCACACACTGGATAGACAGACAGCCACCCCCACACCTATGCCAGCATTGTGCTACTATAGAGGTGGTCAGCAGCCATACCCACCACACCAGTCCTGGGCATAGTACAGGCATGGATATGGTACACAAGACTGTTGGGGGGTCACTCCCCAGGGTGGTGAACACTGTCAGAGACCAGACCTGCAGCACACACCGCAGACATCAGAATGATTGTTATGGTGGAGCTCAATGAGCAAAATGTGCTTAACGTAGGAATTGATATCTGCCAGTTATCAGAGGAAACGTTTGATAGCTGTGTACCATATACCCAGGTGTAGGGTGGCATTGTTAAGGTATGCAACTGCTAGTATTGGCAGATACAGGCAGGGCCCAATGTCTTGCCTCTCCAGCTGGCATTGGCCAATGGGGCCTGTGGGTGGGTGTGTGGCCCTGTTGGCTGCTGCTTTACGGCAGAGTTCCCCAACTCCAGTCCTGGTGTTCCAAACACTGTCCCTCATCAATATGCATGAGCTACATCTGCATACCATGGGGGTGGTGCATAGCTATGCAGCACAGGCATCTTTATTAGAGGCAGCATGACACCGGAATGGTGTGGGGCCCTCCAGGACTGCATTTGCGGGACTCTGCTTTAGGTAATGTGCCTGTTTCTGGTGTCTGTGTTTGGTGTGGTAAAATATAGGCCTTGCGTATGTTCTCTGCACTAAAGGAGTGTCTTTACTATCACTGTTTAGTGGTGGGTAAAACTATGGGGACTGGGTTGGCAGGAGCCCCAGCTGGGATTTGAACTTGTGACCCTCTGGTCTTACAGACACTGGCTGTGTCTGTTGCACCACACTGTGGCCACAGAAACAGTGCAGTCCCTGGAGTTAGTTAAACCGGCCTGACGAGTCAGAAACCCTGCTCTGCAACAGGTTTACTGTGGCCTCATTTACCTTGTATGCAGACAAAGGTGCACATAAACCTCAGAAAAGACCTCACAAAAGGGGCACACACCCATAACCAAGCTGGGCAACAATGATATCATTGGGAAACATTACACCACACGCCCAGGACAGCTCCATTACAATGTAATGCTCTTTGAAAGGGTCTGCGGAGCGTAGACCCTTCCACACATCATTTCCTTTTATTTTGGTGCTTTCCAGGGAGTGTTGTTCCTTGTTGCCAATTGCTATCACTGTTTCCCAGCTGAATTCTGCTTTTTAAAATGTTTCTTGTGGTCATCTTTAACGTTTTATGTGAAATTTTGTTCTGTGCACATGTATCACACTGCTCACGTTTTGTGGGTTTCCCCGGTTTTTCTGTACATTGCTGACGGAAATGGTTTCTCTTCCCTTTAAATGCCTTTAACGACAGGTTTTCATTCGCGTTGGAATTGAGCTCTGAAATACAGCGCATTAGTATGAGGGGAGCCTCTCCCCGCCCACTCTCCGCCCATTGACCCCTTCTCTCCGCCCACTCTCCACCTTCTGCGCTGTTTTAACGCGCCGCGGAGGTTTACGATCGTTAACTACGGTTAACGCGCGTAGTATGACGTTAACGGTCGTTAGCGCGTCGGTACGCGCATTATACGGCACTTACGGTCGTTAACGTCGTATAATGCGCATTAGTCACGTTTAACGCACTTTAGTAAACATCCCCCTAAACCTATAATCAATAAATTGTATTATTTGCGTCAGTCGGCAGCAGCTTCCGGTGGAGTTCTTTATTGGATTCTGTGGATGTATCTGACTTTATTGAGTCTTCGCAGGATGTGATTTCTTCTAGGTCGACTCTTCTTGTTTCCTTTAACTCTGAGATTGATAAGAACACAGTTATGCTTCTGTATTTTCAGAATAAGAATGCTAAACTCTGTGGGGGGACAATAAACTTGTTCTCTGATGTTTCTAGGCAAATGCAGCTTCGACGCAAGCTTTTATTTTATTTATTTATTTATTTAAAGTTTCTTATATATCGCGCTCTTTAGCATCAGCGCGGTTTACATGGAACAAAACATTCTCAGTACATTTGAAAACACGTATGAGTTACATATAACAGGGCAATAAACTTGGGAAAACAAGGGTAACTATCTACAATAACGATTGAACTATTTACATAAATTCAACTAGCAGAGAGATTTTAGTGAGCAGCGGAATTACAACAAAATTTTTAGTTCTAGAAGGTATGTCTTATGGAGTAGTTATACATATGAATTTGTCTTATGACATCTTATATTAGGATTACGGTGACTGGAAGTACTCAGTGAATAGATAATGCTTGATAGCCTTCCTGAACTGCTTCATGTCTCGTGTTGCTCTGATATCTGGAGGAAGTTTATTCCAGCATCTGGGCGCATAAGATTTAAATGCTCTGTTGATTGTTGATTGGGACCAATTTGTGGATTCACTGGGAATGACTAGGGTATTTTCAGCAAATGGTCTCCTGGTTCTTGTCTCGGGAGGTAGACTGATGAGGTCTGAAGTCGTTGCTGGTGATAGATTATTTAAGGCCTTGAATGTGATGAGAAGAGCTTTGTATCTAATTCTACATTCTATAGGGAGCCAGTGAAGGTCTCTAAGGATTGGCGTGATATGGTCACTCTTAGATGCTCCAACTTGGATACGGGCCACAGCATTCATTGCTAGTTGCAGGGGGTTAATGGTGTTCTTTGGAAGACCATATAGTACAATATTCGAATAGTCAAAGTGTGGAGTGACTATTGCCTGGAATATTGAGCGGAAGTCGCTGTATTCTAGCATGGGTCTTAGGTGGCGTAATGTTTTTATCTTGAAATAAATAGTTTTTACCGTACTTTTTATGTCTTTGAAGTCTCATGTTTTGGCAATAGGTGCTACTTTTTTCTTAAAGTTTCCCTGTAAATGCCTGGTTATGTTGGGGGGAACTAAGTATGTTTTTTCAGAGATCTCTTCGTTGGAAACTTTTCTTAATAATCAAAGTTCTCAGGGATAAAGTATTTTCTTCTGATTCTAATTGCCAGCATGCTAGACATAATTAGAGTTTGTTCAAGTATGGTTACCAGCACCTTTCTCTGAATACCATTTGTTTGTTTCTTACTTGCTTACTGCTTGTATGTATTAATTTCTAATGCACTCCCCGTGATGTGGACTGTTTAGAAACATAGAAATATGATGACAGAAAAAGACCACATGGCCTATCTAGTCTGTCCTTCCATATCAACAATTACAACAGTCCCCCTTTTTTCTTTAGAGATCCTCTGTCTTTGTCCCATGCTTTTTTGAATTCAGTTACTGTCCTCATCTCCACCACCTCCACTGGGAGACTATTCCACGGATCCACTACTCTTTCCGTAAAGAAATATTTCCGCATATCACTCCTGAATCTATCCCCCTTCACCCTCATCCCATGTCCCCTCGTAGCAGAACTTGCTTTCAATTGAAAGAGGCTCTCTCCCTGAACATTTATGCCATGGAGGTATTTAAACATCTCAATCATATCACCTCTATCCCGCCTTTCCTCTAAGGTGTACATATTAAGATCCTTCAGTCTGTCCTCATATGCTTTATAATGAAGACCACTAACCATTTTAGTAGCCACCCTCTGCACTGACTCCATCCTCTTCACATCCTTTTGAAGGTGCGGTCTCCAGAATGTTTATGTTTATGTTTCTTATGTTTTCTGATGATTAATTGTTGTAATTTTTTTGAAATTACTAATAAAAATATAAAGTAAAAAAAAAAAACATTTAGGGGTATGTTTACTAAACTGCGTTAGTGCAATTCGCGTTAGGAGCCGCGGTAGTGACAGAAACCCCAAATAAGGACATGGGCGGTACATCGTCACCACTAACGCGCGTTCAAAAAATTAACGCGCGTTACTGCGCGTTAATCGTAAGAAGACGTACAGACACAAAGCACTGAAACAGAGCTGTAGCACAATGGTTACGGTACTGACCGCTGTTACAGGCAGCATGGGTTCGAGTCCCCAGTGTGCCTAACGCAGAAGGCTGTCCCAGGCATCACCCTGTACATTAAAGAGGGAATGAGGAGGCATGTTTTTCGTTACGTTGAGTAGTGGTGTCAGAAACACACCCTCGGAGTGTGCCTAGCCACGTACGTTGGTGCGTGCGAGGCTGCGTTCGTTGGTACGGGCGTAGCCCCATGCGTGGCTGCACACGTACAATCGTGCGTGGGTACGTGTGGTTTTACGTGCGTGGGTACGTGTGGTTTTACGTGCGTGGGTACGTGTGGTTTTACCAGTGTGGGCATCTTATATTAGAGACTCTGTAGGGTGTCTTGCACCTATGCATTATGCTAGCAGATGTACGTGTGATGGCCTATGGTTTATCAGAGCCTGTGAGCAGGTGCTGGAGTTTCACAGGGTTGGATTGTGCCAGTCACACCCATGATGCACTGCACATGCAAATCAGCTGTCCACAGATACACACCATGGGGAATGCACCCCCACAGCACCTCGGCCTGGTAGGGGGAACTGACCATGTGCACCCCCACAGCACCTCGGCCTGATAGGGGGTACTGACCGTGTGTTGTACTGGCACAGAGTAGCTACACACCGTCACATTGTGTGGGTACTGTGCTCACCCTGAGGGTTCAGTGAGGCGCCCAGCACTAGGTCCACAGCACTGTCCATAGCTGAAAGAGGCCATAGCACAGGTCCAAAGCAGTGTTACTATGTGAGATAGGTAGCTTCTGCAGGACCACCTTGGACATCTCTGTCTGTTTTAGTCAGGTGTAGCCCCCATACACCACCACCCCCCACCCAAGGGTGGCAAACAGGGTCTCCTGTCAAAAGATCCACTGTCTATCTCCCTGCAAAGGTGGCAGTAGAGGGGAACATTAACCTAAGTTCTGCTGAGGAACAGACACCCTACAGGGCAGTCAATGCAGCTCTGTACACAGCCATAACACAATAGCAAACAGACATTAGGCCTGGATATGGTATGCTGCACCCCACCACTATCTGACATTCCCCTGGTGCAAGCCACTCCATCACAACACCTACCAGCTGCAAACAGTCTGCTAGTGCCCAGTGGAGATGCCTGCACCCAGAACTGGGATGTCAGCATACACAGCAAGCAGATACATCAGTGACTGGGCCCCAAAAGGAAACCCATATTTATCACAAGAGAGAAATACTAGATAGCACCATGGGAGTGCCTAGCCATGCTGTGGTCACTGAACAGTCAGGGTGAGAGTGATCTCTCAGCAGGATATACTGAGGTCACCCTGTCTGTGTAGGTGGTGGCCGGGCACTACAATGTGCCTGTCACTGCCCTATGCCCTGTGCAGATGCACCCTGGCCAGGCCACCCTGTCCGGCCTATACCCATGGTACCTTGCTCCTCATTATGCACATTGGCAGCCCAATACTGGCAACATTGCTGGCAGTGTGGACTGTGGAAGGTGTTTGCAGCCACCACACACTGGATAGACCAGGGGTGGGCACCTCCGGTCCTGGAGGGCCGCAGACCAGTCAGGTTTTTGGGATATCCCTAATGAACATGCATGAGATATATATGCATTAGAGATATCCTGCCAACCTGACTGGTTTGTGGCCCTCCAGGGCTGGATTTGGAGACCCCTGCCTTACACCTCTGTCATTTAAGATCGTGAGTGGGCAAGGTACAGATGTCCTAGACATCGAAAGGGTATATAGAATGTGTCACATTCCTCCTCGATTCTCACCACCACCAAAAAGTTGTCTAATAGACAATTTTTTGGTGGTGGTGAGAAGTTAGGAGGACTGTGACAAATTCTGTCTAACCTTTTTGATGTCTTGGACATCTGCACCTTGTCCACTCACTATCTTAAATGACAGAGGTGTAAGGCAGGGGTCTCCAGATCCAGCCCTGGAGGGCCACAAACCAGTCAGGTTGGCAGGATATCTCTAATGCATATATATCTCATGCATATTCATTAGAGATATCCCGAAAACATGACTGGTCTGCGGCCCTCCAGGACCAAGTTTGCCCACCTCTGGGATAGACAGACAGCCACCCCCACACCTATGCCAGCATTGTGCTACTATAGAGGTGGTCAGCAGCCATACCCACCACACCAGTCATGGGCATAGTACAGGCATGGATATGGTACACAAGGCTGTTGGGGGGTCACTCCCCAGGGTGGTGAACACTGTCAGAGACCAGACCTGCAGCACACAACGCAGACATCAGAATGATTGTTATGGTGGAGCTCAATGAGCAAAATGTGCTTAACGTAGGAATTGATATCTGCCAGTTATCATAGGGAACGTTTGATAGCTCTGTACCATATACCCAGGTGTAGGGTGGCATTGCTAAGGTATGCAACTGCTAGTATTGGGAGATACAGGCAGGGCCCAATGTCTTGCCTCTCCAGGAGGCATTGGCCAATGGGGCCTGGGGTGGGTGTGTGGCCCTGTTGGCTGCTGCTTTATGGCAGAGTTCCCCAACTCCATTCCTGGTGTTCCACACACTGTTCGGGTTTTCATGCTGTCCCTCATAAATATGCATGAGCTACATCTGCATACCATGGGGGTGATGCATAGCTATGCAGCACAGGCATCTTTATTAGAGGCAGCATGAAGCCGGAATGGTGTGGGGCCCTCCAGGACTGCATTTGCGGGACTCTGCTTTAGATAATATGCCTGTTTCTGGTGTCTGTGTTTGGTGTGGTAAAATATAGGCCATGCGTATGTTCTCTGCAATAATGGAGTGTCTTTACTATCACTATTTAGTGGTGGGTAAGGCTATGGGGACTGGGTTGGCAGGAGCCCCAGCTGGGATTTGAATTTGTGACTCTCTGATCTTACAGGCACTGGCTGTGTCTGTTGCACCACACTGTGGCCACAGAGACAGTGAAGTCCTTGGAGTTAGTTAAACCGGCCTGACGAGTCAGAAACCCTGCTCTGCAACAGGTTTACTGTGGCCTCATTTACCTTGTATGCAGACAAAGGTGCACATAAACCTCAGAAAAGGGGCACACACCCATAACCAAGCTGGGCAACAATGATATCATTGGGTAACATTACACAACACTCCCAGGACAGCTCCATTACAATGACATGATCTTTGAAAGGGTCTGCGGAGCGTAGACCCTTCCACACATTATTTCTTTTTTATTTGATGCTTTCCAGGGAGTGTTGTTCCTTGTTTCCCATTGCTATCACTGTTTCCCAGCTGAATTATGCTTTTTAAAATGTTTCTTGTGGTCATTTTTAACGTTTTATGTGAAATTTTGTTCTGTGCACATGTATCACACTGCTCACGTTTTGTGGGTTTCCCCGGTTTTTCTGTACATTGCTGACGGAAATGGTTTCTCTTCCCTTTAAATGCCTTTAACGACAGGTTTTCATTCGCGTTGGAATTGAGCTCAGAAATTCAGCGCGTTAGTATGAGGGGAGCCTCTCCCCGCCCACTCTCCGCCCATTGACCCCTTCTCTCCGCCCACTCTCCACCTTCTGCGCTGCTTTAACGCGCTGCGGAGGTTTACGATCGTTAACTGCGGTTAACGCGCGTAAAGTAGGTTTAACGATCGTTAGCACGTCAGAACGCGCGTTCGGACGTGCTAACGATCGTTAAACATACTTTACGGGCGTTAATCACGATTACCGCACTTTAGTAAACATCCCCCTTAGAAAGCACTGCTGAATATCCATATATACCTTTATATTTGTGTGGGCCACCTGGAAGCATAGCTTATACTTTTAGCAGCAGAATATCACCATTTAGATATATAAGTTATGCCTCTATGAAGGACCCTCCCACCCCCATATCCAAGCCCAAACCCCTGCCTCATTTTTAGCCAGGTTTTGGTCATAAAAAGATTTGTACAATTATCTTTTTTTTTCTTTTTAAAAAAGCACCTGTGGGAGTTAGTCTTACAAGGCGTAAATAAGTAAAATGTTTATGTTAAGCCTATTTGATAATTGAAACCTGTTTTATAAATGCAAGTAGTTGCCTATAGTTTCTCAGTATGTGTGGAAATTCTAAAGTTTCATAATCTTCACATTTATTTACACTCTACCCATGCAGTACTCAAACTCAGCTTATGAGCATGTCCACCAGCAAAGTATGCACCCATACTTTTACACCAGACAGCATTTTATAAGAAGTCTCCCATTCTGACAGCAATATATATATATATATATATTTAGAGAGAGAGCGATACAAAAAAAATCTCCGTTTCCATATTTATGAGCTCTACTCTCCTACAAAACAACAACAACAAAACAACCCAAATGTGGTCCTAGCAAAACTTTTAGGTGATTGGGAAATACGACTCATTTTTTTCTATATCTGTAAATGTGATTAAGAGTCAGGTAGGATCAAAATCCTCATCTGCCATTTCCCATAGTGGAATGTCCTGTGCAGCACCGTTCTACTCGAATTGTTAGTTCTTTCTTCCTGATACTTGTAAGAACACTTAGGGCTCCATCACACCTGGTCTGCCAGATACCACATTACCACCATGTCTGCTGCTTCTAGATGCTGTTCATTCATAGTGATCTTGAAAACACTTGGGTCAATATTTAACAGCGATAGTGTTTTTTTTTTAAATGGGTGCCTCCAAAGCTGAATAGAAACTGGATTTTCAGTGAGGTATGTAGACAGTTGCTGGAACTGGATATCAAGATAGGGTGGTTTAGTTCTGACCACTGTCTCTGTAGTGCTGATTTTTAGCACTGCTGAATGGATAGCTAGCCAGTTAGCTATTTAGGACAGCTTTTTGTTCTCTTCAGCTATCCGTACAGCTATGTGTATATTGACACTAAAAAGTGCCACTAGAAGGGTGATAAACTGATGCCTAGGTTATGCACTGGTGCAACCTAGCAGCTCTACCTGGAACAGGTATGACTGAGTGGATTAAGGACGGAGAGTGGAAGGGGTGAGTGCAATACAATGAAGCTACAGGGTAAACTATTTAAGACAAATAAGAGAAAATATTTTTTCACTCAACGTGTAATCAAACTCTGGAATTTGTTACCGGAGGATGTAGTAAAGGCTGTTAGTGTAGCTGGGTTTAAAAAAAGGTTTGGACAAGTTCCTGGAGGAAAGGTCCATAAACCATTATTAAAAAGGGACCAAGGATATCAATGCTTGACCCAATACAAGCATTGTGGAGCCTGTGTCTTTTGGGGATACTGCTAGGTACATATGACCTAGATTGTCCACTGTTGGAAACAGGATACTGGGTTTGATGGACCTTGGTCTGACCCAGTATGCCATATCTTATATTCTTATGTAGTGTTTGCAAGACTAGCAATTAGCATGAATGCACTTTCCACCACCTACATAGTTAGAGGTAAGGAAACACGCTAATTGTGGCCCACATTAGGGCAGGGTACACTGCAGTAACTGTCCTGAAGATGCTTTACATGTCCCTGACTATAAACACAATGATGTTTTGTCTAGCAACCTTAGAGGGAGGAGTGGCCTAGTGGTTGGGGCAAGTTATCTCAGGCCAGAAGGTCTGGGGTTCAAACCCCACTAGAGGACTGCAACCTTGGGCCAGAAGGACTGGGGTTTCTGTTCCCACAGGTGTTCCTTGTGGGCTTGGGCAAGCCACTTAACCCTCCACTGTCCATGTTCCCTGTAAAATAGTTATCTCCAAGTTATAATGCCCTGTTCAATGTAATTTCAGTTTGTTCAATATAAACCACCTTGATATCATGAAAGGCAGTATATAAGAAATATAGAATAATCATCAACCAACTCCTACCCAATAACTTCTCCATCCACTCCTGCCATAGAGAGAACAAAAGAGGAGGAGGAACCCTCATACTAACCAAGACTAACCTGCAGTTCTCCACAATAGACTATAAAAGCTCAAACAACTTAGACATTCTTGCCATCGCCAATGATCAATGTTCCATCAACCTTATTTATAGATCACCCTCATCCTCCTCAGACGAGCTCCCTAACATCTTAGACTTAGCAACCAACTCTATACAACACAACAAACCAAACTGGATATTAGGAGACTTCAATCTCCCCTCTCTGCACTTTAGTCATGCCTTAGCCCTACTAGAAGCAATGAACGAATTAGGATACAGGCAACTAATCAAAAGTCCCACACATACAAAAGGGAACACCCTTGACATGATATTCGCTCCTCAATCAACATGTGAATCAAACAATAATCTTGTAGCAACACCGATCCCAGTTCCATGGTCAGATCACAAACTAATTAACTTCACCATTCCCGTGAACCCCAACAATTCACACAACAGAACCACTAATAATCCCACTAAAACGACATCTCGAAGATTCAATGCCTTCAACAAAGAACTCATACTTGCACAAACTAGCACTCTCTACAATGACACAATGACACTACCCTCAATCTGGAAAACCTGATTACATCCTGGAATGAAAGCCTCAGCTCCATTGCACAAAAACCACTCAACAGCAAAACCTCAAACAACAGAAAACATGCACCATGGTTTTCTCCTGATCTGCGGACCTCCCTCTTATACCTTCGAAAACTTGAGAAACGATGGCGCCGATCTCGCTCCACCGATGACCAGACAGCATACAACGCGCAACTCTCGACCCACAGAACAGCAGTCCTGACGAAAATAAAACAATTTCACAAGGATACACTCAAAAGATCCCTAAATAAACCACGGGATCTTTTCAACATAGTCAAATCCATATCTAAGGAACCATCACCATGCCCTCCTGAGGAGATACACCCACAAGCCTTCGCAGACCATCTGCAATCAAAACTATTGCAAACAAACAAAATCGCTGACTTCAACTATCAAGACACCACCTGTCTAAATAATCTATCAATATTCTCCACTCCATCCAAGAAACATATTGAAGATACCATTGCTGCCATCAACACCACCACTGCTCATACTGACCCTTGTCCAGCTTATTGGATAAAGAATATACGCAGTGATATCAGCCCATTAATCACAAGAATGATAAACTTTTCGTTTACAACAGGATCCTTCCCCTCAGCACTCAAACAAACATCAATTAGACCTCTTCTAAAAAACCCCAAACTTGACCCTAGCAAAGTGGAATCATATAGACCCATTGCTAGCATACCATTCCTAGCTAAGATATTTGAAAAGGAAGCACAACGACAAATTCAAGACCACATCGATACTGTAGCCCCACTAGATCCTCATCAACACGGCTTCAGAGAATACCACGGCGTAGAAACCCTTCTCATCTCCCTTTTCAATGATATTATCTCCTTGATTGACAACATTCACCAAGGCTGTGTACTTATCTTCATCGACATAGCTGCAGCGTTCGACTCTGTTCACCACGGACTGCTCATCGAACGCCTAAAAGAAAAGGGCATTATCGGCCCCGCCCTTGATTGGTGTAGATCATATCTTGAGGGAAGAGGTCAACAAGTAAGATCAAGATCAACTAAATCAAAACCCTTCCACCAAATCCAGGGCGTCCCTCAAGGATCATCATTATCATCTCTCTTGTTTAACATTTACGTCCAGCCCGTCTGTAACATCATAAGATCCTTTAATGTGCAATATCAAATATACGCCGATGACATTCTTCTCTATATGCCATTCTCCACAAAACAAATGGACCTCTCACCTCTTATTGAGTGTTTTGACGCAGTATCTGATTGGTTCCTATCTCAAAACCTCCGTATTCAACATAAAAAAACGGAGGTACTATTCATCACGAAAAATCCAAATTTCACCCCGCCACTTCATATAAAAGTGAAAGAAGCTGAACTCCAAACAAAACCGGCAATTCGTTACTTAGGAATCACATTGGATCAATGCTTAGACATGAAAGTACATATCTCCCACATTGTCAAAGCCGTATATTTCAAGATCCGGTCACTCAAACACCTACAAACATTACTGGACCCAAGTGATTTCCGAACTGTATATCAAGCCCTTATCCTACCCCATTTTGATTTCGCCAATGCCATTCTCCAAGGACTCCCACAATCTTCACTGGCACCCTTACAACTGGCCATGAATGCCGCTGCTAGAGTTCTTTTTGGAGCAGCGAGGTATGACCACATCACACCCATCTTATTGCAGCTCCACTGGCTCCCTACACACGGAAGAATCCTATTCAAGACCCTGGTACTTACCTTTAAAGCCATCCACGGCATAACTGCTGAAACATTAGTCAATCTACTTCAGCCCACTCCGCCCAACAGATCCAGAAGATCCACAACAGCAAACACCCTAATTATACCAAATGCATCAACAAAATGCACATTAACAACATCCAACAGAGCATTCAGTTTTTATGCTCCCAAGTGTTGGAATACACTGCCTCTAGAAATCCGAGCCATCACCGATCTCATGCAATTCAGGAGGGAACTCAAGCACCACTTATTTATACAATACTATCCACCATAGCTGCACATAATGACTACTTTTATTACCTATCCGTAAATTGCTCATAAACCATTCCTCAAAGATTACTGTTACATATGTAAATAGCTATTTTGCATGTCTCCCTAAGTTATCCAAGTTGTACTTCCCTGTTCTATGTAAAAACCAATACTTGTTATTTATGGTTCTTTGTTACATGTAAACCGCGCTGATACTAAAAAGTGCGGTATATAAGAAAATAAAATAAATAAATAAATAAATAAATAAAAATAAACATGCCATAGCTTTGACACTATCTGCACATGAGACACACCATATCAGCCTTTAGTAAAAGGGCCTGTTAATATGGAAGTTTTAGGGGTATGTTTACTAAACGTCGATAACATAGCAGCAGCTACGTGATTGTGTGTTAAGTGACGTTAACATCACCCGATGCAACGTTAGCGAACGTTAATGTTGCCGGTGGCGGTAAATCCCACAGAGGGTGGAGAGAGGTCAGAGAGAAGGGGTCAATGGGCATCATGGCTGTTTGGCATAAAAAAAAGAACAGAACAAAACAAACAAAGAAAAAAACAAAAGGGAATCAAACCCATGACCCTTGGCTTGGGAAGTATTGGCACTAACCAGTAGGCTATACCTCCACAGCTCTCTGATCTTCTATTTGCTGGATACAGAAGGATGATGTGTTGGGACAGCAGCTTAGACGGGCTTCCCCATGGCTGATGTGCAGACCTATATTAATCTGAGACCTATTCATCCTCTCAGATTCAGTTTCTGTTTTGTGCTCCAGTATTTTCTACCATATGCATGTTGATGTTAGGATGGAGTGATTGTTTCTTATCTCCGGATATAGAAAGACTGCAGGTCACCATACGGCATGTCTGCTGTGGTTACCAGGATAGGGTTAACCCACCAGTACCCATGATGCAATGCACATGCAGATTAGCAGTCTACAGCAGGTCACCATATGGGGTATGCACCTCTACAGCACCACACCGTGGTAGGGGGTACTGACCGTGTGTGTTACTGGCATGGAGTAGTGTATGTTACTGGCACAGAGTAGCTACAGACCATGCCATTGTGTGGGTTCTGTGCTCACCCTGAGGGTGAGGTGGTGCGCCCAGCACCAGGTCCGCAGTATGCGGGTTGGATGAGACAAGTATTGCTGTGTGCCAGGTGTTCCTTGCAGATATACCTAGGATTTTTCTGGGTCAACATGCATTCCCCAGTCATCTTTGACCCTTGTAAACCATGATGCACCCAGACTGGTGCTTATCTAGTGTGGTTGCCATGATTGTTACAGGGGCAGAGGGGAGTTTGGCTCCACATGCATATTATATAGTGCCATCTATCAGATTGCCCTCACATGGACAGGATCTGGCTTTTAACAAACTCACACGCCACATCTTTGCAAAGGAGGCACCCTTTGATAGGCTGTGGGACCAGCAGCTAGTGTTGTTATTGTAGATCTGTACTTATAACAAGGGCACTGGCCTGGAAGAGCTCCGCTGCCTGATACCCTGAACTGACATCCACCAGCAAAGAGCATACTCGGTCTGCACCCTGCAAGGTGTTCCAGACATACACATGCAAACAGTCTACTAGCCAGTCTGCAGTGTATCTTCCCAGGGGAACTCCATGCACCCAGACATGGGACGTACCCACAGACACCAAGCAGATATCTCTGTGACTGTGCCCCAGAGCAGAGACCACACACATATCACTTGAGAGAAGCACTATGTGGGAACCTAGACATGCCATGGTCACTGCTCAGTGAGAGTGACCTCCCAGCATGACATGCTGTGGCCACCCTGTCCATGCAGGTGGTGGTCGGGCACTACAATCTCCCAACCATTGCCCCACACCATGTGCAGATGCCCAGTGCACCCTGTCCACGCCATACCAACAATACCTTGCTCCTCATTATGCACATTGACAGGCTAATGCTGGAATCAGTGTAAGCATTGTGGACCCACTGAGGAATAGGCAACCACAAAACAATAGATAGACATATGCACACTCCCACTCCTATGTTGGCATTGTGCAAAGATAGGGGTGGTTTGCAGCCCTGCCCATCACACTGCTCCTGGGCACAGTGCAGGCATTGCTAAAATATGCAGGTGCTAGTAGTGCTGCTTTGCTGGAAACTGCTGCTCCATGCTGGGCCCAACAACTTGACAATCCATGGGGCTTTGGATAGTGGAGCCTGTGGGTGTGGGTGTTTGTGCTCCTGTTAGCTGATGCTTTGGGGAGTGCACATAATTCTATTTATTTTATTTAGCATACATTTGTATACCATTACTTCCAGCGATCAGGAGCGGTTTGATTACATGATGGAAACTGTCAGATCAGGACAAAACATTTTCAAAGATGTACAAATTGATCTACAGGATAAGAAAATACAAATTGATCTACAGGCTAAGCACGAACACAATGGTTGGGAAATTTGATCTTTCTTCCATTAGAAAAGGGGTGGGTGGGTTTATTTACATATCTACATAAAGGGGGGGTTTATTTACATATCTACATATTTACACGTAAGTACATTGTTGTTATAACGGATGGTGATAGAATGGTTCTCGCTGTCTATAACGATGTTATATCTGCAATGCAGGGTAAAATGTAAGGACATGGTCTGCTGGAGCCTGAACCTGTGACCTTTTGTTCCAAGACACACTGTCTGTGTATACTACACCACACTGTTGCCACAGAAGCAGAGTAGTCCCTGGGGCTACCTTTGCTGTTTATCCGACAGACCTTTGTTGCACTGCATACCATGCACTGGTACAGGGCACGGCTTTGGTCTGCTCTGGGCAGGTGTCACGGCCCCCTCCACCACCAACGGGGCGTGCCCATATGCTGGTGGTGCGCAGTCCCAGGCCATCCACTGTGCAGGTAGGCGGGTGCCTAGGGTGTGGGGTCTGGGGTGGGGGGCATACATGGACATCCACATGTCCCCCCCATCACCGTCTGCCACTATTATGGCCCTTCCACATGGGGGGGAGATGGTTGGGGGTGGCAGGTCGGTGATCTAGCAACTATTGGCTAGGGTGGGCCTGGTAGATAGATTGTGTTCTGCCAGCAGACTGTGGACAGGCTAGGGTATGCAATGCGGGTACAGTGTATCCATTTTATTTATTTAAAAGGATTTATATACCGCCTTCTCCTGTAATCAAGGTGGTTACTTTGGACTGCTGGGTGTATACATGTGTCAGGCAACGCGTGGCTGCTCCCTACACTGTCCTTCCCGGGGGCTGGTGTGATGAGTGTTCATATAGCTGGATGTTCAGACAGTTTGGGATGTATCCTGGGTTGAGTACGTGGACCCCTATTAGAGTGGTTCCCAGATGTGCACTGCTTGCCCCATTACAGGCATTGTGTTTCCTGTGTGACATTTGGGGTACTTGCAGGGTACGTCTCCCCTGGGTGGGACACTGTGGAGCACAGACTACTGGGCAAGTTTGACTTTGGTCAGCCGCTGTCTTGCTGTTTTCCATTTTCTGTGTTCCTCTGTGCCACCTAGGTGGCTGCCTGGTCTGCCCTGTACCTCACCTGCCCCCCTACATGTCCCACCTGCAGCCCCCTTTGTAGCATTACCATAGTGCCCTTTCATACTTGAGCACTATGCTGTTACTGCACATGTAGCACTACTATCGCTGTTTTGGGGATCTCTGCCTGTGATATACATTGCTGACAGGAAATGGTTTCTTTCTCCTACAAATGTGCATTTACCGACAGGCTTCACTCGCGGTTCTGTTCCAGCGTTAATGTGACAGCATTAGTGCAGCAGGGGCCTCCCCCCGCCCACTCCCCACCCATTGACCTTCTCTCTCCATTTTCTCTCCGCCCTCCGGTACAGTTACAGCCGAGAGGCATACCCCATCTGGTGACCTGCTATAGACTGCTAATCTGCATGTGCATTGCATCATGAGTACTTGTGGGTTAACCCTATCCTGGTAACCACAGCAGACATGCCGTATGGTGACCTGCAGTCTTTCTGTATCCGGAGATAAGGAACGATCGATCACTCCATCCTAACATCAACATGCATATGGTAGAAAATACTGGAGACAAAACAGAAACAGAATCTGAGAGGAAGAATAGGTCTCAGATTAATATAGGACTGCACATCAGCCATGGGGAAGCCCGTCTAAGCTGCTGTCTCAACACATCATTCTTCTGTATCCAGCAGATAGCAGAACAAAGAGCTGTGGAGGTGTAGCCTACTGGTTAGTACTGATACCTCCCAAGCCAAGGGTCATGGGTTAAATTTCCTTTTGTTCTTTTTTTTATGCCAAACAGCCATGACGCCCATTGCTCCCTTTTCGACGGATCGCCCCCTACCTGCCCATTGCCTTTTATGGCTTCAGGTACCTTAACGCTGGTGACATTACCGCAGTTTAGTAAACATACACCTTACAGTTACTAAAAATTAATTTTGGCAATAACTTATGGCAATTATAAAACTTGACTGCACTTTCAGAAATAAGGCCCAAAATAAAAGAAAATAATAATATTTAGAACCTCAGATGCTTATGAGTCTTGTAGTACTTGCTTTAATAGTCTATGGGGCCGATATTGAAAACACATTTATGTATTAGCGGGGCTGATTATACAACGTTTTTTAAAAACCCTGCACTAAAACACATAATTTTGACCATCTAGTTGCTAAATAGTCAAAGTTATCTGTTTTAAATAGGGTGCAATTTGGGGTGGGGCTAAAATTCATCTCTTGAGGGGCAATATTCAGCTGTTCTCTGGGTGATTTATCTATCCAGATGGAAATGCATAAAGTCTTTTTTGCAGGTAGATGCCAATACACAGGAGAAACATTTCTTTTAAAATGACTTCAGTGTTCAAGTGCACACTACGTTTATGTGATACATGCGGAGTCATGTGCAGGGGCATATTTTGAATTAAGTGCGGGCAGAATCAAGATTTACGTGCATAGTTTATAAAATACCTGTGCACTTGTGGACTAAATGCATATACGTATATTACACCTACTCCAAAGCTTCAGCAACTTCTTAAGATACAGTGAGACATTTTCTACCTTAAGAAGGCTTTAGCTCACTTTAGTCTTCATTGTTTCTTGGTTGCATCTAATTAAAAAAGAATGTAGATGATAGTTCATGAATCTGGCTAATGTGTAACACAGAATACATTGAATTGTAAGAGCTGATAAAATATTTGGTTATTGATGGTACTAATCGGTTACAGTTGGTCGACTTGTCCAGAAGGAATGTTTCCAGCAGATTTATTAGATACAAGAGGAATGGAATCACAAACATCAATATGCTTCAAGAATAACAGTGTTTGAGGTTTATTTAGCTATCTCAGTTATTACAGTTAATTTGTCCTTCAAAAATATATGTTTTTCTTTTTTTATTAAGCATTTCTATTAAACTTAGGAAATAAACAAGAAAATGCAGGAAAATTGCGTTAATGCAATTAAAACTAATGAAAAGAAATGCAAGAAGTCCACGTTACCAAGAGGGTCCTAAAATAAGCCGAAGAAAAGATACCCTGGAACCAAGAGGTTTTCAAAACATAACATACCCCAACATTAACTATACCTTCCAAACTGTCATGAATAAGCCTTCATTGTTCTTAAGAAAATCTTCCAAATGAGATGGATCAAAAAGATTATAAGAAATATTTTGACAAGAAATCAAATATTTGCATGGGAACCTTAGGAAATATTCAGCCCACCAATGCAAAACACGTTGGTTTTAGCGTTAGGAGTGCCGTACGTTGCAACTGAGTGGCGTGAGCAATGTCAGGAAATAATATAAATCTGTCTAAACCGCAGAAAACCTCATTCAGTTTTTGAAAATACAATTTTAAAATTACATTTTTGTCAATCTCTGATAAAGAAGAAATTATCAAAGTAGAACAAGTGACAATCTTGTGTTTGGAAGACTCTAAGAAGGCTGACAGGTCTAAGCTGTCCAATGAAGCAATTTGATCCATCCCCTCTGAACAACAAAGGGGCTTTGATGTCCTGAGGCAAATAAAAAAAATATTATTTACCTGGAAGTTCTCAGCACCAGGATAAGCAAGAATTTATTTGTGATGAATCGCTAAACTATCATTCACAGAAGACATAGCAACCGCTTGTGGTATGGACAGCCGAGCATCAATCTTACTAAAATGAGTCCCAACGACTTACAATTGCTCATCATGCTGAGTCAATTTAGCAGAAGACTAAGCAGTAAATGTGGGAAATTGCTGTAGAAAGCTCGAGAGCGAGACCTCCATTCAAGAGATGAGGTCCCACAGAACTTCTAAGGAGACTTCACCTGTCGAAGATGTCTGGAGCTGCTGTAACCCAGGAGTCCCAGCAGTGGCCGCACTCCTGGAGAACACCATTAGCTGAGGTAATGGAAAGATCTGAAGAACAAAAGAAACTAAAGTGGTGCTACCCAATGCCTCAGAAAGGGGAGCTATTTTCCCACTGCCCACAGCTGAGGCCACCTGGCCCTCCAATATACCAGGGCTGGAAGGTAGGGGTGGGGTAGAATCCCCCAAAACTGAAGAGGAGGCAACCGGTGAAGCAGAATTGAAAGACATTATAGAAGAAGCTTTCAACTTATGAGCAGGCAGTAAGTGTCTGTCCACAGGACCAAGAGATTTAATGGATGTAGAAGGATCAACAGTACTTACAGCTGACGATTTCTTCGTTTCCCCATACCAAAGAGCCGTGAAATAAAACGGCTCCTCTCTGCTCCTCTGTGCTCCTAAGGGACTCCAAAGGGGAAAAAACTTCCTCTGTGGACATGCCCCTTAGGAGACACCCATGGATATGCACCCGCGGTCGCATTCTGCTGTAGCAGACGGATCTTATAGGCCTCTTGTGGTGATGTCACTGTGTGCCTGAGCACCTCAGGTCCTCCGGCCAGGAAACAATGCAGGAAAAGCCTTTGCTTACTTGTGGTAAGAACCCAGATCTTATAGGCCCGTGATGTCACCATGCACCTGAGTGCCCGCAGGTCCTCCAGCCGGGAAACAATGCAGAAAACTCTCAAATATATTTTAGCTGATGAGTAGGTTCCAGATGATAATCCCATTGTCTGCCTACATGGCTTCCTCAGTCCCTTCATAGAATCATTCTACTACCCCCCAATCAAGAACTCTACCCCCTCACTGCTAAACATCTCCCCCACCTCCTACAACAGCCCCCACTTAGAAGTACTGGCCCGAGTCACTTGAGCTCCTCTCAGCCATCAGGCACTAGGACCACTCCGGGCTGCTTGAAAGTCATATCACTCACAGCTATGGCCACTTCACTTTGCGATCAGAGGCCTTCTTCTAGACCCTTAAGCGGGTCACACCAGCACTTCACACAACTGGATCATGCCTGCTGAGGCCACCCTGCTCAGCAGCACCCCCTTCTGTGATGTGCCACTGTTCCGGTCAACCCAGAGGAAACTGCATCTGCATCACAACGTGAGCCACTTTCACCAGCCCATTGCATACACAAATGTGACCTGGACGCTCCCCCAACATGGGCCTCCACCCAGAGTTACCACTAAAATACCACCCTGGACACACACAACCATTACCCTACAATCAAAACTGGCAAGTTAAGCCTGTGTAACCCCAGGAGGTTGAAATAAGCAGTGTGGACAAATGCACGCCCTACATTCATTTCCTCCATGTCAGCCTGCCCAACTGAACTAAACTTAGTCTGCTAAAACTCTCTGCTACTCCTTCAATCTTGTACTCCTCCCTTCTCTTTCATTCCCTGACCACCTCTCATTGGCCCCCTTGCCCCTCTCCATTTCTCCTTCTATACTGGCCACTGCCCAGAAGGGGCTTGGCCATGTTAAACTACCCTTAGCCTAAAGGATTAAAGGTTAAATTACTTATATTAACCCTTTCCACTCTATTGCCCATCCTGTGAGACATTCAAATTTTTGCATTCCATTCGACTGTCCCACCCCGTGGAACATATGAATAAAATGCTGTTTTATTGCCCATAGGTCCCACCCCATGGGCATAAACACTTCACAATGGCGAGTAAGAAAAGAGGTTTCACAGCTGCTGAAGCAGCAAATATGCTGATATTCTGATCTGGCATGAGCGACATAGAAAATGTCTCTAAGTGAAAAGGGTTAAATAATTCTGATTTACTCTTTCTAATCTATGCCTTTTTTCTTTACCATGAAGCAATGGTATCTAGAGGGTCTTTTACTAAAGGTCACTAAGGTGTTGCACCTAATATGCCAAAATAGCTCCAAAACCATGACACATTAGGTGTAACACTACAATGTTGCACTACAGCATTTTCCCAGTAGTTAACATGGAGCCCTGTCCCCTTGTGTGCACATTAGTGCAAGTGCACTTAACTTCACCCATTAAGATAGCATTATGTGAACCTGCGCTAACTGCACAGAATTCACCACACCCACTCTCCACCCCTAATTCACCCACTCATGCCCCTAACGCAGGATGCACAGTTGGCATGGGAATTGGCTGTTGCTGTCATGATGCCATGCTAGCTGGAAATGCATGTCCAAGGTGCACGTTTAGCACACGCGCCAGACACACGCTACCAGCTATCACCCTTTAGTAAAAGACCCCCATAGTGTCTGTCAAAATGAAAAAGAAAATAATTTATGGCATGCTATTAACTGATTACCCTAATTTGAATTGATGTCTGCTAACATAAACCTATTACTTAAATTCTTCTTCAACTATATTTTAATTGAATTGTATTCAACATAAAATATTAGTGTTCTTCATAAGAACATAAGATATGCAATACTGGGTCAGACCAAGGTCCATCAAGCCCTGTATCCTGTTTCCAACAGTGGCCAATCTAGGTCATACGTACCTAGCAGTTTCCCCAAAAGACACAGGTTCCACAATGCTTGTACTGGGTCAAACATTGATATCCTGGGTCCCTTCTTAATAATGGTATATGGAACAATGGGATATGGAACAAAGCCACAAAATACAAAACAGATAGGAATTAACACTTCAGACTTGGTACAAGGTGATCAACTGAAATGAAAAATAGTGGATTGGTATGCTCTAAATTCAAATTCAGATGAACATACTCTTTGCAAGGCTGATGGAGTTTCAAAGATCATAAGAAAGGTTCAGCATTTGCAATTGAAATAAAAACTCTTCAGATCCTTTCCAGCTCATCTTTAGAAAATGCCATTGAAGAGAACCAGCTATCTAGAGAAGAGGTAACTTCATCAAAAGGCTCTTTTAAAGTTTCATGTCTATAGCACTTTGTCCACATTCTGTATCTGCAGACGGTCGCTTGCTCGGTTTTCTGTGAAGATGTTCTTGATTGGAAAACAATACTGTTTTGATCTTAATGAAAAGAAAAGTCCATGAAAGAAAAATTCTCTTTAGGAAGAAAAGGTTAGGTTACAAACATTGACTCTTATCTAATCATATTAGTAATTTGACTTTTCATTTGCAACCAAATTCTACAAAATGGAAATGCAGCAATTCACTTTATTTTTAGGAAACTTCTTTGTAAAATGAAAAGTCTACTTTAGAGGAAAGTTGGGAGAGAGAGGGATATGATTCAACTATTAAAATACCTGATGGTTTTAATAGTGTAGTTGATGACAGCATATTCCAGCAAAAATGAAGCACAAGAGCATGGACCATTGTATGAGACTAGAAGGAGAGAGACCCAGCAAAAATACTTTTTACTGAGCTGGTAGTGAATACCAGAAATAGTCTTCCAGCCATCAGAGGCGGTATTATTAAACACTGACAGAGTGGAAACCTTCTGGAGACAGATACAGAGAGCGCAGAATCAGCAACAGATGAAAGCAAATGGAGAGATATAAATACCCCGAATACTGATGTAGATTGTCGATGACATTCTATTGCTTTCTATCACAGACTGCTGCTCTCCTGACTTATCGGCCAGCAATAGTTGCTTGAAGAAAGTTTTAATCTGGCTCCAAACAAATCACCTGAAATTCAACTCTGGAAATACCACCATTACTTGGATGACTGGTTATCTTCCCTGTCCCACAATTGTGCCAACCTTGACAGGTGCTCCTATTACACTTAGTGATCACTTTAAATATCTAGGGATCCTTATTGATTCAGAACTTTCATTCCATCATTGCATCTTTGCTTTAACACAATCCAATTGTCTAGCCCTCCGTCAGTGCCATGCCATTCATTCCTTCCTAGACCCCTCTGCCCAGAATATCCTGATCCATGTACTAGTCACATCACAGCTTGACTACTGCAATATATCATCTAGTTCGAAATTTTTGCTGCTGAAATGAGATGTCCCAAGGCTGCGGGGCAGGGTCCCTGACGGCCGCCATTAACAGCGTGCACGGCTCGGTGCAGGGACCCTGTGCGTGCAGCTAGTGTGCGCCGGACGGCAGAAGGTGGAAGTGGAAGGAATGTGGCATCCTTCGAATCGATTGGCTCCCACTGTGTGTGTGAGTGTGGGGGGAGCCAATGAGAAGTGAAAGTCACTGGGGGGAAAAGGGGGAGAAGTAGAGCAATGGCAACGGCTGCTGTCATTCTTCCGAGAGCAGGAGAGGGGTAGCAGTGCCGACGCCGGGCTTGCTGAAGAGAAGAAAGTCAAAGAATTAAAAAAGAATTAAAAAAAAAAAAAGAAAGAAGAAGGCGTGTATCGGTGCGGCAGAGTGGGGGAGCTTTGGCACAGTGACAGGAGCTGGTTGAGTCGCCGGCAATATATTTGGGCATTGAACAGATGGGTGAGGAGCAGCAGTTAGACAGGCATTGGAGGTTTGCTGACAGGCAAGTTTTTCTGCTTTGGGGGACGTTGGGATAAGTGTTTAAAAAAAAAGAGAGTTGCACAACAGGTGTTGCTGATGCCTGCGCGTAGGGGTTGGGCCGGGTAGGGCAGTCAAGGCTGTCGGCCAGCGTGCCTCGTCTGCACAGGGGGGGAGGGCAGGAGGGGCAATTTAATGAGAGTGAGTGTGCGAGAGGAGTGAGGGGTCTCTCTGGACAGAGGGCTTCCCGCTGAGGCTCCACAAGAGCTGGGAGGCTTGGAAAGGGGCGCAGGGGGGCATTAGCCTTGCCCGTGCAGTCTAGGGGTGGAGCTAGGGCTAGGTTGGCTCGCGCTCGGAAAAAAAAAAGAAATAGTGCTCCGGGCAGAGGTGAGCTAAGGTCTCGCCCAGGGGAGTCGAGGGCTATGGGTACGGAGGGGGGGGGGGCAGGGCGGTAGAGGAGACTAATTTCATGCCTAATGTGGGACCAGGAGTCAGCAGCTATGACATAGAAAAATAGAAACATAGAAACATGATGACAGAAAAAGACCACATGGCCTATCTAGTCTGTCCTTCCATAACAACAACTACAACAGTCCACTTTTTACCTTTAGAGATCCTCTGTGTTGGTCACATGCTTTTTTGAATTCAGTTACTGTCCTCATCTCTACCACCTCCACTGGGAGACTATTCCATGGATCCACTACTCTTTCTGTAAAGAAATATTTCCGCATATCACTCCTGAATCTATCTCTTTTCACCCTCATCCCATGTCCCCTCATAGCAGAACTTGCTTTCAATTGAAAGAAGCACTCTTCCTGAACATTTATGCCACAGAGGTATTTAAACATCTCAATCATATCACCTCTATCCCGCCTTTCCTCTAAGGTGTACATATTAAGATCCTTAGGTCTGTCCTCATATGCTTTATAATGAAGCCCATTAATCATTTTAGTAGCAACCCTCTGCACCGACTCCATCCTGTTCACATCCTTTTGAAGGTGCGGTCTCCAGAATTGCACACCATACTCCAAATGAGGTCGCACCAAAGACTTATACAGAGGCATTATCACCTCCTTTTTTCTGCTAGCCATTCCTCTCCGTATGCACCCAAGCATCCTTCTAGCTTTTGCCGTCGCCTTTTCTACCTGTTTAGCTACTTTAAGATCATCAGACACAACCACGCCTAGGTCCCGCTCTTCTTTAGTGGACAAAAGTACTTCACCTCCTATACTGTATTGCTCCCTTGGATTGCTGAAGCCCAAATGCATGCCCTTACATTTTTTAACATTAAATCCCAGCTGCCAAATTCTAGACCATTCTTCAAGCTTAGCTAGATCCCTCCTCATGTTATCTACACCTTCCTGGGTGTCTACTCTATTGCAGATTTTGGTATCATCTGCAATATCACTAACAAAGATGTTAAAAAGAATCGGACCAAGGACAGATCCCTGGGACACACCACTGGTAACATCCTTCTCCTCAGAGTGAGCTCCATTTACTTGTACTCTTTGTCGCCTCCCACCCAACCAATTTCTAACCCAAGCAGTAACTTTAGGGTCCATCCCTAGGGTGCTCAGTTTGTTTACTGAAATCTAAATACACCACATCTACAGCTCTCCCTCGGTCCAACTCCCTGGTCACCCAGTCAAAGAAATCAATCAGATTTGTCTGACAAGACCTGCCTCTGGTGAATCCATGCTGCCTCGGATCCTGTAATCCGCTGGACTCCAGAAACCTCACTATGTTCTCTTTTAGCAGTGTTTCCAATAATTTACTCACCACCGAAGTTAAACTAACCGGCCTGTAGTTTTCAACCACATCCTTACTTCCGCTTTTGTGTAAAGGCACTACATGAGCCTCTCTCCAGTCCTTTGGCACCACTCCCGACTCCAATGAGGCATTGAAAAGGTCAGTCGGTGGAGCTGCTAGAACTTCCCCAAGTTCCCTCAGTATTCTAGGGTGTATCCCATCCGGTCCCATCGCTTTGTCTACTTTAAGTTGAGCTAGTTTCTCACGAACACAGTCTTCTGAAAATTGTTCAAGATGTCCCTCGCTTCTGTTCTTATTTGTGGGTGTTTTCTGAGGTCCTGCTCCTGGTTCTTCATCTGTGAACACAGAACAAAAATATTTGTTAAGCAATTCCGCTTTATCCTTATCAGCTTCTACATATTCCCCCCTGCACCCTTGAGTCTGACAATACCACTTTTGCCCTTCCTCTTCGCACTAATATATCTGAAAAATGTCTTATCCTCCCATTTTATTGCATTGGCTATTTCCTCCTCCTTTTTAATCTTTGCCTTCTTGACTACTTTGCTAGCTTCTCTAAGTTTTTCCAAATATAGATGCCTGTCTTCCTCTCTCTGTGATCTCTTGTATTTCATGAAGGCCTCCCTCTTTTTCTTCACTTTTTCAGCTACTTCCTTCGAAAACCATTGCGGTCTCCTGTTCCTTTTGCCTTTATTTACCATTTTAAGAAAAAGGTTGGTTGCCCTTAAAATACCCCCTTTCAGTTTTGCCCACTGTTTTCTACATCCCTCAGCTGTTCCCATCCCACTAACGACTCCCTGTATTAGCCCATCTTCGCAAAGTTAGTCTTCCTAAAGTCTAAGATCCTCACCTTGGAATGGATTCTAACAGCCCTAGTCCTAATACTGAACCACACCATCTGGTGATCACTGGATGCAAAATGATCTCCCACTACAGCATCAGAAACACTTTCACCATTGGTAAGCACCAAGTCCAGTATGGCCCCTTCACGTGTGGGGTCTGTTACCAATTGCCTGAATAGTTCTCCCTGTAGAGCATCCAGGATCTCCGTACTTCTAGATGATACTGCAGCAGGAATGTGCCAATCAACATCTGGCATATTGAAATCTCCTATCAGTAGCACTTCCCCTTTCCTAGCAATGCTGCGTATGTCTTCAATTAACTCTCTGTCCACCTCTTCCTCTTGTGAGGGAGGTCTGTATATCACACCAATGCAAATAGATTTCTCTTTCCCTCTTTCTAGTTTAACCCACAATGCCTCCTCTCTCCCTTTTAAGCTCTGTAATTCCAAAGCTTTTATAGTAGTTCTTACATATAGTGCCACTCCTCCTCCCCTTCTTCCTACCCTGTCCTTTCTGAATAAAGTATAGCCAGGTCTAGTTACATCCCAGTCATGGTTTTCTGTGAACCATGTTTCTGTAACTGCCACTAAATCCAAGTCAGCCACTCCCACCAAAGCTTCAACTTCAGGGATCTTATTTGACAGAGCAGCAGAAAACCCCGGGGGAAGGGGCGCTGGGCAAGGGCAGGGGGAAGCTATGCCTTCCTGGTTGGAGAGCGGAGCAGGAGTTGGGGGTCGGGTCACGCCAGCACGAGGGGCACCCAGTTTCAGGGTTCAGGGTCTAACCACCCCCATGGGTTGGCCAGTGGCACAAAGTAGCTATCGTCCTGTAGTGGGACCGGCGTCATGGGATCATTGGCTAGGGGGGGGCCAAGGTCTATCCAGGGCAGAGTGGTTAGGGGTGTGGCAATCCCCATTGCCTTCAGCAGTCCCTCCCCTGTTTTTTCGTTTATGCTTCCGCAGGTGCCTGCATCTTTTCAACACACTGTGGGGCAAGTAGTGAGAGGGTGATTAGAAGCAGAGAGCATGGAATCGGGAGCAGCAAGATGGATGGTCCTGGAGGAAGCTACTGGTGCGGGAAGGCAGGGATTGTGTCAGCGTGAGGACGATGAGACTGGAAAAAACAACCAAAGTATCTGTAGGATATGAAGGAACAAAAGAACAGATACCAAGACTGGCAGTGATTTCAGGTTTTGAAACCCCTTTTATTGTCCCCTATGCATTTCGGCCACCCAGCCTTCTTCAGGGGGATATATTGAGGAAGCAAACCTTTTCTGTAAAAGCCTTCTGTCAAGCAAAAAGCATTTGTCACACAATCTATAGTAACGTGTGCTACTGCTCCTGATTCCATGACAAATGCCTTTTATTTGACAGAAGGCTTTTACAGAAAAGGTTTGCTTCCTCAATATATCCCCCTGAAGAAGACTGGGTGGCTGAAACGCGTAAGGGGCAATAAAAGGGGTTTCAAAACCTGAAATCACTGCCAGCCTTGGTATCTGTTCATTTTTTTCTAGCGTGAGGAGGATGTCCAGGAGCCTGCCACGTGTACAAGACCGGTGCTGTCGACAGCTACCGTGGCGGCAGGTGAGTTTTCATCTGAGCAGGGGGAGGTGGTGGAGTTGAGTGATTAGTTCACATGAGGGTTTGGGGGGTAAGGTGCACAAGAAAAGGAAGCATTCCTGTCGGCAGCGCCACAGCTCGGAGCCATCCTCCTCCTCGTTCTCTGACTCCTCATCATTGTCATCGGGAGCCGAATGCATGGGGCAGGCAGCACACAACAGTGCGGTGGCGGGGTCCAAGTTGGGTAGGGTAGCGCCGAAGTTAGCTTCATTTTTGGAGTTATGGGAGAGGGTTCCAAAGAATCTGTGCCAAAAAATTCGGAAGCAGAGGTATATTTTCCATCTATTGGAGGGTAGGTAGCGGTCAGATGAGAGCAAGAAAAAGAGAAAGGAAGACGAGAAGGCGGGCAGCATCAAAAACATGTCGCATAATGTGGTGAATTGGACGAGAGCCTTTTTGTGGTTGGCAAGCGCATGGGGTCATTATTCCCCGGACCAATATGGGATGTTGCTGTCGTACACGGATTCGATTTTGGAAGCATCACAGACCCACGACGGATGGGCATGGTTGAATTACGATGAGAGGTTTCATGACAAGATGGAGGAGAACAGATTATTGTCATGGGGGACGCAAGACATTAATTTATGGTTGACACAGATGTTGACTAGGGCAGGAGCGGTGGGGGTGGGGGGGTACAAGGAGGAAAGTGGCCACTGCAGGGTTAGGTCATCCCTTTCATGCAGGGGGGGCCGTGCAGCAGCAGAGAGCAGGGGGAGTGTGTGGAGAAGGTGACATTTGCTGGAGGTTTACAAGTCATTTTGTCCATTTCCCGACTGCAAATTCCGCCATGTGTGTTCGGTCTGTGGTGCAGGACACTCCGCGGTCAAATGCATTAAAAAAGGGACTGCTTTGCCCATTGGGTCGGTCCCTAAGCAGTAAGGACTTAATTGGCCTTGCTCCTACACTGATACGGGTAGAGACTTTAAGGCCTTGGCTTTGACAATACCCAAAGCGGGGGGATAGGGAGGTACTAGAGTTGGGGTTTCAGTTTGGTTTTGTTATACCTGTTCAGGGAAGTGTTTCAGCGGCAAAGGCGCAAAATTCCCCTTCTATTCGGTGCTTCTCAACCATAATGGGGGATAAGTGGGCAGTGGAGCTGGAACTAGGCAAGATAGCAGGTCCATTTGCGGAACAGCCGTTCCCAAATGTGGTGGTTTCCCCTCTTGGAATCATACCAAAAACAAAACAAAACAAAAAAAGAGCCGGGGAAGTTCCGGCTGATTCATAACTTATTTTTTTCCGTCGGGAGCATCAGTAAATGATCACATCCCTATGGAGTTGTGTGCAGTGCGCTATGCTTCATGTGATCTGGCAGTGTAGTTGGTTAGGAAATGCGACCCCAGGTCCCTGATGGCAAAAGTAGACATCGGGCGGCTTTTCGTCTTCAGCCGGTGCATCCGTCAGCTTTTCATCTGTTATGTTTTTGTTTCGAGGGCAAATTCTTTTTTTTTTATAAGTTTATTTT
This sequence comes from Ichthyophis bannanicus, assembly GCA_033557465.1. Classification (NCBI taxonomy): domain Eukaryota; kingdom Metazoa; phylum Chordata; class Amphibia; order Gymnophiona; family Ichthyophiidae; genus Ichthyophis; species Ichthyophis bannanicus. Next base: position 1,792,371,669 of record CM066032.1, on the reverse strand, counting down.
CGATTATCCAACACATCACACATAAAATAATACAAACCAGACAATACCATGTAACAAATAAAACCAAGTTAACAACAAACCCCCTGCACCCCCCACCCATCCCCCCACCCCATCCTCCAAGGTACATAATCACGATGGGTACAGTCGAAAAACAAAAACAGTATGCTAAATAAGGGCAAGACATGACAGTCTATCTCATAAAAAACTAGTAAAACCGAAATCAATTACACTTTTGTGACTTGCACAAACTCGTTTAGCAGCCTCCATTTAGGGTGAGTAGGGCAAATACAAGCTGCCCCTCTCCGAGGCAGTTGTTCATATTTACTATACATACAAACAGTATTCCACCATTCTTGCACAGATAGAGTCGAAGTACATTTCCAATTACGCATAATCAGGTGAATTGCCAGCCCTACCATGAAGTCTAAAAGAAAGTAGCCATCCCTGGACAGGGAGGGAAGCCTAGCCAGAGATCGTAAGGCGATGACTTGCCAGGAGAGGGGTTCCTGAAAATGGAGGATACCCTGTATCTGAGCCCACACTTGAGTCCAGAATCGCTGTACACCCGGGCAGTCATACACTGTATGGATCAAGGTGCCAAGCTGACCGTGGCACGTCCAGCAGAGAGCACTGGCACTGCGATCCCACTTCGCTACTCTGACAGGGGTGTAAAAGCTTCGGTGTGCAAAGAAGAACAGGGTCTGGGTAATCAAGGCCGACTTAGAGACTCGGAGTTGCTTGCCCCAGAATCTCTCCCACTGCTGCGTAGACAGCGTCATTCCAGTCTCCCGCTCCCACTGTTGCTGGGCTATTACGGGTTGCAAACTATTAAGTTGCCTCATCCCCTTATAATAGCGGGCTGCTACGCCCGGCGTTTGTGTAATTTCCCGAATCAGCTCGGTTACCCCCTTCTCCCCGGTCCCCTCTCGGGGATCCAAGGGGAAACTTCGCAAGCAGTGTTTAAGTTGTAAGCACTGGAAATAAAATTTAGAAGGTAAGCCATACTCCTGCTGCAGTTCAGAAAAATCTTTCCAACGGGTATCCCTAAAAAGCTGATCGACAGTCCAGATGCCACGAAGATACCACTGGCTCCAGTTGATGGTTTTCCGCTGGATTTTAAAACGGGGATTGTGCCAAAGAGATAATCGGGCAACCGGGCAAAGACCCGGACCACAAGTTTGAATGAAGGCGTTAAAAGCCTCAAGGGTGTCAGTGAGCATCCAAGGATATTGTGCACTTCGCCGGAGTTGCATACCTGGCAGGAGCTCCAATGGAATTGGAGCAACTAATGTTTCTTCAACATCCAACCATACTGGCCGGCTGGCTACGTTGTCCTCAAGCCATTTAGAACCTTGTCGCAAAAGGAAAGCTCTATGATATAACTGAAAGTCCGGGAAGCAGACCCCGCCCTGTTCCCGATTGAGTTTTAGTTTCCATAAGGCGATCCTCGGTGCTTTTTGTTTCCATAGAAATTGACTGAGCACCCGTTCCACCCGTCGGTACACACGCTCCGGGAAGAGACAGGGTACCATTTCAAGGATATAATTAATCTTTGGAACAATCATCATTTTGATGGTCTCAAGCCGCCCCCACCAAGAGAGTATGAGCGGTGACCATTTCAGAGTTAGATCTCGGGCAATGGAGAGTATCTTATCAGAATTGAAGCGCACCGTTTCCTCGAGGGGAAAGCAGTAGTGAACCCCCAAATACTTAATCATATGGGACTCCCAAATGAAGGGGAAGTTGACCAATTCCTCTTTGAACGTCCATCGATTCAATGGGAAAGCAACAGATTTAGCCCAGTTGATCTTATATCCGGACAGTTGCGAGTAGCAATCAATCTGCTCTAGGACCTTGGTGACCGAGGCAGGAGAGACAAACAAAAGAAGATCGTCCGCGTATGCAGAGAGCTTGACTTCCATATCTGCAATTTTAATACCCTGGATCTCCGAGGATTGTCGTATAATAAGGGCTAGTGGCTCTAGCGCTAAATTAAATAGCATAGGGGACAGTGGGCAGCCTTGACAGGTACCACGGAAGAGCTGAAACGGTTGGGAGCGCGTTCCATTAACACAGATGTTAGCTAGCGGTTTCGTATACATAACCTCTAAGAAAGTGAGGAAGCCTGTTCCAAATCCAAACCAACGAAGAGCAGCCATCAAGAAGGGCCATTCGAGCCAATCAAAAGCTTTCTCAGCGTCTAGGGAGAGTCCCACAAAGGGCGAGGTCGTATTTTCAGTACTCGCTAAGATGTGGCAGAGAAGACGCCCGTTATCTGCAGTTGACCGACCCGGAATGAAGCCACACTGATCAGAGTGGATCAAAGAGTGCATATTCCCCGAAAGCCGGGAGGAGAGAACAGTCGCATAAATTTTGTAGTCTGCATTTAAGAGGGATATAGGCCGATAGTTAGCCGCCAGTTGTGGATCTCGTCCAGCCTTTTCAAAAACCACCACATTTGCTGTAGCAAAGTCCCCTGTTAGCGGCATAGTCGCTACCAAATTTTGAAAGTACTGAGATAGGAGAGGCGCTAGCTCCTTACAGAAAACTTTTTTTTTTTTTTAATAGTAGTTTTTATTCAGTTTTAACATATAAAATAACAATATAAACGATCGTGATATAGCAGGATACAAGCAGATGTTATTGATCAAAATAGCAAAAGAATATAATAACTTGAACAAGACAGTACAATAACGTTAACAAGAACTAGTATCAGTCCATGCCAGCACGCCACCCTCCCTCTCTCCGTTCAATGTGGTTACAGCAGAGACCATTCCACAAGGCAGCCTCCAGCAATCATTTCCATCAAACATAATTTTGTAAAGCTGACCATTTCTTACTTAGTTTACCAGACCATGGGTTCTTGGCTATATAGATCTCTTCGTAGGTCTTATGTAGGATTAAGAGACTCCACCAATGCTCGAAGCAAGCTTTGTCGAGATTCTTCCAGTGTATTAGAACTATTTTAAGCGCTATCCCGAGCATTAAGTCCAGCAGTTTACCATCCCATTTCATCAGAGTAGGTTCCAGAGCTATGGATTTATATATCACTATCCGATAAGTGATAGGAGTTTGTAAGTTGAGGATCTGTGATATGCGTTCCCAAACTCTGTTCCAATATATTTCCAGGGATTTACAATGGAACAACATATGTGCCAGTGTCCCAATTTCCATGTTACAGGACCAACATCGATTTCCCTCCTGTAGTGTCCATTTCATTTTCTTAGCCGGTGTAATATGCGCTCGATGTGCTATAAAGTACATAGATTGTGTGAGAGACGCTGCTCTCGTGGCACGTATTTGAGTTCCCCAAAAAGTGTCCCAATTTTCCGGAGGTAGATCTTGACCGGTTTCAGTAGCCCACACCGACTGTATCTTAGAACATGTCTTGGCACTTTTGGATCGGAGAATCGCAACACATCTTGAAACAGCTTTAGCATCTGTTTGTAATTCTTGAAGTTTCTGTCGCAGTGGCCATCCTGTACGTATCAAGACAGGTGACACACCCGCTTTGCTCATGCAGGATCGGAGCTGACACCATTGGAAATAGCATGTATTAGGCAATCGGAATTCCGTTCTTAATCTGTCAAAGGTTTTAAATGCACTTCCATTGATCAGTTGTCCAATGGTGATAAGATCATGTTCCACCCATTTTTTCCATAAGACAGGCTTCCCTCCGATGATAAGGCGTGGGTTCAGCCATATGGGCATATCTGCGGCAAAGTCATCCCCTCCATCGATACATGATGCCAACAATCGACAGGCATGCTGTGTTTCTCGGATAATAGCATTATGTGGTGCAGTCTGGTCTACTACTGTGCCTACCAGTAGCCATGTGGGCAGGGGGGAATGTAGGGCCCGCTCCACACTCAGCCATCTAGGTCCTTTATCCGTGTCGTCAGAGTCGACCCATTGAGCACCCTGCTTTAAAAGAGAGGCAGTGTGTAGCCAGCCGAGATCTGGGAAATGGACACCTCCTTGTGTATTAGGTAACTTCAGTTTCCAGGCAGCTATTCGGGGTACTCGGTTGTTCCATAGAAAGGCTATCAGTTGACTATTCATTTTCTTATAGAAGGCTGGCGGGAAACGTAAGGGTATCATACTTAATATATAGCTGAGTTTTGGTACCAACATCATTTTTATCGTTTCTAGCCTGCCCCACCAGCTCAAATGAAGGGGGGTCCACTTGCAGATGTTATCATGTACAATTTCTTGACACATCTTAATGTTGATTGCGACAGTCTCTTCCAAGGTGGTGCCATAGGTCACGCCCAGGTATCTAAAGGATGACTTCTCATATTGAAAGGGGTATCCACGCATCATTTCTTCGCTGACCTGTTCATTCAGAGGAATAATTGTTGTTTTATTCAAATTTACTTTATATCCGGATATCGCTGAGTATGCATCTATGAGTTGCAGTGTTTCAGGAAGGTCTGATGGTTGTAGAAAAATGAGCAGGTCATCGGCATATGCTGACAATTTACAGGGACCATCAGCTAACTCAATTCCTTTTATGTTTTCCTTCTGTCGGAGCGCTATTAATAAGGGTTCCAGGGCTAAATTAAAAAGCATCGGCGACAGGGGGCAACCCTGTCTGGTCCCTCTTTGCAACTGAAAAGGGGCTGAGAGGTGTGAGTTGACCGCTATTCGAGCTGTGGGTTTGGTATATAACAATTCAACGCGTTTTAGGAACTTTTCTCCTATCCCAAACCACCGTAGGGATCGAAATAGAAAGGACCATTCCAGTCGATCGAAGGCTTTTTCGGCATCCAATGCTAGCCCTATCAGGGGCTCGGCCTTGGTCTTGGCAGATGCCAGTACATGTGCCAATAATCTTCCATTATCTGTAGTGGATCTGTTTTGTATAAATCCACATTGATCCTCATGTATCAAATCTTTTAAGATCCGTCCTAATCGGTTAGCAAGCACTTTAGCATAGATTTTATAATCAGAGTTTAGGAGAGAGATGGGTCTGTAATTCTCTATCTTTTGTGTATCCCTGCCCGGTTTCGGGTGAATTACCACCACAGCCTCTGCCAGGGCTCCAATCTCTGGAGATTCATCTTTCAGGCCACTGTAGTAGATCTGTAGCATGGGAGCCAATTGAATGCAATATTTATTATAGAATTCCAGCGGGATACCATCTGGACCGGCGGCTTTGCCACGAGCCATCTGTTTGATCGCATCTTGTATTTCAGTTACTGAGATCTCTTGTTCCAGCGTTCGACTTTGATGACTGGTTAATGTGGGTCCTACTATCTTGGAGACAAAATCTTCAAAGGCTCTGTCACTACATTGGGTATCTGAGCGATATAGTTCCTCATAGAATTCTTTGCAGCGGTCTAGTATTTTGTCAGATCTCAGGAGAAGGCCCCCGGAATTGTCCTGCAACGCCGCTATAGCGGTCTTGCTGGTTTTTGGTCTGAGCTGCCGAGCTAAGAGGGATCCTGAGCGGTTGCTGTCATAGTAGTATATACTACGTTGTAGCTGGATACTACTCAGTGCTTCTTTGTTGAGGAGAGCATTATATTGGTATCGCAATTTTTGGAGTCTAATCAATATCATTGAGTCAGCTCTTTTGGCTAGTAACCTTTCCCCAGCTTTTATTTGGAGTTCCAATTCATCTTTTTCTTTTTTCCTGGCTTTACGCCGTCTAATGGTGTAGGTGGTAATATGAGCTCGTATGGTCGCTTTAAAACCTTCCCACCAGCTCCAGATGGAGGTATCAGTGGGTGTATTATATTTAAAATAGGTCTCAATTTCCCCTGACAGTAGCTGTACAAAGGAGTCATCTGCTAGTAGGGATTTATCAAATGTCCATCTTGGCGGAACATGCTGTGTAACGTTGGTATTCAACACTAGGGAGACAGCGGCGTGATCCGATACCGTTGTAGCATATATCTCTGCGGACAACACTTGGGGCATCAGCTCTGTGGACAGTAGGAAGAAATCGATCCTTGTTTGGGTATTATGTGGGATGGAATAAAATGTGTAGTCTCTTTCTTGGGGATGAAGTAGGCGCCAGGGGTCTACCAAGTGTAGCTCTGTTATGATGCCTTTAAGAATCGCCTGCGATTTGACTTTGTCTACAGCCCGATAGGGCGTGCGATCTAACAGTGGATCCAAGATGACATTAAAATCGCCCCCTAATATGATATTGGTGTGAGCCGCGGCTGTAACTTCTTTAGCTATCAGTTTGAAAAAGTTAGGGTCATCGAGGTTGGGCGCGTAAATATTGAAGAATGTGTAAAGCTGTTGATTTATTTTCATCGTCACTCTGGCCCATCGACCTAGCGGATCAATCCGTGTGTCGGTAATGGCGGATTGCAGGAATTTGCGCACTAATATTATTACCCCCCCTTTGCGTTGAGTGGCAGAGGCCGAGGCCGCCACCAGGAAGTATTTAGAGGTTACTTTCTGCGATTCAGTATCTGTTAAATGTGTCTCTTGTAAGAGGGCAATATCTGCTTTTTTTTGCTGGCAGTACGCTAAAATCTTCTTTCGCTTGACAGGGCCAGTAATACCTTTTACATTTAACGAAAGCATTAAAAGATCACTAGACATCAACGTTGGAGTAAGCTGTCTTATAGGTGAAAGCTATCCTATGGATAGGCCTGCCGCGTACTTGCATTTGCGTGTATGTGGAGGGTTTTGTACTGGACTGGACTGACACAAACAACTGCATAACTGGCAAACATTGTATCGCTAAGGTGAACACAATCCACTGAAACAGTAACCAACCCCGACCTCCCGCTGCCACCCCTACATTTCAAGCAGAAATATCTGTTTAATTAAAACTATTTAGAACAACAGAAATACAATCAATGAGGTGTTTAACAAGGCTTAAGGCGTTCTAAAATTTGTGAGAACGCACGGCCGCACCCCCTGAGTATATGCTGAGTTCTCTACACTGCGTGAGAGATCAGAAGATTGACCTCAGGTTTCCATACCGCATTTTTCTTGTAGGAAAGTTTTCAGTTTTTCAGCATCAACAAAATTCCTCGTTTCATTATGCAGCGTGACCCGCATGGTTCCTGGGTAGTATAGCCCGTATCTTGCCTGTGCACTTTGTAGCATGGGTCTACAGGCCAGCAACGCTTTTCTCCGATCTACCGTTTGCTTGCTCAAATCCGGATAAAGTGCTACTTTGTGTCCCTGGATTTGCAGTGATCCGGCCTTCCGTGCAGCTTGAAAGATCTGTAGGACCTGTGGGTATCTCAGTACCTTCATTATGAGTGGGCGCGGGTAGCGTGTGTTTTCAGCTTTGTGTGTTGGGATTCGATGGGCCCGTTCTAGTTCAAAAGGCCTTGCAAAGACAAGCTGCAGCATCTCCGGTATGGTTTTTTCCAGAAATCCAATCGGATCGGTACCTTCAGCGCCTTCAGGGACTCCAACAAGGCGGATATTATTTCTACGGGAATGGTTATTTTGATCTTCAATCAGATTTTCTATGTGCCGGACTCGTTTGGCCAAAGGGCCCAGCTGTTCTAATGCAACGCCATGCTTCTGGGTTTGTAATTCAACTGCATTAAGTCGAGTGGTGATGGTGAGGAGTTTCTCTTTTACCTCCAGCAAGTCTTCTTGAATCATGTTCAGTGAACTAGAATTGGCTGCAATCATTTCTTTAACGCATTTCAATTCCTGTAGCACTTCACGTAGGCCACCGGCAGTCACTCCCTCCTTCTCTCCCGCGGCCATTTTCTGCGGGGAACCCACTTCGGGTTTGGATCGTTTCGCTGCTGAGCCGGATCCCTGTGGAAATTCCAGCCGGGCAGGCTTCAGGGATGCCATCCAGCTGTATTGCGGTGTTATTGATGTAGGTAGGGGGTACAAACTTCAATGGAATACCGGGATATGTTCAGGATTCTTGGGCAGCAACGGGAGCAAAAATTCAGGCGTCCATTCTGTTCAGTGGCTAGCTCCGCCCCCCTTACAGAAAACTTTAAAAAATTCAGCAGGGAGTCCATCAGGGCCTACGGCTTTACCCGAAGTTAAAGAAGAGATAGCGGACGTGATTTCCTCAACAGAAAAGGGGAGATCGAGTGCTACTTTCATTTCATCGCTCAACACTGGCCGCTGAATACCGGAGACTAAGAGATCAAAAGCCTCCTGCGAGAAGTCTCGTTCTGACGTATACAATTGCGTGTAAAAGTCTTTGAAAATTTCAGCGATTTCAGCATCTCGTACCGCCACCTCGGGCCCATGCGGCTTTTGAAGAGCCACAACCCGCTTGGCCTCCCTCTGGCCTTTTAACGCACAGGCTAATATGCGGCCGGCCTTATTCCCTTCTCGATAATATGTTCCCCGTTGCGATTGAATACTACGGATGGCATCAGTTGACAAAAGCATATTGAACTGGAAACGCAGCCGCTGGAGTCGTAATAAGATACCTGGCTCCGAGCGCTGCGTTAGCAAACGTTCCCCTGCTTTGATCTGCCGCTCTAAGGCAGTCAATTGCAGCTTGCACTGTTTCTTTAGGTGAATACTAAAGCTAGTAATTACTGCACGAATCGTTGCTTTGAACCCCTCCCACCAGGCCCAGCCGGGTGTAGCATGCAGTGAATTAAATTCAAAGTACTCACTTATGGCAGCTTTGATCTCTAAACAGAATTCTGGATTATCCAGAAGAGCACGGTCAAAGGTCCAAGTACTAGCATTGCCACCCGACGAGGCATCTTGCAATTCCATAGAGACGGCAGCATGATCCGAAATATGTTGGGGATGTATAGTTGTCGCAACCACTCTGGGAACTAACTCCTTTGACACGAGAAAAAAATCAATGCGCGATTGGGAAGAGTGGGGGGGCGAGAAGTACGTGAAATCTAATTCTGAGGGATGATAAAGCCTCCACACATCCACCAATGTGAGGTCTTTAATGAAAGAGGTCAAGAGCAAATGGCTCCTGGAAGCATGAGAAGTGCGCGGCGGACGCCTATCAAGCAAAGGATCGGGGGATAGATTAAAGTCACCACCGATAATTAGCGGTTGTCCGCCATTAGAATGAACTTCCTCGGCCAGTGTAGCAAAAAAGGTAGGGTCATCAATATTGGGGGCATAAATACAAACAATATCAATTTCCCCTCCTTTAGTCTGAAGAAGGGCCCTAGTCCACCTTCCCTCCGTATCCGAGCGGGTGTGCACAATAGTGGCTCTCAGGGACGTTCGGGCCAAGATAGCAACTCCATTCTTTTTCCTAACTGCAGAGGAGTAGGCAATTACCGTAAAGGGCTTTATACTGAGTTTTAAAGTTTCCAGACAATTTAAATGCGTTTCTTGTAAAAGTAAAATGTCTACTTTCTCATGGCGAGCGTATTCTATAATTTTTTTCCTCTTAATGGGATTATTCACCCCTTTGACATTGAGGGAGAGCAGTTTACAGGCAGACATTAGGTGAAGTTAACATCAGCTCCCTATGAGAATTTGACACCGGGGTCCTATCTATGGTACAGTCATCGTTTCGGTCTGAACTAGCCCAAACAGTACCCATTACCCCATGACAGCATTGAAACATCATAGGATACAGTTCCAGCATTATCTTAATAAGTACGTACCCTGGAGGAGCGGCCATATCCCCTAATAACATTGGGAAGCTGACCCAAACGGAGCAGGCCAGAGAAACCCGATGTTAGATCTACCCGGAAGGTACAATATAAATAACATTATTATTGCGCGGGAATTTGACTTCGAGTAAAGCAGGAGACCCGCTCTCACTTCGCGCGGTAGAGAAGTAAAGCACAGTATTTAACATACTATAATAACAGTTAACAGCATGATCTACTCTCAAAGCTTGGGATGATATCCGCTGCATGTGATGGAGACCTGTACCACGGTGTGAAATCCACCATCTCCAGACACGAAGACACCAATAGGCCCCTCAGCGCATCTGAGCCGCTTCTTTATCTTCCAAGTACGCGATGAGACTATCCGGATCCTCAAACGATCTCGTTTGGTTATGAAGAGTAACTCGCATCTTGGCAGGGTACATAATGCCGAAACGGGCCTGGAGTTGTTGAAGACGAGGTCTCAGCGCCAAAAGCTTCCGCCGGCGATCGACCGTTGCCTTTGCAAGATCAGGGTAGAAGGACAACTTGCTCCCTTCAAAATCCAGGGGCGCCCGTTTTCGCACCGCCTCCATTATCTGGGAGATCTGAGGGAATCGGAGGAGCCGAAAAATGATGGGCCGAGGCATCTTAGTTTGCAGCGTGGCATAGGAGGGGACCCTGTGGGCGCGCTCGATTTCCAAGTCTTTCACAAATTCCACCTTCAGGACAGAGGGGATCAATTTAACCAGAAAAGAGATCATATCCTTACCCTCTGCCCCTTCAGGGATGCCCACAAGTCTAAGGTTGTTACGACGAGCTCGATTGTTGCCGTCTTCCATATCACGCTGTAGGGCACGGAGTTGCTTTTCCAGTTTGCTGACGGTGTCCAGTCGGGCCCCATGTGCGGCTAAAATGCCCTCCACTTTCTCCTGCCGTAGCGAGATTCCCTCGATTTTGCTTTGCAGCGCGGCGATATCATCATGGACTATGTGTAGAGAGTCCCCATTCGCCTTAACCAAGTCCTTTACCCCGCGAATCTCTTGGAGTAATTCTTGGAAGGCTCCCGGGCCCTCACCGGCGGGCGCCATTTTCTGAGGAGAGGGGGGGTTCCATTTTCGAGCGTTTTACACTAGTATTTGCTGCGCCCGAGAACTCAAGACGAGCCGGTTTAGGTCCCGACATATTTAGAAGCCCCGCAGTGGTATCTACTGCCTCCCGGTGCCGTTATTCAGAGAGTCTAGAAGGAGTCTTGTCGTGTTTCTGCTGCACCTCCGCGTTATGTGACCACTCCGTCCGGCATCAGGCTCCGCCCCCCGTTTCGAGGGCAAATTCTATTTTGACAAATGCATGCCTACGGGCTGTTCAGTTTCTTGTGCATATTTTGAGAAGTTTAGCACTTTCCTGCATTGGGTCAAGAAGGTAAGCCGTGCGAACGTGGTTCACTACCTTGATGACTTCTTGTTCGTTGGAGCGGCTCAATCGGATTGGTGTCAAGAGCTGTTGGAAGGTTTTGTTGAATGGTCCAGCTTATTAGGGGTTCCATTGGCTGCAGACAAGATGGAAAGTCCGGTGATGAGGATCACATTTTTGGGGGTTGAGCTGGATTCAGAGGAGATGGTGGCTCGCCTTCCTCTGGAGAAGGTGTCGAGGCTGCGGGATTTAGTGGCAAAGGTGGGGACTTCCAGCAAGATAACTTTTGGGAGATGCAGGCCTTGATAGGTTCGCTAAATTTTGCCTGCAGGGCTATCCCGATGGGGAGGGTGTTTTTGTGTCAGATGGCGGCGGCTACATCGGGAGGGTGTAAACCACATCATCATATTAGGGTTTCGAAGAGTATGTGGGCAGATTTTGGAGTCTGGGATAGATTTTTGGAAGATTTTAATGGGATGTCAGTGCTGAGGGAAGCCGAGATATCCAGTGCCGACCTGCAACTATTCACTGATGCAGCATGAGGTGGAGGCTTGGGTATTTATTTTGCTGGGTCTTGGTGCACTGGCAGCTGGCTGCAGTCTTGGCGCGATTTGGGTTTGACCAGCAACATAGCCTTTTTGGAACTGTTCCCCATTTTGGTTGTATTGGAGCTGTGGCCCGATAGGCTTCATAACCGTATGGTAGTTTGGTGGTGTGATAATGCAGCGGTGGTTAAGATGAGTAAAAAGTATGCACCTCGCTGTGTACGGGTAGTGGGGTTAATGAGGGAAGTGGTGTTAGTGGTGACATCTGATTGTGTCATTGAAGGCCCAGCATATCCCGGGATGCACTAACAAGATTGCTGATGCTCTTTCCCATTTCAAGTGGGACCTGTTCTGGAATTTGGCACCAGAAGCGGACGCCAAGGGATTGACGGTCCCGGAGCGATTATGGCAAAGTGGCCAGCAGGGATGCTAAATCTGCTAAGGAGTTCGGTGTCAACGGTGATGTGGTTGGCGTATCAGTGAGGCTGTGACAAAGTTGTAGACTTCTTGGAGGCCCGAGGATGGCAGCCAAGGTTCGCGACCGATCACCTCCTCGGGCAATATGTAGTTTGTGCTAAAGAAAAATGGGCCTCCAGATCATCTGTGTGAACCCACTTAGTAGGGTTTGCCTTTTTTGCTAGAGCAGTTGGATGGGGCTCCCCGGCTGAGGGGTTCCTGACCCATAGGATGCTGCAGGGGTGGGAGTGTTCTCGTCCAACTCCTCCAGACTCCAGGTGGCCTATTACGCATGAATTGCTATTGAGTCTTTGCACAGCTTTACCCATGGTGGCGGCATCTCCGTATGAAGCCATTCTCTTCAGGACGTTTTTTTGTTTGGCTTTTTTTGATGCTTTCTGGATTACGGAGTTGGTAGCAAACTCTAGCCGGTCTGCAGATGTGGGTGGTATATGCTTCCAGCATTTTCATATCGAGGGGGAGCAGCTCCGGGTACTGCTAGCAAGATCCAAGACGGATCAGATGGGAAAAGGATTGTGGGTCATCTTGAAGGCAATTGGGGGCCTGGCGACTTGCCCTGTGGACTCCCTCAGAGCATACTTGCGGGTGCGACCTGCAGTAGAGGGTTTGCTCTTCCGGCAGGAGGATTTGCGTCTGTTGACACGTTTTCAAGTATCGGCAGTGCTACGGATGGTGCTGCAGCATATCGGAGAAGATCCTAGCATGTTTGCCTCTCATTCCTTCCGCATTGGAGCAGCAACCAGTGCGGCAGTGGCAGGTCTGCAAGAACAGGAGATACAACGCATGGGCAGATGGCGTTCTCAGGCTTTTCGGGGTTATGTACGTCTATGAGCAGGCAAGGGTAAGGAATATTGATGGCTGCTAACTGTTTCAGATGAAGGGCAGTGTCCTTGTTGCTGTTGGCTACTTGGGCATTCATTCGTTCATTGGGCTGGCCAATGAGCAGTGGTGCAGCCGGTAGGGCTTAATTTGGGACTTGATTCTACTGTTGTGTCCATTCTTTGGCTGTGCGAGCACGGTCTCCGCTGGACACAGCTTATGCCTTTGCTTCGGCACCATAAGCGGGAAAGGATGGAGCCGGCAACGATACTGCTACATTTGGGGGACAATGATCTTGCATCATGGACTTGCAAGCAATTGATAAGAGCAGCAAAAAGGGATCTTGCAGAGATGTTACAAATTTTCCAGGATGTAGTGTTATTGTTGTCCGATATCATTCCAAGGCCTGCATGCTGGGGTCAGCGGTGCTGGTCACAGGGACTGACAAAGATTAATCGCCATATTGGCTGGTGGGTTTGCGAGCAGGGGGGTATCAGATTATGCATTCCTGGGTGGAGGTTGATTGTGTGGGTTTTTACTGGCAAGATGGAGTGCACTTATCCCCTGTGGGTGTATTTATTTATTTATTTACATTCTCTTATATACCGTGCTATTCTGCATCAGTGCGGTTTACATTGAACAAACTGAAATTACATTGAACAGGGCATTATAACTTGGAGATAACTATTTTACAGGGAACAAGGGCTATGGAGGGTTAAGTGGCTTGCCCAAGACCACAAGGAGCACCTGTGGGACTAGAAACCCCAGTCCTTCCGGCCCAAGGTTGCTGTTCTCTAGTGGGATTTGAACCCCCAACCTTCCAGCCTGAAGTACCTTGCCCCAACCACTAGGCCACTCCTCCACTCAATGACTGGCAGGAGGCTTTGGAATGTGTGGTTCGCCGGGAGGCTGGCTGGTCACAACTTGGTGGTGGGGGGGCGGTAGGCGGGTTCTTACCTACAAAAGCATCCTTAATATTTACCAAGATTGTCTGGGCACATGGGACCCGTGCACCAGAAGAAACAAAACAAAAGAAACTCAGATCACAGTTACTTGTCAGCAAAAATTCTGTTTTTATTTATTACATGCAAACTCCATAAGCACAGGAAAAAAGTCTGTCTTTAGGGATCTGAGGGCGAGCAACATTCTCCCTCCCATCGGGGAAAGAGAAGGCCGCTGCGCTGAGCTCTGTAGCTTGCTCCCTTATATATCCTTCTCCGTAGCAACTCTTGCACTGAGTCTTGTTCCGTGTGCACAAATCTGCTATACTTCCTACAAAAAGTTGTAAAGCCGTCTGCACAATTTTGAACCTTCTGCAAAAATCTGCTAGCACTGCTTGCAAAAATTAGAGTACCACTTGCAGAAGTTTGCAAAAGCTCTCCAGGTAGGACCCCCTCACTCATGATTATGTCTTAGGGTCTGCAGCTGTATTCCAAGGTCTTCCTTATCTGTGCTGTGGAGCGTATCTCTCCTGCATTCCTTGGGGCTCGCTTATGGTCTTCTACTTCCCGGCACTAATTGCATTCATTCTTCAGGGCTAGAGAATTTTCTGTTCATTATTTTTCTGTTAATTATTTTCTGGCCTGGCCTGGCCTGTATTTTGCTTTCTGGGCCTAACACTGCATATTCCTATGCAGAGTAAGGTTTCTTCCAGACTGTACTAGGCCACAGACATCTTCTTGTTCCTGGATAGCCCACTTGCTCTGTCTTCTTGTGCCATTCATGCAGGGTGCCCATGCAAGCCGCAGGCGGCAGGATTACAGTCACATATAGAAGCACATAAAGCAAACCTAAGCAGACGTATTCCTAAAGGGCGGCGCAGGGATATGGATGTCACCTGTGCTGGTGGCAGGATCCCAGAGGTTTCCGGGGTCCGGAGCCTTAGTCAATACTTGGGGTGGGTGTTGGGTGCCCCCAACCCGGACAACCCCTGGACGGATTTTGCTAATGACATGGCGAGGCCGGGAAAAGGGGGGGGGGGTATGTAAGCTTGCCGTTGGCCTGTCCGCTAATTGTATGGCTGGTGAGGCATTGTTCCACTAGTTGGGATTGTTATGAGGTTTATTGTTGGAATATAATATTGATGAACATTATGAATGTTAATAAAGCTGCGACCAGCTGATTCCCAATGGTATTGGTTTGTGTTTTTTGTGGGAAGATAGGGTCGGGGGAAAAGGGGAGGGCTTGGGTATAGGTGTCGGGGGGGATGTAGCAAAGGGAGAGCACTGGTCCGGCCTATGCGGTTAAGCTGCAGTCACTACAAAATACCACCATTCATCTTTTGGCACATGCCACAAAATATGACCATGTCTGTCCATTATTCGTTCAATTTCATTGGCTTCCTCTCCCTGAAAGGATTCATTTTACTATATTGGTTCTTGCACACAAAGCTTTCTGCAATAACACACCCCCTTATCTAGCCTCTCTTATCATCCCTATGTGCCTACTTGCATGTTACACTCAGCTCAAGAGAATCATATTGGTATCCCTCCAGTGACCACCATTCACACATGCCTCTGTTTTCTTTTTCACTGCACCTTCCATCTGAATGCTCTACTATCATACCTTCCTACAGAATCCTCCTACAGAATCTTTTACACAAACTTGAAAACCCACCTTTTCCAAACTGCATTTGGAGGGTAGAACTGAGCTCACCAACCATACCCTATGATGTTTTTTTTATTTTTATGCTGCTGTCCTATTGAAAATGGTGTTTCTTTCCTCTTTTTTCTATCCAACTCTATTTGTTTAAATTTGTAAACTACTTTGTTGATATCTAAAGATGGTATAGTATAACCTCAAATAAAGATAAAGATGTAATGCAGTAGAGAGGGAAATTTGTTAGGTCAAATGAGCCAAATAGGACTACACTGCCTCATATAAATATGAAAAAAAGTTTAAAAAGAGGACCAATGTTTCCACAATTAATATATAAGAACAAAATATAAAATAAATATAAAAAAAAGCAAAATGTGATTACAAATAAAAAGCAGTTAAAAATAAAAAAAATGAGATAATAAAAACTCAAATCCTTATTCAGTAACAAATTTAAAATAAAATAAACTTTTTGAAGGAAAAACAATAAATATGTGATCACATGAAACCCAAAATGGCCAAGTTTTGACTACAATCTGCATCACGGGTAACAACAGTGGAATAGTGGAAAGAAAAAAAGTACTTTGATTGAAATTTGTGATCGTATTTCAGTGGTGTTAGATTATGTTTTTCTCGATAAAGATAGGTGAATCTCCACAAAAGTGGACGTAAGGAAGAGGTTGGTAATTACATACTGGTTAATCTGACCTTCGTGGTTAGTAAATTAATGTAAAAGCAGAGGATGATATCATTTATGGAATCCCGGGAATTACAGGATTATCAGAGGTAGATCTTGTCAGATGAATCAGATTGATTTCTTTAACTGGGTGACCTGAGAAATGGATAAAGTGAGAATGCTTGCTATGGTATACTTAGATTTTACAAAGCAAAGAAGTGGGAGGAGACCATGAGCAAGAACAGTACCTTATTGTAAAGCCTGACTTGGCCAAGTTTCAGCAAAATTAACCTTCGTCAGGGGTCTAAAAATACAATGCAACACATAAATAGAAAGAATACATAAGTATAAATACAAATGAAACAAACCATAAAATGAAATGCCTGATTTTCATTTAGGCAGGCTATGCACCACATCGGTGCATAGCCTACTGCCGACCCCCTTAACCTGGATTTTCACTTCCGTGGTGATGGACATGGAAATATGGCTTTGGCTGGATATGCCGGCAGCCACGATTGCTAAGCGGGTAGCAGTGATTTTTTATGCTACCCGCTTCGCCCCTGCGCCTCAAAGATAGGCGAGGAAAAACCTTGACTATCTTTAAGGAGCAGAGGGCTAAGCAGGTAGCATCGAAAATTGCTGCTTCCTGTTTAGCCCTTTCCTCCACCCTCGCTCCACCACAGAATGCTGCCAACATGCCCCGATGCTAACAGCATAGCATCTGGGCGTATTAGGGACTTATCTGGGATCTTTCAAAGGTACTACTCATGTAGGTGCCTTTGGAAAATACAGGATAAGGCATTTGCATGGGTAACTAGGGCAGTTACCCATGCAAATGCCTTCGAAAATGCCTCCCACAATATTTAAAAGGAAGCATACAACATACCAGACTTCTGTGAGCAATAGGAATACTCACAATGAAGATATCAATGATAATTTCAAACACTAAATATACAAACCAAGAGATAAAAAATCATAAAGGTAAATATATAAAAAGAAAGACAAATAAAAAAAGAGGGGGAGGGGGAAAAGATGAGGGGAATGGGAGGGAGGAAAAAGGGGAAGGGGAAGGGGAAGGGAAAAAGAAAGAAGAAGGGGGAGGGGAAAGAAAGGAGATCAAGAAACATAAAAATACTAAAACGTGCCATGTATTTCATAGTCCAAACTATAAAAGAAGGTAAAAATAAACATAAAAACCTAAGTTAAAATTGTCGCTAACAAACTGTGTTAAATATGGGAGCACAATTCATACCAAGACAAAGTAGCAGTAAGTACTATTATATAAAGAAAGATGGACAAAATGAAGCAATTATTGCCCAACAATGATTACACAGCATAGTAGTGTACAAAATAATGCACTTAGAAAACAAGAAATGCGCACATAACAATTAAAAACATACCTGTAGACAAACAGAAATATATTGCCTGCACTATGTCAATAGAAAAAATGCTAAGGGCCTGATTCTGTGCCACGAATAATGGGGATGGACATTCCAACGGGATAAGAATCAAGATCCCCTCTGTATGTCTGGTTCAGACCAGATGTACAGAGGGGATCTATGTCCGGAACGGAATGAGCTCGTAAGCATAAAAGAGCCTTTGAATAGTAATGCAGCTCTTCCCACCAAGAGAAGGAAACTCCTCCCACCAATGACCGGAACTGACAGTATCTTGTCCGTATGTTTCATACGGAACCTGTAATTTTTCCCTTCTGTTCCTTTATCTGCTCTAATTGTCTAATTATGTTTGTAGATACTTGCTTGTATGTTTTATATATATTTTTAGATATTTTTATTTTCACAAATGGTTTTTGTAGTGGCCATTGACAACTTTTTTCCATCTTACAATCAGACCCCTTTACATATCATCCCACTACCTCCCGCAATACCCCAGTATAACAGACAATTGAACCCAAAGTCCTAATGTTACACATTACAATCCTACTATATAATAGTTCATTGAAGTTCATATATGTTATGGGGGGCCATTCCGATCCTTGTTAGTGGGTCTGGATGTCCAGACTCGCTAAACGCCCGGATTGTGCTGCCGGGGACAGAGCTCCCCGCATGCATAGCGTACTTGTGTGAGGAACTCTGTTCGTGGGTGGGAGGGGTGGGCCAAGGGAGGAGCAAGGGCGAGCACTGGGCAGCACTTGGCCCCAGACATAGAGGGCCAATTCTGAGGCCAGCCCTGTACATCTGGGGTCAGCCTGGTAGACGAGGTACTTACTCTATCTCAGAAATGGAATAAGTCCCTCTGGACGAGGGGGGACCGTTGAGTCTGGCAGAGAGAAAGAGGTGAGGAGTGCAGGGGGTGCCTCGTAGCCCGACTCTGGCCATGGAAGGACGGATCGGGGGTTGGACTGTGGGGAAAGAAGTTTGTCATTGGCGGCCTGTGAGCGCGGCTGCATTTTGAAGCCATGGTGGCATGGCAATAGGATGCGATGCCACTGGCGCTCCATTCAGGAGACTGGCTGGGCTAGCAGAGGATCTGCTGGGCATCCAACCTGACAGAATCGGGGCTCGGTCTGCATGCTCAGGCCGGTAAACCCAATTCTGATCCCACAGGCATGTCTAGCCTCCGAGGGATCAGAATCAGGTGCTATCACTTCACGCCCAGATTCTGTCAGGCCGTACAGGGCAGGATGTGCAGAATAGAATTGTCCGCAACATTTATATATCCCCAAGTTTAATTACCTGTTTAATGTAAAGTTATTGTTGTTATAATGTAAACCACCATGAATGGAAGACAGGGTGGTATAGAAGACATGTTAAATAAATAAAATAAAATAAAAGTACTTACTGCTACTTTTTATTGCTACAAATTTTATTGAAAGTGAAGATGATCTAAAACATTTGCTTCCCACAATCAAAGAACATAGTCTCAAAATGGGCCTGCACCTTAATGTAAAGAAGACAAAGATCATGACAACTGGCATAATCAACAGGTTCATCGTTGAAGAAGAAATTGAAATTGTGAACAACTTTAACCTACTTGGTTCAACTATCAATAAAGAAGCAACAAGCAGACAAGAAATCAGACGACGCATTGCTCTTGACAGAATGGCTATGAAAGACCTAGATAAGATTCTCAAGAGCAGAGATGTATCTCTCCATACAAAGATTCGACTTGTTCAAGACATGGTATTTTCAATAACATCATATGGATGTGAAAGCTGGACAGTGAAAAAGACAGACAGGAAGAAAATTAATGCCTTTGAATTATGGTGCTGGCGGCAAATACTGTGTATACCATGGACTGCCCGAAGAACAAACCAGTCGGTACTAGAGGAGATCAAACCTAAGCTTTCTTTAGAAGCTCAGATGACAAGACTTCGACTTTCATACTTTGGACACATCATAAGAACATAAGAACATAAGATATGCCATACTGGGTCAGACCAAGGTCCATTAAGCCCAGTATCCTGTTTCCAACAGTGGCCAATCTAGGTCATACGTACCTAGCAGTTTCCCCAAAAGACACAGGTTCCGCAATGCTTGTACTGGGTCAAGCATTGATATCCTGGGTCCCTTCTTAATAATGGTTTATGGACCTTTCTTCCAGGAACTTGTCCAAAACTTTTTTAAAACCAGCTACACTAACAGCCTTTACTATATCTTCCATTATGCGAAGAGAGAGATCATTAGAGAAAGACATCATGCTTGGCAAGATAGAAGGTCAACACAAAAGAGGAAGGCCAGCTATGAGATGGATCGATACAATAACAGCAGCTACGGGTACCAGTCTGACTGAAGACCAAACACAATTTAGGATAGCTATCCAGAGGGTCGCCATGAGTCAACTCCGACTCGACGGCACTTAACAACAACAACTGCTACTTTTTATTGCTACAAATTATGCTTTGCATGGTTAACATAGCTTGCTAGCGACAATTTTGTTTTTTATGTTTATTTTTACCCCTTTTATATTTCATATTACTATATTTTAGTATTTTTATGGTTTCTTGATCACCTTTCTTTTTTCCTTTCCTCTCCCCCTCCTCCTTTCTTCTTCCCTTCTTTCCCTTTTTCTTTCCTCTCCTCTCCCTCTTTTTTAATATTTATTTTTATACATTTCCTTTTATGGTTTTTAATCTCTTGGTTTGTATTTTTAGAGTGTTTGAAATTATCATTGATATCTTCATTGTGAGTATTCCTATTGCTCACAGAAATCTGGTATGTTGTATGCTTCCTTTTAAATATTTTGATTTTATGGTTTATTTCTTTTGTATTCATATTTATGTATTCTTTTTATTTATGTGTTGTATTGTATTTTTAGACTCCTGATGAATACTAATTTTGGCAAAACTTGGCCAAGTCAGGCTTTACAATAAAGTACAATTATTGCTCATAATCTCCTTCCACTTTTTTGCTAAGTAAATTGTTCTACTATAGAAACCTTCCTTCATTTTTTCCCTTTGACTATACTCAGATTTTAGCAAGGACTTTGAAACTATTTCACATTGGCAATTTATAACCTGAATGTCCTTGTGATAGACCCTAAAGTGACTGATTGGGTAAAAAACTGGTTGAGAGGCAAATTCCAGAATGTAGTAAATGGAGTTCACTTTGAAGATAGGATGTTACTAGTGTTGTGCCTTTGGAATCAGTCCTTGGTCCTGTGCTTTTTAACATCTTTGCAAGCAATGTTCCAGAAGGTCTGTTGGGAAAGGTATGCCTCTTTTCAGATGACACCACAATCTACAACAGTTTAGACACCCTGGAATATAGAGATGATGGGCCTGATTTTCAAAGGCATTTACACAGGTAACTTCCCTAGTTACCCATGTAAATGTCATATCTGGATTTTTGAAGGGCACCTACAAGGGTAGTGCCCTTCAAAAATCCCAGGTATGTCCCTAACGCGCCCAGATGCTATGCGTGTTAGGGGCATTCTGGGGTGAAGCGGGTCGGAGGAAAGGGCTAAGCGGGTAGCAGTAATTTTCGATGCTACCTGCTTAGCCCTCTGCGCCTTAAAGATAGGTGAGGTTTTGCCTTTTGAAACGAGGGAGTCATAGGGTGAAGGTGAAAGGGGATAGACTCAGAAGTAATTTGAGGAAATATTTCTTTATGGAAAGGCTGGTGGATATGTCTGGCCAACAAAACTAAATAAATCAATAGGCCCATGTTCTTTTCAAATGCATTCTTCTCAAGTTTGGAGCGGTTTTTTTTTAAAGTTTGTTTTACCTATTCATGTTTTAAGTGCGTGTGTGCCACTTGATTGTAGTAGATATGTTAATTTGAAGGTATATGTGTATATAAGTGAGTTGCGCACACTTTAAATTTTTAGGCGCCCAAATGAACTGAATGCATGTTCATGAAGGGACATCCCAGCATGTACCCTGATTTTGGGCAGGCTCTCCCATACATTGTGAACATGTGTGGCTGTGTGCGTACATGCGTGTGTGTGTCTGTGTGTTCAATATGCTTTATCGATGCAGTCCTGGTTTCTAAGATGCTGCCATTTACAGTGAATAGAAACTGTAGCATGCAAGAGGGAACATAGGGAACAGCACAGGAGATGTTTCATTGAAGATTTTTATTCTTTATATTCAAGCTTTTGTCATATTTTTGGGAGCTGCAATGGTCAGAAGCCTTTGATTATAGCAAGGAACTCTTTTGGTGTGACCCAGTGACTCAAGGGTTTCAAAATGAAATCTCCAGAGACACCTTAGAGAAATCTTTCCTTTCCAGCCTCTCTCTCGCTGTTCCCTGCAGGCTGCACTGGAGGGGGATAATAAACAGTAACAGAGCAGCTGGATTATGGACCAAACAGCTCTTTGTGTTCTGTTCTATCCACTGCAGACTTGAGCCCCCTGTCCGGTTCCCTTCAAGAAAGCAGAGGAGAGGCTGAATTACGGAGCAGAGTGTCTCCGTTTTCTGTCTCTTGCAGTATCCGCCTGATCCCTTGCTTCCCGTTCCCTGCAAGCTAACTGGGAGACTGGAAAAAGGAGTGTCATTCCTAGTGCAAGCACTGTGTACGTATGTCTAGGGAAGGGGAGAATGTCGGAGGTAGTTATGGGTCAAAGAGGAGAGTGCTTAAGCATAGAGAGCAAAGTGTCGGGGGTCATCCTTAGATGTGGGGAATGTGTTTAGAAGGAATGAGTGGGTGAGAGAGTGGGAAGTGTGAACAGTTGATGCATACACTCCTTCAATCTACACCAAATCTCAGAGTGACAGTAACTCAAACACTTCTTTGGTGTGGTATTTGGAGACAAGTAACTGGGTGAGGAAAGGGGCTGGAGGCACGGTTCGCTGTTTCAGACTCCATATGCACATGGTGTAGTGGAAATGTAGCTGAATCTAACAGTGCACTCTGAAATGCTAATGTTTTACTTCCTGACAGGCGTGTGTCGGCAAAAAATTTTCACGGCTTCATTTTTCATCTTGTTTCATCTTTTTCAGTTTTTTTGATCACTTTTGTTTTTTTCAACAATAGTGCACACTATTGGAAATTAATTCACACTATGGACCAACAGTGCACACTAAATGACTTATCCTGGATCACTCGGGGGGGGGGGGGGACTGAAGAGTGACATCTGAAGACATGACTCTCAGGGCTATATAGACTGTCTATTTAATCATTAAAGCATGCCACCTCTTTTCAGGATACGTGTAAAGAGAATGCTTTCTTACTGAGACAAGCCACCGCTGTCAGTTTGATTGACATAGGGCTCTTTGCTAACAACGTGTTAAATCCTGCAAGGCATTCAAATCCATTTCATGTCATCAAATCTAATCGTTTCGGAATGGGGAATGAGAAGGATCGGCGATATGATTAAGATTACCAATCTAGCCATAATGAAGATGAACATCTTTAGGCTACAATCCTATATAAATATTGCAAGTCTCAACATAATTGTTATTGGTATCAGAACCACTTGCAATGTAACTTCAAAAAAGTTCAAATTCTGGAAGAAAATAGCGGCTTGCTTTCTTTGGCTTTAATTCCCTTGTCTTATCTGGCAATGAAGTGTGTGTGTGTGTGTGTGTGTGTGTGTTGAAGTGTGTGTGTGTGTGTGTGTGTGTGTTTTTACTCATCTACTGTACGCCGTAGTCCAACTGTCATTGTTTGAGTTTGTCTAAATCCCCCCTCTACCTGAAGGCACAACCTTATCTGCTGAAAAGCTACTGCCTTATAAGAAGTGAAAAGAGCCCAGAAAGGTCTCCTAGCAACTCCCAGGAATCCTTTCCAAGTAAGTCAGTTAAAACAGTGCTCTACGTGCAGTGTCTGCAAATTAGCAAACCGAGCTCATCCACTGAGTCACAGATGCCCACTGCAAAGCACAATAAACTCGGTAATAGAGGGTGAATTGCTCGAGAAGAAAATCACAGCAAAGCCTTGACAGCTATATCATTATTTAAATGATCTGGCTTAAATTTGACTGTGTGGTTACCATGGTTGAGGTCAGAGTCAAAATGGTTGTAAACAAGAAAGATACAGTTCATAATACTGGCTGGTGTCACCACGATGGGGTTTGTTTGTTTTTTGGGTTGTTGTTTTTTTTACTTCCCAAGGATCAACACAGGAAATGCTCAGTGAAATACATAAAAGAGGCACCCTGTGAAGGTGGCATGAGTGTGCACAATTCTCTGTTTGCTCTAGGGCCCTTCAGTGCAAAACCGAAATGTGTGCATGATGAGAATGGGGCGCTGACAACAGCAAACAGTAAGAAAAGTCAGGGAGGCAGCAGGATGCCGGAGGTACAGGCAACAGAAAATAAAAAGGTATTAGGTGCAGTACTAGACAAACTGTGATGTCAAGTCAGATGATGGATACCAGAGTATTGGCTGCATATGAGCTAAGAGGAGTTTTAAGAACATTACATTTATATACAAAAATGGTTAAAATTACGAATAAAAAGCCTTTTGTGCAGCGACGATTATAAATGCATAACGACTGAAGTCACAGTGTGATAATGCTTCAGTCTGGTGCTATGTTTGTACGATGGTCCACATATATATATATTTTATGATTAATCACATTTATAAGCTACAATGATACACTGTATCACAATGTTGTGCTGTTTTTCTATCAGCATATATTGTCTAGAGTTATGGTAATTTGCATGCCATTAGTTTACTGTAGCAGGAGTAAACCTATGTTTTAGCAGATGTATTGGGAAACCACACGGAAGCATTCAGCGTCTTTTGGCTGGGAAACTTCCTTTTGCCTCCAGCACACTTCCAAGGCACCTCCCTTCAGACACTGTTCACATTGCTTTTTCACTTTCTCTCTCTTAGAGGTCAACACCTAGCTCCTTTTTTTCTCTCCCTAGATCTGTGGAAGCATACCAGTTTTAAGCATTTTGATGCTTTCACTAAATCAAGGGAAATTTCTGCAGCTGCGCTCAGCAGGCTTCCAGAGAAATATGAGTTTAAACCATAGCCTTAAGCAGTGTGGAAAACCTGGCTTGAATCATTGCCAGTATAGTAGACAGGTTACCTTGGATGTGAACTTTTACAAACTCTATACAAGACATTAGTGAGATTTATGGATGATTACAGATACAGAAGAGGTATTCTATATGAAGGCTATCGAAAATGGGAGAGAGTTTTCACCATAAGCCACATGAAATGAGATTTAAGTGCTGAAGAAACATACACAGGGCTTTCCCAACCACTAGGCAAGACTAGGCGATCACCTAGGGCGATAGATTCCGAGGGGCAGCAAAGACAGGCAGCAGTTGAAGCAAAACAATAGATCCTGACAGCCACACAAACTCAAAGAGCCATCAGCACGTTATTTTATCTGCAGGGAGAATGGGCAAAGCTTAATATTTAAAAGTATGGAGGGGGATTTTAGAAGAGCTGTCCAAGTGCAATCTGGGATGTCTAAGCCAGAGTGTCTGAAAGAAAAGGCAGGCACGTCCAGTTCCAGAAGTGATTGCACAAACACAGACATGCATTTTTTTTTATTTATTTAGCATTTCTTATATATTGCCTTTCATGATATCAAGGTGGTTTACATTGAACAAACTGAAATTATATTGAACAGGGCACTATAACTTGCAGATAACTATTTTGCAGGGAACATGGGCTATGGAGGGTTAAGTGGCTTGCCTAAGACCACAAGGAGCACCTGTGGGACTAGAAACCCCAGTCCTTCTGGCCCAAGGTTGCTGTCCTCTAGTGGGATTTGAACCCCCTAACCTTCCAGCCTGAGGTGTGTGATTATCAATGTCTGCATAGACATCCCCTGAACTGTACTGCAAGACCTGGATATCAAGGGTTAGGAGCAAGGCAGCCAGGGTTCAAGTCCTACCATTGATATTGGGCTGAGCACTGGGGATGATGGAGCGCTCTCTTCTCTATACCCTCTGGAGGCTTTTCAGTTAAAATGAACACTTTCAGATGGCTGTGCATGGAGCAGAGCACTTTCAGGTTCCTGTTCATGTATGGAGTAGATATAACTTTAATGTCCATGGTAATTCTGAGATTAGGCAGGGGCATCTAGAATCCTGGGATGCTCCTCTGCACCCTTGTTCAGACTTGGACAGCCTCATGCTGGGTGATGTCCCCAGAGCTGATATCTAAAATGGTTCTGGAGATGTTGCTGTGCTTTGGACTTCCAAAATGACACCCATGATGTCAAATTATGAATATTTATAGGATTGTTGTGGGGGGAGTGTTTTTTTGATGATCATGATTGTTGAGTTTAATTATCAGAATCTTGGAGGTAGGGGTGTGTGCAAGGCTGAAGGTTCATCGAGGGCACCCAATACCCTTGCAGCAGCCTTGGATGCAGAGATGAGAAAGAGGAAATTGAAGAGCTAAGACACAGTGGATGGAGGAATTATGAAGTCTGTGGCTGAGAGGGCAGAAGCGGCAGGTCATAGAGAACATGGAGAGCATTGCAAAAGGAAAGTGATGTGTTGCCATTTAAATGGCATTGCCATTGAAGGTCCCAGAGAGGGGTGGCAGCGATGGCAATGAGGAAGGGAATGGAACAAGGGGGGTTTGCAAGACTGAGGGTTTGCCTCATATCCTTGCACTGGCCCTGGTCACAGGGAAGTACCTGCATGCAATTTCCATTGAACATTTCCTAGAAAGGTTTGAGCTAAATATAAATATCAAGGCACCAAGGGGGCATTTTCCCTTGTCAATCTTCTCAAATGTGAACATGTGAGAGAAGGGTATATAAAAGGAAACAACTTAGTAGAAAAGTGAAGGGTAAGCAGATGTTTGGATTCTCTAATATTGTCTATGTGCAACTCTTTGAATGGCCTACTTTTGATGGGATAAACCTCAAAAACCTTAAATAAATAACAAATTAGAGACTGCCTACCAGAACTACATTTTTAACTTAAACTTTTCATTAAAATGCCCAAATCTATATAGCATTCTTGGAGGGGATCAATACAAGCGGAGATTTAGTTTTTTTGGCTTTTGATTCAAGTGCTTTCTATGCTATTTTTTAAGTGGTATTTTTTTTTTTCAATTCCTTATCCAGTAGTGCACTGGGTTATTATGATTGATTGGTTTATGGAAGAGAATTTCCTAACTTTAATACGATCAAATTACTTATTCCAATAGCGGCAGCTGCTATGTTTATGTTTATATTTAGGTTTATTAAAATGTGACATACCACCCTTCAATAAATAGCACGTCGGTTTACAATAAAATCAGTTAAAAATCAAAGAGGAAAGGAAGTCTATAATATAATAGGAAAGAGAAGATTACATTCTTACTAAAAAGAGGAGAGAGAGGAGGGGCTAGGAGGAAAAAGGTATCATCGGTGGGGACTCGGTATAGTAGGTGTTAGGATTATCAAAGGCTTCATGGAACAGAAAGTTTTTGAGCTGGGATTTGAACTTAGTGTAAGAAGGTTCCGGACAAAGAGCAGAGAAGAGATTGCTCCAGTTAGAGTCTAGGAAGTAGAAAGTAGAGTGTCAAGTTGATTCATATTTGGCTTGAGAAGCACAGGGAAGGTGTAGGCAACTGGAATGAAGTGAGTGGAGGAAGCAATGTGGCAGGTAATGAGAGAGAAAAGGTAGGATGGAACACCTGTGTGAAGAACTTTGTGAACCAATGTAAGAATCTTCAAACAGATGAAATACTGAATGGGGAGGGAGCTTGTGGAAATGAATCAGAAGGGGGGTAACATGGTCATAGTGAGAAGAATGGGTAAGGAGGCAGATAGTGGTGTTCTGGATGAGTTGGAGTCTGTAAAGCTGGTATTTGGAGAGTCGGCCATAAATGACGTTAAATAGTCTAATCATGAAATGACAACACAGGAAGAAAGGAAAGGACAAACAGCTCTGATCTAGCACAGGATGAGGAGGGATTTGCAGATGATGGAGGTGATATGGTCATGAAAAGCGAGTGCTGTCTATAGAATGACACAAGATACTGAAAAGAAGAGACCAGTGGAATAGGAGCACTGAAGAGAAAAGGCACAGAAACAGGTGAGGAAGAAGTCCTAGTTAGCCAAGTAGCTGAGGTTTTACTGGGGATAAGTAAAAGTTGATTTTCTTGCAGCCAAGTAGCTACGTGGGAGAGGTAGGTATTAAGTAAAGAGAGGATGGATCTGTATGAAGTAGAAGCAAAATGTCATTAGCATAATAAGCAGAAATACCAAATTGATGGAAAAGGAGTGAAAGGGTGGAGAGAAAGATACTGAAGAGAAGTGGAGCAAGAACAGAAGTGTGTGGGACACCACAGTCCAAAGGGTAAGAAGCTGAAGTTGAGGAGTTGGAGTGGACTGAGAAAGATCGGTCAGAGATGAAAGAGCCAAATCAACGAATAACAATGTTGTGGAGACTAAAGTTGTGCAGATAAGAGAGGAGAATAGGGTTACTGACCAGATCAAAGGCAGAGGAGAGATCATGCAATGTGTGCCTTCGAGTCAGTCCTGACTCCTGGTGACCCAGAAGCTCCTGGGTTTTCTTGGCAGTGTCACTGGAAGTAGATTGCCAGGCCTGTCTTCTGAGGCAATGGAGGGTTAAGTGACTTGCCCAAGGCCACAAGGAGTGCTAGTGGGAATCAAACCCTGGTTGCTTGGTTACCAAGCCAGTGTTGTAATCACTAGGCTACTCCAAGAGAGACAATGAGAGCAATATTAGCTTGTCAATGGATTCATGAACTTCTTTAAGGAGAAACAATAGAAAGGTCTTTTACTGTAACCGGGTCGAAGGTTGGCTTGGCAGGTGTGAAAGGTGTTAATGCTGTCTAGATGAGAGACAAGCTGGAAAAAGACAAGTTAAATGCCCTATCTATGAATTTTCAGCAGCACTATCCTGATAGTGTCTTGGAAAATTCTTGAATAGCACCCCTGAACATAATGCAAGGAAGGGGAATTCCACCTAACTCTATGGTGCATGTCTATCAAAGGGCATTAGCTGCTATCGCTCGGGCTATCACTGATTTATCATCCAGCAGTAGCAGCTAACACATGAGAAAAGCAGATATCACAGGCACGTTTTTGTGATATCTGGTTTTCGCATGGTGCAGGGGTGGGACCATGATCAGGGCAGGGAGTAGGCAGCATTATATTTGGTAGCCACTGCACAAAAATATATCACATGGTAGCTGCCAAAAATGGCCTGATCGCAGCTGCAGATAATGCTCCTGCCCTCCTCAATAGTAACAACAAAAATGATCTCATGATCTCATGGTACTGCCCCCTAGCATGAGGCTAGAGGTCAGCACTGCATGACTGAGGCCATTTCAGAAGGTCACAGAGGGCATGAGCAGAAAGGAACGGTCCTGCTCCCTGTTGCCACTGAACTCACCAGGATTGCAAAGTATGCCCTTGGCATGGGTGTCAGGGGTGAAAGGGCATGGGGGCACCCAATGCTGGATGGCTAGCCTGGAGTTGATTTTTTTGTGGTGGAGGGAGAGAGGGAGGATCAAGGGCCTTATTGGTTAGTTGGGATTCGATTGTATAGATCAGGGGCGTGGAAGGGAGGGAGGGAGGGAGGGACAGTTCACCAACTGACAAGCTAGGGGGGGGGGGGGGTTAATCAGTGCTTTAGGGGGGTAATGCTATTTTTAAAATATTGTCAATGCAGCAGATCTTTACATCCACTGACAATGTTGTTGCATTGGGGGGGGGGGGGCTGATCATGACATGGTGGAATGCAGTGATTGGGGCACAGAGCTAGTAAGGAACTACAATACTGATAGGAAGGAAGACACAGACCAGAAGGTATTCACAGGTAACTGTGCATAGGGCAAAGCGGCCACCAGCCCGACTGTCATGCTGCCCCTCACTCATCCCCTAAAAGCTCGCATGAATAGATGAGTTTTCAGACCTGTTTTAAAAGTCTTAAAGAGGGTTCAGTACACAGGCTTGGTGGCAGTGCATTCCACAAAATAGGAGAGATGAAGCAGAAGGCTGAACATCTTGTGCTCTCCTGCCTTGCTTGAGAGACTGGGGGAATATTTAGGTGGTTTCCATGAAGGGACAGCAGAACTCTAGCAGGGGCATGAAGGGAGACTGAGGAGGCTAAGTAGGAAGATGTATTGGTGTATAAAGTTTTGTGGTCAGTGTAAGTATCTTGTGATGGATCTAGTAGGAAACAGGGAACCATTGGTCTTAAAATAGGAGAGGATTGACATGATCAAACCTCTTAGCCTGACGTAGAATCTGGACGACAATATTTGAAAGGACTGAAGGCATTTCAACTCTGACTGGAATAGACCAAAATAGATGGGATTACAGTAGCCAGGCATTGTTTGTCCAGGGGGAGGGGGGGGGGGTGCACTGATCCTCCCACAACTAAGCATGAAAGTACATTGGGCAGAGTAGTCAAGAAATGGACAGAGAGTACAAAATTGCAAGGAAAGATGCCCTGATAACAGAGCTAACCTGCCTTTTAAATGAAAGATCAATGTCTAGATAAACACCAAGATACTTAAAATGAGGATTACACTGAATAGATTGACCATCTCGAGTAGGAGAAAGGGTAGAGGCAGTGGGTCTCTGTGATAAATCCAAAACCCCTGTGGTATCCAGGGCCGGATTTACCTATACGCCAACTACGCCGTGGCGTAGGGCCCACAGCTGGCAAGGGCCCACAAAAATTGAACAAATAGCTTTTTTTAAATTAAATTTAAAAAAAACGTTGGCTGCTGCCGCGGCAGCATGGACTGTCCCACGGGGCCCCCTCTGCTGCCGTGGCAGCATGGACTGTCCCGCGGGGCCCCCTCTGCCCGGTTGAGCCCCTCCGTGCCGGCTTTGAGAGGTGCGAAGGGAGAGTGTCTCCCTCGCGTCTCTATTAAGCCTGCAGGGGCTGATGGGAAATTTCCCATCTGCCCCTGCAGGCTTAACAGAGACACGAGGGAGACACTCTCCCTTCGCGCCTCTCATAGCCGGCACGGAGGGGCTCAGCCGGGCAGAGGGGGCCCCGTGGGACAGTCCATGCTGCTGCGGCGGCAGCGGCAGCGGCCAGCGTTTTATTTATTTTTTATTAAAGTTTACTTGAGCCGATGGGTGGGGGGGGGGCTGGGACTGGAAATGGGCTGGGGGGGGGGGTTAAGACTGGAGTTGGGCTGACACGAAGAAACCAGAAGAAAGTGGCTGGAGCAATTGCAGCTGAAAAAAATGCACAAAAGGTAGAAACATATCTCTTTATTTTGAATTTATTAATTGGAATATGTCAGCTCTGGTAAATGTGCATCATTAACGTCTGCGCTTTGTTTAGTACAAGAGCAAATTAATGTATAGTTTTATTTCTACAGTGTTGTACATTCCAAGTTCGGCTTTTGGGATTCCCAGTTTAATTATGACATCAGGGCCAACAGCGCGCAGCTGATCCAGCGTGCTCGTTTTTATCTTTTCTGGGGGCCCACAATTTTTGTTGGCGTAGGGCCTCACTCAAGGTAAATCCGGCCCTGGTGGTATCTGTAGGGGGAAAGCTTGGAATGCCCCTACAGATGCTGCAGAGGGTTTTGATTTACTGCAGTCTTTTTGCAGCTACTGCACTGTTATATGGGAAGTTTCAGATTTGTTGCACTATAAGAGAGAACATTTTTAAACAATAATCTTCTTGGAGCGATGATAAGATATGTTGGGTCTCTTCAAAACGGCAGCAATAGTGACAAGTGAGCTCCATAAGTTTATAATTATGTACTGGTCTGATTTAAAGGGATCATTCACAAGAATAGTGCACAGAAAATGAGAGTGAAGCAAAAATAACATGAATTATGAAGACACATTGCAACAAAAATCATGAAACAATAAGGAAGTTGAAGATTGATTTTACATACTACAATTTGCTGAATGTACTTGGTGGCCATTATTGTGATATGTATATTTGGTGCCACTGTTGCTGTGGATAACAGTGCTGAATGTATGCGATATACTATATTTAAATGACATAGCTAGCCTTTAAAAA
Organism: Ichthyophis bannanicus; assembly: GCA_033557465.1. Lineage (NCBI taxonomy): Eukaryota > Metazoa > Chordata > Amphibia > Gymnophiona > Ichthyophiidae > Ichthyophis > Ichthyophis bannanicus. Next base: position 1,792,340,265 of record CM066032.1, on the reverse strand, counting down.
TACCACTGACTGCAGTGTTTGAATAATGAGCCTTAGAAACTCAAAAGAGAAGGTCAATAATGCTGTTAATATGAAACCTAAATGGTTCTGAAGTGTTAATTCCCTCTATCCTTTCCCAAATCCCACTCATTTCAACTTCCATTCTTACTGTATAGACTGACCCATCAATTGATGAGTTAAATTTAGAGAGAAGTACTTGGCATTTGTTACAAGGGAAACATCTGAAAATAATTTCAGTGGTTCTCAACCCAGTCCTCTGGACCCTCAGGCCAGTTAGGTTTTCAGGATAGCCACAATGAATATGCATGAGATAGATCTGCATACAATAGAAGCAGTGTATGTAGATCTATCTCTTGCATATTGTCGTGACCCCAGCTCCGGCCGAGGGCCTAGAGGCATAGGGCTGCCATTTTTAGTCCTCTAATAAAGGAATTAAACACTGTTCTTGTCCACAGGGAGGCATTCTGGGACTTGTAGTTTTTCCTCGTTCAAGGATAGTCATGTAAGCCAAGGGTTAAAGGCAAAGACAAAAGTTTATTTTTCCCCAAAAAGCACTAAGGTTCAAACACACAACGTCAGGATATTCTTCTCCAAGCAATACTTCAGAAATTATACATAAGCTGGAACTGAGGAAGCCTCATAAGCTTTTAAAACATGTGCAGTTGTTTTCATAAGGTAATCAGTAAAACAAAATATGGCTTCTCTGTTTAAGCAAAGTTAAATGTCCTCATTTACCTTCTGCTCCTTTAAACACAAAAATGTAGAAGCTGGCAACGTTCTCTTGAGTTAGTAGGTATTTCTTAGCCAAACAAAACTAGGTTCCTTCACACTGCTTCTCAAGACCTTTCTTTATCAAGCATTTCTTATGAACAGACTTTGATAGCTTCTGTCTGGCATAATGTACACTCCATTGGCAATTCACCTGATATGGAGGTTAGCTCCGCACAGTCCACTTGCATATCCTCTTGTTCTAAAGCATATACGTCTGGCTCTGAACTCCCACAATCTGCTCCTCGGTGAATGCTCTGGGGAAATCCCTGGACCTCCCTCCAGCACTGGTTTCCCCGGTAAGGAATGTCTGTACCTCTAGCATGGGATATCTCTCCCTGGTTCAGTTGCCTTGGTTCCTCTCCGCTGTTCAGCCACGGTTCTTTGCTCCAGGCTGGGTTCTGGTTACTTCTAGCTATAGCCTTGTTCACCCACCTTTGAGCGATTTGAAACCTTCGGTCCAAGACCCGAGGTAGAAGACTTCCCTGCTTTCTTTCTCTAAGCAAAGCACACATGGTTTCTTGGCTCTCAGGCTCCTTCCATGTCCTTCTCCTTCCCCTGATGTTTCCTCCTCTGAATTCCTCTCTCTGAACTCCTGGAACAGCTGACACACGCTGAACTCTCTGAACCTGCCCACAATTCTGGATTGGGACTGGAACACAAACAGTTTGAACCGCAACCTGATCCTGAACCCCAACTCCCTTCTCCCCTTCTGAGCAGGGTTTATAAGGCTGCTTCTTAGCTAGCCTTTCTCTGTCTCTGCACAGGTGTTTGCCATTACCCCCTAAGCTTGCACTTACGTCAGCAGAGCTTGGGTGTGGCAAACTGGCTCTATCAACTCCGTGCTTTCTTTCTTTGACTGCAGTCTGGAACCTATGAATCTCAGGAATGTCTCTTTCCTTAAAGGTATGTTCACTATCTTTTCCTATTTCCATCGGTTCAGCAGAGCTCTCCTCATCACAATATTCATTGTTGATACCCTGAAAACCCAACTGGACTAGAGGTCCCAGAGGACTGGGTTGAGAACCAATGATTTAGATCAATAGTTGGTCATCAGTAAAAAAAAACAACAACAGAAAACCAAGTAAATTTCAAGGGGGAGATAAATATTTATAGTTGGTACAGATTTTTGTACCATAGGCAACATGACTATATACAAAGGGAAATATACTGAACTACACACCTCATAGATACATAAATATATTTTATAATCAGAAAGAATTCGGTAAACCATTCCATCTTAACATATGAAAAAAAGTAGACAGGACTACATACAGAAAATCTGAGTGTGGAGGTGTTTGATTTCACAGAAACTAGGTTAGCTGGTTTTGACTTGCAGGACTGCTCATAAAAAGCTGGGGAGTTTGATAGATCTTTTCTCATTTCTTTCAACAGCTACTGTCTCAAAGCTCTTAACAAGAGAAAGATGGCTGGGAAACATTACATCACCAAAGCTATCACCACTGTTGCTATTTCTGCTTCTGTCCAGATGGATACCCTGATTCACAGAGAGAAACTACTTCAGGATGACAAATCCATGCACATCTACTCCCGCAGGAAACTGGTAGTGGAACTGAAAGAAGAGGTGGTAAGGCCGAGAAACATCTGCAACAATCAGGGCTACATTGATGAAGTGCTGCTTCGAGCATCTAAAATGGAAAACTCCAGCAGAGGGGAAGATGAAACTGGACCACAAGATGACAGCTAGACCCAGGTTACTACAGCCACTAAACTCTACACTCAACTGTACCTTTCTTCTTGCTAAAGAAACAGTATGCATCTCTGGAAGTGGAACATGAGAACCCATTCCAGGAAAAAGAGGAACTGGAAAATATAAAGCTGAAAGCTGAAGGATCAGCAGTCAACGTATTCAGGGAGCAGAGTCACGGTGATGGTTGGTGACTCCCTTCTAGGAGGCAAAAAGGCTTGTATATGCCAATCAAAGATGATGTTCTTGGAGGTTTGTTCTCAACTAGATGCCAAGATCTAAGACATTATGAAGCAATAACAGATACAGTGTAGTTACTCACCTGTAACAGGTGTTCTCCAGGTACAGCAGGAATCAGTCCTCACATATGGGTGACGTCGGCACCGATGGAGCCCTCGTGCGGAGCAATTCCCCAGCTTTCAAAGAAAGCCTTTGGGATTGCATTGCGCATGCAAGATCCTCTTCCCGCCCAAGGGTGCCATTTTACTCAGTCAAATGACATAGCTAAAAAGACGGCAAAAAGAATAAAAATCAATAATAGGACTGCAACTCCAGGGGACGAGGGAGGGTCGTGAGGGCTGATTCCTGCTGTCCCTGGAGAACATCTGTTACAGGTGAGTAACTACGCTTTCTCCAGGAACAAGCAGGAAGTCAGTCCTCACATATGGGACTCCCTAGCTATAGGTTACCTTGAACCCCTAGCTGAAAAATGGCTCCCTCTAGAAGAGCCGCAGCAGCTGTGATAGGAATTCAGCAGAGACACAACACCCCCTGGTTGCCTGACACCAGAGGACTGGAGGGTAATAGTTGCCTAAACCTCAAATAAGTTAGGGAGTACCGCCTGGCTGAAAGCACTGTCCCATTGGGACTCTCCATCCAAGCAGTAATGGGTTGCAAAAGTCTGGCTTGAAGACCAGGTTGCAGCCCTGCAGATGTCTGCAAATGGAACAGAGCGGAAGTGAGCCACTGATGCGGCCTTAGCCCTGACACGGTGGGCCATGACTCGACCCTGCAACAGGAGGTCGGCCATCCTGTACGCCCAGGCAATGCAGTCTGCCACCCAGATGGACAACGTGCGCTTGGAGACAGGTAGCCGCAGCTTACTGGGGTCATAAGAGACGAAGAGTTGAGTAGCCCTTTGATGTCCCCGCGAACGCTCCAAGTAGAAGACTAAATCCCTTTTATAATCAAGGGTATGCAGAACCGCCTCTGCCCGGCTAGCATGCAGTCTGGGAAAGAATGTTGGAAGAACCACCTCTTGGTTGAGGTGGAACGGAGAGACCACTTTCGGAAGGAACTTGGGGTGGGTGCACAGGACCACCCTGTTCCTATAGAACCATGTGTACGGTCTTTCTGACACAAGAGCTTGTAGTTCACTCACTCGTCTGGCAGATGTGAGTGCCACCAGGAAGAGCACCTTCCAGGAGAAGAAGTGTAGATGGCAAGCGTACATTGGCTCAAAAGGTGGGCGAGTAAGCTGTTGCAAGACTACATTCAAATCCCACTCGGTTGCCGGAGGATGAACCGGGGGTTTTAGTATAAGTAGACCTCTAAGGAATCTGGACACCAAGGGGTGAACCAAAAGAGGTTGTCCTTCCACTGGAGAGTGGTGTGCTGACAAAGCACTCAGGTGGACCCTGACAGAGTTAGATTTGAGGCCTAATTCTGAGAGGTGCAGCAGGTACTGTAACACCACTGGTACTAGACAAGAGAAAGGGTTTTCGTTGTGCTGGCTACACCACACCTCAAACCTACGCCACTTGAAGGCATAGGTTTTCCTAGTGGACTGCCTCCTTGAGGCCAGTAGCACTTCTTCCACGTTCTTAGGCAGGAGGAGAGAAGCCAGCACTAACCTTTCAGCAGCCATGCCATCAGTTTGAGGGACCTGAAGTTGGGGTGTAAGATAGAGCCCTGCTCCTGGGACAGGAGGTCAGGCTGAGTCCCCAGAAGGAGTGGGGTTTCCACTGCCAGCTGGAAGAGAAGTTGAAACCAAGGTTGTCTTGGCCATCTGGGGGCTACCAGGATGACCAAGGCCTTGTTCCAAAGGATTTTGAATTTATTTATTTACATTCTCTTATATACCGCGCTATTCTGCATCAGTTCTGCATAGAGTTCGGGCCACCAGAGGCGTGGGAGGAAATGCATACAGGAGGCCCACGGACCAGGAGATTAGAAAATCATCTGCAGCCATCCTTTGGGGGTGTGGCTGTCTGGAGCAAAAGTTGTCTTTAGATGCTAAAAGTTGGTCTTAAGAATAGTGTGAATGTCCAGAAATCAATAAGCCTGTACACTCAAAAATTAACCATTGGTAGTGGTTATAACTTGTAAATCAGTGTGTTTTTTATAAAGCTGCTAATAAGCTATATTATATACTACAGAAGGTCTCAGACTTATGAACAACGTGTCTCTAAACGAGAGCTTATATGTTCTCTTCGCATCAATGACCTTCTCTGTATTATAAAGTGCTTAGTGCTCTTAAATAATTGCTGCTTATAATAAAAATATAAATTCGCTTATCTTGAACACACGCTTGTGTATCATCAAAAGATGTTCCCAACTACAATGTTTCTCAAAAAGTCTCCCCAACGCCGACTTAGAGTACTGCTTCCGCGTTTCACTTAGCGTTTCTTCAGGGGTCACGTAGTCAGAACTGATGGCAAACTTTGATGAACGTTGAAAGTACAAGTTATAATTCCTTCGTGGATGTTTGACGCGGGCAGCACTTCTATCTGTTTGTAATGATTTTGGAGATATGAGTACTTTATTATTTGAAACAAAGTTTGTCATCAAAGATTGCCATCAGCTCTGACTACGTGACCCCTGAAGAAATGCTAAGTGAAATGCGGAAGCAGTACTCTAAGTCGGCGTTGGGGAGACTTTTTGAGAAACATTGTAGTTGGGAACATCTTTTGATAATACACAAGCATGTGTTCAAGATAAGCAAATTTATATTTTTATTATAAGCAGCAATTATTTAAGAGCACTAAGCACTTTATAATACAGAGAAGGTCATTGATATGAAGAGAACATATAAGCTCTCGTTTAGAGACACGTTGTTCATAAGTCTGAGACCTTCTGTAGTATATAATATAGCTTATTAGCAGCTTTATAAAAAAACAACACTGATATACAAGTAATAACCACTACCAATAGTTAATTTTTGAGTGTACAGGCTTATTGATTTCTGGAGAAAAAGTTGGGCAAATGATGATTCTGTGGACTGGCAAAGAGCTTTATGGCTGGATGTCCCCAGCAATGGAAGATCTGCTGGGCTACTTCCGGATTCAGTTGCCACTCGTGAGGTTGGAGAATTCTGCTTAGCTTGTCTGCTAGGCAGTTCTCCTGACCTGGCAGATAAACTGCTTTGAGAGACATCCCTTGTTGGATTGCAAAGGAACAGAGGTCCAGTGTCTCCTGACAGAGGAGGCGGGACCCCGTCCCTCCTTGTTTGTTCACGTAGAACATAGCCACCTGGTTGTCTGTTTGTACTAAGACAGACTGATGTGAGAGAACATGAGAGAAGGTTTGAAGAGCTAGGCGTATCGCTTGGAGTTCTAAGAGGTTGATTTGTTGTGTCCTCTCCTGAGGAGACTACAACCCTTGAGTGTATAAGTCCTGGCAATGGGCTCCCCAGCCCAGCAGAGATGCATCTGTCATCAGCACTCTTGTGCATGAGGGAGGCTGGAAAGGCACTCCCTCGAGTAGGTTGGATGGCTGAAGCCACCAGGTCAACAACTTCAGTAGTCGTTTTGACATTCTGACCCTGTCTCAGAGTCTTCCTGTGGCTTGTGTCCACTGATCTCTGAGGCACCACTGAGCTGTCCTCATGTGGAGACGGGAGTTTGGGGTCACATGAACCGTGGAGGCCATGTTTCCCAGAAGGTGTAGAAAGTGCCTTGTTGATATCTGAGACTTGTGGCTGATTTGGTGTAATAGCTCCAGAAGCCTGTGTGCTCTTCCCTCTGGCAGGTAAGCCTTCGCTTGAAGGGTGTCTAGCCTTGTCCCTATGAACTCTAAGTTTTGAGTGGGGAGCAAAGTGGACTTTGCTTGATTTATGACAAAGCCTAGATGTTGCAATATGCTGATAGTGCGAGCTGTGGCCTGTTGGGCTTCTTGAGGCAGTCGTCCAGGTACGGGAAGACAAAAATTCCCTGGTTCCTGAAGAAGGCCGCCACTACCGCCAAACATTTGGTAAATACTCTGGGGGCAGAGGCTAGGCCGAATGGAAGTACTCTGTACTGATAATGGTTTCCTCCCACTACAAATCTGAGATATTGTCTGTGGTCTGGTTGTATGAAGATGTGCGTATAAGCATCCTTCAGGTCTAAAGAGCATAGCCTGTCTCCTTGGTGGAGGTAAGGCAGCAAAATTCCAAGGGAAAGCTTCTTGAACTTTTCCCTCACTAGGAACTTGTTTAAGTTTCGCAGGTTGAGGATGGACCTGAGGCCTCCTGTTCTCTTTAGTATCAGAATATACCTGGAGTAAAAGCCTTGTCCTGGCAGGCTGTGGGGCCCCGGCTCCACTGCCTGATCCTCTAGAAGACCGGCCAACTCCTGTAAGAGGAGGTTCCTGTGCAGAGGGGGTCTGAGAGATTCTCCTGGAAAGTAGGAGGGAGGTACCTGGTTGAAATGGAGCAAATAGCCCTTTTGGACTATTTGTAGGACCCAGGTATCTGAGGTGAATGCTGGCCACCTGTGAGCGTACAGGGTCAGCCTTCCTCCTGTGCCAAGCCTGACACCTGGCTGGAGAGAGACTATGCTGTGGCAGTCAAAAAACCCCTACCGGTTGGGAAGGAGCCAGTGCCTGGGGCTTGGGGGTCTTCTGCTTACGTGGGCCATGCCTCTGTCCCTTGTCCTGCTGCTCCTGTTGGGGAGTCGGGGCAGCCTGGTGAGTGGGGTAGTTGCGGTAAGCAGCACCCTTCCTCGGGAAAAAGGGCTTTTTACCTGAACCCTTCTTTTTAGAAGGGGCAGATGTCTTCTTGGAGAGTCTTATCCGGGTAAAGTACTCTGTCTTGATTTCAGAAGCCTTCTCAGTCATGAATTTGCCAAAAAGGTTGTCACCTCAGCAAAGGACAGCGACCAACTTGTCCTGAACCCATGGCTCCAGGTCTGAAGACATTAGCCACGCCTGGCGTCGGGCACCGATGCCAGCTGCAGCTACCTGGGCCGAAGCCTTGAAGCCGTCATAGGCTGCTTGAGACATAAACTTCAAGCACTCACGAATCCCAGTAGACAAGTTCTTGAAGCGCTGCAAGGGTTCCTCGGAGATGTCAGCTGAGAACCCGGCAATCTCCTTTGCCAGGTCCCACAAGTACATGCCCATGTACAGCTGGTATGTTTGGACATGGCATGATAGCATCGAGCCCTGGTAGCGCTTTCTGCTGAGGGTATCCAGGTTCCAGGTCTCCTTCCAGGGGGCACCGAGGAGTGTGTTTTTTGGCTCTTGAGCCTGTGCATGGCCGATTCCACAACCATGGAGTTGTGCGGCAGCTGTGCCTTTTGGAACCCAGGACTCTTGCCGACTCGATAGATGGAATCAACCCGCTTGCTGAGATCCGGTATCGAGGCCAGTGACTCCAACATGCGGAGCATCAGCCGTTCCAACATTGGAGGAACCGGTACCGTAAGGGCTTCCCGAGGGGGAAAGTCATACTGGAGGGCTTCAAGCTCCTCAGCTCAAGGCTCCTCCTTGGTGTCCACCGGTAATGCCAAAGCCTTAAACATGTCCCTGACGAAGTCCGAGAACCGGGTATCCTCCAGGGGGGACCTTCTCCGAGGCTCGGACCCCAGCGAGTCCGATGGGACACACCAGGTCCGGTGGGTGTCTGGGGACTCTTCATCTTCCATTTCCCATGCCGAGTCCTCTGAGGAAGAATCGATGGGCTCTGGCCGTGAGGACTTCGATCTCGACCGCCCTGACTCCGAGGGCACCAACATCGATGACCTTGGTCCCGAATGGGAGGTCGAGGGAGACCTCAGCTGAGGATCGACTCGAGCTTGAAGAGTCTCGAGGATCGGCTCGGTCTGCTGGGTCGACTTGGACGTCGAGGTCCCAGTGGTCGGGGCGGATGGACCAGTGAGACCGGCCATCAGTGCCCACTGCTGCTTTAGTAGAGATTTCCATTAGTGCCCGCTGGTGCTTTAGTAGAGATTTCCTTGAGCAGAGTAGGTTATTTGAACTCTAGTAACCTTCTCAGCTTTGGGAACTGCTGACACCTAATCAGGAGTTAGTGGGCCTGATTACCTGAGAGCAGCTGAGGCCTGCATAAAAGGCTCCAGTGCCCTGCTCTGTTGAGGCTTTCCTAACAGGGACTCTACAGATCAACCAACAGTAAGGATTTGAGGGTTTATTCTTATTAAATTGCTAGCTTTCTGACTGGGAGCTTTTAAAAGGGTTTTTGTATATCTTTAAAGCAAAGTTACTTTCTCTTTGGTGCTTTAGTAGAAATTTCCTTGAGCAGAGTAGGTTGTTGAACTCTAGTAACTTCCTCAGCTTTGGGAACTGCTGACACCTAATCAGGTGTTAGGTCCCTCCCTACCCACCCCAACTCCCACCCACCTCTAGTGAGCAGTCTTGCTTTATAGGGCACCTCCTCATTTAACAAAGCATAGAGACTTGGAACAGCACATTTTGAATATAATTAAAGAGATTTAACTGCTTTTTCTCTGAAAGGACAGCTGGGAAACCGGCTGGTACTTGGTAGATCTCTCTCTTTTGCTTTAACAGATACCTAAGCTCCACGAACAGAACAATGGCTGGGAAAAATCGTATCACTAAAGCTGTTGCCCCCATTACAGCTTCTGCCTCTGTCCAGACAGAGGTCCTAATGCCAGTTGAAGGACAGGTTTCATGTGCAGGGTGCCTGCATGCTTAAGCTCTGAGGAAACAAGTGAAAGAACTCAGAGAGGAGGTAGCGAGGCTGAGGAGTATTCAACACAGTGAGAAGTACATTGATGAGATGCTTCTTGCAGCAACCAAGCTCTCCAGCAGAGGAGAAGATGGGTGCCAACAGAATGTCGATGGTTGGACACAAGTCACCAGGGCCTGCAAAATCACCAATCCAACTTCTCCAGCCCTTGAATTGAAGAACCATTTTGCAGCCCTGGAAGTGGAGGATGTGAAAGCATCCCTGGAAAGGAAAGAACCAGAGCTCAAGTACCCCAAAGTTGCAGAATCAGTGACCACAAGGAAACAAAGGGTAGTGGTGGTTGGAGACTTTCCTCTGAGGGGTACTGAAGTGTCCAGCTGCTGACCAGACTTGATGTCTAGAGAGGTATGCTGTCTGCCTGGTGCCAAGATCCAAGATGTTATGGAGAGTTTGCCGAGACTCATCAAGCCCACTGACTATTACCCAATGTTGCTAATCCATGTTGGAACAAATGATACTGCCAGGTATACCTCGGAACGTATCAAAAGAGACTTCATGGCTCTGGGACAGAGGGTGAAGCAGTTAGGTGCACAGGTAGTGTTCTCTTCAATCTCCCTGTTGAGGGTAAAGGCCAAGGCAGAGAGGCTCGCACCTGGAGATGAGTGCATGGCTGCGTGGATGGTGTCATCGAGAGTGTTTTGGTTTCCTAGACCATGGGATGCAGTTCCAAGGGTTGCAGAGCAGAGATGGCTTCCATCTGTCCAAGAAAGATCAACACGTCTTCGGTAGTAGACTGGCTAATCTACTGAAGAGGGCTTTAAACTAGATTTGTTGGGGATGGGTGAAGAAAGCACCCAGGTTGGTGAAAGCCCCCAGGTAGGTGATACATTGAATGCCTTTATGGAAATGGGTAATAGGGGTAACATATGGAAAGCAGTGTGTATAAATGCCCGTAGCATGGGAAATATGATCCCTGATGTTGAAGCTTTGGTGGGAGTGGCTGACTTGGATTTAGTGGCAGTTTCAGAAACATGGTTCACAGAAAACCATGATTGGAATGTAGCTATACCTGGCTATACTTTATTCAGAAAGGACAGGGTAGGAAGAAGGGGAGGAGGAGTGGCACTATATGTAAAAACTACTATTAAATCTTTGGAATTACAGAGCTTAAAAGGGAGCGAGGAGGCAATGTGGGTTAAACTAGAAAGAGGGAAAGAGAAAGTGATTTGCATTGGCATGATATACAGACCTCCCTCACAAGAGGAAGAGGTGGACAGAGAGTTAATTGAAGACATACGCAGCATTGCTAGGAAAGGGGAAGTGCTACTGATAGGAGATTTCAATATGCCAGATGTTGATTGGCACATTCCTGCTGCAGTATCTTCTAGAAGTAAGGAGATCCTGGATTCTCTACAGGGAGAACTACTCAGGCAATTGGTAACAGACCCCACACGTGAAGGGGCCATACTAGACTTGGTGCTTACCAATGGTGAAAGTGTTTCTGATGTTGTAGTGGGAGATCATTTTGCATCCAGGGATCACCAGATGGTGTGGTTCAGTATTAGGACTAGGGCTGTTAGAATCCATTCATAGGTGAGGATCTTAGACTTTAGGAAGACTAACTTTGCCAAGATGGGCAAATACCTCAGGGAGTCATTAGCGGGATGGGAACAGCTGGGGGATGTAGAAAAACAGTGGGCAAAACTGAAAGGGGATATTTTAAGGGCAAACAAACTTCTAGTTAAAATGGTAAATAAAGGTAAAAGGAAAAGGAGACTGCTATGGCTTTTGAAAGAAGTAGCTGAAAAAGTGAAGAAAAAGAGGGAGGCCTTCATGAAATACAAGAGATCACAGAGAGAGGAAGACAGGCATCTTTATTTGGAAAAACTTAGAGAAGCTAGAAAAGTAGTCAGGAAGGCAAAGATTCAAAAGGATCAGGAAATAGCCAATGCAATAAAATGGGGGGGATAAGACATTTTTCATATATGTTAGTGAGAAGAGAAAGGGCAAAAGTGGTATTGTCAGATTCAAGTGTGCAGGGGAAGAATATGTAGAAGCTGATCAGGATAAAGCAGAACTGCTTAACAAATATTTCTGTTCTGTGTTCACAGATGAAGAACCAGGAGCAGGACCTCAGAAAACACCCACAAACAGGGAACGGAAGTGAGGGTCATCTTGAACAATTTTCAGAAGACTGTGTTCGTGAGAAACTAGCTCAACTTAAGGTAGACAAAGCGATGGGACCAGATGGGATACAGCCTAGAATACTGAGGGAACTTGGGGACGTTCTTGAAGGTCCACTGACTGACCTTTTCAATGCCTCGTTGGAGTCAGGAGTGGTGCCAAAGGACTGGAGAGAGGCTCATGTGGTGCCTTTACACAAAAGCTGAAGTAAGGATGTGGTTGAAAACTACAGGCCGGTTAGTTTAACTTCGGTGGTGAGTAAATTATTGGAAACATTGCTGAAAGAGAAAATAGTGAGGTTTCTGGAGTCCAGTGGATTACAGGATCCGAGGCAACATGGATTCACCAGAGGCAGGTCTTGTCAGACAATTCTGATTGATTTCTTTGACTGGGTGACCAGGGAATTGGACCGAGGGAGAGCCCTAGATGTGGTGCATTTAGATTTCAGTAAAGCCTTTGACACTGTTCCTCACAGGTGACTTATAAACAAACTGAGCACCCTAGGGATGGACCCTAAAGTTACTTCTTGGGTTAGAAATTGGTTGGATGGGAGGCGACAAAGAATACAGGTAAATGGAGCTCACTCTGAGGAGAAGGATGTTACCAGTGGTGTGCCCCAGGGATCTGTCCTTGGTCCAATTCTTTTTAACATCTTTGTTAGTGATATAGCGGAAGGGCTGTCGGGTAAGGTTTGCCTCTTTGCGGATGATACCAAAATCTGCAATAGAGCAGACACCCAGGAAGGTGTAGATAACATGAGGAGGGATCTAGCTAAGCTTGAAGAATGGTCTAGAATTTGGCAGCTGGGATTTAATGTTAAAAAATGTAAGGTCATGCATTTGGGCTGCAGCAATCCAAGGGAGCAATACAGTATAGGAGGTGAAGTACTTTTGTCCACTAAAGAAGAGCGGGACCTAGGCGTGGTTGTGTCTGATGATCTTAAAGTAGCTAAACAGGTAGAAAAGGCGATGGCAAAAGCTAGAAGGATGCTTGGGTGCATACGGAGAGGAATGGCTAGCAGAAAAAAGGAGGTGATAATGCCTCTGTATAAGTCTTTGATGCGACCTCATTTGGAGTATAGTGTGCTATTCTGGATACCGCACCTTTAAAAGGATGTGAACAGGATGGAGTCAGTGCAGAGGGTGGCTACTAAAATGATTAGTGGTCTTCATTATAAAGCATATGAGGACAGACTTAAGGATCTTAATATGTACACCTTAGAGGAAAGGCAGGATAGAGGTGATATGATTGAGATGTTTAAATACCTCTGTGGCATAAATGTTCAGGGAGAGAGCCTCTTTCAATTGAAAGCAAGTTCTGCTATGAGGGGACATGGGATGAGGGTGAAGGGAGATAGATTCAGGAGTGATATGCAGAAATATTTCTTTACGGAAAGAGTGGTGGATCCATGGAATAGTCTCCCAGTGGTGGTGGTAGAGATGAGGACAGTAACTGAATTCAAAAAAGCATGGGACAAACACAGAGGATCTCTAAAGGTAAAAAAGGGACTGTTGTAGTTCTTGATATGGAAGGACAGACTAGATAGGCCATGTGGTCTTTTTCTGTTGTCATATTTGTATGTTTCTATTTTTCTATGAAGGCAGCCATGCTGCGCTCCAAGGCCGTCATTCTGAGACCGAGCTCAGAAGACTCTGAAGCCTCTGGCTCGGGTCCCGACGCTGTCGGGCCCGATGCCGGTTCTCCCGGAGGAGTGTCAATGAGGACAACAGTGTCTCCGGCTCCATGCAAGGTTCTTTTGCAGGGCGCTCCGTCTCCAAGGACCCGGGGCGGCGGTCAGGACTCTGCGACCTGGTCTGCGAGGACCCAGGCTGATCAGAGGCATCGAACAACACCGCCCTCTCAGGTTTCTTCTTCCTCAGGTGTTTCTGCAAGGAAGATCACTACTCAGAAGACCTCCAACGATGCTCAGAGTCAGATAGCTCCCGAGACGTCGAGGCTTCTGAAGAGGTCCGGACCCGGCTGGATTCGGACTCGGAGAAAATCCTTTCACACTGCTGATGCCTACTTCTAAGTGCCTTAGTGGATATTTTGCCACATTTGCCACAGACCTTCGGGTCATGGCTGGGCCCGAGGCAGCAGAGACAGCAGTCATGTGTGTCAGTGAGGGACATTAATTTTTTACACCGATCACACTTTTTAAACCTGCTGGCAGCCATCGGGGGAAAAAGGGTCCTTGCAAGGTCAAACGACCAGGCTGCAAGTGAAAAAGAAAAAATAAAGTGTGAACGCTAGTCACTAAGGACAAAAACGAAAAATAAGACCGGACTCGATACCAGTGTACCGAACCAAGGCAGAAAGGGGAACCGGGCCGAAGAAGAGAATCTTCAGGAGTTTTGTCGCACTTTTCCGTGAGGAAAGTTGGACTACGTCCGTTGGGCTCTGCGGAAAAAGGGAGACTGAGCAAGATGGCACCCTTGTGCGGGAAGGGTATCGCGCATGCGCGATGCAATCCCAAAGGCTTTCTTTGAAAGCTGGGGAATTGATCCACATGAGGGCTCCTTCAGTGCCGACGTCACCCATATGTGAGGACCAACTTCCTGCTTGTTCCTGGAGAATCAAGGCTACTATTATTCAGTGCTGCTGATCCATGATGGCATAAATGATACTGCTAGGTAGTTTATCATCAGAATATATCAAAAGTGATTACATGAGAGAGAAGGTGAAGCAGATAGATGCAGAAGTGATATTCTCCTCAGTCCTGGCAGATGAGGATAAAGGCTAGTTAGAGAAGCTCATACTCCAGAGATGAATGAATGGCTGCAGAGATAATGTCACTGACAGCATTTCAACTTCCTGATAATTCAGGGACTTTTTTGTGCATAACAATTTTTTATTAAGATATAAGTAAATAAGTACAACAATACAAAACAGTGTCAGACATCATCTCTCGGCATCCCCCACCACCCAACAGTATGTCTCACTCAAAGTTTAACAATTAAACCAATCCCCAGAATTAGAAAACTAACAAATAATGTATCCCCATATGAAGAATAGCCCTAATTATATCTGTGGACAAATATCCTATGATCAAAGTCAACATCCCAAAGTATAACATAACCTTCATCCTAGGGCTGCTATATCAAAGAGACAAAGAAAGAGAGAGAGAAGAAAGCAAGAAAAGAAAGGGAAACACATCACAGCCAAGGCATAATAACAGCCTTAATAATAAACCTTCACACCTATATATACCGGAAAGTCTGACTTCCTCCCTATCATAAGCAGTCATCAAATGAAGAGCGTTAACTATACAAACAGGTGCTAGCACACTCTCATAATATAAGGTACAAGATAAATAGTTAAGATAACATTCCAATACCTATCGAAGGCAGGGAGCCTGGAAGAAGGAAACTGTGTCTGATGCTAATCCCCCTCCAAACCCCCCCTCCCTACCCTCCCTCCCCCCTCCACTTCCCTCCCTCCCTCCCTGTCCCCCACCCCCCAAAACTCAACAATGAATATCTACACCTTCGTATACCGGGATCAAGATTTAGCAGGAACACACTGCTATTGCAGTAAGGAGTGACAGCAGGTACCTTCTTCTGGCTCTTGTCAGCGAACAATAATTAAAGGAAAACTAGTTGTTGCAGACCCCTTAATAGGTAAAAACAGTGCCCAAAGTTGTGAAACGCTATCTGTACGACCCCTAAGGAGAGCCGTAAGTCGTTCCATCCTGTATATATCCCATATCTTTATCCACCATTCAGTTAAAGTAGGAGCATACAACCGCTTCCAGAAACGACTAATTACCGAGCAGCTGCTAACAGTAAGCAATTTACCAACCTAGCTTTATCAGGAGGTATTATCAGTTCCGGGAAATAACCCAAAAGACAAAGTTCCGGCAGATAGGGAAGCTCCACCTCTAACATATTGGTAATTTGAGAAAGGACTGCCCCCCCCCCCAAAAGGCCTGAATGTGTCTACAATCCCACCACATATGCAGATATGTACCCCTCTGGCCACATAAGTGCCAGCAAAAGGAGACATCAGTCCTGCCCCATCAAAATAATTGCATAGGTGTGATAGACATCCAAAATAATATACGAAGTTGCGTGTTAACAAGCGATAAAGATATGGAACACTTATGCGAATAAGAGAAAATTTCAGTCCGAAACTCCTCCGTTTTATCAGGCATTTCCGTCTCCCAGTGTTTTTGAAAAGTTAAAGTAGAATAAGAGGCAGCTATTTCAAAAGAGAGAGTTTTATAAAGTCTAGTCAAGAGAGCCTTTGGGCGAGGGCTATTAAAGAGAAGAGTTTTCCACTGTCTTGGTGGCCTTGTTCCAGCAGAGAAATATTTCTGCTCCGAGAAACAATGCTTAAATTGGAAGTACTGAAAGTCTAATACCACCCAGCCAAAGAGATGTTCCATTTTTTGTTTGGACATAAATTTAAGATTTTCATACATGGAGGAAAAACTAGTTCGAGCACTAATTGTTTGGAGTCCTTCTCCAGCATATTCAATGAAGGGAAGAGATCCCAACACCGTAAAAGGAGATAATTTAGAAGGTAACATTGTTAGCTTGCTTATTTTTCCCCAACTTCTCCACACTGGTTCTAATAGTGCATGGTGTAAGAGTGTCCGATTGCTTATGCGTTCATCAAAAAAAAGGTATTGCTAATAATGGGATAGGAGTAAGCCAAGCAGCTTCTGCCTGAGCCCATGAAGAGCTCGGATCAGTTGTCCAAAAATGTAAAATGCGAAGACAAGAATAATGATAGTATAATTCAAAGTTAGGAAGTCCCAAACCTCCAAAAGACTTAGGACGGATCATCGTTTGCCACTTAATCCTCGGACCTTGCCAGATAAATTTAGTAATTAGTTGACGTATCTCTACGAAAAACCCTCTAGGAATGGTAATTGGTAATTGTTGAAAGAGAAATAAGAACTTTGGTAAAACCAACATCTTAATCACATTTAGGGGTATGTTTACTAAACCGGGCTAACGGTTAACCCGGGCTATCAATGGGACCTAGTTGCAGATAGCCCGGGGTTAACCGTTAGCCTGGTTTAGTAAACATACCCCTTATTCTGCCTAACCAGGAGACCATCAAAGAGGACCACTGTTGAAGCTCTTCCCTCATGGATTTCAACAATGGTTGGTAATTTAAAACATATAAATCTTCTAGTTTTTTTAGGTTTATTAATTCCTAAATATCTGAACTGAGTTACTATGGAGAAAACGTCAGAAGAAAAACACCTCTCATCATTCCCTCCTATGGAACATGGTAACAAGGCCGATTTAGTGAAGTTGACCTTAAAGCCTGACAGAGAGGAGAAGCCATGGAATAAGTCGACGATTGTAGGTAAGGTACGATCAGGATCCCTGAGAAAAATCAACGTATCATCAGCATATAAGGAAACAATGTGGGATTGATCCCCTATATTAATGTCAAGATCCTTCGCCTGGGCTCGTAACCGAATTGCGAGAGATTTGAGAGCAAAAAGTAACGGAGAGAGTGGACAACCTTGTCTTGTTCCCCTGCCCAATATGAAAGAAGACGAGCTAAATCCATTAACCTGACCTACTGTACGTGGTGCCTTATATAGAGCTTCGATCCATCCCCGAAAATTAGGGCCAAATCCAAAATGATGCAACGTTGCAAATAAATAAGGCCACTCTACCCTATCGAAGGTCTTTTCAGCATCTAAAGACAGTACAGCATATGATCCCTCTCTTTTCTTCAGCCCTATTAAAACATTGAGTAGCCTCCGAACATTTTCAAATCAATATCTACCTTTAATAAAACCTGTCTGGTCCGGGTGCACAATCCCCCGAATGTTGGAATCCAGTCACATCGCAAAGATTTTAGTCAAAATGTTTTAATCGATATTAAGTAAGGATATGGGTCTGTAATTACTACAGAGCGTCAGATCTTTACCTTCTTTAGGTATCACAATAATAGAAGCCTGATTCAGAGTGTGGTAATTTTCTTTGGATTAATATCTCATTGTATACCTTAACTAACACGGGAACAATTTGATCCGAAAGGACCTTATACAGTTCTGCTGGAAACATATCTGGTCCGGATGCCTTTGCATTTTTCAACCTATGGATTGCTTCTTGCACCTCTGATTATTGAATATGTCTTTCTAAGGTATTAAGGGTATCCTCCGATATCTTAGGAAGATTATATTCAGTGAGCCAACAATTTAGCTGATGATCATCAGCCGAAAATTGAGATGTGTATAAGGTTTTATAAAATTTCACCAAACAATCAGCCATCTCTGTAGATTTCCTAAGCCGGTTACCTGCATCGTCCACAATAGTTGAAATTTTCTTTTTCAACCTCTGCCGTTTTAATTGCCATAGAAGCAGCTTGCTAGCTTTGTTACCATGTTCATAGTTACGCTTCATTCGCTGTATTTGAGATGCTATCTCAGCTGTTTCCAAAGCAGCTAATTCTCCTTTCTTATTCTGAGTACGCTTATGTGTCATTTCCAATTTAGATATCTGAGCTCGCAGATTATCCTGCTATAACGTTTTTTGTTTCTGAAATGCTTTTGAAAGTGATATCAATTGTCCCCACATCACTGCTTTTCCTGCTTCCCATAATAAGGAACTGGATATCTCTGGTGAGTCATTAAATTGTAAATAATCGTTCCAACTAACTTGCAGTTTCTCCACAAATTTTTTGTTTTTCAAAAGCTGTCTATTCAGTGACCATGCCCTGGGGGGAATCTCTTGATCTATTATTAACCATTCTAAGGAGACCAGATGGTGGTCCGATGGACCATTAGCTCCAATGTGTACTGTAGAGATAGAAGGAAGTAACGACTGAGACACCATCGAGGTATCAATTCTGGAATGCGAATGATGTCTTGGAGAAAAAAAACATGTAATCTCTTTCTCCAGGATGAGTCTCTCTCCAAACATCCCTTAGGTCAGAGTTTGATATAAAAGTCCTTAGTGCTTTGGACCATCCCGGTCCCCTCCCTAAGGATTCTGACCTATCCAACTCTGAGGTTACACTGTTGAAGTCTCCTCCCATCAGAATTTCACCTGTAGCGTGAGCGCAGAGTGCTTCTAGAAGATCATGTAATGACATTGCGATATCTGCAGGAGGAATATAAACATTAAGCGAAGTAATTGGAAAATTATTGCAAGACCCTGAAATGATGAGAAAGCACCCCATTGGATCTGAAATGTGAGTTGAAACTGCAAAGGGACAATCTTTAAATATTAAAATAGCTACCCCCCCACTCCCCCCCCCCCCCCCGCTTATGTGAAGTGAAATTAGAATAAAAAACCTGTGGGTATGCTTTAGAGCAGGGGTCTCAAACTCCAGTCCTGGAGGGCCGCAAACCAGTCAGGATTTCAGGGTATCCCTAATGAATATGCATGAGATATATATGCATACAAGGGGGGCAGTGCATGCAAATATATCTCATGCATATTCATTAAGGATACCCTGAAAACCTGACTGGTTTGTGGCCCTCCAGGACTGGAGTTTGAGACCCCTGCTTTAGAGGATAAGCCTGACTGTGCTACTGGCGCTAAATGAGTCTCTTGGAGAAACACAATGTCTGCTTTTTCCCTATGGATTTGGGCTAACACCCTGCGTCTCTTAATGGGGTGATGTAGCCCTCGACTATTCTATGTTATTAATTTAAGCATTGTTTCTATTAAAGGTTTGCTTACATGAAACAGCCAGTTGGTTCCGTACCGTCACTCTGTCATTCCTTAGATTATTGTATATTTGCCTAGAAATCCCCCAATGCACAAAAATACTCCAAACCATAAGTTTCTCAAATCCCCAAACCACATCCCACCCCCCCTCCCCCTCCATTTCCCCCCCATCTCCCTTTACTCCCTCCCCCGTATCCCAGGTCCTGGAATTAGAGGACCTCTCCCTGTCATATTAAAGTTTCAAGAACTTGAGCGATGGCTAGGTCACCGAAGGGGTAAAAAGAACCACATTTAAGCCCCAGCCAACTACATCCGTCCCCCAAACATATACAGTTTGTCCCTAGGCACACATACTACAGACGTAGGAATAGTTTCTCCCCCCCCCCCCCCCACACACACATTATATTGTAGTACTCTGCATTGGCAGCTAAGCATAGCATCCATTCTGTATCATCTTAATCTTAAGTAGAAGCTATACCAGAATGGAGGAATAGCCTAGTGGTTAGAACACTAGCTTGATAACTCAAGCACCCAGGGTTCAATTCCCACTAGTACTCCTTGTGGCCTTGGGCAAGTCACTTAACTCTCCATTGCCTCAGAAGAAAGGCCTGGCAATCTACTTCCATCAGGACAGGCACACATTGCATTTTGTTTGCATAAGGCATACAGCATTCACTGAAATTTGACATTACAGAATCGTGAATTATATAATGGAAACACTAGACCTCCTACCAGGAAGATAATCAGTCCAAGTATATAAAAAGGAATACATTTCAAGTGACTTTATGAAGGAGCAGCAGTGTCCATAGCCCTAGTGGCTTGATCATCAGCATCCGCTTCAGATTGTCGGCAGGAGCAGGGATCTTACTTCGCTTAGGCATGGAGACTTCCCATTCAGAACGTAGGTTGTGCTGGCGTGGAGTACGATTATCGCCATATTTGATCTGATCAAAAAAGTCCATACATACAGATAAGTCTGTAATTTTTTTGGTTTGATTGTGCCACTCAAAAATTAAGGCAACTGGAAAGTTCCAGCGATATTTAATCTGCTTTTGCTGTAGGATCTGTGTTAGTGGTTTGAAGCTCCGACGTCTTTCTAGTGTGTAGGCTGACAGATCTTGATATATTTGAAGTTCCCAGTCTCTAAAGAAAAAGGAACATTTTCCGCGAAGTGCTGTCATTAACACTGCTTTATCTTTGGAACATTGGAAGCAGTCGATGATGGGGCGAGTTCTGATATCTGCCCCCGTCTTAGTGCTGCCACTCCAATGTGCTCTTTTTATGTTAACTGGAGCAGATCTCTCAGGTACACAAAACACACATATCTCTTGAACTAGTGTAATAATGTTACCTGCTGTGGTAAAAGATTCCGGTACCCTGCAAATTCTGATATTATTTCTCCTCTGCCTATTCTCAATGTCATCCTGCCGTTCCTTTAGATCTGTAGTTAGTTGTTCCAGCTTATATATCTTAGCTTGTAGTTCCACTGTAGAATTCATCTGTTCACCTATATTTACTTCAGTTTAAGTTACTCTATCATCCAGAGATTTAAAGTCTGAACGAAGATCTGTGATGGCTTTAGAGAATTCGAGACGGAAGGAGCGCAATTCCTGTAACACTTCCATCAAATCTGCCTTGGACACCAGTTGTGCTCCCATATTCTGATCCACTCTAGAGTCAGATGTCGGCATAGAAGTTCCTGATGTACCTGTCGGTAAACTGGACCCTGTTTGTTCAGTTTTCCTGGAAAATTTAGAAAGCTCTGAAGCATATTGATTCTTATCAGACATTCTGATCCTCACAGGTCTACCAACTCAAGCACAGTAGCCCGGATAGCCGTTTGAGGCCTTCTAAAACTAGGTTCTGGAAAACCAACCAGAAATCACAGAGGAGATCAGAATAAGCCTTGAAAGTACTTTCTCTGAGAGCAATAGTAATATTCTGTTGTAGATGATTTTAGCTTTGAAATTACTTAGATGAACATGATGCCCGCTCTCCTTAAAAGCTAGAAAGAGCTGTTAAAAGCAAGAAAATGGATAAAGTTTATGTCAGTTATAAGGACCACCATAAGGTGGTGCTAAACGCTCAGCCGAATGTAGTGAAGCAATCCAGTATGCTCGTTACAACACCGCGGTACAGCTTTTAAATACTGAATAAATGGGAAAGTTTGCTAATGACCATATAATTTCTACACCTTCTCAAACTGGAGATCCTATTTCGAAGTTCATATGAAATAAAACTGATACAGAGCAATTTTATTACCTCCTGATGGAGACTCACAAAGAGTAAGAAAAACTGTCCCAATCTTATTTAAGGACATTCGCACCATTCACAGGAGCAAAAAACCAACAAAAATCAGAGATGCAAAAAATATTAACTTCTAATAAGCTCCAAAATATAATTCAACAGATCATCTGAAGTTAAACTGAAAGTATACCCTGGTCTCCGCTGTGAGCAGCCGGTTGCCTGTCGATCACATTTAAATATATTGACAGAGGTTTTCTTATGCCTTTATTAAATATATCAGAGAAGACTAAGGGATCTGCTACCCAGAACTTGGTAGCAAGGTGTCAGTGCTTCTATAATCAGTTACAGTAGATCTGCCTGTTAGACTCGCTTACCAGTGCTGATGAAAAGAACACTGTTTGCAGTGGGTCTTGATCTTCACAGAAGGTAGATGATTTGTTATGTAATTGGAGCTGTGTCTAAATTATTAAGGATCCTCTTTCCTTATCACACTCTCAGGCAGCGCTTCTCAGAAATCATGCCCAGACGCTATATCACCGTCATTACATTAAACAATATGAAGGAAGATCAAACATAGATTTCAGGTACTGTCAGCATAAGGATGACACAAAATGGACGTGCCCGCGCTGTCATCGGGATTCCAGCACTACATGACACTGCCATGCAGTAATGGCCATCCTGTCATTTCCCGTCGCAAGATCTTAACAATCTGAGGGAAGCTTATCACTCACCAATCTAATGAAAACCCTCAAAATCTTACCATATTTCATGGACTGCAGATATATTAACAGGGAGATTCTGTGACAAAAGAGGGAGGAGTGGCTCAGTGGTTGGGACGGGTTACCGAAGGCCAGAGGTTCAATTCCCACATGGGGACAAGCAACTTCAGGCAAGGGACAAGCAACTTCAGGCCAGGGCCCAGAAGTGTACCCGGGCAAGCCACTTAACCCTCCATTGCCTCAGGTACACTTAGATTGTGAGCCGTTCGGAGACAAGGGAATAAAAAGTACCTGTTAGTATACATGTAAACTGCACTGATTCTAAAGAGTGTGGTATAAAAAAAGAAACAAATAAAACATCCTTCACCTCACACTGTATGTATCAGGGAGTACATTTGACAGGAGCACTCACTGTTACTTAGCAATTGCTTGCTGGCAAACTGGAATGTGCATCACCCAAGTTTCATATCTTTTATCTCGCATAGAGGTGAAGAGATCACATAAATAAGTGAGAGTTGTTCCACTAGTCCTGAGGCTCACCAAGAATCATAATTAGAGCCATGTGAGAGCCGACGAAACTCTTCCGCTCCAAAGGGTGACATCTGCGGTGCTCAGTACCGACCTTTAACAATTTTCACATCCAGTCACTAGTCCCACATCTGCAGACTTGTTTCCACCCTCATCCAAGTCAATACCTGCTCCAGGGCATTAATAGCTATCATTAAAGTGTTCATTCTGCCAGAAAAACATCTGGAGGGTGTACAGAAAATAGTAGTCTAACATCCCCAGTACTGACCACAACTATAAAGAGTTGCTAGGAAACTGGAAAGCTTGCTTTGTGATTTTCACACTGCTGAACATCCCTGTCTGTAATACCATTGTAGGGAGGTCTATCTAGTCATCCCCGATGATGGGAAAATTGGAGATGTGCACATTTCTGAAATCATAGTCATAGTATATGACAGCAAATAAATACCAGTTTGATCCATCTAGCCTTCCAGTCTCCTTCCTGAGACATTTTAACCTGGACGTCCCACAATGTACCTTGACATCATTTCAAAAATGCGCCATCACACATATACTGGAATGGGAAAAAAGGAACATATTTTGGAAAACTAATGCATACTAACTCACAAAACTAAATGGAATAGTTACTAATGTGTGTTATGGGAATAATGCATGATATTTCCCTTTTAATGCATGTTAAATAACAGAATTGTGCATGATTTTACCAAATGCATGTTAGTTTAAGTCAACCCGTGTTGCAGTAGGTGCCCTCAACGTTAGACAAGAAGCTTAGCTTAATAGGGTATTGACTATCTTGTCGTTGCCTGCAATCCTAATGACTATCCTACCTTACACTATAATTTTTTCATTTATTTTGTCTTTTCTTATATTTTTTATGTATTTTTTTAATTAAAATATTCACTTAGACTCTCTTAATGATAAACTTCAATGATGATAGAACTCAAAAAACAGATAAAGTGCAGGTCTCAGACTAACACTGGAAGCGCTAATTGCACAGGTCAAAAAGCAACTTGCCTTCACGCATCAATGACCTTGATTGCACTTATCTATTCTTTAGAAGAAATTGATAAGAATAGCAGGATTTCAACATTCCCTATTAAATTTTTTCTTCAGTCATTTCCAACAGAAAATTATTAGCTTCTTGTCTAACGTTGAGGGCACCTACTGCAACACGGATTGATTACCCTCTTAAAAATAGACCCATAATAGTAGTTTAAGTCAACCTACATTACATAATAATGAGATGTGAACATATGCAAAACATCTAAGTATTTTGGAAATTGAATAATGCAGCTTGTGTTGAACTTCACAAGCTGTGTTATTCTTAGAAATGTAATGCCAGCATTGCGCTGGTGTTATTTTTTCTCCCTGGGTATCATGCCACTAACACATGGTCTGATGCTCCTGAAAGCCTTCTTAAAGTGCAACTGTAAACTGATACTGATATGCAGACCCTCCCACCTCCCCCTGAGGACATCTCCAACCCCCTAACAGGGTCTCAATTCCAGAAGGAAGCCTTCACCTCCAGTCAAGTTCCCACCTTCCAAAGACAAGCACCCTACCCTTCTGAAATCATTGACAGACACAGAGGACCAGGGGCGGCCCAAGGGGGGTGCGGGGCCATGTGCGGAGACTCGGTGTGGGGCCTCATTTGCATAAGTGGCCTTATTTGCATAAATATTTGCATAATGCTAATATACACAAACTTTTAGTAAACATGTCTCTTAATGAGTGTATGGATAAAGACAGACTAAAAGATTTCTACATTACTATAATCCAGTGCCAACCGCCAGGCACATTAGGAACTACTACAAACACTGCCCATTTAGAACCCATAGCAAACCCGCCGTAACCTAACAGCACTACCAGGACTCACAAAGCACCATACCCTACCTATCAAAAGGCAACACTGCAAATATTAAACCAATACATTTCAGAGAACAAAACATGACCTACTGGGGAAAGAGAACAAGTGGCAATGTCTAATAGGAATTACATAAACAGAATATCTCAGCTCAGTTACACATGCAGAACATAGACCATCACCAAACAAGGAATCACAATTTAGAAACAGGAAGGCAATAATTAAACTGGGAACCCCAAAAGCCAAACTTGGAATGTACAACAACACTGTAGAAATAAAACTATAAATTAATTTCCTCTTGTACCAAACAAAACGCAGACGTTAATGATGCACATTTCCCAGAGCTTTCATATTCCAGGTAATAAATTCAAAATAAAGAGATATCTTTCTACCTTTTGTGCATTTTTTTTCAGTTGCAATTGCTCCAGCCACTTTCTTCTGGTTTCTTCATGTTTTCTGCTAACTCTCCATCATCTGCTGTCCATTTGTCCTTTCTTCTCTCTTCTAGTTTTTTTTTTCCATTCTCTCTCTACATCTGCTTTAACATACTAATCTTTCTCCTTTTGCTCTTTCCTCATTCCTATTTCATCCACTCAAATTTTACCCCTTCATCCTCAATCCCCACTTACTCTCCCAATACCCGGCCAATTGTAGATTTTTTATCCCTCCCACACAAAATATTTTTCCCCTCTCCATTTTACTCTCCCAGCCCAATCCCATTATAATCCTCCCCCAACATCAGCTCCCTTCTAGTTCCAGCCTCACCCAGTATCCATTCCCTTCTAGTCCCTGCATCAGCCCATTTCCAGTCCTAGCCCCCCATCAGCCCATTTCCAGTCCTAGCAACCCCCCAACCCAATACCAGTCCTAGCCCCCCCATCAACCCACTTCCAGTCCTAACAACCCATCAGCCCACTTCCAGTCCTAACCCCCCATAGCCCATTGCCAGTCCTAACCCCCCCATCAGCCCACAGCCCATTACCAGTCCTAACCTCATCAGCCCACCTCAAGTCCTAACCCCTCCCCATCAGCCCATTTCCTGTCCTAGCCCCCCCATAGCCCATTATTTGTCCTAACCCTCCCATAGCCCATTACCAGTCTTAACCCCATCAGCCCACCTCCAGTGTTAACCCCCCCATCAGCCCATTTCCAGTCCTAGCCCCCCATAGCCCATTACCAGTCCTAACCCCCCCATCAGCCCACAGCCCATTACCAGTCCTAACCCCATCAGCCCACCTCTAGTCTTAATCCCCCCAGCCCATTTCCAGTCCTAGCAACCCCCCAAACCATTACCAGTCCTAGCCCCCCATAGCCCACTCCCAGTCCTAATCCCCATCACCCAATTTTCAGTTTAAGCCCCCCCATACCCCATTACCAGTCCTAACCTCCCCATCAGCCCACTCCCAGTCCTAATCCCACCAGCCCATTTCCAGTCCTAATCCCCCCTCACCCAATTTTTAGTTTAAGCCCCCCCCCATGGCCCATTACCAGTCCTAACCCCCCATCAACTCACTTTCAGTCCTAATCCCATCAGCCCATATAAAGACTTAGCTCCCCCATAGCCCATCACCACTCCTAACCCCCCCATACCCCCCCAGCCCATCACCACTCCTAACCCCCCCCAGCCCATCACCACTCCTAACCCCCCCAGCCCATCACCACTCTTAATCCCCCCCCCAGCCCAGCCCAGAGAAAAGTTTAAAAAAAAAAGCTGTCTTCTCCCGCTGCCGGGGCCGCCGTGGCAGAATCGAGTGTGCCGCGGGGCTCCCCCCTGCCCAGCAGAGCCTGCCCTCCCCCGTATCACCTCTCTTCGTAGCTGCATTCACACGCGCCGGCTTTCAGAGCGCGAAGGGACTAGTTTCCCTTTCGCGGCTCTGTTAAGCCCGCGGGGGCTGATGGGAAACTCTCCCCTCGCGCTCTGAAAGCCGGCGCGTGAGACTGCAGCTACGAAGAGAGAGGTGATATGGGGGATGGCAGGCTCTGCTGGGCGGGGGGGGGGGGGGCCCGCGGCACACTCGATACTGCCGCAGCGGCCCCGGCAGCGGGAGAAGACAGCTTTTTTTTTTTTTTTTAAATTTTACTTTAGGATCAGAATGTTTTTTGCGCGGGGCCCCCTGAAATGCGGGGCCCTGTGCAAAAAACATTCTCGCTCAATGGACGGGCCGGCCCTGCAGAGGACCACTACATAACAAGAGGGTGGAATCAAAGGAAATGTAAATATCTTCATAAACAGAGAGGGGTGACCTGCTTGGAGTGGCATGTGCAACCTTAAGCAAAGGCATAAAGGGGGAGTAACCTGCATGGAGTGGCAAGTGCAGCTCTATGGCTCTGGATACCTTTTTGGGCAGGCTAGGTGGACCATGATGGTCTTTGTCTGCAGTCATTTACTGTGTTACTGTGAAGACTTTCTTGAGATCTACCCAGGGATTCCCTGGTGTGTAGAAGCTAGGGCAGGAGCAATCCTCAATCACTCCAATCCCCCCAGCGCTGGGTTCAAAATGACACTGGCTGACCCCTAACTGTAATCTTGCAGTACTACTGCCAGAGGTCAAGCTGCCAAATATAAATATATGTAAATCCATTGAGTTCATTGTAAACCGTCTTGATAAACATGAAAGGTGGTATATAAATAATATCAAATAAATAAATATGCAGCCTTTTTGTCCTTATTTGGCACCATGACCCCTAGGCAATACCATAAGAATGCCGATAGTTCCTTCTCCAGCCGCTAGTCACCAAGGAAACCCTGGTAGATCCTGCAAGGGTATTCAGAGGGGGGTAGGGGGGAGTGAGGTGGTGATTTTGGAGTGGTTTGACTGTATAAAATAAATGAGATTGTATTGATTGTTACATGATCTATACACTTCATATTGAAATCCATTTGGCATCAAAAGATAATAATCAAGTTGTGCAATACATTAAATGAAACAACAGCAACACCCTTAGCGATTTCATGGATTTAATAATATTTTAAGTGGCTATCTTATGTTCTTATGTTCTATTACTTACTATGTGGGCTTGTTGTTGGCCTTCAAACCTGATGGGAAGTTATGAATGTTCAGGATCTTTGAATCTCATGCCTCCTGACTGTTGACAGAATGGTAGATTTTCTTAATCCCTCATATCCCTTCACAATTGGTTTATGAAGCTGACTGATAGATCTGTTCTACCTGACACAGGGCACCTATGCCATACAGTTAGGGGTCCTTTTGCTAAAGTGCATTAGGTTTTTGCAGCTATGAAGTTTTGATGCAAAAACTAACGTTAGCTACGTGCAAAGCCTCCGTGACAACTGTTGACAGTGCACCAATGGGTACCCTAACATATGCAGATGTACATGCCTCCACCTATTGAAGTGGTGTTGAGAGTACCTGTACTAATGGCGATATACTCCCCCTGCGTTAACTACAATGTGCCCACCATGCCCATTATCTACCTCTACCCCATCCATTCTTCACCCTAACGCACAAGTGGCAATCAGCATGTGAAACAGTGTGTGGCAGCTATCATTGCCCCGCACAGTGTTTCACACGGAGGCAGTTACTGCATGAGAAAGTGCACTTTAACTGCTTAGCGCACTTTAGCAACAGAGTCCCTTAGTAGTAATGCATGGGAATCAGACGTTCTTCATATTACATTTCACCAGTGCTATTTCAGATGACTGTAGGTCGTAACCACAAAGAAGACATCTCTGTAACAGCTCATTCCTGAACCATCATTAAAGCAGTAGTATTTGATTGCAATTGCTCTTCCTATCTTGCGAAACATCCTTGGAGCCTATTACTGAACTAGATACGGTATCCTGTCGTGGTGGGTGATCCATATGTCTAATTGAAATATGAGATAATTCCTGGGAGTTGGTTCATTAAAGGGTACACCATGCACTTGCTAAATTTGGCTTAGTGATCTCAAAGGCAATCATGAAAGTTCTTTTTGCTGGTAAAATATCACCTAAAATGTGGAAATTAGGGCTTTGCTTATTGCTGAATCTGTCCACAGGAAATCATTTCTGTCCTTTTTAACATTATAAGTATATTTTTGCCTGCAGACAGCAGAGAAAGTCCTGAGGGTCAAGGGAGGGGTGGCCAATGAACAGCTCTGACATTTTCGCAGAATCAGAATGGCATTCATTAGAGATGCTCACAAGGGAAACATCTTCTTTTTGTCAGTTTGGCTCTTCTTTCCCAATGACATGATTTGTTTTGTTTTGTTTTGCACAGTCACTTTATTAAATGTGTTTTAACGTATAAATCACACAGATAAACTTGATGCATGCTGATTCACAGGTTAACATTTGTTAAATCGATTTCAGATCAAATCCGTGCTGACAGATGCATATTCCTTTGCATGCATTGTTTGAGACGGCAAAATTACTCGTGGAAAAGTAGGCACAATCTCTCTCGTTATTTTGCTGGAGCCAATAATCAAAGCAAAATTACTACTACTACTTAGCATTTGTATAGTGCTACAAGGTGGATGTGATGCTGTACAGAGCCATCCAAGAGACAGCCCCTGCTCAGAAGAGTTTACAACAGTGGTTCTCAACCTTTTTTGTATCGCGACCCCTTTTACCATTGGTCAACTTGTGATGACCCCCAATGATAAAATCAAATGCGTCTCTCTTCCTTTACCGTTAATGCATTGTCGATGTAATCAATTGTTGAATTATTAATATATTATAGGCCTTTGCAATATGTTTTTATTTATACATTTTACTTATTTTTCTACTTTTTGTTGTTTGGGCATTTTATTTTTCAATTGCAATTGCTCCAGGCGCTTTCTTCTGGTCTCTTCTTCTTTTGCTAATTTTCCATTGTCTGCTGTCCGTTTGTCCTTTCTTCTCTCTTCTAGATTTTTTTCCATTCTATCTTCTACATCTGCTTTAACATACTGATCTTTCCCCTCTTGCACTTTCCCCAATTTCTTTTTCATTCCTTTATCATCCGCTCAAATTTCACCTTTCCATTCTCAATCCCCACTTACTCTGCCAATACCCAGCAATTTGTAAATTTTTCTTCCCTGCCACACAAAATATCTTTTCCCCCTCCATCCTCATTCCCCCAGCCCCATCCCCTTCTAGTCCTCCCCCAAAATCAGCTCCCTTCTAGATCCAGCCCCACTCAGCATCCGCTCCCTTCTAATTGCATTCCCCCCCCTCCCCGCATCAGCCCATTCCCAGTCCTAGCCCCCTCAATCAGCTCATTTACGGTCCTATTCCACCCCCCATCAGCCCATTTCCAGTCCAAGCTCCCCCCATCAGCTCATTTGCAATCCTAGGCCCCCCATCAGTCATTTCCAATACTAGCCCCCCCATAAACCAATTCTAATCCTATTCCAGTGAGCTGATGGGGGGAGCTTGGACTGGAAATTGGGCCGATTGTGGAGGAGCTTCAGCCCATTTCCAGTCCAAGCTCCCCCACACTCGGTCCATTTCCAGTCCGAGTCTCCCCATCAACTCATTTCCAGTCCGAGCTGCCCCTATCAGCCATTTCTAAAAGTAGCCCCCCCCCAGGGGAGCGTGTGTGGAGGTGAGCTGCTGCCCGAGTGTGCACCACGTCTTTCCTGCTTGTTGCAGGCAGGTGGGATTTCCTGGATCATCAACGTGACGCGGTGCCTGGTCCCGACGTCATCTCCAGGGCCTTAAAGGAAGGAAGCTTGAGTTTCACATTGGGAGCGTGTGTGGAGGTGAGCTGCTGCCCGAGTGTGCACTGCGTCTTCCCTGCTTGTTTCAGGCAGGTGGGGCTTCCCGGATCATCAACACGACGCGGCGCCTGGTCCCGACGTCATCTCCAGGGCCTTAAAGGAAGGAAGCTTGAGTTTCACATTGGGAGCGTGTGTGGAGGTGAGCTGCTGCCCGAGTGTGCACTGCGTCTTCCCTGCTTGTTTCAGGCAGGTGGGGCTTCCCGGATCATCAACACGACGCGGCGCCTGGTCCCGACGTCATCTCCGTGGCCTTAAGTTGCAGCCTACACCACTGTAGCATGGTCACGGTCACTCTCTGAAAGGGTGCGTCTAAAGGGGCTTGTTAAGCCCCTTTTGCACCCCTTCGGCGCACGAGGAGCAGTGGAGTTGGAGCCCTGGAATGGGCAAGCGCAAAAAGAGACTAAGGGGTATGTATACTAAACTGCGTTAGTTTGATTCGCATTAGGAGCCGCGGTAGAGCCAGAAATCCCAAATAAGGACATGGGCGGTACATCGTTACCGATAATGTGTGTTACAGAAATTAACGAGCATTAGAGGGCGCCATGGCGCGTTACCGCGCGTTAAACTTAAGAAGACACACAGACACAAAACACCAAAACAGAGCTGTAGCACAATGGTTACTGCACTAACTGATGATACAGGTGTCATGGGTTTGATTCCCCAGTGTGCCTAATGCATAAGGCTGGCTGAGGCATCACCCTGTACATTTAAGTAGTGAATGAGGAGGCATTTTATGTTTATTTTCAGTAGTGTTGCCAGCAAACACACCCTCACAGTGGCGTAACCTAAGGTGCCGCATAAGGCACCCCATAATGCACTCCATAGGCTACATTATAAAGTGCACTGTCCGCTGAGGCACCCCATAATGTCCCCTATAGAACACCCTATAAGGCACCTTATAGGGCGCTATATAAGGTGCCGCATGGGGCGCCTTATGAGGCACTGTAAGGTTACAGTACGCTGAGGGGTTGTCGCTGGCAGCACTAATGTACATTAAAAACAGACAATGCTGCAGACAGCCCTATAAAATAACCCCACAGTGGGTTTGGACCCATGACCACTGGCCCCACAGGTAGTGAAGGAACCACTGGGCTACAGCCCCATAGCTGCTAACAACCCCCTGGCTGCCTACTGAAGGGCGTCAGACCACCACCCAAACCGCCCGCTGTGTTGGCCAGGATCTGCGTCAACGCACCCATACCCATGGTGCACTGCACATGCAGATCAGCAGTCCAGAGATGAACACAAGATGGGGTATGCACCCCCACAGCACCCTGGCCCGGTAGGGTGAGATGACCGTGTGTGGCACTGCCACAGAGTAGCCACAGACAGTCACATTGTGCGGGTACTGTGCCCACCCTGAGGTTGAGGTGGGGCACCCAGCACCAGGTCCACAGCACCTTTCATGGCTGAAATATGCCATGCTGCAGGTCCCCATCAGTGTGTGATAGGTAGTTACGTTAGATACACCTAGGATACATCTGTGTCCTGCTGTATGTCTCGGTCATGTCTAGTTCCTATGGGCAATGATGCACCCAGAATAGTGCATATCCTGTGTTGGTGCCATGGTTACCTGCTGTAGGTGAAAAGGGGGGGGGGGTGTATGGACCCATAAGCTGATTATGTACCACCACACAACCCACCCTCTGGGGCTCAGGGTGGGAAACAGGAGCACCCACCAATAGAGCCACAGTCTACCTCCCTGCAATGGTGGCAGTAGAGGGGACCATCAACCCCAGCCCTGCTGGGGAACAGACAGAGTGCTACACATCCATAACACAATGGCAGACAGATGGCAGGCCTGGAAATGCTCAGCTGCCCCCCACCATTATCTGACAGTCTCCAGCAGCAAGCCTCCAGCCGCTGCACCCTGCAAGGTGTTCCAGCAAGACACATACTAGCTGCAGACAGTCCTCCAGCTAGTCCATAGTCCTGGGGAAGATGCATACACACCAAGCAGATAAGTCAGTGATTGGGCCCCAAAAGAGAACCCATAAATATCACATGAGAGAAATGATATATAACACTATGGGGGAACCTAGCCATGCAATGGTCACTGCTCAGTCAGGGTGAGAGTGACCTCCCAGCAGGACATGCTATGGCCACCCTGTCCGTGCAGGTGGTGGCCAGGCACTACAATGTCCGAGCCATTGCCCTATGCTGTGTGCAGATGCATCCAGGTCAGGCCACCCTATCCAGGCTATTCCCACAGTACCTTGCTCCTCATTATGCACATTGGCAGGCCAATACTGGCAATAGTGCTAGCAGTGAGGGCTGTGGAGGGTGTTGGTAGCCACCACACACTGGATAGACAGACACACACTCCCCACACCTATGCCAGCATTGTGCAACTATAGAGGTGTTGGGCAGCCCAGGCCACCACACCAGTCCTGGGCACAGTGCAGGCATGGCTATGGTACGCAATACTGTAGGAGTCACTCCCCAGATTGGTAAACACTGTCAGACACAAGACCTGTAGCACACTCCACAGACATCAGAAAGGTTGCTATGATGCAGCTCACTCAGAAAATTGTACTTAACCTAGGAATTGCTATCTGCCAGTAATCATAGCAACCTTTTGATAGTGTGTACCATATTCCCCGGTTTAGGGTGGCATTACTAAGGTATGCAAGTGCTAGTATTGGGAGATGCACGCAGAGCCCAAAGTCCTGCCTCTCCAGGAGGCTTTGGATAATGGGACCTGTGGGTGCGGGTGTGTCTGCCCTTGTTGGCTGCTGCTTTACGGCGGAGGCTCCCAATTCCAGTCCCGCGGTGCCAAACACTGTTCGGGTTTTCATGCTGTCCCTCATGAATATGCATTAGATACATCTGCATACCATGGAGGTGGCACATAGAAATGCAGCGCAGGCATCTTTATCAGAGGCAGCATGGATCCGGAATGGTGTTTGGACCTCCAGGACTGCATTTGGGAGACTCTGCTCTAGGTACTGTGCATGTTTATGGTGTCTGTGCTCTGTAGGGTAGAATGTAGGTGTTTTGGGCATGTTTACATCATCTGCAATAAAGGTGCTGTCTGTATTAGCAAGGTGTAGTAGTGGGTAAAATATGCAGACTGGGTGGGCAGAAACTACAGCTGGGACTTGAACCTGTGACTCTCTGCTTCTGAATACAATGGTTTTGTGCACTGCACCACCTTGTCGCCACAGAGTCAGTACATTCCTTGGTGATACCATGACTGTTCATCAGACAGGGCCCGTCTGTTGCAGTACACGGCACCCACCTACACAGGGCTAGGCCACGGTCTGCTCTGGGCTGCTGCCACTGCCCCCTCCACCACAAGTATCCCTCAGCCACCATGCTGACTTGCCCTTCTGCTGGTGGTGCTGGTGGTGCACAGTCTCAGGCCATCCAGTGT
The DNA here is from genome assembly GCA_033557465.1 of Ichthyophis bannanicus. Taxonomy (NCBI): domain Eukaryota; kingdom Metazoa; phylum Chordata; class Amphibia; order Gymnophiona; family Ichthyophiidae; genus Ichthyophis; species Ichthyophis bannanicus. Next base: position 1,792,306,654 of record CM066032.1, on the reverse strand, counting down.
GCAGGTAGGCGGATGCCTATGGTGCGGGTTCTGGGGTAGGGGTGCCTACATAGACGTCAACGCTTCCTCCAGCCCCGCCTGCCAATGTTCCGTGCCCTTGGGGGTGGCTGTTGGGTACTATCCCCTGTGACACTGTGGGAAACACACTCGTGCCCATGTTGGTCTTCAGCAGTTGCTGTCTGGCTGCTCTGCTGTTTCAGCATTCATATGGGCCACCTAGGCATCACCCTAGTCTGCACTGTGTCCCAGCTCCACCACAGCATGTGCCGCCTGTGGCCCACTGTATCCCCTTCTCCGGCATCTGTCCAGTTGCTGTTCCGACATGCCCGCCCTGATGTTGTGGGACATGTGCACGCCATAGGAACCCTGTCCGATGGTGGGGAAAACCTTGAGCAGCGCTATTTCACTGTGGGCTCATTCACCTTGTATGGGGACGGAGTATAGACCCTTCCACGATTTATATCTTTTCTATGGAGCTTACTCGGGGGAGGAGGGGTTGATGTTTCTCATTGATACCACTATTGGCCAGCTTGGTTATGGTTTTTTCCAGTTTGTTGGGGTCATTTTCAGTGTTTATGTGCCCTTTTGTTCTGTGCACATGTATCACACTTATCACGTTTTTAGGTTTCCCTGCCTGGGCTGTACATTGCTGACACTGATATGGTTTCTCTCCCCTGTAATGTGCATTTAACGGCAGGTTTTCATTCGCGTTGGAATTGAGCTTTTCAGATCAGCGCGTTAGTGTGAAGGGAGCCTCTCCCCGCCCACTCTCCGCCCATTGACCCCTTCTCTCCGCCTTCTCTCCACCTTCTGCGGTGTTTTACCGCGCCGCGGGAGTTTACGATCGTTAACTACGGTTAACGCGCGTTATGTAACGTTAACGATCGTTCGCACGTCATAACGCACGTTATGACTCACGAACGATCATTAACGTTACATTACGCGCGTTATTCACGACTGCCGCAGTTTAGTAAACATACCCCTAAATGTGAGTACTGTTAACCCTGTTAAATCTGTGAAAGTTACTGGTCCTATGGATAGGCATCTGGTTTCTGCATTTGGAAATGAAGAGCTCCCTATTGCTGTTTCCAGATCTCCACTCCCTTTAGATAGCTCCTCTTCTTCATTGGGGGTTTCTAACTCTACCCCACTTGCTAGTGCGGAGGCTATCCGTCCAGTGTCTTCTTCACCGATGGTGGAGGAGCAGTCCCGACGTTTGGATATGGCATCTCCGGTGGTTTCCTCTGGTTCTCTGTCTGACATTGTGGTGGTTCCTTTGCCGCATATTCTTCAGGTCCCGGAGGTTTTCGTCCGGGCTCAACATGACGGTTCTTCCAGTTTGCCTGTGGACATTCAGAATATTTCTTTGATGGATGTTTGGGGTGTTCTTTCACGCATAGAAGTCTCTTTGTCTTCTGTTGTAACCCAGTTCTCTGATTTTTCAAGAGACTCTGTGGCTAAGTTGGCCCAACATTGCTGCCTTAGATAATAAGTGTCAGAAGTTAGATGCTCAATGTACTTCGTTACAGTCTACTAATTTGTCATTTATTAAGGATTGTCTTATAATGCATACTCAAGAAGAAATGCTTGAAAATAATCTGTGAGCAGTGAATGTTAGGTGTTTGACTTTTCCTCATACTCGTTTATTATCTCTGCAGATTTTATTTGATAAGTATTTGATAGAAATCTTGGGGTATCAAGTTAATACTAAACCTCTTATTACTAAAATGTATTATCTGCCCCAGTCGGGTTCGGCAGCTGGTGGGTTGCCACAGGCTGCCGCCCCGTTGCCTTCTTTAGATTCCTTAGATGTGTCTAATTTTATTGAATCATCTCAGGATATGATTCCTATGAGATCTACCCTTCTTGTATCTTTTTCCTCTGAGGCTGACAAAAACACAGTTATGCCACTTTATTTTCAGAGTAAGAGTGCTGATTTTGTGGGGGGAAAATTAATATGTTTCCCGATGTGTCCAGGCAAACTCAATCCAGACGCAGGGCCTTTTTGGCTTTAAAGCCACGGGTCTTAGCTGCTGGTGCAACTTTTTTCCTTAAGTTTCCCAGCAAATGCTTGGTCACTATCGGGGGCACTAAGTATGTTTTTTCTGAAGTTACCTCTTTGGAAACGTTTCTACTAAATCAGGTTCCACAGGTATAATATGAATTTTGTATTGCTTTGCTAGATTTTATACATTAGCAATGTTAGTAATAATTAGAGTTCAGTTTAGTATTAGGGCATCATCTCTGATCCATGCATGTGCTCCTCTGGATGTGGACTATTGGATTTTTCCTTTTTCTTCTTTTAGAATGTGTATTGTATAAATTTGAAATTATTAATAAAAATTAAATTAAAAAAAAAAGTAGGCCCCCCCATTGGACATTTCCAATCCTATTCCAGAACTACATCAGTCCATTTCCAATCCTACCCCCCAAAAGCCCATTTGCTATTCTAGTCCTCCCCATCAGCTCATTTGCACCCCCTCCCACTCAGCCCATTTCCATTCCTAGCTCCCCCTCTGCCCATTTCCAATCCTAGCCTCCCCCCATTCAGCCCATTTCCAATTATAGGCCCCCAGCCCAATTACAATCCTAGCCTCCCCCACATTCAGCCCATTTCCAATTATAGCCCCCCAGCCCATTTCCAATCCTAGCCTCCCCCCACATTCAGCCCATTTCCAATTATAGCCCCCAGCCCATTTCCAATCCTAGCCTCCCCCCATTCAGCCCATTTCCAATTATAGCCCCCAGCCCAATTCCAATCATAGACTCCCCCCCATTCAGCCCATTTCCAATTATAGCCCCCAGCCAATTTCCAATCCTCGCCCCCCCCCATTCAGCCCATTTCCAATTATAGCCCCCCCCCCAGCCCAATTACAATTTTAGACCCCTCGACAGCACAATTCAAGGCTAAGCCCTCCTCCCTGAAGAGCCCTGCGGCAGGCTTCAGCGGCACCCGGCATGCTCAGCACAGCTCGTTATAGCCGCCGAAGTGAAGAGCGTTGTTCCCTTCACTTCGGCAGCTGTATTGTAATGAAGATCACAGGTGCGCTGAGAGCCGGGACACAGGAAGTCTCCTTTGACCTCCGGTGTGCCTACTATCTTCATTACAATGCAGCTGCCAAGGTGACGGGAACAACGCTATTCACTTTGGCGGCTGTAACGAGCTGTGCTGAGCCTGACGGGTGCCATTAAAGAAGGCGACTCCTAATAAATTCTGAGGCGACCTCCATGGGGGTCGCAACCCATAGGTTGAGAACCGCTGGCTTACAGTCTAGTCAAGACCGACAACACAACAGTTAAGACAGAGAATACAACTGAGGACTAGGATATATCTAGGAGAATGGTAAGGAAGCATACAGGAGGTGAGCAGGAGACTAGGGGGATCAGGAACCAAAAGTGTGCAAAAGCCTTTGTGGGCATTTAAAGACTCTTTTACTAAAATGCTCTAAGCACATTGAATGCGCTAATAATTAGCACAGGCCTAAGTTAACAGGAACCATGCAGTAAAAACACTGCTGGGGCAAAAAATCTGCACCAAGTGGATAAAGCAGATTTTGGCAGAATCGAAGTGGGTTTGGGGCAGAGAGTGGGTGTGGCAGTAGTGTATAGGATGGTACCACATGCTAGTTGTCACAACTGCCAATTGCACAGCTGCACTTAATGCTACCTCAGCCATGCTACTGGCAGTCAGGTAGTGCAGCTGCTGCCAAAGTGCCATGAGTATAAAAAAAAGGCTGATGGTAAAACGCCCCTTCCCTGCTGATCTACACGCGCGCATACACACGCACACGCACACACACACACACGCACATGCACACACATGCACACGCAATTGAGCTGATGTCTTCCACACACAAGTCCCTCCTACAGATGATCCTCCCTCCCTGACAGCACAAGCCCTTAGCAAACAACTGTCCTTCAAGGATCCCCCCAAAACATAAGCCCATCACCCAACATTTCAACAAAGGTGCCCCCCAAAAAGAACTGCCCATAAAGCCCTTTTCTCAAACCCCCCAAGGACCTAGCCCCACCTCCCCCCACCACCATGATACCCATGTTTTACCCAGGGGGGCTCCCTGGTCTTCACATTGAAGAGGGAAGAAGCAGTCCTCCTCCATGTTAGCTCCAGGTGCAATAGGTTTCATAAGAACATAAGATATGCCATACTGGGTCAGACCAAGCTCCATCAAGCCCAGTATCCTGTTTCCAACAGTGGCCAATCTAGGTCATACCAGGTTAAAGAGCCCTAACCTTTTTAGCCTTTCTTCATAGAGGTATCCTTCCATCCCCTTTACCATTTTGGTGGCTCTTCTCTGAACCTTTTCTAATAACGCTATTTCAAAATGGTGGCAATGACCCCTATTGATAGTCTCATGGTACTATCAACAGGGATAAATCCCCAGAGGTCGTACCATGAGACTACTGATAAAGATTGTCACCATCATTTTGAAAACCATAGCAACCAAGGTAGGAGTGAGGTGGACTGCTCCTGCCCCTTCACAATGAAGACCTGGAAGCCACCTGATCAGAAGATGGGGAAGGATGAGAACTGGGTCTTTTCGGAATCTGTTTAGGGGCAGAGCTTCATTTGGTAGATCTCTTATGCTGGTATCTTTTCTGAAATGTTGAGTGGTGGGATTTGCACTGAGGGCTCTTAAAGCATGCTATTCGCTAAGGGCTTTGATGTCCAGGAGGAAGGGTACTAAACAGAGGGGATTGTGGTGGTGGAGGAGAGGCTTGGACTCTGTGGTTCTTCTGTGTGCAGGGGGGATTGACTCTGGAGGAGGACTAGTGTGTGAGAGGGGGTAGATTGGAGGAGTAGTTGGGATCACTATGGCCATGGCTGTGGTTTTTCTTTTACATTGTTGGCACCCAGGTTGCTTTGTAAGACAGAAAGCCATTCATGCCCGTTAAACACCACACACAGAGACCACTCACATGTAGGCAATGTGCAACAACCTGATGCCATCAACATAACTTCGGGTGCTTTGATTCCCACCAGTGCTGCTGTGGCAATGATGACACAACCTGTAGGCAGCGGTTCGGCGGACATGGAGAAATGCGAAGAACCAGTTTGCGCGAACAGTGTGAACTGGCTGAATCCCACTAGTATCCTTCTCCCTCCTCTCCCACAACAACCTCACATATTTTGTCAGACAAGTTTGGCAGAGAGCTATGCAAACATAAGCATTCCCCAGTCCAAGCCCTCATGCATCCTGACAATGATCACTTATACCCACATGCCCACATCACTACTCTGGGGCTCCAAACACATGGCCACTGTGTGTGCCCTCACACTCTGCTGCCACATTGAGAAGCTGCACCAACAACGGCTGGATTGCAGAGGGCTCCTATTTTGGACAGTGGGGGAATGTGTGTGTGTGTGTGTGTGTCCAGAGGACTGTGAGGTGCAGCAATGCACTGTGCATGCCTGTGATGCCCAGACCTTACGGCTCTGCATACAACATGCTACAGTCAATTAGCCAGCAACCCCACAAACTGTGTGAGACACCATTTATGGGCAGAAGCACTGTTCCCTCTAAGCTGTGCGTGTGTGTGCGCGCACACACCTCGCCGAGTGAGCGCACATACTTTACAACAGAGCGCACAAAAATTACGTTTCTGATTCTGATAGAAAACAACACAGATGTTCTTAAAATTGAAAAGTTGTTGTGTATTTATGGTTTTCACAAGTTCTACAATATTTTCTAGTGCAATCAATGTGGTGCACATACTGTATTCTGACGTGTAGTCAAATTTTAGAAAGATAAGGTCCTATCTGACCCAAGAGACTCAAATTTCAAAATACCTTTCTGTCATTTTGGCAGTCTTTCAATTGTCAGAGCAGAATCGAGGAAAACTTCTAAGACCTTTATAGATGAACATAAGGGAATTTAAATTTCTGATACTAGTAATACCAGGTCAAGGACCAGGCTGTAACACTTTGCTCTGACCGTCTACCAGGGGAATTTTTATTTTTTAGATTTATCTTGAGCTGGTTTGCAGATATTCATTAATTCATTTATTTAGATTTAGTTCATATCTTTTCAATAGTATTTCAAGTAGAGTTGCATTCAAGTACTGTACTGCAGGTCATATTTCCTTGCAATCTTATTTTGACTGTGGCAATGGAGGATTAAGTGCCCTGCCCAAAGTCACAAGGAACATCAGTGGGAATTGAGCCCTGGCTTCCACCCAAGCAAAGCAAGAATCTAAAAGAGCATAAGTTAATAGAGGCAAGCCCCATTCCATCAGGCACCTGCAAGTTAACATCCCCATAGTGCCTCGGTAGATATTTTCTCACCCTAACAGCATAACCTTAAAACCTGCAAGGCAAACCTCTACAGCTGGAATGAATGGCTTCAGACAGGATCAGACAGAAGCTGTTTTGTCACTTGGTTGCCCCAAACATGGAAACCAAGTGAGCTTAAGCATAAAAGGAAATACATGAGAAAAGAAAGGTCTACTCTAGAAGTTCAGCAGCTGCAAGTTTCACCTGTTAAAAACCTGTGATCTCGCTTGGGGGTCAAGAATTGGTCTTTTATCATCACATCAGCAGACTCTAAATTAAATTAGTTGAAAGGAGTTGTGGAAAACTTATACATTAGCATTGACAAGAGACTCCATCTTTGCGTAATGTTTTTTTGTGTTTGTTTTATTGTGGGAGCATTATGACTTAACACTTCAAAAATCAAAATCCAATTCTATTTATAAAATAGAATCCTACATATGCCCAACGCAGTGTACTATTAAACCAATATAAAATTCATAACATATGTATTTAAACCAATAACATGAATAAAATTCACAATGTACATATAAAATGTCTTTGCTATTAAAACCTACAGTAATGCATCATTAAAAAACTATACTAAACATTTTTTAGACACCCAGCGGATGTTGCACAAAAAGATGTTTAAAGGTGAACCCTTAAAGTATTACAGATTCAAAGGCAAAATTCTATGCTTCCTACCTCAGCCATACCAGAATTAAACTCGATCTTTTCATAAACTACACCGGATGCAAGTAACGACCATCAATGATCACTCATTAAACCATCAGAAGAAGCTCCAAAATTCATCATGCCATCAACTGAATGTTGGCGAAACAAATATGGGAGCTCATCAGGGAGCCTCAGAGAAAGTATTGTGTAGTTTGTTTATAGCACTTGTAAAGACAAAAATAACTGGCTAAAAATTTCTCCTGTAGAATGCACTAATTTGAATTATTTCACAACTTGCCTAAAATGATGCGGCTATGAAGTCACCGATAAGATCTTTCCCCCAAGTCCACAGTCTTTGTGTCAATAAGGCTATAAAGTCACCATTCAAATCCTTCCGAAGTCCACGGTCTTTGGATCAGTAAGGCTCCTTTATTACCAAGAGGCACTAGGAACTTATCTGCTGGGTTCAGGTATAACTGGAATCCCTAGTCTGATGGAAGCTCTGAAATGCTATCAAGAACTGCGGCCACACGGTGGCTTCCACAATATTCAGAATCTGGCAAACTTTGCACTGCAAGTTCTAATTTTAATCATGAGTGTACATATATGTGCATTTTTTTAAAGATCTGAAGAAGGATGACTTATAGAGAGTTCATGTATGACACCTTTAAAGAATCAAAACATTTTTCAGGAATATTGGGCCAGGCTTTCTATAATGCCATGCCTGATATACACATTTACATGTGCGTACCTGGAACGCCAGTTCTATAAAGTAAATCATGCATGTGCTTCACTTTATAGAATAAGGCGTAAGTAGCCCCCAATGCATGCATACTAGGCGCAAGCACTTAGACTTGCCCCATGGCTGGTGTTAATGCCCATGCCTAGATTTTGACTAGATTTTCTGTAACCTATGCATGCATCCCCACATTCCACCTCTAATCCACCCCAGTGCCAATCTTGTGCATGCTCACCCCGCCAGTATACATGATGGCATATACACGAATACTTACAGAATAGTGACCGGCCGATGTGTATGTGTATGTGCCCGTCTGCACATGAACGCCACTATAATACCGTGACTTATGTGCACGGATGACACATACTTTGGGCACTCTCTTTATGGAATTACACTCTACACAGGCAGCAGAACGGGGAGCCACAGGGGCTCTGGCCCCACCAAAACTTCCCTACTGTGTTTGGAGCTTCCCTACAAAAGCCCTCAGGGACCCAATCTCCCTCAGGCAGAAGTAGCAGAAGGCTGGTGATCACAGCTGCATGGAGTTCGGTTGGCCAAAGGGCGGAGCTTGACCCCGATGGAACTTGACATTCCAACACCTCTGATCCTACATGTACCTTTCCTTTAAAGAGTTACATTCTTATCAGTATGCTGGGGTAAACTGGCATTGGCAGAGGGTCTTAAATACCATATCACCAATAGTTCAAGTTAAAAATAATGGGCCTGATATTGAAAGGGATCAACATGGTCAGCAAACCTGCTAACCTTGTGAGTCTCCTTGGTCGGGATATTCAGTGGCATTAACACAGTTACTGCCACTGAATATCCATGTTTGCCACCATTGCATGCCCTGACAATAACCAGTTAACACTGGGGTGTTCTGGGGGGTGGCACCCAGCAATAACAGGTGCAGCAGTGATAATGAGCTACTGCTTGGTTATTGCACAGGGTGAAAGTCAGTTGCAGTAAAGATTGGCCTAACATTCACTTCTGAAGCTAACCAGGCAGAGGCTGAATATTGTCACTACCCGGTTACTGGGCAACTCAGCTATTCAATGCTTTAGCAGCACTAACTGTGACTACTGAATAGCAGGCCCAATATTTATATTAAAGATCTAAATTGGAAGATATCTAACAAAGACACTCACATGCTTTCTTCATGCCAAACACCAAAATAAATCCAGTAAGACAGTAATAAGCTAAACCCATAACATCTGACCCCTCCTAACATCTTCCAGAACATCCTTCTACCCTAATGATGTCCCATATCACTTTCACCACTGTTCCAACTGAATTCAACCCCATCAACCAGCTTTCAAAGCCACCTCAGCCACTCAATTAGCTGGTGCTGAACTAGCCATAGTCAGGTTCATTTAAGAACCCTGTAGTTAGTACCGCAACTAACCATGCAGAACCTCTGGTGCACCAGGCTATTCCCCACCATGCTCTAAAACTCACTGCGGTGTTGCCCCACAAGCCTCTGAATCCATTACACTTTTTCTCGACTCAACCTTGTTTCCTTCATCTCAGGCCAATTCTGGGAGGAAGGCTGATTCCCAACCCCTACCACCAGCTACAGTTGTGGTCCCCTCTAGACATCACTCTAACCCACTCTTCCCCCAAATACTTCCTGGGGATACTACATGAAAAAGAAATGGGGTTGTAGGGGCAAGACCTTTCTGGAGTTATCTGGCTGGCGAGAAAGCTTCATAGCCTCCTAGCTCAGTGCTTGCTTGCTTGCTGAGAAATTTCTTTTTATTTCTTTTGTTGTTTGTGTTTGCAGCCATCATTTATTTATCCCTGCCTCCAGGGAACCAGCCATACTACTACCCCGCTAGTTGTTTCTGTAGTTGTGCAGCTGATATCTCAGGCTGGAGCACCACTGGATGGAGCACAGTGGAAAAATACTGCCATCCAGAAAGGCACCCTACGGAGGCAGATATATGGTCTGCAGGACAGATTGCAGCTGAGGAGAGGGTGGTATGGGCTGGCAGCATTTAAGCAGGGGACAGGGGTTTGATTCCTACCTGTTCTTTTTGTGACTGTGCTACTCAGAGCATTTTCATGCCTGTAACAGTCAGGGCTCTGCAGATCGGTAATGGCAGCCCATACCACCCTCTCTTCAGCCACCATCTGTCCTGCAGACCATCTATCTGACTCTGTCGTCTGTGTACAGTCCTGTCTTCTTGTGCATGCTGCTACCTCATGTCCTCCACTGGTACCCTTTTCTGCATTGCAGCTCTTTGTGTTCGCCCCTCCTGTGTCTAATCTGTATGGCACCACTATTACTCTGTTCTTCTGTTGCTGCAAACAGCCTGCCACTTCTTCCTCCACTGGGGGACATGTCTTCCCCATCCTAAGCCACACTCTGTCACTGCAGCACTTTACATTAGCACCACCCTGTTCATAGGTACAGCTGCCTCCCACATGCTCATCTGCTTTACTGGCTGCCACATAGGGTGCCCACCAATATGGCAGGTCCATCAACTCCCACCTGTCCTTCCTTCCATCACCTTTACATTGACATTCCTTGGTGCTCTGTCCAGCGTTTGGCTTACGTCCGTGGTCCTGCTTTAAGGTGCATGCTTTCCACCTTTGGGCACCTTGTCTCACCTTAGGACGCCTTATCTCATGTGAGGGCACCTTACCATGAGACACCTTATCTCCTTTTAGGGCACCTTATCACATCCTAAGATGCCTTGTCTCTCCTTAGGACATCTTGTCACTTTACCGCACTTGGTCCTGTTAACTCACATTAAATGTCCCAAGGCACCCTAACACCGGCCTGCCTTACATGGCTTCAGGCACCTTAACTCTGCCCTTACTGCCAGTGACTTTACCGCGATTTAATAAACATATCCCTTAGAATTGCTGAAATGATTCCTTTAAAACAACTCAAGTTCACTAATGATGTTCTTTTACTCTTTTACAGTTTCTAAAGGAATATACACAGATAGGTATACCCAGGTTCCCAAGTGTTTAAATAGAAAGAAACTGAAAGTATTTTGAGCTCAACTAAAACTACTAAAAATGAGTGCACCCAGAAAAATAGAACAATGTATACTTATCTTCCAGCCCAAAAACACTCTCTTGAGGTGGGGTCCATCTGAAATGCTGGTCCTGATCGGGTTCTGGTTCAGATCTTCTCACAGGTCCTCCTCTTGTCACTCAGTTGGCTGTCCTCCAGATGACTTTTCAGTTTCTTCAGTTCCTACTCTCTTGCTTTAATAAACCAATTTAAAAAAACAGGCAAACCCTTATCTCCCTTTATTTTCCAGGTGATATATAAAAGTCTTTTCACTTTTCCAATAACTTGTAAAACTACCCCAAACAAAAAGATAATTGATACGCCCTACCTAAACCCCCATGGGTTGACACCGACTCGACAGCACTTAACAATAACAACAACCTAAACCCCCCACCCTTTCACACACATGTGCACACCATGCAAGCTGTGGCACACTCTTCACAAAAATCCTACTACTGCTGTCATTTCAGATGGCCAGAAAAATAAAAATTCTTAGGGGTATGTTTACTAAACCATCTAAATGTAGCAGCGGCAACGTTATCGCGCGATACGTAATGTTATCGCGTGATACATAATGTTATCGCGCGATAATGTAACGTTATCGCGCGATAACGTGGGCAGCAGCTGTGAAATCCAGCTCTGAAGGATGGAGTAAGGCCTCCCAGAGGGCGTAGATAGGGGTCAATAGGTGGAGAGTGGGCGGGGAGAGGCTCCAGTGAAATCTGTGTCTGAACACTAATGCCAGTGAAACCCTTGCGTTAGAGGCACATTTGCAGGAGAGAGAAACCATTTCAGTCAGCAATGTACAGCAAACGCAGGGAAACCCAGAAAAGTGATAGTAGTGATATATGTGCAGGAACCAAAAAGGCAAATAAACATATAAAATGACCAGAACCACATCTGAAATCCCAATAACCAAGCTGGCCAATAGTGATATTAATGATAAACATAAAGCAACACTACTGACAAAGTGTAAAAAGGAAGATATCATGTTTGTAAGGGTCTATGCTCTGTCCCTCTACAAAGTGAATGATCCCACATTGAAATTGCGGTGATCAGGGATTTTGTCGTTTATATTGGGCAGGTTTGTTAGGGCGTGCACATGTGCAGCAACAGTAGAGTGGGCACGTAGGAAAGGGCAACCGTACCGATGCTGTAAATGGGATACAGGGGGCTGCAGGCGGCACATGCTGTGGCCCAGCTGGGGCACAGTGTGGACTAGGCAGATGCCTAAGTGGCACATAGGAATGCCGAAACTGTAAAGCAGCAAGACAGCAACTGACGAGGGACCAACATGGGCATGAGTGTGTGTCCCACAGTGTCACAGGGGATATTACCCAGCAGGTACCCCCAAGGGCACATAACATTGGCAGGCGGTGCCGGGGGGAAGCGCACATGTACATGTAGGCACCCCTACCCGAGAACCCACACCATAGGCAGCTGCCTACCGGCACACTGGATGGCTTGGGACTGCACACCACCAGCACTACCGGCATAAGGGCATGTCAGCATGGTGGCGGAGTGGTGCTGGTGGCGGAGGGGGCAGTGGCATCTGCCCACAGCAGACCACAGCCAAGCCCCGTTTAGGTGGGTGCCGTGCACTGCAATATACAAGGGCTGTCTGATGAACAGTCATGGTATCTCCAGGGAATGATCTGCCCCTGCTCCAAAAGTTCGGTACAGTGCACACAGCCAGTGTGTTCAGGAGCAGAAGGTCACAATTTCAAGTCCCAGCTGTGGCTCTTGCCAACCCTGTCCCCATATTTTACCCAGTACTAAACAGTGGTAATAAAGATGGAACCTTTATTACAGATAAAATAAACATGCCTGAAATGCCTATATTTTATCCTACAGAGCACAGACACCATAAACATGTGCAATCCCTAGAGCAGGGTTTCTCAACTGCAGTCCTGGAGGGCCAAACACCATTCAGGTTTCATGCTGTCCCTAATAAATATGCCTGTGCTGCATTTGTATGCATCACCCCCATTGTATGCAAATGTATCTCATGCATATTCATTAGGGACAGCATGAAAACCTGAACAGTGTTTGGCCCACCAGGACCGGAGTTTGGAACCTCTGCCCTAGAGCAGCGGCCAACAGGGGCAGAAACACCCACACCCACACCCACAGGCTCCACTATCCAAAGCCTCATGGAGAGTCGGGCCCTGCGCGGAGCAGCATCTCCCAATACTGGCACATGCATACCTTAGCAATGCCGTCCTAAACTTGGGAACACATTCCACATATATCAAAAGGTTGCTATGATTGTCAGCTAACAAATCCTAAGTTAAACACGATTTGTTGATAGAGATTCATCATAGCAACCTTTCTGATATCTGTGGAGTGTGTTTCAGTTATTGCTTCTGATAGTGTTTACCACCCCGGGAAGTGACCCCAACAGTATTACGTACCACAGCAATGCCCTCACTGTGCCCAGGACTGGTGTGGTGGCCAGGGCTGCCACAAACCTCCATATTTGCACAATGCTGGCATAGGTGTTGGAGTGTGTGTATGTCTATTCAGTGGGTTGTGGCTGCCTACACCTTACTGAGCCCCCAATGCTTGCACTGTTTCCAGTGTTAGCCTGCCAATGTGCATAATGAGGAGCAAGGTACTGTGGGTATGGCCCGGACAGGGTGGCCTGGGCAGGATGCATCTGCACAGGGTATAGGGCAATGGCTGGGACATTGTATTGCCCGACCACCAACTGCACGAACAGGGTGGCCACAGCAGGACATGCTGGGAGGTCACTCTCACCCTGACTGGGCAGTGACCATGGCGTGGCTAGGTTCCCCCATAATGCTATGCAGCATTTTTCTCAAGTGATATTTGTTGGTTCTCATTTCTGGGGTCCAATCACTGATATAGCTGCTTGGTGTGTGTGCTCACATCCCATTTTTGGGAGCACACAGTTCCTCCAGGAACATTCTCTATGTGCAAGCTAGCAGACTGTCTGTAGTTAGCATTTGTATGGCTGGAACACCTTGTAGGGTGCAGCGGGTGGAGACTGACTGTGCCCTCTGCTGGTGAATGTCAGATAGTGGTGGGGTGCATCTGAGCTGCTCCAGCGTTCTACCTGTCTGCCATTGCCTTATGTGGTGTGTACAGATCTGCATCGACTGCCATGTAGGGTGTCTGTTCCCCAGCAGGAAAGGGGTTGATGGTCCTCTCTACTGCCACCATTGCAGAAATGTACAATGTGGATCTGTTGGTGGGAGGTCCTTTCCCCCCATTATGAGCCACAGAGAGCTGGTTGGGTGGTGCTAAATAATCTGCTTTTGGGTCCAAACACCCCCCCTTCCACCTATAACATGTGACCATGGCACCCACACAGGATATGCACTATTCTGGGTGCATCATTGTCCACCAGGGCTAGACATGACTGGGAAATACAGATGGACACAGGTGCATTCTAGGTGTGTCTGCAAGGACTACCTATCACACACTAGCACTGATGGGGACTTGCAGCATAGCCTATCTCAGCCAAGCCAGGTGCTGCGGACCTGGTGCTGGGTGCCCCAACTCACCCTCAGGGTGAGCACAGGACCCGCACAGTGTCATGGTCTGTAGCTACTCTGTGCCAATAACACACATGGTCAGTTCCGCCCTACCAGGCCTAGGTGCTGTGGGGGTGCATACCCCATTTTGTGATCAGTTGTAGACTGCTGATCTGCATGTGCAGAGCATCACCCTGGTGTGGCAGGAAGTGATCCTGTAATGAGGACCTGTCCTCCAGGTGATGTAAAACCCTCTCACACTGAGGACGTTTCTCCAGGGCCATGTGCCCATGAGGGAAGGGTTAGGACAGCCGTTATAGTTGGTGATTCGATCATTAGGCATGTAGATAGCTGGGTGGCTGGTGGACGTGAGGATTGCCTGGTAACATGCCTGCCTGGTGTGAAGGTAGCAGACCTCACGCACCACCTAGATAAGTTCTTAGATAGTGCTAGGGAGGAGTCTGCTGTCTTGGTACATGTCGGCACCAATGACATAAGAAAATGAGGTAGGGAGGTTCTGGAGGCTAAATTTAGGCTTTTAGGTAGGAAGTTGAAATCCAGAACTTCCAGGGTAGCGTTCTCCGAAATGCTTCCCGTTCCACGTGCAGGACCCAAAAGGCAGGCAGAGCTCCGGAGTCTCAATGCGTGGATGAGACAATGGTGCAGAGATGAGGGTTTGGATTTGTTAGGAACTGGGGAACATTTTGGGGAAAGGAGGGTCTCTTCCGAAGGGATGGGCTTCACCTTAACCGGGATGGAACCAAACTGCTGGCATTAACCTTTAAAAAGGAGATAGAGCAGCTTTCAAACTAGATAATAGGGGAAAGCTGACAGTCGCCCAAGAGCAGATGGTTCATAAGAATGTATCCTTGAAGGATACTATCAAAAGCAGAGAGGTTCCAAAAAAGAGTAAAGTAGCCCAAATGCCCTCGAGGATGGAGCAGACAGAGCTTAAAGATCCCAAATTACCCATGTCTACCAATAGCCAAATTAATATGAATAAAATACAGTCTCTAAAATGCTTGTATGCAAATGCTAGAAGTCTAAAAAATAAGATGGGAGAGTTAGAATATATAGCACTAAATGAGAGGTTAGATTTGATTGGAATATTAGAGACATGGTGGAAGGAGGACAACCAGTGGGACACTGTGATACCTGGTTACAAACTATATCATAATGATAGAGCTGATCAAATTGGTGGAGGGGTTGCACTCTATGTTAGAGAGGATATTGAGTCAGAAAGGATTAAAGTTTTGCAGGAAACAAAATTTGCTGTAGAATCTCTATGGATTGAAATTCCATGGAAAAAGGGGAAGGCGATGGCGGTGGGGGTGTACTATCGACCGCCTACAGGGGCTAACTACATAAAAACAATAAATCATAATGGTAAAAACACATATACAATTGTAAAAATAAAAATAAAAATAAATCATAGCACCATAGGACCTAATAATAACACAAATCATTCAATTAAAACCAAAACATGTAAAAACATCTGATAAATAAATGAGATGATACTACACAGGGGATCAGCACAGCAAACTGTTATATAACATACTTCTATAAAAATAATAAAAATGATAAGACATATTTAATATGTTATAACACTCAAAGGAATAAATAATTAAAACCAATCAAGTTATAAACCATAAAGACTAAGAACCTAAAAATTATGTATAAAAATCATATCACACACATAAAAACATGAATAAATGATGCGTAGTTATGACTAATTGATTTAAACAAATCAAACCTACATATACATTATAAATCATATTAACATATGTTATAACACTCAAAGAAATAAATACCAATAAATAATTAAAACCAATCAAATTATAAACCATAAAAATAACAATAAAAAACCTATGTATAAAAAATTATGTATAAAAAACATATTTTACACATAAAAACATGCATAGTGCATACACAGTTATAAATAATTAATTTAAACCAATAGAATCAACATGTACATTATAAATCCTAATGCCTATCTTACGCAATTACACACAAAAAACATCAATATATACAATAAATAAATATTAATAAAAAACTTAAAAACTACTGATATATGACATTATACATAATAAGGCCTACCTTATTCAATTCTCTGACCTTCCCAGCTACTGTAAACACTACGGAGGAACGAGGAAGAAAACCACATGGATATGTGATAACCCATAGGAGACATTAAAAATTACTCTCGATTCACGGGACTATATATTGAGAGCATGTTAATAAATTACCTGGTATGTCTTTCAGGTATCTCTGGAAGCAATTTACTTCTGAAAATAAACAGCTGCTCTGAATGTAAGCCGCAAAGACATAATGAAAAAATTCCATCACTAAACAATTCATATTGACCCCTATTTATACTGACAACTAGATTTAAATGTACAGCGAGTGCTTGGAGATTAAGTACTCATGAAATAGAGAACGGAATTTGTATAAATATCCTATCGTACGACCGGATGTTTGTCATACCATATCACATTCATGTTAGTAAGAGCTTTACCCAAACCAGAAAGGAAAACAGCATCACATCTTGCTACAAATGTAACTGTAATAAATATGTCTTATCATTTTTATTATTTTTATAGAAGTATGTTATATAACAGTTTGCTGTGCTGATCCCCTGTGTAGTATCATCTCATTTATTTATCAGATGTTTTTACATGTTTTGGTTTTAATTGAATGATTTGTGTTATTATTAGGTCCTATGGTGCTATGATTTATTTTTATTTTTATTTTTACAATTGTAAAACATGAATAAATGATGCGTAGTTATGACTAATTGATTTAAACAAATCAAACCTACATATACATTATAAATCATATTAACATATGTTATAACACTCAAAGAAATAAATACCAATAAATAATTAAAACCAATCAAATTATAAACCATAAAAATAACAATAAAAAACCTAACTATGTATAAAGAATTATGTATAAAAAACATATTTTACACATAAAAACATGCATAGTGCATACACAGTTATAAATAATTAATTTAAACCAATAGAATCAATATGTACATTATAAATCATAATGCCTATCTTACGCAATTACACACAAAAAACATCAATATATACAATAAATAAATATTAATAAAAAACTTAAAAACTACTGATATATGACATTATACATAATAAGGCCTACCTTATTCAATAACCGGGTAAGGCGGACCGATCGCCCCCCCCCTTCCCTTACTCCATCCCCCCCTCCAATCCCCCCCCCAGACATTTCTTAAACAAAATACCAAACACAGTATTGGGAGTTAAACTGGTCGCAGCTTTATTAGCCAATAACAATATCCAACAACATTCAACACAATTAACTTTCCCCCCCCGCCCAGCAGAGCGAGCCATCACCAGCCATGTGGGTAGCAAGGTGACGCCGCTTCCGCTCCCCCCGGGTCCTAGCCCCGGCAACTTGCCTCGCCTCCCTCATTCCGGCTTCGCCATATTATTAGCAGAAGCCTGAGGGACTGTCCGGGTCGGGGGTACCCCACCCCCGCCCTCCAGCTTGGCTCCGGCTCTGGACCCCGGAAACCTCCGGGATCCCGCCACCCCCCCCCCAGCTGCAACACCCCACTACCCCCGAAACCAACCTCGGAACCTAAACTCAGGGCGGGCGGGCGGGATGTCCGGCCCACACGGCTCCCTTGAGGGAAAGGCCGTGTGAGCCGCCGCGCCGACCCAAAACCCCCCGCCGCATGCCTGCCATCTTCCCATTGGCTCCCGTGCCCATCACTGGTCCGCGGGAGCCAATGACCCGCTGCCACCGCCAGAGCCCGCCCCCGCGAACCCTCGCGGCCGCCAACTGCGAGAGGGGGCGAACCGCCGCCCCCCCCGGTTAGCGCCGGCCGCGCGCACTGTGAAAGCTCCGCGGCCCTGCCATAACCGGGTAAGGTGGACCGATCGCCCCCCCCTACCCTTACTCCATCCCCCCCTCCAATCCCCCCCCCAAACATTTCTTAAACAAAATACCAAACACAGTATTGGGAGTTAAACTGGTCGCAGCTTTATTAGCCAATAACAATATCCAACAACATTCAACACAATTAACTTTCCCCCCCCCCCAGCAGAGCGAGCCATCACCAGCCATGTGGGTAGCAAGGTGACGCCGCTTCCGCTCCCCCCGGGTCCCAGCCCCGGCAACTTGCCTCGCCTCCCTCATTCCGGCTTCGCCATATTATTAGCAGAAGCCTGAGGGACTGTCCGGGTCGGGGGTACCCCACCTCCGCCCTCCAGCTTGGCTCCGGCTCCGGACCCCGGACCCCGGAAACCTCCGGGATCCCGCCACCGGCTCGGGCCCCCTACAAGCCCGAGCCGACCCCCCCCGGCAAAGCTGCGACCAGCACCTCTCCCTTGCAAGACATCCTCCAAGGCCTCCTGCCAATCGTTCAAGAGCAAATCCATCCCCACCGGGGATAGGTGTACTCCATCCCGCCTATAGAGGCCGGCACAATCAACATCAGCCCAAGGGTGCAAAATCTGGCACCCCCCCCCTGCTCCCCCACCCACCTGCCAATCTGGCGATTAATCTTTGTCAGGCCCCGCGACCAGCGTCGCTGGTCCCTGCAAGCCGGCCTGGGAATGATGTCTGACCACAACAAGCGCACCCCAGGGAACATGTTCAAAATCACACGCAAGTCTTTGATGACGGTCCTGATCAACTGCCGACAAGTCCAGGACACCAGGTCATTGCCACCCAGGTGTATCAGCAAGGCCTCGCAACCTCTCATGGTGCCGCAGCAAAGGCAGGAGTTGAATCCAGCGCAGCCCGCGCTCTCCCAGCCATACGACAGTCACCCCGAGAGCATCCAATCTGATATTCGGCCCCACCGGGCGCACAGCTGCTCGTCGACCAGCCCAGAAGACAAAAGAATGGCCGATGACCCAGCAGCGGCACGAAAATGGAAGCGCTTCTGCAAAATAAAGAACACATGATTAGCCTGCCCCCCCCCCACCGCCCCTAAAGGCGCACATATCTGCGGAAGGCACCCGACTTCCATCTACTGATCTGTCGAATGTCTCCGTCGGGTAAACCCACCGCCGCGGCAGTAGTCGCGGCCCCAATGTGAAAGGAATGCGGGGCGAACAACCGAGGATCCTCCCCAATATGGCTCAGTGATAGCCGTAATACCGCCGTAAACTGAAAACACGTGAGCACAGTCGTGTCCTCGTGAAGAAATAAATTACCCCCCCCCCACGCGGCTGCACATGCAAATACGCCCGCAGCAACCCCACCGGACATGTGGCGGACTCTGCCACCACATGCAAGCTCACCCATGTACCTCTCCCTAGCTGATCCGTTTTGGAGCGAGCCAGGTACAGACTGACCCCTCCCCCAGTCCACTTCACGTGGTGCACCTGCAAGCCCCCCCCACTCGCCGCGCGACTCGACTCCGCAATCAATTCCCCAATGCGAAAGGCCCCGAAAAAGGCCAACGCAAACACCGCCCGAAAAAGAACGCATTCGTATCCGGATGACACTACCCCTGGCAAAGCTGAGCACAGCCGCTGTAGCAGCTCATGTGTTATGGGCCGCCGCCCATCCCGAGGTGCCGGAAGGGAGCGCTCCCATCCCTGCAATAGCCTCCTCAGTAGAAAGCCCCCGCCAGCTGCCCCCCACCCGACCGCCTTTGCGAAGAAGGAGTACCCAGCCAAGTGCCTACTCACCGTGGATCGGGACAATCCCGCCGCCTTCGCACACAACACATACTGACCCACCAGACACTCGGGAGGCGGACCCCACCACCATCCCCTCTCTTCCAGAAACGCCACCACACTGTCGCAACCCCGCTGGTAGGCCATCCACGTAGACGCTGACACCGAAGTCCGCAGGAGCTCAATCATGTCCCGAGGCCAAACCGCCATAACTCTGCGGGGACCGCCATCCCCGCCTCTTCGGCCTCTGGTGCCAGCTTCCGGAACAGCTCCCACTTAAAACGAGAAAGAGCATCAGCGACTAAGTTAGTGTTGCCCGGTATATGTCTAGCCCGGACCACGACATT
Organism: Ichthyophis bannanicus; assembly: GCA_033557465.1. Lineage (NCBI taxonomy): Eukaryota > Metazoa > Chordata > Amphibia > Gymnophiona > Ichthyophiidae > Ichthyophis > Ichthyophis bannanicus. The sequence goes on along the minus strand of CM066032.1, from coordinate 1,792,286,422 downwards.
CAAACGCAAGCAAGCCAACACAATCTGACGCATCAAGTCCGCTACCCGCGGACAGCGCGGAGTGTAGTTGTTTATCACGCTGACCACCGCCTCGTTGTCGCACCACCACACCATGCGCCGATTGCGAATCCGATCCGGCCACAGCGCCAACACCACCAGGAACGGGAACAATTCCAAAAAGGTTACATTAGCCGTCAGGCCTGCAGCTATCCAGGACGCGGGCCAAGCTTCCACACACCAGGAACCCCCGAAGTAAACCCCCAGCCCCCCTCCGCCGGCCGCATCCGTAAACAAGCGTAAATCCTGACTAGAGATCTCCCGTTCCCGGAGCACCGTAACCCCGTTGAAATCACGCAGAAACTCCCCCCAAATGGCCAAGTCAGCCCGAATGCTCCGCGACACCCGGAGTCGATGATGCGGCTTAACCACCCCCGCCGTCGCAGCGGCAAGCCGCCGCATAAAAACTCGACCCATCGGAATCACTCTGCAAGCGAAGTTCAGAGAACCGATCAGCGCCTGCATCTCTCGTAAGGTGGTCCGCCGGGAACCTAATACGTTCGCCACCAGGACGCGAAGTCTATCTACCTTTTGTGACGGCAAACGTGCCAGCATCGCCACCGAATCCAGCTCAATGCCCAAGAACGTAAGACACGTCGCCGGGCCTTCCGTTTTCCCCACCGCCAGCGGCACTCCCCACTCCCGCGTCATTTGTGTGAAACCGTCGAGCAAAGCTTGGCACTGCCCGGTCCCCGCCCTCCCTACGACCAAGAAATCGTCCAAGTAATGAACCATTTGATCACACCCCACCCTATCAACTAAGGCCCAATGCAAAAAGGTGCTAAACCGCTCAAAGTATGCACATGAAATGGAACACCCCAAAGGCATGCACCGGTCGAAGTAAAAGCCACCCTCGAAACAAAACCCAAGCAAATGGAATGCCGAAAAATGGACCGGCAACAACCGGAAAGCCGACTCAATATCCGTCTTGGCCATCAAGCAGCCCCGCCCACAACCTCTCACCAACCCCACGGCCGCATCGAAAGATGCTTAACGGACCGTACACACCTCCTTGGGAATCTGATCATTAACAGAGGCCCCGCTAGGGAAGGACAGGTTATGACTCAGTCGATATTTGCCACGCTCTTTCTTCGGAATAACACCCAACGGGGAAACCACAAAATTCGCCAAGGGCGGCTCCATGAAGGGGCCCACCACCCTCCCCAGCCCCAATTCCACGGCTAATTTGTCCCGCACAATGTTGGCGAACCGCCGAACGGAAGGCGCATTCCGCCCTGCGTGCACTGCGACCGAACCGGAAACGGGAATCTTAAACCCCTCTCGAAACCCCTCCTCCAACAGCACTCCATCGGCCTTCTTGGGGTACCGTCGCAACCATCCCCGCAAGGCGTCGAGCCGTATCGGGGTCGGTGCCACCCCTCCCCCGGTGCTACTGCTTAGCGGGGGGCAGGCCGGTTCCGAGCGGCCCCTTCCTAACACATTTGAGGGCGGAATGCCCTCCATTACAGACGGAACAGGCATGTCGGAATTTACAATCCGAGAAAGGGCAGGAGGATTTGTTAAAGCGCCAACACACGTCCCCCCGCTCCCTCCTCCGGCCCCTTTCTGCCCTGCCGCGGGCTCGCCGGCCCGAAAGGGCCGGAGGGACCCCGACGTCGCACCAACCCCGCCCTTAGCCCCTACCGCCGCCCCGCCGGCCGGCCTAGCTGCCATTTGCGTGAGCCACAGATTAATATCCTGGGTGGCCCATGTCAGCGTCCGGTTCTCTTCCATCTTGTCCCAAAACTTCTCGTCATAGTTGAGCCACGCCCAACCATCATGCGACTGAGAAGCTTCCAAAATGGCATCTGCGTATGCCAACAACATCCCGTACTGCGAAGGATGCGCATGTCCCCACACGCTGGCCAGCCGCAAGAACGCCCTAGTCCAGTTAGTGACATTACGGGCCACTCTCCGTACGTGACCCGCTTTCTCGTCAGCCTTCCGTTTCCGCCGACTGTCCCCCGAACGCTTCCTACCCTCCAACAACCGAAAGATATCTATATAACGCCGCTCCTGAATTTTACGCCGCAAGCGCCTCGAAACGCCTTCCCACAAGTCGGAGAAAAATGCTACGGAAGGTGCAGTCCCAGAGGCCCCCGCTGCCCCCGTCCCGCCCCTATCATCGACACCTTTGCTACCGGCAGACGACGACGACGACGTGGACGATGAGGACGAGGAGGAGCCGGATCCCGACATCCGACGCCGACGGCAGTGATGCCGCCGCTTTTTTACTGAGCCCCTCCCTCTCTTGCCCCCCCTAGACTCACCTGCCACCGCCGCCGTCATTTCGGAAACCGCAGCGACCTCGGGGCGCCCCGTTGCAGCCGCATCCTGAGCCCCCACGACACTCCCAGAAGCTTCGGCCTGCTCCAGCGGACCCGTTCGGCCCGAGTTGCCGGTGTTCGACCCTCCCGGAGGCACCTGTGGAGAGAAAAAAGGAAAAGGCCCCGCGGGACCCCCCGCAGCCCAAGGCTGCTGCCAAGCCCCCAACCAATCCATCCTCGAGGAACCCTGCCCCCCACTCTGCCATTGCTCCCAAGAAGGAGCACACCCTCCACCCATGAACCCAGGACTCCCCGCAGGGCCCCTCCACCCCCACCAATCACACCCGCTTGGCCCCCCTCCTGACCAAGCCCCCCCTATCCCAGGACCCCACCCCCCGCCCGAGCTGCCCGAAGGCGCCCTGAAAGCGCCGGGGCCCGCCGCCTCTCCGACAGGCAAGCCTACAGCCGGGCTAAGACAGAGCTGCCCCCTTAAACCGTTTTCGCCGGAGGCCTCAACGCTGGGGGCCTCCCCACCGGGGGCCTGAACGCCGCCGGGGACCTCGATGCCAGGACCATTCCCCCCGCTGCCCTGTCGCAACCTGGCACACCCCCTGACCTACTGCCCCCCCTAGTACCGTTCCCACGGTTGGGCGCCCTCCCCCTCGCTGCTCCATGCCCCCCCCACCAGCCGGCCCACCTCGCTGCCTACCCCCCCGCCCCCCATGCCCCCTGCCAGCCTGCACCACACCCGCACCAGGGCTGACCTGCTCGCCCCCCCGGACACCCGTCCTCCCTGCTCGCCCCACACCCTTGCCCCTGCCCTTGGAGGCCCCCCCCCTGGTTCCCTCGGGGTCTGCCTGCCAGACTTCCCCATAGCACGTGGCCTGCGAAGGACTTACCCAAGCACTGCTGAGAATTGAATGCTGGTCTCTTAGGTATCAAGCCAGCACTCTAACCACTAGACAACTCCTCCACTCCCTGCCCAGCACCAATTCACACCGGTTGCCGGGGTCCCTAACAGGAGGGCAGAAGGTACACTGCCTCGAGTGGGTATTTTTTTTTTGTTTGTTTTCGTGTCCCAGCACCGTCAGAGCCCCCAGCACCTATCTCGCCGAAATCAATAAGCCCCCCGATAGGCACTGCCCTTAGGCCTAAAGCCCTCCTGACCTGGACTCCCGCAGTGCACCTACTTACGTCCGGCCCACACGGCTCCCTCGAGGGAGGCCGTGTGAGCCGCCGCGCCGACCCAAAACCCCCCGCCGCATGCCTGCCATCTTCCCATTGGCTCCCGCGCCCATCACTGGTCCGCGGGAGCCAATGACCCGCTGCCACCGCCAGAGCCCTCCCCCGCGAACCCTCGCGGCCGCCAACTGCGAGAGCGGGTGAACCACCGCCCCCCGGTTAGCGCCGGCCGCGCGCACTGTGGAGGCTCCGCGGCCCTGCCATTCTCTGACCTTCCGAGCTACTGTAAACACTACGGAGGAACGAGGAAGAAAACCACATGGATATGTGATAACCCATAGGAGACATTAAAAATTACTCTCGATTCACGGGACTATATATTGAGAGCATGTTAATAAATTACCTGGTATGTCTTTCAGGTATCTCTGGAAGCAATTTACTTCTGAAAATAAACAGCTGCTCTGAATGTAAGCCGCAAAGACATAATGAAAAAATTCCATCACTAAACAATTCATATTGACCCCTATTTATACTGACAACTAGATTTAAATGTACAGCGAGTGCTTGGAGATTAAGTACTCATGAATTAGAGAACGGAATTTGTATAAATATCCTATCGTACGACCGGATGTTTGTCATACCATATCACATTCATGTTAGTAAGAGCTTTACCCAAACCAGAAAGGAAAACAGCATCACATCTTTCTACAAATGTAACTGTTACATCAGATCCGTAAATAACCAGACGCTCTGCACTAAAAGCTAGAGCCATAAGACAAGGATCTCTTGAATGCATAATGACTACTATTTATACTAACACCTAAATGGAAGCTACATTATTTCTTTGTAAAATAACTAGGAAATTCCAACGTCATAAACAGAGGGATAAAATCGTGGTGCAGACCACTCGGCATTCTTTCATACCACGCTGTAATGTAGATAAAACCAATCTTTAACCGAAAAGGACTTTACAGACACCACGAACTAAAATAAATATAACATGCAGCATAATCTACTCCAAACGGGGTATCCCAAAGTGTAATTGAAAGAAAAAATAAAAAGAAAAAATACCGCCACCACGACTTGCCACAAATGAAACTCTTTACAGCTTTCGCTTTTAGCATTATCTTTAAACAATTTCATTCTTCACCCGCAAAATTTAAACTTACGATTTAACAACCATTACACATTGCACCACAGCGCATACTCTGGATAAGTCAAATTCTTTTTGGTAAAACCGCTAAAAGACGCCAAACTTCCGCTTCATGCAAATGCTATGGCAGGGGAGAATGAACATCTGACATCATACTTATCAATGTAATGCGCTCATCATGCTGCAACATAAAACAAAAGCACCTACTTCCTAACAATACTCCTTCATAAAATTGTTAATCTTATTTATTAGGACCAACCTGCCACAACGGCACTGCTAATACCCGAAACAGTAAAAGAAGCAAATCTCAACCAACCCGATGTTGCTTTATTTAAAGAGTTGCACACCAAATCGCTACACACCCTCAATTATCCTCATCTCCTAAGAGACCATAAATTCACAAGGTGTGTGCCATCATTCATAAACTGCACGATTCAACCCCATGTATCATTATTTCCTATCATCTTAACTCTTTCTTAATCTTACAACCAAAACGAATTCCTTATTCCAAGATTCAAAAAGACAGTACCTACTTAATACATACCATCCTTCATTTTAATATAATGACATATAAAACTTTATAAACACTCTAATCATTGTATTGACAATGGCACAATAAACAAACACCTACCAGCATACTTTAATAAATTAAACCATCATTAAAACATTATGACCTCATCCCAAATTACTTTATAAATTAGGGCGATATAAATATATACCACTACACAGTAGCTAGAAAAAGAACTTATAATGCTGTCTAAAAATTCTTTACAAAAACACCACCAAGTTAGCATCCGTATTTAATCCTTTGGGATGCAAGCCATCAAGATTAAAAATATACCTTTCCTCTAACCTACGGATAGACCATTCAATATCTCCCCCTCTTCAATTGATCTTTACCTTTTTAATCATGAAAAACTTAAGGTCTGAAATCTTGTGTGCTAATTCCAACCAATGGCTAACTAAAGGTTTATCTACTAATGCTCTTTTAATACAACTCCTGTGTTCAATGATCCGAGTTCGCACTGGACGAATAGTCTTGCCAACGTATAATTTCTCACATGGGCATGTAATAACATAGATAACATTACTGGTGTTACAATTAGAGAAATCATCCAAAACAAATTTTTTGTTATTAGTGGGATGGATAAACTGTTTCTTTACCGTAAGTGAATGGGTACACACCGAACATCTTCCGCAAGGATAATGGCCTTTGTGTTTTGACAGAAAAGCCCTTTCTGTAAGTGCCGATGGTACTAACATGTTTTTAAGGTTAACATTACGTTTATACGCAAAAGTAATCTTTATATTATGGAATGCCGGCAGAGCCTGTATTAATGACCAATATTTCCTTATTATTTTGATAATTCGCTGAGAATAATAAGAATATAAAATTGGACACACCATACCTACATTGTCAGTTTTAGTCTGTTTCTCTAATAACTCTTGACGAGAACAATCTACTGCCCTTTTGTATGCCTTGTTAATAGATGAGGGGGGACATTGTCTATCCGTGAATCTCTCCTTCATCAGCACGGCTTGTTCCTGAAACTGTTTATTAGACTACAAACCCTGCATATTCTTAAAAATTGGCCTACTGGTAAGTTATGTTTGAGGGACAAAATGGAGCAAATGATTACGGTCAGTGGGTTTTCTATAAAGTGTAGTGGAGAAACTATTGTCACCTTTTATAATTAACAGGTCCAAATATGCGATCTTCCTATCGTGAAAAGTTAATTGAAAACGCAAATTGTCATCGCAATTATTCACCCAAATATTAAACTCTTCCAGAAGAGAGGCAGGTCCATCCCAAATCATAAAAACGTCATCTATATACCTGATCCACATTCTGATATTACTTTTAAATGGATTCTCCTTAATATGTATCTCCTCAAAATTAAAAACATATAAATTTGCAATGTCTGGGGCCATGGAGGACCCCATAGCGACCCCCTTGATTTGCTTGTAAAATATCCCCTGAAAACAAAAGTAATTTTCACACATCGCAATACGAGTTAAATCTAGGAGAATAGCCGTAGGGATCCGCTTCCATTCCTGTCTTTTATACAAATACTGTTCTATCAGTTTTAATGCCTCCTTTTGTGGTATATTTGTATATAGCGACTCTACGTCCAACGTGACCAGAATCCAATCCGGATTAAAGTCCTTAATTGATGATAATAATTGGATCACTTGCGTAGAGTCCCGCACATATGACCAGATATTTAAAACATGGGGCCTCAAGAACACATCGACCATTTTAGAAATAGGCTCCATAAGAGACCCAATCGCAGATATTATCGGCCTGCCAGGGGGGTTATCCAATGATTTATGCACTTTAGGATTAATATAAATAGTGGGTGTGATAGGATGTTTCACTGTTAAAAAAGATTTCTCTTGCATGGTAAGATGACCCAATTCATACGCTATGAGTATTAGATTATCAATAGAACCCTTCAACGCACTGGTAGGTTCCTCATTCAATCGCTTATAAAAGGTCTCATCTTTCAACTGCCTGTAAATTTCAGTAAGATACTTGTCTTTGTCCATAATGACTATCGCACCACCTTTATCTGCTGGTTTAATTATGATACTCGAATTCTTCTGCAAAGACTTGATCGCTCCTCTCTCCTCAATAGTAAGATTATCATACGGGAGTTTATCTTTTAATTTTATCTCGTCTACCTCTTTCATCACTAATTTTTCAAAAGTAGTTATTATAGGGTCGTAGGTGGTGGCATCCATTTAGATTTGGGTTTAACAATTGACGAACTTACATTATTAGGTTCGCATGTATCAAAGAATTGTTTTATTTTAATTTTACGAAAAAATTTAAAAAGATCTACATGGGTTTCAAAGTGATCATATTTCTTAACCGGCACAAAAGTAAGGCCTTTATTTAAAAGAGCATATTCACCCTCAGTTAATTGATATTTGGAAATATTGATGACATTATTAATTTTCTTCGTCTCTAATAGGGTCTCTCCGTTGATCTTTCGGACCCTCTGTGGCTCCATCCTCTTCCCCGTCCCCGGCCTCGGCCCAGGCCTCTGTATGCACTCTGTTGGCCATATGTCTCGGGATATTGGTCGTATGTCCATGGTTTATTCTGAGGGGCCTGCCATGATCTCTCCCGTCCTCCCCCTTTCCACAGTGCGTCCATATTGAAAAAATTCTTCCTCTGTCCTATATCTTGATTCTTTGATTTTTGAAAAAGTGATGATGATCCATCCATAGATTCCACAGAAGCACTCCGTGAACGTTTTTTCTTATGGCCTACCACCGTATCACCTTGCTTTTCATTGCGGTCACTCTCTTTAAAATCAAAAAGGCCAGATCGTTTCTTAATATATATACGATCTGCTTCTGTTTTTTTACACCATGGGTACACATACCCATATAGATGGTCATCCTCGTCCCTCTTAAATTTCTCCATCTTATTGTTCTTAATCTCTTTTTTATAAGCCACATTATTCCTTTCATAATCCTTATATATATCATCAAAATTTTTATCACTATTTCTCAATGCTATAAGTTTCTCATCAATTTCAGCCTTATATATCTCAGATTTTTTATTTGCTGTGCTGATCAATAGTATCATCAAATCCAAAGAACACTTATTTAAAATCGCATTCCAGCATTTTACGAATCCTGATTCTTCTTGATAAAGGCCGGGTGCTTTGTACATTCGAAGGCCTCTCGGAATTATTTTTGACCTACAGCATTCTAAGAGATATGCAGCATGAAGCTCTTCTCTGAGCTGCTTTTGTGCTTTATCTACTAATTCTTCCCACTGTCCTAAGTGGTTATCACCTTCACCATCTTTCTGTGTCAGCAATGCTTCTTGTGCTGCAAATTTATCAAGGCATCATCTCCGAAGCTAAGAGTGTCCTTCCATGGGGAGAACATGCTGATTATGCTAGGTACCAACCAAGCGCACGAGTCCACGTGCTCACAATGACCCAGTCAGTAGACGTGGACAGCAGTAGGAAGAAACTCTTTATTGTATAAAAGCCAATAGCCCGACACAGGCCGTGTTTCGTTGCCTTCCTCAGGGGCTAACTACATAAAAACAATAAATCATAATGATAAAAACACATATACAATTGTAAAAATAAAAATAAAAATAAATCATAGCACCATAGGACCTAATAATAACACAAATCATTCAATTAAAACCAAAACATGTAAAAACATCTGATAAATAAATGAGATGATACTACACAGGGGATCAGCACAGCAAACTGTTATATAACATACTTCTATAAAAATAATAAAAATGATAAGACATATTTATTACAGTTACATTTGTAGCAAGATGTGATGCTGTTTTCCTTTCTGGTTTGGGTAAAGCTCTTACTAACATGAATGTGATATGGTATGACAAACATCCGGTCGTACGATAGGATATTTATACAAATTCCGTTCTCTATTTCATGAGTACTTAATCTCCAAGCACTCGCTGTACATTTAAATCTAGTTGTCAGTATAAATAGGGGTCAATATGAATTGTTTAGTGATGGAATTTTTTTCATTATGTCTTTGCGGCTTACATTCAGAGCAGCTGTTTATTTTCAGAAGTAAATTGCTTCCAGAGATACCTGAAAGACATACCAGGTAATTTATTAACATGCTCTCAATATATAGTCCCGTGAATCGAGAGTAATTTTTAATGTCTCCTATGGGTTATCACATATCCATGTGGTTTTCTTCCTCGTTCCTCCGTAGTGTTTACAGTAGCTGGGAAGGTCAGAGAATTGAATAAGGTAGGCCTTATTATGTATAATGTCATATATCAGTAGTTTTAAGTTTTTTATTAATATTTATTTATTGTATATATTGATGTTTTTTGTGTGTAATTGCGTAAGATAGGCATTAGGATTTATAATGTACATGTTGATTCTATTGGTTTAAATTAATTATTTATAACTGTGTATGCACTATGCATGTTTTTATGTGTAAAATATGTTTTTTATACATAATTTTTTATACATAGGTTTTTTATTGTTATTTTTATGGTTTATAATTTGATTGGTTTTAATTATTTATTGGTATTTATTTCTTTGAGTGTTATAACATATGTTAATATGATTTATAATGTATATGTAGGTTTGATTTGTTTAAATCAATTAGTCATAACTACGCATCATTTATTCATGTTTTATGTGTGTGATATGATTTTTATACATAATTTTTAGGTTCTTAGTCTTTATGGTTTATAACTTGATTGGTTTTAATTATTTATTCCTTTGAGTGTTATAACATATTAAATATGTCTTATCATTTTTATTATTTTTATAGAAGTATGTTATATAACAGTTTGCTGTGCTGATCCCCTGTGTAGTATCATCTCATTTATTTATCAGATGTTTTTACATGTTTTGGTTTTAATTGAATGATTTGTGTTATTATTAGGTCCTATGGTGCTATGATTTATTTTTATTTTTATTTTTACAATTGTATATGTGTTTTTACCATTATGATTTATTGTTTTTATGTAGTTAGCCCCTGAGGAAGGCAACGAAACACGGCCTGTGTCGGGCTATTGGCTTTTATACAATAAAGAGTTTCTTCCTACTGCTGTCCACGTCTACTGACTGGGTCATTGTGAGCACGTGGACTCGTGCGCTTGGTTGGTAACTATCGACCGCCTAGCCAGAATGAACAAATGGATGATGAAATGCTCAAAGAAATCAAGGAAGCTAACAAAAGTTTCAGCGCGGTAATAATAATGGGCGATTTCAAATACCCCGGAATCGACTGGGTCAGTGTCACGGCAGTACATGCTAGGGAGATAAAGTTCCTAGATAACATAAATGACTGCTTCTTGGAGCAGCTGGTCCATGAACCGACGAGAGGGGAGGCCATATTAGACCTAGTGCTTAGTGGAACACCAGATCTAGTGCAAGAGATAAGGGTGTTGGGGCCACTTGGCACTAGTGATCATAGCATGATCGCCTTTGATTTAATTAGTGGAGGAGGGATGGTAAGGAAATCCACAGTACTACCTTTTAACTTTTGAAAGGGAGACTATGATAAAATGCGGAAAATAGTTAAGAAAAAACTAAAAGGAGCAGTTGCAAAGGTTAAAGACTTACATCAAGCTTGGGTGTTGTTGAAAACTACTATCTTGGAAGCCCAGACCAGCTGTATTCCACGCTTTAAGAAAAGTGGAAGGAAGTCCAAAAAACTGCCAGCATGGTTTAAAGGTGAGGTCAGAGAGGCTGTTGTTGCCAAGAAAGCATCTTTCAGGAAATGGAAAAAAGAGCCAAACAATGAAACCTGGAAACAGCACAAGCACTGGCAGGTCAAATGCAAGGCATTGATAAAGAAGGCAAAGAGAGAAATTGAGAAGAAGCTTGCTGCAGAAGCAAAAACGCGAAATAAAGATTTTTTCAAGTACATTCGTAGCAAAAAACCTGTGAAAGAGTCAGTTGGAGCATTAGATGATAGAGGATATAAAGGGGCACTAAGAGGTGACAAGGCAATAGCGGAGAGACTGAATGAATTCTTTGCTTCAGTCTTTACGGAGGAAGATGTAGGGATGTTACCCATGACTGAAGTGGTATTTAAAGGTGCGGAAGAATTGAATGAAATATTGATACATCGGGAAGATGTATTACAACTATTAGATAAACTGAAGAGTAGCAAATCACCAGGACTGGATGGTATACATCCAAGGGTGTTGAAAGAACTGAAATATGAGATTGCAGACCTGCTATTAGTAATCTGTGAACTATCATTAAAATCATCTCTAATACCTGAAGATTGGCGGATCGCCAATGTAACACCAATTCTTAAAAAGATTTCCAGGGGTGATCCGGGAAACTACAGACCGGTGAGCCTCACGTCAGTACCAGGAAAAATGGTAGAAACCATCATAAAGAATAAAATTACTCAGCATGTAGATAGTCATGGCCTAATGGGAGACAGCCAACATGGCTTTAGACAAGGAAGATCTTGTCTTACTAATCTTATATGTTTTTTTGAAAGTGTGAATAAACAGGTGGACAAAAGGTTAGTCGGTTGATATAGTGTATCTGGACATTCAGAAAGCCTTTGACAAGGTCCCTCATCAGAGAATTTTGGCAAAACTAAAGAGTCATGGGATAGGAGGCAGTGTACTACTGTGGATAAGGAACTGGTTAAAAGATAGAAAGCAGAGGGTTGAGCTAAATGACCAATTTTCCCAATGGAGAAAGGTGAATAGTGGTGTACCCCAGGGATCTGTGCTGGGTCCGCTGCTTTTTGACATATTCATAAATGACCTGGAAAGTGGAATAATGAGTGAGGTTATCAAATTTGCAGATGACACAAAACTATTTAAAGTTGTTAAAACCCAAGAGGATTGTGGAAAATTGAAAGAGGAACTTGATAAATTGGAAGACTGGGCATCAAAATGGCAGATGAAATTTAATGTGGACAAGTGCAAAATTATGCACCTAGGGAAGAACAACCCAAACTATGGTTACATGATGCAAGGTTCCACATTAGGAACCACCACCCAGGAAAAAGATTTAGGCGTCATTGTGGATAACATGTTAAAACCCTCAGCTCAGTGTGCAGCGGCAACCAAGAGAGCAAATAGAATGCTAGGTATCATAAGGAATGGAATGGAAAATAAAACAAAAGATATTATAATGCCTCTGTACTGTTCCATGGTGAGACCGCACCTTGAATATTGTGTGCAATTCTGGTCGCTGTATCTTAAAAAGGATATAGCATTATTAGAAAAGTTTCAAGGAAGAGCCACCAAAATGGTAGGATACTCCTATGAAGAAAGGCTAAAAAGGTTAGGGCTTTTTAACCTGGAAAAGAGACGGCTGAGGGGAGATATGATAGAAGTCTATAAATTAATGAACGGAGTGGAACGGGTAAACGTAGATCGACTGTTTACGTTATCAGAATATAGGAAGACTAGGGGACATGCAATGAAGCTACAGGGTAAACTATTTAAAGAAAATATTTTTTCACTCAACGTGTAATCAAACTCTGGAATTTGTTACCGGAGGATGTAGTAAAGGCTGTTAGTGTAGCTGGGTTTAAAAAAGGTTTGGACAAGTTCCTGGAGGAAAGGTCCATAAACCATTATTAAGAAGGGATCCAGGATATCAATGCTTGACCAAGTACAAGCATTGCAGAACCTGTGTCTTTTGGGGAAACTGCTAGGTACGTATGACCTAGATTGGCCACTGTTGGAAACAGGATACTGACCCAGTATGTTCTTATCATGGGTACGGGTGGGTTTACCCTATCCTGGTAACCACAGCAGACAGCTTGTGTGGTGACCTGCAGTCTTTCTGTAGCCAGCCAGCAGTGTGGCAGCAACTATAGAGATGTAGCCTACTGGTTACTTCAGTGACTGTGGAGGCAGAGGTCATGGGTTTGATCCCACAGTGGTGTTATTTAGGAATGGTGTCTGAGGCTTTTCCTTTTCATTTCAATCAGTGCTGCCAGCAGAAACACCCTCACAGTGCTGTAGCCTAAGGTGCCCTATAAGGCACCCTGTAAGGCACCCTATACAGTGCCCTATAGGGCCCAATATAGGGTGCCTTGGCAGACAGGGCACTTTATAATATGACCTATGGGGTGCTTTATAGGGTGCCTTATGAGGCACCTTAGGTTATGGCACTGTGAGGGTGTTTTTACTGGCAGCACTGATTTAAATTAAAAGAAAATGCCTCAGACAGCCTTTTTAGATTACACCACTGCAGAATCAAACCCATGACTTCTGCTTCCACAGTCATTGCAGTAACCAGTGGGCTACATTGTTACAGCTTGTAACACTGCGCTGGCATGTACTTAGGGTTAATGCGCGTTAATGTGCCACGGCACCCATTATCGCGCAATACAGATTCTTGCTACCTTAGGACTGGAACGCCCACTCCTTCTCTCAAGCTGTAGCTGACATTTTATTAAGTTGTATCAAGTAGCACAAAAGCAGGCATTTTTTTCTAATTTACAAACTGACTTTTAAAACAGAAATCTCTCCTCAAAGTTGAACATCCTTGAATCCCTGTTGATACAGTTCACAGTCACAGTTCAGTCACACACCGTTTGTCTCATTAAACAACAGCTTTTCTCCCTAAAGCTGTCTAACACACTTTTGAATATTTTCTCTCAGGATTTACAGAAAACTCCTTATCAAACCATTTTAGAACTGGCAAAACCTTTCAAGGTCCTTTGCTCTCAAGAAATTTTAACTCAAATTGTCAGCTTTTAACAGCTCTTCCATAAGCTTAAATCTCTGACCAGCCAATCCTCCTTCAAATTTGATTTTCTGGCTTCCAAAAATTAAATATTTGACAACCTAATGAAACTTAAAATAACACCTAATGAAGGTTCTTCAAAGCTGTGGGAATACAATCTCTCTCTGAGATTTCCTTCCAAAATGTCACTTTTCAATACTTCCTCTTCTCAAAAATTAAGAGAGAGAACTCCAGCTTCTCCAAAGACTACAAGATTCTCTCTCTTTAACCCCAAAAATCCTAAAATTAATCCCACTCTCACTAACATAGCCAGCACTTCACAGACGATCCTCAACTGACTCTCAACTCAAATGCACACATAATTCTAAGCAACCAAGAAAATAGTATTCTTCCACTTATTCCAACAAAAATAGTTCCAGGTACCATTCAAAACACGCCCTTCCCTACAAAATAGTAAAAATCTCCCCCATTACAACCCTAATCACACTTTTAAAAAATGTCAATACAGTCGCTTTAAATTTTAATGATTAGAAACAAGAGATACAAAACTGTGACACTAACACTGCATTCCCGTCTATGAAGCACGTTTCAGCAGAGATCCCTGCTCTGCCTCATGACATTTCATATTAACACACAGACTTCCTGAATTTGGGTACTAACTGACAATGCAGTGTGTGCCTTCAAGTCCGTGCCGACTCCAGGCAGCTCCTGGGTTTCTTGGCAGTGTGACCAGAAGTAGATTGCCCAGCCTTCTGAGGCAATGGAGGTTAAAGTAACTTGCCCAAGGCCACAAGGAGTGCTAGTGGGAATTGAGCCCTGGTCTCTTGTTTACTAAGCCAGTGCTCTAGCCACTAGGCTACTCCATTAAAGCTGCTAGCTTTATAATTAATTTAGGCTTCTATGAGCCTCCCCACCTGATTCCTGCCATTTTATCCAAAATCAAGGCTCTGGAGCCTATCCAGAGCCCCAAGAACTCACCCCTCCCGACTTTGCCTTTAGCCACGAATTGCTGTAAACTGCCTTCCAAAATAAACTTAAAAATTGATTTTCTTAGCTCCCCAGTTCCTGCCTGTATCTATATTGCTATCCTATACCCCCTCAATGCCCCAATGCTCTTCAAATCCCCCTTTTACAGCCATATTTGATTAGCAAAAGGGCCTCTGGCCCCCTTAAGGTCAGCCCCGTCTCCTTGAATTAGGCCTCCGATAGGCCTAAACATCATAGTCAATGCCTGCACCAAGCCCTGACACTCAACCAGAGAACCTGATGCTGCCTGCCAGCCCTGACCAGGCAGAAGCAGGCCTGGTGCTTGCAGGCAGCATTGGAACCATTCCCCCTGGCCCCATCAGAACTCAGCACATCCCCCAGTGCCAGTAGCCCGATCACGTATCTCTCTCCTGGCGGCAGCCCACATCTCCCAGCTCCCACAGCCCAGCCCCCAATCACATTAGCGTTTGTGGTTCTGGTTTTGTTTAAACTAATTAATTTAATTCTGCCCCTGCTTTCTACACCATAGGAAATTATTTATTTTAAAGGCAGTCAACACAACTCCCCTGCCGCTCCAAACTAGTTTTATTTATTTTAAAATTGTACTGCTGCAAGGCTGTTATTTTAAAACTACTTTTTTAAACTAGCTGCAAAGTACTGCAGCAACCGCAACTGGCACGACTTTTATTCATTTTACCTTTAATTTAAACTGTGGCCATGCTGTTGTTTTTTTTTCAATGCTTGCTGCCTTAAATTGCAGACACCTCAACCAGTCCTAACAAACTGCCAAGAAGTCCAGGTAAATATTAAATATTCATTTATTTTATTCTTTTTTTTTATCTTCTGGTTACACTCTTATTCTCCCTGCTGCTTTGCTTCCACTCTGGTTCATGTGCTGTGTCTCTGTTAGACTTAAACGGCCTCTGCTACTGACTCTGACTAGCTGTAACACAGAAAAATTTGCTGTAGCCCTCAATGCGATGGAAACTGGCCATACAATCAAATTTGATGACTCAAGAATCCTGGATAAAGAAGAACGCTGGCGGCCAAGGAGGATCAAAGAGGTGGTAGATATAATAAGACACCCACGACACTTAATTGGAGACAAGGGACTTAACATCAGCAAAGGATGACAACCTCTCTTTCACAGAAGGCTTAGGTCTGGTGCCGAAGACAAACATTTATTTCCACCTTTTTCCACCGTCCAGATTCTGAGGTTGTAACCACAATCTTCCTGCTAAAATCGAAATTCCCTCCCTCCAGGATTCCTAATTTGTTTTCCCACCTTTTCTCCAACAAACCTTACTGCCTAAATTCAAATTTCAAAACTCCTGCCTTTTTCCAATGAACTTTCCCTCCAAAATCAAATTCAAATTTCCCTCATTTTCTTCAACGGATCTTCCCACCAAAATTCAAATTTCCTGTTTCAAACCCACTGTATGTTAGAACAGACATTCACTGCATAACCACTTCACCCTGAAGGAAATTGCAACATGATGGCTGAAACATCAGTTTCACTTACCAATATGTGGCATGTCTTGGGAAACTGCAAAGATCATGATACTAGCTGTGGAAGCTTGAAAGAACACGCACCTTTTAATGTAGCTGTTGTATATCGACATTTTCACACGTTCACCTCTTCCTTTCTTACTGACATTGACCCCTGGATTTCCTTCTTTCTTGAATCATCTTCCCCTTCCCTCATTCTTGGGGATTTTAACATTCATGTTGGTGACCTCTCTGACTCTTATGCCTCAGAGTTCCTCACCTTACATAGAAACATGATGACAGAAAAAGACCACATGGCCTATCTAGTCTGTCCTTCCATATCAACAACTACAACAGTCCACTTTTTACCTTTAGAGATCCTCTGTGTTGGTCCCATGCTTTTTTGAATTCAGTTACTGTCCTCATCTCTACCACCTCCACTGGGAGATTATTCCATGGATCCACTACTCTTTCCGTAAAGAAATATTTCCGCATATCACTCCTGAATCTATCTCCCTTCACCCTCATCCCATGTCCCCTCGTAGAAGAATTGCTTTCAATTGAAAGAGGCTCTCTCCCTGAACATTTATGCCATGGAGGTATTTAAACATCTCAATCATATCACCTCTATCCCGCCTTTCCTCTAAGGTGTACATATTAAGATCCTTAAGTCTGTTCTCATATGCTTTATAATGAAGCACACTAATCATTTTAGTAGCTAACCTCTGCACCGACTCCATCCTGTTCACATCCTTTTGAAGGTGCGGTCTCCAGAATTGCACACTATACTCCAAATGAGGTCGCACCAAAGATTTATACAGAGACATTATCACCTCCTTTTTTCTGCTAGCCATTCCTCTCCGTATGCACCCAAGCATCCTTCTAGCTTTTGCCGTCGCCTTTTCTACCTGTTTAGCTACATTAAGATAATCAGACACAACCACGCCTAAGTCCCGCTCTTCTTTAGTGGACAAAAGTACTTCACCTCCTATACTGTATTGCTCCCTTGGATTGCTGCAGCCCAAATGCAAGACCTTACATTTTTTAACATTAAAAATCCCAGCTGCCAAATTCTAGACCACTCTTCAAGCTTAGCTAGATCCCTCCTCATGTTATCTACACCTTCCTGGGTGTCTACTCTATTGCAGATTTTGGTATCATCCGCAAAGAGGCAAACCTTACCCTACAGCCCTTCCGCTATATCACTAACAAAGATGTTAAAAAGAATTGCACCAAGGACAGATCCCTGGGGCACACCACTGGTAACATCCTTCTCCTCAAAGTGAGCTCCATTTACTTGTACTCTTTGTCGCCTCCCACCCAACCAGTTTCTAACCCAAGCAGTAACTTTAGGGTCCATCCCTAGGGTGCTCAGTTTGTTTATAAGTCGCCTGTGAGGAACAGTGTCAAAGGTTTTACTGAAATCTAAATACACCACATCTAGAGCTCTCCCTCGGTCCAACTCCCTGGTCAACCAGTCAAAGAAATCAATCAGATTTGTCTGACAAGACGTGCCTCTGGTGAATCCATGCTGCCTCGGATCCTGTAATCCACCTGACTCCAGAAACCTCACTATTTTCTCTTTCAGCAGCATTTCCAATAATTTACTCACCATCGAAGTTAAACTAATCGGCCTGTAGTTTTCAACCACATCCTTACTTCAGCTTTTGTGTAAAGGCACCACATGAGCCTCTCTCCAGTCCTTTGGCACCACTCCCGACTCCAATGAGGCATTGAAAAGGTCAGTCAGTGGAGCTGCTAGAACGTCCCCAAGTTCCCTCAGTATTCCAGGGCGTATCCCATCCGGTCCCATCACTTTGTCTACTTTAAGTTGAGCTAGTTTCTCACGAACACAGTCTTCTGAAAATTGTTCAAGATGTCCCTCGCTTCTGTTCCTATTTGTGGGTGTTTTCTGAGGTCCTGCTCCTGGTTCTTCATCTGTGAACACAGAACAAAAATATTTGTTTAGCAAATCCGCTTTATCCTTATCAGCTTCTACATATTCCCCCCCTGCACCCTTGAGTCTGACAATACCACTTTTGCTCTTCCTCTTCTCACTAATATATCTGAAAAATGTCTTATCCCCCCATTTTATTGCATTGACTATTTCTTCCTCCTTTTGAATCTTTGCCTTCTTGACTACTTTGCTAGCTTCTCTAAGTTTTTCCAAATACAGATGCCTGTCTTCCTCTCTCTGTGATCTCTTGTATTTCATGAAGGCCTCCCTCTTTTTCTTCACTTTTTCAGTTACTTCCTTAGAAAACCATAGCAGTCTCCTTTTCCTTTTGCCTTTATTTACCATTTTAACAAAAAGATTGGTTGCCCTTAAAATATCCCCTTTCAGTTTTGCCCACTGTTTTTCTACATCCCCCAGCTGTTCCCATCCCGCTAATGACTCCCTGAGGTATTGGCCCATCTTCGCAAAGTTAGTCTCCTAAAGTCTAAGATCCTCACCTTGGAATGGATTCTAACAGCCCTAGTCCTAATACTGAACCACACCATCTGGTGATCACTGGATGCAAAATGATCTCCCACTACAACATCAGAAACACTTTCACCATTGGTAAGCACCAAGTCCAGTATGGTCCCTTCATGTGTGGGGTCTGTTACCAATTGCCTGAATAGTTCTCCCTGTAGAGAATCCAGGATCTCCTTACTTCTAGATGATACTGCAGCAGGAATGTGCCAATCAACATCTGGCATATTGAAATCTCCTAGCAGTAGCACTTCCCCTTTCCTAGCAATGCTGCGTATGTCTTCAATTAACTCTCTGTCCACCTCTTCCTCTTGTGAGGGAGGTATGTATATCAAACCAATGCAAATAGATTTCTCTTTCCCTCTTTCTAGTTTAACCCACAATGCCTCCTCTCTCCCTTTTAAGCTCTGTAATTCCAAAGCTTTAATAGTAGTTTTTACATATAGTGTCACTCCTCCTCCCCTTCTTCCTACCCTGTCCTTTCTGAATAAAGTATAGCCAGGTATAGTTACATCCCAGTCATGGTTTTCTGTGAACCATGTTTCTGTAACTGCCACTAAATCCAAGTCAGCCACTCCCACCAAAGCTTCAACATCAGGGATCTTATTTCCCATGCTATGGGCATTTATACACACTGCTTTCCATATGTTACCCCTGTTACCCATTTCCATAAAGGTATCTAATGTATCACCAACCTGGGGGCTTTCACTTACCTGGGGGCATTCTTCACCTATCCCCAACAAATCTAGTTTAAAGCCCTCTTCAGTAAGTCTACTACCGAAGATGTGTTGACCTTTCTTGGACAGATGGATGCCATCTCTGCTCTGCAACACTTGGAACAGCATCCCATGGTTTAGGAAACCAAAACGCTCTCGATGACACCATCCACGCAGCCATGCATTCATCTCCAGGATACGAGCCTCTCTGCCTTGGCCTTTACCCTCAACAGGGAGGATTTAAGAGAACACCACCTGTGCACCTAACTGCTTCACCCTCTGTCCCAGAGCCATGAAGTCACTTTTGATACGTTCCGAGGTATACCTGGCAGTATCATTTGTTCCAACATGGATTAGCAATATTGGGTAATAGTCAGTGGGCTTGATGAGTCTCGGCAAACTCTCCGTAACATCTTGGATTTTGGCACCAGGCAGACAGCATACCTCTCTGGACATCAAGTCTGGTCGGCAGATGGATGCCTCAGTACCCCTCAGAAGAGAGTCTCCAACCACCACTACCCTTCGTTTCCTTCTGGTCACTGATTCTGCAACTTTGGGATACTTGAACTCTGGTTCTTCCCTTTCCAGGTATGCTTTCACCTCCTCCACTTCCAGGGCTGCATAATGGTTCTTCAATTCAAGGTCTGGAGAAGTTGGATTGGTGATTTTGCAGGCCCTGGTGACTTGTGTCCAACCATCGACATTCTGTTGGCACCCATCTTCTCCTGTGCTGGAGAGCTTGGTTGCTGCAAGAAGCATCTCATCAATGTACTTCTCACTGTCTTGAATGCTCCTCAGCCTCGCAACCTCCTCTCTGAGTTCCTCCACTTGTTTCCACAGAGCTTCAGCATGCAGGCACCCTGCACATGGAACTGGTCCTTCAACTGGCATTAGGACCTCTGTCTGGACTGAGGCAGAAGCTGTAACAGGAGCAACAGCTTTAGCAATATGATTTTTCCCTGCCATTGTTTTGTTCATGGAGCTTAGTTATCTGTTAAAGCAAAAGAGAGAGATCTACCAAGTACCAGCCGGTTTCGCAGCTGTCCTTTCAGAGAAAAAGCAGTTAAATCTCTTTAATTATACTAAAAATGTGCTGGTCCAATTCTCTGTGATTTGTTAAAGGGGGAGATGCCCTATAAAGCAAGACTGCTCAATAGGGGTGGGTGGGAGTCGGGGTGGGTAGGGAGGGAACTAACACCTGATTAGGTGTTAGCAGTTTCTAAACCTGAGGAGGTTACTAGAGTTCATCAGCCTATTTTGCTCAAGGAAAGGTCCCCTAAAGCACCAAAAAAAAGTAACCTTGCTTTAGAAAATATACAAAAAAGCCTTTTAAGAGCTCCCAGTTAGAGAGCTGGCAATGTAATATAATAAAAACAAACAAACCCTCAAATCCTTACTGTTTTTTGATCTGTAGAGCCCTGGTTAGGAAAGCCTCAACAGGGCAAGGCACTGGAGCCTTTTTGCAGGCCTCAGCTGCACTCAGGAAATCAAGCCCACTAACTCTTGATTAGGTGTTAGCAGTTTCTAAACCTGAGGAGGTTACTAGAGTTCAGCAACCTATTGTGCTCAAGGAAAGGTCCCCTAAAGCACCAAAAAGAAAGTAAACTTACTTTAAAAAATATACAAAAAACCCTTTTAAGAGCTCCCAGTCAGAGAGCTAGCAATGTAATGTAATAAAAACAAACAAACCCTCAAATCCTTACTGTTTGTTGATCTGTAGAGCCCTGGTTAGGAAAGCCTCAACAGGGCAAAGCACTGGAGCCTTTTATGCAGGCCTCAGCTGCACTCAGGAAATCAAGCCCACTAACTCTTGATTAGGTGTTAGCAGTTTCTAAACCTGAGGAGGTTACTAGAGTTCAGCAACCTATTGTGCTCAAGGAAAGGTCCACTAAAGCACCAAAAAGAAAGTAACCTTGCTTTAAAAAATATACAAAAAACCCTTTTAGGAGCTCCCCGTCAGAGAGCTAGCAATGTAATATAATAAAAACAAACAAACAAACCCTCAAATCCTTACTGTTTGTTGATCTGTAGAGCCCTGGTTAGGAAAGCCTCAACAGGGCAAGGCACTGGAGCCTTTTTGCAGGCCTCAGCTGCACTCAGGAAATCAAGCCCACTAACTCTTGATTAGGTGTTAGCAGTTTCTAAACCTGAGGAGGTTACTAGAGTTCAGCAACCTATTGTGCTCAAGGAAAGGTCCCCTAAAGCACCAAAAAGAAAGTAACCTTGCTTTAAAAAATATACAAAAAACCCTTTTAAGAGCTCCCAGTCAGAGAGCTAGCAATGTAATGTAATAAAAACAAACAAACCCTCAAATCCTTACTGTTTGTTGATCTGTAGAGCCCTGGTTAGGAAAGCCTCAACAGGGCAAAGCACTGGAGCCTTTTATGCAGGCCTCAGCTGCACTCAGGAAATCAAGCCCACTAACTCTTGATTAGGTGTTAGCAGTTTCTAAACCTGAGGAGGTTACTAGAGTTCAGCAACCTATTGTGCTCAAGGAAAGGTCCCCTAAAGCACCAAAAAGAAAGTAACCTTGCTTTAAAAAATATACAAAAAAACTTTTAAGAGCTCCCAGTCAGAGAGCTAGCAATGTAATATAATAAAAACAAACAAACAAACAAACAAACCCTCAAATCCTTACTGTTTGTTGATCTGTAGAGCCCTGGTTAGGAAAGCCTCAACAGGGCAAGGCACTGGAGCCTTTTATGCAGGCCTCAGCTGCACTCAGGAAATCAAGCCCACTCCATAGTTAACTTCCATAGTTAACCTTCAGCTATATTCAACTGCCTGGTCATTGACTGGACTTATATTTTTCTCCAACTGCTCGCTGTTACATTTTTTACACCTCAGTTCTTCCCATATTCAACCATCTTCTGCCAACTTTCACTGTTAACCACTAAAATTATCTCATTTTCATGTTTATTACAAAGAAGACAATAGAATTAGATTATGTTTATTTTATTTATGTTTATTTTATTTGATAAAAACCGCCTTTCTAAAATAACCAAGTCGGTGTACAATTTAAAACAATTCAATAAAAAAAGGCCAATGGCCAACGAAAAGGAAAGGAAATGTACAATCTCTTAAAAGGACAATAAGCAAAGGGAGAAAGACAGGACAAGACGTAAGTGGGACAAACATCAAGAAGGGGAGAGGGATGGAAGAGGTAAGGTCACACAAAAGGAGAGGGAACATTGAGCGCTAGGGAAAACAAGTGGGTCTCTGGTTATGTTTAGGGAGGAGTGGCCTAGTGGTTGGGACAAGGTACTTCAGGCCGGAAGGTCGGTGGTTCAAATCCCACTAGAGGACAGCAACCTTGGGCCGGAAGGACTGGGGTTTCTAGTCCCACAGGTGCTCCTTGTGGTCTTGGGCAAGCCACTTAACCCTCCATTGCCCATGTTCCCTGTAAGTATTAGTGTGTGTCTCATATCCCCGCGTGTTAAATGTATCCCCCAATTGTGTTGTGACCGCTTTGATTGAAGGATAAGGCGGTATACAAAACTGTCTAAATAAATAAATAAAATAAATAAATGTGGCGTACTGAGGTTCTAGGCGGAGGGAAGAAGGGAGGGCATTCCAGAGGGCAGGACCAATGAAAAAAAAAGCAGAGGAACGGGTGGACTGCAAATGAGCATGGGAAGGGGAGGGGAGGGTGAGGCGATTAAGATGGAAAAAGCGAGGGGTGTGTCTGGGGGAGTGAAAGTAGAGGAGATCTGTTAAGTATTGGGGGGTGCTGGTGTGGAAGGCTTTATGGACCAGAATTAATAGTTTGGAAGTGGCATGGAAGGGAACAGGCAACCAGTGAAGATGAAATAATTGAGGGGTTATATGATCTCGGAGGGAGGTGTGTGTGATAAGGCGTGCTGCCGTGTTTTGGATTCGTTGAAGGCGAGTTAGCTGATATTTGGGAAGACCGATGAATAATGAATTGGAAAAATCCACACGGGACATGACTAAAGATAACACCAGAGTGGTGAGGGCCGAGGGGGAAATGAAGGGGCGAACCGAGCGAATTTGACGAAGAAAAAAGAAGGATGTTTTGGTGATATGAGAAATGTGAGTGTGAAAGGATAGGTCGGAGTCAAAGTGCACACCAAGATAACGAAAAGTAGAGACCAAAGGTACTGGAGTGTTAGAAAAGGAGGGGGCTATTAAGGGGGAGGGACCACCATGAGAGAACCAGATAGCGACAGTCTTGGTGAGATTTAGGTGAAGACAATTGAGTGTTAACCAATTTGCCACATCTGAGAGGCAAGAATCCAGTGCTGAAAAATCAGGACAGGAGGGCGAAGTGTGATGGAGTAAGAGAATGTCGTCAGCGTAAAAGAAAGCGGACAAACCAGACTGCTGTATTAAGGAAGCGGGGGGGGGGGCCAAGAAAAGGTTAAAAAGAAGCGGAGCAAGGACGGAGCCCTGAGGGACCCCACAGGGAAGACGGTGGGGATCAGAAGGGGGAGTAGAGGATGAGGAGGAAAGACCCGTGCAGGACCTGGAGGAAAGAAAAGAATGGAACCAACGGTGAACTGTGCTACAGAGACCTGCGTCCTGCAGACGTTGACGGATTGGCTATATGTCTCCTGAAGCTATGCCAAGCAAATTCAAAAACTAAAGGAGCGGTAGTCTTTTTTAAGAGTTATTTTAACTACAACCATTGCAGCTTAATTATACCTTCTGTCAAAAAAATGTAATTGGCAGAGCGAAAGTCTCCTGTTTTAATATTTAATTGAAGTAGACAAGCTACACTAGCTTGGGAAAGAGCTAAAGTGGTACTCATAGAAGCACAATTTGAAAAGAAATAAGGGCCTGATATTGCATGAGGCTCCGTGAAGCCAATAAACAGCTAAAAACCTCCGTTCAGAAAACGGGCACAAATCGTGAGTCAAGCAGCGCACACATAGGCAAGGATGGAATATACACAACTATTGGTCAGCATCAGCGGGCGGGTAAATCTGGCTACGTGGGTAGTGTCATGGGGTAGATCAGAGTATGCCTGTGGAAATAGGAAACACAGAGCCGAGCAGGTCTAAAAGTGACAGCTCAGAGCACATGGATCAGGGTTGCTATGAGCAACCAGCAAAAACAAAAGCACCAGGTGTAGGAGCACGCCCTAGTAGGGGATTACATCATAGCATATTAGCTGATGAGAGGCAGCTGAGGGCAGGGCAGGCTCACCGGAACACTAGGAGTGACGCAGATAAATCTCACTCAGAGTTTGTCAGTAAGAGAGCTAACCAGGAGCTTAGGAGAGCTAACCAGGATCCTAGGAGGGTTAACCAGGATTCCAGGAAGAGAGCTGTTTTGGAAACTAAAGGAAAAACTTCACACAGAGGTTCAAGCAGTGTTCCCCAGGAGATAGCTGCGAGAATACCAGAGGCTGGTTACAGGGTGCTGGGCAGCACTGAACAAGAACCAGGTGGTTGGTGCCACGGAGGTATTCAAACAGGCAGACGGAAGGAACCTGTGAGAGGAAGTCTCCCTGAGAACAGGTACTGGGAGGGCAGTAACTATTATCAAAGGGATACTTACCTGCCCAACGAGAAGCATACTGTAAAAGGGAGTAGAAGGCTTGCCTGGGGAAAAAGCCACAATAAGTTTCCGTGCTCAGAAAGCTCCGAGGGAACCGAGCCAAAGGATAGGCTAATTCCTTGTAATAGAGGGAACTTTGAAAGGGAGAGTTTCCCATACACACAGCTAGGAGTGTGTGGCTCTCTGGAGGAAAACTCCACTATATACGGTAACCTTCCAATTCACCCTGATAGAGAGGGGGAGAGAAGCCTTTGGAAAGGAGAGGAGGGTTTTTGCAATAATGATGTGAGTTACAATCATTCTGAAGATAGCTACGGGGAAAACTATGAGGACATGGAATGTGACTTTTGTGGGGAAAGTCCTGAGGAGTTCCAAATGGAGTGTGCACTAATGTTCTCAGATAACATTTCCTCTCTATGCTGATTTGTTTAAAACAGAAATCCGTTGAGGGAAACGGATTGTGAAGAACTCACTTGTGTAAAGTACAAGGACTGTCTTACCTTTTTGGATTGGCTGAAGATAAGCACCTTTTTGTTACCAGTAGTTCATTTTCATTTGTACCAGAAAAATATGTTTTATTTCTTTTGATCCTTATGTGCAAAAGCTCACCCGGAAGGGAAATAAAATACCTCTTTTGAAAAGCCTGGCTACTCGTTCACAACTACCTTTTTGATTAGCTAGTGGGACTACAGATCCCAGGGGGCATTGCAAAGTCCCGGCTACATTAAGAAGAGGCCCCACTGAAGCTCCCTAGGCTTCCGCTTATAAGAGTGAGTAGGTGGGTGACAGTAGACCACATATGGTGATATGCAGCATGCCTGTGCAACGGGGCCCACACAACTATCTCCCCATAGTCCGTGCAGGGTGCAGAGGGAAAGCCATAACCACATAGGAATGAAAACACAGGTAAGACGGAATATTTAATGGCACACAGGTAGTGCTGCCTGGAAAGCGCTGTAAGGTGGGTACAGTGAGATATTCACCAGTTAGGAGCAGTCACCGGGTTTGGCGGCACTTACCTGTATACAATCTCTTTCCATGCCAGGTTATGACCTTCCATGTACTGCCAGTGTAGGAGCCCCCTTTGGTTGGGCAGATACACAGCAGTAGCATGACGGGCAGGTGTACTGTGAATTTCAGCACCACTTAGGGCCAACCTTCACTTCTCAATGCTATAAGGAGAGGGATCCAGCTCTAGTTGTGGAGGTGAGTAACCAATGGGATATGTCGGTCCAGGGATTACAGTGGGGGGATGAGCAGAGCAGCAAGTCATAGATGACACATTGCCACAGGCGTAGCTGTGGGACTGTGCATGCAAACAGTGAGGATTGTTCATGGCATAACAACTGATAAATATGGTGAATTGCCCCCTGAAGCTAGGGTGCGCCCAGGTTGGCTGTACACAGCTGTGTATGTGATTGCACTGTTGGGTAAATGTGGGCACAAAGGGGTTCTAATCTGAAACTTAATTCAGGGTACGTAGGACACTGGCGGCCGATTCAGGATGATGCAGCAGCTGAGGCCTAAACTCATACAGAACCTCAGGGAGGAGGTCAATGCTGATGCAGGTAAGTGAGGCACATGGCAATCTCCATGTGTCACCATGATGGAATGGAAGGCTTACACTTTTACATGACATTGGATATGTAGCTTGCAGAGCACTATAGGTGTGCCGCAGGTCTCATGAGTCCACCACATATGTCATCAGCCACATAGTGGTGATTGAGAGCAACTAAGTAAGCTTTGCATGTACAGGACAGTCAGCATGCGCACTTTCTGCCCCTAATCAATCCTACCTTTCTACCCAATGATTTGCAGAGTGCAAATCAAGCCACAATGTCATGGCCCGGAGCTAGTTGTCAATGCTTGCCGCTGTGCACTTTCAGGGCTCACTAGAACCCATGCTGACAGCTAATGACCTTTAGTAAAAGACCCCATGTGTTTTGGTTACAGATGTCTTGCTGGGATTAGAAAATCCTCCCTTAAGTGATGTAGTAGTTATCATTTTACAGCTGGGAGTCTGGGACTCAGACTGGTGACTGGTCAGACCTTAGTAGTCAGTAGGGCTATGCGTACCAATTATGTTTTATTTGGGAGGGTATTAGTGATTTTCATTTCATAAGGGGTTTTTTTCATTGTTTAAATTTTATTTTGTTTTTAGTGCATGTTATTGGCAAATAGAATAAGATAAACTGAATACCAAAATATTTGTCAAAATGTTTTAGGGTTTTATTTGAAAAGAAAATGTCATAAGCCAATCATTTCCTTTCACATAAATATTGCTGGAATACAATCTTATTCTTAAACTATACCATAAGCCATTTGAGACAGTGAGAAAAAAAACAAAAACCATGTATTATGAGGAGGAAAAAGACCTCAGTATCCACTATGAATGTTAACTGTAACAACGTGGATTGCTGTAATCACAGGTCTTGAAAAATCTCCTTCTTTTAGATTTAAATCCACAAGATGAGACATTAGGGCATGTTTACTAACGTGTGCTACTCTTCTGCCGATAATGTGTATTAAGTGCAGAAATTAACATGTGGTTTGTGCAACAGTCATGCACTACCTATTGGGGGACGTCTAAAGTATGATCCAGCACTGATTAGTAGCCTAACATGGGCCCATGGCATGTGCACATAACACGTATGCACTTCATGCAATTTATTGAGGAGGCATTAAGTGTACCTATGCTAAGGGGTATGTTTACTAAACTGCGGTAATGTCATTCGCGGTAGGTTCCACGGTAAAGGTAGAGATGCCCATATAAAGGCATGGGCGGTGTATCGTTACAGCAAGCTGACAGCTAACGCGCGTTACAAGGCGCCTTAGAATAACGAGCGTTACAAGGCGCCTTGTAAAGCGCCTTGTAAGGTGCCTAGTATGGTGCTCTGTAAGGTGCCTTATAAGGTGCCTAGTAAGGTGCCCTGTAAGGTGCCTCAGAAGGCGCCCTATAGGGCCTCCTAGGCTAAGCGCCAAATTAGGCACCCTTGGACAAGTCACCGCAGAAGGCACCCTGGGCTATGGAACCATAGGTTAAGGTGGCCTAACAAGGTTATGGTGTCCTAGGTTAGTGTGCCCTAGGGACTGCAAGGTGCCTCAGGATGACATGCATGACCTGTGCGGAACAGAGACAGATGTAGCCCTAACACTAGATAGAGCACTCAGGAAAGGCAATGAACAGGTGAGTGAAGGAGGGAAAAGTGGGAGCCGCTGGACCTGCCATATCTGCGGGCATCCCATGTTCCTGCCAGTACTGATGACAAACATGGTGGGGCAGCTCTACCACAGCACAGGGTGTTGGCAATGTAAAGTACCGGAAAAACAGTTGGTGGCAGACGATGGGAATATGTGTCCCCCAGTGGAGGCGGAGGTGGCAGGATAGTTACAATGATGGGTGGACAGAGGAGTGGTGGTGCCATGCAGATCAGGCACAGGCGAGGCAAGCACGATGAGGCGCAATGCAGGAAAGGGTAGCAGTGCAGGACATGGGCTGGCAGCCTGCACAGGCAGACAGGACTCTACGCAGCTGACAGACGCAGATAGATGGGACCGAGGGTATGTTGGCAATTGTGGCGAGGGTATTATGGGCTGGAAGCGCAGATCTGCAAAAATTTGACCTCTACAGGCATGCACACTATTTGAGTAGGACAGGCATGAGAGGAGGGAACAATGAGGAACTGAACCAATGAACACTGCCAAGAATGGCAATGTATTAACCAGTAGGCTATACCTCCATGGTGTATGTCACAGCAGTACCCATGATGCAATGCACATGCTGAATAGCTGTCTACAGCTGATCACCAAATGGGGTCTGCACCTCTCCGGTACCTCAGCTGGGAAAGACAAACTGACAGTATGTGATACTGGCACAGAGTAGCTACAGACCATGCCATTGTGCAGGTTCTGTGGTCACCCTGAGGGATAGGATTGGTGCCCAGCACTAGGTCCGCAGTGCATGTGGTGTTAGATATAGGTCCTGCTGTACATCCCCATCACTACCAGTGTGTGACAGGTGTTCCGTGCAGTGTAGTTGAAGGTAATTTGGTGTCCATCTGTATCCTGCAGTCACATGCCCGGCTGGCTTCAAGAGAGGACAGGCTAGATGGATATCCTGTAGACCCACAGACCCAAGGAAAGATTCCGCACTGTGCGCTAGAAACGCCAGCACGGAATATCTTAAGGGGGGGGGGGTTATGTGGTGGAGAAGCAGCCGCTGAGGGCAGAAAAAAAAAGGGAAAACTGCCTTTTTTTTCTTTTACCCATAAAACTGCAGGCACTGAAAGGGTTAACACCAACACTAAAGGTAAAGATTTCTCACAGAGAAGTGCAGACCTAAGCACACGCCCTGTTCCCATGGAGATAGAGGGAGGAGAAGGGACTGGTTTGGGGGTGGAGTCAAAGGGGATAGGACAGCCCCAAATATTTAGGAACGGAAGCTGCACTTCTACAGCAGAGAAGGGGAGAGAGATGGAGGAACCGTATCAGAGAGAGAGGACACAGACACAGAGGACACGAGGGTTCCAGGAAGGAAGGACAAGAAACCCATGGAAATCCCTTGCACAGAAGCAATTGAGAACCAGGAGCAAAGAGCTGACAAGGCCAGTGGAAAGCTCAGGGGAGGAGACCTCAGAGGAGGAAATATTCTCCAAGAGTTCATGGCTCAACTCTTCTCCTAGTAAGGAATCTGTAAGGAGGAAAAGCAGCACTAATAAGGTAAGCCCTTTACAACGTTTGAAAGGCTTATTAGACAAAGAGGGTTTTTCCTGCCCTTCCCCCACAAGCTCACATACTGTTAAGGGTACCTGGGAGAAGCTCCTAAAGGCTGTGCAAGCTAGTGAGGCTTCTCAGGAAGATACCAGGGGAAACAGTGACCAAGAAGAGTCTAGCGTGGAGGATATGGACTTGGGAGACACTGTGGATTTAGACAATGTCTCAGACATGGAAATAAGCTGTGCAATCTGTGCTAAAGAAGTATAAAGGAACCAAATAGGGTTTGAAAGCAGAAAGAAACCCAGCTGGTCTTGATTACTGAATGCATCTGTGTTACCTCATGCTAAGTAAAAGAACCGGAGGAAGTTTGTTATCTGGAAGAAAACCAGAGGTTCTTTTACCAGGACATTTTAAAGCCCATTACTTTTTAGCTGTGCTTTTAAAAGTAGTTGTCCTGTTTAAAGCTGCTTGGGAAGAAGCTGTGCTGAAAGTGTGTTATAATTGGAAAATAATTCTATTGCTTGTGAAAGTATCTAGGTGGGCCAGGAAGCTTTACTACACCTATTGTGAAGTAACAGAGGGTTGTATAGCGCCTCCTGGAGACCAGGAAACAGAATACTGCTGAAAATAGAGTTTTCTCAGAAAGCAGGTTTCAAAGCTGTATCAAGCCAAGGACTGTATAATAGGCTTGTGTGCTGTTATTTGGAGAAGTATCCTGAATTTTGTTTTGGTCAACTTCAATCAATTCATGTCAAAGAATTGAACCGGTTAGGAAATCCTTGTTTCTAAAAATAAAGAAATATTCCTGCGACCTTTGCACTTGGCTCTAATCCTTTCGGGGACACAGCTACATGCTACTGGGCTAATTTCAACAAAGGACAATCGGCGCCTCCCCTGTAGCCCTAGGCAACCACCTGGCCACACGGGGGCGTGCCTACAGGTGGCGTAGTTTTTGGATTTGAGGAAATCCTACCAATTGAAGCTACTGGAAAACATCAGGATTTACAAGGTGGCCGGAGTGACATCCTGAAAGCCTTCCTAAGAATTCTGCAGAAAGAACCAGGACCGGAGACTCAGCGGAGCAGAGTTGGAGAGCCCAGCTGGTACCGACGGTGCTGAGAGGCCTGATTCACCACTTACAGCAGGTAAACCCGTATTTAAAGGGGTTAATCGAGGATTGCTGTAAGAGGGGAGGTTCTGCAGGTGGAGGAGAGGAAGTGCTGTGATAAGGGCCGCACTTGGTGTTCTTTTTTTTTGTTTCTTTCCAGCATTCCAGGATGGAGCCTGCAGACCTTATCAACTGGATGACAGACTGCTTCCGCCAACAGCAGGAGAACGCTGCAAGGGCGCAAGAGAAAATAGCTGCCATGATGAGGGAGCAGCAACAGCCGCTCCTGGACCTCATGACTGCGTGGATGAAGGAGCAGAAGAAAGCGACGGATGAGATAAGGACTGGGTCTAGTTCCTCAGGAACATTGTTGGGACTGGGACAATACAGTAAAGGACCTTTTTCATTTGGGCCTTTAACCCCAGGTGATGATGTAGATGACTACTTCGAAGTGTTCGAGCGTGTGGCAGGCTCCCTTACAGGGGAAGCTCTTGCAGCTTATAGGGCCATGCCTGCTGAGCTCGCCTCCACTTATGACGAGGTAAAAAAGGCCGTGAGAGACCGATTGGGATTGACTACGATGGTCTACCGCCGTCTTTTTAGAGTGTGTAAATTGAGGTCAGATGAAACGCCTCGGGCTTTGTGCCAGCGCCTCAAGGCACTATTGCATAAGTGGCTTTTGCCTGACGGAAAAACTGTTGATTCTATTCTAGATACAATTGCTCTAGAACAGTTTATAGAGGCTGTGCCACAGGAAATGCAATCTTTTCTGGTCTTACAAGATTGCAGGAGCACTAAAGAAGCAACTTCTTTGGCAGAGCGGTTCCTAGAAGCTCGAGTAATAGGCCAAATGAAGAGTGCAGGGTTGAGCCAGGCAAATGTAAGAGAGCCAGAAAGAGTGAGCAAGACCATGCTAGGAGAGGTTACACAAGGAAAACCCCTAGGCAGGTCAGGGTACGAGCAGTGCAAGTGTTATGGCTGCGGAAATAAGGGCCATTTAAAGAAAGAGTGTCACACTAGGACAGTGTTGATAACAAACCCCTCCAAGGAGGTAGGAGAGGGCTTTCTGCTGTCAGTGGAGGTGGAGAACATCCCAGAACAGGCGCTCCTAGATTCAGGCGCCGACCAGTCGATGGTCTCCCAACAGCTGTGGGCAGAGATACAAGCCAGGAGAGGGGGCCCCATAGAAAAATATTCAGAGGGGAATATAAGGATCCGATGCGTTCACGGCGCAGCATCTGCTTATCCCCTACAGAAACTTGTAGTGAAGGGCCTAGGCATGAAAAGAACTGTCACTATAGCCGTAGTCCCAAAACTCCAATATCCCATAGTTTTAGGGAGGGACTGGCCACAGTTCAAACGTGGGCTAGCCAAGGGTTTAGAGTCCAGGACAGGGTTAGTGTCCACAAGGGCCAAAACCAAGGCTAGGGACGAAGAAGAGGACTCTAGTGGAGAGCCCAGTTGCAGTTTACCCACTCACGAAGACTTAATAACACCCTCCAGGGAAGGAAAAAGAAAGAGTAAGGCAGAAAAACGCCAGGGAAGGCAGGCCAGGGCTCAGAATCGGGCGGACTTAGCCAAGGGAGAAGGATTACCATGGGCTCCTGCAGAGCTGGTAGGGAAGTTTCCTTCTTTCCCCAATGAGCAAAGGGAGGATCCTGCCCTAAAACGAGCGTTTGAGCATGCTAATACAGGTTCAGAGGCATTGCCACGATTTGTCCTAGACAGGGAAATACTTTACCGGGAAAGTGTAGACCCTCATTTAGGTACCATAAGGAAACAATTAGTAGTCCCTACTACTTTTAAAAACCTGGTCCTAAGGTTAGCACACGACCACCCGGTAGGGGTCATAAAGGTTTCCATAGCACCCTGGATCAGATCATGGGCCGCTTCTATTGGCCGGGCGTCTTCAAAGAGACATCAAAATTTTGTGCAGCTTGCCCAGCGTGCCAGAGGGTTAGCATGGTTCATCCCAAGAAGGTGCCCTTAATTCCCTTGCCCCTGGTAACCAAAACCAGTGGACAGATTAGCTATGGACATAGTGGGACCCCTAATTAAGACCCCTAAGGGATATCAGTATATACTGGTCATTGTGGACCAGGCGACGCGCTTTCCGTGGGCCATTCCCCTACGCAATGTGTCCGCACAGACCATGGCCACAGAAATCATAAAGCTCTTTTGTGAAATTGGTTTTCCAAGAGAGGTTTTAACAGACAGGGGCAATAACTTTCTCTCACGTTACCTTGCCCAAGTTTGGGATGCCTTCGGCATCAGACACATAAAAACTGCTGCATACCACCCGCAAACTAATGGCCTGGTGGAAAGGCAAAATCAGACCCTCAAACGTATGCTGAGGAGGAGTCTGGAAGGCAATATGGCGGAGTGGGATGTAATGTTGCCATTCACCTTGTATGCCTGTAGGGAGCACCGGCAGACTTCCATGGGCGTCTCTCCGTATGAACTGATGTATGGGAGAACTCCCAGAGGGGTACTAGATATCCTAAGAGAGCAGTGGGTGGAACCCGAGCTAGAGGAGACAGACGTACCCCACTTTTTAAGGGATCTAAAGGGACGCTTAGAGCGGACATCCCAGGTGGTGGTGGACAATATGATGGCGAGCCAAGCCCGCCAGAAGGGTTACTATGACCGGCACACCCAGCCACGTCAATTGGAGGTGGGTGAAAAGGTGCTAGTAACAGTGACAGGACCTACGTCAAAGTTCGAGAGCAGGTGGAGAGGACCTTACAGAGTTCTCAGGCAGGTAGGGCCAGTTTCCTATGCCGTAGGAACTAGGAGAGGGAAGGAACAAATCTTCCACATTAATGTGCTACAGCCATGGCATGAGAGAGTTGCACTTGTCCGGCTGGCTTCAAGAGAGGACAGGCTAGATGGATATCCTGTAGACCCACAGACCCAAGGAAAGACTCCGCACTGTGCGCTAGAAACGCCAGCACGGAATATCTTAAGGGGGAGGGGAGGTTATGTGGTTGAGAAGCAGCCGCTGAGGGCAGAAAAAAAAAGGGAAAACTGCCTTTTTTTTCTTTTACCCATAAAACTGCAGGCACTGAAAGGGTTAACACCAACACTAAAGGTAAAGATTTCTCACAGAGAAGTTCAGACCTAAGCACCCGCCCTGTTCCCATGGAGATATAGGGAGGAGAAAGGAGTGGTTTGGGGGTGGAGTCAAAGGGGATAGGACAGCCCCAAACATTTAGGAACGGAAGCTGCACTTCTACAGCAGAGAAGGGGAGAGAGAAGGAGGAACCGTATCAGAGAGAGAGGACACAGACACAGAGGACACGAGGGTTCCAGGAAGGAAGGACAAGAAACCCATGGAAATCCCTTGCACAGAAGCAATTGAGAACCAGGAGCAAAGAGCTGACAAGGCCAGTGGAAAGCTCAGGGGAGGAGACCTCAGAGGAGGAAATATTCTCCAAGAGTTCATGGCTCAACTCTTCTCCTAGTAAGGAATCTGTAAGGAGGAAAAGCAGCACTAATAAGGTGAGCCCTTTACAACGTTTGAAAGGCTTATTAGACAAAGAGGGTTTTTCCTGCCCTTCCCCCACAAGCTCACATACTGTTAAGGGTACCTGGGAGAAGCTCCTAAAGGCTGTGCAAGCTAGTGAGGCTTCTCAGGAAGATACCAGGGGAAACAGTGACCAAGAAGAGTCTAGCGTGGAGGATATGGACTTGGGAGACACTGTGGATTTAGACAATGTCTCAGACATGGAAATAAGCTGTGCAATCTGTGCTAAAGAAGTATAAAGGAACCAAATAGGGTTTGAAAGCAGAAAGAAACCCAGCTGGTCTTGATTACTGAATGCATCTGTGTTACCTCGTGCTAAGTAAAAGAACCGGAGGAAGTTTGTTATCTGGAAGAAAACCAGAGGTTCTTTTAACAGGACATTTTAAAGTCCATTACTTTTTAGCTGTGCTTTTAAAAGTAGCTGTCCTGTTTAAAGCTGCTTGGGAAGAAGCTGTGCTGAAAGTGTGTTATAATTGGAAAATAATTCTATTGCTTGTGAAAGTATCTAGGTGGGCCAGGAAGCTTTACTACACCTATTGTGAAGTAACAGAGGGTTGTATAGCGCCTCCTGGAGACCAGGAAACAGAATACTGCTGAAAATAGAGTTTTCTCAGAAAGCAGGTTTCAAAGCTGTATCAAGCCAAGGACTGTATAATAGGCTTGTGTGCTGTTATTTGGAGAAGTATCCTGAATTTTGTTTTGGTCAACTTCAATCAATTCATGTCAAAGAATTGAACCGGTTAGGAAATCCTTGTTTCTAAAAATAAAGAAATATTCCTGTGACCTTTGCACTTGGCTCTAATCCTTTCGGGGACACAACTACATGCTACTGGGCTAATTTCAACAAAGGACAATCGGCGCCTCCCCTGTAGCCCTAGGCACCCGCCTGGCCACACGGGGGCACGCCGACAATATTCATTAGGGACATCATGAAAACCTGAACAGTGTTTGGCCAACCAGGACCAGAGTTGGGAACTTCTGCCTTAGAGCAGTGGCCAACAGGGGCAGAAACACCCACACCCACAGGCTCCACTATCCAAAGCCTCATGGAGAGTCAGGCTGTTGGGCCCTGCGCAGAGCAGCATCTCCAAATACTAGCACCTGCATACCTTAGCAATGCCATCCTAAACTTGGGAACACGTTACACATATATCAAAAGGTTGCTATGATTAATGTCAGATAACAAATCCAAAGTTAAACACAATTTGTTGACATAGATTCATCATAGCAACCTTTCTGATAACTGTGGAGTGTGTTTCAGTTTTTGTTTCTGACAGTGTTTACCACCCCAGGGAGTGACCCCAACAGTATTGCATACCATAGCAATGCCTGCACTGTGCCCAGAACTGGTGTGGTGGCCAGGGCTGCCAAAAACCTCTATATTTGCACAATGCTGGCATAAGTGTGGGAGTGTGTATATGTCTATCCAGTGTTTTGTGGCTGCCTACACCTTACTGAGCCCACACTGCTTGCACTGTTTCCAGTGTTAGCCTACCAATGTGCATAATGAGGAGCAAGGTACTGTGGGTATGGCCCGGACAGGGCAGCCTGGGCAGGATGCATCTGCACAGGGCATAGGGCAATGGCTGGGACATTGTACTGCCTGGCCACCACCTTCAAGGACAGGGTGGCCACAGCATGTCATGCTGGGATGTCACTCTCACTCTGACTGGGCAGTGACCACGCATGGCTAGTTTCCCCCCATAGTGCTAAATAGTGTTTCCTTCAAGTGATATCTGTGGGTTTATTTTTCTTGGGCCCAATCACTGACATATCTGCTTGGTGTGTGTTCTCACATCCCATTTTTGGGTGCACGCAGTTTCTCCAGGAACATGCACTATGTACTAGCTAGCAGACTGTCTGCAGTTAGCATGTGTATGGCTGGAACACCTTGCAGGGTGCAGCGGGTGGAGACTGACTGTGTCTTCTGCTGGTGAAAGTCAGATAGGGGTGGTGGGCAGCTGAGCTTTACTAGGCCTACTGCCCTATGTGATGTGTAAGAACATAAGATATGCCATACTGGGTCAGAACAAGGTCCATCAAGCCCAGTATTCTGTTTCCAACAGTGGCCAATCTAGGTCATAAGTACCTAGCAGTTTTCCCAAGGGACACAGGTTCCACAATGCTTGTATTGGTTCAAGCATTGATATCCTGGGTCCTTTCTTAATAATGGTTTATGGACCTTTCCTCCAGGAACTTGTCCAAACCTTTTTTAAACCCAGCTACACTAACAGCCTTTACTACATCCTCCGGTAACAAATTCCAGAGTTTGATTACACGTTGAGTGAAAAAATATTTTCTTTTATTAGTCTTAAATAGTTTACCCTGTAGCTTCATTGCATGTCCCCTAGTCTTTCTATATTCTGATAAGGTAAACAATCGATCTATCAGGTGAACAAGGTATATTAAACTTCTTAGGTACAGTTTTAGTGGTATAAGTATCCATAGCACCCTTTAGTACATAAAGAACTTAAAGATCTAAACACAAACTTAAAACTAAGATGCAGACAGCAGTCCAGCAGCGGGATGTGGGCTTTCCAGTCTTTTGCATTGAGTGTCACATGTATGATTTTCTCCCAGCTGGTGAGAGGTCTTACGTGTGCACTAGGTGCAAGGAGCTCTCTGCTCTCAGGGAACGAGTCCGTTCTCTAGAGGCTAGAGTAGCAGACTTGGAAAACATAAGACAGACAGAGAGGTACATAGACGAGACCTACAGGGATATAGTCCTGAAGTCCACCACCAGTCTGGCAGCATCCCTGTTGCCATGGAGGAGAGAGGTCACGTGACAGGAGAGCATCACCCTGGTGTGGCAGGAAGTGATCCTGTAACTAGGACCTGTCCTCCAGGTGATGTAAACCCCTCTCGCACTGAGGAGGTTTCTCCAGGGCCAAGTGCCCATGAGGGAACGGTTAGGACAGCAGTTATAGTTGGTGATTCGATCATTAGGCATGTAGATAACTGGGTGGCTGGTGGACGTGAGGATCGCCTGGTAACATGCCTGCCTGGTGCGAAGGTAGCGGACCTCACACGCCACCTAGATAAGGTCTTAGATAGTGCTGGGGAGGAGTCTGCTGTCTTGGTACATGTCGGTACCAATGACATAGGAAAATGTGGTAGGGAGGTTCTGGAAGCTAAATTTAGGCTTTTAGGTAGGAAGTTGAAATCCAGAACTTCCAGGGTAGCGTTCTCCGAAATGCTTCCCGTTCCACGCGCAGGACCCAAAAGGCAGGCAGAGCTCCGGAGTCTCAATGCGTGGATGAGACAATGGTGCAGAGATGAGGGGTTCAGATTTGTTAGGAACTGGGGAAAATTCTGGGGAAAGGAGGGGCTCTTCCGAAGGGATGGGCTTCACCTTAACCGGGATGGAACCAGGCTGCTGGCATTAACCTTTAAAAAGGAGATAGAGCAGCTTTTAAACTAGATAATAGGGGAAAGCCGACAGTCGCCCAAGAGCGCATGGTTCGGAAGAATGTATCCTTGAAGGATACTACAAAAAGCAGAGAGGTTCCAAAAAAGAGTAAAGTAGCCCAAATGCCCTCGAGTATGGAGCAGACAGAACTTAAAGATCCCAAATTACCCATGTCTACCAATAGCCAAATTAATATGAATAAAATACAGTCTCTAAAATGCTTGTATGCAAATGCTAGAAGTCTACAAAACAAGATGGGAGAGTTAGAATATATAGAACTAAACGAGAGGTTAGATATGATTGGAATATCAGAGACATGGTGGAAGGAGGACAACCAGTGGGACACTGTGATACCTGGGTACAAACTATATCGTAATGATAGAGCTGACCAAATTGGTGGAGGGGTTGCGCTCTATGTTAGAGAGGGCATTGAGTCAGAAAGGATTAAAGTTTTGCAAGAAACAAAATTTGCTGTAGAATCTCTATGGATTGAAATTCCATGTAAAAAAGGGGAAGGCGATGGCAGTGGGGGTGTACTATCGTCCGCCTGGCCAGAATGAACAAATGGATGATAAAATGCTCAAAGAAATCAAGGAAGCTAGCAAAAGTTACAGTGCAGTAATAATAATGGGTGATTTCAATTACCCCGGCATCGACTGGGTCAGTGTCACAACAGGACATGCTAGGGAGATAAAGTTCCTAGATGAAATAAATGACTGCTTCTTGGAGCAGCTGGTTCATGAACCAACCAGAGGGGAAGCAATATTAGACCTAGTCCTTAGTGGAACACCAGATGTAGTGCAAGAGATAAGGGTTTAGGGGCCACTTGGCAATAGTGATCATAGCATGATCACCTTTGATTTAATTAGTGGAGGAGGGATAGTAAGGAAATCCACAGTACTACCCTTTAACTTTCGAAAGGGAGACTATGATAAAATGAGGAAAACAGTTAAGAAAAAACTAAAAGGAGCAGTTGCAAAGGTTAAAGACGTACATCAAGCTTGGGTGTTGTTGAAAAATACTATCTTGGAAGCCCAGGCCAGCTGTATTCCACGCTTTAAGAAAAGTGGAAGGAAGTCCAAAAAACTGCCAGCATGGTTTAAAGGTGAGGTCAGAGAGGCTGTTGTTGCCAAAAAAGCATCTTTCAGGAAATGGAAAAAAGAGCCAAACGATGAAACCTGGAAACAGCACAAGCATTGGCAATTCACATGCAAGGCATTGATAAGGCAGGCAAAGAGAGAATTTGAGAAGAAGCTTGCTGCGGAAGCAAAAACGCGAAATAAAGACCTTTTCAAGTACATTCGTAGCAAAAAACCTGTGAGAGAGTCAGTTGGTCCATTAGATGATAAAGGGGTTAAAGGAGCACTAAGAGGCGACAAGGCGATATCGGAGAGACTGAATGAATTCTTTGCTTCGGTCTTTACTGAGGAAGATGTAGGGATGTTACCCATGACTGAAGTGGTATTTAAAGGTGTGGAAGAATTGAAGGAAATATCGATACATCGGGAAGATGTCTTACAACTATTAGATAAACTGAAGAGTAGCAAATCACCTGGGCCGGATGGTATACATCCAAGGGTGTTGAAAGAACTGAAATTTGAGATTGCAGACCTGCTATCAGTAATCTGTGAACTATCATTAAAATCAGCTCTAATACCTGAGGATTGGAGGATCGCCAATGTAACACCAATTTTTAAAAAGGGTTCGAGGGGTGATCCGGGAAACTACAGACCAGTGAGCCTGACTTCAGTACCGGGAAAAATGGTAGAAACCATCATAAAGAATAAAATTACTCAGCATATAGATAGTCACGACCTAATGGGAGACAGCCAACATGGCTTTAGACAAGGAAGATCTTGTCTTACTAATCTGTTATGTTTTTTTGAAGGAGTGAATAAACAGGTGGACAAAGGTGAGTCGGTTGATATTGTGTATCTGGACTTTCAGAAAGCCTTTGACAAGGTCCCTCATGAGAGACTTTTGGCAAAACTAAAGAGTCATGGGATAGGAGGCAGTGTACTACTGTGGATCAGGAACTGGTTAAAAGATAGAAAGCAGAGGGTAGGGCTAAATGGCCAATTTTCCCAATGGAGAAAGGTGAATAGTGGTGTACCCCAGGGATCTGTGCTGGGTCCGCTGCTTTTTGACATATTCATAAATGACCTGGAAAGTGGAATAACAAGTGAGGTTATCAAATTTGCAGATGACACAAAACTATCTAAAGTTGTTAAAACCCAGGAGGATTGTGGAAAATTGCAAGAGGATCTTGATAAATTGGAAGACTGGGCATCAAAATGGCAGATGAAATTTAATGTGGAGAAGTGCAAGGTTATGCACCTAGGGAAGAACAACCCAAACTATGGTTACACGATGCAAGGTTCCACATTAGGAACCACCACCCAGGAAAAAGATTTAGGCGTCATTGTGGATACCTTGTTAAAACCCTCGGCCCAGTGTGCAGTGGCGGCCAAGAGAGCAAATAGAATGCTAGGTATGATAAGGAAAGGAATGGAAAATAAAACAAAAGATATTATAAGAGCCACC
Organism: Ichthyophis bannanicus; assembly: GCA_033557465.1. NCBI lineage: Eukaryota > Metazoa > Chordata > Amphibia > Gymnophiona > Ichthyophiidae > Ichthyophis > Ichthyophis bannanicus. The sequence goes on along the minus strand of CM066032.1, from coordinate 1,792,246,061 downwards.
AAAATGGTAAAGGGGATGGAAGGCTACTCCTATGAAGAAAGGCTAAAAAGGTTGGGGCTCTTTAGCCTGGAGAAGAGACGGCTGAGGGGAGATATGATAGAAGTCTATAAATTAATGAACGGAGTGGAACGGGTAAATGTAGATCGATTGTTTACCTTATCAGAATATGGAAAGACTAGGGGACATGCAATGAAGCTACAGGTTAAACTATTTAAGTCTAATAAAAGAAAATATTTTTTCACTCAACGTGTAATCAAACTCTGGAATTTGTTGCCGGAGGATGTAGTAAAGGCTGTTAGTGTAGCTGGGTTTAAAAAAGGTTTGGACAAGTTCCTGGAGGAAAGGTCCATAAACCATTATTAAGAAGGGACCCAGGATATCAATGCTTGAACCAGTACAAGCATTGTGGAACCTGTGTTCCTTGGGGAAACTGCTAGGTACGTATGACCTAGATTGGCCACTGTTGGAAACAGAATGCTGGGCTTGATGGACCTTGGTCTGACCCAGTATGGCATATCTTATGTTCTTATGTTCTTATGAAGGCAGAGATAGAGTTGGTTACCATGAATGGACTGCAGGAGTTGCAAAGAAGCATGAGAAATAATGCAGTATGAGAGATGGGGGGTATTCCAGAAAATAAGTTCTTGTGAACCAGTGTACGGATCTTATATTGAATTCAAAATTGAATGGGAAGCCAGTGAAAATGAATGAGCAAAGGTTTGACATGGTTGAACTTAGAGATGTGGGCTAATATTCTTCAGCTGGGTTCTGAACAGTTTGTCGGTGATGGAGTTGGTAGTTGGAGAGACCGGCATAAATATCATTGTAATAATCTAAGTGGGAAAAGACCAGGGATACATGCAGTGTGGTTAGGGCTGAGGTAGATAGGAATGGGTGAATGGCTCTGATTTGATGGAGTGTGTAGAAGTAACACTTTACCACTGAGCTGATATGGTCATGCATAGTGAGGATTTTATCCAATTTGACCCTGGAATACTTGAAAGAAGGTGTCAGGGTGATAGGTATTTTATTAAGAAGCAGAGCGAAGGATGGTACAGGGATAAACTGGTAAGCCAGGTGGCAAAGAGTTTTGATGCATTAAGCTTGAGGTGATTATATTTCAACCAGAGGGCAACATGGGAAAAACAGTTGTTCAGAGTGGTAAGGTCAGAGGCCGTTGGATGTCCATGGGAGAGCAGTAAAATATGCAGTGAAGATTGCTGAATAAGTGCAGTCAGTGAAGCCAGAAAGATGTTGAAAAGAAAAGGGGTGAGGACAGAACTCTGAGGAACACTGCAAGTAAGAGGAAAATGGATAGAGGTAGAGGACTCAAAGCTGACAGAGTATGTATGGTTTGAAAGAACGGAATGGAACTACTGGAGGAAACTACCATGAAGACCAATGTCTTGCAAGTGAGAATGGAGAATAGAGTGATTAACCAGGTCAAAGGCAAAAGACAGATTGAGAGAAACAGCAAGGCAGATATTACCTTTATCAATGGCCTCGCTAAGAAAAGAAAACAAGATGGTTTCTGTAGTATGTCTGGAACAGAATCCTGATTGATGTAGATGGAAGGTGCTAGTTTTTTCAAGGTGACCAGATAATTGAGCAAAAAACAGTTTTTATAGGGTCTGAAATAGGAAAGGAAGATTAGAGACTGAGCGATAGTGTGCTGGGGAAGTGATGTCTAAAGAAGGGTTCTTCAAGATGGTTGCAAAATGGCAGTATTCCAGCAGAGATGGAATGCACCAGTAGTTAAGCTGTTGTTAAAAATGAAAAGGACCCATGGGAGGAGTGCCAATGAGCTGATAGAGAGCCAGGAGGATGGGATGTGGTCAGTGGTGCATATAGTTTTATAAGAAGCAGCAATAGACTTTGCAATAGAGTCCAGATGTGAGAGAGAGAATTGCGTGGAATAGGTGCAGAATTCATGGCAATGTAGGTGCAGTTGTCGGAGAGGACTTGAGAGAGTTCTCCCTGAAGATCCGATGTTTTCTTGTGAAAGTAGTGAATGAACTATTCCATCTTGGAGGTTTCACTTTGGGATACCATGGGAACAGAGGGGCGTAATAAGTGTGATATGACCGAATAAAGTTTCTTGGATCGATTAGCAGAATTAGTGATAAAGTTATTGAGGTAATCTTTCTTTACGGTGGTTACCACAGCCCTGTAATGAACATGAAGATCTGTAAAAGTTGAAAGAGAGGCAGGGGTACGTAGTTTCTGCCAGGTACACTTTGCTCTGCGTAATTGACAGCACATAAGGGAGAGACCATGATGATAACAGGGATGATGGTGAGGCTTATGGGGTAGCTGCTTAAGATGAAGAGGGGGCAGGGAGTCCAGGATAGAGAGAAGTTGTTCCATGTCTCAGCCTGGGCACCAACTGGAAGGGAGCATTGCAAGTGTCCCTTGTTGGCAGTTTCAGTGTCCCTACTAACATTGAATGTTGACATCAGGTTCTTTCTTTTTCCTGCCCTAGGAATGTGTTCAGGTGCAGGGAAGAGTTCTCAAGCAACCAGGAGTGGGAGTACATGAAAATACATAGGGATCTGGAGACTTAGAGGGTATGTTTAGAAAACCGGGCTAAAGGTTAACCTGAGCAATCTGCAACTAGGTCCCATATTATTCAATAGGACTTAGTTGCAGATAGCCCAGGTAATCGTTAGCCCGGTTTAGTAAACATACCCCTTAGAGAAGGCCAGAAAGTGAAAGGGTAAAAAATGAGTTAATCTTGTACTTCCTGAATTCACTACAGAATTGTTTTAAGTGGCTGAGAAGAAGAATGTTATTTGGAGTTAAAGGAAAGTCTACAATATAAATGGAATTTCTCTAGAGTTACTATTGTAACATAATTCATCTGAAGATCATCTGCAGTGGTTAAAAGGAAAGGAGTTGCATACTCCTACTATGAAGAGAGAGAAGCTATGTCAAACTGTACAGTCACCAGTATTGGGGAAACTTGGATATAGCTCCTCTCCAAAAAAGTGCTATTGCCAGGGAGGGGTTTGTGAAGAAACTTCTACTATGAACATATTTTCAAGCAACTTCTTTGATGGTACTTTTGGACTGTTTTATGGATTGTTCCAGTTATGAATATATTGTCTACCAGATTATTCATCTGATATTATATACCAGATTATCCAGATATTTAGTATTTACAAATCAGCTAGTTTGGTATATAACCAACTATACTGAGTAACAATGTTTTTCTTTTTTCTATTTCCTGGGTAATATGTGTTATTGTCAGATATCTTATGTCTTAAAACCATAGGAAATGGCAATTATGGCCCACAAACATTGCTTTTGGGACCAGGAGAATGTTATTTTTGAAAATTACCAATTTTGCAGGGTATTCTAGATAGATTTAGTGCAAAGTAAACTTGGAGTAACTTTTGGAAAATTCTAGAACTTTCTAGTGCTTTCCAGAACTCTGCAAAACTTTTGGAACTTTGGGGTATTTATTTATTTTATTTATTTATTACAGGCTCTTATATACCGCTCTATTCAGAATCAGCGCGGTTCACAATATAACAACATCACATAACAATAAACTATTAGGTTTTACAGAGAACAAGGTCAGAGAAACTTGGAATAACACATGGAACGTCATTACTGCAACTATTTACAAGAGTATTTACAAGTATACATTACAGGATTTGTTCTTAGTTTGGGTAGTGATTAAGATTGGTTAGTTGGTCAAGTAATATTGGGGGAAGAGGTGGGATTTGAGTGCCTTCCTGAAAAGGGATAGATCATTGATAGCACGAATCTCCGTCTTAATGTTACCAGTGCTAGTTGTGGCGCTAACATTAGAATCCCATATAAGGAAGTGGGTGTTCCAGCGTTAAGCCGTGTATCGCGTGATAGAGGGCGCCTTTCCGTTTTTGTGCAATAGTGTGTGGCGCTGCACGTTTGCGCGCCTTAAGCCTAAGTATGTAGAAGCGCTGTGATAATAGCTACAGAGGTGTAGTACACTTGTTAATACAATGCTTGCTCAGACAGCGGTCATGAATTCAAACCCTCTTGGTGCATACAATATGGCAGTCTGAGACAATTCCTTTTAATGCGTGTAATGGACACATCTGAACAGTGTGTGCTGCCAATCGAAAAACCCACGCTACAGTGCAGTAACCAAATGCGCATATTAGGGCACCCACCCCAAGGCACCCTATGATGCGCCGTAGTTTGCCACCCTCCAAGGCACCATATAAGGTGCCCCATGAGCTGGTGCAAACTAAGGTGCATCGAAAGATGCCCAAAGGAGGGCAAGGTGATGCCTGAAAAGGTGGCCAGTGGCAGTAAGGAGCCCCAAGTTGAATAGCACAAAATGTATGGCCCAAACACAGATGTAACTCTACTACTGCACAGAGTACCGAGGAAAGCCAAACAACAACGTCTGGAGAGTACCACATGGCGGAGCTGATGGACCTGTCAAAACTGCACGCAGCTCATGTGGCAGCTGGAAAAGTGCAGAAACATATTGGAGGCAGCTGGACCGATGCATAGGGTGATGCTGATGTAAAGTGCCAACATGAGAGTGTGTGGCAGAGGATGCGAAAAAGTGTCCACCAGAGCAGGTAGAGGTGGCAGCATAACAGGAGGACAGAGCAGTAGCAGTGCCATGCCGAGCATACACACGATAGGCAATCATGAAGAGCTGCAATGCAGAAAAGGGTCACAGCGCAGGACATAGGGCGGTAGTCCGCACATTAGGGCATGATGCCACACAGCTGGCAGAGACAGATAGACGGAAGGAAGGATGCTTGGCAACCGTGATGAGGCTATAATGTGCCGCCACATACATCTGCACAGATATGACTGTCAGAGGAAGGAAAAATAGTTGTTTAGGACAGGCAGAAAAAACAAAAACACACAGGCATCAAACCCATGACCACTGGCTGCAAAGTCAGTGTACTAACCACTGTGCCATGCCTCTATGGTATCCATCATAACAATAGCTGGCCACACAACTGCAGGTCACTGCACCAACAATCTGCTGTGCATAATGGGGAAGGGTAAAAGCACAGGCAAGGTACTGTATAGGGCACCATAGGTCACCATAGGTCACCACAGGTCACACAAATGAGGTGAGGGTGGTCTCCGATATATGCATGCCTCACACAGCCACAAAAGGGAGTTGTGCTGCAAATTTAACATGGTATTCACAATGACGCCAAAATCTTTTTCCTGGGAGGTGGTTCCTAATGTGGAACCTTGCATCGTGTAACCATAGTTTGGGTTGTTCTTCCCTAGGTGCATAACCTTGCACTTGTCCACATTAAATTTCATCTGCCATTTTGATGCCCAGTCTTCCAATTTATCAAGATCCTCTTGCAATTTTTCACAATCCTCTTGGGTTTTAACAACTTTAAATAGTTTTGTGTCATCTGCAAATTTGATAACCTCACTCGTTATTCCACTTTCCAGGTCATTTATGAATATGTCAAAAAGCAGCGGACCCAGCACAGATCCCTGGGGTACACCACTATTCACCTTTCTCCATTGGGAAAATTGGCCATTTAGCCCTACTCTCTGCTTTCTATCTTTTAACCAGTTCCTGATCCACAATAGTATACTGCCTCCTATCCCATGACTCTTTAGTTTTGCCAAAGGTCTCTGATGAGGAACTTTGTCAAAGGCTTTCTGAAAGTCCAGATACACAATATCAACCGACTCACCTTTGTCCACCTGTTTATTCACTCCTTCAAAAAAACATAACAGATTAGTAAGACAAGATCTTCCTTGTCTAAAGCCATGTTGGCTGTCTCCCATTAGGTCGTGACTATCTACATGCTGAGTAATTTTATTCTTTATGATGGTTTCTACCACTTTTCCCGGTACTGACGTCAGGCTCACCGGTCTGTAGTTTCCCGGATCACCCCTGGAACCCTTTTTAAAAATTGGTGTTACATTGGCGATCCTCGAATCTTCAGGTGTTAGAGATGATTTTAATGATAGTTCACAGATTACTAATAGCAGGTCTGCAATCTCATATTTCAGTTCTTTCAACACCCTTGGATGTATACCATCCGGCCGAGGTGATTTGATACTCTTCAGTTCATCTAATAGTTGTAAGACATCTTCCGATGTATCGATATTTCCTTCAATTCTTCCGCACCTTTAAATACCACTTCAGTCATGGGTAACATCCCTACATCTTCCTCAGTAAAGACTGAAGCAAAGAATTCATTCAGTCTCTCCGCTATCGCCTTGTCGCCTCTTAGTGCTCCTTTAACCCCTTTATCATCTAATGGACCAACTGACTCTCTCACAGGTTTTTTGCTACGAATGTACTTGAAAAGGTCTTTATTTCATGTTTTTGCTTCCGCAGCAAGCTTCTTCTCAAATTCTCTCTTTGCCTGCCTTATCAATGCCTTGCATTTGACTTGCCAGTGCTTGTGCTGTTTCCAGGTTTCGTCATTTGGCTCTTTTTTCCATTTCCTGAAAGATGCTTTTTTGGCAACAACAGCCTCTCTGACCTCACCTTTAAACCATGCTGGCAGTTTTTTGGACTTCCTTCCACTTTTCTTAAAGCGTGGAATACAGCTGGTCTGGGCTTCCAAGATAGTATTTTTCAACAACATCCAAGCTTGATGTACGTCTTTAACCTTTGCAACTGCTCCTTTTAGTTTTTTCTTAACTGTTTTCCTCATTTTATTATAGTCTCCCTTTCGAAAGTTAAAGGGTAGTACTGTGGATTTCCTTACTATCCCTCCTCCACTAATTAAATCAAAGGCGATCATGCTATGATCACTATTGCCAAGTGGCTCCAACACCCTTATCTCTTGCACTAGATCTGGTGTTCCACTAAGGACTAGGTCTAATATGGCTTCCCCTCTGGTTGGTTCATGAACCAGCTGCTCCAAGAAGCAGTCATTTATTTCATCTAGGAACTTTATCTCCCTAGCATGTCCTGCTGTGACACTGACCCAGTCGATGCCGGGGTAATTGAAATCACCCATTATTATTACTGCACTGTAACTTTTGCTAGCTTCCTTGATTTCTTTGAGCATTTCATCATCCATTTGTTCATTCTGGCCAGGCGGACGATAGTACACCCCCAAGGCCATCGCCTTCCCCTTTTTACATGGAATTTCAATCCATAGAGATTCTACAGCAAATTTTGTTTCTTGCAAAACTTTAATCCTTTCTGACTCAATGCCCTCTCTAACATAGAGTGCAACCCCTCCACCAATTTGATCAGCTCTATCATTACGATATAGTTTGTACCCAGGTATCACAGTGTCCTACTGGTTGTCCTCCTTCCACCATGTCTCTGATATTCCAATCATATCTAACCTCTCGTTTAGTTCTATATATTCTAACTCTCCCATCTTGTTTTTTAGACTTCTAGTATTTGCATACAAGCATTTTAGAGACTGTATTTTATTCATATTAATTTGGCTATTGGTAGACATGGGTAATTTGGGATCTTTAAGCTCTGTCTGCTCCATACTCGAGGGCATTTGGGCTACTTTACTCTTTTTTGGAACCTCTCTGCTTTTTGTAGTATCCTTCAAGGATACATTCTTCCGAACCATGCGCTCTTGGGCGACTGTCGGCTTTCCCCTATTATCTAGTTTAAAAGCTGCTCTATCTCCTTTTTAAAGGTTAATGCCAGCAGCCTGGTTCCATCCCGGTTAAGGTGAAGCCCATCCCTTCGGAAGAGCCCCTCCTTTCCCCAGAATGTTCCCCAGTTCCTAACAAATCCAAACCCCTCATCTCTGCACCATTGTCTCATCCACGCATTGAGACTCCGGAGCTCTGCCTGCCTTTTGGGTCCTGCGCGTGGAATGGGAAGCATTTCGGAGAATGTTACCCTGGAAGTTCTGGATTTCAACTTCCTACCTAAAAGCCTAAATTTAGCTTCCAGAACCTCCCTACCACATTTCCCTATGTCATTGGTACCGACATGTACCAAGACAGCAGACTCCTCCCCAGCACTATCTAAGACCTTATCTAGGTGGCGCGTGAGGTCCACTACCTTCGCACCAGGCAGGCATGTTACCAGGCGATACTCACGTCCACTAGCCACCCAGCTATCTACATGCCTAATGATCGAATCACCAACTATAACTGCTGTCCTATCTCTTCCCTCATGGGCACTTGGCCCTGTAGAAACCTCCTCGGTGCGAGAGGGGTTTACATCACCTGGAGGACAGGTCCTAGTTACAGGATCACTTCCTGCCACACCAGGGTGATGCTCTCCTGTCACGTGACCTCTCTCCTCCATGGCAACAGGGATGCTGCCAGACTGGATGTGGGACTTCAGGACTATATCCCTGTAGGTCTCGTCTATGTACCTCTCTGTCTGTCTTATGCTTTCCAAGTCTGCTACTTTAGCCTCTAGAGAACGGACTTGTTCCCTGAGAGCAAAGAGCTCCTTGCACCTAGTGCACACGTAAGACCTCTCACCAGCTGGGAGAAAATCATACATGTGACACTCAATGCAAAAGACTGGAAAGCCCACATCCCGCTGCTGGACTGCTGTCTGCATCTTAGTTTTAAGTTTGTGTTTAGATCTTTAAGTTCTTTACATACTAAAGGGTGCTATGGATATTTATACCACTAAAACTGTACCTAATAAGTTTAATATACCTTGTTCACCTGAAGCTTAATTAATCTCAGGTCCTTAGTGTATACTGATTTGGGTAATGAGCTTCACCTGAGCTTCACCTGAGAGCACCTCCTGTCTTTTAAGTTGTGCAAGTACCTATAAAGCTGTGATTATCCCAGGGGAGGGTGGGTGTGGGGAGGGAGGGAGGGATATAACACTTATTAAAAGAGGGCTGCTACACAGTACCCTGTCCTGTGTTGCTGAGGTAAGCTATATTCTGATTTTATTTAAATTATAGCTCTTTGCTGCTGCTAGGCTCTAACCTATTATGAAATTTAAACTACAAGCTCTCTGCTGGATTCTAAATTTAACCAGAAAGCTCTCTTCTGTGTTTTAATTTGAAACTAAAAGTACTTAGCTGATGCTAGGCCCTGAGTGACTATGAAATTTAAACTACAAGCTCTCTGCTGGATTCTAAAGTTAACCAGAAAGCTCTCTTCTGTGTTTTAATTTGAAACTAAAAGTACTTTGCTGATGCTAGGCCCTAACCTATTGTGAAATTTAAACTACAAGCTCTCTGCTGGATTCTAAATTTAACCAGAAAGCTCTCTTCTGTGTTTTAATTTGAAACTAAAAGTACTTAGCTGATGCTAGGCCCTGAGTGACTATGAAATTTAAACTACAAGCTCTCTGCTGGATTCTAAAGTTAACCAGAAAGCTCTCTTCTGGTTATCCTATGCCACCATATCCCAGGGATAGCTGCATGGTCATGTTGTGGCTTACAGACATTTGGGTGATGGTGCCTGCATATGCAGTGTAGTCGATGTGTAGTGTGTGTGCTCTGCCCTATATCAGAAGAAGGAGAAACACTGTCATGGTATGTTGCACAGAACACCAGGGAACATTGCAGGTAGGCAGACAGCAATATGTATAGAATGCAACGCCAGACATGCAAACATGAAATGAGCACAACACATAACACAGTGCATGTTGTGGAAATGTGGTCATTGAACCATACACAAGGGTGTCCTATGGATATGGTCATGTCCATGCACATGTCACACAGGCACCTCACTGCTCCACCCCATGTCCATCAGCGTTGGTGCACAGTGACCCCACAGGATAACTCCCTGAAAAACACAACAAAATGCAAGCATAGAACAGATGATTTCAGTTCCAAAAGATCCAAGATGCAACCTACCGTCTGTCTGCAGAAAGTGTCTGCTAGGGACTGTCTGAGGCAGGACAAAGCAACACCACATCACAGTGAATACAGAAGATGCCAGAGGAATGTATAGAATCACCATATCCCCATCTCCAGCTGCCGTTGGCACATGTCCAAATTAGGGTGCCATCTGTGATACTGAAATGCTGATGGATAGTGTTCTGAGAGCACACAAGAGATAGGTCAGGTCACAACATAAAACAGATGCTCACAATGTATACATGGTCAATAGAAGTAGGTTACAGATAGCAGAGTCCTCAACCCTCCACAGGTGTCAAAACACCGCCCACCACATGATAATACAAACTGTATGCACACTGTACCCTTACACACTCACGCTAGAAAAACACACACATACAGTATGTTAAGGTGAGCATGCCACCAGTAGCAAATGGCCTGTCTGTGAACAACCTGAGATCAGTGGAGATAGCTCTTGGCCAAAGCAATGCTACACAGCATTTGGTTGATGTTACAATGTCATGGAGGGGTGTACATGCGGCCCACCACAAGAACACCTAGGACGTGTGGACACACGCAGCTCTCTGGGATGTGTTCCAGAAACAGTGCTGGAGCAGATGAGCTGGGCAGGAACACATGTGCCTGTGTGTGACAACAATAACATATGGGGTTTGGGGGTGCACACCAAAGAGATGAACCACAACATATGTGCATTGGACAGATGACTCCAGACATGATCTGTGGCTGACTGTTCACACACACCATGCAGCTGTATGTCCATCTACCCCATTCTCCTGCACATTGAGTGGGTTACAGACAGCTGCCAGTGAACCACAGCACCAGGAAGGTCACACAACATATCCTGTTGAGAGATAAACACACCAGATACATACATATGGCATGTTTGAGCTATGTAACACACACAGCACAATCACATCAACACCCCTCCTGCTCCCCAAAGCCGTTTCAGTCTGGCTTTTGTCCATTACACTGTACAGAACTGCCCCTTACAAATTCCCCAATGACATGTTAATGCTAAAAATAAAGGGCCTGTACCCCATATGCCCCATTTCATCACCTCTCTGCTTCCCAAGACACTGCTGACCACACCCGTCACCCTGATATACTGTCCTTGCATGCCCACACTGCCTCCGTACCAACCCCCTGCACCCTATATCTCACCCGTCACACCTTCAGTGTGCGTTGTGATGGTCCCACCTCCCTTGCGTGCCTGCACCCATATGCTGGAACACAGGGATATGTCCTGTGTCTGCATGTTCCAGAGCTCCATACCAAATGCCATGTTGGGGCTACCTGATCCCCTGCCGCTCAGTGCCAACTGTATGCTGATGAGTGCCAAATATATCAACATCCCTGAACAGCCCCTGCCAATCCAGACCCAGAGCTATGTTTGCATGTCTGACAGTGCTGGCCTGATGTGTCCACGCTGCCTGAAATGGAACCTGGCCATGACCCAACTTCTAAGCTCCCACTGTAAACCCCGCCCCCATATTAGGTATCCGTGTACAGCTTGAAACACATTGCCGTATATTGACACACAATGCACGTGTTGTCTGTGACCCCTCCCTCTCCTCCCCCACACATACGCATCATGTAGCTAACACATGCAGTGTCATTCCAGGTAACATGAGCAATATCCCCCCATCCTCCCTTAACACACAACTAAAACGTGAATGCACCCCTCAGTCTCCCCCCAATCTGCTAACTGTATCCTACACCTTGCTGTTATCCCCTTTAATCAGTTGTGTCTGCCCCAAACCAACCAACACGCCACTACATGGCTCATCATCTGCCGGCCGCGCCATGACCATAATACTGCTTCTGTCAAATCACTTCACTGGCTCACAATCCATGTATGCATCCAGGTGTAGGTTACCCCGCTGAGCAAATGATGCAGTACCTGTGTGTGTATGCTGTACCTCCCCTCCAGAATATTAACTCCTGCCAATACTACTACCACTTAGCATGTACATATTGTTTCCAGTCGAACACAGCGTTGTACACAAACATGTAACACACAGTCTGTGCCAATCAGTGTATGTTATATGACCAATGCACCAATATCCCCCATCATGGAATCCACATGTCTAGGCAAATGGTGCCACCTAGGTCCCACGTTCCTACTGCTGACCACACACCACACTCTGTTTACCATGCTGCATCCACAGCTGGAACCAACAAACTGTGTGGGATCACCAGCCACCATCCCAAATCCCTGACCAAGTTCCTGTGTACGGTAACGTACCCACCTAGGGCAAGTAATCCAGTCTCATCCGACCCTCGTGCATCCACAGTTATCCCTTAAACACCCCGCCTGTGTTCCCCCTGGACTACCCTGAATGCTCTGATGGGCAGGGAATGTCCCCCAGATGTCTGTGTAGTGTTGTGTATGACTGGTATGGCTATACAAATGTTCAACAGTAGTAGTAGTACATATGCCTAGATACCAATGTAAGATCCAACATATGCAGTACTTACATGAGAAGACAGCCACAATCAGCTGGCGCCTGGCTGTCGTGCCCTCACTTGTGTCCCCATGGCCACGTACAGGACGGCACATAGGATCATCTTCCAGATCCTCATTAATTTGGACTGGGAAATCATGCCTGAGAACAATGTTGTGCAGTAAGCAACAGGCCAGAATAATCTTTGCCACAGTCATGGGTTTGTATTGTAAGGCCCCACTGGTTCTATCCGGACACCTGAAGTGACTTTTCAAAATGCCAAAGGTGCGCTCGATGACTGAGTGGCTAGAGGCATGGGCCTCATTGTATCTCCTCTCTGCACGTGTCCACGGCAGATGCACAGGAGTCAGCAACCAGGGACAACACCCATATCCTGCATCACCCATAGAGAAATAGTAGAAAGGTAAAGCAGAGGCTGAGCCACACACACATGCACACAAGCATGTACATGCAAGCCAACAGCACAGACAGGTCTCCCATGAACATGTCACAGCACATGCCGACACAACATGTATATTGCAGCATCTGGAGGTATGAGACAAGGGCCATGGGGTGGGGTAAGGTGCGCAAACTACCTTAGCTGTAACCCACAATAACACATGCCTAAATACCCATAGCCGAAAGGTAGTAGTACCAGTTGCAATATCATCAGCCACACACATGGCAATGCACCCTTGACAAGGTTAGTGATGCACACATTTGCAAGCATGTGATAGCCATGAGACTACTCACATACATGGTTTGAAACGGGGAAAGGTCCCTGAATTGCCCTGAGAGGATGTCCAACACAACAATATACTGATGAATATATGTTAGATTCAGCCAGCAGGAGAATCACATCCTGCTGGCCAGTGTGCTGGAGCGCTATGAGGTGCTCTATGGGCGGCTGAGTTCAAGCACCACGGTGGGGACACACATACATGTGTGGGAGGAGGTACAGGAAGCTGTATCACAGGCCGGGGACCTACCCAGGGACCTGGAAAGCCTCAGAAAAAGATTTAATGACATCAAGCGTTGTGTCCATGCGCGGATGGTGGCGGAGAGGCAACATGCCATGGGCACCGGTGGGTGTGCCCCATTTGTCCTAACCCTGTCACCCCTGGAGCAACTCAATCAAAAAGAGTCATTGAAAATAGTCACCCCTGGAGCAACAGCTGGCAGATAGGCTTGGTCCCATCTACCTGCATGGACTTGCTTAAACGCTGGACACCAGCCATCCACAGGCAGGTAGATCTGAGATATGCAGCACACGTACAGCTCACGGACCAGCACATGCTGGCCATGGACAGGATGGTTGGGGACCTATTTCCTGTGAACACGTGTGCCCAAACACAGGCAACTGGGGGCCACACCACCAGCAAAATCTGGCAAGGTCTCTACAGGGCGGTTGTGACAGGTACCTGGGGCTGTGTCTACAACAGTCACAGTCCTGGACGTAGTACTGCACTGAACAGGTGAGCAACACCTTGGGGGGGGCGGGGGGCAGTCTTTTACCCAGGTGGATTGCCCACCCTCCACTGTGCAAGAGAGGAAAGGAGCACCGTACATACGGGAGGGCCTAACACCTTCCACCCTATTATCTCAGCACATGCAGCAGCTAGTTGTACCTGGCATATAGGTCACACGGAGACATTATACATCTGCAGCCAGTCATGCAGCACAATATGACATGGGGGAGCATACAGGACGGACATACATCTAACCCAACACACATTGACATGGGGGGCCCCGCACCCTCCACCTATAACAGCTCTGACGTGTGTCTGACATTACCTGTCCTTAGACATATCCCAGAACAGTGACAGAGAACGGCCGCCCACACTGAGATTTTGAGGTGGATGCAAACCAACGCCAAACACCACATCACACACATATCAGACACATACTACCCTGTCAGTGGACAACATACAGTAGAAATTCCCCATCCACCCTCACAAGACATTGGGGTGCATCTCACCAAACCTTCCACAACTGCACCTATCCCAACCCCCACATCACCTGGGGCCAGCTCCTATACAGGTAACATAGTGGCACAGACATAGTCCCATGACCCCCACCCACGGTGCAACCCCATGCACAGCATCGCTCCACCCATCCCCCAAAACAATCCACCACCCTCCCAGAGTACTGGATCGCTGTCCACCCACACTGCATAGTGGCTACCACAGCAGCAGTCCCCACACACGTCTGCCTGACCCAGACACATGCTGCATCACGTGCCATGCATACCACACAGGCCAATGCATAGATATCGCTCACACACACCATGGCAGGACACACTCACAGTCAGGGCTCCCACATGCACCCTGGGCACATGTTGCACCGTGCCCACATCACAGGTCACCCACACAGTGAATACCTAGTGCTGCACACAGTGGGCATGGCACCTGCCACCCCATCCCCCCCCCCCCAAACATCAAATGTGGCACAGCTCCAACAGTGCAAGAGGCTGCCCCCCCCCGGTCAGGTGCAGCACACTGTACGCAAATGTGTTCTCCCCAGTGTAGGTGCAGGGACAGCAGTTATAGGTGGACAACACATTGTTGCTGGTGGGGATGTACTACACAGGTGTACATATGTGCTCTGCGCAAGGCCATCTTTGATGTGTACCCTGTTACATCCCCCAGCTGACATCCAGGCCATGGAGGCTTATGAGGAGGTGTATGTACCAGAGCCAGAGGATGCTGAGGGTCCAGGGGTCAATGAGTCTGAGGTTGCGGCCAGCACTGGTGGTGAGACCCCAGGGACCAATGTGGTGGCTGAGGCAGAGAACGGGGCAGAGGATGTCCATACACCAGTGGGGTCTTCCAGCAGCAGCATAATGGCTGTGGAGTACACTGAGATGGAGGGGAGTCGGCACACACTGCAGGTACTGGGGACATCAAGCACCCCACCCACCAGCATGAATGTGATTCTGTCAGAGCTGTGGGCTCATACAGCCTCATCAAGGCAAGATGCTGAAGGTGGGTAACAGAATAAACAGTATACCCCCTTGGAGATGGCGTAACAGTCACAATGGCATTCCATGTGCTCCCCAATATAATGACACCATAGCACGTACTTTCGTATGTTATTTGGGAGTCTGTGCCATGTGTGATTCCCCCCTCTGGTAGCATGGGCCGTCTTTATCATCCTTTTAATGAGTTCAGACATCCACCCACTATTCACCTCCATATACCCCAAGGAGATGTACAGCAGTCAACACCTATCCCAGATCACCTAGACAGCTTACGCGGCGGATCTCTCTTTCTGGGTGATAGTGCCTAGCGTAGATAGTCGTAGTAATCAGTACTGTGCATCAGGATCAGAGCAAACAGGGTCCCCAGATATATATCTTTATGCCATGAACCCCACGGTCTTCATCATATCATATCTCATACGAGCAGTACGCAAATCAATCATTGTCCCACTGACCTGTGACATAGTACCATGTATTCTATCTGGGATTCCCATGACCCTCCATCAGTATCATTTCCTGGTCTGCGGATGCATCATGGGACACACAGATGTCAACATGGTACTGTGTTGCTAGTTGTCGCGTGCATGATTGCTCTGAGGACTGGTCTGGTGTGATACGCCAGACATGTGCTGAGCCACAGTGGGAGGTGCAACACATGTCTCACAAATCACTTTGTGTCTCACCCATAGGCACTCATCAGGCTCTGATGGCCATTTGGGAGGAGGTGAGCCAGCTGCGTGCCACAGCTGAGGTGATGGCAGCGGTGCTACTGTGGATTGCAGATGCCCAGGAGGCCATGGCTGGGTGTCTCCAGCAGCCAGCCCCAACCCCAGAGGCAGCACCATCAGAACCAGAACAAAGGTGTGGCTTGGGCCATGGTCGCCATGGACGTGGGCGGCCATGCAGGTCATGATTATGGGGAAGAAGTCACTGTGTGCCAATAAAGATGACTAAACCTGATTATACCTATGTGCACGTCTTCGGTGTTTGCCACTGTGCTCCCCTGAGTACCCTGTCCCCTATATTGTCACCCTGGTCACATGTGCCTCCCCATTTCCCTTAGGGGTGGGGTGTCTGCACTACCACCAATCAACGCACATACGTTATACCATTCCCTGTGTGCCATGCACCATGCCATGTGTGCATCCTTCTACCTATGCGTGGGGGTATACCCTACCTCTCCCGTCAAGCAGGAATATGTTTATGGTGGTACATGTATGTTTTATGGATCTGTCACTCTCTCACACCCCATAGCCTCTCCACTGGTCCACCCACATGTGTGACCATTCTCTCTGACCCACACCAGGGCCTATGTGGCTGTTTAGCAGCAGATGCTTGAGGAAGACACAGGCAGACAAAGGTAACTAGCTACAGTCAGTTGTTCACTCTCCCCCTGCACCGGTAGTGAGCTGCTGCTCCCCCTCCAGACCAACATCCAACTGTCTTGGCCTCACCAGCTATCTCCCTGGGAAGTTCCTGGGTACAGCAGTCCGTCTTATCCTTTCTGCCACATACCTACTGCTAGCCTTTCACTTCATCCTCCTATGAGTATGATGCATCAGATATGCAGCCTACACATCACAGGCAGCATGCATGTGACCATAGCTGCTGGGACACACAGCACCGCGGTACATCACAGGGGCACTAGGGGACACAGACGCCTATGCACAAGGCCAGCCCCTGCAACTGAGTGTGGAGATGGTCCATGTATGTTACCTATGTCTACCACACATACACATAGGGATCTACACACATGTCCCATGCTCACTTCACCAGTCTGTCTGTAAGGGAGACACATAACCATTGGGATGTATTGACAAAACTGTATTTATAGCACAAATTAGATCAGGTACAGTCATCTGAAACCCACATGTTGGGTCCTGGGAGACAGGACAGCACAGGGCATGTGTGTGGATGCCACAGGGACCCTCACACGCTCCTGGGATGTTCATCAGGGAATGGCTGTCGAGATGCACCACCCATACCAGACGTATACTGCATGTGCATCTCTGCAGCCATCCACTGAATGGCACCTGCCAGCCACTGGATGGTGCGGTCCTGGGCCTGCTGGCATTGCAGCACACCATCAAATGCCACATACAGGTCCCGGACGCACCTGCCACCACAAACACATAAGGTGCCCGGTGTCTGTGTGGTGGCATGTGCGTGGGCCCTATCTGTGGCAATGGGTGGCGTAACTACACCCTGACGGGCACCATCGCCGCACACATGCGGCAGCTGGCAAGGACCCACGGTGCCCTGTGCTGTCCTTTGTTCCCTCCCACCCTACCCCCTCCATACCCCCTCCCCCTCCACACCCCCTCCTCCCCCCTGGCACCTCCCACCGACCCTCGCCCCCCTCCCCATGCTCCTCCTCCTCCTCACCCTCCAAAAATGTCACACACCCTCACCCGCCCCTCCCTCCTGCCCCACCCCACCCTCCACCCCCTCCATGTCCCCATCACCCTCTTCCACCTCTGCCGCCTCCTCCTTCTCTGCTTCCTCCTCCTCCTTGACCGGATGGACTGCAGCTGTGGGGCATGTTGTGGAGGGGCCCTGAGCTTGATGTTCCCTCACCAGCAGCAGCATCCTCTGTGGGGAAAGACAGTCATTAGTGCACCATCATGCAATTACAACGCCACATAAACATAGTGTGGCCTCCCACAGGCCGTTGGGCCACTGTGACATGCTGTACTTCACTGCAGGGGCCACAATACTCACTGCCACGTTGCTGCAGCACCCTCCTTTGTAGCCAGTCGAGGACATCCGAGCAGTGCAGCTGCAACTCCCGTCCCTTTTCTGTAGGTCCTCCACCTAGGGGGGGGAGGCAATGGGTGGGAACAATAGGGGCCAGATATCTCAGGTGGGTGCTCCATGCATATCACACATCACTGCGAGCAGCAGGGTGCTGCTGCTGCTCATGCCAGTAGGTCCTCTTCTACCTGTTGCCAGCGCCGCCAGCATGTGTGGCTGTGGGTCTGGACATGTGTGGGGTGCCACCTACGTGTCCTTTGGGCAACCCCCCGGACCACCCTTACCCAGTTCCTATGCTCTCCTTGCATGACATGGCAGCACCATGCCATGTGTGGGTTAGGCATGCTGGTCTACAGGGGAGGTGTCTCTTAACCCCCTGTGGGGTCAGGCACATACCTGTGTGTTTGCCTGACCTACACACATCCACAGACACATGCCATGCCACCATGATATCTGTAATGGAACATGTGTGATGTGTTCTGGCGTCGCGCAGGGATTGGGTGGCCCTGAACACATCACCAGGAGCCACTACCATAACACCAGGATGTCTACTATACCTCTGTGGTCACAACTAGGGCCTCCTGTGAATAGGGCAGTTGTGGCCGAATGCAACAGGAGCATGCACCAACACACCTAGCTGGGCTATAGACCACTGTAATCAGGTCCTGGGCCTTTTGGGTTAGGGCAGAGCTGTGAAACCCCAACATCTGCAGTTAACAGCAGGATCTATACTGGACCTGTCTAATCAGGTCCAGGCCCTCCTGGAGTTAGGGAAGAGCTGTGAAAATGAAACAGATGCAGGTATCCTGACACCAGGATCTATAATAGAACTCTGTAATCAGGT
This sequence comes from Ichthyophis bannanicus, assembly GCA_033557465.1. Lineage (NCBI taxonomy): Eukaryota > Metazoa > Chordata > Amphibia > Gymnophiona > Ichthyophiidae > Ichthyophis > Ichthyophis bannanicus. Next base: position 1,792,227,275 of record CM066032.1, on the reverse strand, counting down.
CCAGGGCCTCCTGAGGTTAAGGCAGAGCTGTGAAACCCCAACTGATGCAGTTAACCTAACACCAGGATCTATAATAGACCTCTGTAATCTGGTCCAGGGCCTCCTGGGGTAAGGGCAGAGCTGTGAAACCCCAACTGATGCAGTTAACCTAACACCAAGATCTATAATAGACCTCTGTAACCATGTGTGACGCCTCCTGGGGATAGAGCAGACATTTGAAACTGCATCACATGCAGGTAACATATATCAGGATGTGTAATAGACCCATGTAATCAGTCTGGGGGCCTTCTGGGGATAGGGTAGGATTGCAATCAACACCATACGCATCAACAGTGGCAACAGCTTGGCCCACAGACTGGTATTTCCACCATGTTCTGCATGTATGATATGTGATGTTTGCTGTATATTGTGTTGCACAACTGCCATTGTGTGACCTGTCCCCATACACTTACTTCACGTGGGTAGTCGGCAGATCAGTTGTACCGCCTGGTGAGGCGCACCCATGCCCTCCTCACCCGTGCAAGGTCCTGCCTTTTTGATGCGCCCAGGAACAGACGGATCTGTCTGGTGCAGATTAGTTCACAGAGGATCCTGAGCTCCCTCCGGGTGAATGCGGGCTTCCGGGATCGGCTGTCCATTTTTTTACTCTAGAGATAGCACGTGTATGTGCGTGACATGGTGCATGCGCGATGGCTTGATGATGCACATACATGCGCTATTTTGTGCTACTACATGCTACATGGCGCAATTACGGCGCACAGCACACGTGGGATTTTGCCGCCCAGAACACGTCACAGTATTCTAATCAGAACAGTGAAACGCGCCGCTGATGGTATGGGCCACTTTTCCAGTCCCCATATACCTGATCTTGCCGCCACACCACCATTTGTTAATTTAATTGGTGAATTGCTGTTTACGTTACAGCAGTGAAGCTCCCTGGTGTTGGCCAGAGGGCGCATCAGCTTGCGGCACCCTGTGACGCACCTTCTACGGCCCATGCTCAGCGCCACCTTAGTCTACAGGACTAGGGTGAGTGGGTATGTTGGCGTTACCGCACACTACAGAGATGTGTCTAACTGTTACAGCCATGCAAAAAGGTGGCACCTCAGACATTCTTCCTGATGTTGTTGCACTGGGGCTTTGAACCCATGAGAGCTGGCTGCATATTCATTGTACTAACCAGTGTGCTATGCCTCTATGGCCATTATCAAAGCTAGGGCTGGCTACCCAACAACTGCACATCAACGCACATACATTCTGCTGTGCTTACTGGGATAGGGGAGACCCACAGCTAAGGCAGTTTCCAGGCCATGTTAACCTAGGCAAATAAGGTGAGGGTGTTGTTTTCATTTACACATTAAAACAATATTCCCATTAAAACATGTTTAACGCCATATGTGTGTCTGTTAAGGCCTAAAAGGGAGTTGCCTCTGATAATCTTACTAAGGGCAGCCCACTGAGGGATTGGACCCATGACTTCTGACCCTGAATTCATTGACTTCACCATTATGCTACATCGACATGTGTTTATCCCATGAATGGCTGGCTTCAGAAGGAGTGCAAGTCATCCCACAAACCTTATGAGGTGCTGCACAGGATAGGGGAGACCCAAACATACAGGGAGCCCACTATGGGATAGAAACCATGACGTATGCCACTGAGGACATTCTATTAACCACTGTACTACATCACTATGGGGTTTTTCATACCAATGGCTAGCCACAGACAGGATGCAGGTCACCGGACATACTGTCTGCTGTGGTAACAAGGATAGGATAGAGACAACAGTACCCATAATACAATTCACATGCAGAACAGCGGTCTACATCTGCTCCACAGATGGAGTATGCACCTCTACAGAATGTCAGCTTGGTAGGGGGGACTGACTGTGCATGTCCCTGCCATTGAGCGTGTACTGTGATCACCCTGAGGGTGAGGTGGTGTGGCCAGCACCAGGTCCACAGTACCCGAGTTGCCTGTGCAGGCTTTGCTGAAGGTCTCCATCAGTGCTAGTGTGTGAGAGGTATTTGCAGAGATGCCTGCAAATGCCCTGTTTCTGTTTGTATTTGACAGTCATGTCTGCCCCTTGTAGACCGTGATGCAACCAAACTGGTGCATAGCCAGTGTGCTTACCATGTCACTTGTTCTCGGAGCAGGGGTGTGTGTGGACTCACATGATGATGATGTACATATCAAACCGGCCTCTCTGGATCAGGGTAGGGAACATGATCTGGCACCAACATACCCACCTTCTGAACATTCCCAGAAGGGGCAGTACTGCAAAATGATGACAGGCTGTGGGACCAGCAAACACCTTCCTTTGAGGAACCCGACAGTTGATGCAGGTTGGTACTTGTACCAGGGCCATAGCCATACAGGTGATAGGCATGATCAGCTCCGCTGCCCCCACCACAATCTGTCAATCACCAGCAGAGGCCACAGTCAGCATGCACCTGCTGCACCCTGCAAGGTGTTGCAGCCAGACACATGCTGACTGCACACAGTGTGCTAACCCATACTTAGTGTATGTTCCCAGAGAAACAATATGCACCCAGATGTTGGATAGTCATATCAACACCAAGCAGGTATGTCAGTGAATGGACCCCAAGAATAAGAACTCACATACATCACTGTTAAATGCACTGTATGGCACTATGTGGGAAGGTTGACATGCCATGGTCACTGCTCAGTCAGAGTGAGAGTGCCCTCACAGCATGACCTGCTGTGGCCACCCTGTCCGTGAAGATGGCGTTTGCCCACTAGAATATCCCAGTCACTGCCCTATGCCCAATGCAGATGCATCCTGGATAAATGGCCCTGTAGGGACCATACCCACAATACCTTGCTCATCATTATGCACATTGGAGGTGGAACAGTGGAAACAGTGCAAACATTGGGGTCTCAGTGGTGTGTGGGCAGCCACAAAACAATGGACACACATACACAGATTACCGCACCTATTTAAGTATTATGCAAACATAGCGGTGGTTGGCAGCCCTGTCCACAACACCAGTCATGGGCTTCGTGCAGGCATTGGTAGGATAATCAATACTGTTAGGGACACTCTCCAGGGTGGTAAACACTGTCAGATATGGATGAGGGGGCACACACCACATAAATCAGTAAGGTTGCTATGATGGATCTCTGTTAGAGAGTTGTGTTTAAGTTACAATTTGTTATCTGACATTGATCATAGCTACCTTTTGATGTATATGGGACGTGTTTCCATGTTTATGATGGCCTTGCTAAGGTATCCAAGTGCTAGTAGTGGGGGCTGACGCTATGCGTAGGACACAACAGCCTGCCTTTTCATTATACTTTAGATGGTGGAGCTTGTGGGTGTGTGTGTTTGTGCCCCTGTTGGGCGATGCTCTAGGGCAGAGGTTCACAAATCCAGTCCTGGTGGTTCAGACAGGATTCAGGTTGTCAGTCTGTCCCTACTGAATATGCATGATGTACATTTGAATACAATGGGGCAGTTCCTTCAAATGCATCTCATGCATATTTTTAGTATGGACAGTCTGACAACCTGAATGGTGTTTGCCCTCCGGAACTGGGGTTGCCACCATCTGCTCTGGGGAATGCACATTATTATTGTGTATGTCCTCTGTAGGGTAAAATATTGGGACATGGTCTGCAGGAGCCACAGCTGGGACTTGAACCTGTGACCTTCTGCCCCTGTACACACTGACTGTGTGTACTGCACCAAACTGTTGCCACTGTTGAGGTAAAAGTCAAAGCTGGTGTGTTTGTTGGACCACAAATAAAAAAAGATTCTTGAGTGCATGGAATTTCCCAAACTGCTTACAAGGAAGGAGAAAATGGCTTGGAACAACTTTGTTGCAGTAGTTTGTGGCTTTTTGGGAAATCACAAGGCCAAAAACTATGTAGAGCTGGTTAAAACGCTGGTTAAGAATTACGGCAAAATGGACTGCAGGATGTCTCTCAAAGTCCATATCCTTGATGCTCATCTTGATAAATTCAAGGAGAACATGGAAACATACTCTGAGGAGCAAGGCAAACGTTTCTACCAGGATATACTGGAATTTGAATGCCGCTACAAAGGACAGTATAACAAGAACATGATGGGAGACTACAACTGGGGGCTTATTCATGAAAGTGATTAACAATATAATCGTAAATGTCGATTACTCACTTTTATGGTCTTTCTTGAATAAGTTAAATATAAGTAAATATTATATGTTTTGTTTTTTTATTTTATGTGAACAAAAAGGCACAAGTAAGCCTGTTTTAACAATAGGAATATGTAAATTTCACAAATATCAATTGCCTGTTCACAAAAACAAAGTTTAATGAGAATAATAACCATTTCCCATAATTTGAAGTTATAAGCAATTAGGAAATAACAGTCACTACCCAGGAACAAAAATTGTGTTACACAGTGCTGTCATTAAAGATGCCATAATGATCATATTCTCATAATTCATCCAACCACCAGATCACTGACAAAAACATTGCTAGTCCCTATAGTCTGTGGTCCTTCACTGAGTAGGGCTTCTTGGTGGGGATACATCATGGGAGGTAACACTGTCTTAATAGGTGTGTTTCAAGTCTGTGTAGCTCCTATTGCCAAGAATCAAGCTAGAGAATTTGTGTTATGGACAAAATTTCTCTAGTTTAATTCTCAACAATAGGTGCTACACTCAAGTGAAATGAGCTTAACAAGACGGTGCTCCCCCCCCCCCCCCCTGCTACAGCCACCACAAAAAGCTGGAGGATAAAAAGCCAATGGGTGTCCTGTCCTATTGGCATGAAAACTAGGGCTACAAGCGGAAAAGGCTGGTTGGAAGCCCCAGGTCCCACTTACCAGAAAAGCATGGCTATAGTTTGAAGAGGTCGGCAGGAGGCCCCAGGTCCCATTGACTACAAGAGTGGGATATGCAGCCTGAAGAGGCCAATAAGAGGGATAATTCCTACCAGCTGGAAGAATGGGGCTGTGGCCTGAAGAGGCCGGTGTGAGGACCCAGGTCCCACCAAAAAGAAAAGTGGAGCTGTGGTCTGGAGAGAAGGGGTGGAGTCTAAAGGCAGGGGTGGGTGAAGGGGTGGAGTCTAAAGGCAGGGGTGGGTGAAGGGGTGGCATTTAAGGGAAGGGATAGAATTAGAAGGAAAGAATGGGGCACGTCATGGGAAGAGGCTGTGCTAGGGCAGAGTATAAGGGAAGGAGCAAGGTTAGAGGAAAAAAATTAGGGTGTGAAAAGTCTGAGAGAATGCAAGTTTCAGTAGCATGGGAGGGTGAGTGGAGGGAAAATAGGGAAAGTGCCAGAGAGCAGTGAAGAATAGGAATAGGAAATAGTAGAAGAGGGTGGAAGGGACAAGGGGTAGGCACAGGAGGACAAGGGAAAGTGCAGACACACAGAACCACTCAACACACATGGACACACAGACACCCTTTACTACACACTAATGCACACATGCACACACAGCCCCTGATGCACATATATGCACATAGTAGTCAAGACACACAAGCATAAATGCATGCCAACACACACACATACACCCTGACACTCCCCATGGAGTATTCACACATGCACACGCATGTGCCCCCCAGCATTACGCATTACATACACACATACACGCACTCCCTCTGACATTTCCCACACCCCCAACATTCCCCATGACATACACAAACACAGCCCCTAACATTCCCCATGACACACACACAGATGCGCACCCCACGACACTCCCCAGGACACACACCCACACACATATGCACCACCATCACACACACACTCCTTTACACTCCCCATCACACATACACACACACACTTACTCCCACACACACCTGTGCACACACCCCTTGGCATTCCTCATGACACATACTCACATGTACCTCCCACATGCAGGATGAGGAGGGGGTCGTGCAGCTTTAAGGAAAGGTGAGACTCAGCATTTTCTTTTCTTTTTTTGGGGGGGGGGGGGGAGGGGGGTGTCTTCTATGTACCTTTTACTTACTGGTGCAGAAGCCCCAGTATCCTCTTGGAAGTACTGAATAAAATATTTTACTCTTAGGCCTTTGTCTTCTTCTTTTTCTTTTTCTAGTGAATCTCCTGCAGGAAAAAGTAGATACCAGAAAGGAACTGCCTGTGTTCACAGGATCTTCATTTATTTCCATTTTCAACATACTCTGAACTTTGCTGGAAGTACCAGAAACTGAATTTACTTTAAAAGAGATTTATCTTTGCTGCTACTACTAAGCTACGGTTGGCCTGAATTGTCGCTTTGGAGGCCTGTAACATTTGTACATGTTGAATAACGTTAGCATTTTGGGGCCCATTGTTCCATGATTTGGACCGAGTTCCTTTTGGAGTTTGGATCAAAAGAAGATAGAGACTTCTTCAGACAGATTGTGTCTGTCTGAAGAAGTCATTCACTTACTGGAAGAATCTTATTTCAGCTACAGAGAGGAAAGGAACTTGATCTAGTGAAAGGAAAAACACTCAAGACACAGTTCATTACACCATCTGCCTGAACATCCTTCTACGATCCCCCACCACCAGTTAACAATTACACATACTCATATTTTTCAGTACCGGTGGTGTGCAGGTACATTTTTGTTCTTTTGCTCAATAATTAAAATAGGACTTTCCAGCTCTGCAAAGAGTTTTAGTCGACTGCTGTATACTTTGAGAAATGAATCCTGAGAGTTTTTATTCAAAAGATTGTGAGCAAATCACTCTGCACAAATTCAGACAATCCATGCTTCTTGGGTGGGCGGGGGAGTGAGGGGGGGGGGTCAAAAGATTAATACAGTTAAAGGTTACAAATATTGGAGGAACTGGTTTGACTCAGCATCAAAAGGGCATGTTCATGACAAAGCCCAGATAAAAATAAACAGCCTCCCATTTCCTTTCAGCTAAAGTAAGCGTTATTGACAAAAGAAGACACTTGCTGTTCATTCTTTGTTCATTATGGTGTTTGCTTTTGCAGATTTTTTTTTTGTAAACAAGAGGTCTTTCTTTTCCATCAAACAATGGGCTGAATGTGGAACTATTAAAGCCTGGATCTGAACATTGAAATGAAGACGCATTTGTGGCTATGTAATGACTTTGAAAACTCAGGAGGTGCTGGGTTGCCAGGAGTCACATTGACGCAAAGGCACAAATTGCATTTTCAATGACTTTGGTAAGGAAATTAACATTAGGGTATTTATATTAAGGCACATTTTAGAACAGCCATTTAGGAAACAAGGACCCAACATTCCAACCCTTAGGCGGAGGTAAGGCGGTAAGAGCACAGTGTTACCCATATAAGCGGCATATATCCAGCTATTCGGCATCTTCAGCCAGCCACCGATGAACCAATAATAGAGCAATGTGCATAGTGGTAACCAGATATCCATAGGGGTGTAATGGGACATAATGGAGGCGCGCCACAACATACCTGGTTAGCAAACATATTTAGTGGCGCACAGGGCTGAGATGAACACCATATACCAAGTATCTTTAGGCTAGATTTCGGGCAGATTTGGCCTGGTGATACTGCAGTACACATCATGCAGAGCATTGACAAAAATGGTTATCAGTTGTACCCATGAACAGGAACCGCCCATGCAATGTGGGGCTTGCATAGACGGCAATAGAGGTGGAGACACCACTGATACCCAAGGGGACAGAGGTGGCAGCACAATGTGCAGCAACAACAGCAGCTATTGACCCAGTGCAGGAGGTGTACATACCATACTCCATGGATATACAGACTGAGGGTAGCATACCTGCAAATGTTGGTGGAGGAGGTGTACCAATACTTCTGGCTAGACAGTGACACCATAGCAGAGCTGTGTGGGATGCTGTGCAGAGAGCTGGGGTCAGCCACAGCCCAAAGCCACATGCTGCCAGTGGCTCTGAAGACGACCACTGCACTGGGGTTCCTGACCACAGGAAGCTTCCAGCATGTGGTGGGTGCCACCATTGGCATCACCCATTCTGCCACATGCCACTGTATTGATGCCCTCATCACTTCCCTGGTGAGAAGGATGCAGACCTACATTACCTTCCCCTCCATGGATGATCAGAGACAGGAGATTATGCAAGCATTCTATGTATCACTGACTGCACATATGTTGCACTGAGGGTATTGGGTCAGGACCAGAAGGAATTCTGAAACCACCACAATTACAACTCCATGAATATGCAGGTGGTAGTCAATGCTCACATGCTCATCATTAACATATGTGTCCGATTCCTGAGCTCCTGCTATGATGCCTTCATCCTGTTGCATTGTGGCCTGGGACAAGCAGCAGCCACAGGACACCTTGGAGATACATGGTTGCTTGGTAAGTAGACATAGCTGTGAGAAAAGGTGATAGAACTATGAGTCATGCAACTATGTAAGGAGGCCCCCCAGAATGGAAGCCAGTAGAGTGAGCACATGCTATCTGATGTGGCCAAACACAGGTCTATAGTCACAAGGGAGAACTGTGGGGCCTGGATGAGATGCTGCACATTAATGATGCAGTCACAGGGGGAACACATCTGAACAGTAGCAGGCGACCCCAATGGAGAAAAGCAGGCCAGAGGTGGCAAAACCTCAGAATGCTCTGAAGCAATGCATCTTGGAGACATGGCAAGAGTCTGAACAGCAGCCAAGCAATGATATGCTGTACAGGGCTCTGCAGGAAATGTCACCAGAATGAACTCTTTTATGCCCCTGTCATATGAAAGGCACCATAAATATGCTCACCACCCACCCAATCCTCCAGCCCCAACACACCTTGCACAGTTGCTGTACTGATGTGTGCCTTTCCCCCTGCTCCCACAGGTGACCGTGGATACCCTCTCTGACCACGGCTACTGACACCTGTGCACCACCCCTAGACCCTGCAAGAGGTGTGATACAACCAGGCACACCAGAGGACCGGAGCAGTGCTGGAACAGGCAATTGTGAGTCCTGAAAAGCCACTTCAGATGCCTAGACCTCAGTGGGGGTGAGCTGTAGTATTGCCTGCTGCATCCTACATAACATTGCTATTCAGTTAGGCACCCCTATTCCTGAGGGTGAAGTGATAGAGGGGACAGATGTTGCAGAAATTGCAGAAGAGGAAGGAGTGCAGAGGGGGAAACAACAGCAGACAACATTAGCGCTTGCCAACAGAAACAGACTCATCCATGAAACCTTCTAGAGTAAGTGCTGTCATATTTATTACTCTGCAGTCAGACATTACATAAACGGTGCCCTCTTACCACCCCTACCACCCAGCTCATGATAAAGCCCTGCTTGCTTCCCTACCTGGGCACTGTGTTGCAATGGCACAGTCTCTGAGGCATTGCTTGCTATGTCCTCGCCCTTCCCTATGATGGAGCCTCCATCAGGTGCCTTGTCATCCTCCGATGCTTCTGCAGGATCCAGCTGCATCCTGCCCCTGGCGGGAGGTCAACAACTGAAGATAGGTGTTTGATACGGAGGCCATAGAGGCTGTCGTTTCTCTGAGGAGCCAAACCTGTGCCTCTCTGTACCTCTGCTCCATCATGTGGTGGTCCAGTAGCATCTGACTGCTTGCCTGCGGCTCAGGACGGATGGCATGCAACTCAGAGTAGATGTCTTCTGTGCATTCAAACAAACACAACCCTTCCCTGAGCATTGGTTGGTCCACCTCATCTGCCTCAATATCTCCCAGGTTCTATTGGATGAGAAGAACAGCTCATCAGCTGCCACCTGTGCAGGGTCAGTTTTCAGATCCATGCTGGTCATGAGCTCTATTCCGGTACAAATTGGGATTGTCTGAAGTTTTGGTGCTGCACTTGTAGGAGCGCTGGATCCACCACTCCCTGGTTGGATGCCTTCTGCTTGAGACATTGTGGGTTGTGTTGGTCCTGGCTCTAGTGGTCTGTAAGAGAGTAAGAATTACACAGATCAAGCCTCAGCACTAGCCAATAGAAGGAATGCATTAAGTGTGCACCAGTCCTGATAAAAGAGGGACCAGTGGCCCCAATGCACTCCTTGCCAGTGTAGCCATATCCCTTCATCAGATAGGTGTGAGAGGTAAGTTGCAGTGTGCTGTAAGCAGTGGAGAAGTGGCATATATTAGCAGTATGTAAAGCAGGTCTGCACAGAAGGCATATCTGTCTAGGTTTTGCATAATGCCTAAAGAAAGCTATAAAGAGTGATGTGCATATCTAGCAACATAGCACGTGCCTGCCACAGATTCCCATAGCACATGCCCAAGGTGGCAGCCAGCTACCAAGCAGCCACACAGCAAGGAGCAGGCCACAAGGGGGAATGGCAACATGACATTGTCTGCTCACCTGTGTATACAACACATGTGCTCAGGGCCTGGTGAGCAGACACAATAAAAAGCCCTGATGTCCCTTGCACATATGCATACCCATACATGCTATAAAGTCTACTGTGGGGGTATACTCCTAACTCATAGCTGACATCAATTGTACTTTGCAGGTATGAGTCACATTGCCTATGAGGGAACAGCTCTGAAGTGTTTCTGGATGCACAGGACAGAGTCCCAGATACAGCTGGAGGATATGACATCATCTGCCAAGGAACAGCAGTGGCATAATAATACTCTACTGTTCTTCCCTGATGGTACAAAAAAACACCCGCTGACTCCACAATGGGACACGTGACAACACACTTGAGTCTCTGTCTATGAATGGTGTGTGTGGGGGGGGGGGGGGGGGGATGGCCAGGTGAGTGAGTAGCAGTGAGATGGCAGTCAGGATGGGCCATGGAAAGGCATGAGGAGACACTGGTGCCTGATGGATAGCATGTTAGGGCCAGAGATGAAAGAGAGGGTAGGCGGTTATACATGGGAGTGAAATGTCAGGCATGCAACAACAGTATGGATGACAACACAGCACCCTGTGCCATTTGGCAAAGCAATCTAGCATGTCACACACTGGCCAGGGAGCAGGAGCTACTTACCCTTTTGTGTGGCATGAGTTGAGCTATCATGACCATGACCCACAATGCCAGTGATGGCAATGTCATCCATGAATTGCAGCACCTGTTCTTCCAGGGGGGGCTCAGAGGTTTTTGCCTCTCAGCTGGCAGCTTGATGTCAGCTGCCTTCTTTTTCTTTGTATTCTGTGGTACTGCACATCACCTTTTTTTTTCATGTCTTCCACATCCTGGTTGTGGTGATGCAAAGCTCTCAGAGCCAAAGAAGGTGGTGTTCTCCTTCATGATGAGCCACAGGGCCATGGAAGTCTCTGAGAGTGTGAAATGTGCCTTATGGGTACGTTTCATAGACGTGTATGCTGGCTGTGTCATCCAAATTGAAAACCGTGAGGGAGACAGAAACCTACCTGCTCACGGTTTTTAAAATACGCAGTTATGAGGCTGTGCCCCAGGGCATGACCAAAAAGATACAAGAAATACACAAAATATTCATGCACAGGAAAGCCGAATATCTGTGCTAATGCTGTGCACTGGGAGCCTCCATATCCATGGAAGAGGCTGTCGATATTCAGGGTATTACACGGTTACCAAACCAGGTAAATGGAATATCGGCTCTTGTGTGGTTGATAAAGAAAACTGGGTAAGTGGGCTAATCATTTATCACATGGTAACAAAGAAAACCAAGTCTGTGGAATATTGGTTATGGCATGCAAAATGTCCTTACCCCGAACTGCTGCTCAATGCTGCCATCACAATACAGGTATGCTGTGGAATGGTCTATGCACCAGACAGCCAGACCGTGATCATGTAGGACAGGTACAGTATGGTTGGGTATATGCTGGCCACTAGGCCAATATAGTCTGAAGAACATATCTGTAGCATATGAGGTATGTGGCTGCTGTTCAAGGCACAGAGGTGTATGTCTAGCAGTGCAGTCTGGGATGAGAGCACAGAAAGGCTGATTGCTGTGTGCGCTCACAGAGTGAGAAACAACCTTTGGGTGCTGAAGTGCTGTGTGGGAAGGAACAGGAAGTGCAGGGGAGCTATAGCCCTAGAAGGGAGGTACAAGGGAGGTACAAGGCATGCCACACAGGCGACTGACCTGGGAGACCAGGGTAAGAAGCCCATGGATCACAACAGTACCACTGAGCAGTGGCAGAGGGTTGCAGAAACAATACCCATGTTGAGGACCCAGAACCCTGGAGGCACCTTTGGGGCTTGTAAGGGCTGCATCCCTGTGTCGTGTGTCCTGTACTGCATCTCCCTTCTAGTTGCCCATACTCAAGTCCTCCCGCATCCCTGTCACACAGAAAGGGACAGATGCTATGGTTAGGCAATTTTGTCTTGTCACTTGCACATGTATCCATGTCCTCAATGTGTGGCTCCCAATAATAGGCACTTGCTGCCAGGGATGCAGCGCAAGGACACATCCGTGTTCTATAGCTATAACAGCTGCATGGTGCATCATCAAAGGTCCAATGGTATGTGAGCCGGCCTGAACCCCCTGTAACCCTGGTGTGCACATTTTCTCCACATCTTGTGCCCCTTCTTTTTTCTTCTTTGCCTATTCCTCTCATTTCCTCTCTTCATTACTTAGGTGTTGTTCTTGACTCCTCTCTCTTTTAAGGAACACATCTCTTCAGTTGTCCAGCGCTCTTTCTATTCCCTCAAACAATTACGAGCCATCCGTCCTTTTCTCTCTTCCTCTGCCTTGACCACACTACTACTTTCTCTTGTAATGTCCCGTCTTGACTATTGTAATGTTTCCTTGGCAGGTCTTCCACAATCTCAACTCTCCCGTCTTCAGCGTGTTCAGAACACCGCAGTTCGTATTTTAACTCACACCTCCCGTTTTGATCACATCACCCACCTCCTCATACATCAGCACTGGCTCCCCATCTCTTTTCGTATTCAGTACAAGGTTCTTATTTTTGTTCACAGGGCAATTCACACAGGCACTCCCCTTTACCTTGCAGACCAGGTTCACTTTCACACTCCTCACCGTTCACTCCGTTCCATCCATATCAACCGCATGTCCCTTCCTTCCCCATCACAAGCCCATTTGGAATCCACTCGTTCATCAGCATTTTACTTTCTAGGCCCAAGGCTCTGGAACTCGCTCCCCCCCCCCCTCCCTCCATTTAGAACTATCATTCAAGTCCTTCAAAATGAAACTAAAAACTCACCTTTTCTGTCTTGCATTTGACCTTCCCCCCCTTCCTCACCCCTCTCCCCCCTCCTCGTTGATGCATCTGCTTACTTGTTCTTTATGCCTTTTCTCTTTCTCTGTCCTATTCTTTTGATTTTAATGGTGTTCCTTTCTGTTTTCCTGCAGCCTTGCATTTTTTATATGATTGTAAACCGCTCAGAAGCTCATGTTATGGGCGGTATACTAAGTTTTAAATAAACATAAACATAAACATCTAGTGAACTTTCGCTTGCACCGTTTAGCACAGAAATGTTAGTTGCATCGCTCGCCGAGCTGTAGCATGGAAAGAGCCCAAAAGAGCCACTATGGCTCTTACTGAGAGGCGTGTGGGAGCAGCAGGTAGCACAGGCCAAAATGTCATAGCTCATAGTGACTAGGTACAATTGCACCACAGATAGAGTGCACCCATGACTTGAACTGTCTGTGAGCTGATATAGTAGACTGCCACAGTAGGAACCAACATCATGACCCTCCAGAAACAACATTCAGATAATCACACCTGAGTCACCGTGGGGAAATCTCACTGACACTCTAACTTCTGCCTGCCATCCCCACGCTCCTACATGTACAGACTTTGCAAGACAAAATGTGGGCTGTGATATGTTGAGGTGATACATTGGTCATTTCCAGGTGTCAGAGGTTGTGGCACTTCAGCCATGCAATTACTGTAGCAATGACATCCAGTATTGTATGTGTAGCCCCATTTGTTAACTATTGGAAGCAGTACTGCATGTACCATATGGCACTGGATACCAACTGTCAGATATCCTGGTCTGTCTTAAATTCCCACCCATGGTATGGTGAATATGTGCTCACGGGGATAGCACCCCATACTTGTAGACTTCATTGCTGGCCAGACAGCACTCACCCTCCAAGCTGAGGGAGACACTAGGGAGAATAGCAAGAATGTGCAGGGGGACCGTGCACTGCCTTACAGAGCATTCGACAATGAAGAGTGTTACTAGGTGGACACAAGAACATGTGATCCATGAAATGTTGCCACACAGCACAAGAAACCTTGCATCCACAAGCATCAAGCAACCTGTCAGTTTGCTGGCACCTGGGGTGGGGCCCCCACAGGAGGGCCAGAGGGGTTAGGAATGCCAGTACTTGCAAGGCACTGTAGACTTATTAAAGAGGACCAGGGAAATCCACTGCTTACCCCAGAAAAAGCTTTGTGGGATCTGTGTACCTTTTCGGGAAACTGGCAGGCACTTGTGGATTGGCCACTGTTGAAAACAGGATACTGGGATTGATGGACCTAGGTCTGACCCAGTATGGCATTTCTTATGTTCTTATGTTCAATGCACACATTTAAAACTAATGAGTGAAAACATGGAAAATACCCAGAAAAGTTAGGAAAAAATTCAAAATGTATAAAATTAGCCACATTTTTGACCATGCATACCCTTATTATTTTTTCAAATCTGATAATCTGCTGCTAGTGGCAGATGGGGAAAGGAGGAGGGCCGATTACTTACATTCCATTTTTCAGCAGTGAAACTAAAGTATTTTGACTAACTTATGTATAGAATTCACACATTCAACACACTGGTTATGAAACGTCTTGCTTCTAGTCTTGAAACCAAGAACTAGAAAAAATTAAAACAATACAATTCATAGCATAACACAATAAAATCAACAAAGAAATAAATAATAGAACAATTTAAAATAGATAACAATTAAAGGGGAGACACGTTCAATCAGATTAAGAACTTACAAAAACGCCTGATTAAAAAGGTGTGCCTTAAGCCTCTTCCAGAACAAAATCACAGCTCTTAAGGCAAATAGTTCCAAAGCTTTGGGGCTGTCATGGAGAACATTCGGTTTCCAAGCGCACTAAACTGAACCTGCCGAAATGAAGGCACTTACAAAGCTGTGAACATATACTGTGAGTGTATCACAGCATCCTGTTAGTGTAAAGTTTGAAGACGCCTATAAAACTTCAAAATTGAAGAGACACTGAGAGGCATTTTGTGGTTCTTGATGGCTCTTGGTGTCTATCTCTGACTTTGTTCTGTTTTTCTTTTAGTTGAATCATTTTAGAGCATTTATATTAATTGTAAGTCACTCTTATGTTTTTATAAGAAGAGCAGGACAGCAAGTAAATAAACAATAACCATAAATGCAATTAGAAGGGGAAAGCTTCCAAAGCTAGAGATGCCGGGTTGGCGGAGACTGAAAAGGTGGAACATAAGAGCATAAGAAATGCCATAATGGGTCGGACCAAGGTCCATCAAGCCCAGTATCCTGTTTCCAACAGTGGCCAATCTAGATCATACGTACCTGGCAGGTACCCAAAGTCCACAGCTTCCACAATGCTTGTCCTGGGGTAAGCAGTGGATTTCCCGGGCCCTCTTTGGTTTATGGACCTTTCCTCCAGAAACTTGTCCAAAAACTTTTCAAACCCAGCTACACTAACAGCTTTTACTATATCGTCTGGTAACAAATTTTATTATGCGTTGAGTGAAAAAATATTTTCTCTTATTAGTTTTCAATGGGGTTACATTGTAGCTTCATTATGTGCCGTCTCGTCTTTGGCATAAATAACCGATTTACGTTGACCCGTTCCACTCCATTCATTAATTTATAGACTTCTATCATATCTTCATATCCACTGTTGTTAAGAAGGAAACCCAGAAGCAAAACAGGACAGATGGTGGAGGGCGGCAACAGCACGGAGAGGGGAGATTAGAGCAGCTGTTGAAACTAGTGCAACCCTCCCTTCAGATTTCATTACCAGTTTCTACAGCAGATCTTTCGAGAACATACAGATTCAGATGAATCATTTTATGGATTTGAAGATTTAGAGAAGGGGATGTTGATAGTTTGCAAATGGCGGAGGATTTGGAAAAACTGATCACTAGTGTCCTATTCTCTGAGCAGCTGCAAACAGCAGAACTGGAGAATTAGAAAAAATAATACTGTTAAGTTTAAGAGCATCCTCTTGCAAAGGCAGATAGCTGAGAATACAAGAGATGCCCCTGGCCTTTTATTTCTTCATACACTCTCAACCCTGGGGACCAGAGGGAGGAAGATGTACCCAAAGATCTACAGAAGAGTTTCCCACCAGCAAGGACAAGTGTCAAGGCTTTTTAGTGCTTCAGTGGATGAGTGGTTTGCTGGACGCCTTCACTGTTGCAAAACAATCATAATAGGAAAGTCACAGGGCCATCTTTCAGACAGGGCCAGTAAAAGGATCGGAGGCATCCTAGGTGGGCCTCCAATACTGCCTCCCCCTCCCCCTTTCTGCCACTGTCGCATCTCTGGGATCTGCAGCTGCAGCAATGGTATTGAAACCATGATGCAGCACATACCTGGACTCTTCATCGCTGCCCTCTAACTTGTCGCTTCTGCCCCCCCCCCCCCCCTCTGACACAGACTTCCACAAGCATAACAACACAGTCCTGGACACCTCTGACCAACTCTTTAAAGGTAACATAATCCGGGTATTGTTTTATTTAACTAGGCTTATATACCACTTTTCTACCAGTCAAAGCAGTATGTATTAAGTTACTGTAGATATATTTTTCCCTTGCCCCTGAGGCAATGGAGGCTTAAGTGGTTGCTGAAGGCCACAAGAAGCACCTGTGGGACTAGAAACTCCAGTCCTTCTTATTTATTTATTTAACAATTTTTCTATACCGCCTTATCTTAAAATCAAGGCGGTTTACATTAAAACTTCAGTTTACAGAGAACTTACAATAGGAACAGTTAAATAACCAAATACAGAGTAACTTCATTGGTAATTAAAACAGGGGATATGAGAACTGGGAATGTTATCATTAAACCTATGTACAATTGTATATGTAAGTATTCATGAGGAGAGGCATCAGGTTACAATGAAGTGCTCAAAGAAAAGATGGTTTTGAGCTGTTTTTGGAATTCCTTTATGTCTGTGGTGGTTCTCATTTTCTCTGGGAGACAGTTCCTAAGGTTGCTGTCCTCTAGCAGAATTTGAACCCCTAGCCCTCAGCCTGAGGTAATTTGTTCCAACCACTAGGCCACTCTTCTTACAAATGCTTATACCTCAGTTCTAACTAAAGTCAATCAAAAGGGTGTACAAACAAAAGCATAAAAGCAAAACAATCCTAAATAAAAACAACACAATTATCCTCCCAACCAACCATGCCTTCAATCCCCCTCAAACAACAAAGTCTTCAACAACTTGCAAAAACCCAACATGGATGACTGAGTCCAAAGGGCCAAAGGCAAAGCTTTCCATTGTTCACTCACCACAACCTGGAACGTCTGTGCACGCCAATGGGTCTTAGAAAATATCCTTAAACCAGGAACTGCTAACAACTGCCCCTGCAAAGAGAGCAAAGGCCTAGCTGGAGCATAACAGTGTAGAAGTGTCCATGACGGGCATCTGCCAAAACCCAAAAAAGAATAACCAACAACTTAAACTGACAGCATGATTGGATCAGCAACCAATGTAAATGAAAAAGCAGGGGGTGCACACTCTCCCACCACCTCGCACCCATTATCAACTGTGTCGCTGCATTTTGCACCCCCTGCAAACGCTGAATCACCCTCTGTGGCATCCCAACATAAAGCACATTACAATAGTCCAACACCCCTTCCACTAGAGTCTGCACAACCAACTGTAAAGCTTTATCCCCCATATACAGACGTAATTGGCATACCAACTGTAATTTTAGCCATGCCGCCCAAACCACTTGATTAATCTGCTTTTCCCCTACTGTCTAAGCAGTGAAGAAAGTGGTTACATTACAATATTAAATAACACAGAGAACCATGTTGATTCCTTGGGAACACCTGAGCAAAGCTTTTCTACAACCGGAATGCTGCCCATTCCGTTCCATCGTTTGCCATCTCCCAAATAACAACCTAGAAAACCATTGCATCATTACAGCACCAATCCCCTATGAAAGAGATCTGCTTGCCAACTGCCTCCATTATATGCAGATCTCTGTCTCTTACATATTCATTATGTATATCTTGAAAACATGGCCCATTGGTCGCCTTTGAGTACTGGGAGTGAAGACCAAGGACCAAGAGAATAGCAGA
The DNA here is from genome assembly GCA_033557465.1 of Ichthyophis bannanicus. Classification (NCBI taxonomy): domain Eukaryota; kingdom Metazoa; phylum Chordata; class Amphibia; order Gymnophiona; family Ichthyophiidae; genus Ichthyophis; species Ichthyophis bannanicus. The sequence goes on along the minus strand of CM066032.1, from coordinate 1,792,209,160 downwards.
ATTGCAACAGGGCACCCAGGTCCAAAAAAAAAAAAAAACCAGGATTACAGCAGGTAATCGTGGGTTCAAAGTGCAGCAGATACATATAGAAAAAAATGTCAAGCAAGATTTATTTATTTTATATATTTATTTAACTATTTTTATATATTGCTTTACCTTAGAGACAAAACGGTTTACAGGGTAAAGAAACATACAGTAAACATGAACTGGTACATGGAACACTGCAAACTAGAATTTGAAAGGTTTAACTAATAATGGGAGAACTTAGCTAGATACCATCTGATGGAGGAACTATTTACAGATATTACAGAGGTAGGGATGAGAGTCCTGTCTGTGAGGGGGGGGGGCATTTACTGGAGGGGGAGGAGAGAGACAGAGTGAAGCATTGCAGAAAAAAATGAAAGTTTTAGGTTCCAGTGTCAAAGTATTCATTAAAGAGGTGAGTTTTGATGTCCTTTCGGAACTCCTTTAGGTCTGTGATAGCTCGTAAATGTTCTGGGAGAACATTCCAAAAGGTTGGAGCACAGAGCGAGAAGGTCTGGTTAGTCGTATTCTGGTTTCTCTGGGGATGCTGACGGTATTCTGCATGTTTAGCCTTCTGGATCTGTTGTTTGGAGCACTTTGAAGTGAATGTAAACAGAGGATAGGTTATGGGAGGCCTTGAAGATGGTCAAGATAACTTTATATTTTATTTGGCTTGCTATGGGGAGCTAGTGCAGCTGCTTCAGTAGTGGTGTGATGTCCCCAAATGGTAATAGGAAACATAGAACAGGGATGAGTGATCAAACTAACCAGGTGAAATATACTAAATGATGGAAGGGCAGAAGTTCTGAAGTCCTCATAGAACAAAGCTACCAGCAGACTGGTGGAAGAACCTCACAAAGGAGAAGTTACAAGGTTTCCAGCAGGCAGAGAATGGCACTGGAGGTGTAGGTTGCTTATGGAGTGTTTGAGTTGCAAATGAAAAATTAGTTCAGGTTCCTCATTCAGCTAGATTCTTATATGCTGCCCATTCTATGTGATCCAGAGGTGAAAGGAGTCCAATATCCCATCTTCCTCCAGTCCAATATTCCATCTTACTGTAAGAAGAAACTAGTGGTTAGGATGCATTAATGTGAATGCCAGAGAAAGAGTGGCAGTGGGGATGTGGAGAAAGGAACAGGTTCCTCTTGCAGTATTGTAAGCATCAGGAGAACCCTATCAATTACCTCTTCCTCCACCCCTCCCCCCCCCAGGAGGGAGGAGTGGTCTAGTGGTTAGGACAAGGTACTTCAGGCCAGAGGGCCAGGGGTTCAAGTCCCACCTGGGGACAGCAATCTCAGGCCGGAGGGACTGGGATTTCTAGTCCTATAGGCACTCCTTGTGGTCTTGGGCAAGCCACTTAACCCTCCACCGCCCATGTTCCCTGTAAGTATTAACATATGTGTGTCATATCCCCTTGTGTTAAATGTATCCCCCAATTGACCACTTTGACCCAGTGAAAAGCAGAATAGAAATACAGCTAAATAAATAAATTATCTGCCACCTCACCATGTCTGTTGTAGAATAAGTTCACTTGATAAAGGCCTTGTCTGTTTTTCAAATATTTAAGCTATCTGTATACTCTCTCACTAAGGGAAATCCCTGGACAAGATTCAGTCATGTGGTATTTAACAGAGCCTATTGAGATAACAGTCACATATCCACTGGCATATTGAGCACTCACGACCATGATCTGGTCAGACCTCACTGTTAATGGAGGCACGAGAGGTCAGGAAGAGCTGGCCTTCCATCTGCTGGGTTTCTGTGAATTTCCATACAAGTGGCAGAGGAACTGAGCATATGACAGCTACATTTTGTATCTTTGAGGGATCCCGCCCATTAAACACCAATAGCCAACTTTACCGATGCATTTTTGCTCTCAGCACTTTGGTGCATTGCTGCTACATTTGCTGCTGCTGATGCCTGTGTTGCTCTTGCTGTCTTGCTCCTGTCTTGGTTCCACTAGAATGGTTTGGCTCCAGAAAGCAAAAAAAAAATTCTTTTCCCTACCTATCTAAGGATGCCATGGGATTGTGTCACTACTCTAGCTGCTGACCATTCATCTGTCCTGTTTGTAAACTGCTGTGTTGTTGCACCTCTTTCTTTATACCATACCCTCTAATCTATGCCTTTAAGTGGTGAATCCACCATGCTTATTACCTTACTCATTACTCAGTAGCCTGGGGTTTTGATACCACTCTTCTTCCTGCCTTACCTTTCTTGGTACTTTCAGCATTTCTGCCTTCATTAGTGTGATTCTTATTGATTGCTATCATCCAGTATTTAGCATTTGATGCCGTATACCACCTATTGAAGACTGTATTCCCTAGCAACTGAACTATGAGAAGACCTGATCCCTTGGGCATGGGCCACTGCTAACCATAAAACCAATAGAGGCATAAACTGGTGGACATGGGTCCCTGAGCAGCACCAAGTAGGCAATCCTCTGTATGCCACATTTCCTGTATCCACTAGATGGGTAGAGAATTAGTGCTGGGTTCTCTGGTTTTCCTTGGGGTGTTTTTACGTTAAGAGCTGCAGCCCTGGGCCTCACTTGGAACTTGAGGGGGTGTTGACCTTTTTTGGTGCCTTGGGCAATTCATGTCACTGAATTGCTTATGCCAATATCTGTGTTGCTTTGTCATTCTCACGGGTGCCTAGGGATATTCATGCAACTGTTGTTGGTACCCTTTGACCATCTTATAATTGGCCCACTCTTTTCTGATTCAAGGCCCTGCCCTCTGATTCAAGCCACCTCATAAGTCAGATCCCACCCTCATGCAGACCTCTAGATAATGACTCTGACTTTAATATTTATTTATTTAACATTGTTTATATACCGCACTATTTAACATCAGCACGGTTTACAAGAAACATAGATGTCCAGTGTGGGGGTCTACCTTGGACTTACATTAAACAAGGAATTTAAACTTGGAGAATAGGTAAAACTATGTACACAACTCTTCAATATATCTATGTGTGCTATTCAAAGGTCGTTGTGGGTGTAGAGTCAGGGTTGGTCGGGCGGGTATGAATTGGTTGCGGCTACGTGATGTCTTCAGAGTTGGGAAAGCATTGAAGGAAAAGGTAGTGTTTCAAAGCCTTTCTGAATTGGAGAAGGTTGTTTATGGCACGGATGTTGGATGGTAGGTTGTTCCAGCATGAAGGTGCGGATAAGGCAAAGGCATGGTTTCTAGAGGTTTTGTTGCATTTGGTGATGGTTTTCGGGAGCATTAAGGAATTGGTGGAGACAGATCTTCTGAGTCTGTTGGGGGGGGGATAGCTGCATAAGTTCAGAGAGGGCACTGGCCGTGCATTTATTGATGGCTTTGAATGTTATTGTTAGGATTTTGAAGGTGATCCTATAGCGTATTGGGAGCCAGTGTAGTGTTTTCAGGATAGGGGTGATGTGCTGCCTTCTGGATACTTGGTGGAGGGTTCAGGCTGCAGTATTCATTGCTAGTTGTAAAGATTGTAGAGAGCACTTTGGTAGGCCGTGGAGGATGGAGTTCGCATAGTCGAAGTGGGGCATCACCAGGGACTGGAAGACTGTTCGAAAGTCGTCTGGCTCAAGTAGCGGTCTGATATGACGCAGCATCTGGATTTTGTGGTAAATTGCTTTAGAGATGTTGCCTATATGGGCGTTTAAGTTGAGGTGCTGGTCGATCGTCACTCCGAGGTAACGGATCGTTGTCTTTGTGAGGAGTTTGGCATCACGTACTTTCAATGACGATGGCGGGGTGAATGCTTGGTCTCTGCTGATGAAGAGTACCTCAGTCTTTTTGAGGTTGATTTTGAGCATCTGAGAGTGCAGACAGTCTGTGACTGCGTTGAAACATGATGATAAACGGGATACGTCTGGGTGATCGGCATGCCTTATAAAAACATCCTTCAGCACACATTTTGGCTGCAGCCCTCACATTAATGGCAACTGGCTTCCTTCTCTTTCTGCAATTGAGCATATCAAACGCATTGTGCACTTGATCTCAGCTGCCCCTCATAGTTAGAAGATTCAAATCTGAGCTTGATATGCCAAAGCACACAGCATCATGGCCTAACCCACAGAGTTAGCCTCACATCAACATTTTTCACAGAAAGATTGGCAAAAATTCTGCTTCACCATACTCTGCTAATTTAACAATTTATAATTCATGGTCAACAATGCTTTGGGATACCTTCAAGTGACTGTACCAATGAGACATGGCAAAGTGGGGTGGGGATGGGGACCATGAGAAAAAGCTTTGACTACGTACCTCAGAATCTGTTTGAAAGTCACTTGTTGTGCTATTGTTCGCTTCCCAGTGTCTTGGTTGGTGGAAATAAATACTCAATAATTCTGAATTGATCTCATTCTAAAAAGGAATTTTCTAAAGGATTCTTTGTGTGTGCATGCCAATATTTGTGGATAAAGGCCTCTCATAAATTGATCTTATGCGTAAAGTACATATGGTATAATTACAGGGTGGCCCAAAAAAGTGAGAACATCTCGTAGCATATAAGTTATTTGAAAATACAGTTTAATTGCCTATATTTTTTTCATGTATTTTTTTGCAAAATATTTAGCTAATCAGAAATTATGTTCAATGTGTCCTCCTAGCTAAAAAAGGTAAATAAGTAAACTATTTAAGCTTTTAATTTACGAGATGTTCTCACTTTTTTTGGGCCACCCTGTAGATGTGTGCTTGTAAGTGGCTTTAGAGTAGGTGTGTTCAGGAGAGACAGTTGGGCAGAATCATAATTTACAGTGGTATTTTATGAAATGCACATGCACAGACGTATTTTATGTGCTAACATATATGTCTGCTCTCAAGCAGGTTTAAATGTCCATGTTGTCACTTTAACAGGTATTTCTGTCAGCTTTGTGTCAGTATCTTCAAAACATAATGATAGGTTCCTATTATCTTTACAAAATAGGCTACAAATAGGCCCCTCATATTCCTGCAAAATTGTGCAATATCATAGCACTTCCCCTTACCGACAGCAACAGGGGCTGTGAATCCCAAGGAGCTTCATGGGGATTTTGCGTATGTGACATTTACACATACTGTAGGCTTACCTGTAATAAAATTACACTCAGGGTATTTTTTTCTTGACAATAAGACAGTAGCTTCAGCAATCTTGTCATTCAAACAAGCCGAGCAGTCTTATGTCATTTTTTGGCTGTGTTGTAGCAAAGGTTTTACAGAAGATAAGTAAAATGTTGACTTACCGTCCTGTATTGATTTTTGTTGATAAAGGAACTAGACTAGAACATATTACAGATGTCTCAGTTGTCTCAGTAACAAACTTTTCTCACTGACATGGAACATATTTGATAGAGTGCAATTCGAGTTTTCTCTGGGTAATGGTCTTGAACAAAGACAAATGCAGACTAAGTGAAAAATTTGACAGATGTAACATAATCTCATAAAAAATTAAATTACGACAGCCTGGACATTGCAGGAAAGATTACAACAGCAATAGAAAGGGAATTGCATAGCAAAGTTAAAGCTTAGTGCATGGCACCAAAGTAACAAACACTACTACCACTTCTAGTCACAAATGGAAGCAATTTCCCAAAGTTCACTAAGAGAAGGCATGGGCAGGACCAAGATTTCCATTGCTTTCATCAATAATGAACCAAATTTGTATTTCTTTTCATTGCATTGAAACTACTGTGCATGCAAACTGCTTGTGCGCGTGTATACCGACAAATTTATGTGCACTTAGGACCCGATATTCTAAAGGCATTTACACTGCTTATTGACCTGTAAACCGTGTAAATGCCGCTGAATGGGATATTCCACTGAATATTCCCAACTAATGCCGCTATATGCCCCGATGCTAACCGCTTAGCATCGGGGTGTGTCGTGGGGTTCAAGGACGTGTTATGGGCAATGACAGTTGCTAACCGGGTAGCGGTGATATGGCATCGCTACGCTGTTAGCTTCTGCAGTGCCAGAGGTTGTGCAGTGAATCCAGATAGTCAATGCCGGGGCCGCATATGACCCTGACGTTGAATATCCAGGATTAGAGACGGGTGGGAACGGCTTTGCGCCATAGCGGTGCATAGCCATCTCAGCTGCCCTATATGTCTGCGCAAGAAATCTGTGCACACGCATGAATGCCCAAATGAGACCGGAATGCTCAAGTCTACTAACGAATTAGCGTGATTTGTAAATTGGTTTAGCATGCGTGATACATAATATCGTAGTTACTAAAGACATGAGAGATGTGCCTTTAAAGGAACAGCAATGGGAGTAATTGTCCCCCATGAGTTTGCACTTTTGGAAAGCTGATTCTGCTGGAGCACCTACAACATCAGAATCTAAAGTTATGGGAGAGATATTTAGATGGCATTTTGGTCATTTAGAGAGGTGGAAGATAGTCATTTGAGCAGTTCCACTAAAGGCAGGAGATAGGAATTCCTTAATGAACAGCTGCATCACATATGTTTTTTGTTGTTAACTTTCACACATCCATTTATATAGCCAATTTTATATGTTTAGCCTGATTTTGGACGTCTAGGTAAGTATTGAAACATTGAACTCTGGATGCTCTACTCTTTTGTAAAATAGGTTACGGATACCAGCAAAAATATGTGTGTTTGCCTCCATGTCCAGCAACAGCAGCTGTTTCACCCAAAAAACCCAAGACATCCAAGAAAGGAGCAGTATTACAAGGGGCAACTACACATGTAAGTACCAGTCTAGCAACATACACCTGTACGTGTGTCAGGGCCAGATCTTACAAAATTACATGAACAAGATTGTCCAATTAAGGAACCTAGGGAAATAATTGGTTTCTTTGTATTTCTGAGATGGTGTTAGACACCAATGAAATAAGCACAATTGCACTTTCAATCACTGATGAAGAGCCGAAGTCCAAACAAGCAAGTAGCTGACTCTTAAGGATATGTTTACTAAAGTAAAATTAACACGCATTAACCTTTAGTAAACACGCACCTTAGACCTGCCTCAGAGCAGGTCTTCAGTACATGCTGGCAGGGAAATATATATACTTATATTTATATCTGTTTACACTTTTTTCCATTGTAAAATGGCAAATACATGTATATTTTAAGGCTGCCAGAAGATGCCGAGAATTATACCATCTTTGAATCTGTACATCTCACAGAACGTCTTCATGCAAATAGCAGTATACTAATAGCACATATGCAATCTAGATGTGAAACTGTTGCTATTTACATGTAGTATTGCTGCCTAAGCCTTCTAAATGACTTCCTAAATTGTTTTACAAAGTACTGCTAGGGGGGATTTTGGCATAATTTCGAACCCAGGTACCAAAAGGGCAGGAGCAACCAGAGAAGGCTCTTGTTCTGGTAGGTGTGGGGAAGGGGTTAGGGTGGAAGTGTTCATGTTGATTGAGTTGGGTTGGATATTTGATCTATGGGTTGAAGTTTTGCAGGTTTATGGCCTTTGGTCATGGTAGCGGAGTGATTCATTTGGAGGGGAGGGGGGCGCTGTGGGGTTGTTTCTGACACCATCAACCTCTTTAAAAGATAGAGCACCTGCAATTTTCCAATAAAATTGCTCATGCAAGGCTTAGCATCATTCATTTTTTGAGAATGAACATGTTGTAGGTGTCATATGGGGATGCAGCATTTTCTTACAGAGTTTACCAATTACCAGGTTATTTCTTGACAATCCTCTGCATGATTACAAGCAGGGCCGGCCCGTCCATTGAGCAAGAATGTTTTTTGCACAGGGCCCCGCGTTTCAGGGGGCCCCGCGCAAAAAACATTCTTCAGCATCCCAAGTTTAAAAAAAAAAAACCAAACCGGCTGCTTCTGCCGCGGCAGCAGCAAGAGCTCTGCCGCGGCAGCAGCAAGAGCTCTGCCACGGGGCCCCCCCCTGCCCGGCAGAGCCTCCGTGCATCCTCAGCAGCTTTCTTCATGTCCAAAACGCGGGCTTCTTTCAGAGCCGCGAGAGTTTCCTTTCTCGCGGCTCTGTTAATCCCGCCGAGGGTGATGGGATTTCCCATCAGCCCCGCGGGATTAAGAGAGCCGCGAGAAAAGAAACTCTCGCGGCTCTGAAAGAAGCCCGCGGGTTGGACATGAAGAAAGCTGCTGAGGATGCACGGAGGCTCTGCCGGGCAGGGGGGGCCCCGCGGCAGAGCTCTTGATGCTGCCGCGGCAGAGCTCTTGATGCTGCCGCGGCAGAAGCAGCCAGTTTGGTTTTTTTTTTATTTTAATTTGGAATGATAGGGGGGGGGGGGGTTAGGACTTGGAATGGGCTATGGGGGGGGGGGCTAGACTGGAAGTGGGCTGATGGGGGGGGGGTGGTGAGGACTGGTAATGGGCCGGGGGGGGGGGCTGGTTAGGACTGGTAATGGGCCAGGGGGGGGGGGGTGGTTTGGGCGGGTAAAGGGCCATGGGGGGGAGGCTAAGACGGGAAGTGGGCTGATGGGGGGGGTTAGGACTGGTAATGGGCTATGGGGGGGGCTAAGTGGGCTGATGGGGGGGGTTAGGACTGGTAATGGGCCATGGGGGGTGGAGGCTATGACTGGTAATGGGCCATGTGTTTGGGCTAAGTGGGATGGGGGGGGCTAAGTGGTCTGGGGGGGGGGTTGGAGTGGTACTGGGCCTTGGGGGGGGGAGGCTAGGACTGGTAATGGGCTGATGGGGGGGGTTAGGACTGGTAATGGGCTATGGGGGGGCTAAGTGGGCTGATGGGGGGGGGGTTAGGACTGGTAATGGGCTATGGGGAGGGGTCTAAGGCTGTAAGTGGGGGGGTAGGACTGGAAAAGGGCTGATGGGGGGGCTAAGACTTGAAATGGGCTGATGGGGGGGTAGGACTGGTAATTGACTATGGGGAGGGGGCTAAGGCTGGAAGTGGGGGGGTAGGACTGGAAATGGGCTGATGGGGGGTTAGGACTGGTAATGGGCTATGGGGGGGCTAAGACTGGAAGTGGGCTGATGGGGGGGGTGTTTAGGACTGGTAATGGGCTGATGGGGGGGTGGTTAGGACTGGTAATGGGCCATGGGGGGGGGTAGGACTGGAAATGGGCTGATGGGGGGGGTTAGGACTGGTAATGGGCGATGGGGGGGCTAAGACTGGAATTGGGCTGATGGGGGGGGGGGGGGTGGTTAGGACTGGTAATGGGCCATGGGGGGGTTTAGGAATGGTAATGGGCCGGGGGGGGGGGGGGATAGGAAAGGTAATGGGCTGATGGGGGGGGGTTAAGACTGTTAATGGGCCATGGGGTGGTTAGGACTGGTAATGGGCCATGTGGGTGGAGGCTAAGACTGGAAGTGGGCTTATGGGGGGGGGTAGGACTGGTAATTGGCTATGGGGGGGGGCTAAGACTGGAAATAGGCTGATGGGGGGGCTAGGACTGGAAATAGGGTGATGGGGGGGTTAGGACTGGTAATGGGCTATGGGGGGCTAAGACTGGAAATGGGCTGATGGGGGGGTAGGACTGGTAATTGGCTATGGGAGGGGGGCTAAGACTGGAAATAGGCTGATGGGGGGCTAGGACTGGAAATAGGGTGATGGGGGGTTAGGACGTAATGGGCTGATGGGGGGTTAGGACTAGTAATGGGCTATGAGGAGGCTAGGACTGGAAATGGGCTGAGTGGAAGGAGGGCTTGAACTGCAAATAGCTGATGGGGACGGGGGCTTGGAATGGAAATGGGTTGTGAGGGGGAGGGAGCTAGGACTGGAAATGGGTGAGGGGGGGCTAGGACAGGAAATGGGCTGATGGAGGGGCTAGAATAGGACTGGAAATTGGCTGTTGGGGGGTGCTAAGATTGGAAATGGGCTGTGGTGGGGGTTTGGATTGAAATGGACTCATGAAGGGGCTAGAACTGGAAGTAGGCTCATGGGGGGCTTGGATTGGAAATGGGCTGAGTGGAGGGGAGCTAGGATTTGACATGGGCTGATGGTGGGGCTAGGAAAGGACTAGAAATGGGCTCATGGGGGGCTGGGATTGGAAATGAGCTGATGGAGGGACTTGGATGGGACTGCAAATAGATGGGGGAGCTAGGACTGGAAATGGGCTTATGGGGGGCTAGGACTGGAAATGGGCTGATGCGGGGACTAGAAGGGAGCGGATGCTGGTTGGGACTGGAACTAGAATGGAGCTGATGTTGGGGGAGGATTAGAATGGGATGGAGCTGGGAGAGTGAAATGGAGAGGGAAAAAATATTTTGTGTGGGAGGGAAGACAAATCTACAATTGTCCGGATATTGGGAGAGTAAGTGGGGATTGAGGATGGAGGGGTAAAATTTGAGTGGATGAAATAGGAATGAGGAAAGAGGAAAAGGAGAAAGATTAGTATGTTAAAGCAGATGTAGAGAGAGAATGGAAAAAAACTAGAAGAGAGAAGAAAAGACAAATGGACAGCAGACGATGAAGAATTAGCGGAAGACACGAAGAAACCAGAAGAAAGTGGCTGGAGCAATTGCAGCTGAAAAAACATGTACAAAAGGTAGAAAAATATCTCTTTATTTTGAATTTATTAATTGGAATATGTCAGCTCTGGGAAATGTGCATCATTAACGTCTGCGCTTTGTTTAGTACAAGAGCAAATTAATGTATAGTTTTATTTCTACAGTGTTGTACATTCCAAGTTTGGCTTTTGGGATTCCCAGTTTAATTATTGTCTTCCTGTTTCTAAATTGTGATTCCTTGTTTGGTGATGGTTTATGTTCTGTTCATGTGTAACTGAGCTGAGGTATTCTGTTTATGTAATTCCTATTTGACATTGCCACTTGTTCTCTTTCCCCAGTAGGTCATGTATTGTTGTTCTCTGAAATGTATTGGTTTAATATTTGCAGCGTTTCCTTTTGATAGTTAGGGTATGGTGCTTTATGAGTCCTGGTAGTGCTGTTAGGATACGGCGGGTTTGCTATGGGTTCTAAATGGGCAGTGTTTGTAGTAGTTCCTAATGTGTCTGGCGGTTGGCACTGGATTATAGTAATGTAGAAGTCTTTTAGTCTTTCTTTATTCATACACTCATTAAGAGGCATGTTTACTAAAAGTTCGTGTATGGTAACATTATGCAAATATTTATTCAAATGAGGACCCTTATGCAAATGAGGCCCCGCACCGAGTCTCCGCACATGGCCCCGCACCCCCCTTGGGCCGCCCCTGATTACAAGGGTTATGTTGCAGAGGAACTGAAATGGCTTTTGTCCATTTCAGGAAGTTGCTGAAAATGTGATCAAACCCCTTAATGAAATTTATTTATTCAGACAGTTTTGTATACCACCTTATCCTTCAATCAAAGTGGTCACACACAATTGTGGGATGCATTTAACACAAGGGGATATGAGACATACACTAATACTTGCAGTGAACATGGGCAATGGAGGGTTAAGTGGCTTGCCCAAGACCACAAGGAGCACCTGTGGGACCAGAAACCCCAGTCCTTCCAGCCCAATGTTGCTGTCCTCTAGTGGGATTTGAACCCGACCTTCTGGCCCAAGGTAACTTGCCCCAACCACTAGGCCACTCTATGTCACCAATATAAGATTAAAAGGTGTGATCTGGCTTTTTTCCAACTTGGCTTAGTTGAGATGGCTTTGTATTTTGTGTTTCATATACATATCTGTGGAGCTATCAAAGATATCTTGTTTTAATGATGATATTTCACTTTTTGCTCACATTCTTGAAATATCATTTGAAAACAGCAATTAAAACCTAATGCATCACTTCAGATATTATACTTAATACACTGCAGAGAAAGGTAAGAATTTCATAAGGTAAGAAATACATGGTAATGCAAAAGACTATTAAGGAAAGAGAAATCAGTATAAGTGGAGTATAAATGATGTTGTATGTTAATTCTTAAACAGGTATCTTTGCATTGCTAAAAGCCAAATTAGGCTCTCAAACTATGAAAATAAGTGAGCAGACAAAAATCACAAGCTGTCATGTTCAGAACTAAAGAAACACAGAGCTGGACCCAATCCCATAATTCACACCACAGTGCTGTGACTTTTGATTGGGGAAATCAAAATTCAGGTACCCCATTGGTTAGGGCAGGGGTCAGGGAACCTCTGCCACATCATTGGCAACTGAAAAGAAAAGAAACCCTGTTGGAGTTCAAAGCCAAAATGCAGATGGAATGACAGAGATTGAAAACTGATCCAGGAGCTTTACAAAAGCATTTTCCTTTATTACTTACAAAGAATCATAATCTCTTAGCAAACAAAACATAAATATCTTCGATAACAACAAGGGAAATCCAAGCTGAGGTCAGACCACAGAAATTCTAGATCAGTGGTTCTCAACCCAGTTCTCTGGGACCCTCTGGCCAGTCAGGTTTTCAGGATATTCACAATGAATATGCATATATATGAATATGCGTAATATGCATATTCATTGTGGATATCCTGAAAACCTGACTGGCCTGGGGATCCCAGAGGACTGGGTTGAGAACCACTGTTCTAGATGAAGCAAGATAGATGAAGACACAATGAAACCTTGGCGATGATCTGAGACTAGAACAAGGAAGCCAGGAATAATTAAGGACAGATATAACAAAGTTGACCCAGGCCCTAGGACAAGGATTTAAGAAGGTCTGTGATCACGAACAGGCCAATGAGAAACAAGACATGATGCATGGGGAGAGAAGATTCCTACCACTATTGTGGCAGTCCCTGCTATCCAGTTAGTAATAGTGGTATACAGACAACAAATATTTCATTTTCTTTTTTGTTTGCAGGTTTTTTCATTTTATTTTATTTCATTTTAATGAATTTGTTTAGTTTTGTTTTTATAAATTTTCATTTCATGGCAATTTTGTGGTTGGGGCAAGGTACTTCGGGCCGGAAGGTCGGGGGTTCAAATCCCACTAGAGGACAGCAACATTGGGCCGGAAGGACTGGGGTTTCTAGTCCCACAGGTGCTCCTTGTGGTCTTGGGCAAGCCACTTAACCCTCCATAGCCCATGTTCCCTGTAAAATAGTTATCTCCAAGTTATAATGCCCTGTTCAATGTAATTTCAGTTTGTTCAATGTAAACCGCACTGATGCAGAATAGCGCGGTATATAAGAGAATTAAATAAAGAAAATAAATTAATTAATTAATTAAAGAGGTAGCTGTGATTGCTTCTCAAATAAAACAAACGGCTGAACGGTTACTAGAGGTTTCAGAAAAATAAAAAATCCAAGTCTTTTTTTTTCCATCATAGAGGATGATCTCAAACCAGTGACGTTTGCTTCCAAGGCAAATATCTTCCAAATGAGTAATTATGTTGCAATGGGTGCTGGCTCCCCCCAAAGTGTCCTGATGACTCCTCTGCAAAATGTCTGCCTTCCAACCCACACGTTTGAGGCTAGCCTGGCCTGTTATGAAACAGGAGAGAAAAACCTGAATTTTGGATTTTTCAGTGCCATATATCAAATTAAAATGATATGAAACAAAATTTTGCTGGTAATTCCTATTTCATTTCAAACAAATGTACATTCCTAGTTAGTGACAGTGTTCTTCGGAGCATGCTCCCCCATTTCAGTCTAATAGGCCTGCATGATCAAATAAGAGCATTAGAAAGGGTGTTACAGAACAGTCGTGAAGAACTGTTTTATATAAGCCAGCTGGAATGGCACAATCTGAAAGCAGCTCACATGACTGACATAGTAGGAAGACAAGAAAGGAAGTAGGTCAACCTGCTAAAGTTTCATTGCATTTTCATAGGCGTTCTGGATGCAGGAAATGGGAGGATGTCATAAGAACATAAGATATGCCATATTGGGTCAGACCAAGGTCCATTAAGTCCAGTATCTTGTTTCCATCCATGGCCAATCCAGGTCACACGTATCTAGCAGTTTCCCAAAAGGACACACAAGGTTCCACAGTGCTTATATTGAGACAAGCAGTTGATTTCCCAGGTCCTCTTTAATAATGGTTTATGGACCTTTCCTCCAGAAAATTCTCCAAACCTGTTTTAAACCCAGCTATACTAACAGCTTTTACTACATCCTCTGGTAACGTTCATCTCACGCAAGCTGGCATAAAGGGGCATCTAGTGGCATAGCAAAATGAAAAAATGAACCTTCATTTCCTGTCAGTGTTCATTATTGGCATAAAACATAGAGAGGACATGAGCGGACCAACTTCTCCACATCCTCCAGATGTCTGCCTGAGGAAACAAGTACTTTTTCGGTACCTATGCATGCCTTGAACAGGTATAAGCTCGGATGCAGCTTGGGATGTCCAGAGCATTTCTGAAATTGAGCAAGGATGTCCAAGTACAGGGACTACTCTGGACAAAGAGCCAGTTTCTAAAATGACTCTGGGGTTGTCACCATGCTTAGAACATCTCCATGCCCATTTTCAGACATCCAAAGCCATGAACAGGGCTTCTAAAATACACCCCCCCCCCCATGTTCTTATTTTTTGGCATTTATCAGTCAGTGTTCTCAGGAAAAGGCTGCTGCTTCCCTTGCTCCCCAGGCATTGGGAGTTTCTGACAACCAGGTGCAGCAAGTGTGCAAAGCATCTGATCCTATGACAGGTTTCCTCCATCACTGTCTTGACCATGTTCATCCCACCAACTATTCCAAAAAACCTGCAAGCATAATGCTTTGTTTGTGTCCTATGTGATAGTCTTGAGGTCTGGTCCTTAATTCTGCTAAAATATGGATCTGCTTATATCTGCCACCATTACCTACTGTTGACCCCCTCCCCATTAGATCTACACCTGTTCTTGCCTTGTTCAGAACATGTGTCACCAGAGAGATGTAGGCATATATGGCATTCTGACTAGTCCAGATATCAGTGGTAAAATGCATGCTATTTCTAACTTCTGCTTTTCCAGCTCTGCCTGCAACTTTTGACACAGTTGATTATACAGGCTGGGGATTACATGCCTACTAAAAGTTGTTCTGCAGGCATTCAGTAAGTGGGATAGGAGATGCAGCAGCTTCTTAAATCTTCTCAACCATATTCAGGGGATGGCCATCCAAGGCTATCATGTCCCAGATGCAACAGGTTACCACCCTTGATGCTGTTTACCCCCAATCCTGCGAGAGTGCTACCAAACATCACCCCACGGCTTCCACAGTTGCTTGCTTTGTTGAGCATCAGGACTGCTGCCCTGCCATCTGACTGGCAAAAGAGGATAGGGAGTTGACCCGGGAAAGGCCAATCAGGGCCACAACAGGACATTTAAATTGTGAGCACCATTGGCATGAGGAAAGTAGAAGGAGCAGCGCCGAGATTGAACATCAACTCCTCCTTCCTCCTGATTGCATTGGGCGAGGGAGCGGGAAAGAGATCCCCTCCCCGCTCACTGGCCCAAGGCCAATCAGGGCCACATCAGGACATTTAAATTGTGAGTGCCATTGGGCACGCCCGTGCCTGAGGGCCTCGCCAGAGGGCCCTTTGGTGTGGCCCTTAGGTGTGAGTCCATGGCGATATCAATATAGAACTCCTTCCAAAGGGTAGAAAAGCAACTCTTCCCAGATGGTCTGAGAACACCACAAGATAAGCCCCCAGCAATAGCAACTTCCCACCCTACTAATTACCAATTCAATAACCTAAGCTTGTAGCAGCCCCCCCGGGGTGCCATCTGGATTCCTACTCAGATTTTTACTAGCCTTCCCTTGGCTTGCCATCATGATGGCAGGGCATCTCACACTCATGCTGCACCTCCTCTGCTTAACCCAACTTATTTCATGGGCAGGGTCATTCGCGCAACTTCAAAGTATAATACCCACCGTGCGAACCCTTGGACACAGAAGCTATGATGACTCCCCCTCACCCCAACAGACACTTCTATCTGCAAACCATCACCAACTGATTCACATAACCTGTCAACCTCTGGAGAAATCAAAAAGATGCAAGTCCCCACACCAGGAGAGCCCAAATGGCATGCTAATAAATGCCCAATCCATCCATAATAAATGTCCTGTCCTCACTAATTATATCAACCACCGGAATCTAGACCTACTTTTTGTCACTGAAACCTGGCTAACCGACACAGACACAGTCATCACCAACCAGCAAAGACTCCCTGGCTATGATCTCTTCAGCTGTCCCAGAGCAAACCGGCGAGGGGGTGGGGTCCTCATAATAGCTAGAAGCAACTTCCACTTCCATTGCACCTTAACTCAGAGTACAACCAACTTGGATAGCATCCTGATCTCTAATAAGATCCTAGCAATCTGTTTCCTTTACCATCCACCATCTTCAAATGCCGATGAACTGGCCACAATCCTCAACCTAGCTTGCAACCATAATACCCAGCAGAAATGGCTCTGGCTCCTTGGTGACTTTAATCTCCCCTCACTCCCTGCCAAGCACTCCACAGCATTCCTCGATACAATGACTGCGCTGGACTACCACCAACTCATTCATACTCCTACCCACTTTGGAGGTAACATTCTTGACCTTATTTTTACCCCGCTACCCCTCCACACCTAAAGCAAACAGATCTCACCACTCGTGCAACCAGTGCCATGTTCAGACCATAATGCCATACTCTTTAACATTCCACATGACAGAGAAGAGTTGCAGTTCTCAACATCAAACCCTCCTGTTCTCCGCCGTTTCAGACACTTCAACAAAGAAACATTCTTCAGCGAAACTCTTCATCATCTCAACCCTGACACCAACAACCTGGATAAACTAATAGACAGCTGGAACAACAGCCTCTCCAGAACAGCATTCCTACCACCCTCCACAAAACCCACCTACAAAATTCACACAGCCATGTGGTTCACTGCCGACCTGTGTGAATCATTAGTACACCTCAGAAAGCTTGAACGCTGCTGGAGACATTCTAGACTTATCAACGACCAAGCTGCTTATCTGAATAATCTACAATAACATCAAAGAGCTGTCAACCACAAGAGAAAAAAGCACCACACCAGCACCATCATTCGCTCCCTTAATAAACCTCGTGAGCTCTTCAGCCTCATTAAATCCCTTACAAAAGATACATCCACGCACAGACCAATGAACCATCTTAGCCCAGAAGCCTTTGCTACATACTTCGGAGTGGAGGAGTGGCCTAGTGGTTGGGGCAAGGTACTTCAAACCAGAAGGTCAGGGGTTCAAATCCCACTAGAGGACAGCAAATTTGGGCTGGAAGGACTGGGGTTTCTAGTCCCACAGGTGCTCCTTGTGGTCTTGGGCAAGCCACTTAACTCTCCATAGCCCATGTTCCCTGTAAAATAGTTCTCCAAGTTATAATGCCCTGTTCAATGTAAACCACACTGATGCAGAATAGCACAGTATATAAGATAATGTAAATAACTAAAAAATAAATAAATGTCAGAGTAAAACAAAATCAACAACAGCCAACTCAGATTGGCCTGAACATAAATACTCACCCAGGCACCTCCCCCTGCCAATGACACACTCATACCCACACTAGAGTCCTTTTATTCATACTCTGCTGAGCAAATAGAGAGGATTATCAGTGGAATCAACACCACCACCTCTCCAATGTACCCATGTCCAGCTTTTTGGATCAAGCAAACACAAACCAACCTCAGCACAGTCATTGCCAGAATCGCAAACCTCTCACTGTCTGAAGGCATCCTTCCACCACCACTTAAAACCGCCTCCATCAGGCCACTGATAAAGAACAACAAGCTTGACCCTTCAGAGATCAATTCCTACAGATTTATCTCCAGCCTCCCCTTCCTAACCAAAATACTAGGAAAGATCATCCACCAACAAACCCAGGACCACATCGACACCTATGCTCCTCTGAACCCATAACAACATGGGTTCTGCCAGCAACATTGTGTGCAAACCCTACTGACAACTCTCCTGGACAGACTCTACACAGGCTTAGACAAGAAGAAACAAGGATTCATCCTGATCTTCATGGACATCTCCTCTGCTTTAGACATAGTCAACCACAATCTCCTACTTACCTGCCTGCATCAAAAATGTATAAGGAACCTAGCCCTCAACTGGTTCAAATCATAACTGTCTGATTGCCAGCAACAAGTCCGCATAGAAAATCAATCTTCCAGACCATTCCAACAGATACAAGAAGTCCCACAGGGATCATCCCTCTCTGCCCTGCTCTTTAACATATATATACAGCCAATCTGTGCCATTATACATCGTTCAACATATATTACCACATTTACACCGATGATGTATTGCTATACACCCCTTTCTCCATAGACAGCCCTGACTACTCTTCCATCGCAGAATGCTTCAATGCAGTCTCAGATTGGCTCGCTACCCACAATCTGATGATCAACAGAAGAAAGTCGGAGGCCTTTTTTATAACCAAAGACCACACTTTTACCCCACCAACTTCCCTCAGGGTAAAAGACTTTGATCTCATGGCCAAGCAAGAGGTATGCCAACTTGGAATCACATTGGACCAACATCTAAATTGGGAATCCCACATAAAAAATGTCACCAAAGCAGTCTACTGAAGAGGCCATACTGGACTTGGTGCTTATCAATGGTGAAAGTGTTTCTGATGTTCTAGTGGGAGATCATTTTGCATCCAGTGATCACCAAATGGTGTGGTTCAGTATTAGGACTAGGGCTGTTAGAATCCATTCAAAGGTGAGGATCTTAGACTTTAGGAAGACTAACTTTGCCAAGATGGGCCAATACCTCAGGGAGTTGTTAGTGGGATGGGAACAGCTGGGGGATGTAGAAAAACAGTGGGCAAAACTGAAAGGGGATATTTTAAAGGCAGTCAACCTTTTTGTTAAAATGGTAAATAAAGGTAAAAGGAAAAGGAGACTGCTATGGCTTTCTGAAGAGACATTTGCGTCTCAACTACGGCAGTTACAATCCCAATTGGATGCCTTTCGAGAGGAAACTAAGACATTTAAGCTTTCGAAGTTACATCGCGATGCCACTGACTACTCCACTGGATTTGTATATGCCTGGATGCAACCTGACCGCCGTCGACCCGACCATGTGTCCTTTGAATACTCTGACGACTCTGCATTATCTGATCAGCGAGCGTCAGGTTCCGAGGATTTTTTAGAACGAGGCAAGACCACCCGCAAGCGCAGAGGTCGAGGTCGAGGTCGGGTTCGAGGGAAGCAGAACGACCCGCCGGTGCCATTTCAACGCCCCTGGACCAGGTCTCAAGCGACAACGGATCCCGACGGCTTGTGATCAATTTGTCCGCTCGAGTTTTGTCATCTGCTCAAATTGAAGTGCTTGAGAAGGGGTTATCTTTTGTCCCCTGCATTTCGTATGATGCATTTTCTTTACGCCTTGAATTTGAGGCTTTGATGCGGAAACTGCACCTGCAGGCGTTTTTTTCTGACGTGTCCACATATGTTCCTGTTTCGGTTCCCCTAAGAGTGCCTGATTCTGACGCGGATCTCTCTTTGTCATTGGGACCACTTCCGCTCCCTACACGTTCTTCTTGGAGTCCCCCCAATCCGTTACCCCCTACATTACAAGTGTTTCGGGAGCTTGTCCTGCGTGATATTAATCAGCTGGAGTTATTGTCTCGTAAGAAGATTGATCATAGTTTATCTTATTCACTACGTCAGGCCTTACGTGAGCTTAAGACCTATAAGGATATTATCATTCGGCGAGCCGACAAGGGAGGTGCTGTGGTTGTGTTGGATACGTCTCAGTATGTAGCTGAAATTCACTCCCAACTGTCAGATGCTGCTACTTATCAACAGTTACAGTGTGATCCTACTCCAGTATTACAACGGGAGATCAATCAACTAATTTCTCAGGCTCTGCAAGACGGGTTGATTACCACTAAAGAAGCTAGATTTTTAGACATTCCTCATCCCCGGATTCCACATTTTTATGTGTTGCCTAAAATACATAAGAATTTTCATCATCCACCGGGACGGCCTATTGTGTCGTTACGTGGTTCTCTCCTGGAACCCTTATCTATTTTTGTAGATTCTTATCTTCGGCCTCTAGTGTCTCGAATTCCGTCGTATTTACGTGACACCATGCATTTTTTGCAGATACTGGCAGATGGACACGATCGGGATCTACCTACCGGGTTGCTAATGGTCACTTTAGATGTCTTTTCCCTTTATACCAGTATCCCTCAGCATGATGCTATGGTCATAGGTCGATCTTCTTTGATAGCACGTCAGGATCTAAGTTTTGCTAAAGTAGATTTCATCATGCAGTTACTAAAGATGGCAATGACAAATAATTATTTCTGCTTTGATGGTGTGTTTTATCAACAAATACGAGGGGTGGCAATGGGGGCTACGATAGCTCCCTCCATTGCTAATTTATACATGGCCGAATTTGAACGACGATGGCTGACAGGAAGCATATATCAGTCTCATATCCATCTCTGGGTGCGCTACATTGACGACGTGTTTATGCTCTGGACTGGGGGTCATGAGTTGTTGCAAACATTCTTCACCTGGTTGAATGGCCGTGATCCTCATATTACTTTTTCTATGGATCATAGCACCACAGTGATTCCTTTTTTGGATGTCCTCCTGACACGTCAAGATGATCATTTGGTTACCACAGTATACACTAAGCCGACGCACAGGATGTCTTTTTTGCACTTCGACAGTTTACATCCTCATCGGTTGAAGGAGAGCTTACCTTTTGCTCAATTCCTTCGGTACCGTCGGAATTGTTCTGCAGTGTCTGACTACAAATCACAATCTCGGATTCTTCAAGCTGCTTTTGAATCCCGTGGATATCCTGCTCCTCTGGTTCATCGAGCTAGACTTCGTGCCCGATTCAATGATCGTGACTGGCTGTTGACCCCGCGCACTCGATCTTTGGGGGATTCCCCTCTGGTTCATTTCATCACTAAATATAACCCTTTGAGTTACCAAGTGTCTAAGATTCTTCAGCGACATTCTCATATCTTGCGTTTAACCCCTGGGCTTCATCGTCATGTTATTCGTTCAGTGTACACCAAGGGTTCCAATTTGAAGGATATTCTTTGTCCGTCTGCCTTCTCCAGCTTTCCATCGGTACCGGCTGACAATGGGCGACACCGTAGCTGTGGTCATTGCTCGGTGTGTTCCATTATGGATTCTTGCACCAGCTTTTCTTATCAAGATCAAGACATCAAGCTACGATTTTCCACGTCTTGTGACAGTGTCAATGTTATCTATTTTCTTCGTTGCCCGTGTGGTTTGGGCTACGTTGGTAAGACCAGCCGGGCTTTGCGTACCCGTCTGATTGAACACCGTAGTCGTCTCCGGTGTTTGGTTGAGGGCGCTCCCTTGGTCCAACATTTTAAGAGTATGGGGCATGTTTTTGAAGATCTGACATGTGTGGTTATTACCCAGTGTGTTCCCTCTGTATATGGTGGGGACCTGTCACGACAATTATCTCGTTTAGAACAGCGTTGGATTTTTTCTCTTCGTACTGTAGTTCCTGGTGGATTGAATGACTCCATCGAATGGAAAAGCTGTTTGTGATTTTTCATCAACGTTTGTATTAATACGTTTTTCATCTCAGCTTTTTCATTTTTTCATTTAAGGATTTTTGATCAACAGGGTGGGTGGGTTTTTTTGTAGGTGGTTTTTTGACATTTCCCTGCTAGGTTTTGTCCATTGGTATGGACGTTTAGGTTTAACGAAGTTTTTTGATTGGCTTTTTGTTTTTTATCCCGCCTTTATATTTTTGCCATGACGCATGCGTCGGCGTTTAGAATGGTGAGCTGTGAGCCGGCAATCATCATAGCGTCTTTTGGCGGTGCTCATTACTCTTCCTAAACCCAGCCTACAGGGTTTGTACTTGTTGTATTTGTGGGTCTGGGTTTGGCATTTTGAGGGTTGTTCCCAGCCTTATTTTCATTGCTGCAGTAGTCACTCTTTTTTTCTTTTTTTTCTTTTTCTTTTTGTTTTTTAGCTTTTTTGTTCCGGCGCTCCGTTCATGTGAGTCATGAGGTTTGCCCGGTGATAAGTGAATTTTTGCTCCCTGAAGAAGCCATAACGGCGAAACATCAGATGTCGGAGCCTTCTATCATCTGGGATCCTTCAAGCATCTTTATTTTCACCATCTACATCAGATCGTGACTGTTAAAATCAGTTTGTCATCACCATGCAAAATAAGATAAGTGTCTGGAGCTTTTTCTTCATTGTTTAATGTTAGTGTTTGTGACGGCAGCACTTTAACTGCCTGAAAGCCTGCTGGTTGCCACCTGCTTTGGGTTGGCTGGAGGTTTTTTTATGACCATTGATGTAATTTTCAGTCTGTGTTGGTGCATTAGACGTTTGGGCGTCTACCGACAGACTTGATTCCTGTTATTTGTTTATGCAGGGAGATACTGAGGTCTTTTTTCCTCCGTTACTGGCAGACGGGCAGTTTTTTCATTTTTTTCAATTTTTTGATTGGGGTTGTACCTATATATTTTTTCTATTATTTTTTGCCCCTCGAGAAGATTTTGGTTATTTTGTTCATGGTCATTACATTAAACAGGAAATGCAACTCGGAAAAAGGGTACACTATATACATATGAGGTGTACTGAGAAAGGATAATTTAGATTTCAGTAAAGCCTTTGACACTGTTCCTCACAGGTGACTTATAAACAAACTGAGCACCCTAGGGATGGACCCTAAAGTTACTGCTTGGGTTAGAAATTGGTTGGGTGGGAGGCAACTCACTGGAGAGAGTACGCCTGAATTCCCCTGAAGAAGAGAATTCAAAACATGGCCTGTGTCAGGCATTTTGGCATGTGCAATTTATTTGCAATAAAGGTTTCCTTCTTTAATACCACTGAATTGACCCTGTACATCCTGCTGGACTGGCCCGCCCCCCACTCTGCTCAGATTCCGCCCCTTCCTGCCCCCCGCTGGCCATCTCCTTCATGAATCTTAGGATGTGCAGGACAGCAGAAGGAGCAATCAGGTGCAGACATCTTGTAGGACTACACATCCCGCCAGTTTGTGCAGCCCTACAATCCATGTCCCAGAGTCAGGCCATAGTATTATTCACCAGCATCATAATTCAAAGGCAGAAAATTTCCTCCTGTCTATCTTTCTCCGACCTTCACATCCATATGCTTTCTCTAGTGCACAACATCCTCCATACCAATACTCCACAATACTTAGCCGATCTCATATCCTTCCACACCCCCAGGCACACACCCCGTTCTTTTCACCTTAATCGCCTCACCCTCCCTTCACCCTCCCTCGCCCATCTGCAATTTACACGATCCTCTGCTTTTTTTTTCATAGGGCCTGCCCTGTGGAACTCACTTCCCTCATCCCTCCGCCTCGAACCCAATCATAACACTTTCAAAAAAGACCTGAAAACTCACCTCTTCTCCACAGCATTCGGCCTTCCCTCCCCCTTGTGTGACCCGCCTTAGATTCTCTCCCCTTTTTGTGTGTATCCTCTTCTTGTCTTGTCCTGTCTCTCCTCTCTTTCTTTTCTCATAAGACTATTGTAATTTCCTTTTCACTTCTCTGGCTTCGAGCCTTTTCCTTAATTTGTATATTGTACACCGCTTTGCTTGTTCCAGAAAGGCGGTTTATCAAATAAAATTACCATAACCATAACCATAACCATATGATGTTATTGAAAATTCCATGCCTTGGACAATTTGAATCTTGGTACTGTATGGTTAGAGACATCTCTGCCTTTGAGAATCTTGTCTAGGTTTTCATAGCCATTCTGCCAAGAACAATGTATCTTCAGATTTCTTGACTGCTTGTCATTTCTTTATTGGTTATTGATCCAAGCAGGTTAAAGTTGTCCACTATTTCTACTTCTTCTCCATCAATATTGATTGATGTTTCCAGTTGTCAGGATCTTTGTCTTCTTCATATTAAGGTGCAGACCCAATTTCAGACTATGTTCCTTGATCTTAAGAAGCAAATATTTTGGTTGCAGGTTTGAGATCCAAGATGGCGATTTGACTAGTGTTGTGTGCGGCGTCTCTTTTCCTTCTATGGGTAAATGGAAGGCCAAAGGGGTGAAGAAGCCCTCTCTTACTCCAGCGGCATCCTCTCTATTGCCCTCACAAGTGGTTGGTCCACTCGATGCCTTTGTTTTATCGACGCCGCGACAGTCAGGCGAGCCGGTGGTGCAGACCCTCATCAACGACCCGGAAGAGCTGAGCAACTCGACGGGAGGTTTGGGGACTGACATCACTCCCCCGGCACAGAAGTGTCCTCCCAAACAGTCAGTCATGTAACAGAGTTGGGCGCAATCATCGAGCCTGCAGTCCTCCCAAATGGTGGAGTTTGGCGGGAGCAGAGGGCAGACTGCCCAGCTGGGAAGTGGAGACGTTCTTTCTCCTCTCCCACACTCTTCGGTGGTTCCAACATCACGGAGGTGTTTTGAGGGATCTGTGTTAACCCCCCATACAGTTGGGAGTCCTGCAATGGAGCAGCAGTCTTCAGAGACTGGTACTGGAGGGCCTGAAAATGTGGTAACTTTTTGTCTTGAGCGTCCGGCTGTATTTACCCTGGAGGCGATTTGGTCTGCAATCATGAAGCTTGGGGAACGTATGGCTCCGCAGGTCTCAGTATTGGCAGCTCAATCTCAGTCACATACAAATTTATTACAGCAACATACACTTGAAATTTCCGCATTGCAATTTTCTGTGACTGAGTTGCAACAAAAATCTGTTCTTCTTGATGATGGTGTCTCGTCTTTTCAGAAGGACGCATTGGCATTAAAAATAAGACTTGAAATGTTAGAGAATGTTTCTAGATATCAAAATTTATGGTTGATTAATTTTCATAAGTCGACAGTGATTAGTGCTAAGGAAATGTTTAAAAAATATTTGTTAGAAATCTTGGGTGTTCCAATTGAATCCCACCCACCAATGGTTAAAGTATATTATCTTCCGGTTGGGAAAAAATCTGTGGGAGAGATTTCTGGGATTGGTCAAGCTGAAGTTTTGGATGTTTCTGGCATTTCAGATACCTATTTTGAGGATTCTGTTTCTCCATCTACTTTAATTGCTACTTTTGCTCTCTCTTCTGATAGAGATTGGCTTTTACAAATGTTTTTTCGAAAGTGTGCTTTGTCCTTTCAAGGGCTTTCAGTACGTGTGTTTCCTGACTTGGCTAGGGAGACTCAGTCTTGAAGGACTAGAAAAAAGGGACTGTTACTTCTGGAGTGAGATCTGCAACTGTGAGTATATACTTCTGGTAATTTTCTAAAAAGAATATTTTGTATTAAAGCTAATTTGTGAAACCACTATTTTTTGTTAAATCAGTCAGGGCCTAGTAGCAGCAGTTTAAGTTTAAATTTAAAACACAGAGGAGAACTTTCTGGTTACATTTCATACCCAGCAGAGAGCTTGTAATTTAAATTTAATAGTCACTCAGGGCCTAATAACAGCAAAGTATTTTTAGTTTACATTTAAAACACAGAAGAGAGCTTTCTGGTTACATTTCATACCCAGCAGAGAGCTTGTAGTTTAAATTTAATAGTCACTCAGGGCCTAGCATCAGCACAGTACTTTTAGTTTTAAGAACAGAAGAGAGCTTTCTGGTTAAATTTAGAACCCAGCAGAGAGCTTGTAGTTTACATTTCATAAGAAGTTAGAGCCTAGCAGCAGCAAAGAGCTATAATTTAAATCCAATCAGAATATAGCTTACCTCAGCAGCACAAGACAGGGTACTGTGTAGCAGTCCTCTTTTAATGTGTTATTTCCCTCCCTCCCTCCCCAACACCCACCCACCCCTGGGATAATTGTAGCTTTATAGGTACTTACACATCTTAAAAGACAGGAGGTGCTTTCAGGTGAAGCTCATTACCCAAATCAGTCATACACTAAGGACCTGAGATTAATTAAGCCTCAGGTGAACAAGGTATATTAAACGTATTAGGTACAGTTTTATTAGTATACATATCCATAGCAACCCTTAGTAAGTAAAGAATGTAGATCTAAACACAAACTTAAAACTAAGATGCAGACAGAAGTCCAGCAGCAGGATGGGGGCTTTCCAGTCTTTTGCATTGAGTGTCACATGTATGATTTTCTCCCAGTTGGTGAGAGGTCTTACGTGTGCACTAGGTGCAAGGAGCTCTTTGCTCTCAGGGAATGAGTCCGTTCTCTAGAGGCTAGAGTAGCAGACTTGGAAAACATAAGAAAGACAGAGAGGTACATAGACGAGACCTACAGAGATATAGTCCTGAAGTCCCACCTCCAGTCTGGCAGCATCCCTGTTGCCATGGAGGAGAGAGGTCACGTGACAGGAGAGCATCACCCTGGTGTGGCAGGAAGTGATCCTGTAACTAGGACCTGTCCTCCAGGTGATGTAAAACCCTCTCACACCGAGGAAGTTTCTCCAGGGCCATGTGCCCATGAGGGAAGGGTTAGGACAGCCGTTATAGTTGGTGATTTGATCACTAGGCATGTAGATAGCTGGGTGGCTGGTGGACGTGAGGATCGCCTGGTAACATGCCTGCCTGGTGCAAAGGTAGTGGACCTCACGCACCACCTAGACAAGGTCTTAGATAGTGCTGGGGAAGAGTCTGCTGTCTTGGTACATGTCGGTACCAATGACATAGGAAAATGTGGTAGGGAGGTTCTGGAGGCAAAATTTAGGCTTTTAGGTAGGAAGTTGAAATCCAGAACTTCCAGGGTAGCATTCTCCGAAATGCTTCCTGTTCCACGCGCAGGACCCAAAAAGCAGGCAAAGCTCCGGAGTCTCAATGCGTGGATGAGACAGTGGTGCAGAGATGAGGGTTTTGGATTTGTTAGGAACTGGGGAACATTCTGGGGAAAGGAGGGGCTCTTCCGAAGGGATGGGCTTCACCTTAACCGAGATGGAACCAGGCTGCTGGCATTAACCTTTAAAAAGGAGATAGAGCAGCTTTTAAACTAGATATTAGGGGAAAGCCGACAGTCGCCCAAGAGCGGATGGTTCGGAAGAATGTATACTTGAAGGATACTACCAAAAGCAGAACGGTTCCACAAAAGAGTAAAGTAGCCCAAATGCCCTCGAGTATGGAGCAGATAGAGCTTAAAGATCCCAAATTACCCATGTCTAACAATAGCCAAATTAATATGAATAAAATACATTCTCTAAAATGCTTGTATGCAAATGCTAGAAGTCTAAAAAATAAGATGGGAGAGTTAGAATATATAGCACTAAATGAAAGGTTAGATATGATTGGAATATCAGAGACATGGTGGAAGGGGGACAACCAGTGGGACACTGTGATACCTGGGTACAAACTATATCGTAATGATAGAGCTGATCAAATTGGTGGAGGGTTGCTCTCTATGTTAGAGAGGGCATTGAGTCAGAAAGGAATAAAGTTTTGCAGGAAACAAATATGCTGTAGAATCTCTATGGATTGAAATTCCATGTAAAAGGGGGAAGGCAATGGCAGTGGGGGTGTACTATCGAGCGCCTGGCCAGAATGACCAAATGGATGATGAAATGCTCAAAGAAATCAAGGAAGCTAACAAACGTTACAGCGCAGTAATAATAATGGGTGTTTTCAATTACCGCGGTATCGACTGGGTCAGTGTCACGTCAGGACATGCTAGGGAGACAAAGTTCCTAGATGAAATAAATGACTGCTTCTTGGAGCAGCTGGTTCATGGACCTACCAGAGGGGAAGCCATATTAGACCTAGTGGATCACCAGATCTAGTGCAAGAGATAAGGTTGTTGGGGCCACTGGGCAATAGTGATCATAGCATGATCACCTTTGATTTAATTAGTGGAGGAGGGATAGTAAGGAAATCCACAGTACTACCTTTTAACTTTCGAAAGGGAGACTATGATAAAATGAGGAAAATAGTTAAGAAAAAACTAAAAGGAGCAGTTGCAAAAGTTAAAGACGTACATCAAGCTTGGCTGTTGTTGAAAAATACTATCTTGGAAGCCAAGACCAGCTGTATTCCACGCTTTAAGAAAAGTGGAAGGAAGTCCAAAAAACTGCCAGCATGGTTTAAAGGTGAGGTCAGAGAGGCTGTTGTTGCCAAAAAAGCATCTTTCAGGAAATGGAAAGAAGAGCCAAACGACGAAACCTGGAAACAGCACAAGCACTGGCAAGTCAAATGCAAGGCATTGATAAGGCAGGCAAAGGGAGAATTTGAGAAGAAGCTTGCTGCGGGAGCAAAAACGCGAAATAAAGACTTTTTCAAGTACATTCGTAGCAAAAAACCTGTGAGAGAGTCAGTTGGTCCATTAGATGATAGAGGGGTTAAAGGAGTACTAAGAGGTGACAAGGCAATAGCGGAGAGACTGAATGAATTCTTTGCTTCGGTCTTTACTGAGAAAGATGTAGGGATGTTACCCATGGCTGAAGTGGTATTTAAAGGTGTGGAAGAATTGAAGGAAATATTGATACATCGGGAAGATGTCTTACAACTATTAGATAGACTGAAGAGTAGCAAATCACCTGGGCTGGATGGTATACATCCAAGGGTGTTGAAAGAACTGAAATATGAGATTGAAGACCTGCTATTATTTATCTGTGAACTATCATTAAAATCATCTCTAATACCTGAAGATTGGAGGATCACCAATGTAACACCAATTTTTAAAAAGGGTTCCAGGGGGTATCCGGGAAACTACAGACCGGTGAGCCTGACGTCTGTACCAGGAAAAATGGTAGAAACCATCATAAAGAATAAAATTACTCAGCATGTAGATAGTCATGGCCTAATGGGAGACAGCCAACATGGCTTTAGACAAGGAAGATCTTGTCTTACTAATCTGTTATATTTTTTTGAAGGTGTGGATAAACAGGTGGACAAAGGTGAGTCGGTTGATATTGTGTATCTGGACTTTCAGAAAGCCTTTGACAAGGTCCCTCATCAGAGACTTTTGGCAAAATTAAAGAGTCATGGGATAGGAGGTAGTGTACTATTGTGGATAAGGAACTGGTTAAAAGATAGAAAGCAGAGTGTAGGGCTAAATGGCCAATTTTCCCAATGGAGAAAGATGAATAGTGGTGTACCCCAGGGATCTGTGCTGAGTCCGCTGCTTTTTGACATATTCATAAATGACCTGGAAAGTGGAATAACGAGTAAGGTTATCAAATTTGCAGATGACACAAAACTATTTAAAGTTGTTAAAACCCAAGAGGATTGTGGAAAATTGCAAGAGGATCTTGATAAATTGGAAGACTGGGCATCAAATTGGCAGATGAAATTTAATGTGGACAAGTGCAAGGTTATGCACCTAGGGAAGAACAACCCAAACTATGGTTACACAATGCAAGGTTCCACATTAGGAACCACCACCCAGAAAAAAGATTTAGGCATCATTGTGGATACTATATT
Organism: Ichthyophis bannanicus; assembly: GCA_033557465.1. Taxonomy (NCBI): domain Eukaryota; kingdom Metazoa; phylum Chordata; class Amphibia; order Gymnophiona; family Ichthyophiidae; genus Ichthyophis; species Ichthyophis bannanicus. The sequence continues at coordinate 1,792,180,027 of CM066032.1, read as the reverse complement.
AAAACCCTCGGCCCAGTGTGCAGCGGCGGCCAAGAGAGCAAATAGAATGCTAGGTATGATAAGGAAAGGAATGGAAAATAAAACAAAATATATTATAATGCCTCTATATCGTTCCATGGTGAGACCGCACCTTGAATATTGTGTGCAATTCTGGTCGCCCTATCTTAAAAAGGATATAGAGTTATTAGAAAAGGTTCAGAGAAGAGCCACCAAAATGGTAAAGGGGATGGAAGGATACTCCTATGAAGAAAGGCTAAAAAGGTTAGGGCTCTTTAACCTGGAAAAGAGACGGCTGAGGGGAGATATAGAAGTCTATATATTAATGAATGGAGTGGAACGGGTAAACGTAGATCGATTGTTTACCTTATCAGAATATAGAAAGACTAGGGGACATGCAATGAAGCTACATGGTAAACTATTTAAGACTAATAAAAGAAAATATTTTTTCACTCAACGTGTAATCAAACTCTGGAATTTGTTACCGGAGGATGTAGTAAAGGCTGTTAGTGTAACTGGGTTTAAAAAAGGTTTGGACAAGTTCCTGGAGGAAAAGTCCATAAACCATTATTAAGAAGGGACCCAGGATATCAATGCTTGACCCAGTACAAGCATGGTGGAACCTGTGTCTCTTGGGGAAACTGCTAGGTACATATGACCTAGATTGGCCACTGTTGGAAACAGGATACTGGGCTTGGTCTGACCCAGTAAGGCATATCTTATGTTCTTATGTTCTTATGAGACTCAGAAAAGAAGAAAATAATTTTTGTTGCTCCGTCCAGGGGTATTGCTTGTGGGGGCACAATTTTTTCTTAAATTTTCTTGTAAATGTTTTGTTAAATTTCAATCAGTTTCATGTTTCTTTGGAGCCCTAGCAGCTATTGGCTTTTCTGAATGCGCGTCGCTCTGTTGAGGCAGTCTAGTTGTTACTTCTGCAAATAGTTTGGCTTGACTGTAGACACTAGTTATATTTTCTTCACAACTTGTATTAGCTTTGTTTTCATGTTTGGATTTTCTTCTTATGGTGGGCTAGGTTTGGGTCAGATTTGTTATTGTTCTTGCTTGATATTTTCTCCTTATGTTTATAGGAGTATATATTATTTTCTTATCTGTACCAAATTTCCATGCAAATGTATTAATGCTTGGATTTATTTGTAAAATGATAAAGATTAAATAAATAAAAAAAGAAGCAAATATTTCAGATCATCTTCACTGTCAGCCAGTAATGTGCTATCTTCAGCACTGCAAGGGTTGTTGATGAATTTTCCACCAATCTTCATCTCTTGATTGTATTCATACAGTCCCAATACTCTGTTGATTTGTTCTGCATATAAATTAAACAGGTAGGGTGAAAGTATGCTGCCTTGTCATACACCTTTGCTGATTTTAAACCATCCTGTTTCTATGATCTATTCAAACTGTTACTTCTTGATCAATGTAAAGATTGTGCAATGTAAAGATTGTGCAATCAGGTGTAACCGTGGCAGGTCGCACCCGGTGCCCTAATCCCCTCCCTTCCAAACCCTTTTCCTCCTCACTCCCCCCTCCATCCATTGCCCCGCCCCTTACAAATTACACCGACAACAATTTTCTTATTGGAAGTACCAACCGGTCGCAGCTTTATTATAATTTATCAAACAATTAAAACTTTACACCAAAACAGTTCTATTAACAATCTCCCACCAGCGGAGCGATGCCCCACCAGCCATACAATTAGCAAAGCGGGCTCGCAACCACTCCGGCCGTGTCCGGCCACTGGCCAATTTCCTACCGCCCTTTCCCGACCTCGCCATGTGACTAGCAAAGGCCAGCAGGGCTTATCCGGGTCAGGGGCACCCCGCCCCCGCCCAAGTATGTCCTAAAGGCTCCGGACCCCGGAGACCTCCGGGATCCCGCTTATCACTGCTGCCCCCCAACTGCGACACCCCGAAACCCCACCAACTCCGCCAAAAGATGAGGGAGGGAGGGTGGGGAGCCTTCCCGCTGCCAAAAACCGCCGCCGAAAAAGGGGAGAGGAAACTGCAGCCCGTCCTTTTAAAGCGGCCCAGACGCCGGCAGCTCTAATTGGCTCCGCTCCTCGGACTCTGCGGAGCCAATCAATTTAAATGACGCTGCCGGCGTCATCCGACTCCCGCTCAACTCCTGCTCTCCCTCTCCCCCCCCCCTCGAAGCCGGAAGTAGGGGCCGGGACTGGGCCGACCGCTCAGTTACCGGCGTTCTTCGCGACTCCGCGCTCGTACTTACCTTTCTGGTACACCCATGCTTCTTAATGTGGCTAAGAATTTCTCATGGCTTACACAGTCAGCAGCTTTGCTGAGTCAATAAAATACATAAAAATATCCTTTTGATAGTCTGACAATCTGACTGTCGGCTGGGAAAAGTTGGGGGGGGGGGTCAACAAGATAGCAACTTTGGGAGTTGCTCCTCATCTATGGACTTCTTATTTAGTCTTCTAGTATTTAGTCTTCTAGTAAGTAGTCTTCTTTAGTATTGAGACTTCTTATTTAGTCTTCAGAAAAATACTTAAAACTTGTTTATTTGAGAAATTTATAGACAGGCTGTGATTATTTTTATGACATGGTGATCTATGATGGGAGAATAAGTGGATTTGATTTACATTAATTTGGATATTATTTATGCTATATTTGGGTGTAATATTATGATTTGTATACTGCACAGATCTTGTTTCCTGGGGGATACTGAATGATTTATAAACCTGAATATAAATGAAATTTAATTTAAATTAAATTAATGTTGTAGCACAAAGTGGTCAATATTCAAAACGCCACTGAGTAGATAAAATCAGTGGGTGCATCTAGCCCATTACCTTTACATGGATATTCAGTAGGGATGTGCACTCATTCTTTTCATCTAGGCACCTTCAAGAAAGCGAGCTCCAAATCAAATTCATGCATGTACAGTCGAGTTCTGTGCTGTAAAATTTTCTAGCATGCATTAAAAAGTGTTTATTAATTTAAAAAAATGAATGAAATAACACAAATCAGGAAAAAGCCCTAAAATGAAATAAAAATCAAATATGTTTTCCATGCACATCTACTGTATATTCAGCTGCTTTTACATGTTTCATTTGTGCCTCAAAATCCAATAAATTTAGAACCAATATTCCTAACGTGCTGTTATGGTACCACATGCAACATTATTACAGCATCTTACTAGTAACGAAATGCCATTGCATAAAATGGGACCTGTGGGAAAATGATACAGCGTATGCTAATGATGCTAATAGTGCAGTAGTAACTCTAGCTGGAAATTATGTAATCAAAATTTAGGGGTATGTTTACTAAACAGCGATAATGTCTCCGGCGATGTTAAGGCACACAGAGAGTGGGGTAAGTCTTTCCAGAGGGCGGAGAGAAGGAGTCAATGGGCGGAGAGTAGGCGGTGAGAGGCTCCAGGCACACTAACGCTGTGAAATTAGGGCAGAACATTACCGTGATTGAAAACGTCATGTTAGAGGCACAATTGCAGGAGAGAGATACCATTTCAGTCAGCAATGTACAGCAAAGGCAGGGAGACCCAGAAAAGTGATAGTAGTGCTACATGTGCAGCAACAGCACCACCCTATCCCCAGGAGGCCTTAGACCTGATTACAGAGGTCTATTATTCATCCTGGTGTTATGGTAGTTGCTCCTGTTGATGTGTTTAAGTCCACCCTATCCCCAGGAGGCCTTAGACCTGATTGTTGTTGTTAAGTGCTTCTCCTTCAACGATGAACCTGTTGATTATACCAGTTGTCATGATCTTTGTCTTCTTTACATTAAGGTGCAGGCCCATTTTGAGACTATGTTCTTTGATTGTGAGAAGCAAATGTTTCAGATCATCTTCACTTTCAGCCAGTAATGTAGTATCATCGGCATAGCAAAGGTTGTTGATGAGTCTTCCACCAATCTTCACACCTCTGTTGTCTTCATACAATCCTGCTTCTCTGATGATTTGTTCTGCATATAAATTAAACAGGTAGGGGGAAAGTATGCAGCCTTGTCTTACACCTTTGCTTATTTTAAACCATTCTGTTTCTCCTTGTTCCGTTCGAACTGTTGCTTCTTGATCAATGTACAGATTGCGCAAGAGAACGATCAGGTGTTCTGGTATACCCATGCTTCTTAATGTGGCCCAGAGTTTCTCATGGTTTACACAGTCAAAAGCCTTGCTATAGTCGATAAAGCACAAATAGATATCCTTTTGGTATTCTTTAGTCTTTTCAAGGATCCATCTCACATCCACAATGATGTCTCTCGTTCCTCGCCCTTTCCTGAACCCTGCTTGCACTTCAGGTAGTTCTTGTTCCAGGTATGGTTGTAGTCTCTTTTGAATAATCTTCAGTAGAATCTTGCTGGCATGTGGGATCAGAGCGATTGTTCGATAATTTTCACAGTCAGTTGGATCACCTTTCTTTAGTATTGGTATAAACACAGATCTTTTCCAGTCAGTTGGCCATGATGTTGGCCATGATGTTGTCTTCCATATTTCTTGGCAGAGCCTTGTAAGTATGGTAACAGCTGCATCAGATTGCTGCAATACTTCTATAGGAATGCCATCAATGCCTGGTGCTTTGTTCTTTGATAAGGCTTTCAATGCTGCTTCAACTTCTTCTTTCATCACCAATGGTTCCCGATCATAAGGTACAGGACCTGATTACATAGGTCTATTATTCAATCTGGTGTTATAGTAGCTGCTCCTGTGCATGTGGGCACATGTAAATAGGCACAATCAGGGTAAATAAAAATGGTTTATATTTTTGCCTACACATCACGATGGTCATGTGTCTCCCTTATAGACACTCTGTTGATGTGAGCGTGACACATGTGCACATGTCCCAGTGTGTATGTGTGGAAGACATATCTAACATACATGGGGTGGGTCCACCATTAGGTGTGGGGGATGGCCATGTGCGCAGGTGTATGTGTCCCCTGGTGCCCCTGGGATGTACCCATGTGCTGCGCTGTCCAGCAGCCATGGACCCATGCATGGTGGCTGTAATGTTCTGGTCAGATATCTGATGCATCATAATCTGTAGAAGCTGAAGAGAAAAACTAGCAGTAGTTATGAGGCAGGAAGGATAGGAAGGACTGCTGTATCCATGAACAGAACAGAGTGTTAGCTGGTGTAGCTCCGACAAGTGGATGGTGGTCTGGAGGAGGAGCAGCGGCTCTCTATAAGTGCTGGAGGAGAGTAAACAACTGACTGTAGCTAAGTACCTTGGGTTGCCCTGTTTGTCTCTGTGGTTATTATGCCACGTAGACCTTGGTGTGGGTCTGAGAGAACGGTCACCTATTTAGATAGACTAATGGGGAGGATATGCGGTGAGAGAGAGTGGCCAATCCTTACAAAGTGAATGAACCAATATACATATATTCCAGGTAGAAGGGGGTGTTAAGGTATACCCCCAGGCATATGTATAACAGTGCACACATGGCACGGTGCATGGCATACAGGCATGGCAGAACCTATGTGTGCTGATTGGTGGTAGTGCAGATCCCCTACCCCCCCAGGGAGGGGGAAGGCACATGTGATCAGGGTGACCACATGGGGGACAGGGTAATCATGGAAGCACAGGGACAAACACTGGACAGGTGCACATAGGTATAAACAAGTGAAACTGTCTTTAATGTGTCAGACATAGTGACCTGTTTCCCACACTCACAACCTGCGTGGCCACCCACATCCACAGCAACCACGGCCCCACCCACTCCTTTGTGCCGGTGCTGCTGCTGCCTCTGGTGCTGCTGCTGGCTGCTGGCAACAACCAGACATGACCTCCAGTGCATCGGCCACCTGACCTATCCCCGCTGCCATTGCTTCAGCTGTCCCACGCAGCTGTCTGATATCCTCGCAAATGGCCAGCAGCGCCTGACAAGTGCCTCTGGGTGAGACACAGTGCAATGTGTGAGACAAAAGAGTAAGGGTAGCACATAGGGGGCCTGCAACGTATGGGAGTGTATCCTCATATTCTGGTAGCACATTGTTGTGGACCATCCCAGAGCATAAATGTTGCTTGCGCAGGGTCCCGTGTGCCAGGGGGCCCCACCAGGACAACATACTGGCCAACCCCATGGGGAAACCGAGTATCACACAAACAGACTGGCTGCTGCTGCTGCTTCTGCTGCAGTGTCTGCAGCAGAGGCAGTTTCCATCCAGGGCCTTCTGCCTGCCCAGCAGACCCTCTGAGTAACCCCCATGGCATTGCCAGGGAGGCCCGCATGGAGAGTCTGTGCCCCCTGCGCCTCAACTAGGCTTGCCTGCGCTGATGGGACACAGGCATATCCTGTGTCCTAGCAGCCCTGGTGGTCCCAACACACCTCTGGGAGGTTTACACCACCATTTGTGGGGAGGGAGGAGTGGCCTAGTGGTTGGGGCAAGGTACCACAGGCCGGAAGGTCGGTGGTTCAAATCCCACTAGAGGACAGCAACCTTGGGCCGGAAGGACTGGGGTTTCTAGTCCCACAGGTGCTCCTTGTGGTCTTGGGCAAGCCACTTAACCCTCCATTGCCCATGTTCCCTATAAGTGTTAGTGTATGTGTCTCATATCCCCTCGTGTTAAATGTATCTCCCAATTGTGTTGTGACCACTTTGATTGAAGGATAAGGTGGTATACAAAACTGACTAAATAAATAAATAAAATTGTGACTCTGGGAGCAAGCGCCAGAGCCAGTATCTAACTCTTTCCTTGTATATTTCTTCTGATCTTTTATCTTTAATTTTATCTTTAGGTATGTCCTCTAATTCTGTCTCCTTGGGGTCTAAATCTATGGAAGGGTCTGCATAACCTATCGCTGCCATTGTACGACTCTCTGTCGTCCAATAGGGGGGTGGATCATCACTACTGAGGGTTTTTGGATCTACCTGTTTCATCCACATGGAAATGTACCTTACGTGTTTCAGCTGACTAGCCCCAGTTTTATGAAATAAAACATAATCCCTAATTTTTACTAAACAACGACCATCAAAGGACCCCTCCGGTGGCCAGCCAAGAGGAGTTCCAGGAGCACCGCTCCATTTTGCCCATTTAAGGCAAACTTTCAATATTTCCTTTCCTAATAAGGGATTATCTCTCATCATCCGTTCAACCGGAGTCACTGGGGAAACTAGATTTACCATTATGTCCTTATTGCCATCTTTCTTTCTCCTAAACAGAGACATGATTCCTACGTGCAACCTTTTATTTAAGGATCTCAAATATATCCACCCTCTTTATTTACAGAGGAAGGAAGTGCACGAAATGTCCAGGACACCTTTCAAACAAAAATTTGCTTCGTTCAAGCCCAGCCAATCTCCTCGCGGAGGTATGGAACCGTGAGCAAGAACACACACACGCTTCGTGTCAGACGACACGTACTGTCTCAATCACTTATCACTCAGTCCCAGTTTATAACAGCAAATTATTCTTTTTTTTTTTTTTTAATTCTTTATTTTCGTTTTATAACAACAAAGGAAAAGGAAGACATACAGCTAAAAGACAGATACATAAAGTGTAATACATACACCAAAGTAAACCCCTACCCCCCCCCTCCCCCCTGCTTCTTCTCTAGAAAACTAATCATTCCCGAAGCGGGCGTGTACTTACATTATTGTGTTACAAAACCTAACGGCGATCTGAAACATGATGAGTGCACATTATACAGGCATGTTGGAGCAATGAGCAGATTGTACATAATCATTAAGCATCTGCCATTTAGACAAGCGAGAGTGAGGTTGGGCATGGGGAATAGCTCTCCGAGGTATCTGCTCATATTTACTATATAAGCAGACGAGGTTCCACCATTCATTGACAGTAAGTCGAGAGCTATCCTTCCAATTCCTCGTGATTAAGCATATGGCTATACCCAGCATGAAATAAAGGAGAAAGCGACCCTTCTTAGGAAGAGAGGGGACCTCCGCCACAGAGCGGAGTCCCACGATCTTCCAAGAGAGAGGTTCGTGAAGGTGTAAGATAAATTGAATACAACCCCAGACCCGCCCCCAATAAACCTGTAGTTGAGGACATTCATAAATAACATGAGCGAAGGTTCCCACAGCAGTATGGCAAGACCAACACTGGTCCCTAGCATTTGTGTTCCATTTGGCTATTTTTTCTGGGGTATAAAAGCATCTGTGTGCAAAAAAGAAAAGAGTTTGGGTAACAGAGGCAGACCGGGAAACCCGCACTACTTTGCTCCAGAAAACGCTCCATTGCACAGGGGTTAAAGTGGTTTGCAGTTCGCGCTCCCAGGCTTGTTGGGCTCTAAAAGTGGCCGTGTCTGTACCCTGACATAATATTTTATAAAAGTTAGAGGCTACCCCATGTGTACTACTAATAGAGTGAACTATCTCTAATAGCCCGTCCTCAGTAGGGGCAGAGGGCGGCATGATTCGAGCACTTTTGAGGCAGTGTTGAAGCTGCATCAATTGAAAGTAGTGTTTCGCTGGTAACGCAAATTCCTTTTGTAAATCAGAAAAGGTTTTCCAACGAGCTGCAGAGAAAAGCTGTTGGGGTGTCCAGATCCCCCTTGAGTACCAGGGTTTCCATGCTATCGTTCTATTTAGGACTTGAATTCTGGGGTTATTCCATAGCGGGAGTCCGTCCTGAGGACATACGTTCTGGCCCAATGATAGAATGAGAGTGTTAAAGGCCGCAAGAGTATCGACAATCATTGGTGGATGGCGGGTGTCTACTTGATAGGACATACCGGGGAGATGGGTCAACGGAATTGGGCAACTAAGCCAAACTGGTCTGCTGCCTGTTGAGGCATCTAGCCATCGGGCACCTTGCTTAAGTAGGAAGGCTTGATGATATCTAAGGAAATCAGGAAATCTGGTACCCCCTCTTTCCTTTGCAGACTGTAGTTTTTGTTTGGCTATCCTTGGTGGCTTGCCCTGCCAGAGATAACGGACGAGAAGGCCCTCAATATCTTTATAAGTATGTAGCGGGAGTAAGCATGGCAGCATTTCTAAAATGTAGTTCACTTTGGGGACTATCATCATTTTCACAGTTTCTAAGCGGCCCCACCATGTAAGAGATAAGGGAGACCAACGATTCGTGAGCTCACGGACTTTGGAGACTACCTCTTTGGCATTAAAACTGATAGTGTCTTCTAAAGGAGAACAGTAATGGACCCCGAGATACTTCACCATGCGGGATTGCCAAAGGAAGGGAAAGGCCTGCATGTCAGCCTCATGTACCCAGCGGTTCAGTGGGAATGCTACAGATTTGGTCCAGTTAATTTTATAGCCCGATAATTGTGAGTATCCGTCAATCAGATCCAGGACAGCTGGAACCGAATCGAGGGATACGAAAAGCATAAGGTCATCTGCATATGCAGAGAGTTTAATCTCCCTATGACTGAAGGGGACACCTCGAATACGTGCGGACTGTCTAATAAGGAGGGCTAGGGGTTCAAGAGCTAGATCAAAGAGCATTGGTGATAGGGGGCAACCTTGACGCGTGCCTCTTTGGAGATTAAATGGCTGAGACTTGATAGCATTTACACAAATACTGGCGACGGGTTGAGTATACATGACTTGGAGATATCGGAGGAAGCCCTCCCCAAAGCCATACCATCGGAGAACTGCAAATAAGAAGGGCCATTCTAGGCGGTCAAAGGCTTTTTCGGCATCCAGGGAAAGACCTACCCATGGATGATCTAGATTGGCAGCACTGGATAGCACATGGCACAAGGTCCGAGCATTGTCAGCAGTTGATCTGCCGGGTATAAAACCGCATTGGTCAGGGTGGATTAGGGTGGCCATCCTGTCAGATAGCCGGGTGGCCAAGATCGTTGCGAAGATCTTATAATCGGCATTAAGTAGGGAGATTGGACGGTAGTTGGCGGTTAGTAGCGGGTCTCTGCCTTCTTTCTCAAATACTACCACATTAGCGGCAGAAAAGGATCCCAAAGAGGATGTATCTACCGCAAGGGCAGTAAAATAGAGTTTTAAATAGGGAACTAAATCTGCACTGAACGTTCTGTAGAATTCGGTCGGGAGACCATCGGGCCCTGCGGCACGGCCCGAGGCTGTTCGTTTTAGGGCAGATTGGATCTCTGAAGTAGAGAAGGGTTCATCCATCGCATCCCTATCATCTTCAGAGAGGGTCGGCCGCTGAGTGCCAGAAAGCAATCGCTCGAATGTCTCTGACGAGAACTCACATTCAGATTGATATAGGCGGGTATAGAAATCCCGAAAGAGATCTACAATGTCGGAGTCTGTGGTCACTATACCCCCTCCCTGTGGAGCTCGAAGGGCCGCTACGCGTTTGGCTTCTTTTTGACCTTTCAAGGCGTTGGCTAATAGTCGACCGGCTCGGTTATTTTCACGATAATATGTCCCTCGCTGAAGCTCAATACTCTTAGAAGCTGCAGTTGAGAGGATTGAATTATATTGAAAACGGAGACGCTGTAATCGAATTAATACACATGGATCAGTACGTGAAGTTAGAACTCGTTCGCCTGCTTTTATTTGTTGGTCTAGTATGAGTAGCTGCTGTTTGCGTTGTTTTCGTAGGCGGATTTGATAGCTAGTGATCGTTGCTCGAATGGCCGCTTTGAAGCCCTCCCACCAAGCCCAATTCGCAGTATCCTGGGGTAGATTAAAATGGAAGTAATCCTGTATGGCTGCTCGAATTTCTAACTGGAACTCTGGCTGAGTTAACAGGGCTCTATCAAAGAACCAGGCCCCCAAATTCCCTTGGGGTGCAGTAGTGTGTAATTGAAAGGAAATGGCAGCATGATCTGAAATATGTTGGGAGTGAATCTTTGCAGTGTCCACCTGAGGAACTAACAGTTTTGATATTAGAAAGAAGTCTATGCGAGACTGGGATTTATGAGGGGAAGAGAAGAAGGTGAAGTCAAGCTCATTGGGGTGTAGTAGCCTCCATAGATCAACTAAAGCAAGATCTTTGATCAGGGAGGTAAGCGTGGTGTGACTCTTGGGGGGACCACTTGTCCTAGGCGGCTGTTTGTCAATCAGGGGATCAAGGACTAGATTGAAATCCCCCCCAATTATCAATGAAGTATTAGCAGAGGCCTGCGCAACCTGAGCAATGGTAGCAAAAAAGGCAGGATCATCCACATTAGGAGCGTAAAGGCCAAGAAGATTATCCTGTATATATGTATTTATGTATATATGTAAATGAACTCCCCCATAGCTAAGAAGTGTTAACTCTGTATGATGTGCTTTTCTGACAATCTGTATGTAAACAAAATTTGTACCTGCCTTGATTCGGCAGTTTCACAATAGTAATCCTACCCGCTTCTGATCGCTGGAAGGAGCGGGCTACAAATGCTTGCTAAATAAATAAATAAATAAAAATAAATAAATATACAGGTAACTTCAAGGCTACCTATCTTGAGGTGAACTCTGGACCATCTACCTTCTGTATCTGAGCTAGTCGCAATAATAGTAGTATGCAGAGATTTCCTAACCAGTATGGCAACCCCACATTTCTTAGAAACGGCTGGGGAATAGGCGGCCACCATGTAAGGCTTAATATTGAGTTTAAGAGTTTCCTTCGAATTTAAATGCGTTTCTTGGAGAAAAATCAGATCCGCAGCTTTCTGACTTAGGTAGCTTAGGATTTTCTTCCGTTTGATCGGATTATTGATTCCTTTTACGTTCAATGAGAAAATCTTACATGGTGCCATCAATCAGTAATAGACATTTCAGGTAAGGGCGCTTGAAAACATACAACATAATCAGAATCTGTGCAACAATGACATAATCACCGAGCATTCTGGCTAATACACCCCATATTGAAAAGTATGTAACATAGTATCTTAGAGAAGAAGCAAAACCCCCAAAGAATATGGCGACCATATGTCTGCGGGAGGAGGCCCTAGAGAGGAAATAGAAAGACAAGAAAAAAAAGAAAAGAAACACCAGAGTCCATAATTAACACTGTCTCTGATACTCATCGAGGCTACTGTGGGCAGATGGAGTCGGGTCACAGACATCATCAAAAGTAAGGCAACAAACTGCCCTCGCCAGACTCTTTGCTGGGCTGCGGCAGATCCAATATGGCAGGTACAGCAGATATGAGAATACTTGCAGGAATATTCTGGAAATCAGCGCATCAAGTCGGCTTCTTTGGAATCCAAAAACTCCGCTAGTAGATCAGGGTCCTCAAATGTTCTTGTCTGATTGTGAAGCGTGACTCGGAGCCTGGCCGGGTACATCAGGCCATAGCGTGCTTGTAGTTGTTGAAGCCTCGGCCGGAATTCCAGAAAGCGCTTTCGGCGGTCGACCGTGGGTTTAGCCAAGTCGGGATAGAAGGAGATCTTGTGGCTCTCAAACTCCATATGGCCCTTTGCCCGAGAGGCATTTAGAATTTGCTCAACGTGTTGATATCTCAAAAGTCGAAAAATGATAGGCCGCGGGGTCTTCCTGTTGAGCGTTATGCTTGTGGGTACACGATGAGCGCGATCGATCTCCAAATCTTTGGTAAAGGTGATTTGGAGCAGGGAAGGGAGGATTTTGCATAAAAACTCTTTCATGTCTCCCGATTCCGCTCCCTCCGGTATGCCCACAATTCGTATGTTGTTGCGGCGCGCTCTATTATTGCCATCTTCCACTTCTTTCTGCAAGGCCCGCACCTGACGTTCAACTTTGTCGAGTTTGGACAACCGGGCCGCATGGGAGTCCAATATGCTCTCCATTTTGTCCTGACGCGAAGAAAGCCCTTCTAGCTTGCTTTGCAGCACACCAAAATCTTCCCGCAGCGCTCGGAGTGCTTCACCGTTTGACTGCACGAGGTTTTTGACCCCTCTAATCTCTGCGAGGATTTCCTGCTGCATTTCGGGGCCCTCGCGCAAGGCCAGCCCCTTCTGCGGGGACGGAGGTTCAGTTTTGGAACGTTTGCCGTGAGAAGCCGCTGGAGATCCAAATTCCAGGCGCGTGGGTTTGGTCCCCGCCATCTCACCAATGTGCCCCGGCAAGATCAGAGTAGAAGTTCCAAGTATGTACGGTGTTAATTCAGGATTCTGAGTAGGCCTCTCGGGAGCCTCAGCGTTATGCGACCATCCCGCTGGACATCAGGCTCCGCCCCCAACAGCAAATTATTCTTACACTTTATTCATATAACAAAAACAAAAATTAAACAACACTTACCAAGCTTGGTTAAAAATACTTATACTCACGACGCCGTCGTTACAGCCGCCATCATCCTAGGGAATCCGTCACTCACTTCTTCTCCGGTCTCTACTACGTACCGGGAACGTACCTCCCTCTTCTTTCTTGAGGGGAATCCAAATCTTTACGTACCTCCCTCTTTTTTCTTGAGGGGAATCCAAATCTTTAAATTTGTATCTTGGTCATAAAGACCCACCCGTAGCCCAATCCCGGGTGTTCAGCACCAATTGTAGGGCCCTGTATCCTACAAAAGACCGATTACTAATTATCACTAATTTCCTGTATAGTCCAGATCCAAAAGTTAGTACAGGTGCAATCAGAATCTCTGTTTATTAGATAACTGATGGACAAATACAGGCAGTAGGAAGGAGAATTTCTGACAGTCATCAGACACCAGACAACTCCAGAATCCCTCCTCCCCCTGAGTATAATAAATTATATTACTTATATACATTTTTGCTTCTGTATATTACTTCCGTATATGCATACAGTCTCCACATTCATCCCTCTGTGAGGCCCCTCTGTGTCTTTTCTCCCCCCTCCCTTCGTTTCCTGTCATTGACCTTTCTGACCCCTCTGTTCCTGTTTCAACATCCCTAAGGCCTCTGTCTTGGTTATACTCACCACCTGTCAATCGTCTACTGTCTTCAGGACTAACGGCCCAGCTTTGCATGGTTTCCTGTGTATGTGCCTTCTGCAAAAAGTCTCTGCATGGATCCTTCAATCCAAGCATACACTTTGCTAAGGCTTATAATATATGATATTTCCTTATATGGTTCTTTATGCTGGCCTGTTTCTTCCTTTGTCCACTGTATAGTAGTTTGGTTGACATATTTTTATTAGAGCAGAACAGAATAAAGGCCATTGAGTGATTATGAACCAGGAACATATACCTAAACCTTATAATTCCTACATGCCATATGTGTGTGCATACTGTATCTACACCACCCATTGCAGAGGACCTTCTGCATAGTGCTATCTCTGTATGTGTGTGATGTTGCGCTTTGTTTATTCTCTGGGATCATGTGCCTCTTGTACCTGTTACCATATTCTCATTTTGCATTTGGCCAGTGTTTTTGGTAACATTGGTGCTGCTTTGTTTGCTATATAAAACATTATGTGACAGCTGTAACACACACATATATATCTGTGTGTGCACTTGCTGACATTTTGCTACGTATGCTTTCTCAGGTTTGTGCCTCCTGTATTGGCAGGCAGATATGTTTTTGGGGACAACTCATGACTGATGTGTGTTGGGCTGTCATCATGCACCACCTAATGTGACAAAGGCATTTGGGATGTGCAACAGCATGTGGGGGGTGGGGGGCTACTGCATAGTGCACACCATGCAGTTACTGCACATTATCTATACTGCTCATCATCTGTAGATGGGCCAGTGACTTTTATGCGACATGTGGGTTGCTGCCCTGCTCAATGTGGTTTCAGTTTGTTCACTGTAAACCAATTGGCTTCATATCATGAAAAGCAGTATATACGATATGTCTACTAATTTGTGAAAATAAAATATATGTGTTGGACGCACATTTGTCTCTGCTGCTGCTTGACCACACTGACGCATGTATTTAGTGATTTACTGGTGATGTACATGGCCCACCAGTGCTCAAATCCTTGTACATTGGCAGCTGTCTATGTGGCAGCCGTCTGCCACATCACAGGGTGCTACATGTTTCCATACACACATTCCCTTTGACAGAACATATTTGCAGTGTGCTTGGTGTGTTTGCTTGGGATAGTGGTTACAGGTATGTGTTGGAGCACCATAGGTTGCAGGTTTTCTTCCCACATGTTTTTTTTTGTTTTCCTTGTGTTGTGCTAACCTGGCCATGAACTGGCTGCAGCTTCGTCACCTCTCCACACACCCTTCCATCTCTTCACTGTACACCACAGTGTGTCCTCTATGCAGCCTAGCTGCCGCATATTAGTTGTTACATATGCCTCTTTTTTTGTACTGTCCATGGGGCCAGCCAGCTTGGGGGATTGGTATTACTGTTGTTGAGCTGGTCTGCTCCTTTTCCTTTCTGTTCCCCATTTTGCCCTGCTCCACAGAGCATCCCCTGCTGCCCTTTGGGTTTAGGTTCTTTGCTCTTTTGCATGCTGTCTCCACTGCATCACATTTCATTGTGTGTGTGCATGTGTTTATATGTGGCTCTCATCCCAATTACAGACTGTGATATGAGTTGTACACAGCTGTTCTGCATGTCTATTGCATCATGGTTACTGTTGGGGTTGTCTTATCCTGGCACACAGCAGGCTTTTTGTGTGGTGCCCTGCAGTGTTGTTGTATGCAGCCTTTGCTGTGCAACTCATGTTGGTGGTGTAGCCTACTGGTTTGTGCATTGAATTTTGTGCTAGTGGTCATGGGTTTGATTCCTCTTTGTTCTCCTTTTTTATGCCTGTCCTATACAACTACTTTTCATTCATGTAACAGGCATATCTGTGCAGATCTGTGCTGTCGGTACATTACACCCTCATCACATTTGCCAACCATCCTTCTGTCTGTCTATCTGTGTCTGCTAGCTGTGTGGTGTTCTGCCCTGATGTGCAGGCTACTACCCCATATCCTGCACTGGTACCCTTTTCTGCATTGTGGCTCTTCATGCTTGCCTCTCCTGTGTCTGCTCTGCATGGCACTGCTACTCCTCTGTCCTCCTGTCATTGAACTTATCCTGCCACCTCTACCTCCTATGGTGGACACGTATTCCCATCTTCTGCCACCCACTGTCATTGTTGCACTTTATATTACCATCATCCTGTGCATCGGTACAGCTGCCTCCGATATGTTTGACCACTTTACTAGCTGCCACATGGGCTGCGCGCAGATTTGGCAGGTCTATCAGCTCCAACATCTACTTCCTTCCATCACTTGTTCATTGCCTTTCCTTGGTGCTCTGTGCAGTGTTAGGGTTACATCTGTTTTTGGGCCAGACATTTCATGCTTGGGCTACCTTAATGCCCTTGGGCACTATTTCTTGGGTCACCTTAACATCCTTGGGGCATCTTTTGCAGCACCTTAGGTTCTGGCAGCTTATAGAGTGCCTTGTATGGTGCCTTGGTGGGTGCCAACCTACGGCGCCTCATAGGGCACCTTTTAGGGTGCCTTAGGGTGGGCACCCTAAAAGGCGCATTAGGTTACTGTACTGTGGTGAGGGTTTTTTTGGCTAGCAGCACAGATTGTTGAGATATGTCTGACTGTTACAAGCATGAAAAGTAATTGCCTTGGATAGCCTTATTAAATTAGCCCATTGAGGGATCAAACTCATGACTGCTGTCTCAGCAGTCATTGTATTAACCAGTGGGCTACACCTATACAGTAAGTCTCACAGCGCTGGCACAAAATTAAGGTTAACACACATTATGGAGCCACAGCACCTTCTATTGCACGATAACCAGTCACGGTGCCCTCTATCGCGTGTTAACAGTGATTGCCACGTTAACGCCGGTACGCCCACTTCCTTAAACGGCATTCCTCACGTTAACGCTGCAACTAGTGTCGGTAACATTAGGACGGTTTAGTAAACATACCCCTTAATCTTATAGGCCTTCCATTTGCATGCTGGGATATCCCACTTGAATTTAGTGAGATAGTACTAATCAGCTAAGGGCCACTTTTACTGACACCTATTAGCTAGTTAAAGGATATTTTAGCACACCAACAGGGTGTCAGAAGCACTAATGCGTGAGCAGATCCACAGCTACATGCTAAATACTTGTTAACCAGCAATCGTGAGCTGGAGTGGGAAACAGTGGGCATGCAAAACGAATTACTGGTGGAGCACAGGCAATTGACATCTGCTCAGTGGCAACGGGGCTTTGAACGTAGGTGCATCTAACACCTCCTCTATGGGAGTTGCTAAGTGCAGTCGCTTTAGTGGAGCACATGCTTTAGTTGACCCTCATGCATTAGCCGAGGGGAACATAAGGTTAATGGGGAGGCTTTGTAAATAATGTTTATGTGTTTGGCAAATGCTTAGTAGGCTTTAGTAAAACGGCCCTAAATTTGCAATCCTGCCCCTGGAATGCCTTCAACTCAACCCCCTTTTTTTGTCCAGCTAGATCTGTTCAGTTTGTGATTTTTTTAAGGGCTATGTTTGGAAACATGTAGATATGCCCAATTAGTTTTAACTGAGTAAATCTTATGAATATTTGTCAACTTTTAAGAATAGAAAACAGAAAGATCCATAAATACTTAGGGGCAGGTTTACTAAAGGACATTAAGGGAGAAAGTATGCATTAACACCTGTTATTGGCACCCTTGTGTCCTTAATGCAATGAAAAAGCTACTTTAATGGGTGTTAAAGGCTTCATCAGCATTAAGGGCACAGTAGGCAAAGAGTGGGCATTAATGGGCAGAGAGTGAGCATTAACAATGTGTGTTCCCTTAACACTGGTTGTGCAATGGGTTTAAAATCACTGTAATGCTGGGAACCCTAACAACAGGTAAAACCTCATGGAAAGGGTATATTTGGAGGGGAGAGAGTCTATTTAACTGTCTGCAATGTGATCCACCCACAGAGGAGCCCCAGGCAGTGATAGAAATGCTCCATTAGCAACAACAGCATGCTGACCAAGTATGACAAAGGAGGTGGCATGTGGTTCAGGCAGTGAAGTTGCTGGGGCACAAGACAGACCAGGCAGCTGCCCAGGTGGCACATCTGTGATGTCTGTCCTGATCCCATAGTGACAGTGGTGGCACACAGACATGCTGCTGCTGCGAAATGCTGATGTTCTCAATGGGGTTGACCAAGGGTACCTGGCAACCTAGGCAGAGGTCCCACCCATCCCCCTGCCATTGCTGCTGAAGCCATTTCCGGAGGAAGAGGCCGATAGTGCCAGCAGCTGTAGTGCCACAGGGAGTTGCAAAATGCTTAGGGAAATACCACAGCTGCAGATGTCCAGCTCCCCCTAAGACATATCATAGGCAGGCAGGGATGAGGTCCCAGCAGCGGCAGCTGATTGGGGAGGGCAGCAAGGCCACCAATGTGTGCCTCCTGCGCCCCATCTAGACCTGGCTCCCTAGACATGCACCACCTGGGGACAGCAATCTCAGGCCGGAGGGACTGGGATTTCTAGTCCTATACTCCTTGTGGTCTTGGGCAAGCCACTTAACCCTCCATTGCCCATGTTCCCTGTAAGTATTATCGTATGTGTCTCATTTCCCCTCGTGTTAAATGTATCCCCCAATTGACCGCTTTGACCTGGTGAAAAGCGGGATATAAATACAGCTAAATAAATAAATAAACTAAATAAATGGTGGATGGGCCAGGACTACACACCACCCCCACTGACAGCATGCTGGCATATCAGCATGGTGTAGGGGTGTTGGTGGCTGGTACAGTGGCCCCCAGCTGCAGAAGACAAAAGCCATGTCCTGGCCCTGTGTGTCCTGTACATCACAACATTTGTTAAGGTCTGCCTGATGGGGAACATTTCAGTGTCAGGGACAGCAGAGCATATAGTGATCCCATCCACCAAGGCCAGACATAGCTTGATGCATGCCCACGTTCCTGGTGGAGAGGAGCATGAGTGGAAGGGAATGCACAGCTGCACAGGTGCAACAGCATTGCGGCCACCTGTAGCACTGAACTGGTGGGTTGTCCACAATGGGAGACAGGGATGGAGTGGGTGACAGGTTACCTGCTCTGAACATTGGACCATTCCACTAGTCTAGGGAACCATGTGGATCACTTGGCCCATGGAGTGGACCTAGGAAGACCACCCTGCCCCCCAGGCCCACATTCTCATCAATGACCATAGCTCCACACAGGGAACACTGCACCAATATGGCAGCTCTGTGGCTCAACACACAATGCCAGGGTGTATGTGTGCAAATGGTCAGAGGTTCAAGACCTGGGTGTGGATCATGTATGGCATGTCCCTGTGGGTGAACTTTATTCTACAATGCAGTTACAGTACCACATGTACAACCCAGACTGAAATGGCCAGCAAGGGTATGGATATCCATGAGCTACACAGACAGACTCCACTATCCACAGCTGGATAAAAAGGCATCCTGATAGTACCAGCACACTGAGTGGTTATTAATAATGTGCATAAATGTCAGAGTGTGCTACTAGCACCTGCACAATGTGCAAGTAAGCAATGCTTGAGCTGATATGGAGATCAAGGTGACAGGCAGGAATGTCAACCATCCTCACTCTTGCACAATGTGGAGGTGTGTGTGTGTGTGCCAGGATGTGTCTGCATCAGAGGTAGGATCAATGGCTGAGATGTTGTAGTGCCCGTCTGCCATGTGCATGGACTGGGTGGCCACAGCATGTCATGCTGCGAGGGTACTCTCACTCTGACTGAGCAGTGACCATGACATTGCTGTGTATCCACATAGTGCTGTTATAGTTTCTGCCTTCAATGATGTGGGTGTACTTCCTATTCTGGGAGCTCAATTATTGCACCAAATGCTGGTTGGCCTTGCTGTTTATCCCAAAGCTGGGTGCACATGTAATGTGAGCTGCCTAGCAGACAGTCTGCAGTTAGTAAGTGCTTGGGTATAAAACCCAGAGATAGGTAGCAGGTGTAGTCTGGCTGTGAGGTGGTTGGGACAACCCATTCCTGTGTGTTGTGATTACCCTGCAAATCAACATGTTTATACTTCAAATTCTACTGTCCTGATTTGACAGATTCCAATATGTAATCAAACCCGCTGCTGATCCCTGGAAGTAGCGGTATATAAATGTTTGCTAAATAAATAAATAAAATAAATAAATAAACAGGTGTTGTTAGCCTGCTCCCTGTGGTTATGGTAGGACCAATAGAAATGTAGTAACAACCCCACTGTAGTTGACATCAACAGTTTACCACTATTCTAGGAGAGTCCCTGTCCAAGAGGGACAGGACACAAAACCTAGATGCAATAGACACATACAGCATGATGCCATTGTGCAGGAAACAAGATGACTAGCATAACACACTACAGACAATATCTGCCACACACTGGCAGTGATATAGACCTGCAGCAGAGACCATCTCTAGCATTGCAAGATCTGAGGAACAGGTACTGGGCACCTGTCCTCACCCTCAGGATGACTGCTGAAACTGTGAAGTAGCACAGTTTGTAGCTGTTAAGTGACTGAAGTATACACTGTCAGTGCGTCATATGTATATAAATGTCTTTAGCACCACTGTATATAGCCCACATTGTACATAGCTCAAACCAATCTAGCACACAATACAACACACACTCAACAAAATCCTCACCCTCACTGCATGTATAACACACTCACACTACCAGATTGTTTGCTGTGATACCACCTTGATTATTATGATAAGGCGGTTTAGAAATACTGTTAAATAAATAAATAAATACTGACCTGAAGTGATGGATCAGTCCATTCTCCATTTGGTGAATAGCTGCAGACTGCTGATTTGCATGTGCAGTGCATCATGGGTACTAGAAAAGCTAACCTATACTGGTACACACAGCAGGCAGTTTAAGCAGAGACCTACAGGCTCTTTGAATCTTGACAGTATAGTGTAGCGAGATATAGAAAACTGGTTAGTGTAATGTCCCATAAGCAGAGGGAAAGGGTTTGATTCCCACTTGTTTGTTTTGCACCTACTCAGCCTTCTTCTTTGTTATGTATTCTGGCCACACTTTTGGTCAGCAAACATGCTATTCCCCATCTTGCCCCTCTGAGAACATGGCTTTATTGGCTCTGCTGTAGCCCATTGCAGGGGGGTCAAACATTTTCACCCTGCATATGTCAGGCCCTCTGCTTGGAGGCATGGCATAATGGTCATGGCAATGGCTTGAGAACCAAAATACCAGGGCTTGAGGCCCACTAGCACTTCTCATGTGACATTTTAGAATGTGCTACTGTAGAATTTTATGTCTGCTATAAACTTCATGGACTGAGAGCACCGCCTTGTGACTTTGAGCAGGCCACTTTACCCACCAATGGCTCAGCTGACTTCAGGTCCATACAGTCCCTGTTTAGAATCAGACATTACCAATTTGTCGGTAAGATGCACTACAACATGACTGCACTGATACTATGGTATACTAACAGGCAGTTACAAGCATACAGCTGTAACCCATATATGAGACATAAGTAAGGTATGACATCATGACTGTGACTGTACAGCTTTGGCTCCATCACATCTCTGCAGTACATGTGGACACATCCTACCCCTTGGATAGCCACCTGCAGGCATCAATTCACGTCCATATATGCACCATTTGCCCAGTTTGGATGACACCTGTCCAGATGTTATCTGCACATTTGTCTGGGGTTTTGTATGGTGATTGTGTGGCTGTGACAGGTGTGAGACCCACATGTCTGGTATTAGGTGTCCCATGTGGCACTGACGCATATTTTCCCATATAGTACAAATACATTGGGGATGGCACCTACGGCACATCGGTGCTGTCAGCCCATACCACCCTCTCCTCTGCCGCCATTCTTCCTTCAGCCCATCCGTCCACCT
Source organism: Ichthyophis bannanicus (assembly GCA_033557465.1). NCBI lineage: Eukaryota > Metazoa > Chordata > Amphibia > Gymnophiona > Ichthyophiidae > Ichthyophis > Ichthyophis bannanicus. Next base: position 1,792,158,445 of record CM066032.1, on the reverse strand, counting down.
CTGTTGGCTGTGTGCAGTCATGTCTTCTCATACAAGCTGATACACCATGGCCTACACTGGTACTCTTTTCTGCATTTTGGCTCTTCAAGCATGCCTCTCCTGTGTCACCACTCCTACTCTTTCCTCCTGTTGCTGCACACATCCTGCCACTTCTGACTCTGCAGGGGGACATGTCTTCCTCATGCTATGCCACACACTGACATTGTGCCATTTTATATTGGCACCCCCCTGGGCATTGGTACAGCTGCCTCCCACATGCTCGTCCAAGTTACTGGCTGCCACAGAGGGTGCCCACGGATATGGCAGGTCCATCAGCTCCCACCTGTCCTTCCATCCATCACCTTCAGATTGACTTTCCTTGCTGCTCTTTTATCCAGTGTTAGAGTTACAGCCATTTTCAGATGTTAAGATGCATGTCTGATACCTTAATGCCCAATGTCCCATTAATACATGTTGAATGGACCATAGCTCCCTTAATGCTGGAACACCTCCTACATGCCCAGAGTCCTTTTTGCATGTAAAACCCCTTATCACTGCCATTAACACTCACTAACGCCTGCTCTCTTAATGCCCTTTAGTAAACATATCCCTTACTTTTTAGCAGACTGCCTTCTGCTTCCATAGCAATTTATCACAAGATCTGAACACTAAGACACCTTCGCCCATTACTCGACTTCTCTGACTATAGATCAATATTCCAAGCTCTAATCATCCCACATCTCGACTTTGCGAATGTCTTCCTACATGAACTTCCACAGTCAACCTTAAACCCACTCAGACTTGCCATGAACTCAGCTGCAAGGGTTCTAGTTGGTGCATCAAGGTCGGATCATATAACGCCTATCTTGATAAACCTACACTGGCTGCCACTACCTGCCAGAATCACCTACAAAATTCTAATACTAACCTTTAAAGCCCTCAAGAATCAGCCCGCTACACCCATCAACGCACTTCTCCAACGTACCACAATCAACAGAATAAGAAGAACTCCGCAGATGAACACAATTGAAGTCCCCAAGTTTCTAACAAAATGTACAAAGTCAACAGCCAACAGAGCATTTTCCATTTTTGCACCGATTGCCTGGAACGCCCTCCCAGCAGAACTCCGAGCCATCCAAAACCTGGTGGTGTTCCGGAAAGCCCTAAAACACCATCTGTTCATGCAGCACTACCCGACCTCCCAGTTTGAAAAGCACACACCCACCCCTCGGACCCCCCACCTAACCCCACCCACTGAACACCCCCCACTGATAATGACTAACCAGCCTCCCCCTCCCCCACCCCGTCACATGTGTACTAGAACTCGTACAGTCTCCTTACATACCCACTGAGAGTAATCGCTACTGTAACATGTACATAAGCTGTATATAGTTCCCCCCGAGTTCCTCCAAGTTCTTGAATATCCTGTTCTATGTAAGCTCAATGTGCCATTACATTGTAGTTTGTTTGTTCTTGCTGTAAACCGCACTGATTATAATAGCGCGGTATATAAGAAATATAAATAAATAAATAAATAAATAATAATAACACTGCTACACAACTCCTTTTGAATGAAAACGTGGGTTAGATAATATTGGAATGAGAGTAGTAAACAATGTCAAATATTTCTGACAGTGGATCATTTTGCTGTTCTACTGCTAGCCCTCCCAACTCATTCCTACTCACTACAGGCCAGTCTTTCCCAGCCCAGTCCTGAAGGAACACCTAACTAGTTTGTTTTTCTTAAGAGGTGCAATGAATATCCATGAGATGGGAGACCAACTACTTGCTAATCTATATATGCAAATGTATATGATGTGCATTTGTTAAGGGTATCTTGAAAACCAGACTAGTTAGAAGTTCCTCAAAGACAGAGTTGGCAACCATGACTATTATTGTCACTTTAAGTCAGTCTGTACTTTTTTGCCACTGCCTGTAGGGATATGTACTGTGATCCTAGTGATGAAGTTGTTACCAACAACCTGGGGCTATCAAGAATCATCAATTTGCATAGTACTGCTGTCATTGTTTGTTTATTAATCTCAACGCATTCAAAAGTCATTTGAATTTAGTTCATGCCTTTCTCGGGAATTCAAGGCAAGTTGCAGTCAGGTACAATAGGTATTTTCTGGTCTTCAAAGGCTTAAATCTAAGTTTGGCCATGGAGAGTTGAGTGACCTGTCCAAGATCACTTCTCTGTTTCGAGCATACTTTTGTAAACAAGCATAATTAACAGAAAATAAAATTGACCACCAAATGCAATTTGCCGCAAATGCTCCATAAAATATTAATGTATTCATATACACGGTACCTTGTAGGATCCCATTTCCTACTATGTAATGTGGTGACTACTTCAAAGTCCAGTAGGCTCTAGTTTAAAAAGAAAAACTTTCTCTCCTACTGCACTAAAGCTTTCTGAACAAAAGGGACTCAGTTGTTTCTTTACGCACCAGGGGATCTTGCAGAATAAAAACACATTTCAAAGTGCTAAGCAATTGTTTCTTCTGTACAAGTCAGCTCAGCCAAAAACTGGATACAGACAATATTTTCTGCATTGTAGGATACAGTTATTATTAGTAATTGGAACACATCTCTCTTTGTCCTGCCTGCTCGCCACACTGCTCATTCTGTCTTGCCATCTGTATTACTGCACATTCTGACTCTGAACGTCATTGACTTTGAAGCTGGCGAGGATTCAGAGGCGAATAGTTATTTGGGTCAATCAGGAGATAATCTTGTTTTGTACACAGAGATTGAAAGGTGGCTTTTCAAGGCCCTGAACTGCTGTGAATAAGCCAATAATGCTCATGTGATGGAGAATGTTATGCAGATATGAAAGCAGGTAAAAAAAAAAAATGACACATCCATCTACCCATCAGCAGTGTTCTCTTGAAACCAGGGGTTCTCCATCCAGTCCTCGAGACACACCAAGATTTACAGGATAACCACAATGAATATGCATGAAAGGAGATTTCCATGCAATGGAGGCAGTGTATGCAAATCTATCTCATCCATATTCATTTGACTGTTAGGTGTGTCCCGAGAAATGGATTGAGAACCCCTGCTCTAAACAGTATGTGAATCTGTTGCCTGTGTTCTTATCATCAGTTTCAAGTGCATGGGGCAGGTAGGTCCAATGAGAGTCATGCAGAACCTGTTTGCCCTTCGCAAGTTTTCTACTTGCACACCCAAAGGTAAGAAAATTTAGATTCCAGTACAGCTTAAAAAGAACATTGCCTAGCAATGATTTCGTGACTTTGGGTACATACACATAGAGATTCACATATGGAACCCATCACCCACCTCCCTTTTCTTTCTTGTCTTCTTCATACAACCGATGTGGATTACCCCAATGCTTTCTCATAACTTCACTGGAATAGTACCACTGCTGTTTTGGGCTATAAATATCTTCTATGCTCATCTCACACTTTTTAAAATTCTGTTACTATATGGGTCTTCCCCATCTCCTCTGGGAGGGTACTTCAGTTATCCACCACTCTTTATGTGAAAAACAAAAGTATTTCCTGACATTCTACCCTTTAGAGCGTCATATCCTGAGCTTTGATTCTAGAATCTCGTTAAGATATGGACCCAAACGTCACTCTGATGACATCAGCAATATCTAAAACTGGACAAAGAATGTGAATGGACAATATTCAAGGACTGATTTCTTAGGGTAGGAATCAAAGAAGCTTGACCACGCTTTAGTCATAAATTTATATCATTTAATTAGCCTCTCAAATATTAGCCCTTATCCATTTACAATAAAAAGGATAAATAAAGCACAACAAACTGAATGGTAAGTCACAGCTCAATATTGAAAGTACTTATCTGTATCGTTGCTATTTGTGAATTTTTAGGGCAACATTCAGATTGTGCCAATGAAAATTTCTTAAGGACTGAACCAGGGCAGCTGAGAGGCGATATGATAGAGGTCTGTAAAAGAATGAATGGAGTGGAACGGGTAAACGTAGATCAGTTGTTTACTCTTTCAAGAAGTAGAAAGACTAGGAGACACACAATGAAGCTACAGTGTAGCACATTTAAGACTAATCATAGAACATATTTTTTCACTCAGTGCGTAATCAGACTCTGGAATCCATTACCGGAGGATGTAGTAAACGCTGATAGTGTAGCTGGGTTTAAAAGAGATTTGGACAAATTCCAGGAGGAAACGTTCAATGCTTATTAAAGTGGACTGGGGGAAATCCATTGCTTACCCCTGGGACAAGCGGGAACCTGACAGGTACTTGTGGCTTGGATTCCCAACTGTTGGAAAGAGGATACTGGGTTTGATGGACCCTTGGTCTGACCCATTATGGCATATTTTATTTTTTATTATTTATTAACATTTTTTATATACCACACTATTCATCCACCAAACTCTCCAGATAGTCAGTGATATTCAGCTGCAAACAGTATAGCTATGTGGTTACAACCAAACTCTCCAGATAGTCAGTGATATTCAGCTGCAAACAGTATAGCTATGTGGTTACAGTAAAAGAGATAGCTGCTGAGTACCACCACTCTCCCTAGATCCACCACCATCGCTATCTCTGTAGTTATGCTTAGTACACATGGATAATTGAAATGCAACAGCTGCCTTTAAAAAAAATGCTGACCATGACATTTGAATATTGACCAGTCAGTTGTTATGGACACATTATGGGTTTGAATGAGAGCAGATTTGAAACTTGTGAGCAGTAGTGCCAATCGTTAAGGCTTCAACCTTGGCTGCTCTCCATTTGTTCGTCTTTCAAATACTTTGCATGTATAATTAAATTGTCTTAACAAAATCTATCTGTGTTTCTTCACTGTTTTTATACAGTATTGGAAAGTTATAAAAATAAAACAGAAATGAAAAATCTATCTGAAGTGGAGATTGTGTCGCTTACAACTTGTTAGAATCAGAAATACCTAGGAGCATTCAGCCTGTCGACTTGAGAAATTGAAATATCAATAGGTGAATACGTTTGAGGTGGATCTGATTGCACAGAGTTGGGGAGGAGTGCTCAGAGAGAAGCGTACTTTTAAAAAGTAACTGGGATCTAGTTCTAGGGATAGAGGTTGAGGGTCACAAAGGACCTGATTTTATATGAAAAGTTCAAAAAGACTCTTATTTCAAGCCTATTTTATAAAGACATGTGTTCGTGAGATTTTAGAAAATAGATTCCCAGAACCAGCCTCAGTAGCACACAGATGCCGATATACAAGTTTGCATCTGCTCCTAATGAGGCTAATTTTCATAACAGGTTGCCTGGGTACGAAGTCCATGGAGCTGCCTATTTTGGGGCTATCTTATTAAAACAGCATGGGTGTCTACAGAGTCTGTTTATTAAAGCGTGGTAGGCTTTTGCAGCTAATGCCAGGGGTTCGTTGCAAAAGCCCTGTGGTAGCAGACAAAGTACCGTGGCATGTGCAGGTACGGCCCCATCATTTCCTCTGCACATATTGTGAAGAAAATGCGGAGACCACGGGATGGCAGCTGTTCAGATGCAGCTAATGCAACTCATTCAGGCAGCGATAGCTGAATGCACAAATCCTGCACAAAGTGCAGCTACCCTGTGATGTCAACCCCCGCGGTAGCTGCTCAATACTGGAATGTCCGCTCTCCATGCACATCCCACCCATTTGAACAGCCATCATGCAAAAATAGAGCTGCTATGGAAAAAGGCCCTTGATAGCTGCATTTCTCCTGTGTTAGCTGTCTTTTTGGCTCAACAATCCCACGTTTTCACCATGAAGACAGCTAACACCATTTAGTAAATATTTCCTATCGGTCCAATTTTGGGACACATGTTGCAGGCCTGATTCCCCCTCCAGTTCTCCCCATATGCCCTGAGCCAGTCCGTCAGGATGTACAGGGCTGATTCAGGTCACGGGCCTGTCAAAGGTGGAATAAGCAGCACCAACCAGTGATCAGGCCAGGGGATCCCCCCCCCTGGGGCTGGAGTCAGGTGCGGGGGGAGTTTCCACCACCGGATCCAGGCCCGGCAGTCCAGCCATGGGCCAGGCGGCAGGGATGAGGGGGCCAGGCCGGGGCAGCTAAGGGATCCTGCGGGAAAGATGTCCCTGCAGGCAGGCAGGGGCATGCCAGGCCATGTTCGGACCCAATTCCATGTACTGCAGGAATGTTTTGTTCCCACTGTCCAGAATTGGGTCCAAATGGGCCCATCCTGTTTGGGGCCATCTGGACAGCCTGGATGTGCCCCTACCTGAATTGGGCTCTACGTGTATTTATAAAATAGCTTTACAAAACCTGCAACAAAGACACATTGAAAATGGCCCCCAGTTCTCTTTCCATGCTCTTCTGCAAACCCGCCAGCTTGCTTTACACTTGTCTAGCTGCTCCTCTCATTCATCCTCTCTTTTCTCTCCTACCACTCCCAGCCAGCCACCAATTGTTCCATCCCAACTCCACCACCCCTGTTCCATGGACTATTTTCCTCTTGACTGTTCTCATGGTCCAATCTCTGGGAGGGAAACAGCTGCACCTTAGTAGTTGGCTGGAGACAATTGTCCTGAGCATACTCTACTCTAAGCCCCTTCCTGGCTTTACAGTAGAGCATGTTGATGTTGGCTGCTTACCACAGAGGAGCAGCTGTTTGTTCCCCCAAAATATGGCCTTAGGAACAGCCTTCATTGGAAAAAGGATCATGGCTGCGCACTCATTACATCAGTCACTTCCTCCGTCAGCTGCATGGGCTGACACCGACTCCTTGTCTTCCAGCCCACATAGTCAACATCACTTTCCTTTCCTGCATTTTACTTTGCAATGTACAGGGCTGGATATCAATGCTGCAGCTTTCTCCTTGTGGCCAGTGCAGCTGTAGTAGCTGTTGCCTCCTAGTTCCCATGTTGAAATCTACCCAGCAAATGCAGAACTCATTCTGCACTCATTTCGTATTGTTCAGTTGTGCAATATTTCTCCAGCTGTATTCTGTGCATGGTATTATCATCATTCTGATTTCCTTGGCACAGAACTTCGGGGTCATCTTAGACACCTTTCTCCCCTTTTCTACACACTGCAAAAGAATGTTGTTTCTTCCTTTCCAACATTGTTAAACTCAGTCCCTTTCTTTCCAACTAAATGCTTATCTACTCTCTCTTCAGTTCCCGTTAAGGCTACTCTAGCTTATTCCTTACAAACCTTCTGCAGAATTACTTTTCCCAAATGCAGTCTATTCAAAAAGCAGTCACACAATTTAGCTTCCTCTAATATTGCTAATGATCATCTACAAAATAATTCACTCTACAAGTGTTCTTTATTTATCTTCTCTCTCCTTTCTGAATTCTGTTTGCCTCATAAATGGCTCTTATTGGCACCTTTCTCCATTGTCAACTCCCAGCTCCACTCTTTCAAACTTGCTGGACTGTTTGTCTGTAAGAGACAACTTCAACCTACTGTATGTAGAAAAATTACAAACCAGATCTCGTAACATCATGTAATAACTCTGCCTAAGAAACAATAGGGTGGACGAGTGTCCTAGTGGTTAGGGCAACAGTCTACAGCCAGAAAGACCAGTGTTCAAATTGCATTGGCATTCCTTGTGGCCTTGGGCAAACCACTTAATCCTTCATTGCCTCAGGTACAAACTGAGATTGCTAGCATTTTGGAGATATGCTGTACCTGAATACAACTCACGTTGATCTTCTCTTAGAAAAGGGTGATCTAAAAATAAATTGTTTGTTGTTGTTGTTAAGTGCTGTCGAGTCGGAGTCGACTCATGGCGACCCTCTGGATAGCTATCCTAAATTGTGTTCGGTCTTGAGTCAGGCGGCTCATTGTTGACAGATTGGTACCCGTAACTGCTGTTATTGTCTCGATCCATCTCATTGCCGGCCTTCCTCTTTTGCATTGACCTTCTATCTTGCCAAGCATGATGTCTTTCTGTAATGAGCTCTCTCTTCGCATGATGTGTCCAAAGTATGAAAGTCACAGTCTTGTCATCTGAGCTTCTAAAGAAAGCTTAGGTTTGATCTCCTCTAGTACCAACTGGTTTGTTCTTCGGGCAGTCCATGGTATACACAGTATTCGCCACCAGCACCACAATTCAAAGGCATCAATTTACTTCCTGTCTATCTTTTTCACTGTCCAGCTTTCACATCCATATGATGTTATTGAAAATACCATGGCTTGAACAAGTCAAATCTTTGTATGGAGAGAGACATCTCTACTCTTGAGAATCTTATCTAGGTCTTTCATAGCCAATATGCCAAGAGCAATGCGTTGTCTGATTTCTTGACTGCTTGTTGCTTCTTTATTGATAGTTGATCCAAGTAGGTTAAAGATGTTCACGATTTCAATTTCTTCTCCTTCAACGATGAACCTGTTGATTATGCCAGTTGTCATGATCTTTGTCTTCTTTACATTAAGATGCAGGCCCATTTTGAGACTATGTTCTTTGATTGTGAGAAGCAAATGTTTCAGATCATCTTCACTTTCAGCCAGTAATGTGGTATCATCAGCATAGCGAAGGTTGTTGATGAGTCTTCCACCAATCTTCACACCTCTGTTGTCTTCATACAATCCTGCTTCTCTGATGATTTGTTCTGCATATAAATTAAACAGGTAGGGGGAAAGTATACAGCCTTGTCTTACACCTTTGCTTATTTTAAACCATTCTGTTTCTCCTTGTTCCGTTCGAACTGTTGCTTCTTGATCAATGTACAGATTGTGCAAGAGTACGATCAGGTGTTCTGTTATACCCATACTTCTTAATGTGGCCAGAGTTTCTCATGGTTTACACAGTCAAAAGCCTTGCTATAGTCGATAAAGCACAAATAGGTATCCTTTTGGTATTCTTTAGTTTTTTCAAGGATCCATCTCACATCTGCATTGATGTCTCTCGTTCCTCGCCCTTTCCTGAACCCTGCTTGCACTTCAGGTAGTTCTTGTTCCAGGTATGGTTGTAGTCTCTTTTGAATAATCTTCAGTAGAATCTTGCTGGCATGTGGGATCAGAGCGATTGTGCGATAATTTCCACAGTCAGTTGGATCACCTTTCTTTAGTATTGGTATAAACACAGATCTTTTCCAGTCAGTTGGCCATGATGTTGTCTTCCATATTTCTTGGCGGAGCCTTGTAAGTATGGTAACAGCTGCATCAGATTGCTGTAATACTTCGATGGGAATGCTATCAATGCCTGTTGCTTTGTTCTTTGATAAGGCTTTCAATGCTGCTTCAACTTCTTCTTTCATCACCAATGGTTCCCGATCATAAGGTACAGGTTGAAACGGCTGTTGGTCCACTTGATCTTTATCATATAAAAAAAACTCTGTATATTCCTTCCACCTTTTCTTGATCTTCTCAGTATCATTCAACATAGAGCCTTGAGCATCTTGTAACATTCCAATTCGAGGCTGGAACTTTTTCTTTAACTCTTGTAGCTTTAGGAAAGCCGATCTTGTTCTTCCTCTAATAGTCTCTGCTTCTATTTCCTTGCATGCATCGTTGTAGTACTTTTCCTTGTCCTGTCTTGCTGCACGTTGGAAATATCTGTTGAGTTCTGCTATTGTCTTTCTTTCTCCTCTGGCTTTAGCTTCTCTGCGATCCTGGGCAATTTTCAGAGTTTCTTCCGTCATCCATTTTGGCTGCTTTTGCTTTTTCTCCTTTTGTAGAGACTTCTCGCTTTCTTCCAACACAACCTTCTTGATGTCATTCCATAACTCTTCTGGAGCTCTGTCATTTGTATCTAAAGCAGCAAATCGATTTTGCAGGCAGTCTTTAAATTCCAGTGGTATATTCTCAAGGTCATATTTTGCTGCATTCATGAGTGGTTTGCTCTTTTTCAACTTTAGCTTGAGTTTGCATACTAGTAGTTGATGATCTGTACCACAGTCAGCTCCAGGTTTTGTCTTTGTTGATGTTATAGAACTTTTCCATCGTTGACTTCCACAGATGTAGTCAATTTGATTTTTATACAATCCATTGGGTGAAGTCCATGTGTACAGTCACCGCTTGTGTTGATGGAAGAAGGTGTTTGAGATGAATAGATCATTGATCTTGCAGAATTCTATCAGTCTTTCTCCAGCTTTATTTTTGTTGCCAAGTCCATATTTTCCAACTACTTTGCCTTCTTCTTTGTTGCCAACTTTTGCGTTCCAGTCACCTATGACTATCAGGATATCCTGTTTGCATGTTCTGTCAATTTCAGCTTGTACTTGTTCATAGAACTCTTCAATTTCATTCTCTTCTGCAGCCATTGTTGGGGCATATACTTGAATTATAGTTGTGTTGATAGGCATTCCTCATAGACGAATAGAGATTAAGCGTTTGCTGACTGCATTGTATTTCATTACAGTTCTTACAAGTTTCTTCTTTATTATAAATGCAACACCATTTCTTCTTTGTGTTTCATTTCCAGCATAGTAGACCATGTGATCATCTGATGCAAAGTGCCCGATGCCAGTCCATTTCAGTTCGCTGACACCCAACAGATCAAGTTGTACACGTTCCATTTCATTCTTGACCACCTCCAACTTCCCTTGGTTCATGCTTCGTACGTTCCATGTTCCAATGCGTAAGACATCTTTACAGCTTCTGACTCTCATTTCATGCGCAGCTATATCAGCAGTCAGACGTCCCGAGGGCTTTGATCCAACCACATCATAAATGCTGGCTTTACTCTGAAAAGTCTTCAGCTTTACTCTGAAAAGTCTAAAGCAGTATGGAAGTACAAATGCTTCCATACTGCTTTATGCCCAACATTTGGTATCAAAGTGGTTTACAGTTTACCATCCACATGATATCTTCTAAAAATTCTTCATAAAAACATGAATTGAAATAGAATCAATATGATATAATTGTGTCAGTCTTTGGTCTACTAACATATAATTGCCTCCTTAAAAGATTCTTAAAAAGTTGCATTTTGACCATTTTTCTAAAATGTAAATGAAATCTTTATAAGCCTGAGAATGCCGACATTGACACCAGTGGCCAAGTGACAATATTGTTGTGAGGTCACTGTACTTCATTGGGACCCAGCGCTGCTTCTTTGGAAATCTGTAATTCATTTCTCTATTCCTTGCATTGGTGCACTTCCTTGCTTTTTACCTGTATAGTTTTGTTTGGCTAATGGAGGAATAGTCTCTAGAGGTTAGAGTAGTGAACTGGTATTCAAAAGACCAGCCTTTGGCAAGTCACTTTACCCTCCATTGCGTCAGAAGAAAGGCCTGGCAATCTACTGCCAATGACACCTTCCGAAGAAACCCAGGGGCTTCTGGTTTGCTTGGAGTCAATAATGGCTCACAGTCATTCGTTTGACCCACAATTTTTGGGGTAGGAAATATATTATTCTTTGATAATGTTTGTGGTTGGGTGGATCCCTTTTTAGCCTCCAAAAAAGTTAAGAAACCCCCAGTTTATTCTTCCTGGACTTTACCTTTAGCACCAAGCTTGTCCGCATCAGCCCTGTTTATTTCCCTTTGTCCTCCTGTCTCTACGAGCTTCTTTCCCCCTCCTTCCAGCCGGTCCCCACTAGTCTCAGCCTCTTTCTCTATTCCTCCCCCATCCAGTTCCCTCCAGTTTTTCTCTTTTCCCCTAGCCAACTCCCTCCAGCCTGCCTTTCTTTTTTCTCTTTTTTGTGTCCCCTTCAATGGTTTCATGCACCATCAGTGGTCTACAGATCACAGGTTGGGACTCAGTGTTCTATATCATTCCTCTAAGAGTTGAGAGGGTTTATGCCCTTCCTATAGTAAATGCATTCTCCTTTTGACATTTCCTGAAGATGAACAAGGTAGTAAAATAGATTTTTGTCTTTCAGTTGTATTGTGGCCTGATTGATTTATGCACTTAATTCATGATTGTAAACACTTGTATAGAGGTCTCATTTCAGGGATATTTTGTCTTTTTTTTATTGCAAGTGAACTGCTTCTGATCTTTGTACACCAGTCATTTTCGGAGAGAGAGAGAGCCAGCTTTCCAAGTTTCCTAATTGAAATACATCTTTCTCTGCAAGTGCTGGCATGACAAACTTTTCATTTTCAATTACTAACCTTATTACAACTCTTGACCTGAAGTCTAAAACAATATCACATTTCCCTTTCTGCTGCCTCTGATATGAGGGAATAGAAAGGCAGATGGGACATCTCCAACTGCTTATTTCTTCACTTTATCTAGCAAGCTAGAGTGATGCAATAAAAACAAAAACAAAACACGGGGCAAGTAATGGAAAATAATTCTATTAGGTCTCCGGGGAAAAAACTCTCCCAAACAGCTGTTAAATCAGCAAAATAGGTGGAAAGGTCAATAAACTACAAAGGAAATAATTTTAAATTCTAGATTCAGTGATTACACAGAAAACAACAATATTTTGTTCGTTGATATGCAGTATGTGGCAGTATAGTACCTGAATCATATCAAATTATGACACACACTGCTTTGCTTATATCTCACATTGGTGCCATAGTCAGGAAATCAGTTACCAATCTATTCAGGATGTCTAGTCATCGGATTCCCTAAACATCCGCGACATAGCTATAGAGCTAGTGCAAGATTGCGGGGCCCCTAGGATTTTAGCACAATTTGTACTCAAAACATTATTACATTGCAATTTAAGAGGTCATGTCTGAAGCTTAGGCACTGCGCATATATTCCGTACCACTGCTTATACACATAGCGGTAGTGTCCGCAGCTTATAGTTAGACACTTATGTACTTGATTTTGGGGTGAAGATATGTCTAAAAACATTTTCTGGGTAGAAAACTATGAATTCAGTTGAACTGTATTTTGAAAGAGTTTGCAGCCCGTCATGAAGTTACATTGTAACATGGCAACATGAGGGCAGACAGACTCTCTATTTCCCCATTCAGTGTGATCGTTTTTAACGATCTATATGGCTAAGGCTATATCCCAGCTTTCAGCTCTAATAGCTTGACCTTTTTTTGGTCTTCTTTGAAATTAGATGAACATATGAGTTTTCATATTGTAATGGGAAGTATCAGGGTGGGTTGTCATGAGTAGTGTCAAAGTGGGTGCAGTGTGTGTGTCATGGGGAGTGTCAGGGGAGGCTTGAGTGTGTGTATGTGTGTTTATGTTATGGGGAGTGTCAAGGGATGTGTGCCTATCGTATGTGTTTGTCATGAGAGTGTCAGGGGTGCACATGCGTGTGTATGTGCGTGAGAGAGATGGGGAGAGTTAGGGTGTGCATGCGTGTGTTTGTGCTTGTGTCTTGGTGGCTCAGTGCATCAGGGATTATATGTGCATATGTTTGTTAGTGTGTGTGGTGAGGGAGGTGCCTTGTCAACATGCATCTATTCTTGGTCCCTCCCACTCTCTTGAACTATTCTCCATTCATATCATGCACTGTTCTCTCTTGCACTCTCCCTCTTTTTCCTCCATACACCCACCATGCACTCTCCCTCCTGTGTTCCCTAACCTAGCATGCTCTTGGGCCTTTCATTCACCCCCCCCCCCTTTCCTTCTCCGTTAATGCACTTATTGTTTTTCACCTCTCCTCTAACCCTGTCTTTTCCTTTTTGCTCCACCCTCTCCTTATGCTTCATCTTCAGAACAGCTTCTTTCCTTCTAGCTCTGCCCCTTCCCTTAGACTCGGTTCCCTCACCTATCCCTTCCATTAGACTCCATTCCTTTACTTGAACTTCACTCCTTCTCTTGAGACTGCAGCCCTGGTCTTTCAGCTGGTGGGACCAGAACTTCCCTCCAGCCTCTTCATACAACAGCCCTGCTCTCCTGGCTAGCAGGACCTGGGGCCTTCCTCCAGCCTCTTTAGGTCGCTGTCCCAGCTCTTCATGCTGATAGGAGTAGAATTTATGTCTGCTCTTCATCCTGCAGCTTTGAGTGACTGGGGGGGCATATGCATATGAAAAGCAAAAATTCTCCCAGCTTGACCCTTGACAATAGCTGTTACGCTCAAGTGAAATATGCCTGAAACTAACATTTAATAAATGAAATAAATCGATAACAACAACATAGGAATATAAGGTGATACTTTTTTAGACTAATTTAATACATTTTTGACTAGCTTTTAGGAACTAAAATTCCCTTCCTCTGGTATGAATGAGCTCATTAACTTGAAATTTAGTCATCAAGAAGGGGGGTCATTCTAGAAGTTTCTAAATTAAAAATAACAGCATGTACACCTACCTGAGTACCACAAAGGGCCAAAATGACCATGTGGGAATTGAACCTCTGTCCTCTACATAAAAAGGGCACTGCATCAACCAGTAGGCTATAGCTCCAAATAGCTCTACAGTGATACATAGATCCTGCAGGTATTTGATCAAACTGTTTGCTGTGTGTGCCCGTATATGTTGGGCCCTCCACTACCCATGAGGCACTGCACATGCAAAACAGGTCAAACAATCAACCACAGCACGTGCAGTAGACTGTCCCTGCTTCCCTTCACTGGGCTGTGTCAGCCATGTGCAAACCAACTGTGGTTGGTCTGCTGGTCAGGCCGCATGGCATGCAGTTAGAGCAACCTGCCTTGGGATACTCAGCATTGACATTCAGCATTTTGCTCAGTGATTAGCATCCCCCAGACAGATTGCATCCACATCACTGGAGCCAGATATTATAATAGCTCTATGTGAACACATAGCCATGTCATGGTCACTTTTGGTCATTATGAGAGTGCCATCTCAGCATGACATGCTGTGGCCACCCAGGCAATGCACGTGGCAGATGAGCACAGTGATGTCTCAACCATTGACCCTACTGTTGCAGCAGACACATCCAGGCCAATCTGTGCTGTTTCAGGCGATACTCAAAATCCTCTTCCTCGCATTATTTACATTTTCAAACAAAGGTTGGGAACAGCTTAGACAATGTAAATCAACATGACGTGCAGAAAGTCACAAGACAAAAAAGAGCCATACACACACACACACACACACTCACTCTCATTGGCGCACTATGCAAAAGTGGGGATGGTTGGCATTCCTGCCAGCCACTCCTGTCTCCATGTCGGCTCGAGGATTGATAATGTGTGCTCTGTGTGCAGGTGCTATTAGCATGCCTTGGCCTCACCGCATGGTGTTATTGCCCACTTAGTGTGCTATTAGCCTCCAACAGCTATTGATAGTGGAGCTTGTTTGTGCTGCTGATGGGTGTTTCCACCCTTGCTGGCAGCCTCTTTGGGGGCTGTACATGCTGGTGCTAAATCTTGTGCATTAGAACATGCAAAACAGAAACCCCAGGACTTGAATCTGTGACCCTCACACACTGAATGTGTGTGTTGTACCACAGTGCTGTCATATAGAACTAACAGCCCCAGTTCCTGACATGCTCCCCTTCAACTGGCCTTTGGCAAATGCGTGTATGTGTGTATGGCTCTGTCGTCCAATGTCAAATACAGGACCACATTGACTCTACAGCTTCCCTTGACCCATGCCAACATGGCTATAGGGAATCACATGGCATTGAAACTCTCCTTGCCACACTCATCAACACATTGATCATGGTATTGACAACATCAAACAAGGATATGCTTTAATTTTCCTGGACATTGCTGCTGTGTTTGACTCCGTAAACCATGAACAACACTTGATACGGCTCCAGGATAAGGGAATTAATGGCTCAGCATGGAGTTGGTGTAAATACTATCTAATGGACAGATGGCAGCAGGTACGGACAGGATCCACAACCTCTGAGCCTTTCCAACAAAACAATGGTGTACCTCAGGGCTCCTCACTCTCAGCCCTCTTATTCAATATATACATGCAACCCATATGTGAAATAATCCGCTCATTTAACATATCATGCCTGATTTGCGCAGATGACATACTACTCTTCATTCCATTCACGATCAACCATCCTGATTTCTCCCAACTAGTAAAATGTTTTGAGGCCTTAATCAACTGGCTCCACTTACAGAGCCTCAAGATAAACTTCAGCAAGACGGATGTACCGGTACTGTTCATCACAAGAAATCAATCCTTCTCACACCACCGACATTAAAGACAAGAGACACTGAACTCCCAAGTAGACCCAGCATCCACTACCTAGGCGTTACGTTAGACCAGCAGCTCGAATTTAAAACGCACATCAGCAACACCATCAAGCAAATTTACCACAAAATACAAACATTGCGGCATCTCCGACCCCTGCTGCAACCAGATGACTTCAGAACAGTTTTTCAGGCACTGGTGACCCCCCAATTTGACTACACCAACGTGATCCTGCATGGCCTACCCAAAAACACGTTAAACCCATTACAGTTGGCAATGAACGCAGCTGCACGCTTCCTACATGGAGCCTCTAGAAGAGATCACATCACCCCAATCCTAAAGGACTTACACTGGCTACCAATCTACTGCTGGCTCACCTATGAAGTAGTGCTGATGACCTTCAAGGCCATCAACAAAATATCCTCCGCCTCCCTAACAGACCTTCTCTACCCCACTCCAGCAAACAGAGCAAGGAGAACATTCGCCACCAATACCCTACAGACCCCTAATGAAATAACAAAATGCACCCAGGCAACAAAGAACCAAGCCTTCAAGTGCTATGCTCCCAGCTGCTGGAATTCACTCTCAACCACCGTCCGAGTGATCACGGATCTTGCCCAATTCAGAAAAGCACTAAAGCACCACCTCTTTCTCCTACACTACTCACAACCCAGTAACTCAACTTCACCCACCATACATCCTGCCAGGCAATTGTAAGTTACAGACAACTCATGTTTATGTTGTAGATAGTTGTAGATAGCTGTAGATAGTTTCCCCAGTTGAAATCCAAGTTGTATCACCCGTTCAATGTAAGTGCATATCAGTTCCCCTGTTCTGCACAAAACTGTTATCTGTAAACCGCACTGATTTTAAAGAGCGCGGTATATAAAAGCAATAAAATAAATAAATGCACACACGACCAGGACAAGGCTTCTGTCTGCTACAGGCTGGTGCCACTTCCCATGCCACCACCATAACCCCACCATGCAGACATGCCTTCGTGCTGTCAGTGATGGTGGTGACAGTCCCAGCATGTTACACATGCTGGTTCGGCGGGTGCCTTGGGCACAAGGGCCAGATGAGGGGGGGGGGGCAGAGGCACACATAGATGGTCATGCAGCCCCCCCCCCCCTATAAGCTGCCTGTGCAGGGGCCCCATAACCGCCTGCCACTGATACATCTCGGGAGGAAGATGGCAGCCACTACTGTGGTATTTCCCCGGGCACTTGCATTTTCCAGCTACCTGGAGGGCTACAGCTGCAGGTGCTATCGACCTCTTCCTCCACAGATGGGTTCATGGCAAGGGTGCCATGTTCCTTTAACTGTCCCATGTGGCACATCAACGTTAAATACTAGCAGCATGTCTGTGTTCCACCACTGTCACTGTGATCATGATGGACATCACAGATAGTGCTGCGGATGGAAAGATTCCCCTATGTGAGGAGGCTACAAAGATTAGGCCTCCTCAACCTGTTGGTGAGATGGCTGGGGAGAGATATGATAGGGGTCTATACAGTACTGAATGGTGTGGAATTGTTAATGGTTGTGAACACCATCACAATATGGGGAGACTAGGGGACAGGCACTGTCACTACAATATGACACATTTCAGACAAATTGGGGAATATTAGTTTGTCATTCAATGCATTGGCAAACACTGGCACAAAGTGGCAGTGTATGTCATGACAGCTCCTCGTATAGCTGGGCTTTGGGAGGGTTTGGTCACCGTCCTGGAGGAAAGGTCATTATACCTTTATTCAGGGGACACTAAGGATCAGCTGCTTAGACAAATACAGGCCTCTTTATCCATTGATGTCCATTAGGGACCCGCTAGATACCTGTGCCCCTGATTGGCCACTATTAGACTGAGGATAGTAGGCTTGAAGGACCTTGGTCTGACGCAGTATGGCATATTCTGAACTTATGTTCTTATGCCCCTCTGTGCCACCCAGGCATCTGCCTAGTCTGTCATGTCCACCAGAACCCCCCACTGCATGACCATCATGCACCCCCTGTGCCCCATTTGCATTATCAGCATGGTGCCCTTTCGTACTTGAGCACCATGCTGTTGCTGCTAATGGAGCACTACTATCACTTTCTCGGGCTCCCTTATCAGTGCATCACATTGCTGACGCTTAAATAGTCTCTCTCCCCTCTACAAACACCCTTTAAGAACATAAGATATGCCATACTGGTCCATCAAGTCCAGTATCCTGATTTCAACAGGGCCAATCTAGGTCACAAGTACCTAACAGTTTTCCCAAAAGACACAAGTTCCACAATGCTTGTATTGGGGTAAGCAGTGGATTTCCTGGGTCCTCCGCAAGGTTTTACTTGGCAATTGGGTTCCCAGCATTATAAAGGGCTTTTCAGGCCATTGTGAAATCGGTGGTATGGGAGCACACGTGTAACCACCCACTCTCCCCCCCCTCACATCCTTAACACCGCCGGTGCCTTTACCACCCCTTAAGACAGTATTTTCTCGGTGTTAAGGGAGCCGATAGCCTGCATTAATGACACTCATGTTCCCTTATCACCATTTAGTAAAAATACCCCTAATTATCACCCATTCTACTCCACTTATTAGTTCATTTATTTATTTTTCTATTTTTCTATACCACCTTTTCTGGGAATCAAGGCGGTTTGCAATGAACAATAGCATAACAGGTCGACATAGAACTTCTAAACATGGACAGCATAGAACATTAGTATTAGAAGGTAACTATAGTGTCTAGTTTATAATGTACTTACAATTTACAGCTAGGTCTTGTGTGCAAGTGGAAATTATGGTGTGTATCCACAGTTATCTGGTGCTTGTGGGTATCTCATTTAGTTGCCAAAGTCTTCATTGAAAAATAAAGTTTTCAGGTCCTTTTGAAATGTAATTGTTTCATGTGTTTCTCTGAGGCTGGGGGGGGGGGGGGCGGGGGGGAGGAGTGTGTTCCAAAGGTCTGGTGCATAGGTGGAGAAAACCCTGAATCTGGTATTCTGTTGCGTCTTTGTTATTTGTGGTGGAAGTTCGAAGAGACTTTCATTGCATTTTCACCTAATATTGTTGGTTGTTGATGTACGAATGAGAGACTTTAGGCACATTGCAGATTGGTCATGTGTTTTTTTGAAAGTGCTTATAAACTTCTATCATATCCCCCCTTAACCTTCTCTTTTCTAAGCTGAAGAGCCCTTACCTTTTAAGCTTTTCCTCATAGAGATATCCTTCCATCCCCTTTACCATTTTGGTGGCTCTTCTCTGCACCATTTCCAACTCTGCTATGTCCTTTTTAAGATATGGTGACTAGAACTGCACACAATATTCAAGTTGTGGTTGCACAATGAAGCGATACAGAGGTATTATAATATCCTTTGGTTTATTCTCCATTTCTTTCCTTATGATTCCTAGCATTCTATTTGCTTTCTTGGCCGCTGCTGCACACTGGACAAAGGGTTATCCATGATGACGCCTAAATCCTTTTCCTGGGTGGTGATTCCTAATGTGGAATTTACATTGTGTAACTGTAGTTTGGGGTGTTCTTCCTAAAGAGCATAACTTTTTCCATTAAATTTCATCCACCATTTGGACTCCTAGTGCCCGATATTGAGTTGGACAGGCTATGCATCCCAAAGGTGCATAACCCTGCCCGTCAACTCTTAACCACGGATAGTCAATACCAGGGTCATATACAGCCCTGACATTGAATATCCGGGGATCACTACACATGCCGGAAGCCACAGTAACTAACCAAGCAGAAGCGATATTGCAAGCTGCCTGGTTAGCTCCTGTGCCTTAAAGATAGGCAAGGGTTTTCATTGTCTATCCTTTTGGCGCAGATCGCTAACTGGGCAGCATGCAATATCGCTGCTGCCTGGTTATTGCTTATAGCTGCCCCTGCTCCACCCTGGAATACCCCGACACACCCCGATGCTAACAGGATAGCATAGGGTGCATAGGGGAAGTAGAAGGGGATATTCAGTGGCACTAACCATGTAACTGCAGTTAAATATCACCATTTAAGGCATTTACATGGTTTGCTGGGCTGTAAACTGTGGAAATGCCTTTCACAAATCAGGCCCCTAGTCTCTCAATTTTTCAAGGTCCTCTTACGATTTTTCGCAATCCTCTAGTGTTTTATCAACTTTGAATAATGTTGTGACATCTACAAATTTGATCACCTCACTCCTTGTTCACATTTCCAAGTCATTAATTAATGTTAAAAAACAGTGGGCTTCGGTATTTAATTAACAATATGTACATGTCTAGGGTTGCAGAATTCCTCAAATGCATATGTACAGTAAGTGCCATCATTTGTATGTGCATATTGTGAGATGTATGCTGTTAGATTTCTTTCATAGTCGTTTTCCACTTGTATGTTTTGTGAAATGGCCCCTCCCACTCTACTTGGATTATATATTCCTGTGTGGGCCTGCACGTCCTTCTCTGTATTTTAGAGTGGCTCTTCTTCTAGCAGAGCAGTTTCTAGAATACCATCAGAACTGAGCATATCCCAGTCTGGATGTCTGAATTCCGATCTGCATATCCTATCTAAAACGTGGCTTCACATGTCCAATTTGGCTTTACCCTCTATTCATTTTTACAGTATGTTTCGTTTTTTGGGCATTCTGTTAGGCCTTTTGATTTGACCAGTTTCAAGAACACTATTTTAGCGATAGTGTGCCCTCTTTTCTTCAAAGAGCAGGCATTTATGAGTTAATTTTTGATTTTTAATTATCCTCTGCAATGCATAGTTCAGATGGGGTGCAGCTCTCAATCAGGTGAAGTGGCAGGAAAAAACAATGTTTTAAAAGTCAGCTCAGCTGCCAGACTCATGAAAGTGCTGTTCTTCATGCTGCAGTGAAATGGGGAGTATTTTTTGAGAGGTGAGACCCATTAATATGCTTTTGGCTTTTTATCCTGAGCAGTTGCTTAAGGGACAGTACTGGTGCCCATTAAAGCCTGCAATTATTCTGCTTACAATTGAAAATTTTTAGAGTGTTCTAGTACCTGTTGTATCTGTGAGCATGCATTTTGATGTGCAAATTATTGGCCCACTTTTATTGCAAATCTCTGTTTAATTTGGCTCTTAGGCATAGGATGGGGAAGACGTGTCCCCCAGAGGAGTCAGCAGTGGCAGGATGTATGCAGCGACAGGAGGACAGAGTAGGAGTGGTGACATGCAGATCAGGCACAGGAGAGGCGAGTGTGAAGAACTGAAATGTGGAAAAGAGTACCAGTTTAGGCTATGGTGTAGCAGCCTGCACAAGAAGACATGACTGCACACAGCCGAAAGAGGCAGATGGATGGGCTGAAGGAAGGATGGCAGCAGAGGAGAGGCTGGTATGGACTGGCAGCACCGATGTGCCATAGGTACCATCCCCACAGTAGTTGTACTATGTGTGAAAATGTGCACCACTGTCACGTGGAAGGCCTTATACCAGACATGGAAGGCCTTATATCTGTCCCAGCCACAGAGCCACCATACAATACCCCAGACAAATGTGCAGATAACAACTGGACAGGTATCGTCCAAACTGGATAAATGGGGAACATAGGGACATGAGGTGATACCTGCAGGTGGCTATCCGAGGGGTAGGATGTGTGTGCCTGTCAGTATACCACTGCATCACATTGGGATACCTTGTACTGAAAAAATTCTAATGTCTGATAAAAAACAGGGACTGTAAGAACTTGCAATCTGCTGAGGCAAAGGAGGGTTAGGTGACCTGCCCAAAGTCAGAAGGAGGTGTGGGCAATCCTTGAAGGGTGTTGCATACATTAAAATGTACAGTAAAACCTTCCAAAGTGTTACAAAAGGAGTACTGGTGGGCCTCAAATCCTGGTCCCAAGCCTGCGCCATGACGATTACATCACACCTCCAAGGGGTTGCCAGTCATTTGCAAAGTGAAAATATATGACCCCCTGCAATGTTCTGTAGCACAGCCAATAAAGCCATGCTCTCAGAAGCGCATGATAGTGAATAGTCTTTTGGCTGGCCCAAATACTGGGCAGAACGCATAACAAACTATAAGGCTGTATGTCTGCCAGTCACAGAGGAGCCCTGACTGTTACAGGCATGAAAATGATCTGAGTAGCACACAGTCACAAAAAGAACAAGTAGGAATCAAACCCCTGTTCCTTGCTTATGGAGACGTTGCATTAACCAATAGGCTACACCTCCAGAAGGCTCTACACAGCAGTGGCTGGATAGAAAGAGACTGCAGGTCACTGCCTAAAACCTCTGCTGTGTGTGCCGGTATAGGTTAGCCCCCTCCAGTACCCATGATGCAGTGCACATGCAGAACAGCAGTCTGTAGCTGATCACCAAATGGAGAATGCACTGATCTATCACCTCAGCTCAGTAAGAGAACCTGACAGTGTGTGATGCAAGCACAGAGCAGCTACAAACCATGCTACTGAGCAGTTTCTGTGGTCACCTTGAGGGTGAGGATGGGTGCCCAGCCCTGGTCCCAGAGCTTGCACAGCTAGAGATGGTCTCTGCTGATTGTACTACAAATCTTTATTATTGCTAGTGTGTGGTAGTTATTGTCTGTAGTGTGTTATGCCAGTCACTTTGTTTACTGCAGAATTCTAGTATGTTGTAGGTGGTCTGCTGCTGTCAGAGAACTTCCTAGAACAGCATATATCAGTGCCCAGTGGTATAGTAGCAGGTGCTATTGCATGTTAACTGCTGTAGTGTCCAGGCTTGCATGGTTTTGTCCTAATAACAGTGAGCAGTGCAGAACCAGCTCCTTTCCTAACCATCTGAAACTACCAAACCACCACAGCAAGCACAGTTAGATTGCACCTGCTGCTCTACCACAGTGTTGTCTCAGCTATGCACATACCAAATGTGATCAAGCTGCTGGTCAGCACACACTGCATATGCACAGGGTGAGTATGTATACCCTGGTTTGGGACAAACTGCATAGACACCCAGCATGTGGCACAGTGATTGGCCTCCCAGGAAAGGGAGTGCACCCACATCACTGGAATAGCATACTATGTAAGTGCTATTTGGGCACATAGCTGTGTCATGGTCAGAGTGAGAGTGTGCTCACAGCGTGAACTGCTGTGGTCACCCAGGCCATGCATGTGGCAGACAGGCACTACAAAGTCTCAGCCATTGACCCCACCTCCGATGCAGACAAATCTTGGGCAAACAGCTCTGTTCATGGCCATACCCACAACCCTCTGCTCACTCATCATGCACATTTGCAGACTAATTCTGGGATCCGCCTAGGCAATGTGAGGCACAGTGCAGTGCAGAAGGCCACAGAACTCTGGAGAGAGAGAGACAGACATACACACACTCTCTCTCTCTCACACACTCACTCGCTCTCTTACTCAGTCACTCACTCACATTGCCATGCAAAAGTGGGGATGGTTGGCATTCCTGCCTGCCACTTTGGCCTCCATATCAACTCAAGCATTGTTAACGTGTGCTCATTATGCAAGCGCTAGTAGCGCCCTCTGACATTAATGGCCGCTCAGTATGCTGGTGCTATCAGGCTGACTTTCCATGCAGCTGTGGATAGTGGAGTTTATCTGTGTGGCTGATTGGTATCTGTACCCTTGCTGGCCAATTCATTCAGGATTGCACATGCCGGTGCTGTGACCCTCCACTCATATATACAATGGCTTTGTGTGTTGAGCCACAGAGCTGCCATATGGATATACCAGTCCCTGGGGCTGACATGTTACCCATTAGGCAGACCTGGGCACATGTTGTGATATGATCTGCACACAGGACCATGACATGGGTCTTGTCTGCTGCAGGCAGGTGCCGCTGAACCTGCCCCTGATACCCCCCACACCATGCTACCATGCCAACATGCTATCGGTTTAGGTGGTGCACAGTACCAACCGGTCCACCATGTGGCTTTGGCAGATGCCTAGGGCACTAGATCCAGATGAGTGGGGCAGAGACTCACATTGATGGACACACCATCCCCCAAACAATTGCTGCTGCCAGAACCCCATCACTGCCTGCTTCTGATACATCTTGGGGGGAGGCAGGCAATGCATCTGTGGTATTCCCCGGGCACCCACATTTTTCAGCACCCTGTAGTGCTACAGCTTCTGGCCTATCATCCTCTTCCTCTGGCTTCAGTGGTGGGGAGGGGGGGGGAGCTGGCCAGGGTCCCTGCCTAGGATGCCAGGAAATCTTGGCATCACTTTTCCAAAGCAGCAGCATGTCTGTGTGCTGCCAATGTCAATGTGGGATCATGACAGACATCACTGATGTGCCACCTGGGCAGCTGCCTGGTCTGCCTTGCACCTCAGAAACCTCCACTGCATGACCGACATATTACCTCCTTTGCCCCATTTGTTCCATCAATATGGTGCCCTTTCATACTTGGGCACTATGCTGTTGCTGCTAATGAAGCACTACTATCACCTTCTTGGGCTCCCCTGTCTGTGCATCATATTACAGACATTTAAATAGGCTCTCTCCCCTCAAAATACACCCTTCCTATGAGGATTTTTTTTTAATTTAATTTTATCTTTATACATTTACAAATAAGAAAACAAGGATTACATACTTGTTAAGAAAATAAAGAATGAAGGAAGAAAGGGGGAAAACCAACCCCCACAAAAGCAAAAACAATACCAATCAAAATATATAATTCTTTCACTAGCCCACAAGGTATGAGAAGGCCTAGACAGTAAACAAAGGAAAATGTCTAAGGAAATAAGGCACAAAAACTGATGCAGACAAACTACTATGCAAAACCACTACCCCTACTCCAAGGGGAAGATCGAAGATACATTAGGTTACTGCGAGGACTCCCCACCTTTCCCCACGATAAGCTGTGTTAAATGAGCAGGTTCAAAAAAGGTATAGTTTACCCCCCCCCCCCCTATATTTAATTAGACATTTGCATAGGTAACGTAAAAAAAATACCCCCCCCCCCCCCAGTTGTAAAATCTTAGGGCGAAGAAAAAGAAATGGTTGACGACGCTTCTGGGTGGACTTAGAAATGTCTGGAAACATCCTAACCAAATCCTCCATAAAGGATTGATTCCAGACACAAAAATACAGCTTCAATAACCAGTCCCGATCAGGCTCCAGGGCCAAGGTCAATAACAATGTTGCTCGAGGAATAGACTCAGAACCATAAGTTTCCAAGAAACCAGTTAAGTCCAAAGAATCCATTGGGGGGAATGAGCAGGTGAAGAAGCACCATGGGCTTTGTGCTTAGCTGTAGGTAGATAAAAAATCCTCGCCAAGGGTGGTATAGACTTAGATGGAATCTTAAGAACAGAGGTTAAATACGAATTAAACAACTCCTTCGTCTGAACTGATGGAATACGAGGAAAATTAAGTAAGAGCAGGTTCTTCTTGCAAACAGCATTTTCCAAAGCTCTAATTTTCCATTAATGCTAGTCAAATCTTTAATAATAGTACCAGAAAAAGTCATAGGGGTATGTTTACTAAACTCCGGCAATGTTACCCGTGTTAAGTTCCACGGTAGTGTTACGGATGCCCATATAAAGGCGTGGATGTTGCATCATTACGGCAAGCCGTGTCAGGTAACGCGCGTTGCAAGGTGCCTTCTAAGGCATCTTACTTATAAGGCACCTTACAAGGCCTTATAAGGTGCCTTATAAATTGCCTTGTTAGGTGCCTTATAAGGTGCCCTTACAAGGAACAGTAAAGGTGCCTTCTAATGTGCCTTATAAAATGCCCTCTAAGGTACCTTGTAATGTGCCTTGTAAGGTGCCTCATAAGGTGCTTTGTAAGGAGCCCTTTAGGGTTCCTTAGGCTAAACACCATATTAGTCACCTCTGGACAAGGCACCCTGGGTTATGGAACCATAGGTTAAGGTGGCCTAACAAGGTTACGGTGCCCTAGGTTAGTGTGCCCTAAGGGCTGCAAGGTGCTTCAGGATGACATGCATGACCTGTGAGGCATAGAAACAGATGTAGCCCTAACACTAGATAGAACACCGAGGAAAGGCGGGAGAGCTGGGAGCTATTGGACCTGCCATATGTGCGGGCATCCCATGTGGCTGCCAGTACTGTTGACAAACATGTTTGGGGCAACTGTACCACAGCACAGGGTGTTGGCAATGTAAAGTACTGGAAAGACAGTGGGTGGTAGATGATGGGAATACGTGTCCCCCAGTGGAGGCGGAGGTGGCAGAATAGTTACAATGATGGGTAGACAGAGGAGTGGTGGTGCTATGCAGATCCGGCACAGGCAAGGCAAGCATGAAGAGACACAATGCAGAAAATGGTAGCAGTGCAGGACATGGGGTGGCAGCCTGCACAGGCAGACAGTACTCTACACAGCTGACAGGCGCAGATAGACAGACCGAAGGAATGTTGGTAACTGTGGCGAGGGTATTTTGGGCTGGCAGCACAGATCTGCAAAAATGTGCCTGTTACAGGAACGCAAACTATTTGAGTAGGATGGGCATGAAAGGAGGGAACAATGAGGAATTGAACTCATGACCACTGCAGAGAACATCAGTGTACTAACCAGTAGGCTATACCTCAATGGCTAATCTCACAGAAATGGCTGGGTACAGAAGGACTGCAGGTCACTCTGAGTGCCAGGATAGGGTAACCCCACCAGTGCCCATGATGCAATGCACATGCTGAATAGCTGTCTACAGCTGATCACCAAATGGGGTCTGCACCTCTCCGGTACCTCAGCTTGGAAAGACGAACTGACATTGTGTGATACTGGCACAGAGTAGCTATAGACCATGCCATTGTGCAGGTTCTGTGTTCACCCTGAGGGATAGGATGGGTGTCCAGCACTAGGTCCGCAGTACCTGTGGTACTAGAGATAGGTCCTGCTGTACATCTCCATTGCTACCAGTGTGTGACAGGTGCTCCTTGCAGTACATCTGAAGGTAATTTGGTGTCTGTCTGTATTTCACAGTCCCATGTGGTTCTCTGGGACCAAACAACACCCAGATTAGTGCATACCCAGCGTTAGGGTCTGGCTGACATGGGCACCTGCTATCAGGGCAGAGGGGTTTTATAGACTTGCATGAGGTTTGTTTAGCAGTGCCTCTTCAGATCAATGTGGTATACACTGTATGCCCCAAAGGGCCCACAATCATCCTTTTTCCGGGGTCCGGAGCCGGATGTAAGCAGTACGGCGGGGGTGGGGTACCCCCACCCGGACAATCCCTCGGCTTTTGCTAATAATATGGCGAAGCCGGATGAGGGAGGGCGAGGCAATTTTGTCGGGGCCTGTACCCGGGGGAAGCGGCAGCGGCGTCACCTTGCTAAATAACATGGCGGGTGGTGGCTCGCACTGCTGGTGGGGGGGGGGGGGAGATGTTAATTTGTTACTTGAAAGTTGTGATTGTTGTAAGTTAATTAAAGCTGCGACCAGTTCAATTCCAAATGATGTGTAATGGTTTTCTTTGAAGGTTTAAGTGTGCCTATTAAAAGCAACCTCTAAACTGCTGGTATAAGACAGCCCTCCAGGGTTGGTGAGCCAGAGCCATACATGTGACTGGGGCAGTGGCAGACCAGTAGTAATGCTTGGGTTAGGTCTAGAAAACCTCAACTGCCTCATACCATGGTCTGCCATTCACTAGCAAATGGCACAGTCAAACTGCACCTGAAGCATCCTGAAAGGTGCTCCAACCATACACAGACTAACTACAGACAGTCCACTAGCCAGTCCATAGTGTATGCTCATAGAGAAACTATGCATACCAAGCAAGTAGTTCAGTGATTGGGCCCCAGCACTAAGAACACACAGTTATCACGGGAGACAGATAGTGTAGAGCGCTATGTAGGAACCTAGACATGCCATGGTCACTGCTCAGTCAGAGTGAGAGTGTCCTCCCAACATGACATGCTGTTGCCACCCTGTCCATGCAGGAGGTGGTCTGGCACTACAGTGTCCCAGCCATTGTCCCGCACCCTGTGAAGATGCATCCTGGCCAATCCGCCCTGTCTGGGCCATACCCATAATACCTTGCTCCTCATTATGCACATATTCAGGCTAACACTGGTAACAGTGGGACATTGTGGGCCCAGTGAGGTGTGGGCAGCCACAAAACAATGGATAGACATACACACACACTCCTATTGCAGCATTGTGCAAAGATAGGGGTGGTTGGCATCCCTGCCTGCCACACTGGTCCTGATCACAGTGCCGACATTGATAACCTTGCAGGAGGTAGTAGTAGTGCTCTGGTGATAACTGCAGCTCCATGCTGGAGCCAACAGCCTGCCTCTCCATGGAGCTTTTGATTGTGGGGCCTGTGTGAGTGGGTGTTTGTACCCCTGTTCGCTGCTGCTTTGGGCTTTGCACATGTTGCTGTTGTACCTGCATTGTAGGGTAAAAGATAGGGACATGCTCTGCAGGATCCACAGCTTGGAGTTGAACCTGTGACTTTCTGCTTCTGGACACACTGGCTATGTGTACTGCACCACACTGTTGCCATGGATGCACAGTAGTCCCTGGAGATACCTGGACTTTTCCTCAGCCAGACCTTGTATGTTGCACTGTATACCACGTACTGGTCCAGGGCATGTCCTAGGTCCACTGCAGGAAGGTGCCACTGCCCCCTCCAGCATGAGCACCCCCCCCCCCCTCCATGCTGACATGACCATATGCTGTCGGTGCTGGTAGTGCGCAGTCCCAGGCCATCCACTGTGTGAGTAAGGGTCGCCTAGGGAGCGAGGTGTGGGGTGGGGAGGCATACCTGGGCATCCTCACATCCCCCCATCACTGCCTACCAATATTATGTCCCTTCCACTTGGGGGAGGTTTGGCTGGGGGATGTCAGGTCAGCGCCCTGGCAACTGTTAGCTAGGGTGGACGAGGTAGATGTAGGTGGATTGTGTTTGGCCTTTGTCAGCTGCTGTCCTGCTGATTTCCAGTTGCTATGTTCCTATGTGCCACCTAGGCAACTGCCTAGTCTACCCTGTGCCCCAGCTTCCCACACTACATGTCCCACCTGCAGCCCCCATGCCCCATTTGCACCATCGCCATAGTGGCCTTTCATACTTGAGCACTATGCTGTTGCTGCAGATGGAGCACTACTATCACTTTTCTTGGGCTCCCTGATTATGTTGTACATTGCTGATGCTTAAATGGCTTCACCCTCCTGCAAATGTGCCTTTAATGACAGGTTTTCAGTCCTGGTAATGTTCGGCCCTTCATTTCCCCGCACTAGTGTAAAAGGAGCCTCTCCCCACCCACTCCACGCCCATTGACCCCTTCTCTCCGCCCTCTCCTCACCCTCTGCGGGATTTACCGCAGCCAGTGCCATTAACGAGCATTAAGTAACGTTACCGCAGTTTAGTAAACATACCCCATAGTGTCCACAATTTGTTGCTCTAACTTAGTTACTCTAGAAGCCACCTGGACAAGATCTTGTTTTTGTAGATTCACAGCCTGAACAGTACTGGTTATAGCATCATGGAAAGTCTTAAACTGCAAAGACAAAGAGTCTTCCACTGCTTGCAGCCCTTCCCAGAGAGCATCGAGAGTAACCACAGCCGGACGCACCAAAAGTGTTTTACCTTGCGCTACCTCGGTCGAAGATAACAGTTCAGCAGGGGAAACTCCTCCCATGTCCGCAGGAGCTGGAGAATTCACAATCGCAGCAGCCACACTCTAACTCTCCAGTCAACTTCATAGTGCCAGAAGACATCGGTGATAGCCCCTCCTCAGTGACTGATGATTCAGACATTACAGCTCCAACTCAAGGGAGTCCTCCTGAAGATGAACCACTGTCGCCGGCTGAGGCCTGGACTGGAGGAGCTCACAGATCCAGGCTCAGCGTGACCTGAAGCTCAGAGGGGTGAAGAGAGCCATCTTCCGCTCCTGACACCCCCAGCAAGCTCAATGGCTCCGGATCAACAGCCACGCCAGCAGGCCTCATGAAAACATCCAGAGGACCCTTAGCCACCTCTGCACTCCTCGGCAGCTCCCACACCTTTGCCTTACGTTTGCACAGCATAGCAAAGCTACAAGAGGAAAACTCAACACCAAAGGTATGGATTAAGAGGAGAGCCGGCTAACATGCATCCGCCATCTTGGCCTCCCACTTTGGTCTTTATTAAATAAGATGTACCTCCCATGAGGTTTTACTTGGAGTTAGGGTTCCCACCATTAAAAGGCTTTAACACACGTTAGCGCAACAGGTGTTAAGGTAACACCTGTTGTTAACATCCACTCTCCACCGCATTAATGCCCTCTCTCCACCTACTGCGCCCTTAATGCTGCAGGAGCCTTTAACGCCCATTAATACAGCTTTTTCACAGCATTAAGGGTGCAAGGGTGCCGATTATTTATTTTATTTAGTTTACACTTATTAGGCGTTAATACGATTAATAGGCGTTAATATCACACTTGCTCCCTTAATGCTCTTTAGTAAACATATCCTTTAGTCTATGTAAGTCATGATCTTTGTATCTGGGACTGTGATTTGATGAGTTTTAGATGCCTTCTACTTGGATAGTAATAAATGCTTGTTATTTTATAAGTATTATGAAGTTATATACACTCCTTATTTGGTTTATCATTCATTTTAGTTCTGTTTGATTTGGGCTGCTTTTTATGTATATTCCCCTGATGTATTTTTTCCTTAGGTTTTTCATTCATTCCAAGTAGGGTAGATATTATCCAACCTTTCCTCTCTTTCATCCTTTCTTTTATTTTTTTTTTCACTTTTTCCCCCTTTTTCTTATTTTTAAATCATCCTTTCTTCCTCATGTTTAATCCCCATGATCAGGTTCCCTTCTGGTGTGACATGAACCTCAGTGCAACCTGAGCTCCTAACACAGGCATTTTGCTGAAAATTGTTGAGCTATCTAAAGACTTTTGTATGGTCCAGAAGTTCTGTTAGATGTGTTGGACTACTCCCCGTGTTCTATTGCCTTGTTTTTAAGGAAGTAGAGTTTGTGTATTGTACTGAATTAAACTGTTCCTGATGGTGTGGATCAGCTGTCACAGATGAGTCTGTGACAGCTGATTCACACTATCAGGCTTGGGGTATTGAGTCTGTGACAGCTGATTCACACTATCAGGCTTGGGGTATTGAGTCTGTGACAGCTGATTCACACTATCAGGCTTGGGGTATTGTAAAGATTAAGGGGTATATTTACTAAACAGCGGTAGCAGCTTCCATGCGATGTCGGCTCCGATATCGCATGGAAGTCGCTACCGCTGCTTAGTAAACATACCCCTAAGAGAAAACTTTAGGATGATGTGCAGGGAATTTTGAAAATGTCTGTATTTGATTTGTAGCTAAAAGGTCCCACAAAACTACCTCTTGCAGTGTCACCGAGGGCTGCCATATCTGTCTCTCTAGCTCCTATGCCTTTCCCCAGCCTGCTGTTAGTTGACAGGAAAAATTACAGGCCCAATTAAAAAGTGAAGGAAATACTTCAGAGGATGTGGCAAGAATTTTACCACTGTACAGTATACTTGCCTAGTCCCTGGCACACTGATTGCCACCATGAGAGAGATATTAAAGAAAAGCACACAACCTAGTCTATACAAGAAGTCTATTTATTTTCATTTCAATGTTTCCCATCCAATCAAGTTAATTTTGGGTTAACAGTATTCTTGGACTTAACCTGTACAGTAGGAAGAATGTGATTCTGGCTCTCTAGATGCTACAGAAATGACAATGCACTGATGGAGATAAAAAGCCGAGTGCAGTGAGCCCCATAATTGATATAGTAATGTCTCTGACCTTTTCCAACTCTGAGGCTGTTGTCTAATATTGTTTGGACATCTTGAACAAAATGTTATGTTAAGACAGAAAACAAAGGGGCATGTTTACCAAATGTCATTAAAGCAGCATCTGTAACATTAACGCGCGTTAACGTTGCTTTAGGTAACAACGCGCGTTAACATTAAATTAGGTAACGTTAATGTGCGTTAACGTTACCGACAGCGGTAAATGTCCCAGAGGGCGGGGAGATGGTGGAGAGTAGGAGTCAATGGGCAGGGAGTGTGTGGGGAGAAACCCCTGCTACACTAACGCTGTAATATTAACGCCAGGATTTTACCGCCAGTGAAAACCTGCACTTTTGTAGGAGAGAGAGACCATCTCAGTGTCAGCAATGTACAGCACAGACAAGAAGCCCATGAAAAGTGATAGTAGTGCTCCATTTGCAGCAACAGCATAGTGCCCAAGCAGGAAAGGGCACTATGGTGATGGTGCAAAGGGGGCAAAGGGGGATGCAGGTGGGTCATGCAGTGGGGGCAGCTGGGGCACAGGGCAGACTAGGCAGTGACTTAGGTGTCACATAGGAACACAGAAATTGAAAAACAGCAAGACAACATCTGACCAAGGTCGAACATGCCCAGTATTCTGTGTTCCACAGTGTCCCATCCAGGGGACACATACCCAGCAGGTACCCCAAACATCACACAGGAACCATTACACACCTTCCCCAGGAAACGTCCCAAACTGCTTTTAAACCCCAAACTGCTTTTAAACCCAGCAAAACAACTACCCTTTTACTACAGCCGCTGATAAGGTAGTACAGGGTTAGACCACGCGTCATCTGAAACATATTTACACCCAGTAGTCCAAACTGGGTAAACTGTAGCCACATTGAATGCCCCCTAGCCTGTTCACAGTCTGCTGGCATGAAACAATCTATCTACGTTTACTTGGTCCACTCTAGCCAATAGTCTCTAGACCTCCAACCTGACACCTCCCAGCCATCTTTCCCCCAGGCGGAAAGGATATAACATTGTCAGACAGTGATGGGGGATGTGCAGATGTCCATGTATGCCCCCCATCCCAAACCCCATACCCTAGGCACCCGCCTACCTGCACATTGGAAGGCCTGGGACTGTGCACTGCCAACACCGACAGCACATGGGTATGTCAGCATGGCGGGAAGGAGGGATTGGTGGTGGAGATGCCAGTGGTACCTGCCTGCAGCAGACCAAGGCTATGCCCTGTTCCAGTGCACCATGTGGAGTGCAACATGTCAAGGTCTGTTAGATGTGAAACATGTTGGCTCCAGGGACAGAGGTGTTTATGTGGCAGCACTGTCATACACTGCACACAGTTGGTGTGCTGCAGCATAGAGGGTCACTGGTTTGGATCCCAGCTGTGGATCCTTTAGTACATGTGCCAACTTTTTACCCCACATTGTGGATATACCACCAACATGTCTGCTTTACCATCTGCCACATAGGATGCCCGCAGATATGGCAGGTCCATCAGCTAGCACCTCTCTTTCCTTCCATCACCTGTTTATTGCCTTTCCTTGGTGCTCTATCCAGAGTTAGGGTTATAGCTGTTTTTATGCCTTACAGTTCATGCTTGTCAACTTAAAGCACTTAAGTTAGGGCACCTTACATTAGGGCACCTTACAGCCCTTAGGATACCTTAAGTTAGGACAGCTTAGGTTAAGGCACCTTAACGTCTTTAGGGCGCCTTAACTTAAAGCACCTGTGATCCAGATTGGCCACCTCTGGAAATAATAATAGGCTACATGAACCTCTGATCTGAATCAATATAGAAATACCTATGTCTTTATGTTCAGTTAGGTGCAAGAGTATGCAGACTGAAGGAAAAGAAACTGAACCATGTGGAAGCAATAGGGGTCCAATGGTAGCCAGAACCAGAGGGAACAAAAGAAGGAAAATAAATGGCACTGCATACAGCCGAACATAGTAAACTGCTCTGTGCCACACTGCATCCCAACAAGAGGTGTGACACTACCTGTGTGCCTGACGTAGCAGGGTGCACAGGATGCAGATGTACAGTGATGCACAAAGGAGGAACATGTATAAGACAGGCATGAGAAACGACAGGCAGTTCCAGGGAAACGGGACCAAAAGATACATATGGCCACAGTGACGGAGGCAACTACATTGCCTCCTTGGTGCCCACGAGTGTGCTATAATTGGTGAGCACCACCTCAATGAGGAGGGCCTGCTCCCTTTCGATGAGGTTCCTCTTTTGCAAGGACACCTTTGGAGCCATTTACATATGAAAGCACCTGTATTGATGTCTGGTTTGCAGACAATAGTATGGCATTCCCAGAGGCGTGTTCATGCCAGAGTTACACGTTTTGTAGCAGTTAGATGTACAGCGACATAGATATCTATGTTTCCAGAATACCGAACACGTTTATACATCCCAAAACATGTGTGTGTTCACCTTCTGTGGAACACATCTAATGCTGGAGTGGAGGAGTGGCCTAGTGCTTGGGGAAAAGTACTTCAGGCCAGAGGGTCAGGAGTTCAAATCCCACTAGAGGACAGTACCTTGGGCTGGAAGAACTGGGGTTTCTAGTCCCACAGGTGCTCCTTGTGGTCTTGGGCAAGCCACTTAACCCTCCATAGCCCATGTTCCCTGTAAAAAATAGCTATCTCCAAGTTATAATGCCCTGTTCAATGTAATTTCAGTTTGTTCAATGTAAACCACCTTGATATCATGAAAGGCAGTATATAAGAAATGTTAAATAAATAAATAATGCTGGGAAGGTTTTCTATGCCCATGTTCAATGAGTCTTGGTGTCGTGGTTATGGAAACAGTTCCTTTTGGGCTCTAGGCAAATGACATCATGATATTTCTCACCAATGTCTTTATTTGGACAGCTATGAATCAGCTGTTGCTAAATATATAAAATGCATAAGTTCAGTTGTTACTCTGTGTCATTAGTGTTACCTAAACATCTGATAGCAAATAAATACATAGTTCTCATTCATAGGGCCACCAAAATGACCCTGCTGTGTAGCTCAAGGCATAACATTTCTTTTCTTTATTTCCTCACATATTAGTTGTTATATACCGCTTTGTCCTGGTAATCAGAGTAGTTTACAGATAGCATTGTAACTACTGCACAAGGCAGTTTACAAGGAACAATTATAGAACAGTTTAAAAGGAACAAGTATGTAACAACTGTACAACTAACAAACGATGACTTACAATAGATATTTAACAATAACAAAGAAGTGCAGAACAATTTACAGGAGGTATTAACATTAGTGGTCTGGGTGATATCCTGGAGTAATGTGAGCCAAGTGCATGGAGACAGGAAGTGATTGATGAGTATGGTGAAATGTTGATAGGACAATGTATGGGGTCTTTGGTGGCTGATCACATTGATAGTAGTCTGTAAAGATGAATGTTTTGAGATGTCTGAATTGAGTTACGTCTTTGATTTCTCTTAGAGTGTTAGAAAGACTATTCCATAGGGTAGGGGAATAGAGTGAGAATGCCCTATTGGTTGTAGATTGGTTTAGTTTTCTGGCATTAATAGGAGTGGACAGCATGTTTATCAGGTTGTCTCTTTTTATTCATATGTGTTGTCAAATATTTATCAGTCTGAGGTATGTTGGTGCTATGTTGTTTATTGTTTTAAAAAATGATCATGACAGCTTTGAATTAGATTCTTTGAAGTATCTTGGGCCAGTGGAGCTGAAACAGAATGGGTGTTATGTGATCAGATATATTGTCTTTCATAATTGTGTGCGCAACTGTGTTTAGAGCAAGTTGTAGGGGCTTTACGGTTTTCTTTGGGAGACCATGGAGAATGCTGTTACTGTAGTGAAAATGGGGGCTTATGAGCTACAGAATGGACATCCATGGGGGAGAGCAGTGGTCTCAGATGCTGAATCATTCTGACTTTATTGTAAACTGTGCATGTGTTTGTGTTTGTGAAGTCCAGGTTTTGATCAAGGTATATTTATTTATTTATTTAGCTGTATTTATATCCCGCTTTTCACTGGGTCAAAGCGGTCAATTGGGAGATACATTTAACACAAGGGGATATGACACACATACGCTAATACTTACAGGGAACATGGGCAATGGAGGGTTAAGTGGCTTGCCCAAGACCACAAGGAGTGCCTATAGGACTAGAAATCCCAGTCCCTCCGGCCTGAGATTGCTGTCCCCAGGTGGGACTTGAACCCCTGGCCCTCCGGCCTGAAGTACCTTGTCCTAACCACTAGGCCACTTGCTCCCAAGGTTTTGTCTTTTTGTATTTCAAGTGAGGCATTGTTTATGTGTAGTGAACTAGGGGGTTTGAAAGTTTCATTCCTAGCACTAATGAGTTTTTCTGTTTTCTTCAAGTTAACTGAGTTGAGCCATTGAGAGACATCGTTGAAACAGCTGGTAATCTTTGTGTAGTTAGGATCTCTGGTGTCAAAGGTGGTGAATAGCATTATATCGTCTGCTGTCACAAGGTAAACCCAGGGGACCCAGAAGAAATGGAGATTAGCGGAGAAAATCAGGCAGAACCTGATGAGGTAAACAAAAACATGTCAAATAGTTGCTATGAGCGACCACAACACACGTGGGAAAAGGGTAAAAAGACACACCCAGCCAGCATGAGAATGGAGGTTGATTTACCTGATAGGGATCAGCTGAGAAGGGGTGGAACCCGGGGACAGATACATAAGGCACACTCACAAGCAGTGAGGGAGAGTGAGCACGGACAGAGGTGGAAGCAACAACCTCAGTCGTGGGAACGGAGGGAAAGAGAAAGAAACACTATAAGCCAATCTCATCTCCAGGACCAAAGTTGGTGGAAGGAAGGAAATGAGAGAGAGTGTCAGCAACATATACCAGAGGACAGCTTGAATGAGTCTCAGGACTATGTGAGTACGTGTGGAGATCAGCTGTTGAACACAGAGTGTGTGTGTGAAAGCCAGAAGAGAAGAGGGAGGAACCCTGTTGCAGGAAGCAAGGCATTCAAAGTGGAACAGGACTGTTTTACACCCGAATGGGCTAAGTCCAGGATTGATAGAAGAAGCCAGCCTAGAGCAGAGATAAAGGGAAAAGGAAACAACTTCTTTCCTTGTACGGGCAGTTACAAGAGAAAGGAAGGTCTCTTACCTTATAATTCTGCTAGCAACTTTAAATGCTCAGACTTCTCTCGAGTGCCGTTGTCAGCACTGAAAACTCCCACAGCTGTATCAGAGGAATTAGCCTTTAACCCATTCAAGGCAGGACCCAAGCTGTTTGACTCTAATACCAGTGTTTATGGGCAGTTACCTCATAGCTTTACACAGGAGGAGTGCTCTTACAAGCCATTATCCAGAGTATACGGTAATACCCAGCAGTGTTTTAGCCTAAAGCCAGGAAGCAGTCACGTAGCTGACGTGATTAACCAGAGTGAGCTCGGCAGGACAGCTGCTACAGAAAACGTAGGTACAAATGGTTATCCTTTAATGCCACATGATATTTCTAATGTACCAGATAACACTGAACCCATGGAATGCTCGTTAGTGACAACTGAAGAGGAAGAGTTTTCATTGAGATAAGAAAATATATGTACAAGGAAGGTTTAAACAGCAACACAGTAACTGGCAGAAGTTGCTTGGTTTAAAGTGAATCCTGATTGATTTATATCAGCAAAAGAAAAGGATTAAGTGCTCATGAAGAGAACTGTTTTTCTTTTGTTAAAAAGTTAAAGCTGAGGAAAGCACTTTTTGTTCAATGTTTGCTTCTGTTATTTGCCAGAGTGGCTTTTGATTATTTTGTTCTTCAAGAAAAAGAATACCTCATTGGACGGGGGAATAAAGCCCTTGATTTAAAGTGTGAACTGTGTGTTTGAGTGATTACAAGAAAACGGTACAACTACCACCCACAGAGGGCCAGGCAGGGCTATCTATAGCATATAGAAAGCCAAGAAAAGGTATTAAGCCATAATACCAGTCTCCACCGGAGGGGCCCGATGAGGGTGTGACATAAAAATGGCGTAGGAGTGAGGATATTTTTTTTTTGGGGGGGCAAAATATTTTTGGAACAGAAGAAACAAAAAGACATTGCCCAAAGGAAAGGAGAATATTGGCATCACAAGACAAGTGCAGTGGAATATTCGCTGGCAGGTCGGCCAGAGGACTGGAAAAGACCCTTTTCTCACATGCTTGAGTCTGCCAGGAGACTAAGGTAATAGTAGCCTGTGTAGACTGGGATAGGATATCCTGTGAGGAAAGAGGGGGCGCTCTAGTTTAGAGTAAAGTCCTGTATAAAAGATACCGCACTTGGTGGGCCTTTCTCTTTTCTTTTCTTACAGGAACAGCGTCTGGAGAAGATGGAACCACAGGACGTGATGTCGTGGATAGCTGAACAGTGGGACAAGCAAGCCCGAATGGTGCAGCATTTACAGGAGCAATACATAGCTTCTGCGAGGGAGCAGCAAAGGCCGCTATTAGAAGCTGTGGACGCTCTGCTGAAAAAAACTGGTGAAGAAGTAACACGTACTACATCAATACCGCAAGTAGAGATGAACACTAACTTTGCTTTGTCTTTGGGACAGTTAAAACCGGAGGACAATCCGGATGATTTTATAGAAGCTTTTGAGAGGATTGCTAGTAATCTTCAATGGCCATCTGAGCAATGGGCAATGCGGTTTGCAATGACCCTAAGCGGTGAAGCTTTGTCTGCATTTAAAGCTATGCCGGCCAGCCTGGCTAATAATTATGTAGAAATTAAAAAGGCTGTAAAAGACAGACTAGGCCTTTCACCTAGGCATTATAGGCGATTGTTTAGAGAGGCACACATGCATATAACTGAAACCCCGAAAGCATTGTATCAAAGGCTTAGGAATCTTGCCTATAAATGGTTAGATCCAGAGGGAAAACCAGTAGAATCAATTCTAGACGAAATTATTCTAGAACAGTTCTTGTTGGCAGTAACCCCAGAGATGAAAACGTTTCTTACGTTACAGAATTGCTCCAATATGGAGGAAGCAACTGGGATGGCTGAAGTATTCAGGGAAGCTAAGAGAACTGATACATCCAGGGTAAACCTTTTAAAAGTAGCAGGTATGGATGAATCAGATGAATGGAAGAGGTATGAAAGAATTAAGGCACCTAGTGGTAATATGGCCAAAGAGGTTTCCTCCACAAACATTAAAAAATGTTACCAGTGTGGAAAGCCTGGACACATTCGAGGAGAATGTAAGGTTAAGACGGCCCTTGTAATAGAAAAGGAGGAACCAATACCTGAGGGATTTGTTCAAATGGTTCGGGTGGAGGGAGTACTGGTCTTAGCTCTACTTGATTCCGGGGCGGATCAAAGTATGATCTCGCAAGATTTTTGGGGTATCATAGAGAAGCATCGGTCATTCCCCTCGAATCAAGTAGAGGGTCAAGTGCGCATACGATGCGTTCATGGAGAAGCGTCCCACTATCCATTGTATGAGGTAGGCATACAGGGTTTAGGGGCCATCCACAAAATGCTGATAGCAGTGGTACCCAACTTACCATATGCGGTTGTCCTTGGGCGGGACTGGCTTCCCTTCTGCCGAGAAATGGAGAAGGATTTACAAGAAATATTGGTCCCTGCAGCCACACCATGTCCCTCAGCAGCTAAGGAAGTACAGGCAGAAGCTATAATAGCTAGTATTCCCAGCCCACTTTTTGGAAAACCACAAAAAGGGGAGTCACAGGCCCGGGAATCGCCTAAGCTAGTAAAGCCAAAGTTTACTCTACAATTTTGTAAAATTACTGAACATGCTAAGGGCCCAAAGAGAGCATCCGCAGTAGCTGCGGGATACGATCTCTTTAGTGCAGAGAACGCGGTAGTGGTTAAAGGTGGGAAGGCATTAATAGACACGGGCATTCAGGTTAAGGTGCCGGAAGGGTGTTACGGCCGCATAGCTCCGAGATCGGGTCTAGCGGTACGGTACTCGATAGATGTGGGTGCGGGAGTTATTGACCCGGATTATCGAGGCCCGGTAAAGGTCCTACTATTTAATTTTGGGGACAAAGATTTCAAAATACATACAGGTGATAGAGTGGCACAGCTAATTTGTGAGCGCGTAGGGTTCCCAATTGTTGAGGAAGTACCCTCCTTATCATCCACAGAAAGAGGGAAGAATGGATTTGGCTCCACGGGGATGCGGGAGGTAAAGAGCTTAACGGCCTTAGGGGAGGAAAGGCTGGAAGAAGATTTAGGACCCCAACTAGCGGATTGGGCTAAAAGACCCTCTCCTAAGGTGGGCACGGACTTAACCCCTCAACAACAACAGGAGTTAATGCGGTTACTAGTAAAATTCTCAGACGTATTAACTACCCTACCCGGAGAAACACATCTTGTAGCCCACGAAATCATCACGACTCCTGGACGGGTTATAAGGCAACGACCATATAGAATGGCCGAGTCTAGAACCCAAGAAGTAATTGCCCAAGTAAAGGAAATGCTCGCTACAGGCATAATAGAGGAGTCCAGGAGCCCATGGTCCAGTCCGATAGTACTGGTACCCAAACCCAACGGAACTTTAAGGTTCTGTATAGACTTCCGACAGCTCAATGACATATCGCAGTTTGATGCGTATCCCATGCCCCGGATAGACGACCTACTAGATCGTTTGGGGCAGGCGAAATACTTAACCACATT
Organism: Ichthyophis bannanicus; assembly: GCA_033557465.1. Taxonomy (NCBI): domain Eukaryota; kingdom Metazoa; phylum Chordata; class Amphibia; order Gymnophiona; family Ichthyophiidae; genus Ichthyophis; species Ichthyophis bannanicus. The sequence continues at coordinate 1,792,118,246 of CM066032.1, read as the reverse complement.
AGACATGAGTAAAGGGTACTGGCAAATCCCATTGACCAGGGATTCGAAACCCAAAACGGCATTTTCTACACCTATTGGACTGTACCAATTTCGGCGAATGCCGTTTGGGTTACAGGGAGCCGCGGCCACGTGCCAACGGCTGGTAGACCAGGTTCTACGTCCACACCATGAATACGCTCTTGCGTACATGGACGACGTAGTAATCTACAGCACAACATGGCCACAACACCTTACTAGGGTTGAGGCGGTTCTCAGAGCTTTCAGAAGGGCAGGCCTCACACTTAATCCGGACAAATGTATGTTCGCCACAGAGGAGGCTAAATATCTAGGCCACATGATCGGACGAGGCGTGGTAAAGCCATTGGCCAGTAAAATAAAAAGTGTGCAGGAATTCCCTAGGCCCAGTACCAAAAAACAAGTGAGGAGTTTTCTAGGATTATTAGGTTATTATCGCCGCTTCATACCTCACTTTGCGGAAGAAAGCTTTCTCTTTACAGAGATGTTAAAGAAAAATGCGCCAAATAAGGTTAGGTGGACTCCCGAGGCAGAGATAGCATTTAGGATCCTTAAAGAGAAATTGTGTAAAGCCCCGATCTTACGAGGCATTGATTTTAACCTGCCCTTTATACTACAAACTGACGCATCAGACACGGGGTTAGGGGCGGTGATGTCCCAGATATTCGAGGGCAGCGAGCATCCTGTGGCCTATCTCAGTAGGAAGCTCTCTCCCGCGGAAAGGAACTATGCTACAATAGAGAGAGAATGCCTGGCTATTAAGTGGGCTATTGAAGCTTTTCGTTTTTATCTCACTGGGAGGCAATTCATATTAATAACTGATCATGCCCCATTAAAATGGCTACATCAGATGAAAAATAACAATGCCAGACTAACCCGGTGGCATTTGGCTCTGCAGGCTTTTCATTTCAAGGTTCAACATCGAGCGGGAAAACTGCATGGTAACGCGGACGCGCTCTCACGAATTACATGCTGTCCACCTGAAATGGCGGCAGCAAGTAATGTTTTAAGGGGGGGAATGTGTCACAAGGTAAACCCAGGGGACCCAGAAGAAATGGAGATTAGCGGAGAAAATCAGGCAGAACCTGATGAGGTAAACAAAAACATGTCAAATAGTTGCTATGAGCGACCACAACACACGTGGGAAAAAGGGTAAAAAGACACACCCAGCCAGCATGAGAATGGAGGTTGATTTACCTGATAGGGATCAGCTGAGAAGGGGTGGAACCCGGGGACAGATACATAAGGCACACTCACAAGCAGTGAGGGAGAGTGAGCACGGACAGAGGTGGAAGCAACAACCTCAGTCGTGGGAACGGAGGGAAAGAGAAAGAAACACTATAAGCCAATCTCATCTCCAGGACCAAAGTTGGTGGAAGGAAGGAAATGAGAGAGAGTGTCAGCAACATATACCAGAGGACAGCTTGAATGAGTCTCAGGACTATGTGAGTACGTGTGGAGATCAGCTGTTGAACACAGAGTGTGTGTGTGAAAGCCAGAAGAGAAGAGGGAGGAACCCTGTTGCAGGAAGCAAGGCATTCAAAGTGGAACAGGACTGTTTTACACCCGAATGGGCTAAGTCCAGGATTGATAGAAGAAGCCAGCCTAGAGCAGAGATAAAGGGAAAAGGAAACAACTTCTTTCCTTGTACGGGCAGTTACAAGAGAAAGGAAGGTCTCTTACCTTATAATTCTGCTAGCAACTTTAAATGCTCAGACTTCTCTCGAGTGCCGTTGTCAGCACTGAAAACTCCCACAGCTGTATCAGAGGATTTAGCCTTTAACCCATTCAAGGCAGGACACAAGCTGTTTGATTCTAATACCAGTGTTTATGGGCAGTTACCTCATAGCTTTACACAGGAGGAGTGCTCTTACAAGCCATTATCCAGAGTATACGGTAATACCCAGCAGTGTTTTAGCCTAAAGCCAGGAAGCAGTCACGTAGCTGACGTGATTAACCAGAGTGAGCTCGGCAGGACAGCTGCTACAGAAAACGTAGGTACAAATGGTTATCCTTTAATGCCACATGATATTTCTAATGTACCAGATAACACTGAACCCATGGAATGCTCGTTAGTGACAACTGAAGAGGAAGAGTTTTCATTGAGATAAGAAAATATATGTACAAGGAAGGTTTAAACAGCAACACAGTAACTGGCAGAAGTTGCTTGGTTTAAAGTGAATCCTGATTGATTTATATCAGCAAAAGAAAAGGATTAAGTGCTCATGAAGAGAACTGTTTTTCTTTTGTTAAAAAGTTAAAGCTGAGGAAAGCACTTTTTGTTCAATGTTTGCTTCTGTTATTTGCCAGAGTGGCTTTTGATTATTTTGTTCTTCAAGAAAAAGAATACCTCATTGGACGGGGGAATAAAGCCCTTGATTTAAAGTGTGAACTGTGTGTTTGAGTGATTACAAGAAAACGGTACAACTACCACCCACAGAGGGCCAGGCAGGGCTATCTATAGCATATAGAAAGCCAAGAAAAGGTATTAAGCCATAATACCAGTCTCCACCGGAGGGGCCCGATGAGGGTGTGACACTGCATACATTCTGTAGTCTAAGTTGTGTGATCAGCTGATATTGCAGATAGGTTGTACATATATATCAAACAGAAGTGCAGATAATGCAGATCCCTGGTGGACACCCTGAGCTTGAGTGAAAGAGTTGTTTTTGATGCAAACTTGTTGGGTGTGATTGGAAAGGTAGTCTTGAAACCATTGTAGAGCAGTACCACCTACAACCAGGTGTTTTAGGCGGTTGATTAGGATGTTGTGGTTTACAGAGTCAAAAGAGGAAGGTATATCTAGGAGAATGAGGATGAAAGCAGTTGTCATGTTGTTGATTCCTGGGGCCTATCTAGAGGAGCTGAGAGAGAGGACAAGATGGTGGGCATGCTCAGAGACAAACTAAGGGGCATGTTTACTAAAAGCCGTACAATTGCGTGCCGCACAATAGCGCACGGAAACGCGGCACTCAAACGCTCAGAAACGCTCTTAAACGCCCCGCACAAGTGCGCGTGGGCCCCGCACAATTGCGCGCCGCACTAACGTGCCCCGCACAAGTACCCGGCCCGCAAATGTCCGATAGAGGCGTGGAAAGGCATTCTGAGGGCGGAGGAAGGCTCCCGAGGGGCGGAGAGACGGGGTCAATGGGCGGGGAAGGGGAGGGGAGAGGCTCCCCGCACAGTATCGGGGACGAATTTGCAGGTTAAAAATAGCGCGGGTGAAACACTCACGGTAGAGGGCATTTAAAGGGAAGAGAAACCATTTCCGTCAGCAATGTACAGGGAAACCGGGGAAACCTGCAAAACGTGAGCAGTGTGATACATGTGCACAGAACAAAAGTGCAAATAAAGATAGAAAAAGACCCAAACAAACATATTAAAAATAGGAAGTCAGCTGGGGAACCCTGATATTAATGGGCAAACATAAGAAACACCCAGGAAAGCTCCAAAGAAATGAAATGAAGTATGGAAGGGGCTACGGAGCGGAGACCCTTCCAAAAACCATTTCCTTTGTTCTGAGCCTTCCTGGGAGTGTTTGCTATGGTTGCCCATTAATATCACTGTTGCCCAGCTTGGTTATATTTATCCCCAGTTCGTCGTGGTCGGTTGAGGGGTTTATTTGCACTTTTGTCACCAGACAAGGTGACTGAGCCCACAGTACAAATGTGCAGAGCAGGGTTTTTGACTCCTTTGGTCAGGTTTCCCACCCCCAGGGACTGCACTATCACTGTGGCCACAGTGTGGTGCAGTAGACAGAGGCAGTACCCCTAGGACCAGAGGGTCACAGGTTCAAATCCAAGCTGGGGCTCCTGCCAACCCAGTCCCCATATTTTACCCACCACTAAACAGAGATAGTAAAGACACTCCTTTATTGCAGAGAACATAAGCATGGTTCACACACCCATTTTGTACCCAACACCGCACACACACCATAACAATGGGCATTACCAACAGCCGAGTCCCCCAAATGCAGTCCTGGAGTGCCACAACTCAATCAGGTCATATGCTTTTCCAAGATACGGACATGCCAGCATGTTGGCAGTAGGGTACAGGTGGTGGAGGGGGCAGTGGCTGCTAGCCACAGAAGACAGTGGCCGAGCCATGTGCAGGCTGGCACGTCCACTGCAACATAGGCCCTGTCGGATGTACAGTCATGGACTTCCCAGGGAATTCAGCACATCTGTGGCAACACAGTGGTGCAGTGCACACAGACAGTGTGTGCAGGAGCAAAAGGTCACAGGTTCAAAGCCCAGCTGGGGCTACTGCCATTCCTGTCCACATATTTTCCCCACAACTAAACCATGTTAGTAAGGGCAATCCTTTATTGCTGGGGATATACGCATTGGTCATACGCCTATCTTTTACACCACCAAGCACAGACACCATGACCAGGGGCATTACCTAGAGCAGAGTCTCACAAATGCAGTCCTGGAGGACCACACACCATTCAGGTTCCATGCTGCCACTCATACAAATAACCGTGCTGTATATCTATGCACCACCCCCATGGCATGTAGATGTAGCTCATGCATATTCATGAGGGACAGCAGGAAACCCCAACCAGTGTATTGCAAACCTGGACTGGATTTGGGAACCTCTGCCGTACAGCAGCAGCCAACAGCGACAGACACACCCACACCCACACCCACAGGCCCCATTGGCCAATGCCTCCTGGTGAGGCAGGACATTGGGCCCTGCGTGCATCTCCCAATACCAGCACTTGCATACCTTAGCAATGTCACCCTACACCAGGGTATATGGTACACAGCTCTCAAACGTTTGCTATGAGTACTGGCAGATAGATATCCCTACGTTACGCACAGTCTGCTCTATGAGCTCCATCATAATAATCTATCTGATGTTTGCGGTGTGTGCGTCAGGTCTGGCCCCTGACAGTGTTTACCACCCTAGGGAGGGACCCCCAACGGTATTGCATACCATACCCATGCCTGTACTGTGCCCAGGACTGGTGTGGTGGGCAAGGATTCTGAACCCCTCTATAGTAGCACAATGCTGGCATACGTGTGGGAGTGTGTGTCTGTCTATACAGTGTGTGTTGGCTGCAAACACTGTCCACAGTTTTGGCCTGATGATGTGCATAATGAGCAGCAAGGTACCATGGGTATAGCTCAGACAGGGTGGGCTGGCCAGGATGCATCTGCACAGGGCATAGGGCACTGGCAGGGACATTGTAGTGGCCGTCCACCACCTCCACAGACAGGGTGACCTCTGTATGTGCTGCTGGGCTTTCACTCCACCCTGACTGTGCAGTGATGGCAGCATGGCTAGGCACCCCCATAGTGCTTCATAGCACTTCTCTCATGTGATATATATGGGTCACCTGTTGGGGCCTAGTCACTGATGTATCTGCTTGTGTGTGCTGCCATCCCAGTTGTGGGTGCATGCATTTCCAGTGGGACTAACCAGCAGACTGTTCACAGCTGGTATGTGCCCTGCAGTGGCTGATGGCTTGATGCAGGGGAATATCAGATAGTGGTGGGGTGCATCTTAGCATATCCAGGCCTACTGTCTGTCTGATATTGTGGTCTGGGTGTGTGTGGGGCTGCTTGGACTGCCCTGTAGGGTGTCTGTTCCCCAACAGGACTGGGGTTGATGGTCCACTATTCTGCCATCATTGCAGGGGGGGGGGGGGGGGTGTGTGTATAATGGGGATCAGTTGATAGAGACCCTGCCTGTTTGCCACCCTCAGCTGGGGGGGGGGGGGGGGGGGTGTGTTGGTGGTACATAGCCCACCTAGGGGTCTGTGGGGTTCCCCCTGACTGAGACAGACAGATTACAACTGTTTTGGAGCTCTGCCATGGCCTCTCTCAGCCATGGAGGGTGCTGTGGACCTGGTCCAGGGCGCCTCATCGCACACTCAGGGTGAGCACAGTTCCCGCACAGTGTGACTGTGTGTAGCTACTCTGTGCAAATTAAACACCCGGTCAGTACCTCCTACCAGGCCAAGGTGCTGTGTGGGTGCACACGGACACGTCCCCCTACCAGGCCGGGGAGCTGTTGGGGTGCATTCCCCATCTTGTGTTCATCTGTGGACAGCCGATTTGCATGTGCAGTGCATCATGGGTATGGGTGGCCTAACCCTATCCTGGTTCCCACAGCAGACTGTCTGTGTGGTGACATGCAGGCTCTCTGCAGCCAGCCAGGGGCTTGCTGGCAGCTATATAGCTGTAGCCCAATGGTTACTTCACTGCCTGTGGAGCCAGTGGTAATGGGTTCGAGCCCACAGTGGGGTTATTTGATAGGGTTGTCCAAAGCTTTTTTTAGATTTAATGTACATATGTTGCTGCCATCAAACACACCCTCAGTGTACTGTACCCATAAGGTGCCTCTGAGGGTGCTTTATAGGGCACCCTATAGGGCACCTTATGGTTGCTGTCCATATAAGGTGCACTATACATTATCCTGTGACGCAACATATATGGTGCCCTATAGGGGACATTCAAGGGTGCCTTGGCGGACAGTGAACTTTAACATGTGCCTTATGGGCCGCCTTATGTTAACACGCTTTGTGAGTGCGTTTGCTAGTAGTGATAACTGAAATAAAAATAGATTGCCCCCTACAGCACTCATCCCCATAATACACACTGCCTCAGTGAGCCTTCTTCATTGGGCACTGTGGGGGATTGAACCCCTGATCTCTGCACCATTGGTCAGTGTCTTAACCATTGTGCTGTGGCTCTGTTCCTATGCTTGGGCATCTGCGCACCGCCTTATGCCGCCCAAAATTAATATGCCTCCTAAAGCACTTTTACCCATTACAGTTAATGCCTCAGCCAGCCCTTTTTGTTGTGCACAATGGGGAATTGAACCCATGGCAGCTGCACCCACAGTCAGTGTCTTAACCATTGTACTATGGCTCTGCTCCTTTGTGTGTGCATATCAGGGTGCCACTTAGCCTTCCCACGCACTATTATGCACGGCGCACAATAGTGCGGCGCACAATAGCGCCCCGCGCAAATGTGCGATCGCTTACTCCCGTTTTTTTTCTTTTCTCTGCCTGAACCGCCCACTCCTTATATGGCACAGGCACACTACCGCGGCCCCGCACATTAGGAATGTTTAGTAAACAGACCCCTAAGAGTCAGGCTGAAGGCTGGGGAAGTGGGACCATGTGCAGTGACTTATTGGAGGGACTCATTTGCAAATGTCAAGGGTTGAATTGTGAGACTGAAAAGCAGGGCCATGTGCAAAGAACATGGTCTCTCAATGGTAGGGCCAGCAGTCAACATTAGGCCCATGTGGCATAAGAGATCTGAGAATCCCACCCAGACATTTACTATTAATAGGCTCCATAAAAGTTGTATGAAAAAGTTCCCAAAACCAGTGACAGCAGAAGGCCTATCCTTAGTGACATGACAGGTGCCTTATCCGGTATGGGACTGATTTCATGCAATATATCCGCCTCTACAAAAACACTGCCACTGACATAGTAGGAACAAGGGGTCTATAATGTGACTGCAATGGTATGTGTAATGGGGCCTCAGCCCCAGATGAGGTCCCTCATAGAGACACACTTTATTTGATGTAGACTGCCTGTGCCACTGGGACTGGGGGGTGAGTGGCAGGGCTGGGCAGCTGTGGGCATGCCCCATCAGCACAATTCCATTCCCGCCATCCTGGCCCTCTGTGTGCCCAGTCAGAACCGGACACACAGAGGGAGCCACAATACTGATCCCATGGGGCACGCCTGGCCCCACTGGACCAGACTCGCAAACAGGCCTGTATGTGCAAGCCAGGTCCACAAAGTGGCCCAGCCTGCATGTACAGGCTTTCCCCAGCTAAATTGGTCTGGCTTGTACAATGGAGCTGCGCCATTATATCCAGTTGCCATGACACTGCTGCTCCATTGTATGGCCACAATCCCCAGCCACCAGCGCCTATGACCCTTTACCCAAAGCCTGACCCCTGATCCTACCTCCCTAGGCTAGGGACAGGCTGCACCACTTTATAGCCCCAGGCCTGTGGTCCATTGATGCATCAGGGAACCTATTCCACCTCATAGGTGGACGGCTTTCCCCGTCTACTCTATTGGCCCCAGACATACAGGGCCTGCATTGGAATTGGCCCTGTACATCTGGGGTCAGCAAACACCTATGACCACCTTGACGCCATCCTATCCACCCCTCTGCTCCCCATCTACCATGCGAATAGCAGGGATGGACATCCCAATTTATTTATTTATTTATTATTTAGCTGTATTTATATCCCGCTTTTCACCAGGTCAAGGCGGTCAATTGGGGGATACATTTAACACGAGGGGATATGAGACACATACGCTAATACACTAATACTTACAGGGAACAATGGGCCATCCATCCCCACTATTCAGACCCCAGACTGACCCCCTATGCGGATATACACTCGGACACAGTGTTTCAAATTAACAGTTTTTATTTGAACTATTCACATATCTGGGTGTCCCCAGTAACCCTTCTATGGGCAGACATCCCAGGGGGCCTCATTGCAATGACCAATGTGGGGTCAGGAGCACCTCTGTCAGTCACTCCATGGCCCGTGTGAGGGCCTGGAGGTCACCCCTGATCCCATGTAGATGATCAGCAATGAGCCCTAAGGGCACCTCTGCAGCTTCCCCCTGCCCCCTCTATCCCCCTGCCCCCTCCTATCCCCTCCCCTTCCTCCTGCCCCCTCCTGTCCCCTTCCTCCATGCTTCCCCCCACCTCCACCCACTGGGTGTCCCTAGGTGGCATAGACCTGAGTTCTCCCTCCTCTAGGGGCTCCTCCTCCTCCTCCCCCCACCCATTTTCCTCAGGGCCACTTACCAAGGGTACCCTGGCCAGCCACCATAGCACTTTCTTGCTCCTCCCCCTCAGGGAAGTTGGGCACCTCCATGAGGTCCAGGGTGAATACCTCATCCCCACACACCCCTGATGGAGAGGTGCTGGATAGTACTATGGTGAGTACTATGGTGAGTAGTCCTCTGGTGTAGTGGCAGGGCTCCTTGCTGCAGCTGGTACAGGCTTCTGCTCCTCCTCCTCTCCCTCCTCAGCCACAATCTTGCCATGGCCCTCCTCCTTCTCCTTCTCCTCCTCATCTTCCTCCTCCTCCTTTCTCTGCAGCAGGGGCTGTCTCAAGTGGGATAGCTGTGGAAGGGATGCAGAGAGGCGGCTGTTAGTTTCAGTGGGTGGAAGTGTCCGGATGCCATGTCACCATTGTCAGATGCCTCCCCATGCTCTGTCTGTTGTTGCCCCTGGGATTCCCAGCCACTCTAGCCCTGTGCCATGTTGTATGTCATGGACCCATCCCTGTGCCATTCCCTCAGTCACCTCACTCCCGCTGCAGCTGCTGCCGTAATATCACAGGAGCTGTGGCCTATTATGCCGTATGGTGCGGAAGCACATTCTGTACACTTCCGTCTCCCGCAGGACATGGAACCGTCTGTAGAGGCAAGAAGAAGGTGTCAAACATATGCATGTATTTTTCTCCCCCCAGGTCTGTCACTGCAGCTGCCTGCCTGCTTGCCATAATACCACCTGCATACACTGGACCTTGTCTCATCCTGCTGCCACATTTCCAGTGCTGCCATACCCCAGTCCAGGGCTTGCTCTGGTACCTCAGGCCTCCTCTGTCCTGTGTGCCTGCATTCCTAACTGGCGAGGCCATGGGCTGAGGGGGCCACAGGGACAGTGCTGCCTGCAACATGAGCTGAGATCGGGACCAGAGTGCCAGGCAGGAATGCCAACCATCATCATTGTTGCACAGTGTGTCACTATGTGTATGTGTATGTGTGTGTCTATCCCAGGGGTGGGCACCTCCGGTCCTGGAGGGCCGCAGACCAGTCAGGTTTTCGGGATATCCCTAATGAACATGCATGAGATATATATGCATTAGAGATATCCTGCCAACCTGACTGGTTTGTGGCCCTCCAGGGCTGGATTTGGAGACCCCTGCCTTACACCTCTGTCATTTAAGATCGTGAGTGGGCAAGGTACAGATGTCCTAGACATCGAAAGGGTATATAGAATGTGTCACATTCCTCCTCGATTCTCACCACCACCAAAAAGTTGTCTAATAGACAGTTTTTTGGTGGTGGTGAGAAGTGAGGAGGACTGTGACAAATTCTATCTAACCTTTTTGATGTCTTGGACATCTGCACCTTGTCCACTCACAATCTTAAATGACAGAGGTGTAAGGCAGGGGTCTCCAAATCCAGCCCTGGAGGGCCACAAACCAGTCAGGTTGGCAGGATATCTCTAATGCATATATATCTCATGCATATTCATTAGGGATATCCCGAAAACCTGACTGGTCTGCGGCCCTCCAGGACCAGGTTTGCCCACCCCTGGTCTATCCATTGCTTTGTTGCTTTCTATATCTCACTGAGCCTTGCAGTGCCTATGCCAGGGGTGGCTAACTCCAGTCCTGGTGCACCACAATCCAGCCTGGTTTTTGTGATGTCCCTAATGCATATTCATGAGATATATTTGCATTCACCACTTCCCCTTGTATGCAAACATATCATGGATATTCATTAGGGACATCATGAAAACCAGGCAGGATTGTGGTGCACAGGGACTGGAGCTGGCCACCCCTGGCCTAAACTGTTTCAGGTTAGCCTGCAGATTTGCATGATAAGGAGCAAGGTATTGTGGGTATGGCCTGAAACAGGGCAGATTGGCCAGGATGTATCTGCATCGGGGGTAGGGCAATGGCTGGGACATCATAGTGCGCGACTGTCACCTGCATAGACCGGGTGGCCACAGCATGTCATGCTGAGAGGGCATTCTCACTCTGACCGAGCAGTAACCATGGCATGGCTGTGTATCCACATAGTGCTGTATAGAGTTTATTTTAGTGATGTGGGTGCATGTCCTGTCTAGGGAGTCTGATCACTGAATGCTTGCTGGGTGCACAAGATCACTCTGTTCACATGCAATGTGTACTGACTAGCAGACTATCCACAGTTGTGGGCAGCAGGTGTGGTGGGACTGTGTTTGCTGTGGGTGAACTTTAGACCTAGGTGGTTGGGATGTGAGGTGTTCCAGGCGTACTCCTAGTTATATTGGTAGGGCCATGGTGACAACCCCCATGCACATCAAGATAACTTCTACACCACAACCCTCCCACCTGGGGTAGGTGGCATCAGCATTGTAACACGAGGTATTGACATGCACTGTTCTAGGTGGGTCTCTATCAGACAAGCATAGAGCACAGGGCCAGATGTGACTGACATATCACACTGCAGACAATGCCTGCTACACATTGACAATGCTGGGGGATTCGTAGCAAAAAACATTTCTAGCACTGCATGGTACTGGGACCTGGTGCTGGGAGCCCATCCTCTCCCTCAGGGTGACCGTAGTAACTGCTCTGTGCTTGTATCACACACTGTCAGTGAATCTTACATATCGCCTGAGGTTCTGGTTATGTGCACTCTCCATTTGGGGATCAGCTGTAGACTGCTGTTGGGCATGTGCAATGCATCATGGGTACTGGTGGGGGTTACCCTATGCTGGCACACACAGCAGACGTTCTTGGCAGTGACCTGTAGTCTCTTTGTATCCAGCCATTGCTGTTTAGTGAGTTCTGGCCTACTGGTTAGTGCAATATCTTCACATGCAAGGGACAGCACTCCTGCTGCTGGAGTATCAGCGGCAGGATTTTTAGCAGCACATATTCTCAGCGGTGACTGGGAGCCTGTAGACAGTGGTGGCTTGAGAAGATAGGTGTCCCTTTTTGTGGTTTTTCTAACATGTGTCATGCTCTGAGAGTTTGCAGGGGGCAGCCACTATTGATAATGCTGATTTGGCATCACTATTTAAAAAAACAAACAAACAACTAGTATTATATTAAAGAGGCAATTGGTAGAAGTATTTTAGAGCAGTTGATGTGAGGAGAATTGGGTCTGGTTGATGTGAGGAGGATTGGGTCTGGTTTGAAGATAATTTTTACCACTGCCCCTACCTCCTTGGATCCTGCAGCTCTTTTCTCCTTCTGTATCCACTGTTTACCTGATGTGATGTGTGACAAATGGTAGAGTGGTATACCTTGCAATATTCATATGCTTTACATTCTGGAGTTGGTCTTTTTGGGCTTTTGCATGCTGTGCTGCTCAGTGTCATGGAATGGGGTGGTAGGGGTTATACTCAGGGGTCATATGCAGGGCAGTTTCTTGGCAGAGACAGTGGTGGCTGCATGGGGCAGTTTCCCATTGGAGGAGTTGTTGTTGTGGACAGTCTCAGACTTCATGGGGCATGGGGCAGACACAGGGTTCTCTCAGGGGACTGGTGTGGTTGTTGGGGGCGGCCTAGGTCAGCCATATCTCGTCTTTACTAGCACCACGTCTCTATGTTTCCACTGTGCTGTGTTTTGGGCCATGTTGCTGCACTGTTGCACACAGGAGGTTTTTTTCACTGTGTTCAGGTTTCCTTTCCATATGTGCTTTCCCTTTTGTCCATTCTGCCTTTTTTCCACCTTGCTTACCTCTTGGCCACTGTGTTTCTGTTTGCCTGTTTCCTGTGTGGGCCCGTTTTGTGTATTTACTGTCACTTGGTTGTGTGGTGTGTCACTATGTTACCCCCTGCTCCTTTTGCCATTTCACTTTGTAGCTACTTCTTGACTCTTTGCACTGTTCCTGTCCCACCACATGCATTTCCCCTGCCTCCTCCTTTTTCCTGCTTTGCCCTACCTACTGCGTCAGGGTGGTCCGGATCCTTTCCCAGTCCCTGCATGCTATAGCTAGCCTGCAAAGCAGGCGGGTCTCCGCGTCAGAAAAATTTACTTGGCGAGTGGCCATTTTCAGCTCTGGCAGTGGCCGGGGGGGGGGGGGGGCGGAACTGGGATTTACTGTATCCTGTCGCTTGTGGACAACTGCAGGTATACGGTATCCCACTGTTTGCGGGTTGCACATTTAGCGGCTAGACGTTAAACCCATATTCTAACCGCCCAGCCAGAGAATCGTGTCTACATTTCAGACGTACACGTTTTGGACGTACACATCCGCCCTGCCTGTCTTTCTCAGAATCAGGCCCTTTACCATTTATACAAAATCTAATGTGCATCTCTATTTCCTTATACTGCACCTGTAATGGACTCTTCTTCATCTTTAGCACATGTCTTCTGTAGTTAAAACCATTAGCCTCGGCAAGAAGAGATGCCAATGGATACAATTTTGCTAATGCTCTCCTCCTGAGGAGAAATTCTCAGGGCTAACAGTCCTCATCAGATAACTCTTATTCGGGCGGCCTGCAAAAACATTCATCTGACCGTATTATACTGGGACTTCTGGGTAACTTCCCTGATCTCATTTCATTTTTGAAATTTAACTATGGACCTTTGGATTTACTGATGAACGTAACCTCAGATTTTCAGAAAGGTAAAAGATTGTGGGCTACATTTACTTAGAGGTCCTTTTACTAAGCATTGTTAGCCAACAGTATGTGGTAACTTCCACATTGAACACTAATGCACGAGCATGCCAGCTACTGACTGCCAAACCGCACACTGAAAGGCACTGACATGCTAATGTGAAATGTGGGTGGGTTAAGGGCAGAGTGTGGGCGTGGAGAACACATTGGCGCACGGTCACCATGAATGTGACAATTAGCATGGCTCCCGTAACAATATTTCTATGGATACCGTTATGTTCCGCCACGTTAATTGTGCTACACGTTAACGTATTCAGTCATGCGTTAACTTCTGGGAACATGCTGGTCATGCCCCCAACAGTTAACTTGGAGGCTTTGCACTTAGCATGTGCTACAAACAATTGGTGAAGTGGCTTGATTGGCTAAGGGGTTTTTGAGTCTTTGAGGGGGGGAGGGGATTATGGCACCACACAGCTACTGGTAGCAAGGCTACGCTTAGGGCTACCTTTTGAAGTGGCATTAGGTACAGTGTCCTATGACAGCTACTGTATATATCCTATGCTAGCTGTCACCTGCTATCATGTCCACTCTCCACCCAGCTGTGTCCCTCCCCGTGGCATGCTAAACAGATAGCACAGAAATACTCTTTCACTCTCTCTTTTTTCTGAAGCTTAGTAAGCATGCCCCAAAGATTTCAGGTACACTTCTTCTTCTAGGAAAATTTTATCCAAGAAATGTACTTTGATGAAAACATTTTTAACGTGCTGTCATATTTTGCAGACTTGTCATTGTGATGGGTTGTCTCATTTGTTTTTTTTTTTGCTAGATCCTCCTCTGTTATAATGCCTGTTTCACAGAGGCTGTCATTTTCTAACTCCCTTGTTTTGCCGTGCTTTCTATTTATTTATGTATTCCTTTTTTTCCTTTCATTTCGCCGATTTTGTATTTTGTTTACAGAATCACAGTTTCTGATCATTTTTAACCTTGCAATTGTGTTTTAGCAATTCTATTTTAAATTTATGTTCACCATAAATTAACATACGAAAACAAAAGATGATTCTCAGAGGATCAGCACCAATCTTCATCTCCTCATTCTCTAGGCAATTTAGTGACAGAATATTGTTATGGAATAGAAAATATGCAACTACAAACACCTCAGGTGTGCTTTCCTTTTTAATGTCTAGTACTATATTTATGGATGACTGGTTGAAATGGTTCTGATCACCAATTGTACATAGTTGTTTCCTAAAGTCCTTCATCATGTTTGTGAATATTCAGAGCAATGGGGTGGGGGGAGAGAGAAACAGGAGTTTTAATTTATTTTTCAGAAACTCCAGCACAGGGGTTCTCAACCCATTCCTCGGACACACTTAGCCAGCCAGGTTTTCAGGGTAACCACAATGCGTATGTATGAGATAGAGACAGTGCATGCAAAGCAAACTTTTCTCATGCATATTCATGGTGGTTGCCCTGAAAACCTGACTGGCTAGGTATGTCCCAAGGAGTGGGTTGAGAACCACTGCATTAGTAGGAAAATATGTACACATATGGTGTGTAGAAGACCATTTTGATTTCCATTCTGCACCTAAAGGAGAGAGTTAAGGATATGCTTTCATTTTGAAACAAAAGCGGCAATAGTGCACCCTACTGCAAAATAGCAAGCACTGCACCTGTGGGAACAATGCACACTATCACATAATAGTGCACCCTATTGCACAATAGGGTGCACTATTACACAACAATACACCCTATTGGGCAATAGGGTGGACTATTGAAAAAAAAAAGATGCAACGGCGATAAAACAAACCAAAACAAAATTGAATAAGTTTTTTTTTTGGCTTGCACATCTCTAGAGTTTTTCAGGCAGAAATAGGTGCTCATACAATTGCACATCTGGTAGGCAGGTGAAGATGTGTGTACATCTAATTTTACCCCAAATGAATAAAGACATTCCTGGGGAAGGGCTGGGAAAAGGAGTGCACATTTCTGCTTACTCCTGAAAATATGTGCATAGCAAAAAGCAGGTGTAAATTGATGCCTTATAGTGCCTAAGGTAATTCTCAAAGCAGTTTTACTTGCATAAGGTATGTGTACTTCTGAGCCTAATAAATATAAATGAAATCAACCTTATACACATAAAACCTCTGAATTAATGCAAATAAAGTTGATTTATATGTGTTAAAATATTTTTATGCACTTCAATCAAATCTTAAATGCATTAATTTCTGAAATAAACCCAACAAATCTTTGGCCACAAATCTGAAATCTGATATGAAAATGAACCTAACTGGTTTTCCATGAATATCTCTAACATGCATACCTTTTTTTTAGAATTTGTTGGTACTCGCACGAGGCATACTACATCATTGCTGAGTATGCACTCAATTATTGTTTATTGTTTATAATCACTTGATATACTGCCTCCCATTACATCGAGGCGGTTTACAATAAAACTATAAAATACATAAAATGGTTAAAAAAAAGAAAAGGAAAATAACAATACTTTAAAAAAATACTCTTTTTTTTTTTTTAAAGGATAGGAGAAAAAGAAGGCCAGGATAGAGAAGATAGATTGCAAATAGGAGCAAATCATAGGGGAAGCAGAAATCACTAGAGAAGATTAAAAGCAGTAGAGAAAAAATGTGTTTTAAGACGGGAGCGGAAAGTAGGCATGGACTGTTCTAAACGGAGGTCAGTGGGGAGGGAGTTCCAAAGAGCTGGACTAATGTAAAAAAAAGCTGATTGCCGGGTAGAGTGAAGGTGAGCTTGAGAAGGAGAGGGGAGGTGCAAGCGATTAATATGAACTGAACGAAGACTGCGGGTGGGAGTGTGAAAGGTTAATAGATCAGATAAATACTGAGGTGTGTGCAGATAAATAGCCCGATGGACAAGAGTGAGGATCTTAAACTGAATTAGAAAGTTTATTGGCAACCAGTGAAGATGCTGAAGAATGGGAGTGATATGGTCACGGGGAGAGGCATGGAGGATCATCCGAGCTGCAGTATTCTGTATAAGTTGTAATCGGTGGCGCTGGTATTGGGGAATGCCAGCATAAACAGGATTGCAAAAATCTAACCTAGTGATAACTAAAGAAAGCAAGAGGGTAGAAAGAGCCTGAGGGGAGAGAAATGGTCTGATGGCACGGATTCGTCTTAGACAATGGAAAGAGCAACGGGACACCTGGGAAATGTGATCATGAAACGAGAGATTACTTTCAAAAAAGACACCTAAATACCGAAGCTTAGAGACTAGAGATATTGAGGTACCCGAAAAAGATGGAGCAAGTGACGGAGCAGTAGAGCTGTGGGGAAACCATATAGCCGCGGTTTTAGAGATATTCAACACAAGACCATTTGTAGAAAGCCAGGAAGAGACCATAGATAGACAGGCATTAAGGGGAGCAATATCAGGTTGGGAAGAGGATGTGTGGTGTAGAAGAAAAATATCATCTGCATAATAGTAACCCGAAATACCCGATTGCTGTATGAAAAGGGCAAGGGGGTCAGAAAAAGATTAAATAAAAAAGGAGCCAATATAGAGCCCTGGGGGACATCGCAAGAAAGAGGAAAGGCATCAGTAGTGATGGAGGAGGAAGTGACTGCAAATGACCGGGAGTGTAAGTAAGAATAGAACCAGTGGTAAACAGTACCCCGGAGACCTGCATCCCGTAATCGAGCAAGAAGAAGAGAGTGATCCACCAGATCCCCACAATAATATAAAGGGATGAATTTGAATCAGTGTCCAAAAATGGGATCGTCTATTGGGTTACCAGAGCATTTTTTTTTTATTCTTTCTGACCCAATTTAAGATGGGAAGCATTATACAAAAGAGATTCTCAAAATAACTCTCCGAAAATTTAACAGAATGGGTTGAAACTTGTTTTGTGAAAAAAAAAATGGTAAAAGGACACATCAAGTTTGAAAATGAGTCAGATTAGACTGAGGATTTCAGAGAACTACATCTCCAAAAGATGTGGACCAAAGCATTTCAACAGGAGAAGGAGTTCCAGCTTCTGTAGCATAGAAACGTATACAGTGAAACATAGTAGCTAGGAAATTGTTCCTTTCAGACTGTTTCTCCCTCTTTTATATTCTCCCAACCCCTAAAACTCCCACCACACCCACCAAAACTACCCCACCACAACTATCCTACTACCCGGCAGACTGCCCCA
This sequence comes from Ichthyophis bannanicus, assembly GCA_033557465.1. NCBI lineage: Eukaryota > Metazoa > Chordata > Amphibia > Gymnophiona > Ichthyophiidae > Ichthyophis > Ichthyophis bannanicus. Next base: position 1,792,100,711 of record CM066032.1, on the reverse strand, counting down.
CCATTCTATCAGCTGCCTCAGTTCAAGAACTGTCTCCTACAACTTCCTCCTTGCCCCGTCAACTGTACCTAACCACCAAAACTACCCCAACAGCCCTTTTATACCCTCAAACTGTCCCACCAAAAACCTATCCTGCTGCAACTGTCCAGCCACATTACAAACTGTGCCACCCCCAAAAAACTACAACCATGCTCTACCACTCTGCAAACTACCCTGCTGAAACTGCCCCACCACCTTGCAAAGTGCCCCATCCCAAAACCTAAACCTTATAACTACTCCATCACGCTGCAAACTACATCAACAGTAAAACCTGCCCCCAACCCCCCATAATTCCCTCACTAATCTGGCCACCACAATAAGAACCCCCTGCAACTGCTTCACTAGAGATATTTAAATACCTGCATGGCATAAATGCAGAAGAGGAGAACACTACAACAAGAGGGCATAGGATGAATGTGAAAGGGAATAGACTCAAGAGTAATATGAGGACATATTTATTAACAGAAAGAGTGATAGATGCATGGAATAGTCTCCCAGTGGAAGTAGTAGAGATGAAGACTGTTCCATGCTTTCTTGAAATCAGAAACAAACACACATCTCTAAAGGAAAAAGGGACCTTAGTAGTTGGTGCGGAAGGGCAGACTGAATAGACCGTATGGTCTTTTATCTGCAGTCATGTTTCTATGTTTCTTTGCCTCCAAATCTACCCCCACATCTGCTCTACCACACTGCAAAATGTTGGTAACCCTAGTAACTACCCAACAACTGCACCATCCTTCTGTATACTGTTCCCAGTCCTAAAATCTACCCTCCACAACTGCCCCACAAAATGCCAGACTCCCAAAAGCTACCCTCCCTGCAACTGCCCCATTAACCTACAAAATACTCATGAACGGCTCTAACTACCCCTAAACCACCACTACCCCAAGGCTATACCCTATAATTATGTCTACATGAACAAAACTGCTTCCAGTACTCAAAAACTAACCTCCATAACTTTCCCACTCCACAGAAAATGCTCTATACACAAATACATGCACATCACACACACACATATGCACAAGACACACACACACATACTCACATAGATAGGGAAATATTTCCCTATCTTTGATGGGACACATTTTAGTTGTATTGATCTTTCATTTACTTTTTGTAAATTCTACTGGGAAAACTCCTGACTCATACAGTTCTTATGCTACTACCTACCAGCTAACCATCTCTTGATGTGGGCAGGGTCAGATTAAAGCACTGGCAAACCATGGGTCCAAATGTTTAGGGGGGTGGGGGAGATTCTGTCAGATGTTGTTATCAGAACTCAAGAGGTTAGGATTTTGGGGAGATCTGACTTTTTTCAGGACTCAACAGAATTTTGCATTAATGTCCAGAAGGTAGCAAGTTGGCTAATGTGTCTGTATATTTGTCTGACTTGAAAACCTCTATCTACAGCTATCTAACCTTCCCCTCTGCATGAGTGAACCCATGCTGCCTATTTCCAGTGTATCTAGCAGCAGAGACTGTGGGTAGGGTGTAGTTAATGGGGAGACTGTGTATTCAGAGTACTAGAAAGCAGCTTTTGTCACAGGAAGAGCAGGTCCAAGGCAGAAATTTGGGTAGGGGCCCTAAAACCCACCAGCAGATTGTTTCTCTTTACAATTGAGACATATTTGGGGTCCCTGTAGAATAGGAGTACAGGGCAATTGTCCTGTTTGTACTCCCTTAATACTGGCCCTGAGGAAGGGGGGAGTTGAGCTGGGGAAAGTCCATGTGCTGTAGAAATGAATTTTCTACATGTGGCATGGGGTAGAAGAGAAATGAACCCCTCCCCCAAAATAAAAAATGGAATGGCCACAATATACTCTGCTCTAGAGTACAGATAACACTGGTCAACATTGAAATCGTTACTGACTTTAAAAGGCCCTAATCTGTAGTATCTTGGTGAGCTGAACACGGATATAACATTAAAAAATTTTATTGGCTCTCGTTTTGAAGATATTGCATGTAGTTCATTTTTGACATTTCACTGTGTAAATTTATCCAGTAGGACATCAACAACATCCCAAATAAGCCTTGAATGATGTAATATTGCATCACATTGCATAATACCAGCATGCACACATCATCCAGAGTTGATTGCATCATTTTCTGATACAATGCAATACTACTGCCAAACGGCTGCTGAAGCCATTTGACGTCAGTGTACTATACGCAGTCAGAAAGGTTGAGCATTTAAAATATTTCAGACTGTGTGCGAGACAGTTTAATAAAAGTTACATTTAACAGTAGCTTAATCATATAATTTTAGCCATTTTGGTACAATACAGAACAGTAATGCTGCGAACGTGCGTTAATACCGTTGACAATTTCTGCTACATTTGTGGGGAAGTGACATTTGCCAACCAGAAGAAAAGTATCACTTCTCAACTGAAGAAGAAGGCATATCATCTTTACTTCAGATGCAAGATTGGTGACCAAGACAAGCCTTGGGCCCCGCATATATGCTGCACTACATGTACAACACAGCTTTTACAGTGCTTGAATTGCAAAAGACCATCAATGCCATTTGCAGTCCCCATGGTGTGGAGAGAGCCAGGCAACCACATAAATGACTGTTACTTCTGCTTGGTTCCTCCTCTTTCCAGTGGAATAACGAAGCAAAAGAAGTCAAACAGTCTACCCAAACATTCCGTCTGCATTGAGACCAGTTCCACATGGTGAGGGACTTCCTATTCCAGAACCTCCATCAGAATATTCTCTTGATTCATCTGATGAGGACAAGGGTGAGCTGACCTGTTCTTCTCCTAGTCCGTCAGCATGCAGTGACCCAGATTTTCACTGGGATGCATCATCAACTCCACACAGAATAACACAGGAAGAACTAAATGACCTGGTTCGTGATTTGGACTTATCCAAGAACAAGGCAGAATTGCTAGGATCAAGACTCCAACAATGGAATCTTCTAGAAGATGTCAATATTACTTCATATTGAAAGCGCCACCAGCAGTTGGAGCTTTTCAGAAAGGAAAGTAATCTGGTATTCTGTTCCGATATTGAAAGCCTCATGAATGCCTTAAAAATCACTCATGACCCACAAGACTGGAGATGATTTATAGACTCTTCAAAACTGAGTCTGAAGGCTGTGCTTTTGAACAATGGAAACCGTCTTCCATCTATTCCAGTAGCGCATGCCGTCCACATGAAAGAGACATATGATAACTTAAAGCATCTACTGACTTCCATTAACAATAACAAGTACAGCTGGCACCTCTGTGGTGACTTGAAGGTAGTTGCCCTTTTAATGGGACATGTGTTTTTTATGTGAGTGGGATAGCCGAACAAGGGATTGGCACTACTTGTGGAAGGAATGGAATCGCAGACAAAATATAACAGTTGGAGAGAAAAATATCCAGCACCCAGCTCTGGTTGAGGCTCACAAAATCCTGCTACCACTCCTTCACATCAAACTAGGTGTGATGAAAAACTTTGTGAAAGCCATGGACCGCACTTCGTCAGCTTTCCCATACCTGCATGAAAAATTCCTTCAACTCAGCGAAGAAAAGATTAAAGAGGGAGTTTTTGTGGGTCCTCAGATTCGAGAGCTCTTCAAAGATGACCGGTTCAACAACTTGCTGCAGGGTGATGCGAAACAAGCATGGAATGCTTTTCGCCTACTGTCAGCAAACTTTCTTGGGAATGTTAGGGCAGAAAACTACAAGGAACTAGTAGAAGACATGCTGATGCAGTATCAGAAACTTGGCTGCAATATGTCTCTAAAGATCCATTTCCTTCCTGACAACTGTGGTATGGTTAGTGTGAACAGGGCAAACGTTTTCACCAGGATATCGCAACGATGGAGCAAAGATACCAGGGAACATGGTCCACTACAATGCTGGCTGACTATTGCTGGACACTCCCCAGAGAAGCTCCCAAACAGCTGTTCAAGAGACAGGCGAAAAAAATCTAAGAAGTAGTCTATGACTTTTTTTTTTTTTTTTTACTTATTTATTTATGAAAATTTTACAGCAATATACAGTAAAATTATAAATCAAAGAAACAAAATTATACAAAGTAATAAATGTCATTAAGCAATACACAGTAGGAGCACAGCCCACATCAATGGGGAGACATGTCCAACAATAAAACAAGAAAAAAAAAAAAAAAAAAAAGGATAAACAAGGCTAAAACAGACTCTCAAGGAACCTGTAGCCAACAAAAAAACGGCTTAATGAGACCCTCCCTTCTCAGGAACATTAGTTACCTCTGGTTTCTCCCTGTCCAGAATCCACTTTTACAAATCGGAAGACGAGAGAAATATAAACTTATCATTATTCAGAGAAACACAACATTTACAGGGGTATTTTAAAAAGAAAGTCGCCCCCAAAGCAAGTATTCTAGGCTTAAGTGAAAGAAAAGCTTTCCTACGTAATTGAGTAGGGCGAGAAACATCAGGGAACATCAATATCTTAGCCCCACAAAACTGTATCTCTTTTTTTTCCTAAAATAAGCCTTTAAAATGTTGACCTTGTCTTCCTCAGAAGAAAAGGTCAACAACGTGGCCCGAGTAGAGATAAGGTCATGTGATTCTTCTAAAAAAGCCATTAAGTTAAATTTCTCCGAATCCACTAAAGGAGCCTCCTCCTGTTCCGCAGTGCTAAACACCACATTAGAGGACAAGTAATAACACTTAGGGATATGTTTACTAAACTGCAGTAATCGTGAATAACGCGCGTTATGTAACATTAACGATCATTAGCGCGTCATAACGCGCGTTATGATGCGCTAACGATTGTAATGCTCCACGGCACGGTAAAACACCGCAGAAGGTGGAGAGAGGGCGGAGAGAAGGGGTCAGTGGGCGGGGAGAGGCTCCCCTCACACTAACGCGCTGAATTTCAGGGCTGAATTCCAACGCGAATGAAAACCTGCCATTAAAGGCACATTACAGGGGAGAGAAACCATTTCAGTGTCAGCAATGTACAGCCCAGGCAGGGAAACCAAAAAACAATGATAAGTGTGATACATGTGCACAGAACAAAAGGGCACAGAAACACTGACAATGACCCCAACAATCTGGAAAAAAAACAAACAATAACCAAGCTGGCCAATAGTGGTATCAATGAGAAACATCAACCCCTCCCCCTCCCCCCCCCCCGAGTAAGCTCCATAGAACAGATATAAATCGTGGAAGGGTCTATACGCCGTCCCAATGCAAGGTGAATGAGCCCGCAGTGAAATAGCGCTGCTCAGGATTTTCCCCACCATCGGACTGGAACACATGTCCCGCAACATCAGGGTGGGCATGTCGGAACGGCAACTGGACAGATGCCGGAGAAGGGGATACAGAGGGCCGCAGGCGGCACATGCTGTTGTGCAGCTGGGCCACAGTGCGGACTAGGGTGATGCCTAGGTGGCACATACGAATGCTGAAACAGCGGAGCAGCCAGACAGCAACTGCTGAAGGTCCAACATGGGCACGAGTGGGTTTCCCAAAGTGTCACAGGGGATAGTACCCAACAGCTACCCCCAAGGGCACGGAACATTGGCAGGCGGGGCTGGGGGGGGGAGCATGGACGTCTATACAGGCACCCCTACCCCAGAACCCGCACCATAGGCAGCCGCCTACCTGCACACTGGATGGCCTGAGACTGTGCACCACCAGCTCCACCAGCAGAAGGGCATGTCAGCATGGTGGCTGAGGGATACTGGTGGTGGAGGGGGCAGTGGCAGCTGCCCAGAGCAGACCGTGGCCTAGCCCTGTGTAGGTGGGTGCCATGCACTGCAACAGACAGGCCCTGTCTGACCAACAGTCATGGTATCACCAGGGAATGCACCATCTCTGTGATAACATGGTGGTGCAGTGCACAAAACCAGTGTATTCAGAAGCAGAAGGTCACAGTTTCAAGTCCCAGCTGTGGTTTCCGCCAACCCAGTCCTCATATTTTACCCACTACTATAACGTGCTAATACAGACAGAACCTTTCTTGCAGATGACGTAAACATGCCCAAAACACCTACATTTTACCCTACAGAGCACAGACACCATAAACATGCACATTACCTAGAGCAGAGCCTCCCAAATGCAGTCCTGGAGGGCCAAACACCATTCAGGTTCCATGCTGCCTCTGATAAAGATGCCTGTGCTGCATTTCTATGCGCCACCCCCATGGTATGCAGATGTATCTCATGCATATTCATGAGGGACAGCATGAAAACCCGAACAGTGTTTGGCACCGCAGGACTGGAGTTGGGAACCTCTGCCGTAAAGCAGCAGCCAACAGGGGCAGACACACCCGCACCCACAGGTCCCATTATCCAAAGCCTCCTGGAGAGGCAGGACTTTGGGCTCTGCGTGCATCTCCCAATACTAGCACTTGCATACCTTAGTAATGCCACCCTAAACCTGGGAATATGGTACACAGCTATCAAAAGGTTGCTATGATTACTGGCAGATAGCAATTCCTAGGTTAAGTACAATTTTCGGAGTGAGCTGCATCATAGCAACCTTTCTGATGTCTGTGGAGTGTGCTACAGGTCTTGTGTCTGACAGTGTTTACCAATCTGGGGGGTGACTCCTACAGTATTGCATACCTTAGCCATGCCTGCACTGTGCCCAGGACTGGTGTGGTGGCCTGGGCTGCCCAACACCTCTATAGTTGCACAATTCTGGCATAGGTGTGGGGAGTGTGTGTCTGTCTATCCAGTGTGTGGTGGCTGCCAACACCCTTCACAGCCCACACTGCTAGCACTGTTGCCAGTATTGGCCTGCCAATGTGCATAATGAGGAGCAAGGTACTGTGGGAATAGCCTGGATAGGGTGGCCTGGCCTGGCCGCATCTGCACAGGGCATAGGGCAATGGCAGGATATTGTAGTGCCCAGTACCACCTTCACGGACAGGGTGGCTATAGAATGTCCTGCTGGGAGGTCACTCTCACCCTGACTGAGCAGTGACCATGGCATGGCTAGGTTCCCCCATAGTGCTATACAGTATTTTTCTTATGTGATATTTATGGGTTTTCTTTTGGGGCCCAATCACTGACTTATCTGCTTGGTGTGTATGCTGATATCCCCGTTCTGGGTACATGCATCTCCTCCAGGACCATGCACTATGGACTAGCTGGCGGACTGTCTGCAGCTAGTATGTGTCTTGCTGGAACACCGTGCAGGGTGCAGCGGCTGCAGGTTTGCTGCTGGAGAATGTCAGATAATGGTGGGGGGCAGCTGAGCATTTCCAGACCTGCCGTCTGTCTGCTATTGTGTTATGGATGTGTACTGCTCTGCATTGCCTGCCCTGTACGGTGTTTGATCCCTAGCAGGACTGGGGTCATGGTCCCCTCTACTGCCACCATTGCAGGGGGGTAGAAAGTGGATCTGTGGGTGGGAGATCCTGTCCCCCACCCTGAGCCCCAGAGGGTGCTTTGGGTGGTGGTATGTAATCTCCCTGGTAACCACAGCAGAATGTGGGTGTGGTGCCGTGCAGTTCTCCTGTAGCCAGCCAGGTGTTTATAAGCAGCTATAGCCCACTGGTTACTTCACTGCCCATGGAGCTAGAGGTCATGGGTTCACAACCCACAGTGGGGTTCATCGATTGGGCTGTCTTAGGCATTGTCTATCTTTATTGTATATTAGTGCTGCCAGCAGAACCACCCTCAGGGTACTGTCACCTTAGGGTGGCTCATAGGGCGCCCTATAGGGCGCCTTATAAAGCTTCTTATAAGGTGCCTTATATGCTGTCCTATAGGGGACATTATAGGGTGCCTTGGCAGACAGCGCACTTTATAATGTGCCCTATGGAGTGCCTTCTAGGGTGCCTTATGTGGCACCTTAGGTTACGCCACTGTGAGGGTGTGTTTGCTGGCAGCACTATTACAGTACAACTAAACTTCCTCACAGCCCAATACTTAACCCTTTCCAGGCCAAGCCCAAATCTTTCGGGATCCAAACTTCTGCCTAAATATTCCTATCAAATGGTATATAATACATGACCATGGCAGAGGGAACGTCACTATTGGGACATATTGAATAAGACGGGTACAATTTTCCTGACATATGCAAACATTAACCCGGCTGCAGACTGTGGATTAAAATATTATAGTAGGCTTTCAAAGGGTTACACATGATGCCTCAGCCAGCCTTATTCATTAGGCACACTGGGGAATCAAACCCATGACCCTTGTACCATCAGTCTGTGTAGTAACCATTGTGCTACAGCTCTGTTTCTGTATTTGGGTGTCTGCATGCCTTCTTACGCTTAATGCGCAGTAACGCGCCCTGTAACGATTGTTGCTGCGCTGCGCGTTATAACGCGCATTATCACTAACGATGTACCGCCCATGTCCTTTTTTGGCATTTCTTCCACTAACGCGGCTCCTAACACGAATCACACTAACGCAGTTTAGTAAACATACCCCTTAGTAATGAAACAAGAATCAGCCTGCGGAAAAAGAAGGGCTTCCTTCAAGTATTTCCGAAATAATATCAGAGGAGAGAGCAACGAACATATAGGAAAATTTAAGATCCGTAAATTTCTTGAACGATTTACATTCTCTAGATTCTCAAGTTTCTGGTGCAAAAGTAAGCTATCTTTCACATAGGTTGCAGAAATTTCAACAGAAGTAGTAACTTGAGGCTCCATTTTTGCCACCACAGAGCTCAAGACCCCAACTTGAGATTCAAGAGAGTGAAATTTTTGTACCACATCCCCTGTAAACTGACATAATGAGGGAATAGTCTCAGCAAGATTTTTTTCCGTTCGTGTGACCACTCGCCATATATCCAAAAGGGAAATTTCGGAGACTGGAAGTTCAATGGGGAGAGCAGAAGGAGGTTGCCAAGACACCGCCTTCAAGGACTCCTTACATTGAGAAGGGGAACCAAGATAAAAATCACCCGAAAGCTCAAGAAAACCTGGAGGAAGCAGAGGGGTCCACTCAACTGAACTTAAACTCACACCCTCAGCTGAGGGATCAAGTGGCACAGTACCTGAGCTGATATTCCATGGAGTAGAAACCACATGTTTTTCAATGGCGCCAACTTGCGAAGCCTCAGCCGGAGGTTTCTTCTTACGCTTCCCTCCCGGCATTACTAGATTCCGATTTGCCTGGGCTCCAAACGTGTTCCTAAGGGGCTCGTAAGGGGCGTGACCATGCCCCTTTGGAGACGCGCCGACGGCTGGGCGCCGTACAGATGACCAAAATATAGGGCCCGTAAGGTGACGTCAGCTGGGCTGCCCGCTCGATTCGCCAGGCTTCCAACCGGCCCCTCTCTCCCTCAAGGGGTACCGGACTGCAGGTAGGCACTCCCCCTATGACTTGTTTTTTTACAGGTATTAAACGAAGGCCTATTATATTTACTATTGACATGCATTTCGTGATTTAAACATTAATTCTTGTAGATTACAAAAAAAACCTAGAGCCAACTTTGCAATTTCACTGTGTCATACCCCGCCCTCTGCCTTAGGCTTGGAGGGTTGGGGTAGCCATTATTTTTCTCTATTGAAGGTTAAATCAACTAACTTTCCTCTCGTGATGCATGCTGGGAAAAATAGTTTTCTTTCTGATAGAAAAATAGTCATGAAGCTTATTTCTCCCAAAAGCAAAGGTTCAAAGTAAGTTGCACCAGGATACTTCTCCAGTATTCGTTCAAAAAGGTTCTTTATACAAGTGTGCTGGCTGAGCTTTTACATTCATTCATTCCAAATGCAGCTGCTTCTCACGTATACAGAAAAACAAAACATGGCAGCTTCCTTTACCAAAGAAAATATATCTTCTTTTCTTTAGGTTACACTCAGCTTATACTATACTGTTTAGCAAAGGCTTTCAATATTATCTGCAAAGCACAAAGTACAATCCATAGGTTGTTCTGGCTGTAAGGAATCACTCTCCTTAGAGTCCACCTGCATTGCTTCAGGTTCTTGTGCTGCACTGCCTTGCTTTAAACTACTGGCAAATGCCTCAGGGTGTTTTCTCCCTAAAACTCCCTGTGGGTCTTTTAAACACAGCTCTAGTGAATAGGGATAAACAGTACCTGAGCCTGAGGAAACTCCTCTCTTCAGCTGTGTGGCTATCTCTTGCCAGCTCTGGGGAAAGTCCCTTGTCCCTTAGCTTAGGTTCCTCCCTGGAGCTCTGCCACGGTTCTCCATCCAAGGCTGGGCTCTGCAGACTTCTGCAATGAGTCTTAGGCACCCACCTCTGAACTCTCTGAACCTTTTCCTTCAGTGCTGGGGTTTGAAGGTTTTCCTGCTCTTTGTATCTGAGCACTCCAGACCACCTTTGTGTCCTCTCCCCTTCTGCTTTGCTTGCTTCAGTTCCTTTCCTCCACGTGGCTTCCTTCCTCCAGCTACTGTGTTTCCTCCAACTGTGCTCCCATCTGGGCTGCCTTCTGTGCTGCTCTCTCTCATTCTGCTCTCTCTCGGGCTGCTCCCTGTCATGCTGCTCTTCGATCTGCCCTCTCTCACTCTCCAGCCCTGGTTAATATCCCTGTTTTCTGACCATCCTCCCTGACTCTCTAGACAGGTGTTTGTAATCAGTTTCCAAGCCTGTTGCTACGTCATCAGGGCTTGGGTGTGTCAGCTTAGCTTTTGAATCCCTGTGTTTGTTTTCTCCAGAAAAATGCTGGAACGTGTGCTTTGCAGGGCTGTGACCTTTCCTAAAGGTAGAATCATTCTTTTTTTCTACTTCCATGGGCTCACTAGAGTCTTCCTTATCACAACTGTCATATTCATGTTCAGCATATAAAAATTGATAAGAAATGACTATTTTTATTTCAGTAACATGACTTTTGTAAAAATGTGTTGACCTGTGTAATTATTCTCACTGTCCTCCCCTTTCATTTCCTCTCCCAATCACAGAAACACAGAAAGCCAACACAGATACAGACACACAAAAGTAATCACATACACACACACAGCTCCATGCACGCACACATACTCATGCATGCACACACAATCACATATGCAAAACATAGACAAAACAGATCCACATACAGGCATGTAAGTACACACACACACACACATGCATGCAGAGGAGTTGGAAAGAATTCCATGAACCAAGCTCTGCATGCTTTCCCCACTTTTCTTTCTTTCTTTCTTTGTCTCTTTTCCAGCAAAAATGTCATTTTCAGCCTCTGCAGCAATGATTTCTGACAAGACTGGAGGAGGAAGAAAATATCATTCTCTCTCATCTGTAGTGGTCTTACTATTCATGTAGAAACAGAAATTTAAATGTTAAACAAACATCTTCCTTTTAAAGCAACATTTTCTCAAATTAAAATTAAGTGAATCACTGTGAAACTGATATATTTGGAAATTTCCAGCTTGCATCATAAAATTGCTTTTGAAGAGGAAACTTGGGCAGCTGTACTTCTTAGGCCTAGACAGATATAATTCTGTGCCATAGTTCTTCAGATTAAGGGTTCAATAAATTACAGACCCAGAGATTAAGGAGACAGTTTTAAAAGACAGTGCTATATGTAAAAGTGTTTTACATGCAGAAAGTTTTTTTATGAAATTCACCAAATTATATAATATATGTGCATACCTTTGTCAGACCTGAGTGCCCTGAGGAAGCGTTAACATTTATATACCTACTTTATAACATATCTACAGTTGCACATAGAATAAGTTGGGAAATTTGTATGTTCTAAGGAGCAGGTGGAAATGTTTGCATGCAATTTCTGTGGAGTAATTTCCAAAGGGAAAGTCGCCATACACTCTCCCTTAGAAAATTGTTGTCACTTGCATGCATGCCTGCCACACAAATTAGGTGGTCTGTTACCCTCTCAGTGGTCAAAGGACTACAAGGTCTTACAGGATCAAGATTATGGGCTGAATATTAAAAAAGAAAGCCAAGCTCCTAAGTTACTCCTAAGTTTTGCCCTATTTTCTGCCACATTTAAGAGCCTAAGGGGTATGTTTACTAAACCGTGGTAACGTTTCCGGTGATAAGTGCAGCGTTAACATGAGTAATGCCATATAAGGAAGTGGGTGTACCGGCGTTAAGGTAGCAATGGCCGTGTAACGCACGTTAAAGGGCACCTTGGCCAGTTAGCGCACGTTAATGGGACATTGCACGTTAAAGATGAGAAACAAAACACATTACAAGGCTGACAAGGTGCTTTATAAGGTACCGTAACCTAAGGTGCCCCAAGGATGTTAAGGTGACCCAAGATATGGTGCCCAAGGACAGTAAGGTGCCCCAAGTTGACAAGCATGAAATGTAAGGGCAAAAAACTGATATAACCCTAACACTACACAGAGCACCAAGGAAAGACAATGGACAAGTGATGGAAGGAAGTAGAGGTGGGAGCTCATGGACTTGCCAAATCTGCATGCAGCCGATGTGGCAGCCAGCAAAATGGAAAAACATATTGGAGGCAGCTGTACCGATGCACAGGGTGTTGACAATGTAAAGTGCTGCAATGACAGTGGGTGGAAGAGGATGGGAATACGTGTCCCCCAGTGGAGGAAGAGGTGGCAAGATATTTGCAATGATAGGAGGACAGAGGAGTAGTAGTGCCATGCAGAGCAGACCCAGGAGAGGCAAGCATGAAGAGCCGCAATGGAGAAAAGGGTACCAGTGCAGGACATGGGGTAGCAGCCAGCACATGAAAACAGGACATTACACAGCTGACAGACACAGATAGATGGACAGAAGGATGGCTTGCAACTGTGATGAGGGTACTATGTGCTGGCAGCACAGATCTGCAGAGATATGACTGTCACAGGAATGAAAAGGACTTGCCTCGGACAGAGCTAATAAAGTGAGGCCACGGAGGGATTGAACTCATGACCTCTGCCTAGGACATCATTGTATTAACCAGTGGGCTATATCTCTATGGCATCTGTTTCAGCAATGGCTGGCTACAGAAAGACTGCAGGTCACCACACAAACTGTCATCTGTGTTCACCAGGATAGGTTAAACCCACCAGTACCCATGATGCAATGCACATGCAGAACAGCAGTCTACATCTGATCACCAGATGGGGTATGCAGCTCTCCAGCACATTAGCATTGTAGGAGGAAATGACCGTGTGTGATACTAGCACAGAGTATCCACACACCATGCCATTGTGCCGGTTCTGTGTGCACCCTGAGGGTGAGGTGTGGCGGCCAGCACCAGGTCCACAGTACCCGGGTTGCTTGAGATAGAGCCCTGCAGTAAAGCCTATCATTGCCAGTGTGTGATGGGTATTCCTTGCAGCCACACCTAAGATAATCCTGAGTCACATCTAGCCCTTGGAGACCAGGAGCCACCTAAGTTAAGCACATCCAGTGTGGCTGCCATGGTTAATTGTTATAAGAGCAGGGAGGTGTCTGGACCCACATGTGGATTATGCAGCACCACCTACCAACCCGCCCTCTCTGGGTCAAGGTGGTGGACAGGATCTGCCTCCAACAGACCCACAATCTACATCTTTGCAATGGAGGCACTAGAGGGGCATGATGAAGGGCTGTTGCACCATCAACCCCAGTCCTGCTGGCAAAAGGGCACCATCCAGGGCAGGTGATGCAGATTCATACTTATCACACAGGCGCTAGGCCTGGAAAAGCTCAGTTGCCCCCCACTTTAATCTGACATCCCCCAGCAGAGGGCACAGTCAGTCTGCACAGCATTCCAGCCATACATATGCTGATTGCAGACAGTCTGCAAGCCAGTCCATAGTGCATATCCCCAGAGGCACCCATAAGTGGGATGTAAGCACAACCACCAAGCAGGTAGCTCAGTGATCAGGCCCCAGAACAGAGAACACAAAGATATCACTTGAGAGAAACACTGTATAGCACTCTGTGGGAACCTAGACATGCCATAGTCACTGCTCAGTCAGGGTGAGAGTGACCTCCCAGCATGACATGCCATGGCCACCCTGTCCCTGCAGGTGGTGGTAGAGCACTACAATGTCCCAGCCATTGCCCCACACCCTGTGCAGAAGCATCCTGCCCAGTCTGCCCTGTCCGAACCATACCCACAATACCTTGCTCCTCATTATGCACATTAGCAGGCTAACACTGGAAACAGTGTAAGCATTGTGGGCCCAGTGAGGAGTAGGCAGCCCCAAAACAATGGATAGACATACACACACTCCCACTCCTATTTCAGCATTGTGCAAAGATAGGGGTGGTTGGCAGCCCTGCCTGCCACACTAGTCCTGAGCACAGTGAAGGCATTGCTAAGGTATGCAGCTGCTAGTAGTAGTGCTTTGGTGGTAAGTGCTGCTCCGTGCCGGGCCCAACAGCCTGACTCTCCATGTGGCTTTGGATAGTGGAGCCTGTGGGTATGGGGGTTTGTGCTTCTTTTGGCCTATGTTCTAGGGAGTGCACATGTTTATGTTGTATGTGCAATAAAATGTAGGGGACATGGTCTGCAGGAGCCACAGCTGGGACTTCAACCTGTGACCTTCTACCCCAGGACACACTGGCTGTGTGTACTGCACCATACTGTTGCCACAGAGGCAAGTCAGTCTCTGGGGCTATCATGACTGTTCATCAGACAGACCTTGTCAGTTGCACTGCATGCCACCCACCTGAACAGGGCTTGGCCTTGGTCTGCTGTGGGTAGATACCACTGCCCCCTCCACCACCAGAACCCCTCCCCCACCATGCTGACATGCCCATATGCTGGTGGTGCTGGTGGTGCACAGTTTCAGGTAGTCCAGTGTGCAGGTAAGTGGCTGCCTAAGGTGTGGGGTCTGGGGTAGGGGTGCCTACATAGACATTCACACTTCCCCCCGGCACCGCCTGCCAATGTTATGTGCCCTTTTGGGTACCTGCTGGGTAATTTCCCCTGGATGGGACACTGTGGGATACAGACTCGTTGGCATATTTGACCTTGGTCAGTTGCTGTCTTGCTGATTTCTAGATTTTGCGTTCCTATGTGCCACCTAGGCATCTGACTAGCCCACACTTTGCCACAGCTGCCCCACTCTATGTCCTGCCTGCATATGCCCCATTTGCAGCATCGCCATACCGCCCTTTCATACCTGGGCATTATGCTGTTGCTGTACATGTAGTACTACTATCACTTTTTGTGGGTTCCCTGCCTATACTGTACATTGCTGACACTGAAATAGTTTCTCTCTCCTGCAAATATGCATCTAACGACAGGTTTTCACTTGCAGTAATGTCCAGCCCTTCAGTTCCCTGCGTTAGTATAGCAGGAGCCTCTCCCCGCCCACTCCCCACCCATTGACCCCTTCTCTCCGCCCTCTCTCCACCCTCTGCGGGACTTAATGCTGCCAGAGACGTTAACACGCGCTAACATTGCACCTGGTAACAGTGCGCGTTAACTTTACATTTGGTAACGTTATCGTGCGTTAACGTAGCCACTGCTACATTACTGCGGTTTAGTAAACATACCCCTAAGTTTTCAGCTGAAAATTCCTTCTATTTTAGATGTTCGAAACTGCTGCTCCTAAATTTAGGCCTGCCATTCATTCGTCTCGATTTAGGGGCTTAATTTAGGTGTCAAGTGCTGAAAATCAGTTCTATGCTCCTGACTTCTTTTCTCGGCTCTAAGTCTGCCCCCATTGCCAAATGCTTTTTCTGCTCCTAAATTTAGGAGTTTAGTAAAATTTTAAGGAAACATTTAGGCACTTAGCCCTAGTAAATGTCCAAGCGGCCAATGTAAGTGCATAACTCTCAAAGTTAGGAACACAGGGCCCGATATTCAAAGACATTTACATGGTTTACAGGCCTGTAAACTGTGTTAAATGCCACTTAGAAGGATATTCATCATCACTAACATGGCTAGTGCCGTTGAAATCCCATGAGTAATACTGCTACATACCCCAATGCTAACCATATAGTATCGGGGTGTGTCATGGGCATTCTGGGGTGAAGCAGATGAAGCACCTGTCGCTAACTGGACAGTGGAGATATTGCACTGCTGTCCGGTTAGTGACTCATGGGTAAAGATTGGTGCAGCAAAAGCTGGCCTATCTTTACCAATGGGAGCTAACTGGGCAGTGGTGCAATATTGCTGCTGCCTGGTTAGCTTCTGAGCCATCAGAGACCGTACGGCGACCCTGGATATTCAATGTCGGGGCCACATAAGACCCCGGCATTAAATATCCAAGTTTAATGTTCAGTGCCAGCTGCTAGCCGCTGGAATTGCGCTAACCGCCGGCGCTGAATATCAAGCCTTAAGTCCTTTGAGTATCAGGCCCTATATTTCTTGCATAGTTAGCCAGTCAATTGGATCCAAGACCGTCTACTGCAGTCCATAAAGGCAGAAAATGCAAATAGATGAATGTTGCCCTCATGTCTCTCCATAGAAGTTGAAAGTTTGGTTCATTTTACCTTTATAGCGTCAGAAGTTTTCACTTGGCATATAAGCTTGTGGCATACCCTGCAGCAGTTTTTACATGTCTTGACTAATGAACTGATCATAGACTGTTAAAAAGATGTGTTACAGCCTTGGTGACGATGACAGATAAAAACATTTGAAACCCCCCCCCCCCAACACCATTTACAGTTCTTCTATTCAGTTACTTTTAAGCTTATTTAAATATGGGAATTCCTTGGTATATGACAAAATTACACGTCTGTAATTTGTTCCATCTATAAGAATTCTGTATATCAAATCTCTTTCCCCACTGGACACAGAGAGATCCATTTAGTGATTTGAATAGCAGGTGGGAAGCAGCACGAAGCCGCGGCTCAAATCCTGTTTCATTTATATGGTGCTTCCTTCAGTCCTCTGTCTTTCTCCCCTATCTCATCTCACACACTTTGGGGCCTTTTACTGAAGTTCAATAAATGGTTATTCTGGGGTTCAACAGGGGCTAAACACTCATGGTAACCATTACTGCAGATCATGAGCAGACTACAGGGTACATTCCACTCTACCGTCTCCTGGAGCTATAGGTCAGGATTGGGGAAGGGTCGGGTCAGAGGCTGGGCATGCCGGCTGCGAGAGGCGTTGTGTGCTGGCCGTCACAATTGCTAATTGCACAGCTGCAATTACCTCCACTCCAAGATGCTGGGGTAGGGATAGACATGCCACCAGCAGCCCAATAGCATGACTGCTACTTATAGAAACCATCCTCTCAGGTCCAGATCAACCACCCTGATTGCATGTCCCCGATTAGTACTTCCCTTGCACACCCATCTTATGCACCCACCATTCGGGCTTGTTTGGGCACTTAAAAAGTAAGTGTGTGCACAACTGCTTTGTGAGAACGTATACCTAAAGTTTAATGCACGTACAATCAATATGCATGCGCAGGAAAGCTGTAATGTGCAAAGTATGCAT
This sequence comes from Ichthyophis bannanicus, assembly GCA_033557465.1. NCBI lineage: Eukaryota > Metazoa > Chordata > Amphibia > Gymnophiona > Ichthyophiidae > Ichthyophis > Ichthyophis bannanicus. Next base: position 1,792,083,463 of record CM066032.1, on the reverse strand, counting down.
ACAATTATCATGAACACACAAAAAAACCCAAAACCCTTTGGTTCATTTTCATTTAAAATGAAGGACTTTTTTTGCCCCTATACATGCCTCATAAGCATTACAAAATATGTGCAGCTTGTCTAAAGCTCGAGTTACTTCTATGTCGTTTCCATAAGATCAGTCCTGGTGTTTCTTTATAGTGACGCTAAGCCTACATCAGCACTTGCAGAGTAGACAACATTTGCCCCACGCCGCTTCACAGGTTTTATCTTTGAAGTTACAGCTCTGCAGTCAGTTTATAGAGGTGTGCACAGCCAATCAATGTTGGTTAGTGTTCATTTAAAACACGTTTTGCAAGGTTTTTTTTCTTGTTTGACCTATTTGCTTACTTGAGTCATGCATTTTATGAGTGCAAGAAGTTAAAATGTACACAATCGATTTCATGCAAATTAATTCATAGGTATATAGTACATGTATATTCGGTGATCTGCATGCTCTTTACATTTTAGGTATCCAAATGAATTAAATGTGTACTCATGAATGCACACCCCTATCAATTTGTGTTGCAATCTGTCTTGAATTCATAGATTTTAAGCTTTGCCACATTTAATTTCTTAGAAGACTTTTGTCTATGCTGCTGCACTTTGGGCTCTATATGGAGAAGACATCTGACTTCTAACTAGTCAGTGATCAGCAATTTGAACTTTGCACAGTGTGGGTGATCCTAACATCATGAATGCCTCTGTCTGACAAGATAATAATCTAGAACAGTGGTTCTAAATCTAGTTCTAAGGGTACACACAGCCAACCAGATTTTCAGGTTCCCTTCAAAGAATATGTGTGAGACAGATTTGCATGAACTGACTTCAACATACATAGATCATGGAAATCTAGTTCAGTCCTTGAGAGCCATAAACAGATTGGGTTTTCAGGATATCCTTAATGAATATGCATGGAGTATATTTGCATACAGTGGTGTAGTATGCATGTATATTTACCTCATGAATATCCTGAACACCAGACTGCCAGGATGTGCCCAGAGAACTGTGGTGACCATCTTTTTAGTAAGCCAGAGGGCTTCAGACTTAGATGAGTTCAAAAGTAGTTTGTTTTTTGTTTTTTTAGTGCCATCAAGTCAGTGTTGACTCATAGCGACCCAGCTACCTCTGGGTTTTCTTGGCAATGTATCACTGGAAGTAGATTGCCAGCCTTTTCTTCCAAGGCAATGGAGGGTAAAGTGACTTGCCCAAAGTCACAAGGAGTGCCAGTAGGAATCAAACCCTTGATTTTCTGTGTACTAGGCAGTTGCTCTAACCACTAGGCTACTCCTCCACACAAAAGTAGGCACTGCGATTGTATTCATGTTCCAATCTGGTTCAAAAAAATCTAAGCAATGAGTTTGAAGAGCTGCAACTCAAGTATTATGTGCTACAAGGATTTGAATATCATCAGCAAAAATATAAGGGCTAAAGCCCTAAATCTGTATAAGGGTGGTGTGGTAGATGTGACAAGCATGAGGCATGACACAGGACTCCACAGCCAAGTGATTTAAAGAAAATATACTTTATTTGGGGAGAAGCATCCAGACAATGGCCGTTGCCCTCCTTGTTAAGCGCTCCATTGCCCTAGGCTTTTTCTCCAGCTGTAACAAGTCCTTAATTGCCCTCAGCAGGACTACTCTGCTGAATAGCTAAACCCTGCTCCAGCACAGATGGAAAAACAAAACACAACTGGCTCCTCAAAGTTTCATCATTTTGGGCAGCACAGCCCAGCAACAGTCTCTCCAACTGAGTAGCACTCCAGCAGCAAGGCTGAGCCGACAGTAATAAATTCAAAATGCTTCCTACCTCCACAGAAGTCTCTCTTTTACAGGTAAGTAGTCTTCAGATATGCTCCAGGACCTTGGGCTCCTCTCTCTCCAATGTCTCTTGCTTCCTGGTTTAAACCCCTGGGACCTGGCCACACCCTCCCCAGGCATTCTCCAGCCTATTCTCTTAAAGGGACAAGGGGTTTAAGCTCTTACCTGAGCAATACCTGACTGGTTCTGGCCTTGGCTGGGGAAGAGTCCCTGCGGGGGATGGGGAGTTTCCATACACTCCATCACAGGTGGCTAGTGGAGTGAGAAATATGTTAAAATGTATGGGGGCTAATTTTGAGTATATTGAGTCCTGTGACTCTCCACATGACAAGGTAAAACCACCGTGGGTTTGAAGGAGCAATTCCCAAGTGAACTTGAGCTGACACTCGGTGTGAGCAGTAGAACTCCCCCACCACAACTGATGGCGAGAATGGAAGAGACTGTAATCCTGGCCCAGTCAGAAGGAGCCTGTGGAAAGCAGTGGAAAAGAGAATGGAGGTGAGCCCTCTTTTGGGTAATGAAACTGCGACGCAGTTGGTCTCTGGGTTTGATGTATGCTTAAACATGGTGGCCCGGGTTGGTCTGCAGTTTCTTATTACTGTTAGTCTGTAGTCCCCCTCCCAATAGTGGTTCTGATCCCTGAGGGGATGAGGCAGGGCCCTTCTCAGGATAAGGTTACTCTGGAAGATATCTGGGAAGGTTTGCTGCAAATCGATGCTATCTTGCAAGATTCAGTGACCTTGATTTCAATAAATGATAGCTAAACTCGATGATTATGAAAGTAGGATGGAGGAGCAGCATGTGATAGAAGTAGAACAGCAGATGTAAAATTTTCAAGGAGCCAATGCTGTCTTTATTAAGGATTCAATGGTGTTACATCAGAAATTGGAAGCCATGGAGAGAAGAAGTAAAAGTAAGAATTTGAAACTTCTGAATTTTCCTAGAATGAGATTGTTAGCAGTGGCTAAACTGCAGCTTATGCATTTCAGAGCTACTGTATGATGAAGATTGAGGGTTGAGAGAAATGTATGAGAGCTAAAGTGTCTGGTAGCCATTTCAGGTCCAACCCTTAGTATACTTAGGGATTGGTGGTCAGGTCCTGGCATGGTTTACATCTTATTTGGGCCAAAGGACGCAAACCATCCAGCTGGGTGATGAGGTTCCCTGGCTTTTCCATTAGAGTAGTGGTCCTCAAACCAGTTCTCAATTGTATGCATACTAAGTAAGACCAACCCAGCTGCCTACAGACCTATCTCAAGCCTCCCCCTCATATCGAAGATCATTGAAAAGGTCATGCAACATCAACTTCAACATCACGTCGACAGCCATGCTTCCCTAGACCCTAATCAACATGGCTTCTGACCAAACCATGGCGTCGAAACTGATACACCTCTTCGACAATCTGATCCAGATTATTGACAACGTCAAGAAGGGCATCCTCATGATTTTCATAGGCATCTCCTCAGCATTTGATACTGTCAACCACTCAACCCTGCAATCAAGACTATAGGAAGTTGGCCTACATGGCACCACCTTGAACTGGTTCACATCCTACCTCACAGACAGACACCTCCAAGTCAAATGCAGCTCAGCTACCTCCCGGCCTCTGAGAGCAACCCAGGGCATCCCACAAGGCTCATCCCTCTCTGCCCTGCTAATCAACCTGTACATATAACCCATCTGCTCTATTATCAAGAACCACAAGATACAATACACCATCTACGCAGATAACATTATGATACTCACCTCCCATCAACATGGACAGCCCAAACTACTCAAACATAGCCAATTGTCTTCAACAAATGACAAGCTGGCTCCTGGAAAACAACTTGTCCATAAACTACAACAAAACAGAAGTGCTACTCATTACCAGAAACACCACCTTCACCCCCACACCCACCATCAAGCTGAATGACATCACAATCCCAATAAAGCCCGAAGTAAAATACCTCGGAGTGACTCTCGACAAAGACCTGAACTTACAGTCTCAGATTGCCAGAACCACAAGGAACGCATACCTCAAAAAGAGAACCATCAGACGCCTCAAACCTATTCTCTCACATGATCACTTCCGTACTGTCTGTCAAGCGCTTATCACTCCCTCATTAGACTATTGCAACCCCATTTCCCTTGGGCTCTCAAAACAAGCAATCCAGCCTTTACAGATAGCACAGAACACAGCAACCCGCATAATAATGGGCGCCTCAAGGCACAATCACAATACCCCCATTCTCAACCACTTCCACTGCCTCCCAATCAGCTCCCATATTCGATATAAGGCGCTTCTAAACATATTCAAAATAAAACAGAACCTCTCAGCGAATTGTTTGCAACCCCTCGTCAGAGCTGACCAAGGCACCAGACCCAGGAGAAGAGGAACCTCAGACACCATCACCACCCCAAATCATTCACTAGAACAAGACAAGACACCTCAAGAGGAGCACTATCCCTGGCGGCGCCCACGCTATGGAACTCACTCCCCGATGAACTGAGATCAACTGTAGACCTCAAGGACTTCAGGGAGTTGCTCAAAACTACGCTATTCATAGAACACTATAAGGACTTCACGTGACCCAGCTACCAGACTACTCCCATTTCTGCATAACCCCCTGCATCCCTCCCCTACTTGTATATAATCCTTGTACTTAGCTCACAATGTATATAGCATTCCATGTAATCAGCCACACAGTACACTCACACACCCTATGTAGATTTAACCACTGCATGTATTCACGCACATACACTGCCTCATGATTTGTTTGATGTGTTAGCCGCTTTGATTTAAAGCTAAAGCGGTATATTAAATCCTTTTAAATAAATAAATAAATAAATACCCTGAAACCCCAACTGGACTAAGGGTCCTAGAGGACTGGATTGAGAACCACTGCATTAGAGCAAGGTGTTTTGCAGGGATTAATCCTTTCCCCTTACTTGTTTAACGTCTTCATAGTCCCTTTGTGTAGGGACTTGCAGGTGGTGGGGATGATATTTTATGTTTATGCTAATGATGTGAAGGTTTTAATTCTACTCCCTGGGTGGGGGGGGGGGGGACAAATTGGATGCAGTAGTTCTAGGTCAGCTTTCATTTCCACTGGGTTGGTTTTGGTTTATGGGGTTGAAACTGAATGTTTCCAAAACAGAATGAATGTTCCAAGCAGATGAAAAGGTGATTGAGGTGAACACTTCACTGTATAAGAGTGGTATAGGGGGTTTTCAGGTTTAATGGGAGTAATTTTGGATTCTCATGTATACTAGAATGCATACATCCCATCTTGTTAAGACTCTCTTTCTTTTGCTACGTCATATCTGTCAATTACAATCCTTTTTGCCTGAGGGTTGTTTGGATGAGGTTCCGAGGGTGCTGCTGATGCCACGTTTGGATCACTGTAATGCTTTGGCAGTAAGAATAAATTAATAAATTCCGCTTTTATAATCATGCTCTGTACTGGCCTTATAGTTTCATATCCAATGAAACAGATTAAGCTCGTCCTTGCTTTACCTCATTCAATGCATGAAGGTTTGAATTTTAGAATTAATTGGGTACTTTTCCACATCTGATCTCAAAACAAGCTATATTCAGGTACAGCAGGTATTTCTCTGACTCACAGGGTTGACAATATATGGAATAAATGTACTGATATATGTTAAGGTGCTAGCACATGCTATTACCCAGTAAAATTTGTTAATGTGATGCTGTTGTTGCTGTTAAGTGCCATTGAGTCAGTGTTGACTCATGGCAAACCTCTGGATAGCTGTCCTAAACTGTATTCAATCTTCAGTCAGGCAGCTCATTGTGATAGAGTGACATCCATAGCTGCTGTTATTGTATCAGTCCATCTCATTGCTGGCCTTTCTCTTTTGCCTTGATTTTCAACCTTGCCAAGCATGATATCTTTCTCTAATGATCTCTCTCTTCACATGATGTGTCCAAAATATGAAAGTCAAAGTCTTGTCATCTCTATTACTGACCGATTTGTTCTTTGGGCAGTCCATGGTATATACAGTATTCTTTGGCAGCATCATAATTCCAAGACATTGATTTTCCTCCTGTCCATCTTTTTCACTGTCCAGCTTCCATATCCATAGGATGTTACTGAAAATACCATGGATTGGACAAGTCAAATCTTTGGGTGGAGAGAGACATCTCTGCTCTTGACAATCTTGTCTAGGCCCTTCATAGCCATTCGTCTGAGAGCAATGTGTCATCGGATTTATTGACAGCTTGTCATTTCTTTATTAATCATTGATTCAAGCAGGTTAAAGTTGTCCATTATTTGAATTTCTTCTCCATGAATGATGAACTTATTGATTTTACCATTTGTCAGGATCTTAGGGGCTTGTTTACAAAGCTGCAGTAGCGGACTCAATGAATTCAATGGGGCCGCGGCTCTGATATTGGGCGGAGTCCACTACCGCGGTTTAGTAAACATGCCCCTTAGTCTTCTTTACGTTAAGATGCAGGCCCATTTTAAGACTATGTTCCTTCATCTTGAGAAGCAAATGTTTCAGATTGTCTTCACTTTTGGCCATTATTGTAGTGTCATCAGCTGTTGATGAATCTTCCACCAATCTTCACACCTTGGTTGTATTCATACAGTTGTGCTTTGCTGATGATTTATTCTGCATACAAATTAAACAGGTAAGACGAAAGTATGCAGCCTTGTCATACGCCTTTGCTGATTTTAAACTATCAGGTTTTCTGGTATATCCATACTTCTTAATGTGGCCCAGAGTTTCTCATGGTTTACACAGTCAAAAGCCTTGCTGTAGTCAATAAAACATATATAGATATACTTTTGGTATTCTTTTGTCTTTTCAAGGATCCATCTCACATCCATGATGATGTCTCTCATTCCTCTCCCTTTCCTGAACTCTGCTTGCACTTCAGACAGTTTTCATTCCAGGTATGGTTGTAGTCTCTACTGGATGATCTTGAATAAAATCTTGATATGTGGGATCAGAGTGATTGTGTGATAATTTCCACAGTCAGTTGGATCACCTTTCTTCAGTATTGGTGTAAATACAGATCTTTTCCAGTCAGTTGGCCTTGATGTTGTCTTCCAAATTTCCTGGCAGAGCCTTTTATGTATGACAACAGCCACATCCAATTGTTGTAATACTTCAGTGAGAATGCTATCAATACCCATTTCTTTGTTCTTTGATCATGCTTTCAATGCTGCTTCAACTTCTTCTTTCATCACCAATGGTTCCTAATCATAAGGTACTGGTTGAAACAGCTGTTGGTCCACTTGATTTTTATGGTATAATGACTCTGTGTATTCTTTCCACCTTTTCTTGATCTTCTCAGCATCATTCAACATGGATCCTTGAGCATCTTGTAGCATTCCAAATTGAGGCTGAAATTTTCTCTTTAATTCTTGTGGCTTTAGGAAAGCCGATCTTGCATGTCCCCTAATAGTTTCTGATTCTATTTTCTTGCATGCATTATTTGCAGTACTCTTCTTGTCTAGTCTTTCTGTACGTTGGAAATCTCTGTTGAGTTCTGTGATTGCCTCTCTTTGTCCTCTGGCTTTAGCTTCTCTGCATATCTGAGCAATTTTCAGAGTTTCTTCTTTCATCTATTTTGGCTTTTTTTGCTGTTTCACTTTTTGTAGAGACTTCTCGCTTTCTTGATGTCACCCAATAACTCTTCTGTCATTTGTATCCAAAGCAGCAAATTGATTTTGCAGGCGGTCTTTTTTTTTTTTTTTTAAAGCCTTTATTTAGATTTTCAGCAAACAACAAAAGAAATCAAACACACAACACAATGAACGAACCTTTACAACGCAGTCCCCAGCTTACAAAACCAAAAGAAAACCCCACCCAGACCCCTACAACCCCTCCCCCCTCCCTCCGACCCGGGCTCGCTGAGTGCATCTGTCAACACCAACAAAACAGAAAAGGAGAGGTGTCCACTCCTTCCTAGGCAACCTGGGAATGGGCCACGAAAAGGTCCAGTAGTGACCATCTGTGCACATTAAGAGCCGCCTGATCCGGCTGGTGGAGCCTGCCATAGGTTTTCTCCAACTTAGCATAGTGACATACCAAGTTCCACCAGCCGTCCAGGCTCAGGCTACCAAAAGATTTCCATTTCCAGAGAATCATCTTAATAGCTATAGCCATCATAAAATTAAACAAAAAAGAGCGATCCCGGCATCCTGCAGGAAAGACACTTAGAGAACGTAGGAAGAGCGTACTCCACTGCAAATCTGCCGAGAAATGCAGAACCGATTGTATCCTGGTCCATACCCGGCTCCAGAAAGCCTGGACCAGGGGGCAATCATAAAACATATGTTTATAGGTGGCAGGATGCCCTGAGCAAGACCAGCATTTGTCAGAAATACCGGAACCCCATCTGGCCATCTTAGACGGAGTTAAAAAGGCCCTGTACATAAAGAAATATAATGATTGGGTAATAGCAGCTGACCTAGAGACTCTGGTAACTGGACCCCAAAGAAGACTCCAATCAGAAGTGGTAAGCTTCCGAGAGATCTCCGCCTCCCAAACCTGGGCTAGGCCTACAGGCAGTGTAGAGGTACTGGTCCGCCAAAGGGCATATATTTTGGATGTAGCTCCTTGTTGGAGAGCGGTGGCACCCAACCAACGTAGTAGGGTACCGCCCTTGACGAGTACAGATTCCTTGATGGGGAAATGGGAAGCTACGATACAATGCCTAAGCTGGACCCATTGAAAAAAGAAGGAGTCAGGCAGAGAGAACGCCCTCTGCAGTACCGTAAAGTCTATCCAACCATTGCCATCTATCAGTTGCCCGAGAGACCAAATTCCCCGCTTTTGCCACCCCTTCCAGGCAAACCTACTTCCGCGGATCCGGAATCGGGGGTTCCACCACAACGGGGTTTCCAACGAAGGGAGATCTTCTTGGTCAATATTCCGGGCCAGTTCTAAGAAAGCCCCCTGAGTAGACCTAATAACCTTCCCCACCGGGGCCCAGTCCGGATACCGAGCTCCTAGAAGGTATAACAGCGGGCAAGGAGCAACCATGCAGGCCTCGACTGACAACCAGGTCGGACAGCGTCCCGACTCGCTCTCAGAAAGCCAAAGAGATCCCTGTTTGATTAGAAGGGCTTGATGGTACTGGCGGAAGTCAGGAAAATGCACTCCCCCCCTATCTTTTGGCATTTTTAGTTTTTGAGTAGCAATGCGAGGTTGCTTCCCATTCCATAAAAAGGAAATGAGACAACGTTCAATCTTGTTATACCATACTAGAGGGATATAAAAAGGGAGCATACCCAAAACATAGTTAATCTTTGGGGTGAGAGACATTTTGATAACCTCCAGCCGGCCCCAACAGGAAAGACATAAAGGAGACCATGTTAAAGTTTTATGTCGGAGAAAAAGGAGCAGCTCCTCCATGTTTTTCTGAATCATCACATCCGCCGACGCATTATACCAGGCCCCTAGGTACTTGACACTGCCCGCCTCCCATTTGAAGGGGAAGTCCGCCAGGTCTGATGAATTGGCAAGACAGTTAAGGGGGAATGCCACCGATTTAGACCAGTTAATCTTATACCCCGAGACGTGGGAATATCTATCAAACAGGGCTAGGATATGTGCGATCTCCTCGGATTGCGTGAAAAGAAGCAAATCATCGGCATACGCAGATAGTTTAACCTGCAGGTGCCCGACCTGCACCCCCCTAAGTTCCACCTGGTTACGAATAGCAATAGCCAAAGGCTCTAATGCTAGGTTAAACAGCAAATGGGATAAGGGGCACCCCTGTCTAGTTCCCCTGTGGAGAGAGAAAGAACGCGAGAGGATGCCGTTCGCATAAATACTGGCAGAGGCGCGGGAATAGAGTGCCTCTACTTTATGTATAAAATCTTCCCCAAGACCAAACCATCGCAGAATGAAAAACATGAACGGCCATTCCAACCTGTCAAATGCTTTTTCAGCATCCAGGGAGAGAGCCACATAGGGGGTGTCCGCCGACGAGACCTGCTCTAGCAAATTGCATAAAAGACGAGCATTGTCGGATGTTGATCTTCCGGGTACGAACCCACATTGATCTGGGTGCACAAGGGCTGCAACAACATCCGCTAAGCGGTGCGCCAAGATACTAGCATAAATCTTATAATCGGCATTCAGAAGAGAGATAGGTCTGTAATTAGCCACCAAATTGGGATCCCTACTCGGCTTCTCCAGAACCACTATAGTGGCTTCGGAGAATCTGCCAGTAGAACTATTCTCTTGAGCCAGCTCACTGTAATATTCCAGCAAATACGGAGCAAGATCCTTGCCGAAGACTTTGTAAAATTCAGCGGGGAGACCGTCAGGGCCAACCGCTTTCCCAGAAGGCATAGCCTGGATTACGGAAAGGAGTTCAGCACAAGAGAAAGGCTTTCCGAGCTCGCGAGCCTGGAACTCCTCCAGCACCGGTCGCTCAAGGCCGTCTACAAACCCAGCGAATGCTACAAGATCCGCTGGCGTTTCAGAGGCGTAAAGCGAGCTGTAGTACCTAGCGAATTCCGCTACAATGTGTTCGTCTTTAAGCAGTTGTTCACAACTACTAGATAGTAAAGAGGCTACTCTAGATTTACTCTGTTTCCCTCGTACTGTATGAGCAAGTAATCTGCCTGCCTTATTCTTCTCGACATGAAACCAAGCTGTTTGTTTCAGCATAATGTTCTCAACCTCTGAACTCAAGAGCTCATTATATTGAAACCTAAGCCTATGTAGGCGGAGGAGGATACTAGGGTTAGGCAGGGCCAGCCAGAGTCGCTCGCCAGCGCGGATTTGATCCTCTAATATGTTCAGCTTGGCCGTCCGCCATTTAGACTCCTTAATTGCAAAGCTAGTAATCACCGCCCTTATTGAGGCTTTAAAAGCCTCCCAACGAACCCAGCTAGAGGTATCCCCCGTTTTATTCCAGTAAAAGAAAGAGGAGATGGCCCTCCGCACTTCCTCCTGGAACTCAAGGTCAGCCAGCCACGCACGATTGAAAGACCAGGACTGGTCCGGGCGTTCCATATCCTCTAATTCAATCTCCACACAGATAGCACCATGGTCTGATACTGTCCTGCTCAAAATGGATGCAGCTCGGCAGCAGGGGATCAAAGGCTGGGAGAGTAGGAAAAAATCTATTCGAGAGAGAGAATTATGAACTGGGGAGAAGAAGGTAAAATCCTTTTCCCTAGGATGAAATAGTCGCCAGATATCAACTAGGCCACAAGAATCAAGTAGAGAGAGAAGCGCTGAACGCGCACGAGAAGGGCGCTCAACCCTACCAGGAGATCTGTCCAATAAGGGGTCACTTACCAAATTAAAGTCCCCACCGACAATTACCAGAGCCTCTGGGTCCTCGTGGATGTTCCCACTAAGATTGCAGAAAAAGACGGGGTCGTCAACATTAGGTGCATAAACATTGACAATAGCCAATACTTCTCTGCCCACCTTGACTAAGGATTTAGCCCATCTCCCAACGTCATCATGGCAGAAACTGACCAATTGGGAACCCAACGCAGCTTTTATTAAGGTGACGACACTGTTTTTCTTATGCATAGCAGGGGAACAACCAACAAGCATGAAATGCCTGTCCGCCAAGTTGTGCGCCTCAGAGACGGACAAGTGCGTCTCCTGAAGCAGAATGACGTCAGCGGACTGACGCTTACAGTACATTAATATTTTCTTCCTCTTAACCGGAGATCTGAGCCCCTTCACATTTAAAGATAAAATCTTCAGCCCGCTAGCCATGTAATCAACACAAAATCATCAATTACCCATTCAGCAGTGCACACATCCCCGCTATATCTTCTCTTAAAACACTCAGCGAGCCCAAAACCCCTCCCAACCCAAAATAAGAAAAAATCAGTTAGGGTGAGACAGTAGAAGCGCATACAGAACATGGAGCAGCCCCTTACAATCAACATACAATCTGTTCCATTCCCGACCACCCACCAAAATAATATCTCAGGGTCCCCAGATGACAGTCAAACCCAGCGCCAACGGACTCGCAGGTTACCACTGCCACTATACGGGTCTCAGCAGGCCAAACATCAATCAGACTTCAGTTCAGCTTTGCTGCATTGATAGCTCTTCTTGGTCCTCAATAAATTTACGTAGCAGTCCAGGGTCATCAAATGTTTTGGTACAGTTATTTAATGTGACTTTGAGACGCGCTGGACTGAACAGGCCAAATCGAGCCTGGAGATTGCGAAGTCTAGGCCTGAGCTCCAGGAATTGCCTGCGTCTCTCCACCGTGCGCTTGCAAAAATCCGGATAGAAAAAGATTTTGCGGCCCTCATGCTGAAGCGGCTGACCAGCTTTGGCAGCAGCGAAAATCTGCAAGACCTGCTGATGCCTCAGCAGGCACATGATAAAGGGACGAGGTCTCGCATTGTGAGAGTTAGGGCCCGAGGAGGCCGCCGGGATCCTGTGCGCCCGCTCGATTTCTAGCGGAGGGTCAAAGGCGATTTTCAGCAGCTTAGGTAGAAAGGCTTCCATGAAACGAATGGGGTCCCCCCCTTCAGCTCCCTCGCCGAGACCGATCAGACGGATATTGTTCCGACGGGCACGATTGCCCATATCCTCCACACTCCTCTCTAGCCAGTCCACCTTGCGCGCCATGTGCTGGACGCGTTGTAGTTTGCTTTCGTGCTCCGTCACCGCTGCCTCGACCTTCTCGACGCGGATGGAGAGCGATTGTAACTGCGAGCTCAGGTCCTTTAGATCCTCCTGTAAGGTAGAGAGTGTCTCGCCATTGGAGTCGACCCGGCTACGGATGGCCCACACTTCCTTCAGAAGCTCCTTCCAATCTTCCTGCGGGTTTTGTTGGGGCGCCGACTTAAGCGGCGAGAGCGGGTCTGATTTAGATCTTTTTGACCCGGTTGTCGCTGGCGCGGGGGAAAACTCGAGCCGGGTTTGCTTGCTCCCCGACATCCCCGATGTACCACCACCGATTGCAACAACTGGGGAATCGTCCTTAACGGGTAGGTCGCAGGATTTGTGAAAAAAGGCCCAGGAGAAGAGGACTTACACCTCCATGCTGGCTTCGCGCTGGCTCCGCCCCCCTACAGGCGGTCTTTAAATTCCAGTGGTATATTCTCACAGCCATATTTTGATACATTCATGAGTGGCTTGCTCTTTTTCAGCTTTAGCTTGAGTTTGCATACTAGTAGTTGGTGATCTGTACCATAGTCGGCTGTTATAGAGCTTTTCCATCATTGACTTGCACAGATGTAGTCAATTAGATTTTTGTACAATCCATTGGGTGATGTCCATATGTACAGTTGCTGCTTGTGTTGCTGGAAGAAGGTGCTTGAGATTGTTGGTCTTGCAGACTTCTATCAGTGTTTCTCCAGCTTCATTTCTGTTGCCAAGTCCATATTTTCCATCTACTTTGCTTTCTTCTTTGTTGCCAGCTTTTGCATTCCAGTCGCCCATGACTATTAAGATATCCCGTTTGCATGTTCTGTCAATTTCAGCTTCTACTTGTTCATAGAACTCATCCACTTCTTCCTTTTCTGCAGTTGTTATTGGGGCATGTCCCTGAATAAAAGTTGTATTGATGGGCATCCCACATAGACAAATGGAAATTAAGCATTCACTGACTGCATTGTATTTAGTTACAGTTCTTTCAAATTTCTAAGATGTGGCAAAGTTTTACACTCGGCACATTTTAGATGCAAAAATTAACACATTAGGGTGGTCCAAAAAACAAACTAACACATTTCAGTCCTCTACAAGGCTAGTTTTGTTCTTTATCATATTTATAACAAACACACAAAATTTTAATGAAAATAACCAAGATTTAGAGGTCACCCCATTTGGCAGTTTTTATATCATTGAAACTAAACAGCAGACAACTGGAGTGTCTGATAACAGTGGCCACTGAAGGTTCTGCACCATCATTTTCTTTGTTTGTGCTGAGAATCTGTCATCAAAAGGGGTTGAGCCTGTCAAATGTTCAGACAAAAACCAGAGGTGCCTTGAAAATACAACAGCATGGTTTGGGTAAGTCTTAAGAACTGATAAAAATCTAATGTCATTGAGAGAAACTCGGCTTGCAAATGGAGCTTCACTCCACAGTCTGATGTAAACAAGACTGACAAAGACCAATCTGTGATATTCTTGGACTCAGATGCAGTCATCCTGAACTGAGCCTTAAAAAGGAATATTTTCAATACATAAATGCCTTTTCCCATCCATAAAATACTCAGAATGGAGCAACCTCTAAATATTTTACAGTCAGGCTGAAATTTCAAAGGTAAGCAAACTATCCCTAATGGACAAAAGTTATTATAAGCATTATATTATATTATATTATATTATAAGCATTTATAAAGCACTACCAGGCATACGCAACACTGTACAGACACAGAAAAGACAGTCCCTGCTCATTGAGCTTACAATCTAAAAAGACAGACATACAGTAGTACGAAAGGAGAGGGACAAAAGGGGCAATAAGGACCTGAAACATAAGGATGAAGATAATGAGCCAAAGGTGGTCTCAAAGAGGTGCGTCTTGAGCCTAGACCTGAAGAGGGGGAGGGAAGTGATTTGACACAGGGAAAGGGGTAGGTTATTCCAAGCAAAAGGGGCAGCAAGGTCAAAGGAGCGAAGCCGAGAGCAGAAGTAGAATGCGGCATGAAGTGAAGAAAAGCAGAAGATGAACAAAGATTACGGGAGGAGAGTAGAAAGAAAGGAGAGAGGAGAGGTAAAGAGGAGCAGTAGAATGAATGTACTTATGTGTGAGGGTAAGTAGTTTGAACTGAATACGGCACTGGAGAGGGAGTCAGTGAAGGGACTTTAAAAGAGGAATAATGTGACAGTAACTAGCTTGGCAGAAGATTAGATGCACAGGTGAGTTTTGAATAGATTGAAATGGAAAAAGATGAGACTGAGGGAGAACAGCAAGGAGGAGGTTGCAATAATCAAAACGGGGGATAATTAGGGAATGTACCAGAATCTTAGTGGCACACAAAGAGATGAATGGTTGAATCTTGTTAATAACTTTAAAAGAAAAAAATAAGCCTTGTGGAGAAATGATTCTACAAACATTAACCTTTTGCATTGCTTTGTGGACCACCCTATAAACTCATGGTAAGTGTGAAGCCTGTGCAAAAGGTTAAGGGTGTTCCTATCATATTTCTGTTACTGCACAGAAAATTCCTTTGTCAAGCGGCAATTGGATTGACAATTAGAACAGATGCGCTTAGCATGATAAGTATATCTGCTCTAACTGCAACAGTGACAACACATGGTAACGTTTGTCTCTGGGGAAATTTCTCCAAATTTGCACGTACCCTGACAATAATGGGGTTCTCATTCTTAAGGTAGAATATGTGAAGCATAATCTCATTCTCCCATATTTACTGCTTACATTCACTATAAGTCTTGCATCGTGCCAAGGAGTTTCCTTCTAGAGTTCATAAGATGTAACATGTATAGGCAACTTATCAATGTGCACTTAGAAATTCCTCCTAATCAAGCCTCTAGCACCCAACACAATGGGAAATAGTTCTGTATCTTTCTGCCACATTTCCTTGGTCTCTGACTGCATTTCTTTTTATCTGAGGATATTCTTCCTCTCCAGGACCAGCCTTAGACTAAATGAACTGATTTGACCCAATGGGCCCCATGCTCACAGGGGGCCCTGTACAAGGACTGAGAGAGCTACTGGATTTTGCTAGCGTTTTGCAGAACAAAACACATGAGAGACTTCTTTATAAATATCTTTTTGTTTTAACATGTTTTATGTCAAAACATAAGCTCATGACTATAGATATTGTTTGATTTTTAATTCAATGTAAACCACCTTAAGTCCGGGAAACTCCACCAAAATGGTCCAAATTGTTCCCCAAAATGACTAAAGCTGGCCCTGTCTCTCTCAACGTGATTCACCAAATAATTTTGGAAATAATACCTCTATAATCACTGCCATTCTGGTGTTTTTCTCCTTTACCACTATGTCCAATGTCCTTGCATCCAGCTTTCTATCAATCAAAGTGGGAGTTTACCAGGTAATCATAGCCTCTTGATTTTCTGTAATTCTCAGGGTCATGGTCTCAGTACTTTTCTGGTACAGCAATGTTGTAGTGTTTACAGTTTCCAATGGATGAGACGTCACCTTTTTGTGCCTTTCAGTATAGAAATATTCTGCTATAAGAATTTCACTGCCAGCTAAGAGATTCAGTATAGAAATATTCTGCTATCAGAATTTCACTGTCAGCTAAGAGATGAGTAACTGTTTCCAGCTCTTTCTTACAGTATCTACATGTCATTTTTTCCCATGCTTGTAAATCATCTCATCTGCTCCCCAGCGAACAGGCCAATCACCTAAGAGCCGGCAGACTTGAAAAAGACCGGCGGGCCTGCAACGGACCCTCTTCCACCTCCGATCCAGCGACCACTAGCATCGTCGGGGAGAGCAAGGTTGGTAAGCCCCTCCCTGCTCCCCAGCGAACAGGCCAATCACCTGAGAGCCGGCAGACTTGAAAAAGACCGGCGGGCCTGCAACGGACCCTCTTCCACCTCCGATCCACCGACCACCAGCATCGTCGGGGAGAGCAAGGCTGGTAAGCCCCTTCCTGCTCCCCAGCGAACAGACCAATCACCTGAGAGCCGGCAGACTTGAAAAAGACCGGCGGGCCTGCAACGGACCCTCTTCCACCTCCGATCCAGCGATCACCAGCATCGTCGGGGAGAGCAAGGCTGGTAAGCCCCTCTCTGCTCCCCAGCGAACAGGCCAATCACCTGAGAGCCGGCAAACTTAAAAAGAACCAGCGTGCCTAGGCGTGCCTATGCCGGACGTGCCTTCACCTAAGGGCCACGCCAAAGGGCCCTTTGGCGGGGCCCTTAGGCGAAGGCCCGTCAACATCTCGCTAACCAAGCAAGTAAGCAGAAGTTCCGTAGCTAGAGCTCCCCATTCAGAGTCGAGCTCGCTCCTTCTTGACGTCATCAGCCTCAAAGAGAACATCATCCGATGCCATTCAACCACAGGACAACCTGGTGAGAGCCTGTATTTTTAAGAGACCATCGCTAGCATCCCGGTTTCCCACCATTTCCAGTGTCCCGATGATAGTGCCTTAACCTCCTCTACGGAGTGAGACTACTTCCCACTGAACCCGGAATACTCCCGCACGAGACAGCACACCCTCCTAACCCATCGGAGCAGCCCCCACCGCTTAGAAGAACACACCTGACGAAGCATAATCAGGGCACAGAATTAATTATAGATCAAACGCCCTCTCAGAAGTCGAGCACAAGAGAACATGAATCATCAACCCCTGGAGGTATAAGGTAAAATATCCATTACATTATAAGCTAATAGCAAATGCAAAGTCTTTAGTGACTGGACCACAAATAGTATCAACTACAAACCCCCACACGACAACTACAGGACACCTCCCCTGAGCATAACAAACCAATCCAGTAAACAACTTAAGCAACTCCAGTGACTGTACCACTAGAACCTTTGATAATGGAACTACTTAATGTTATATTACTGTTCTTACTATACCTAACAGCATGTACGTATAACTGCTTTGCAAACCCAATCTATATCCTCCCCTACATATGGCAACCATTTCACCTACAAAACCCATTTATATGGCAATCATTACATCCACACAACCTACCTACAATACACACTCATACAATACTCACTTCTCCCCACCATATTCACAACAAAGCCCTACACACAACACGCAATCATCACAACACAAAGACAAAAGAAACACACCAACCAGGAAACATGACAAAAAAGCGCAAAATCCCACAACCTCACAAAATTACTCACATACCACAACACCACAAGGCTACCTATGCCCCATGCATATACATACTAATAAATGCCAGGTCAATAAGAAACAAAGTACACATTATTCAAAACATTATCACAGATGAAATACCAGACATCCTCTGTGTCACGGAAACATGGATCACTGAATCCGATCCTATCATAATCAACCAACTAAAAAAACCTGGATACATACTTTTCAACTCTCCACGTAACAACAAAAGAGGAGGAGGAGTACTAATCCTAGCCAAAGACTCATTAAACCTAACCGATACATCACAAGACTCTATCGAAGGAATCAACATACTAAAATTGGAGAGCACAACACAGGCCATCTGCCTCATATACAGACCACCTACATCGCCTCATGAAACATTGGCCACAGCGCTAGAAATAATTTCAACCACTGCCAGCAAAAAACAGCAAATAATATTGGGAGACCTAAATCTAGCTTCAACCTTACCTATGCATTCAAATACATTCCTTGAAGCCATGGACCAGCTTGGCTACAAACAAATAATACATGAGGCTACCCACAACAAGGGGAATATTTTGGATCTGGTATTCATACCCGAAAAACATCAACAAGAAGTAACCAACAATTCCACCCCCCAGATCGTACATGTCCCTTGGTCCGACCACCACCTAATAAAATTTACATTACTCATTCCGAACAAAGACAGGCCCACAACACTGTCCAAAAGAAAATTCCAAAAACTTGACAAAGAAGCGTAAATACAATCTATTGCAACTCATATAGACCTGAACAACTCTAACTTGGAAACTCTAATTGACCAATGGAACAAAGGAATAGAGAAAATCGCAGAACCAAAATCCATAACTCACAATCAGATGACCCACACAACAAGAACTAAATCTGAGCCATGGTACACCACAACACTAAAAATCATGAAAAAGGACCTAAGAAAACTGGAAAAGAAATGGATTTTTTTTTGAAGGAGTGAATAAACAAGTGGACAAAGGTGAGTCGGTTGATATTGTGTATCTGGACTTTCAGAAAGCCTTTGACAAGGTCCCTCATCAGAGACTTTTGGCAAAACTAAAGAGTCATGGGATAGGAGGCAGTGTACTATTGTGGATCAGGAACTGGTTAAAAGATAGAAAGCAGAGGGTAGGGCTAAATGGCCAATTTTCCCAATGGAGAAAGGTGAATAGTGGTGTACCCCAAGGATCTGTGCTGGGTCCGCTGCTTTTTGACATATTCATAAATGACCTGGAAAGTGGAATAACGAGTGAGGTTATCAAATTTGCAGATGACACAAAACTATTTAAAGTTGTTAAAACCCAAGAGGATTGTGGAAAATTGCAAGAGGATCTTGATAAACTGGAAGACTGGGCATCAAAATGGCAGATGAAATTTAATGTGGACAAGTGCAAGGTTATGCACCTAGGGAAGAACAACCCAAACTATGGTTACACGATGCAAGGTTCCACATTAGGAACCACCACCCAGGAAAAAGATTTAGGCGTCATTGTGGATACCATGTTAAAACCCTCGGCCCAGTGTGCAGCGGTGGCCAAGAGAGCAAATAGAATGCTAGGTATCATAAGCAAAGGAATGGAAAATAAAACAAAAGATATTATAATGCCTCTATATCGTTCAATGGTGAGACCGCACCTTGAATATTGTGTGCAATTCTGGTCGCCATATCTTAAAAAGGATATAGCGATTTTAGAAAAGGTTCAGAGAAGAGCCACCAAAATGGTAAAGGGGATGGAAGGATACTCCTATGAAGAAAGGCTAAAAAGGTTAGGGCTCTTTAACCTGGAATAGAGACGGCTGAGGGGAGATATGAAATTAGTCTATAAATTAATGAACGGAATGGAACGGGTAAACGTAGATCGATTGTTTACCTTATCAGAATATAGAAAGACTAGGGGACATGCAGTGAAGCTACAGGGTAAACTATTTAAGACTAATAAAAGAAAATATTTTTTCACTCAACGTGTAATCAAACTCTGGAATTTGTTACCGGAGGATGTAGTAAAGGCTGTTAGTGTAGCTGGGTTTAAAAAAGGTTTGGACAAGTTCCTGGAGGAAAGGTCCATAAACCATTATTAAGAAGGGACCCAGTATATCAATGCTTGAACCAATACAAGCATTGTGGAACCTGTGTCTCTTGGGGAAACTGCTAGGTACATATGACCTAGATTGGCCACTGTTGGAAACAGAATACTGGGCTTGATGGACCTTGGTCTGACTCAGTATGGCATATCTTATGTTCTTATTTTCTTATGAGACGAGAGAAAACACAGGAATGTAGAACAGAATACTTAATGCTCCTCACAAAATACAAAGAGGAGATCAACCAGGCAAAAAAGATATACCATACCAACCTACTCAACAAATCACTAAACAGGCCCAGAGAATTGTTTGAATTAGTTAAATCACTTACAAAAACATCCCAGGAAGACACCGCAAACTACCCTATTAAAGCACAAACATTGGCGGACCACTATGCCAGCAAATTAAACCCAACAACATCCTCACTACCCCCACTAAACCAAGAAAAAGACAACTCGATACAACAACCTGCAAATTTAAACACAATGGAGAAATGGAACACATTTCATAAAACTGATGAGAAACAAATAATAAACCTAATTTTGAACCTAAACACTACAACCTCCCAATTAGATCCCTGTCCTGCAGCCTGGATCAAAACCTCTAAGCTAGAACTTGCCCAATTCATTACACATATTGTGAACCAATCTTTACAACAAGGAATCATGCCAACGCCCCTTAAAAAATCACTTATAAGACCAATACTGAAAAACAAAGCACTCAAAAAGGACAATCCAACCTCTTACCGCCCAATTTCAAGTATTCCGTTCCTAGCCAAAACCATCGAAAAAACAGTTCAAATACAATTACAGGACTATATTGACTCAAGAGAAGAACTAGGCGACCAACAGTATGGTTTCCGGCAACACCACAGTGTTGAAACTCTACTCCTAGTACTTTTAGATAATCTACTCAAAGGACTAGAAGACAGGAAGAAAATGTATATACTACTATTTATAGATTTATCAGCTGCCTTTGATACAGTCCATCACAAAACACTCATTGACAGATTGACCTCTATGGGAATAACAGGAACAACTTTGAAGTGGTTCACATCCTACATAACAAACAGGATGCAGCAAGTTCTATTCAATGGTGAAAAGGCAAAACCATTTCCCCAAACCCAAGGAATTCCGCAAGGATCAGCGTTATCTTCTCTACTCTTCAACCTCTACATAAAACCGGTATGCACAATATTTCAGAAGCACAAGATACAATACCATCTGTATGCTGATGATATAATGGTATATACACAATTGGACACAGAAAACCCAAACTACAATCATCTCGAGATCTGTCTAAAAGATATGCAGACCTGGCTGTTGCAGAACAATATGTCCATAAACCATAAAAAGACAGAAGTAATGTACATCTCCCGAAATCAAAACTTCAAACCACCCCCAACAATAACAATGAACAACAACACTTACTCGGTAAAGGAAGAGATAAAATACCTAGGAGTAACCCTTGACGCAAACTTAAAAATGGAAAAACACCTCCGACTAACCAACAGAGCAATTTTCTACAAAATAAAGGTTATTCAACCCCTACGCAACATTCTCGACCACTCAGACTTCAGAACTGTTGCACAAACTCTGCTCATCCCGCACTTCGATTACTGTAACTCCATCCTTCAAGGCCTGCCTAAAAAAAACCCTAAAGATCCTTCAAATGGCTCAAAACGTTTCAGCCAGAGTGATCATGAAGAAGAAAATTGCTGAACACATCACACCAATATTAGCTGAACTACACTGGCTGCCCATAACCGCCCATATAAAATACAAACTACTAGTTACAACATTCAAACTCATACACAACATAGCACCATCATACCTCAACAACCTCATAAACACTCAACCCCCTTCCAGAATTAGAAGAATTTGCAATGCAAACACCTTATGTATTCCAATCAGTATCAGATCAGCCAAAGCCTGCACGAGTAAGCGAGCCTTCACGTACACAGCACCTACCATATGGAACCAACTGCCAACAGACCTGAGGTCAGTTAATGACTTGAAAGATTTTAGAAAAAAGCTGAAAACGCACCTCTTTAACGAAGTATACGATCCAACTTAAATATACCTAAGAGCCAAAAATAAACACTCCTAAAATGGTAGTATAAATCTTGTGTCTATAGAACCACCACAAGCACAGCCATGAGGCTCTTATCATATAAAACTTGTATATATTTTCATATATTGTATTTATGTTACTCCTTATTGTATATATGTTACTCCTATAATGTAATTATATGGTAATTTCTAATGATTCTCTCCCGAAAATCAAATGTAAATTTTTGACTCATTACAGATATAACCAATAGTTATGTTTGACGTGCAAGTTATCCGCTTCTGATCGCTGGAAGTAGCGGTATACAAACAAACAAATAAATAAATAAATAAATAAATAAAATAAATTTGTAATCCACTGTACTTGGCTGCAACAATTAACCGCTTATTTTTTGGTTTCCATTCACCACTCCTTAATCATTCATGTTCTGATCAACAAAAGGTTCTTGGACGAAACCTTTGTATTTCACACTGTATTTGTGTATCTGATGCTTGTATGTTGTTATATCTTCGTTTGCTGATCTAATTCTTTGAATAGTTTCTCTTGTTTTGCAAATTCTGTTGCTTCCTTCCCTGGTAGATTCTCACTCATCCCTTCTACGCTTCAGAATGCTTATCCAACTTTAATAACGGAGACAGATTCCACACACTCACTGCAATGTAAGTCAATGTCCATCCCTCACCCCATAATGTACTCACTTACTACCCATCATGTGCTGTATGCTTAGAACATGAATTAGTGCATGCTATTAGGCCAGCATGATAAGGGTTAGCATGGTCGTGAACTTACTTAGTGCATACTAGTTCACATGTTATTTACCCTTTGTAATAGAGCCCCAAAGACAGTGTATACTTTTACCTGTAGGCTTTGCTCCTCAGACAGCTCATTAATATGGGGAAATGTGTTTTACCTCTGTAAATCTCTTTAAAATTGGTGGCCACATGACAACCTGTAGAGTCTCAGTCTCTCCTGTTATAATTGAGCTATTCAGACAGGCAGATGTGGCCAACTGATGGGATACATCATTAGCATAAGCAATGTAGATGGAGACAACTGGGGATACAGGTGAGCCAATTGATTCTTCTCTGTCATCATCATCATGGTACTATGCTGGTAAGGACACTTGTAAGGCATTTAACTCTATGACTGATCTGATTATTATAATAATTTCTAACCTGTTGTAGGTTCTGTCATCACATCCATATTATTAGATTTCTTATCTAACAGTGTGATTTGATTTAAAGTTAAATATAGGATGAGTTGACATGATCATTAATGAGATTCCTATCCCATCTATGGCAGAAATCACTGCCATTATAGTTATGGGCCAGAGTCTGAATTACAGGTCTTGTAGGTCATCAAAATTCATTCTGCAGTGCCCAAGCATAGTTGAAGTGGAACAGATAAATATGTTAATGGATTAACCCACCGAGGTATAATACCACTCCTATCCATTTCCGTGTCCTTCACAGAGTATGATTTACATCATAAAAAATGATGTTGAATTCAAAATTGCCAAGATGATAATGGCTGACTTGGCATATTTTCAAATAGGCATTGTAGTGAGAAATGAAAACAACACAATGAGCAAATATAAAGCACCTTCTTTAGGTCTGTTTCACACTGAGAACATTAGGCTTCACTACAAAGAAGAAATTAGACTTTAATACAAGTCAAAAATATGGTGTGGATTGAAACATTTTTTTCTGACTGAATATAAGGTTAAGAATAGTTCAATAAATTCATAACTGACATTTTGACTTTTTACACATTGACGTACATCTCAAAGGACAGAGAATATACAGTACAGCTCCATTTTTCTTGCACTTTGAGCTTCCTTTCAAAACCCTCCCCAGTTCTTTCTTTTTAAAACGCCATATGTTGTGTGTGATGATGAAATCAATGAATTCAAACAATATTAGTTGAAATATACAATATTAGTCCACCTCTTAACTTGTAGAGGAACATCCTTTATTATGAGCAATGTATTATACTTCTTTAGAGGAAGCAGAGCATGATTTTGGTTGGAGGGAACAAACAAGCTGATCTCCAACCTAGCTCCAAGTTTTCTAGTTGCTGAGGCGGTGTAGGGTAAAATGATTGAACCATGACAACATGACAACATGACAACATGTAGATAGTCATGGCCTAATGGGAGACAGCCAACATGGCTTTAGACAAGGAAGATCTTGTCTTACTAATCTGATATGTTTCTTTGAAGGTGTGCATAAACAGGTAGACAAAGGTGAGTCGGTTGATATAGTGTATCTGGACTTCCAGAAAGCTTTTGACAAGGTCCCCCATCAGAGACTTTTGGCAAAGCTAAAAAGTCATGGGATAGGAGGCAGTGTACTATTGTGGATCGGGAACTGGTTAAAAGATAGAAAGCAGAGGGTAGGGCTAAAAGGCCAATATTCCCAATGGAAAAAAGTGAATAGTGGAGTACCCCAGGGATCTGTACTGGGTCCGCTACTTTTTGACATATTCATAAATGACCTGGAAAAGGGAATAACTAGTCAGGTTATCAAATTTGCAGATGACACAAAACTGTTTAAAGTTGTTAAAACCCAAGAGGATTGTGGAAAACTGCAGGAGGATCTGGATAAATTGGAAGACTGGGCATCCAAATGGCAGATGAAATTTAATGTGGACAAATGCAAAGTTATGCACCTAGGAAAGAACAACCCACACTATAGTTACACGATGCAAGGCTCCACATTAGAAACCACCACCCAGGAAAAGGACTTAGGAGTCATCGTGGATAACATGTTAAAACCCTCCGCCCAGTGTGCAGCGGCGGCCAAGAAAGCAAATAGAATGCTAGGTATCATAAAGAAAGGGATGGAGAATAAAACAAAGGATATTATAATGCCTCTGTATCGCTCCATGGTACGACCGCACCTTGAATATTGTGTGCAATTCTGGTCACCGTATCTTAAAAAGGACATAGCGTTATTAGAAAAAGTACAGAGAAGAGCCACCAAATTGGTGAAGGGGATGGAAGGCTACTCCTATGAAGAGAGGCTAAAAAGGTTAGGGCTCTTTAACCTGGAAAAGAGACGGCTGAGGGGAGATATGATAGAGGTCTATAAATTAATGAATGGAGTGGAACGGATAAACGTGGATCAATTGTTTACGCTATCAGAATATAGAAAGACTAGGGGACATGTAATGAAGCTACAGGGTAAACTATTTAAGACAAATAAGAGAAAATATTTTTTCACTCAACGTGTAATCAAACTCTGGAATCTGTTACCGGAGGATGTAGTAAGGGCTGTTAGTATAGCTGGGTTTAAAAAAGGTTTGGACAAGTTCCTGGAGGAAAGGTCCATAAACCACTATTAAAAAGGGACCCAGGATATCAATGCTTGACCCAGTACAAGCATTGTGGAACCTGTGGTCTTTTGGGGATATTGCTAGGTGCGTAGGACCTAGATTGGCCACTGTTGGAAACAGGATACTGGGCTTGATGGACCTCGGTCTGACCCAGTATGGCATGTCTTATGTTCTTATGACCTCAGTGGCCCATTCCATTCTACTATCTAGGCCACAGATAAAACTATTCCAGAATATTAACATCAGCTCCACCTCTGCCGTGGACAAGCCAATGACTAGTTCATGTACCCACCCTTCTCGGGCCTCGTCATATCATTATCAAAGGCCCATCAGGGTTGTCCGGGTCGGGGGTTCCCCACCCCCGCCCTCCGCATTACCTAAGGCTCCGGACTCTGGAAACCTCTGGGATCCCGCCACTGGCACGAGCAACCCCCAAGTCCTCGTGCCGCCCCCCCCCCCCACCGCAAGCTGCGACCAGCTAGAACTCCAGGCTCGCCACATATTCCAAGGCCTCCTGCCAGTCGTTAAGTAACAAATCCATACCCACTGGGGATAAATGCACCCCATCCTGCCGGTACAAACCAGCACACCCCACATCCACCCATGAGTGGAGGATTTGATACCCCAGGTACTCACACACCCATCTACCAATCTGACGATTGATCTTCGACACTCCCCGCGACCATCGCCGCTGATCCCCACAGGCCGGCCTTGGAATAATGTCCGACCACAATAACCTCACACTTTGAAACATTTGAAGAACTTCCGCCAGATCTCTTTTTGCCACTC
The DNA here is from genome assembly GCA_033557465.1 of Ichthyophis bannanicus. Taxonomy (NCBI): domain Eukaryota; kingdom Metazoa; phylum Chordata; class Amphibia; order Gymnophiona; family Ichthyophiidae; genus Ichthyophis; species Ichthyophis bannanicus. Next base: position 1,792,057,588 of record CM066032.1, on the reverse strand, counting down.
AGATCAACTGCTTACAAGTCCAGGCTCCTAGGTCATTACTGCCCAAATGTAGCAACATCATGGAAGGCTGCCTCTTCACACGCCCATGGTGCCGAAGCAAAGGCAACAACTGAATCCAGCGCAGACCCCTCTCGCCCAGCCATAGAACGGTCACCTGCATGGTATCCAATCCAAGATTCGGCCCAATTGTCCGTACCGCAGCTAGCTGTCCCGCCCAATAAACAAACGAATGACCGATGAGCCAGCAGCCGAGCAGCTTCCTCTGATCCTCTGAAAGAAAACAGACTTGTTAAACCCTGCCTAAAGTACCCCTTCTGGCCGAACATAGCTCTGAAAAGCATGGGAACGCCATCGGCCTATGCGCTTTATCTCTTCCACAGGTAAACTTGCCAATGCCACACTGGTTGCTGCCCCGATGCGAAAGGAATGCGGGGCAAACTGCATTGGGTCCTCCCCAACTTGCCGCAGCACCAGGTGCAGCACTGCTGACACCTGAAAGCGCGTCAAAGAGGTGCCATCCTCGTGCAGGAACAACCAACCTTCCCCCGCCGGCCTTACCCTCAAAAAGGCCTTGACAGCCGCAACCGGGCAAGTCAACACACCCGGAATCTCCCGCAACTGCACCCCTACCCCCTGCCCATCCAATCCATCTTGGATCTCGCAATCTGCAACTGCAGCTGACCCTGTCCCACCCGCACATGCTGCAACTGCATTCCACACACCCCCCCTGCGCCCGACCCGAGTTCACCACCAGCTCCCCCACCCGGAAAGCCCCGAAAAAAGCTAGGCAAAATACTGCCTTGAACAACGTTGCTTCATAGGGCGACCACGTCACCTCTGGAATCTCCGCACAAATTCTTCCAAGCAGCTCATGTGTAATAGGCTGCCTACTGTCCCGAGGCATTGACTGGGAATGCTCCCAACCTTGCAACAGCCGGCGAGTCAGAAACCCTCCCGCAGGAGAGCCCCAGCCCACTGCTCGTGAGAAAAAAGGCAAAGCCTGCCAAGTGTGTTCGCACCGATGCTCGCAATGCCCCTTGCACCTTCGCCTCACTCACATACTGCCCCATGAGCTGGTCTGACACCCTTCCCGGCTGCCATTCATGTGCTCTGAGAAATTCCAGGATTCAGTCGCAGCCGCGCTGATATGCTCCCCATGTTGCTGGGGACACCGAACTCCTCAGCAGACTCAACATTTCAGGAGGCCAAGTTGCCATAATCTCTCCGGGACCTTCTTGCTCTCAGCGTCTGCCGCTGGTGCCAGCTTCCGGAACAGGTCCCACTTGAAATGAGAAAGCGCATCCCCAATCTTATTAGTGCTGCCTGGAATATGACGCGCCCTCACCACCACGTTCAAACGCAGACAGGCTAACACCACCTCCCTCATCAAGGCTGCTACCATCCTACACTGTGGTGCATAATGATTAATCACGCTGACCACCGCGGCGTTATCACACCACCAAACTAACTTCCGGTTACGAAGTCTGTCCGGCCACAAGTCCAGCACTACCAAAATGGGAAATAGCTCCAGGAAGGCGACATTTCTGGTCAAACCCGCATCCTGCCATTCCTGCAGCCATTCCCCCGCACACCATGCCCCCCAAAGTATATTCCCAGACCAGCCCTCCCTGCTGCATCTGTAAATAGTTGAAAGTCTACAGAAGATATTGCCGTCTCCATCAAAACCAAAGTACCATTGAATTCTCTCAAAAATACCTCCCAAACTCCCAAGTCTGCCTGTATGCTCCGAGACACCCTGATCCGGTGATGAGGTTTACGCACCCCGGAAGTAGCTGATGCTAAACTCCGTAAAAACACCCTGCCCATCGGGATAACCCGGCACGCAAAATTAAGTGAACCTATTAAGGCCTGCATTTCCTTCAAAGTTATTTTACTGGACGCCAAGACATTCGCCACTACCATCATCAACTTCGACACCTTCCCTGGTGGCAATCGTGCATGACTCCCTAGGGATATAATCGTTTATGGACGCTCCCAACGGAAAGGATAAGTTGTGAATCAAACAAAACTTGCCCGCCTCTTTCTTTGGTACAATTCCCAATGGGGAAACTACAAAATTCGGGAATGGAGGTTCCATAAATGGACCCGCTATCCTACCCAGCTCCAACTCCCTCTGCAATTTCTCCCGAACAATGTGAGCCCATGGTCTCACCGAAGGAGCATTGCGAACGGCCGACACCTGTACACTCCCTTCCACGGGGATAACAAAACCCTCCTGAAAACCCAACTCCAATACCCTACTGTCTCCTTTCTTTGGGTATTGACGAAGCCAAGGCCTGAATGCCTTAAGCCATATTGGCATCGGAGCCAGGCCCACATAGTGTTTACTGTTTTGGGGATGGCAAGGATGCCCCCCCGGGCCCTTTTTTGACACATTTACTGGCTGAATGTCCTCGGCCACAGACCGAGCATGCATGCCGAAACTTGCAATTGGGAAATGGACACGAGGACTTATTGAATCTCCAACAAAGGTCCCCTGATCCACTCCCTCCCAGCTTCTGTTGAGGCCCCCCCTCTGGCCCGAAAGGAACGACTCAACCCCATTGCTGCCACCACCCCCTCTCGTGCCCCCCCCCCATCTCCCACCCCTGTCTTGGCCGATATCTGAGTCAACCATAAATTAATGTCCTCCATCCCCCAAGACACCGCCTTGTTCTCCTCCATCTTGTCTCTGAACTTTTCATCGTAATTGAGCCATGCCCAACCTTCATGCGTCTGAGCCGCCTCCAAGATAGAGTCGGCATAAGCCAATAACATCCCATAATCCTCCGGTACCTGCCTCCCGCACACACTAGCCAGCCTCAAAAACGCTCGCATCCAATTGACCACATTCCATGAAACTTTCTTGACCCTACCCGCCTTCTCGTCCTCCTTCCTCTTTTTCCTGCTTTCACCCGACCTTCTCCGCCCTTCCAACAACCGGAAAATATCTATGTATCGCTTCTTCCGAATCCGCCTTCTGAGCTTCCTCGGTACGCTCTCCCACAACTCCGAAAATGCAGCTAGCGTAGAGGTCGCCCCCCCCTGGATCCCACCCCCTCCGGAGGGCTAGCGATTACCGCACCCCCAACCCGGTCTGCCCCAGATGATAATGAAATGGATTCCGCAGACGCCGAGGACGACTCCGAGCTATGCTGCCGCCCGACAGACATGTCGCTTTTTCTTATGCACCTTACCTCCTACACCTCCCTGCGAGCCCTTCCCCCACCCCAGCACTTCCCCATGATCCTCCAGCAACTCACCTGCCTCCTCTGCAGAGGCCCTCACCGTACCCGTCCCAGCTTTCGACTCTGGAGCCTCCACATCTCGCAATCCATCGCTTCCCGCATTGGCAATGCCCGCCGCACACATCCTGTCTGTTGCACCCGATGTCGTAGGCTCTCCCTTCAGACAGTCGCCTTCACCTGGATCCAGCCTCTGTGACACAGCCAAAGGTGCCTATGGAGATAAAGAAAAAACAGGAGGGGGAACCGCCGTGGGCCAAGTAGTTGGCCAGGCCCCCAGCCAACCGGCCCCAGATGAACCTTGTCCTCCCCCCAGCCAATGCTCCCATGCCATCGGTCCCTCCACTGGATAACCACCCCGCTGCATTGCCTGCCATCACAACGAATCGCCTTCCCCAAGCCCCATGGGTATACTATTCCCCCCAGTCCCCCACCCTTGCGGACCTGCTCCTTGCCCAAGGCCTTGTCCCCCTTCCTGCCCCCAGGGGTTAAACCAGGGACCGCTAACACCAATCCCAATGCTCTCCCAAGGCCTGCCATCTGTCCCCCCAAGCGACCCGCTGACCCCAATCTCCTGTCCCCCCACACTGTGTTCCTGCACCACTCCCTGCCCCTGAGTCTGCCCCCAGGCCCTGCCACGACCTCTCACCTGAACTGGAGATGTCTGTGACCCTCCCACCAGTGCCTGCACGCCTCCTCTGCCCTGCCCCAGCACAGAGTGTGACCCCCACATCCCCTTCCATTCCGCCCACCTCGTGCAGACTCCCTCCCTTCTGAACTCTCCGCTGACCAGACACATCCCGATGTGATGCCCCCCTCCCCCAGCACAACCCTTAAGGCCCCATCACAGAGACACGGCCACCCCACCATAGCCTTAACAATTAGCTCCACTTGCCTGCACCACCGCTCTCCTGCCACGGATTCCTGCTGCTGTCAGTCTCCTCATAGCACCCGCCATCACCGCCGGCACCAGACAGCTCCAGCCAATCTCCGCCTCCCCCAATGCGCACCTGCACCAACGCCGTGGAACTCGTGCACGATCTGCCAACCCCTGAACCACTCCCGACACATTGCAGCCGACCAAGAACCCTCCTGCTCCCGATGATAGTTGACCACGCGGATCCTGATCAGCCTGAGCTCACTATGCGGCCCGCTCTCTCCTCTGCTGCCTCGATGCCTCACTGCTGCCGGGAACCGCTCCACGCTCCGCTCCCCCCCCCCTCCAGTGTAACTCTTGCCCTCTGATTGGCTCCCCTGCCTTCACTCATGCGGCGGGAGCCAATCTCTTTAAATGACGCCGGCCCACTCCCGTCTTGCCTCATGACAGCCCCACCCCCCCGGCCACGCATGCCCACGGGGACACCACTCCCCGCTCCCCCATTAACCGTCTATGTCTATGCCTGTAAACAAGGTGTCCATCAGTGATGTGATCAACGTTGTAGAGTATCCGTAAAGTGGGAATACTCAACGCCACTAGCTGGATAAGTATCTAGATGACAAAACATCAGGAAAACTGTCCTAAGGCTATTGAGATAGTCTATCCATATAACAGCGATGAAAATTGCTGCTCTACAGTTAGCTGCTTCACTCCTTGCAGTATGCAGATATTCACGGCAGCTACTATCAGTATACTGGTGCTGAATATCCATAATATTTTTAGACACAGTGTCTGGCATTTAGAAAAACACTGACTACCATTGACCCAATAATGTCTACATTTATGCGATATGCCTCAGGGTAGGAAATTGGGACTTTTGGGGGGGATTGGCATTAATGTATGTGATTTATAAAATATGTGCCAGGTATGTGCACAGCCTAAAAACAGTTTGTTTAGTCTTTGTTTTAAATACATTTTTGGGGAAATTTTTGTGTGGGTTGTTTTGTGTTCCTCACACAGTTGGAATTTGTGCACATGGGACGTGCCATTTTAGAAGGGATGGCCATGGTGAGATGTGGAAGAGTAATGGTTAGAGCACTGGTTTGGTACCCAAAGGACCAGGGTTTGATTCCCACTGTCATCCCTTGTGCTCTTGAACAAGTCAATTAACCTTCTGTTGCCTTAGAAGAAAGGCCTGGCAATCTACTTCTGGTCACACTGCCAAAATAACCAAGGAGCTGCTGAGTCAGCACTGACTCAAAGGTACGTGTTGCATTTTTTTATCTATGATGAATCTAGGACATCTGGGTTGAAACGTGCAAAAATCCAGGGGAGTAGCAGCAGTGAAGAAAGGCACGTTTAAGTGCCATCTGAAATCACTCTATCCCTCTTGTGTAAGATGAAAATCCCTTTTATCATGGTTCTTAGATCTTGCCACTAGATATCACCATCACCTTATGGTTGGAGGCCTTTCCCATCAGGGGCTGTGGACACTGCTTCACCGGCATCCCAGCCTGAAGATCAGATGATCTGGGCCAGGTGTCAAGCCCAGGTCCTCAACATGGCATTGAGCAGCAACGCAACTGGGTCTTAAGACCTCCAAACTACATTTTAATTAAAACAAATACAAAAATTGCAAGAAAACTTATTATCTTACCAATTTTTACAAATTAAGAGATACCCATTTAAAAGAAAAAATATATAATGTTATGCAAAACAGAGAATAAATCCAGATTAAAAAATTCATGAAATGCTTGAAAGAAGACAGTGCATCTTATTTTTAGAAGTATTAATATTTACATTAACCCTCCATTGCCTTTCAAAGTTTTTTCAAACAAATTAAGGGGGTGGTTATGGGGTCATCAATGGCGCCGGATATAGCTAATTTGTATATGTTTCAGTTCGAAGAGAAGTTTTTGAAAGTACATAAGTATAAGACTTACATCAAACTTTGGGTTCGCTATATTGATGACGTGTTCATTATTTGGGATGGGAATATAGATACCCTGACTGAATTTAATACATGGATTAACAGCTTGGATATGAATTTGAAGTTTCAATTAACTTATGACTCACAGCAAATTCCGTATTTGGATTTAATTATTAAAAGAGAAGGTAGGCAATTTGCAACATCATTATATAGAAAACCAACAGATCGTAATCAGTTATTACATTTTGACAGTTTCCATAATCCTGCATTGAAGAAGAACTTGCCAATAGGGCAATTCCTTAGAGTTAGGAGGGCTTGTACCAACATGCAAGATTTTGAAGTCCAAGCCCATATGATGAAACAAAGATTTGTGGCGAGGAAATATCCTATTCGACATATTGATACAGCATATCACAGAGCGAAATACACACCTCGAGAGACTTTATTAAAGCCACATGGTAATACAAGAGATGTGGGAATGGTATGTCCATTGTTATATTCTGTACATTCTAAAAAAATCACGGAGATTTTGCGCAAAGAATGGCATCTCATTCAAACATTACCTGGATTTCAAGATGTTACAATTACATTGGCACACAAACGTAATATTTATCTGAAGAACCTGCTAGTACCATCTGCACTAACTGAACAAAGGTTTCTTCCTAAATATAAAGGTCAATTTGTATGTGGGAAATGTTCAATATGCCCTCTGGCAATGCCAATACGAGATAAATTTATACACCCTGTGACAAAAGAGGAGTTTAAAATGGAAGACTTCTCAAATTGTGACACCACTCAAGTGATTTATGTCATACAGTGCCCATGTGAGAAGTTATATGTGGGGAAGACCATCAGGAGTATAAAGGTACGAATAATCGTGCACAAGAGTTGCGTAAGAAGAGGAGTGGTGGAAAAAACCCTTGTGGCCCATTGGCAAGAGATGGCGCATAAGATTAATGATATAAAATTTTTCGTTATAAAAAGAGTAAAGCTCAACTGGAGAGGCGGGGATATTAATAGAACAATAATGAAGCTAGAACAAAAATATATATTTAAGTTAAACTCTTTATCTCCTAATGGAATGAATTTTGATACAGATCTATCAGTGTTTCTTTAGTATCACAACATGAGAATCTGGTTGTGAGAATGGTCATACGATGGGGAAGTATAGTACAATTAAGAGGGTAACGTTATGAATAGGAGTACTCAAAATAATTTTTAAACCCGTATTCAATCCTCCTAGATAAGTGGTGTATATCTAAAAGCGTTTCATTACATGAGAGTATCTAAAAATATTGACAGTGAGAAGTGGTGTCTCTCTGGCCATAATAGTAAAGATATAGAAGTTTCTGTGTTATAAGTTGAAGAATGAGATAGGGTGTGAAGAGTGAGTTTACTTTCATTTTTAATCACTTTATTTGAGAATAAAATTTTGATCGATGGTTATTGGGAATGATCTACCTTTGGACAATCAAAGATACTGGTAATCTACCTAGTAACTGATGACTCGTGGAGAATGATGTCATTTTTCCCGCTCCTAACTACAGCGCAGAAGCGGGCGTTTTTTAGTGACAGAAGTGAAGGTGAAAATATCAGACATGCGGCTGAGGCACAGCGACGTCTGAAGTTTACCTAATAAACTATTTCATATGATAAGGTAATGTTTTGAAGAGCCATCGCTTAACAGCGTGTAAAAGTTTTTTTTAAGTTAATTGTATAGCGAAAGTTATCAAGGGCATATATGCAGCTCCCGCGGTTTGTAAATGCACAGAAGAATGGGGGTGGTTTTAGTTGCACAATTTTTTATGGATGGTGATACACATGTGGTATGTAAGAATCAGATTGTAGCACAGATACGATTTGTGTCAGTCTTCTTGTGAACAGCAATAAAGGTATATTCCACAACTTTTATGTAAAAGGTCATAGGGATGCGAACGTTTTGAAATTGAGAGATGCAGTTTTCTTACTCACGCCTGCTCCTGCGTCAGTTTTTGAGAATAGTAGTATAATAAACCTACAAAAATAGATGGTTCACACATATTTTTTGCTCCTGGGTTTTGAAATAAGACCGTGTGAGATAACAATTCATTTCTCTTTTTCCTTCATTTAGTATATACAGCTATTGCGTTGAACTTGTCAAACCACTAAGGTATATATATGAAATTTATAGACACCTTTTCATGCATCGTCAGTTTTATTACATTTTATTTTATTTATTTATGAGTCATTTGTTAATATCCATGTATTTATAAGCTTTATTTTATGAGCTATATTTACAGCATGATCATATTAATTTATGTGTTTTTAAATGTAAGTATGATGAGATATGATAGGATATAGCCTGAAGTTTTTTTAGAAGTTTTTTTAGTGGTTTAATGTATGCTTTTTAATTTTTTAGTTTTTTAAAATTATTTATTCATAATTTTTGAGTGTTCATTTATATTTTTGATGATGTTTGTGTTTTATGTTATTTACATTTATATTTATGTATTTATGGATGTAGCACGCCTAAAAGCCCCTGATGAAGTGAAGTCGAAACACGGCCTGTGTCGGGCAATTTGGGCTATTAATGATCAATAAAAGAATCCTTCCTACTTCAACCACGTGTTCTGTACTGGGTGTCCCCAGCGTGAGGACATATGAATCTGAGCTGAGGTGTGGAGTAGGCATGGCTGGGGTATTCTCAGGAACCTGGAGATATGGTTAGGGCATTCCCAGGAACCAGGATATCCCTACTTGATCACAGAAACATCATGGATGTCCAGCATCATGTATAGATGTCTGGCATTATGTCTAACTCTAGAACTGCTCCGAGGCATGAACAAGTATCTGAAAAGTGCTCAAGTATCTTGTTCCTTATTGTTCCTCCCACACTTTGCACTCCTCAACTACAAATCTCCTTGTCCCTACCACATGCATGATCCATCTTGAAATCTATTCTCTAGCCTTCAGTTTTCTTGTCCCTCAGTTATGGGACTCTGTGCCTACTGAACTCTGTATGCAATCTTCCTTTAAAAAAGTCAAAATTGCTCTAAAGACTTGACTGTTTAGTCAGGCCTTCAATGGTATCTAGGTACACCATCCCTGTTTTTCTGATCCCCTTCCTGTGACTTCTTCCTTTCCTACTTCCCCCCTATGTTATTCCCATGCAAAGAGAGATCGCTCCTCTCTTGTCTAAATTGGTATTATAATGTTGTGTGCTTGCTTCCCCTCCAATTATTTTGTTTCGATAATATGGCGATAGAACTTGCGGTCATCTGGCAGTCGGCTAGTTCCCCATTGACAGTGGAGTTGCTGCGCTTGCTGGTATTGCAGTATACTTAGGGTTAATAATTCAATAGCAGATGTTGTATCTCTTTTCCAGTGGGCCTGGTTTCGTGCACTGGCTCCAGCAGTTTGCAAATTCCCCTCCTGGATCCCCGAGCATTGTTGGGACATTCTTCAGAGTCACTTGAAAAATTGCTGAAAGCTGCTCTGGCTGTAAATACTTGGAGGGCTTATGCTGCAAGTTGGCACCATTTTTCTGAACTGCAGCAGGCTGGGGCCCTGATGCCTGGTCATCAGATTGAACAAACTGATGTACTGCATTTCATTGGTCTTGCGGCTGAGCATCAAATGTTACTGCATGCCCTTTTGTGGGCATTAGTCAGTGTTTTTGCACCCTATTCAGCATGATCTACTTTCTGCTTTGTTGCAGGCCTTGCCACATATGTGCTCTTCTGCTTTTCAGGTGACCTTATTTAAGATTGTGTTTTTCCTTTGGCTTTTTTTCTGCCCTTCAGGTTGGCGAGTTGGTGCAAACTCTAAGTCTGCTTCTGGTGATCTTGGTCCTTTGGTGGATGATGTGGTGTTGCGGGGCGATGTGGTTGAGTTGTGTATTTGTTATAGCAAAACAGATCAATTAGTCCAGGGTGCTTGGGTCCATCTCAGATGGGTTCCTGAGCTTAGTTCCTGTTTAGTCTGCTATGTGCATGCCTTTTTAGCTTGTGACCCTGCAGGGGGTCTTTTTTAGTAGTGTCATGTGAACCACAATCCTCTGATTTGGTTCTAGTTTACTGCCATTTTAAAAGGGGGTTGGAGACTATGGGTTTTCACCCATGACAGTTTGGAACACATTCTTTTCATATTTGCAGCAGCACAAGGCCTTTCTGTACAAGTGATTCAGAGGGTGGGTCATTGGCAGTCTGTTTACAATTTGGAATTTATTTTTATTTATTTATCTATTTATTTATTTATTTAACAACTGTTTTATATCACTGTATCTACTAGTCACAACATTTTACATAGAACTGAAAGGAACGTTACGTAGAACAATTCTATGAAAGTAAACTGAATCAATTAAACTATAGAACATTTGACAAGACAACAGAGTAACAGTAGAATGCAAATCTTGGAACCTTTGGTAACAAAGCTAACTGTACAAAGTAATATACAATGTAGAGATAGCAGGGGAAGAGCTGTGGGTTGCTCTGTGGACAGTGTGGGTGATGTGCTTATGGGCTTGGTGAAGAGTCTGGAGGCAGGTATCAAGAGTCATGGTCATTGTTATGGTCACTGTTCTATTCAGCTGTGGCTAAGTGTCAGAGCAAAAGAACTCCAGGAAGAGGAGTGCCTTTAATTTTTGGCGAACGTCTCCAATATCTGTGAGGGAGTGAAGGTCGGGGGTAGTGAGTTCCAGATGGTTGGAGCATAGAAGTGGAAAGCTCCGTTGGAGGTGGATGCACTGGTGCAGGTGATTGAGGTAGGTACTGCGAGGATAGAGTGGTTTGCCCTTCTGCGCAATCTCTGGCATTGAGGTTTGTCAAGCAGGGCCTGTAGGGAATCTGCAGAAAGCTGGAGGATTGTCCTGAAGTCTGTTACTGCCATCTTGTATCTCACTCTGCTGTGGATGGGGAGCCAGTGTAGCTGATTCAGTATGGGTGATATATGGTCATGACGACTGCATCCTGTGAGAAGTCTGGCTGCTACATTCTGCATGAGCTGCAGAGGCTATAAGGAGGATTTTGGGAAGCCCTGGCAGATAATGTTAGCGTAGTCAAAGATGGGGGTGATGAGTGCCTGACAGACATTTCTGAGGTCTGTATGTTCAAGGAGTGGTCGAAGGTTCCTCAGGGCTCTGATACAGTGGTGTACTGCTCTGGTGTCATTCTTGATGTGGCTGTTGAAGTTCAGATTCTGATCCAGAGTTATGCCCAGGTATTTTACTTGCTGTTTTACTTATAAAATTAGATTTGCAAGGTTTATTGTAGCTGGAGGGGAAAATGAGGGATGCCTGGTTATAAACAGAACTTTGGTCTTGTTGAGATTGATGGATTGCCAAGAGATTGTGGAGATTGTTGAGATTGTGGAGGCCAAGCCAGTTTATGACTGCCTGTAGGCATCTGCTGACTGTGGAGTAATCTTTTGATGATGGAGTATGGGGCATAGATGAGGAAATCATTAGCATAAAGGTGGTATAGGATCTTGTATTCCTGTATGACCTTGCAGTGGGGTTGTATAAAGATGTTGTTGAGAAGGGAAGATAATGCTGAGTTCTTCAGCAATCCCTGGAGGAGTTTGAATAGTGTTGAAGTCTGTGATCCTATTCTGATCTGTTGAGAGCCGTCTGATAGTTATGATTGGAACTATTGTAAGATCCTTCTTCTCAGGCCAATTTTGTGTAGACATGCAAAGAGCTGGGGGTGTATGATGGAGTTAAAGGCTGTGGCCAGGTCCTGGAACACAAGGATGAATCCTTGTGAGGCTTTCTCTGTGTCAATGATCAGTGTGTTGAGGAGGAATGCTAGTAGTGTTTCTGTTCTGTGGAAGGGCCTAAAGCCATGCTGGTGTTTGTCCAGGGGGAAGTGAGATTCTACAAACTCCTGAATTTGTAGTTGTACAGTCTTCTCGATGATCTTGGCAAGTGCTGGGATGCTTGAGATAGGTCTGTATGAAGAGGGAAGAGCTGTGTTGAGAGTGTGGGATTTTAGTAATGGTCTGACAGATGCTTGCTTTGATGCAGTAGGCACGTATCCGATGATAAGCGATGACTGGACAATATGCAGAATGAGTGGTATAAGCTCTTGTTTGGATATTTTAATCCATGTGAACGGGCAAGGATCCAGTGGGGAGGTGCTGTTCAGGTTGGATATGAGGTTCTCCAACTGCCGGATGGAAACTATGCTGAAGATTGACCATATTCCCTTGTCTGGGCTGTCTGAGCTGTTGCATACATTGCTGCTGAATTGCTTTCTTGCTTAGCTTGTAAGTGCTGGGCAATCTCAGTTGGGGAGATATCTGACTTCTATCTTTAATTTTGATTTGGAGGGGAAAATAAATAATATGGGATTAAGGAGGATAGCCTCTTTAATCACTTCTATAAAGGGCTGGTGAAAACAAGCACTTTTTAAAAACCTGTATGTGCCAAGGAGCAGCTCTAAATCTTGATATTGGACATTTTTGATCATGTGTGCATGTCCCTATATGAAATTGAGGAATCCATATGTAGATTTTTGACCCACCTGGGCCATACCCTAACCATGCCCCTAACATGCCCCCTTGCCATTTTTATGTATTATGGACATCCATGTGTAAATTTGGTCTTTTCTAAAATCACTGTTTTCATATGGATGCCATTTCCACATGTAAATACTGGATTTTCCTCCTGTAACTTGTGAATCAGGTTTCTAAAATACCCCTATGGGGTCTATTCTGTCCCGCGAATAGCGGGGATGGCTGCCCTGTCTGGACGTCCATCACTGCTATTCATCCCCCTGCCATCCCCTTCACTAACCTCCCAGTACGAACAGCATGTTTGTATGTGTAGGCCTGGATGGGAGCAGGAGGGGGCATTGCAGAGGCAGAGTAAGGGCGAGATGTGGGTGCCCCTTGTCCCTGGACATACAGGGCTGATTCCAAGGTCCTGTATGTCCATGGCCTTCAGGCTAGATGGGAACTTATTCTATCTCAAAGGTGGAATAAGTCCCCCTGGACGGTGGGAGACCGTGGTGTGTGACATGGGCAGGCAGGTGAGGGGGCTCAGGGGGTTCCCCACAGCCTGACCCAGGCCATGGAAGCCAGATCGGGGGTCGGGCAGTGGGGAACGGGAGTCGCTCCAGGGCGGCTGGCAATCGTGGCTTATGAATGGAGCCATGGTACCATGGCGACGGGACACCATGGCACTGCGGCTCCATTTGCGAGCCCAGCTGAGTTAGCTGGGTAGTTGCCAAGACATACAGCTGGGCAGAATCATGTCTCTGCCTGCACATCCAGGTGCTAGACCCGACTCTAACCCTGCAGGGGTTGCAGGATCAGAATCCGGTCTAGCTTTGCACAGCCTGATTCTGCCCGGCCGTACAGGAGGCTGGACGTCCTATTGTGAATAGGCCTCAACATGTATATCTGAATTTTCAGAAAGAGTTTAACAAAGTATCTCATCAGAGACTCCTGAAGAAATTATGGGGTAGAAGACATGCATTTTAAAATGTGATTGCTTTCATGCCTGCAGGGTAGTGTTCCAGGCTATAAATTAAAATGTATCTTAGCCGGTCTTTAGTAAAAGGAGCCCTATGTTCACTTTAGTAGACAAGTAAAGCTATGGTAGTAAAGGGTGTTTAAGATTTGTTGTAAAAAACTATAATTTTTTTAAAATATTTTTTCAGCAATGAATCATGTCAAGAATGGTTGGAGACTACCCTGATGCAGCTATTAGTGAAATGAAGGCCACATCAAACTTGGTAATGGAAACATTTTTTATCAATTGATTATTTAAATTGCCAAGCTTCCAGTTGAAAGATACATTGAATTTTTGATATTAAAATGAACAATTTTTGATCGTACTTTTGATATGAATTTGAGTAAAATGAATTATCTAAGAAGTTTTAGAACAATGATGTGATAGAGGATTTTTAGAACGAATTTCAACCCTCTAAGGTCCTTTCCTCCTAATTAAATATTACTTTATAAATTGATTAAGAAGCATCTCCCGCTGTTTAAATTTATTGTGCAATAGAATCGTATTGGTGGAGGTATTTGTTAGCAATTTAATAGTATTGATACTCCACTTTTTGGGAGCTTGCCAGGTACTTGGGACCCGGAGTAGTCTCTGTTGGAAACAGGATACAGGACTTGATGGACCTTTGTTCTGACCCACTATGGCAATTCTTATGTTCTTCCTTTGAAAGGAAAAAACAAACAATACTTTGAAAAGTTTAGCAAATGAAAATAAAATTGATGGACAACAAAATGCCTGGAAGGCACAATTGGCCTGCTGGAAAGGAGAATTCCAGCATATGAAACCGCAGAGCACAAGGCGAAAAGTAAGTACTGTAAAAACCTTAACAGCCTTAACTGATAACTGTAACCCGCAGAGCATTGTAACTGAAGCCATTGCAAAGGACGTCGAGCCTGCTAATGATACCGTGACTCTCCAGATACACACTTCTGTGGCTGCCTCAGAGGCTAATGAAGGCTACTTTGAGGGAAGGAATGATTCTGCAGTGCAGACTGTAGGTCCGGCTCCCCGGTGGAGATTATAAGTATTCTTATGTTGGATAACGAGGAAGATCCTGTGAGAATGAGTGCTGCCTTTCCTATTATACATCCTGGAGAGAAGTCACCAAGAGCAGGTTTTTCCAGGTAGCGGAAGCAAATTTAGAATAGTTGCTTTAATTGAAGGAAGGGGGTATGACTGTGGTATAGAAAATCCTTTGAAGGATTCTACAGATACACTATATTTTTCGGAAAAATTGCTATCAGCTCTGTGGTCTTTATATCGCTCTTTATTTTGCTGATTTTTTATTTTTTTTTTGGTCCCAGAGGCTTCTCTATGTTCATTTAGGCTTCCAGAACTATGAGACTGATTTCAAAATGGCAGAAATGATTGACACAGAAGACTGCCTCTTCAGTGTCAGTCACTGGGTAGGCTAAAGCATATATTCAGTCTCATCCTAGCCCACTTGTGCTATGAATTTTAATATGAAGACTTTAGAACTTACTTCACAGATGTAACCTCCATAAATTGAAATATATCAAAATGGTTTGTGACAGTCCTTTTTGTTAACTTGCTGCCGAAGTACAGGGAGCTTAACTTCTGTGTTTCTTTTTTTTAATTAACTCAGCACTTCAGGCCTTCAGCTCAGTCAGATCCAAGGCTGGGGTCTGGTGCCATGAGCCTTCATTCGCAAGTATCCCTGTTTTATATCCTCTACCAATTTGCTTTTGGTCAATCACTGAAGTGATAGAGTGATAGTTCTTGGCAAGGAGTCATGCACCGAGACTCTGGAACAGAGGAATCAATGGATCTTCATATAAAGAGTCACTTTCTTACAGATAAATCAAAAGCTAGGTTCCCACTATTATAGAATCAATATAAAAGAATTATGGCCTTTTTGCATATCGTTTTTGTTTATTTGTTGATGACATACAGTAATGATTTAAAAAAAAGAAAATAAAAGAAAAGGTCCTAAAGAGAAGGGGACCAAAAACATTACAAAACATAAGAAACCAGATAGTGGAACTAGGCAAGCAAAGAGACAAAGGGGCATGTTTACTAATATGCTCTAACCGGGTAGCATGGGGTTAGGGCATGGTATCTGCACTAAAGTAACGCAGAGTTCCGTGCCAAAATGCCAATACTACTCTGGTAGCATCCCTGCCATAGCAGTGCCAGCATGGGCATTTTAGGCCCACACTACCTGTGCTCAGCATGGGTAGCATGGAGGCAACTAATGCCACACATTGATGTGGACTTATTGTGGTAACCCATAGTGACTGCAGGGGGATGGTTATACCTGCTCTCGTTCATTTAGTGCAAAGCCCTTCATTAGTAATTTAGTCCAAACCTGCATTTCCAGCGGGGCTTAGTAAACATGACCCCAAGAGAGGCGTACGGCCTGTAAAGGGAGTTACCCTTTGATGTTAGTACCTAAGATATAGTACAAGAAAAGTCACTGGAGAATTCCATTGAGCTCCTCAAAGAAAGACTATCAAAATATGTTGTTTTTTTTATGTCGGGGTCCCCCGGCAAGAGCGGGAAGGAAGCCGTTCCCCTCCATTCCAGGAAAACCTTTTATTAAACAGGTATGCTACCCGAAAATCTTCATGCAACGTTTTCCAATAGTGAAGAAAACACTTATCTCACAAGTAGCCCTCCAAAGAAGAGCAAATCCATCGAATCAGCTGTCCACGGGGGTTTATAAAAAGGTCTGTTGAGCTCGGCGTCTGTTAGAGCGATAAGTTTCAACACGGTTTCACTTGATACAGGGCTCCTGCTGGGCTCGAAACATGCATGTCGTGTATAACAACTCTGGTGATCCATGGGGGATGAATATCGCCTACTTGTGAGATAAGTGTTTTCTTCACTATTGGAAAACATTGCATGAAGATTTTCGGGTTGCATACCTGTTTAATAAAAGGGTTTCCCCGGAGTGGAGGGGAACGGCTTTCTTCCTTCCCGCTCTTGCCGGGGGACCCCGACATAAAAAAACCCAAACATATTTTGATAGTCTTTCTTTGAGGAGCTCAATGGAATTCTCCAGTGACGTTTCTTGCACTATATGATTATTAGTAGTCAGCTGGGTTTTGTTTTTTGGGGTTTTTTGTTTCAGGACCTAAGATATGCCATACTAGCTCAGACCAAAGGTCCATCAAGGCCAGCATCCTGTTTCCAACAGTGGCCTGTCCAAGTCATAAGGTAGACAAATTCCTTGCTGCTTATCCCAGGGTTAAGCAACGCATTTCTCCAGTCCACTTTAATAATAATTTATGGACTTTTCCTCCAGGATCCCATTCAAATCTATTTTAAACCCAGCTACATTAACATTAACAGCTCTTACTACATCTTCTTGTAACAAAATATTTTCTCCAATTAGTCCTAAAAGTGCTATATTGTAGCTTCATTGTGTGTCCTCTTAGTCCTTTGTCATTTCTCCCCTCAGCCGTCTCTTTTCCAAGAAGAAGAGTCTTAAATGTTTAAGCCTTTCCTTGTAGCGATATCCATCTATTCACTTTATTATTTTGGTGGTTCTTCTCTGTACCTTTTCTAATTCTGCTATATCCTTTTTAAGATACGGCAACCAGAATTACCCACAATATTCAAGATGTAGTCATACCATGGAACAATACAGAGGCATTATACTATCCTTTGAGTAATTTTATATTCCTTTCCTTATGATACCTAGCATTTTATTTGCTCTCTTGTCCACTGCTGAACACTGGGTGGAGGGCTTCGACATGTTATCCATGATGACACCTAACTGTAGTTTGGGTTGTTCTTCCCTGAGTACATAACTTTGCACTTGTATACATTAAATGGCATCTGCCATTTGGATGCCCAGTCTCCTAATTTATCAAGGTCTTCTTGCAGTATTTCACAATCCTATTGTGTTTTAACAACTTTGAATAATTTTGAGTCATCTGCATATCTGATCACTTCACTCGTTGTTCCCTTTCCAAGGTCATTTATGAATATGTTAAAAACTAGTGGGCCCAGACAGATCCCTAATGTTATAGGATAGTTGGAAACAATTGGCAGAATGCAGAGGAGTGAGTAGATTTGAGGTGAGTCTGGTGTTTTGACGGGCTATGAGCAAATGTGCATTTTGGGAGCACAGTGTATGGCTGAGAGAATATGGAATTAGATATGTAGGTAGGTATACCAGAATAAGAAAACTGTATGGCAAAATCACATAGCACCTAAGCACCAAAATATGCTTTCATTATGCTGTGGAACCCCTGCACCAAAGCTGAGCGTGCAACGAGTTCTAAGCTGATCATAAAAGACATTAGTGCCATATAATTAATGCACTCCCCTTCTCAGGTAAACCTCTAACCCAGAGGGATGCTGCTCAATACTGGGCACTTGCTAACCCTAATGTAAATACTCCAGTTGGGGACAGGATTTGTCTTTCAGAGCCCAATGTCTAGGACTAAGACAGTCAAAGCAGATGCTGTACAGAGTTTAAGTCTCCCAAAAAGAAGTATGCACTGGGAAAAGTTTTCTTTAAAACAAACCAAATGCAAATTGTAAGAGTTTTGGTTACGGCTTTCACTAGATACAGTTACAAAGCAGAATAGGGACTGCTCATCCATGTTTCCCTCCTTCCTAGGACACTCTCACCAGGGCTAGCGCTACCATCTGCAAAGTAAACAGCCAACGAGAGTGACAACCCTCCAGGAGCAGCCCGGCTGCGCATTGCCACCGCTAGCATCCCTCTCCAGGGCTGACAATTATGATAATTGCCCCTGAAACCATGATAGAGCACTTACCCTCTGTCTCTAGGCTGCATTCCAGTTTCATTCTGCCTAATCTGCCACTTCCACCCCGGATTTCCAGTTTTGTATAAACTGGAAATCTACGGCAGAGAGGGGGGCCGGAGTGGTTCATTGGGCAGAATGAAACTGGGTCAAGGACTTGGAGACAGAGGGTAAATGGCACATCATAGTTTCAGGGGCAATTTCCACCGCTATCGGTCCTGGAGGGTGCCAGCGGTGGCAATGGGCGTTGGAGGGCAATGGGGGTGGGGGCGGGACGGCAGGATGGAGGGCTTGCCTAGGATACCTCCAGTTCTTGCACCAGTCCTGACCTTCACTTACCTTTAGCACTTAAGGCTCAGTTGACTCCTGGGCCAAAGCTATTGCTTTTCTCCTGATAGTCACTGGCTACACACTTTTCTCTACTGGATCTCTGATTAGGGTCTTTTTTCCCGATAGTGGTTAAGTGCAATGGTTTGCATGTGCATCCGCTGTTATTCCCCATTGTGACTCTAATGATCCCTATAGGAACAGGAAATCATTTCATTCCCTGCGTACGCCAGTGACAAGTGATGAACATTTGCAAATACTAAGCATGAGGGTGCCAAAGATTTCCAGGCTTATATTTGTTTGTCAGACAATCGTTCAGTTAGTCTTCAGGAACCAAACCATTTGTGTATTTGTCCCCATTAAAGTCTACAGTATAGGGGAAGCTATTTTGCAGTGACAGAGTGAGGTTTGCCTTAGATTTTCAATCAAACCTGCGTCAAATGTAATGGCAAGCACCTGTAACAGTACTACAAGCCATTGAAGGTGTCACAATTTCCCCAGGAGCATCGGAAAAGGGGCAAGGAGTACAGTGACAGGACAAGTACCAGAAATCCTAACAGAAGTGCAAAGTGGTACAAAGAGCACAGTGAATGCCTCAGATAGGGGAAGAGGGTAAAATAGCACCATAATTGGTGTGAGCACGTTGTGAGGAGTAAAGGGCAAGGAGACCTGCATGGTACCGAGATCAGCCGTAAGGACCAGCACAGCAGAGCAACCGATTGTCCAGAAGGTCCTAAATTATGCCAAGAGACCTAGCACAGGATCTCAATTGGCTTGAGAGCTCTAAATTATTCCAGAAGGGGAAAATCCCAGCACTGAACCCATCCCTACATTAAGCCAGGAGAACCAACACAGCCAGGGCCGGCACTAACATCAGGTAAACCAGGCAATCACCTAGAGCGCTGGTATCCCTGGAGGGCTCCCATTGCCACTGCTTCTGCTCTTCTATGGGGTCTGCAGCTGTGCCAATGGGTTTAAAACTGTGAGACAGCACTTACCTAATCTCACCAGCGCTGCATCATGGTTCCTGGATTCTATCAGCAGCTACTTCTACCACCCCACCAATATAGACTTCCAGTTGGCAGATTTTCCTCTGTTGACGGAAAGAAAAAGCATGTCATAACAGCCTTTACTAGTCTGCTGTTCCGAGAGCAATTCACCATCAAATTCAAAACCTAAACTATGCACCTGATCCTTAACCTCCAATTGTATTCCCTCAAAGATTAGACAGCTAAAAGCACTATTCACTCGACAGACCCAAAGAACTTCCATCTTCTATGGGTTCAATACTACTCTATTCTGTCCCATACACTCTTTATTAGCCTGCAAACAATGGTTTAGCTTAACTAATCGAGATGCATGAGTTTCCCCCATGGGGCTGTAAAGTTAGGCATCAGCACATATCTGAAAACAAATGCCAAAATTTACAAACAAGGAAGTCGGTGGTTTTCAAAGATATGAAAGGCTAAAGGGGACATTGGTGGTTGTAGCACTTCAGCAAGCACATGCTAAAAGATTTTAGTGCAAGTTTTGGTACATTGGCCCTTAAATTCCATGTACTAGCACACGATTATGAGAGATATCACATTTCTCAGTACAGGTGTGAAAAGACAGCCTTCTGTCCTTCTCAATGGCTTGTAGTACTGTTACAGGTTATCGTGGTCTGTTTGTGGGAGGTGAAGAGCTGATCTTATCTCTATTCATCTGCAGGGCTTGGGTGATGCCCAGTTCTCTTGACTAGACTGTAAGCTATGATGAGCTGGGACCCCTCTTTTACATGTGTCAGTGCAGCATTGAGTATGCCTTGTAGTGCTATACAAATGATCAGTAGCAATAGTGGTAGTAGTTCTTTCTGACTATTCGAATAATATTGCAGAAGTACCAGACTGTCCTCCACCTAGACATGGTCGTCTTTGCAGAAGCCTGTTCACACCCTGTCCTGATATTCTGCCCTTGGACACCTTGGTCTTTCCTTCCCAGACTTACTTGAAAAGTGTTTGCGTTCGTCTCTCAGTTCTTTTGATGCCTTTTCCTCTAAGCTGGTTATAGCTCTTTACAACAATGCACCAGCAAGCAGAAATATGCAATACTTTACAGAACTTGTCCTGCACACTCTTTACTTAAATAAAGGTTTCTGCAAGTTCAGTATGAAAATTTTATTTATTTTATTTTATTATTTTATTTAACGTCTCTTCTATACCGCGCTATTCAATATCAGTGCGGTGTAGAAGAGATGTTAGGCAAGTAGAAGACATCACATTTAAGAGTGTGAAATATTCAGAGCACAACGTTTGTTGAAATAACCCCCTCAGTACAGAAATCTCAATGACCACAGGCAGCAGGTCTTAGATGTTTGACAAATTTGCCCTGTAGCATAAAGACCTGAAAGATCATGTTGTCAGGTATTATCGGTAAAGAGAGTTCATACGGTGTTTGTATGGCAGCAAAATGAAGAGCAGGGGACAGGACGATATTAAGAGTGACATTAGCTCCTTTTTGTTAAAAAAAAAAAGAACCAAGACAAAAAGCAGACAGAGACTTCAATTGATATTTAGATTTAAGACTATAGCCGAGTGTGTTATCCCCCAGAGGAGAGACGGGAGATGAACTTGACAGTCGTACAATAAAGCTGATAACAGGGGAAATGAAAAAGCTGGCTATACAGCAGGGCAAATTCTTTTCTTCTTCTGACATTTTGAGGACTACAAAGATAGGATTACTGGAAAATGGATTGATGACATTAAAGTAACCTTGGAATACTGTCGACATAGTAGGAAAATGTTGGGGTTATCGCTGAAATTTAAAGGGAATGCTTTGAAAACCATGAAAGGTATACGGCAGAAATATCTCACTCATGCTCTGCCCAGAATATAAAATCAGAATGGGTAAAGGGAGGAGAAAAGTACTGTATCACCTGCAACATGTGAACCAATCTTAAATTCTAAAAAAATTGTAAAAAAGGCTACATGGTCCCATTTATTTTACATGTGCTACTGAGTTGGAAATTATGGAGGTAATTTTATAAACCTTTTTTTGTGCATAAAATGCTGATGCAAATATTGTAAAGGCCAGTAAACACACTCAGGGAAGGAGTTTGGACAGATCATAGGGGAAGTCACAATTAGCTTGCATATCGTCCCGCTCAGAAGCTCCTGCCCAATCGGAGCAGTGGGAGTATTTAAACAGCTGTCCGGTCAGGCTGCTGCCATGCTCCACTCCACCATCCGTCCCAGCTCCCCCAATCAAGGTCGCAGCGCCTGAGCGGGAAATCGTCCCACTCAGAAGCTCATGCCCAATCGGGGCAGTGAGAGGGATATTTAAACAGCTGTCCGGTCGGGCTGCTGCTGTGCTCCACTCTGTCATCCGTCCCAGCTCCCCTGATCGGGGTCGCAGTGCCTGAGTGGGAAATCGTCCCGCTCAGAAGCTCCTGCCCAATCGGGGCAGTGGGAGGGATATTTAAACAGCCGTCTGGTTGAGCGTGCCTGTGCCTGGCGGGCCCGCCCCTGAGGGGCACAGAGGCGCATACAGAAAGGCCGATGGGAACCCACTACAGCACCCTGAAGAGGGACCCAAAGGAGCCGCATGAACAAAGCACCAAAAAACATCAAGAGTAGATCAAAGTAAGTGCAGCCATACACTAAAGACTGACGACAAAAACATGTATGCAACCCTGATCCTGCCCATCAGCCTCCTCCTCACAAAACTCCTTCCACCTCACGCACCCAACCACTACCTACTCACAAGCACTCCATGGCGCCCATCAACAGCACAGCTCTACACACTCCCCCAGTATGTGCACTGGAATATACACAGGACACCCAAGCACAAAAAGCAACACAATCACAGGACCAACATGCGCGCAAACCCAAAGGAAACACATAGAGTACTAAACACCCCATCTGCAATCTCAATAGAACTCATCAACGCCAGATCCATATGAAACAAGATTAACACCATAGCAGACCACATAGAAGTTCAGCAACCTGACATACTTTGCTTCACAGAAACATGGCACACCCCCACTGACAATGTACTACTTAATCAATTAGTGCCCTCCATCTACTCAGCATTCAACTGCCCACACGCACACCGGAGAGGAGGAGGGATTTTGATCATCGCAAAGAACAGCCTAAAGTTCAAGTCACGAAGTGCCTCAAACACAAACCAATGCAACACCATCACTGTGGAAAACAAATGGATGGCCATATGCCTCATCTACAGAGCTCCCCATGCGCCACCAGATGAACTAGCCTCCACACTAGAAGAGGTCTGTGCAGTCAACACAAATCACAAAGCCCTGCTACTAGTAGGAGACTTCAACCTCAAATCTACCACCACCAAGGACGCAGAAGCTTTCCTACTAGCAATGGGATCCTTACAATACACTCAACTGATTAATATCCTGACACACAGACACAGATCATCACCAGACCTCATATTTGCATCCAACTATCTACTGGACAGAGGTAACATATCAACACCCGCTGTCACACCTGTACCGTGGTCAGACCATCACACAATCAAAGTAAAGATTATGCCACAAGGACAACCCACCAGCACAAAGAAGATTCAAGAGCTTCAACAGGGACCAATTTTTACAGGACACTCTACCCCACCTGAACACAGAAGCAGGTGATCTAGACGAGCAAATCAGAAAATGGAACAGCATCATCAAGGCCGCCACCAAAGCCACTGAATACAGATCCAATAAAACTCGCCACACCGAATCACATCACACACCCTGGTACTCAAAAGTCATACGAAACGAAAAGAGGGAACTTAGGAAGCTAGAACGGCGATGGAGACACACCAAGTTGCCCAACACCCAGGCTCACTATACAACAAAGCAAAGAGCCTACAACGAACTCATCAACCAAACGAAAAAAGAATATCACACAAACATCATACTCAAATCCAACAACAAACCGAGAGAGCTCTTCGAAATTGTGAAAACCCTCACCAAGGAACAGAAGACCGAGAGCGAAGTTCAAATAGACCCACAAGCATTCGCAGACCACATCCAAGAAAAATCCCATTCCTCGCCACAACCGAAAACAAACTCAAGCACCAAACCAACCACCTCCTCAAAAAAAACCTGGGACAAATTCAGCACCCCATCCACAGAGCATCTCTCATACATCATCAACGCACTCAATACAAGCACGGCCCCAACAGATCCATGCCCAGTGACATGGATTAAAGCGACAAAGACAAACTTCATCCACACCATACACAACATGATGCACAGTTCACTAACCCAAGGAATTATGCCAAACCAGCTAAATCTCACCACAATAAGACCAATCCAGAAGAAATCACCACTCGACAAGAACAACCCAGCCACTTACAGACCTATCTCAAGCATACAATTACTGGCAAAAATTATTGAAAAAGCGGTACAGCATCAGCTACAAGACCACATTGACAATCACGCACCACTGGACCTCAACCAACATGGCTTCCACCCCAACCACGGAGTTGAAACACTCCTGTTATACCTCTTTAACGACATACTCCACCTCATAGACAACTGCAAGAATGGAATACTTATGATCTTCATTGACATTTCATCAGCATTTGACACAGTGGACCACAGAACTCTACTAGCAAGACTACAGAACATCGGACTACACGGATCCACCCTGAAGTGGTTCCCTCCTACTTAACGGACAGACAGATACAGGTCAAGGTTGGCCCCAACACATCCCGACCCATAAAGGTCATGCAAGGCGTACCACAAGGATCCACCCTATTGGCGCTATTATTTAATCTCTACATCCAGCCAATATGCAGCATCATGAAAGAGCACAAAATACAATACACAATCTATGCCGATGACGTCATGATATACACACCAATCACCCTCGACAACCCAGACTACACCAAAGTAACAGACTGTCTCATACACATGACCAGCTGGTTTCAAGACAACAACCTGACCATAAACTACAGCAAGACCGAGGCACTAATCATCACCCGAAACAGCGACTTCATCCCTCCACTCAACATCAAGATAAACAACACAACTATACCCATAAAACCGGAAGTGAAATACCTCAGAGTGACTCTCAACAAAGAACTGAACCTACAATCACACATCAGCAGAACCACCAAAAATGCATAGCACAAGATGAGACTAATCCAACAACTGAAGCCCCTCCTCTCCCAGGAGCACTTCCGCACAGTCTGTCAGGCACTAATAACCCCAGTCCTAGACTTCTGCAACCCAATCTATCTCGGCCTAACAAAGCAGACACTCAGGCCACTGCAATTGGTGCAAAACACAGCAGCACGCATAATATCTGGCACAGCAAGACAAGAACACATCACACCCACTCTAAAAGACCTCCACTGGCTACCAATCAGCTCCCGCATCAGATATAAGACAGTCATAAACATATTCAAAATCAAACAACAGACATCAGCTCTCAGCCTACAACCACTCATACAATCTGACAGCAGCACACGACCGAGGAGGAGAGACACCTCCAACCGCGTCAATACACCAAAAGTCTTCACCAAGGTACGCAAGGACACCGCAAACCGAGCCCTATCACTGGCTGCACCAACAATTTAGAACGCCCTCCCTGATGAACTACGAGCAACAACAGACATCAAGGACTTTTGGAAACAGCTCAAGACGACCCTCTTTATAGAACACTATGGTGACATCACATAAACATTTCGCCCAACCACCCTCCCTTTTCGCCATGCACATAGTATTGATGTAAAGTCTGTGATGTACATAGTATTGTATAATAGCCACACTGTAAATAGCTCACTAAGAATCAATGACACCCTACACACACGCATTTACTGTTTCAATGCATGCACACACAAGACTCAGTATTTTGTCGATTGCTGTGTAGACTGCCTTGATTATAGGAGAAAGTGGTATAGAAATCCTTTTAAATAAATAAATAAAATATAAGAAGCACATATATGTATATACTAGGCATGTACAAATAGAAAAATCAATGAAAATTGTTGGACAAATAGAAAAATCAATGAAAATTGTGATTTTTTTTCCATTCCAGAGCAAACTAACTGACTGAGCATGATTGGAAAATTTTACTGACTCGCCATTCGAAAACTTTATTTTTGTTGTACATGCAGGTGCTGCCAGACACTCTGGAGCCAATCTCAAAGGAGGAGAAGGTCAAGGAAGGGTCACCAGCAGTCAGCACAAGGCACAGCAGCCAATCATACTGTAAATCCTTGACAAGCAGCCAGAGAAACATATGCCTGCCTGAAATCTGCAAATCTCATGCGCCACGATGTCACAGCAGGGCACGAACACACAGCTCAGTATAAATCCTAGAGAACAATTTTGTGTCTGACTTTGAGAGAGTGAAGAAGAGGTGTTTTCAGGAGTTAATAGTTGATGTAGGAAAAAAGAAAGATAGAAAAAAGCTCCAGTTTTTGAGGCACTGAAGAAAGGGTGCTGGGCCCTGCTAGCTGAAAGCACAAAATAAAAGACTGAGAAAACAAAAATGCCTTCCAGTGAGCAGAATGTTCCTTCCTTCCTGTTTAACGCTTTGGAGTGCTGTTGCTGTCAGTTCTTTCAGCTCGGAGCTTCCTCCTCCTATCTGCTTCTGCAGGGAGTGTCTCTCGGGAGAGGGGAGGGGTGCGAGGGAGGAGATCAGGAAAGGCAGAGAAGCTAGGAATGTTCTGCCTTTATAGTTTGCCAGCTGCCAATTACTGCATTGGTGAAAGTTGTACATTTTGCAGTGGCACTGGGTGAGGATAGCTTACTGTATCTAATCTATTCCATTGTAATAATCGTGTTCTCCTATTGTCTATAACAGCAACTGTGGCATAGAAAATAAGGCAGAGATGCCAAGCCTCATTCATTAGGAGTGTGTCATACCCATTTCAGGACTTTTACATTCTTTGAGCCTCTTTTCCCACTCCTTAGAGCAGCGGTTCTCAACCTGTGGGTCGCGACCCCAACGGGGGTCGCCACAGGATTTAGCGGGGGTCGCTTAGCCTCCACCAAGTTTAAAAAAAAAAATTAAGATGTGCACAAGTTGCTGCCGCTGCCGAGTCCGCTTCTCGGCAGCAGCAAACTCCGGCAAACTCACCGCCTTCTTCTGCAGCCGCGGCTCCCTGCCTCTTAGGGAACCGCGGCTGTACTTGTAAAATCGTTGCGGAGCCCTTCCTGTTTCGACGGGCTCCGTGCAGCATTGTCCCGCCTCCAAAGGAAGTGGTAAACAACTTCCTTTGGAGGCGGGACAATGCTGCATGGAGCCCATCGAGACAGGAAGGGCTCCGCAATGATTTTACAGGTACAGCCGCGGTTCCCTAAGAGGCAGAGAGCCGCGGCTGCATTAGAAGGGAGGCAGACAACCTGCAACACGGCTGACATCGACAGAGGGGGCTGACATGGAGGGAGGGGGGCTGACATGGACATATGGAAGGATGGGGCTGACATGGTGGGAGAGATGGAAGGATGGGGCTGACATGGAGGGAGGGATGGAGGGAGGGATGGAGGGAGGGGGCTGACATGGACAGATGGAAGGATGGGGGCTGACATGGAGGGAGGGAGGGAGGGAGGGAGGGAGGGGGCTGATATGGATGGATGGATGGATGGAGGGAGGGGGCTGACATGGACAGATGGAAGGATGGGGCTGACATGGAGGGAGGGAGGGAGGGAGGGGGGCTGACATGGACAGATGGAAGGATGGGCTGACATGGAGGGAGGGAGGGGGGCTGACATGGACAGATGGAAGGATGGGGCTGACATGGAGGGAGGGAGGGAGGGGCTGATATGGATGGATGGATGGATGGATGGAGGGAGGGAGGGGGCTGACATGGACAGATGGAAGGATGGGGGCTGACAGGGAGGGAGGGAGGGAGGGAGGGGGCTGACAGGGAAGGGAGGGAGGGAGGGAGGGGGCTGATATGGATGGATGGAGGGAGGGAGGGAGGGGGCTGACAGGGAGGGAGGGAGGGATGGGGGCTGACATGGATGGATGGAGGGAGGGAGGGAGGGGGGCTGACATGGACGGATGGGGCTGACATGGAGGGATGGATGGAGGAGGGGGCTGACATGGACGGATGGAGGCTGGGAGGGAGGGAGGGAGGGAGGGGGCTGACAGGGAGGGAGGGAGGGAGGGATGGGGCTGATATGGATGGATGGAGGGAGGGAGGGGGCTGACAGGGAGGGAGGGAGGGATGGGGGCTGATATGGATGGATGGAGGGAGGGAGGGAGGGGGGCTGACATGGACGGATGGAAGGATGGGGGCTGACATGGAGGGATGGATGGAGGGAGGGGGGCTGACATGGACGGATGGAAGGAGGGGGGCTGACAGGGAGGGAGGGGGCTGACAGGGAGGGAGGGATGGGGGCTGTGATTGATGGGGGGAGGGAGTGAGGGGGCTGAAAGGGATGTGGGGAGGGAAGGGGGCTGATCTGGAGGGATCTAGGGAGGGAGGGGGGCTGACATGGACGGATGGAAGGATGGGGCTGACATGGAGGGATGGATGGATGGAGGGAGGGGGGCTGACATGGACGGATGGAAGGATGGGGGCTGACAGGGCGGGAGGGAGCTGATATGGATGGATGGAGGGAGGCGGGCTGACATGGAGGGAGTAGGCTGGCATGGACAAAGGGGAGAGAACATGGGGACATACTGGACAGACGGGATAAATGCTGGACAGAGGCGAGAGACAGTGCGGGTTAGGATTATAATGGGCTGATGGGGGTGCTAGCACTGGTAATGGGCAGATGGGGGGGGCTACGAATGGTAATGGGTTGATTAGGGAAGGCTAGGACTGGGAATGGACTTATCAAGGGGGGGGGTAGGACTGGTAATGGACTGATGGGGGTCTAGCATTGGAAATGAGCTGATCAGTGAGGTTAGGACTGGAAATGGGCTGATTAGGGGAGCCTAGCACTGGTAATGGGGTTGAGGGGGGGACTAGCACTGGAAATGAGCTGATGGGGGGTAGGACTGGTATTGGGCTGATTAGGGGGGGGGGTAGGACTGGTAATGGGGTTGAGGGGGATTAGCACTAGAAGTGAGCTGATTAGGGGGCTTTGACTGGGAATGGGCTGATTGTAGGGAGGGGAGGATAGAGCTGCTGAC
The DNA here is from genome assembly GCA_033557465.1 of Ichthyophis bannanicus. Lineage (NCBI taxonomy): Eukaryota > Metazoa > Chordata > Amphibia > Gymnophiona > Ichthyophiidae > Ichthyophis > Ichthyophis bannanicus. The sequence continues at coordinate 1,792,028,884 of CM066032.1, read as the reverse complement.
CCTGGAAGAAAACTGGGGGCTAAGGCTACAAGTGGGCTGATACAAGGGGATGGGAGCATGGAACTGAAAGGGAGTGGATCTGAGAGGGCTGCCATGGTATTTGTACTAGAAGGGACTGATCAGTGGGGAAGGAGGGGGACTGGAAGGGAATGGACACCAGTGGCAGTCATGGAATGCATGTTGACATTGGAAGGTACTGGGAGTGAGGACTGGAAAGGGGCTGATACTGGGGAGGGTTACTGGGACTGGAAATAGGCTGATGGAAAGAAGTGAAGAAAACAAAAGAGATAAGAACTGGCAGATGGACCATAGACCACAGAAAGAGAGCTAAGAGAAGACAGGAAAGCAGAAGCCTCAGATCGGGACCAGCATGATCAGAGAATAAATTGGTCAGACAACAAAGGTAGAAAATATAATTTTATTTCATATTAGTGATTTGACTACAAAATCATCATAATTTTGAAATCAAATATTGTGTTACTTGTTGTTTTGATTATTTAAATAAGTATTTTATAAATAAAAACATATTGCAAAGGCCTATAATATATTAATAATTCAACAAATGATTACAGCGACAATGCGTTAACGGTAAAGGAAGAGAGACGCATTTGATTTTATCATTGGGGGTCACCACAAGTTGACCAACGGTAAAAGGGGTCACGGTACAAAAAAGGTTGAGAACCACTGCCTTAGAGCCTCAGATCTAGTGCAGTGAACCTAATCACTACTTTCATGAGAGCCAAATCTAATAGGAAAATAGCCCAATGGGAGAATTCTAACCTCAACTTCCTACCACTGCCTCTCCTGATTCAGTTCTTTCCCCTAAACCCACAAATCCCTTTGTGCATACATTTAAATTTAGGTAAATTCCTTTGAAAACTATTTCATATTGTCTTCACTTTGGATATGTTTACTAAACGGCAGTAAGGGAGCATGTTTGCCATTTAGCACATGCTACCGGTGCACTTGCGCCATTAACATGTCCAAAAAGCCACTTTACTGCGCACTAACGGTACCGGCAGCTGTGGGTGGAGAGAAGGCGTGCTCAGGGCGGAGAGTGGGGGTCAATGGGTGGGAGTGGGTGTGAACAAGGCACACTCCCTTAATGGCAATTATGTAACCTGACAAAAAGCACCTTAACGCCGGGAACCCTAATGCAAATCAAATCCTCGCGGAAAAGGTGCCTTTCGAAAGTGAGAGAGACCATTTCATGTGTGCAATGTGGAAAACAGATAGGGGAGCCCAAGCCAGTGATAGTAGTGCTTCCCTAGCATCAACAGCATAGTGCCCAACTATGACAGGGCACAAGGCTAATGCTGCTAATGTGGCAAAGGGGGTGACACATGGGTGCTGCTGTGTAAGGAAGGAGGTGGCAGGTGCACAGCGCCATGGGTGCAGGAGGGTGACAGGGCAGCTGCCTAGGGTTCACATTTAAGATGTGGGATATGACACTGCTGAGACTGTGCGAGCACACTGACATGCAGCTGCAGGTGGATGTGAATGCCCCCAGCGTCACTGACACCATGCTGCCAACGTTAGTGCTGTGTGACTGTGTGCATGTGCTGCAGTGTGTGTAGCCTGCAACTGGAAACAGCTGGACTATGGTGGGATATGACAGGTGCCAATCTGCAGCTCTCACTGACAATGGGACGTCATGTTCATTCACATTTATCTCCTCTCCCTGCAAGGTGATACAGACACTGAACCCAACCCACTCTGGCCATGATGGGCTGGCCTTGGCTGCCAGTATTCCTCACAAGACCCATGAGCACATATGTTGGTCCCTATGAGGTCTGCCACCTCCCCACCTCACCCTTCGCATTTCCAACCAACTCCCTCCACTGTTGCGCTCTCACCCTCTGCCAAGGCTGTTGAGGAGTGAGACACACACTGTCCTTCTGCCAAGCAACTCACCATCTGTTCCCCACATCCTATTTCTACATGTCTCCTAGGCCTCAGCACCTGTACCATTGTCTATGCCAACCCACACATATCCTAACTATAGCTCCACCAAGCAAATGTCCATGCAACCTACCATCATGTCACAGAGCCTGCAGTCAGCTAAGTGTACATAGGAATATATTGACTTATGCCCACATGCACTTTGTACTGACCATCTAAGTATACCTGCATAGCCCATTGTATCTGCCAGCTCTGTGACAGAAATCCTAAGGTCACTGTGCACATGAGTGCAGTGTGGCAGATTCAAGGCCAGTCTGTGGATCACCATAGCTAGTCTCAAGTCCTTTTACATCAACATTCAAGGTCAAGAGCAGTGGGTCTCATTCCCCCCCTCCTCTACGGCATGCATGGCTTACCACATTCAAAAGGCCCACCCCAGTCACTGTGAACTCTGCCACATACCCACCTCTCCCCCTTTAATTCAATCCACCCCTCACCTCAAGTTAGCCTTCACCCTCTGCTGCAATCATTGAGGAAGGAAACACACTCTGCATGTACTCCAACCAACTCGCCACCTGTGCCTTTCATCCTAGAAACAGACCTTGCCTGGGATCCATCACCCACACTGTTGTCCATGCCAACCCTCATGATTCTAAACAGTTGCTTTACAATGAAACTGTAGATGCAGCTGTGCAGTATATTACAGAGCCAGCAGACAGCTGGGTGCACATAGACATACACAAAGCCAGGCTCTCATGAACCCTGACAATGGACATCCGAATATGACTCCAAAGAATAGTACAGCTGCTCTGTGTTTCCAAACACAAGGCCATTGTAAGTCAGGGGATGCAGGATCAAGGCCAGTGTGTGGATAGACACAAATATCATGGCTGTACCAGAGCAGCTGTGACCAGGAGCAGTAGGTGCAACCTTCCACATTACAGCAAACAGGAATCTCCACATGCAGAGTTGAGGAGGAGAAAATGCACGATGCAAGGCATGATGACAAATCACACAAGTAGAGCATATACGGTGGGACGGCTGTGGCAAGTGCATGTACCGTGAAGTGAGTTGTAATAATACATGAACATTGTGCAGGCACACCCAATCTAGGGGTATGTAACAATGGTATGTTGACCAACTTTCCCAAGAGGGTCTAGACCATATGTGGGGGGGGGGGGGGGCAGGGATACCTTGTGGATTGTGAGATGCAGTTCTGCAGTGTTCATGCATGTGATGGTTTAGCATTATGTTTATATGTACAATGTGCTGCTGGTCCCCCCCTCACCAAATGTACAGACCGTGCACAGCCCCTGTGCATGTGGCTACCTGTGGGTATGCCCACTGCACCTGCAGTGTGAGTGAGTGTCTCTTCTGCCATGTCAGCATGGTCCAGTGGCAGTGTGGAAACATGATGGATGAACAAAGGCATGGTAGTATGTGTCCTGATCACTGGTATCTGGGAATGTGGCAGATGTAGGTTTCTGTTATGCAACATGCACCTGCAGCATGATCAAAGCTCACCAGCCATTGCACTCTGCCCTGGAGTCCCACAGCACAGGTCCACAGTAAAATGAGATGCAAATGAAGGGGAGAGGATACTGGGAAATCCATGAAATACCAACATGTACAACATGTCTGAGAGGGAATGTATATGGAAGGGATGGGCCAACATATGATAGCCATTAGCTTGACTAGGGTGTACACAATATAATTCGCTGACAGGTCACTATCATTCTGATTGTGCTTTGACCATGCCTTGGCTATGTAGTCATATGGAGTGGAGGAGTGGCCTAGTGGTTGGGGCAAGGTACTTCAGGCCGGAAGGTCGGGGGTTCAAATCCCACTAGAGGACAGCAACCTTGGGCCGGAAGGACTGGGGTTTCTAGTCCCACAGGTGCTCCTTGTGGTCTTGGGCAAGCCACTTAACCCTCCATAGCCCATGTTCCCTGTAAAATGGTTATCTCCAAGTTATAATGCCCTGTTCAATGTAATTTCAGTTTGTTCAATGTAAACCGCACTGATGCAGAATAGTGCGGTATATAAGAGAATATAAATAAATATTATGGCATGAATATGTCAAAGCTGTGCTGGCTGCAGTTTTCCCCTTGGTAGTCCAAGTCCTGCTGTCTGAGATTTGTGTGCTTCTCAGATGATCAGACTGCACATAAGTGCCCTGTGCACATATGTTCTATGTGGAACAACAGCCTTGGGACACCCGGGGTGTGCATATACTCAACATGCCTGGGTTGGTTAACCCATGCAGAGTGACAGTGTCTGCTGTGTCAGATTGGCTCATCAAGGTGATGATGGGCACAACTGCAGCAGGGTCATGCACCACCCTTCTCTTGCAGTGATGGGTGTGAGATATAGCTGCTGGGGGTATGTGTTCAACCTCAATTATTTCATTTGGGGACCTCACACTCTCCCCCACAAGCCAGACCATGTATGAACCTGCTTCTGTAGCCCAGCTGCCCATAATGGGATTTATGAACACATCCCAAGGCCAGGAAAAAGACCATCCATGGACAAGAGGGGACTGACATCCTAGCATGCCCCCATTGGGCAAAGCAGCACAGAATATAGATTACACATGCAGCAAACTAGCTGTGATGTACATCTGTGGTTGAAAAGAAAGAGTTCAGGTAGTGCAGTAGTGACCCTGTGGAGCAGATACTGTGAGACACACTTCACATTCATGGTGAGCTCTACAACTGATATGTCACAATCTCTGGAGCGGTATTCTTCATGAAGGCCACAATGAACAGTAAAATCATGGTGTCATGTGAAGGATCAGAGCCTCTGGTCATTTGTGAGGCCATGAATAAGGCAGGTCTGACTGTGCAATGCATCATAGGGGATTGTGCGATGAACCAATAGGGGTACACAGAGCAGATACAAAGGTAGAGTGGATGGATGGGGCCATGATGTGTGTCCCCAAAAAGCCAGTCAGGTCAGATGGTTAGAGAAGTGTGGATGGTACCTCATGGAGGCCCATGGTGGTCCGTGATGAACCAGATGCTGGTAAAAAGTTGTCTATGTTTTGTGTGTGTGCAGCTGTGCCCAGATCACCCTTTGTAGCAGGTCACAGGGGATAGCACATCCTAAGAACATAAGATATGCCATACAAGCTAAGTCATAAGTACCTAGCAGTTTCCCCAAAAGACACAGGTTACACAATACTTATATTGGGTCAAGCAGTGATATCCCGGGTCCCTATAAATAATGTTTTATGGATCTTTCCTCCAGGAACTTGTCCAAACCTTTTTTAAACCCAGCTACACTAACAGCTATTACTACATCCTCCAGGAACAAATTCCAGAGTTTGATTACACGTTGAGTGAAAAAATATTTTCTTTTATTAGTCTTAAATAGGTTACCCTGTAGCTTCATTGAATGTCCCCTAGTCTTTCTATATTCTGATGACGTAAACAATCGATCTACGTTTACCTGTTCCACTCCAATCATTAATTTATAGACCTCTATCATATCTCCCCTCAGCCATCTCTTTTCCAGTTGAAGAGCCCTAACCTTTTTAGTCTCTCTTCATAGGGGTATCCTTTCATCCTCTTTACCATTTTGGTGGGTCTTCTCTGTACCATTTCTAATAACGCTATATTCTTTTTAAGATACGGCGAACAGAATTGCACACAATATTCAAGGTGCGGTTGCACCATGGAATGATACAGAGGCATTATAATGTTCTTTGTTTTATTTTCCATTCCTTTCCTTTTGATACCTAATATTCTATTTACCCTCTTGGCTGCCACTGCACACTAGGCGTAGAGTTTTAACATGTTATCCACAATGACGCCTAAATCTTTTTCCTGGGTGGTGATTCCTAATGTGGAACCTTGCATCATGTAACCATAGTTTGGGTTCTTCTTTCCTAGGTGCATAACTTTGCACTTGTCCATATTAAATTTAATCTGCCATTTGGATGCCCAGTCTTCCAATTTATCAAGATCCTGTTGCAATTTTCCACATCCTCATGGGTTTTAACAACTTTAAATAGTCTTCGGTCATCTGCAAATTTGATAACCTCACTCATTATTCCCATTTACAAGTCATATATGAATATGTTGAAAAGCAGCGGACCCAGCACAGATCCCTGGGGTACTCCACTATTCACCTTTCTCCATTGGGAAAATTAGCCATTTAGCCCTATCCTCTGCTATCTATCTTTTAACCAGTTCCCAGTCCACAATAGAACACTGCCTCCTATCCCATGACTTTTAAATTTTGCCCAAAGTCTCTGATGAGAGACCTTGTCAAAGGCTTTCTGAAAGTCCAGATATACTATATCAACCAACTCACCTTTGTCTACCTGTTTTTTCACACCTTCATAAAAACATAACAGATTAGTAAGACAAGATCTTCCTTGTCTAAAGCCATGTTGGCTGTCTCCCATTAGGTCAATGATATCTACTTGCTAAGTAATTTTATTCTTTATGATGGTTTCTACCATTTTTCCTCTTAGGGCCCCTTTTACCCCTCTATCATCTAATGGTCCAACTGACTCTCTCATGGGGTTTTTGCTAGAAATGTAATTGAAAAAGGTTTTATTATGCGTTTTTGCTTCCACAGGAAGCTTCTTCTCAAATTCTCTCTTTGCCTGTCTTATCAGTGCCTTGCATCTAACTTGCCAGTGTTTGTTCAATTTCCAGTTTTCATCATTTGGCTCTTTTTTTTCCATTTCCTGAAGGATGCTTTTTTGGAAACAACAGCCTTTCTGACCTCACCTTTAAACCATGCTGGCAGATTTTTTGTACTTCCTTCTACTTTTCTTAAAGTGTGGAATACAGCTGGTCTGGGCTTCCAAGATAGTAATTTTTAAACATTTGCTGCAACACTGGTGAGTACTGCTCACTGCAACTGCAGATACATGTGAGTGTGTGGTTCGTATGGCATGTGAAGAATAGTGAAAGACAGTTAAAATGATTGCAAATGAGATATAGCCTGAACCATTATGGCATGCATTTATATACAGATATATGCAGATATAGATAGATGCATAAAAGTATATATAGAAAGAGATGTAGACATATACAGACATTGATATATGTCTCTAGACATTAACATACAGAGTGGAGGTGGAGCCCAATAGTAGCAACAGCTACCTAGTACACAGCAGATCAAGGGTTCCATATCTCATAGGATCAGGAATAGTCACCATGGCCTTGTAAGCATAAGGCATCATTGTACTATGGTAAGGCACCTTGAGGACACGTAAGATGCATTGCAGACACATTGGATGTCCAAATATCATTTAAGATACCTTGAAGAGTTTTTAGGCGCCGTGCTGAAGCCTGCCGTAGCGTGCACTGACAGCAAGGTGCTTGGACACCCCGCAAACTGTTGATGTCAGCATGCAGTCAGCTAACAACACAAGGGAAGATGGCTCCCAGATTCCAAAAGCCCCACTTCAGTGATAGCAACCTGCATCTCCTGGGCAGGCTGATCTGCTGCAGGCAGGGAAGGCTCTTCCCATCATCAGGCATCAGGCAGAACATGTTCTGGGTAATGCATTCCTGAGTACCCCTGGAACAACGCTATAACAATGAGGCTGAATACCCATGAACTGTAAATACATGGGTACAGGTACCACACCAACCTTAACTCTATATAGCAGGTTGGGGGCAACACACATCATCTAATGGGCACACCATACACACAGAGAGTCTAGTCTCAGCTCTGTGAGCTGACCAGCTGTACAGGACAATGTAGCATGTATATAGGGTAGGTGTAATGGTGACATGTACAGTGTCATTTCAAATTATCCATCCACTTGGTGTCTGTCCTGATATGTCACATGGCAATCATTGATCTTTGAATTGTGGTATATAGCAGTATGTGTAATACACAACATTACCATTTCTGAGAAGATGCAACATTTCCCCTACTTTGTCACCACCATAATTGAGAGTCTGCAAATCCGTAAAAAAGAAAGAACATGTGTGCATATGTATACACCATCCAGGGTCATGAGGCTGTTGAGGAAATCCTTGATATAATGCCAGCTGCAAGACCATTGGGATATGTCTTCATCAGCCTCCTACATCCAGGTCCTGGGATTTGCAGATAGTCCTTTAGCGCACACTAACAATACCAGCAGTGCCTGGTCGCAACCCCTCAAAGTGAAATGTTTCTCATTGGGGTACAGCAGGCTGCAACCCATAGCAGGATGTTACATGTTGAGTAAGGTCGGGACCTGGGCCAGGCCATCACAAGATATTCACATGTCCCCCATTGAAGTGGGTTGAAACGTATGTCTAGGGTAACTGTTGTGCTACAAGGTGAACCACAGCCCCAGTCACAATGCTCATGCAGAGTAAAACGGCTTAGTCACAAAAAGGTTCCTTATGTATGGCAGCCTGTGTTCCAACACACCTGACCAGTTTGTTGGAACACAGGCTCACCGCTGATGAGAAACATCCCCACAGCATGCTGCTGACACCACCATGTTGCACCATCAGAATGTTGTTTGTGGGGTAATGGAAAGTGTGGGGTTACTGTTGCACGTGGGTGATATGCATGATGGAGATGGTGGTCAATTGTTCCACATCTGTTTCACACATGATAAGAGACCCCTCTCCCATGTATGTGGGGGTCCACCACATGTTGCTGTGTAAACCCCAAAGGTATGCCCTTTCCAGTTCTATGGTTCCCACTGCATAATGCTTACAATCTATATGAGAGTCTCCCTAAAACACCAGCCTGTGGAGTCTATTGACCAAAGTGCTCTTACAAACATATGTTCCCATCTCTACTGTGGATCCATGCAGTCTGTTCATCAGTAACATTGGTGTCCTTCCAGAATTCTGCATCAATGGCCTCTCTGCCTGATCTGTGGGTCCTGGTGTGTAGCCCCTGTGATCTGCATATGTGTGTTGCCACATTATTTCCAGTGTGTGAGCATGGATGTAATGTTAGAGTGTGGGGATCATAAGTTGTTGGCAGATGTTTTCCCAATCCAAGCCTGAATTCATATGTCTGCACATTCCTGTCCTGACCTGTGTGGAGGGCACAGTGATCAGCATGTTGCCTGTGTAGTGTAGATGCAGGGTCAGGGGCCTGTCATAAAAGGTATCCACATATAGGTAGCAAGTGACTGTGCAGGTGACACAGATGACACCTAGGGGGGACGTAACCCTGAAATATATGCATTTAGCAGACAACTGTATGGATCGGATTATATATAGGGGTGCCATAGAAAAAGGGAGTACCACATGTGGCCTTGCAACCTTTTTGTATTGCACTATGCCAATGTTACCTACAAGGTGTCTATTTGCTCTTCCATACTACCAATGTGATCAGGATTGCTGGGGCCAAACAGGAACATCAAAATGATCCTGCAATCACACCACAGTTTGTACGTACACAAACAAAAAGGTCACATCCTGAGGGGATGAATAGCCTAACAAGGCACTGTTCTGTCATCTCTGGGAAACCTGGACAAAACTGGACTATTCAACAAAGAAACGTGGATAGCAAGCAGAGGGACGTAAATAATCTTTATTGACCAAAACCAGCCATTGGCCCGACACAGGCCGTGTTTCGGAGTTCCCTTCTTCAGGGGCTAAAATGGCTAAAACAAATCATAAATATAAATTAAAAACAATTAAAACAAACTGGCTCATAATGCGGACATAATTGAATGTATAAAGGTTGTATATATATGCTATATATATGTGTGTGTGACACCAATTAAATGGTGAAAAAAGTAAGAATAAGTACGGCTAACACAAAGATAAAAAGAGCTAAAAGTTAAATAATAATGATAATGAATAATAAATGAAACTAAATAACACATTAAAATCCATTGAAACCATAATTAAACATAAAAATAAAATAAGAGAAATTTTAGGGAATTGTTTCAAAAGACTTTCTTTTGTAAAAGTAAATGGTGATTAATAAATTAAAAATGTCTAAATTACACATACCTGAGTCACTAATGTATGTGACTTAATCAAACTGGACTATTACCAGGTATCATATTGCATGTGCATAAAGAGTGACCCACAACACAGTGTGACACCTCTGACCAGGTGTAGCCACAGGCTATGCCTCATCACCTATCACCATGAGATGTGCCCAAATGCACCACCATACATCATACGTAGCTACCTGCCACATCATGTCAGGAATGGGAACCTGTGGCCACACGCAAATGCTGATGGTGGCATCATGTAGCCATATTTATGTCCATTCCGCCAGAATGACACCCAGAATTCCGAATTGCAAGATAACATCCACCTACCTAAGCTCAACAAATGGGGATCAGTGCTACCTCATATCAACAGTGGAGACGAAGGAACACAGCACCCATGAGCCCAAAGTCCATGCATAGGAAGATCTGTCCATCGACTAGCTCTGTGACATCATGGGATCAAAAATGCCCACCTCAAACATGATACTGAGCATCTGTTGCAATCACTATGCCCGTAAACTCAACACAAACCTAAGGCATGAGAAAAGGTAGCACACATGCAACCTACATGGTACACAACCTTTATGCTGCAAACCATGACATTTTTTGCACACAGACCTCTGGCCGTAATCCCCTGACTCATCAGTATTGCTGCCACAGCCACCCCCAGTCGATGTCAGTCCTTCCACACCCATGTACTATATATCAGAGACCCACTGCTCTTCCCAGAACCAATGCATAACCCCCGGATTACAAACAAACAGTGCCTAATAAGTTAGCAGATGAACATTTAATTATCAGATATAGTCCACCCTTCCCCTCCTAACAAACATGGATTCCAGTCAACACAAACAGGCTGTCCACCTGGCCTCACATATAAAAAAATGCTAATGTAGTTCAAACCTAACTAGTACTCGATCCCTATCAGTCAATTGGTCATCTACCATTGCAGCACACATATATTGCAGATCTGCCAACACATGGCCTTGTTCCATACAACAGGAAACTAATTGCAACATTCTGCATTCTCCCTCTGGCCCACTCCTATGTTCACCCATAAGTATCCTGAATGAACATGCCCCGATATCCACATACACCAATATCTATAGACAGCAAAATAAAACATCTACGTATGTTGAAGCAGATGTGGTGGAATGCTGTAAAATGTACCCTGTACCCTCACATGACAACCTTTATGTCAAAGTAAAACCACCACACAGTAGATATCCCTCACAGTCGGAAGAGCCTCTCTCCTCCCTCCCATGTCCCTTCCCACATCTCAGATAGGATGGGCACATGATCTCCATCAGAGGATGCTTTCCTGATCAGGCCTATCTGACATGCTGACACTCCAACCCTGTGACCCTTAGAAGAGTTGAGGTCTGACACTCAGTGGGGAGTATGGGGTCATGAAATGAACTCACCCATCATATCACAGTTCCCCTCTAGCCTAGCCTGAACACAGAGTATTCTGTCCCAATCAGCAGGCCTGGCCCTCAGATATGCCCGTTCAATCACTGAGGGAGGATATCTGTTTGCCACAAACTTTTTTTTTTAAGATCTTTATTTAGAGTTTCCAAATAACACAACAAATGAAACAGAAACATACAACAACATGTACAATACTAATGGATGACATGAATTATGGGCCACCAGCCATCAGGAAGTAACAGATCCATATACTTACGGCCCATCCCCCTACCAATCAATAACATTAAGTTCCCCCAGTGACGAGTGCTACACCCCCAGCAATCTCCCCCCACTATCATCAGCGAAGCAGTTGAGCATCTAAAGTATCCCATTTTTTAAGCAGGCCTCGATAAGACGGATTTTGATTTACATATGCTTTTTCGCAGGCACGATGAAAACACAACAGACTCCACCAGTATTCCGAATTCAAATTTGCAAAGGTCTTCCAATGACTCATAATTGCCTTCAGCGCTAAACTTAGCATTAGATCAAAAATCTCATAGTCTCGTCACTCCAGCTCCGGAATTCCAGCTTGAGACTTATATATCACTATCCGATATGTCAAGGGCATCCACATTTGCAGCAAATGGGTCATTCGCTGCCACACTTGATGCCAATACTTCTTCAATTCGGGGCAGTCATACAACATATGCGCTAACGTGCCAGCATCTTTTTGGCAAGACCAGCAGCAATTCCCACCCTGAGCCTGCCACTTGGCAACCTTCACCGGCGTCAGATATGCTCGGTGGGCCAGAAAGTATTGCATTTGTGTGAGCGAAGCAGCTCTCGTAATCCGTATTTGCTTACTCCAGAAATCATTCCACATTCTGGGATTCTCAAGTTCACCCACTTCGGACTCACACACAAGTTGTGATCCTTTGCACCCTTTCTTCACCCCATCCCGAAGAATGGCAACGACCTTGGATATTAATTGCACACCCATCATCATATCCTGTATCTTGTGGTGTAGCGGTCGACCGGGGCCAACCAACAGTGGTAGAACCCCAGCTTTGCCCAGACAATGTCTCAACTGACACCACTGGTACATACAACTAGTTGGCAGACGGTATTCCTGCTGTAGCATTAGAAAGGACTTAAACACTTTATTGTGAATTAATTGGCCCAGATAGACTATGCCTTGTCTCATCAATGCTCCCCAAAAAAAACTGCGCCCTGCAATCTTGAATTTCGGATTTAACCAAATGATTGTTGCTTCAGTATACTCATGGTCCTCTTCAGCATTCATCAGTAGGACTTGATAGGCTTGCTGGGTAGCCCATATAATCTCATTGTATGTGCCCTGTGGACCCACCTCCACGCCGATACGCATCCACAACGGAATTGGCTTGCTCAGTGCCGCTTCCACCCGCAACCACACCGGGTCACTTAATGTAGTCTCTTCGCCACTCCACCGAGCACCTTGCCTCAGCAGGGCAGCAACATGATAGCAATAGAAATCCGGGAAATGCACTCCCCCACGATTTTTAGGCAACTTTAGTTTCCAAGCTGCTATTCTTGGGGTTTTGTTGCACCATAAAAAAGAGAGCATTAACTTCTCCATCTTAGTATAGAATCGCCGCTCAAACAGGATTGGCACCATACTTAGTATATAATTTATCTTAGGTACCATAACCATTTTTATGGTTTCCAACCTGCCCCACCAGGTTAAGTTCAATGGGGACCATTTGCTGACATATTCCAGTATTATTCTTTCACACAATGCCTTAGTCTGGCATGATGTATCTTGCATGGTAATTCCATAGGTTACACCGAGGTATTTGAAAGAAGAGCCCTCCACCCTGAACGGTTACTGGCTTAATGTCAATAACGGCACATGAGAGTTCAAGGGTATAATCGTCGTCTTAGTCAAATTTAGCTTGTATCCTGAAATACCTGAATAATCAGCTATTACGTCCAAGACAGCTGTCAGCGAACTTGGTTCCAAAAATAGAAAAAGGTCATCCGCGGGGGGGCGGAGCCTGATGTCCAGCGGGTAAGACGCTTCGCGCTGAAGCTCCCGAGAGGCCTACTTAGAATCCTGACTTAATACCTATACAAACTTACTATTTTGCTCCGAGGTGACCGGGGTACCTCGGGGGGGATGGCGGCCCATAAACCAGCGCGCTTGGACTTTGGGTCTCCTTCTTCTTCTCACGGAAAACGCTCCAAAACAGAGGTGTCTTCCCCACAGAAGATGGTTCCACTTCGTGAAAACCACGAAATGCACCTGGAGATTTTAGAGGAAATACGCGGCGTGAAGGAATTGGTGCAGTCCAATGGAGAAGCGCTTCGAGCCATGCGAGAAGACTTTGGAGTGCTCCAGGACCGACTTGAAAGTCTCTCATTACGGCAGGACAACATGGCGGGGGTCCTCGACTCGCACGCGGTGCGCTTGGGCAAACTGGACAAGGCTGAGCGCCAGATACAGAATCTTCAAAAGGAGTTAGAAGATAGCAATAATCGAGCCCGTCGCAACAATGTGAGGCTCATTGGAATACCGGAGGGGGTGGAAGCAGGAGATATAAGAGAATTCCTGCTCAAAACTCTTCCCTCCTTGCTGAAGATCACTTTTCATAGAGAACTGGAAATCGATCGTGCACACCGTGTTCCTACCCACATGGCGCTCAACCGAACGACCCCCCGGCCTATTATCTTTCGCTTACTACGATATCAACAAGTGGAACAAATTTTAAATGCTGCCCGGGGCGAATCATCATTTGGAATTTGAAGGTCACAAAGTCTCCTTCTTCCCTGATTTGGCAAAGCCTACCGTTGACCGTCGGAAGAAACTCCTTGCTTTTCGCCCTCGACTTCAACAGCTACAGGCTCGCTTTGGCCTGTTGTATCCAGCGAAGCTCCGAGTGACTCTCCACAACCAAACCAGGACATTCGAAGATCCTGATCTACTATCAACATTTTTAGACTCCAAAGAAGCAGAGCAGATGCGCTAATCCAACAACTTGGACTTATTATTTGCCGGCTCTGTCCGCCATTTTGAAGGGCCCGATGCGGCGGTCATAGCCAAGCACAGAGACTACCTGGACTTTCTTTCTTTCTCTATATGAATTTTTTGTTTTTTGGTCTCCTATCCCTCCATGATGTGTGCCTCGGTCGGATTCGGAGCACGCACAGTCCTACAGGTTATATGTTTTTTTTCAATTTCGGCCTTCTCTGGGGTTTCTCCCCGCAGACACATGGTCGCCAGTAATTTCTGGGGTTCTGCTTCTTCTCTACCGCACTGCGGTTTTTCTTTTTTAATGTGGGGCGCTTCATTGTATTATATTAGCTTATTTTCTTTTATGTCATGTGTACAGCCAGATACAGTTAATATGAGGGACATTGTGAAATTATGTGCGCTATCATGCTCAGAATTTTTAACTTTTCTGAATGGCCTTATGTAAAATCTTATCACTCAACGTAAAAGGCATCAATAGTCCAATCAAAAGAAAGAAAATCCTTAGCTATCTTAGCCATGAGCATGCTGATTTAGTGTTTCTTCAGGAAACGCATCTAAACTCTGCTGAAACACTGAAACTCAATGCTAAGCCTTACATGGTGGCTGCCTATTCTCCCGCCGTTTCCAAACGGTGCGGGGTAGCCATTCTGGTTAAGAAGTCTTTGCAAGCTACTGTAATGGATACTAGCGCTGACAAGGAGGGTAGATGGGCCCGTGTACACCTTAAGGTTGGAGATAGTGAATTCACGTGTATTTGCATTTATGCCCCGAATGTGGACAACCCTGCTTACTATGCAAGTATAGCGCAGTTGGCACAGGCCTCTGCCAATGCTCCATTAATACTTGGTGGTGATTTTAATCAAGTGTTAGACCCTTTGATAGATAGACAGCCGCCTAGAACGAGTAGTCCACCCAAGAGTCTTGCTACCCTTACAGCTCTGATGCAAGATCTTGCGCTAGTAGATATATGGAGGCTGCTTCACCCCTCCGACTTAGAGTTTACTTTTTTTTCTGCCCCCCATCACTCCCAATCTAGAATAGATTTCTTTCTCATTTCCAAAGCACTGATTTCTCAAGTGGACACGGCTAGGACTCATCCTCTCCATATTTCAGATCATGCTGCCATATCTTTATCATTACATGTCACTGCGCGGGACGATTCTCCCCGAGCTTGGTTTTTTGATAGATCCCTACTAGGTCAAAAAGATGTTCAGGTTGATATAAAGGCCGCTATCCAAGATTATTTTCATTTTAACTCACCCCATGACACAGCGAGCTGGGCTTGGTGGGAGGGTTTTAAGGCATCTATCCGCGCAACTATAACTAGCTATCAAATTCGGCAGGGGAAACAAAGAAAGCAGCACTTACTGATTCTAGAGCAGCAGATACAAGCTGGGGAGCGTCTCCTCACGTCCCGTACTGACCCATGTATTTTACTCCGTTTACAACGCTTGCGTTTTCAATACAATCAGCTTTTGTACACTGCTGCTGTTAAAAATATTGAATCACAACAAGGGATATATTACCGGGAAAATAACCGTGCTGGCAAATTATTAGCAAATGCCCTAAAAGGTCAAAAAGAAGCCAAGCGTGTTACCGCCCTCCGTAATCCGTCGGGGGGGGGGGGCTTGGTCACTAAAGATACAGAAATCTTAGAACTCTTTCGTGATTTTTATACTCGGCTTTATCAATCTGAATGTGATTTTGAGCCAGAAGTATTTGAACGCTTACTTTCAGGGGTACAAAGACCGACCCTATCTGACGAAGATAGAGTGGCCATGGACAAACCATTTACTTTATCAGAAATTCATTCTGCTATCAAGAAATGTGCCACAGGTCGAGCCGCAGGCCCAGACGGTCTCCCTGCTGAATTCTACAAAACCTTTCACGCTGACTTAGCTCCAGTTTTGAAACTTTATTTTTCTGCTCTGGCCGAGGAGGGTTCTCCTTCTGGGTCCTTTTCAATGGCAAATGTAGTAGTTTTTGAGAAAGAGGGGAGAGACCCGCAACTAACAGCTAATTATCGTCCAATTTCCCTCCTAAACGCGGACTATAAAATATTTGCCACCATTCTCTCCACCCGGCTCTCTGATAGGATGTCTACCTTAATACACCCAGATCAATGCGGTTTCATTCCTGGTAGATCAACTGCTGACAATGCTCGGACTCTATGTCATGTACTGACTGCCGCAGTTAATCTTGATCGCCCCTTTGTTGGCCTCTCACTTGATGCTGAGAAGGCCTTTGATCGTTTAGAGTGGCCCTTCCTGTTTGCAGTCCTCCGCTGGTACGGATTCGGGGAAGGTTTTCTCCGTTGTCTCCGCACCATGTATGCACAGCCTACAGCCAGTATATGTGCCAATGCTTTAAAGTCTCAGCCATTTCCCCTTCAACGCGATACTCGCCAGGGATGCCCACTGTCTCCACTTCTTTTCGATCTTGCACTCGAACCCTTAGCTTTACTTATCCGGCAATCGGAGGAGATTCATGGAGTCCCCTTCTCCCATAGGGAAATCAAAATTTCAGCGTATGCTGATGACCTTATGCTTTTTGTCTCTATAGACTCAGTACCGGCTGTCCTAGAGCAAATTGGTAAATACTCACAACTCTCCGGTTATAAGATAAATTGGACCAAGTCGGTAGCCTTTCCATTAAATCCTTTGCTTCATCAGGCAGATATGCAACCCTTTCCCTTTTTATGGCAACCTCGCATGGTCAAATACCTTGGGGTTCACTATTGCTCTCCTTTGGAAGACACTATCTCCTTCAATGCCAAAGACTTAACCTCTAAAGTCCGGGCGCTTACTCACCGTTGGACTCCTTTAACACTTACCTGGTGGGGTCGCTTAGAAACCATAAAAATGATGATTGTTCCGAAAGTGAATTATATTTTAGAAATGTTGCCCTGTCTCTTACCTCGACGTACATATAAAGATATAGAGGGCCTTCTGACTAGATACTTATGGCAAAACAAGACACCTAGGATAGCGAAACATAAGCTGCAAGCAGATAAGGAAAATGGGGGTGTCAGATTCCCTGATTTCCTGAAGTACCATCAATCTTTTCTTCTCAAACAAGGCGCTCGTTGGCTGGAAGATCTAGTACCGAGTAGACCTGTGTGGCTAGACATAGAAGAGGACCTTTGCAAACCGATTCCTCTTACTTTTCTCCCTGGTATGACTCTCCCATCAGACTCCCACTATCCACCAATGCTTTTAGACACTTTAGGTGCCTTTAATACTCTTATGCAATCTTTAGACTCCCGACTCTGTCCGTTAGACAGGCTCCCGCTTTGGTACAATACTCGATTTCGAATACAAAATAAGCCGATGGCGTGGAGCCCCTGGTACACTAGGGGCATTTGGATTCCTAACCAGTTGTTCCATGATGGTCGCTGGAAAACTTTTAGTGAATTGCAAATTGAATTTGGTCTCCCAGCGAAACACTACTTTCAGTTGGTGCAACTTCAGCATTGTCTTCGGAGTGCTAAGGTGCTCCCGCCATCGGCATCCCCTACACAAGGTTGGTCGGAGACTATCCGATCTATCGGTAGTTCACCGGGTGTAGCATCCAATTTTTACAAAACCTTATGTAATGCTATAACTAGAGATACCCCTATAGCGCAGAAAGCATGGGAGAGAGAATTGCATGTAACTTTGACCCCGGAGCAATGGAGCCTTGTCTGGAGTAGAGTGACACGGGTTTCCCGATCCGCCTCACTCACTCAGACACTCTTCTTTCTAGCCCACCGGTGTTTTTACACTCCTGACAGATTAGCCAAATGGAACACTACTCAGGGCAATAGCTGTTGGACATGCCATGCGGCCATTGGTTCACTACCTCATGTTATGTATGAATGTCCCGCACTACAGTATTACTGGCGTCGGGTCTGGGGTCGTATCCAGTCTATTTTGCACTTTCAAGAGCCCCTTTCTTGGAGGATAGTGGGACTTCGCTCAGCTGCGGGGATCCCCTCTCTTCCAAAAACGGCTTACTTCCTTTTGGACTTTATGCTTGGCATTGCTATTTCCCTAATTACGAAATACTGGAAAAATAGCTCCCATCTGAGCCCCAATGAATGGTGGAATCATGTCTGTCTCTACAGTAAATATGAACAAATACCTCGTATGTTTGCTTCCCCCGTTCAGACTCCTCATCATCGGTCTAAATGGAAGATGCTCAATGACTATGTACATTCTGCTAAATGCTCTCATCTGACTGTTTAAATTTGTATATATCTCTGTCCCATGATCATTCTGTATCGTAGATACTCTTTTGTTCGTTTTGATGTACAATCACTGTTGTTTGCAAGCGCTCACATGCTGACATAATCGGCTAGAGAAGAAGCATGGGGGTGGGGGGTAATTGGGTTTACTTTTCCTTATTGTATACTTGTTTTGTCTTCTTTGGTGTGTTGTTTCTTTTGTTTGTTGCAAAATGAAAATAAAAGTTTAAAAAAAAAAGAAAAAGGTCATCCGCATACGCGGATACCTTACTGTGACAACCAGCCAAGCTTATGCCAGTAATATTCCGCTGCTGTAGAATTTTCAATATTAATGGTTCAAGAGCTAGGTTAAACAGCAACGGTGATAAGGGGCATCCTTGTCTTGTTCCCCTAGTTAGCTTGAATTCAGCCGAAAGCGATCCATTCACCTCCACCCGTGCAGTAGGCTTGGTGTATAGCAGTTACACACTCCTCAGAAAATTCTCTTGTATTCCGAACCATCTCATTGTTCTAAAAAGAAAAGGAAGCTCGACCCTATCAAAGGCCTTCTCGGCGTCCAATGCTAGCCCCACAACCGGCTCCGCAGCTTGTTGTGCTCTCAGCAGTACATGTGCTAGCAGACGCCCATTATCCGTAGTTGATCTTCCGGGCATAAACCCACATTGGTCCGGATGAATTAGCGTCTCTATCACTTTGCCAAGCCGATTGGCCAGTATCTTGGCATATATTTTGTAATCAGCATTCAAAAAAGAAATGGGTCGGTAGTTCTCTATTTTCTGGGGATCCTTCTCCGGCTTAGGGTGAATAACAATCGTGGCTTCTGCTATTGCACCCACATTAGGACACTCTTCCTTAATCCGGGTGTAGTATGTTTGCAGTTCTGGTAATAATTGCTTGGAAAAAGTCACGTAGAATTCTACAGGCAAGCCATCCGGTCCACTCGCCATCCCTTTCGCCAGCTGTCGAATCGCCTGTTGTATCTCCTTGCAGGTGATATCTTCCTCCAGCGACTGCACTTGCTGTTCCGAAAGTTTAGGTCCAACAATCGCGGAGACAAACTTTTAGAAGGCACTTTCATCATGTTCCACCTCCGACTGATATAATGTAGCATAAAATTCTTTACACAACTCCAGTATCTCTTCATCTTTCAGCAGCAATTCCCCAGAGAAGTCCTTCAGGCCGGTTATCTGCGTCACAGCCTTCTTAGTTCTCAGCGTGCGTGCCAGCAGAGCACTCGCCCGATTACTCTCATGGTAATACACACTCTGTTGCGCCTTAATTTGTTTGTCCACTTCCTGATTTAGAATAGAGTTGTATTGATATCTCAGTTTTTGTAGTCTCAACAAAACAGCCGTATCTTCATGCTTAGCTAAGAGCCTTTCACCCACTCTTATTTCCAATTCCAACTCTGCCAGTCTCCGCTTATCAGCTCTCCTGCGCTGAATATTAAATGATGTCATACGTCCACGAATGCTAGCTTTAAAGGCTTCCCACCAAGTCCACACTGGCGTCTCCAACACCTGATTGCATCGGAAGTAGTCAGCAATTTCCGTCTGCAAGGAGCTCAAGAATTCTTCATCAGCGAGCCACGATCTATCAAAATACCATCGTGGCTGGGCTCTCCTTGGTGTCACTAAATCTAAAGTCAATTGAACTGCAGCATGATCCGACACTGTCTTCGCACACAGTTCAGCAGATGTAATCTGTGGCACTAGTGTCTTAGACACTAGAAAATAGTCAATTCTCGTTTGCGTGTTATGTGGTAAAGAGTAAAACGAGTACTCTCTATCTTTAGGATGTAAAAGCCTCCAAGGATCTACCAGACCCAGCGACTCCATCATACTTTGTAGCACTTTACTGGACTTAGGCTTGTGTTGTTGCCTGTATGGGGTACGGTCCACTAGCGGGTCTTGTATAAGGTTGAAATCTCCGCCAAGAAGTATGCACGTCAATCCAGTCTCTAGAAGCTCAATTGCTACCTGTTCAAAAAACATTGGATCTTCTTGATTTGGGCCATATAGCGTCATCAAAGCATAAATCTCCCCACTGATCTTCACCTTCGCCTTGGCCCATCTCCCTCCAGGATCTATCTTTGTCTCTTCCACAATCGGCACCAATGTTTTCCGCACCAGCATAAGAACCCCACCCTTCTTTTTGTCCGCTGGGGCAGCCAATATATTTTGATAGAATCTCCCTCCCACTTTGTAAGATTCTGACAACGAGAGATGAGCTTCTTGTAGGAATACTATGTCCGCCTTTTGCTGCTGGCAATATGTTAATATTTTCTTACGTTTAATAGGAATGGAGATACCCTGCACATTTAGGGTCAGGCACCTTAGTGTGCTGCTAGCCATGATGACTAATATGGATCCCTGTGGTAGTAGCACTCGTCACCCACAATTTCACATTCATTTGTACTTGATGATCATCAACATGCTGATACTGCCATATCATCCCACAACCAACAAAAAAAACTTGAACATCTTGCATGGTGAAGCCCATTCCACCCCCTCTGCAATCAACCCCCAGATCACCCCCCTCCCCCGACAACCTCAAAGAGCTTTACTTCTCCCCCCCTCCTCCATCAGACATCAATGAATACTTATACATTTCCCAGAACTGTATGCATCTCAAGAGAACATCCAAACATTCACATGTCAGCAATACTATCCCATTAATTAAACTTGTGATTAGCAAACCCCTTACACCTCCAATAGTTCAGTAGAAAGATTCGCGTGGTGTTATTTAGCGTGACACGCATTCTCGCCGGATAAAAGAGTCCATACCTAGCCTGTAGTTTCTGCATCAGGGGTCTACAGGCCAAAAGATCCTTACGCCGCTCCACCGTTTTCTTGCTGAGATCCGGGTAGAAGGAAATCCTGTGTCCCTCGAGCTGCAACGATTGCCTCTGTTTTTCTGTTTGAAGAATCTGCAGGACCTGCGGGTATCTTAGTACTTTCATCACAAACGGGTGCGGCTGCTGCATGCGATTCGTTGCATGGGAGGGAACCCGGTGAGCCCGCTCTAGTTCAAAAGGAGTAGTAAAATTAATTTGCAAAAGTTCTGGTATTAGCTTCTCTAGATATGTAATAGGGTCAGCCCCCTCCCGACCCTCCAGTATACCAGTGATCCTGATGTTATTTCTTCGGGCCCGATTACTTTGGTCCTCCATTTGGATTTCCAGCGCACCAACCCGCTTGGCCAGAGGGCCCACCTGAGTCAGCATATTCTCATGTTTGGTAATCTCTGTCTCCACTCTAGATATGCGCCCAGACAGATCTTGTAGCTTCTCTTTCATCTCCTGCACATCTACTTGCAGCTGATTTAGCATCGCGGTACTAGTAGTTATCATCTCCTTGACGGATCTTAACTCAAGCAAAATCTCCCGGACGCCATCAGCAGACTCCTTCTCCGGCGCCATTTTCTGCGGGGATGATGTCTCCTGCTTTGAGCGTTTAACTGCTTGCCCGGCTGCTTGATGAAATTCCAGCCTAGCAGATTTTAGAGATGACATTGTCTTGTTATCGCCCGTGAGATACGAATCGCTACACAGTCAAATGGAAGGGGAGAGGGTCAGGATTCTACAATCAGGGTAGGAGCCACGCTTTCAGGCAGCCATCTCCCTTCGCGGCAAGCTCCACCCCCGCCACGAACTTTTGTAAACTAGATGCAGTTCTCTTTACCACCTACACTGGAAGGCTCTTCCATGTATCCACTGCCCTTTCATTAAGAAGTATTACCTGAGATTACTCCTTAATCTATTCCTGTTGACCTTCACTATTATTACTACTAGCACTACTACTACTACTACTACTACTACTTCTACTGCTTATCATTTGTATAGTGCTACAAGGCATACACGGTGCTGTACATATAGATGTAAGAAACAGTCCCTGCTCATCCGAGCTTACAATCTAATCAAGATGAACAATGGGACTAGAGTTTAGTAAGATACACATAAGTGGTGTACAAGAGAGTGAGGAGCATCAGGATCCAAAAGCAGCCGCGAAGAGATGGGGTTTTAGCCTGGATCTGAATAGGGCTAGAGAAGGAACCCGATAGACTGACTCAGGTAGCTTGTTCCAGG
Source organism: Ichthyophis bannanicus (assembly GCA_033557465.1). Lineage (NCBI taxonomy): Eukaryota > Metazoa > Chordata > Amphibia > Gymnophiona > Ichthyophiidae > Ichthyophis > Ichthyophis bannanicus. Next base: position 1,792,006,314 of record CM066032.1, on the reverse strand, counting down.
CATATGGAGCAACAAGGTGGAATGAAGGAAGTCTGGAGTTGGCAGTTACATAGAAGGGTACAGATAAAAGGGACCAGTCAGAGGAGCGGAGTTCCCGAAGAGAGGTGTAGGGTGAGATAAGAGAAGAAAGGTAGTGATGAGCCGCAGAATGAATGCATTTGTAGGTCAGTAAGTGAAGTTTGAACTGGATGTGGTCTCAAAGTAGCTAAACAGGTAGAAATGTTGATGATGAAAGCTAGAAGGATGCTTGGGTGCATAGGGAGAGGAATGGCCAGCAAAAGAAAGAGGTGATAGTGTCTCTGTATAAGTCTTTAGTGTGACCTCATTTGGAATATTGTTTGCAATTCTGGAGACCGCACCTTCAAAAGGATATAAGCAGGTTGGAATTGGTGCAGTGGGTGGTTACTAAAATGGTTAGTGGTCTTCATTATAAAGCATATGAGGACAGACTTAAAGGCCTTTAGAGAAAAGACGGGACAGAGGTGATATGATTGAGACATTTAAATACCTTTGTGGCATAAATGCACAGGAGCAGAGCCTCTTTCTATTTGAAAGCAAGCTGTACTACGAGGGGACATAGGATGAGGGTAAAAGGAGATAGACTCAGGAGTAATATGCAGAAATATTTCTTTACGGAAAGAGTGGTAGATGCATTGAATTGTCTCCCAGTGGAGGTGGTAGAGATGAGGACAGTATCTGAATTCAAAAAAGCATGAGACAAACAGAGGATCTCTAAAGAAAAAAGGTGACTATTGTAGTGGTTGATATGGAAGGGCAGACTATTTAGGCCATGTGTTCTTTTTCTGTCATCATGTTTCTATGTTTCTAAGGCACTGTGCCCCACCCTCTGAAGGAGCTGAACTGCTGAATCAAAAGAAGCATATTGAACAGAACAAACAGCCTGGTCGATAAAGTTGTTCACACTGCACCAAGCCTGACATGACAAATTATGAATTAGCCTAAACTTTCCTGGATCCTTCTTCAGCACAATACGAAAAGGTGACACCACAAAATCTGGCAAAGGAGTAGGCTCAAAGGGGCCTGCAATTTGGCCCAGTTCAAGCTCCTTCTGCAGCTTCTCAGCCACTACGCCCTTCAAACATTGAACCGAAGGAGCATTCCATGACTGACTACTCGACTATTCAGAGGAGGCCCATAAAAAGGAATAACAAACCCCTCCCCAAAACCCTCTTTTAACAATCGAGCTGCATGCACATCAGGGTAACCACTCAACCAATACTCCAAATCAACCACATTAATGAGCCAGGGTGCTTTGTTCAGGGACCACTGCCCCAGGCAGATCTGCAGGTCTGACCTGTCCACCTCTGAGTGATCACCCTCCACACATGAAACACCAAAAGACTGGGTATCCACTCCCACATATGGAACACTGATGTTTGAAATGACAGACAGGTTGCTCACAACAGTCCATATTGAATTGAAAACAGGCATTGTCAACTCCCTGGCCCCAAAAGCCAACCACAGATCCCTTAAACCCATTCCTTCCATCCCCACTCCCACATCCACCCCCGGAGCCCAACCTCTCCAAGCCCAGCTGCCCAAACCACCCCCACTTTCTCAAGAGTAGACCGACCGGGATTTATCTCAGCCAACTAAATATCCACATCCTGAAACCCCAAAGCATCAGACTTATCCTTAGCCAAGCTCTTCCAAATCTGCTCATCATAGTTGAGCCAAGCCCAACCACTGTAAGTCCTATAGGCTCTCAAAATCACATCTGAATACCAACACAGGCCCAGGTACAGAGCAGGCTTAGCCCTAGCCAGTATGGAAGAAAAGACATGGAACGCTAGCAACAAGTTAAAAATCATCTTAGGAACCTTCAAACTCTCATTTTTAGTATCCTCACTAGAACTCTCACCTTTTTTCTTATCACCAATCTCTTGATTGTGAGCCAATAGAGAAATAAATATCTATATATCTACCCCATAACACCTTAGACCATATCTTACGTGAAACATAACAATCCAGAGGTGCAATCAAACTTACCATGTGCCCACTACGCAGCATACGAGGATCCGTGTCTGAACAACCCTCACCCTGTTCCCTAGCAACAGGCCTTGGCAAGCCAGACCCACATGGAGCAGCAGTCCTTCGGAGGCACACATCACTGGAACGCTGCTCCTTATTGCTGGTAATGTAGTTAGTCAAAGGCTCAATGTCAGGGCACACGCTATCCTGCTGACCACCCAAAATCACTGCAGGTGTATCTGCCTTACCCCAGCCCGGACTGACCAGTCCCCGAGCTTCTCTAATACAGCAGTTTGGTATATCCACTTTTTTCTATGCTGATGATATTCTCTTACTCCATCATACTTCTCCTTCCTGCCCAGATCTCTCAGCATTGGACTCCTGCCTCGCAGCTGTAGCAAACTGGCTGACGCTCAACTGCCTTCACTTAAATCTCACTAAGACTATTGCTATTTGGTTTTCTCACAGCAGCCCTCCCCCTTCAATAGCCCCCTCTTTTTCCAGCACTCCTGTACCTTTGGTTTCCACTTTTCGCTATCTTGGTGTGCACTTTGACTCTGACTTATCTTTTCACACTCACATTTCCCACATTACTAAAACATCCTTTTTCTTTCTTCGTCAAATTTGTTCCATTCGCCCCTTTCTCTCCCCTTCAGCCCTTGTCACACTGGTATTGTCTTTAATCATGTCCCGTGTGGACTTTGCTAACTCTCTATTCATTGGTCTTCCAAAAAAACAACTAACCCGACTTTAACGAATTCAGAGCACTGCCGCACGCCTTTTCACACACACCTCCCCCCGAGACCACATAACCCCTCTATTATTTCATCTTCACTGGTTGCCTGTCACTTTCCGTGCCACATTCAAACTACTGACTCTGGTACATAAAGCTTTCCACGCTAGCAGCCCGCAATACTTAACAGATCTCCTCTTCTTTCACTCTCCCAGACATACCCCTCGCTCTTTTCATCTCAATCGCCTTACCCTCCCCTCCCCTTCCCGCGCTCACTTGCAGTCCACCCGTTCTTCTGCCTTCTTTTTTGCTGGTCCCGCCCTCTGGAATGCCCTTCCCCCTCCCTCCGTTTAGAACCTCAATACACCACATTCAAACAAAATTTAAAAACCCACCTGTTCTCTTTAGCTTTTAATGTTCCCTCCCCTTTTGTGTGATCTATACTCTCCCCCACCTCTTGCCTCCCCTAGGCTCCTCCTTTACTTACGTTTTGTTCTGTTCTTCTCAATTCCTTTACTGTCCTGTAAGATATTGTACATTTCTTTTCCTTTTCGTTGGCTATTAGCCTTCTTTTATTGAATTTTAATGTACACCGCCTTGGTTATTGCAGAAAGGCGGTTTTTATCAAATGAAATAAACATAAACATAAACATAAACATAATAGCACCCTTATCCCTTTTAGAAGGTGCTGATCTGACCACCACCACAGTAGAGGCCTCCTCAATCAAGTGAGTTGGCCGCTTAACCAGTTGCACTGGCTGGACATGTGCCCCCTTTGATTTTTATGCAGCCATCCTGAGCAAAGACTAAAACAACCTACACAAATCACAAAGCCTCACGAAAGAAAAGAATGCCCCGTTCATCACCAATCAAACCCAAAGCACACACAAAAATATGCCAAAAAACTCAAAAGAGCAAAAGAACCCCCTCAAAAACCTGCAGAAGAAATTTCCACCCCAAAACAGCCCTAGCAAAACACCAGCAGCAATGAAACAAACTAGCACTAGGACCCACCAGCCCCTAGACACAATTAAGTGAACAAGAGAAGAAAATCACCCCTCTTACAAACAAAAGAAAGAACAGAACAGAAAATAGAAGCAGTAAAAAAGACCAGCCCCCACTACCACAGCCCTGCCGGCAAGCATACACAACCTAAAGCAGCACCAATTCAAAGCTGTAAAGAACGGCACCCCGATGACATGAACGAGCAGCCAGAGCCAATGAGACCGCCCGACCTACCCCACAGGGCATCGGAAGCTGCCACTGTCAATACAAAACTGACAAGACAAAGAAAATCCCCCTGTCATCTTCCGACCCCACACCAAACAACACTTGACAAGCTGCTGGAACCGCAGCTTGTCAAAACACAAGCAAGGTTTGTGAGTCTGCGCAGAATTGCAATCTCCCACTCGCCTCGTGCCAAGCAGAACTCAAAGCAACTTGCACCACCTGGACCAACTCCCTCCCCCCCCAAGTAAATAGATGGTAAAGTGGTGGACTTAGGGTTGCCGACTTTTTCACCGAGAAAAACCCGACACCTGTGGCTCGCCATGCTCCACCCATTCTCCGCCCCTAGTCCCATCCCTGCCCCGCCCCCAGCCCCACCCACAAAAATTACCAAGGATTCAGTCACACCCCCCCTCAGTGTTGGTTCTCACACCCCCCTCCCCTCAGTGCTGGTTCACTCACTCACCCCCCCTGCTGACTCACTCACCCCCCCTCCCCTGCTGGTTCACTCACTCACCCCCCTCCCCTGCTGGTTCACTCACCCACCCCCCTGTCACTCACTCACTCACCCCCTCCCCTGCTGGTTCACTCACACCAACCCCCCTCCCCTGCTGGTTCACACCAACCCCCCTCCCCTGCTGGTTCACTCACACCACCCCCCCCCCTCCACTGCTGGTTCACTCACCCACCCCCCTGTCACTCACTCAACCCCCTCCCCTGCTGGTTCACTCACACCAACCCCCCCCCCTCCACTGCTGGTTCACTCACACCACCACCACCATCCCCCCTTGCTGGTTCACTCACACCATCACCCCCCCCTCCCCTGCTGGTTCACTCACACCACCACCACCCCCCCCCCTTGCTGGTTCACTCATACCACCCCCCCCCCCCTCTCTGTTTCACACAAACCACACCCCCCCCCTTGCTGGTTCACTCACACCACCACCCCCCCTTGCTGGTTCACTCACACCATCACCCCCCCCCCCTGCCCAAGCCGCTGCTTCTGCTTTGTACAGAGCAGCGGCTGCAATACACTTACTTTGAAAAGTAAAGACAAACTGTGTAAGGAGCCCTCCGGTCATAGCAGCGCCCGAGGAAGTGATGTCATGGGGGCGGGCTCCTCACAGGTTGTCTTTCCTTTTCAAATTAACTTTATTGCAGCTGATATAGCACCGGCAGAGCCCAACCGAGCCGTGCCGGTGCTATATCAGTGCTGATATGAAAAATTCCCCTGATGAAACCTTTTGGAGAAACGCATCTCATAGCGCATGAATAAGCGTCGGGAATTCATCGCACAGCTAAGCACTGGTTCATTATTCTAAATAAGTAGTATGTTTAAGAGGCTTGTCAAAGTCAACGTTAAAACTCAGAAACATTGAAGATTTGTTTATATAAAAAATTTTTTGAGAACATCTATTGGCTAACAGTTCAAGAAAGAGGTCATTGATGTACATTTAGGCATTAGTCCACTGTAAAATCCATAAAACAGTGGCAGCCTATGGTTTCTGAGACCTCGTTAGCCATGCGTCTAATATGATATATAAAACGCTTCCCTAGTTATATTACAGAGAAACACTATTCTTTGCAGTTCAAACTCTGTGATAAATAACCATCTTACACTTTTCAATGATTGGACAAAGCGCTTGAAACGCCCTTTGTGTGGAAATAAGTATGCGTCCCACTCTAGAATTGTCTGGATGTCTCATTCCCATGAGTAACTCAATAGGGTACGGCGATGCTAATCGTTTTTCCACTTTCAACCATATGGGTTCTTGCACAAGGGTATCAATCGTGGCCCACAGCATTCCTTGCTTTAAGAGGAAATCCAGATGATACCAATAAAAGTCCGGAAAATGGACACCACCTTCAAATTTACTAGCTTTCAACTTCTTTAGCACTATTCTAGGTGTTTTCCTTTCCCATAGGAAAGTACTGATTGTATGCTCCAAGGTTCTATATACTGCTTGAGGAAGCAAGACGGGAAGCATTCCCAATATATAATTTATCTTTGGCACCAGCATCATCTTGATGACTTCCAACCGGCCCCACCAGGTAAGGTGCAATGGTGACCATTTCAAAGTAAAAGTGTCACAGTAAAGCTTCAAGTGTCATATCTTGAAGCTTTACTGTGTTTACTCTTACCGTTTCATCCATTGATGCACGATATTGGACACCCAGGTACTTTATGGCTGAAATCTCCCAATGAAATGGATAGCTCTCCACTAAGGACGCATTCACCTGGTTATTCATAGGAAAGGCTACTGACTTTGACCAGTTGACTTTGTAACCTGAAAGAAATGAGTATTGTGAGATCAGATGCAACAGTGGAGAGATTGATGTAGGACTAAGAAAAAGTAATAGGTCATCCACATATGCTGAGAGTTTGATTTGAAGGTCTGCTATTTTAATACCTTATATTTCCTCAGACTGCTGAATAAGCAATATCAGTGGCTCCAGTGCCAGATTGAACAGCAGTGGGGACATAGGACAGCCTTGTCTAGTTCCCTACGCGATGGGAAAGATTATAAGAGCATTCCATTGGCCAGGATCCTAGGAGTAGGGTTGACGTATAGCACCTGTACCATACTCACAAATTCCTTTGGAAAGCCAAACCATCCAAGGACTTGGAAAAGGAAAGGCCACTCTAACCTATCAAAAGCCTTTTCTGCATCAAGTGAAAGGCCAATAATAGGGGCATCCAGATGTTCCGCCAGCTCCAGCAGGTTGCACAGTAGCTACCTGTTGTCTGCTGTAGACCTCCCAGCTACAAAACCACATTGATCAGAATGTATTAACAGATGCAACACTTTGTTCAGTCGTTGGGCCAAAGTGCTAGAGTACAGCTTGTAGTCAGCATTTAAAAGAGAGATTGGCCTATAATTGCTAACCAGCTTCGGATCTTTTCCCGGTTTCTCTAACACGGCAATTGTTGCGTTGGCAAAGGCACCGGTGTTATTAACTTGCTCCTGTAACACTTGGTAATAAGTCTTCAGCGGAGACAGTAAATCTTCTGTGAAGATTTTATAAAATTCTGTCGGGATCCCATCAGGGCTGGTAGCCTTCCAATCTTTCATGCTTGCTAATGCGTCTTTCAGTTCCAGCAAGGAAATAGGTTGACTGAGGGCTGCTGCTTGTTGCTCACCTAGTTCTGGATGAATATAAGAACATAAGATATGCCATACTGGGTCAGACCAAGGTCCATCAAGCCCAGTATTCTGTTTCCAACAGTGGCCAATCTAGGTCATATGTACCTAGCAGTTTCCCCAAGGGACACAGGTTCCACAATGCTTGTATTGGTTCAAGCATTGATATCCTGGGTCCCTTCTTAATAATGGTTTATGGACCTTTCCTCCGGGAACTTGTCCAAACCTTTTTTAAACCCAGCTACACTAACAGCCTTTACTACATCCTCCGGTAACAAATTCCAGAGTTTGATTACAGGTTGAGTGAAAAAATATTTTCTTTTATTAGTCTTAAATAGTTTACCCTGTAGCTTCATTGCATGTCCCCTAGTCTTTGTACATTCTGATAAGGTAAACAATCGATCTACGCTTACCCGTTCCACTCCGTTCATTAATTTATAGACTTCTATCATATCTCCCCTCAGCCGTCTCTTTTCCAGGTTAAAGAGCCCTAACCTTTTTAGCCTTTCTTCATAGGAGTATCCTTCCATCCCTTTTACCATTTTGGTGGCTCTTCTCTGAACCTTTTCTAAAATCGCTATATCCTTTTTAAGATACGGCGACCAGAATTGCACACAATATTCAAGGTGCGGTCTCACCATGAAACGATATAGAGGCATTATAATATCTTTTGTTTTATTTTCCATTCCTTTCCTTATCATACCTAGCATTCTATTTGCTCTCTTGGCCGCCGCTGCACACTGGGCCGAGGGTTTTAACATGGTATCCACAATGACGCCTAAATCTTTTTCCTGGGTGGTGGTACCTAAAGTGGAACCTTGCATCATGTAACTATAGTTTCGGATGTTCTTCCCTAGGTGCATAACCTTGCACTTGTCCACATTAAATTTCATCTGCCATTTTGATGCCCAGTCTTCCAATTTATCAAGATCCTCTTGCAATTTTCCACAATCCTCTTGGGTTTTAACAACTTTAAATAGTTTTGTGTCATCTGCAAATTTGATAACCTCACTCGTTATTCCACTTTCCAGGTCATTTATTTTATTTATTTATTTATTTACATTCTCTTATATACCGTGCTATTCTGCATCAGTGCGGTTTACATTGAACAAACTCAAATTACATTGAACAGGACATTATAACTTGGAGATAACTATTTTACAGGGAACATGGGCTATGGAGGGTTAAGTGGCTTGCCCAAGACCACAAGGAGCACCTGTGGGACTAGAAACCCCAGTCCTTCCGGCCCAAGGTTGCTGTCCTCTAGTGGGATTTGAACCCCCGACCTTCCGGCCTGAAGTACCTTGCCCAACCACTAGGCCACTCCTCCACTCCACATATTTATGAATATGTCAAAAAGCAGCGGACCCAGCACAGATCCCTGGGGTACACCACTATTCACCTTTCTCCATTGGGAAAATTGGCCATTTAGCCCTACCCTCTGCTTTCTATCTTTTAACCAGTTCCTGATCCACAATAGTACACTGCCTCCTATCCCATGACTCTTTAGTTTTGCCAAAAGTCTCTCATGAGGGACTTTGTCAAAGGCTTTCTGAAAGTCCAGATACACTATATCAACCGACTCACCTTTGTCCACCTGTTTATTCACACCTTCAAAAAAACATAACAGATTAGTAAGACAAGATCTTCCTTGTCTAAAGCCATGTTGGCTGTCTCCCATTAGGTCAATGCTATCTACTTGCTAAGTAATTTTATTCTTTATGATGGTTTCTACCATTTTTCCTGGTACTGATGTCAGGCTCACCGGTCTGTAGTTTCCCGCATCACCCCTGGAACCCTTTTTAAAAATTGGTGTTACATTGGCGATCCTCCAATCTTTGGGTATTAGAGATGATTTTAATGATAGTTCACAGATTACTAATAGCAGGTCTGCTATCTCATATTTCAGTTCTTTCAACACCCTTGGATGTATACCATCCGGCCCAGGTGATTTGCTACTCTTCAGTTTATCTAATAGTTGTAATACATCTTCCCGATGTATCGATATTTCCTTCAATTCTTCCGCACCTTTAAATACCACTTCAGTCATGGGTAACATTCCTACATCTTCCCCAGTAAAGACTGAAGCAAAAAATTCATTCAATCTCTCCGCTATCGCTTTGTCGTCTCTTAGTGCTCCTTTAACCTCTTTATCATCGAATGGACCAACTGACTCTCTCACAGGTTTTTTGCTACGAATGTACTTGAAAAGGTCTTTACTTCGCGTTTTTGCTTCTGCAGCAAGCTTCTTCTCAAATTCTCCCTTTGCCTGCCTTATTAATGCCTTGCATTTGACTTGCCAGTGCTTGTGCTGTTTCCAGGTTTCGTCGTTTGGCTCTTTTTTCCATTTCTTGAAAGATGCTTCTTTGGCAACAACAGCCTCTCTGACCTCACCTTTAAACCATGCTGGCAGTTTTTTGGACTTCCTTCCACTTTTCTTAAAGTGTGGAATACAGCTGGTCTGGGCTTCCAAGATAGTATTTTTCAACAACAGCCAAGCCTGATGTACGTCTTTAACCTTTGCAAGTGCTCCTTTTAGTTTTTTCTTAACTGTTTTCCTCATTTTATCATAGTCTCCCTTTCGAAAGTTAAAAGGTAGTACTGTGGATTTCCTTACTATCCCTCCTCCACTAATTAAATCAAAGGTGATCATGCTATGATCACTATTGCCAAGTGGCCCCAACACCCTTATCTCTTGCACTAGATCTGGTGTTCCACTAAGGACTAGGTCTAATATGGCTTCCCCTCTGGTCGGTTCATGAACCAGCTGCTCCAAGAAGCAGTCATTTATTTCATCTAGAAACTTTATCTCCCTAGCATGTCCTGACATGACACTGACCCAGTCGATACCGGGGTAGTTGAAATCACCCATTATTATTACTGCGCTGTAACTTTTGTTAGCTTCCTTGATTTCTTTGAGCATTTCATCATCCATTTGGACATTCTGGGCAGGTGCTCGATAGTACACCCCCACTGCCATTGCCTTCCCCCTTTTACATGGAATTTCAATCCATATAGATTCTACAGCAGATTTTGTTTCCTGCAAAACTTTAATCCTTTCTGACTCAATGCCCTCTCTAACATAGAGAGCAACCCCTCCACCAATTTGATCAGCTCTATCATTACGATATAGTTTGTACCCAGGTATCACAGTGTCCCACTGCTTGTCCTCCTTCCACCATGTCTCTGATATTCCAATCATATCTAACCTTTCATTTAGTGCTATATATTCTAACTCTCCCATCTTATTTTTTAGACTTCTAGCATTTGCATACAAGCATTTTAGAGAATGTATTTTATTCGTATTAATTTGGCTATTGTTAGACATGGGTAATTTGGGATCTTTAAGCTCTGTCTGCTCCATACTTGAGGACATTTGGGCTACTTTACTCTTTTGTGGAACCTCTCTGCTTTTGGTAATATCCTTCAAAGATACATTCTTCCGAACCATCCGCTCTTGGGCGACTGTCGGCTTTCCCCTAATATCTAGTTTAAAAGCTACTCTATCCCCTTTTTAAAGGTTAATGCCAGCAGCCTGGTTCCATCCCGGTTAAGGTGAAGCCCATCCCTTCGGAAGAGCCCCTCCTTTCCCCAGAATGTTCCCCAGTTCCTAACAAATCCAAAACCCTCATCTCTGCACCATTGTCTCATCCACGCATTGAGACTCCGGAGCTCTGCCTGCCTTTTGGGTCCTGCGCGTGGAACAGGAAGCATTTCGGAGAACGCTACCCTGGATGTTCTGGATTTCAACTTCCTACCTAAAAGCCTAAATTTAGCCTCCAGAACCTCCCTACCACATTTTCCTATGTCATTGGTACCGATATGTACCAAGACAGCAGACTCCTCCCCAGCACTATCTAAGACCTAATCTAGGTGGCGCGTGAGGTCCGCTACCTTCGCACCAGGCAGGCATGTTACCAGGCGATCCTCACGTCGACCAGCCACCCAGCTATCTACATGCCTAATGATCGAATCACCAACTATAACGGCTGTCCTAACCCTTCCCTCATGGGCACATGGCCCTGGAGAAACTTCCTCGGTGCGAGAGGGTTTTACATCACCTGGAGGACAGGTCCTAGTTACAGGATCACTTCCTGCCACACCAGGGTGATGCTCTCCTGTCACGTGACCTCTCTCCTCCATGGCAACAGGGATGCTGCCAGACTGGAGGTGGGACTTCAGGACTATATCCCTGTAGATCTCGCCTATGTACCTCTCTGTCTGTCTCATGCTTTCCAAGTCTGCTACTTTAGCCTCTAGAGAACGGACTCGTTCCCTGAGAGCAAAGAGCTCCTTGCACCTAGTGCACATGTAAGACCTCTCACCAACTGGGAGAAAATCTTCTTTCAGCAGATTTTTATATACTGACTCATCAAATTTTAATTCTGTAGCATACAGCTGTAAATAGAATGTTCGAAACGCTTCTACAATTTCAAAATTGTTGCCTAGGAGGCCCTGTTGTTCGTCAGTTATACTAGCAATATGCGATTTGGCATAGTGAGACTTTAGTTTTGAAGCCAGGAGTTTACCATTATTCATCTCTGTATAGTAGCGCGTTTGTTGCCTGAACATGCATTGCTCCACCTCAGAGCTTAATATCATACTATATTGATATCTCAGATTCTGAAGGTGATTTAAAGCCAAGGTGTTAACCCTTTCCAGGCCGAGCCCAAAACTCTTGGGATCCAAAATTCTGACTAAATATTCCTATCAAATGGTATATAATACATGACCATAGCAGAAGGAAAATCACTATTAGAACATATTGAATAAGACGGATACAATTTTCCTGAAATATGCAAGAATTAACCAGGCTGCAGAATGTGGATTAAAAATTTAAAGTAGGCCTTGAAAGGGTTAAATTGCCTTTGTAGAATTCTTTCAACCGCCTTATCTGCTGGTCTAGCTCCTTAAGCTTCTCCTTCGCCCTTCTAGCAGCTGCAATAGAGTAACTGGTTATATGAGCTCTTAATGTGGCCTTACATGCTTCCCACCAAGACCAGTTAGGTGTGTCCTCTGGGAGATTATTACCAAAATATTCTTTTATGGCTTGTTTTATATGAGTTTTAAAGGACCCGTCTGCCAACAGAGCCCTATTAAAGATCCATGACTGTTGCTTGGGCGAATCTTCACTAGGCTGTAGCTCTAGCTTTATTGCAGCATGGTGTGAGACATGAGTACTAAGTATATCTGCTCTAGTAATTTCTTGCACCAACATTCTAGATACCAAAAATAAATCTATTTGAAAATGGGAACTATGAGGGTGAGAGAAAAATGTATAATCCTTTTCAGAAGGGTGCATAACCCTCCATATACCCACCAGGCACATTTCTTCCATAAGCGACTTCAATACCACCACTGCCCTGCTACTTATTTTTAATCTGCTCTGTTTACAGTCTATTAATGGGTCTAAGACCATATTGAAGTCCCCTCCAAAAATAATTGGTAGTGAAGAGACCTCTTGGATCTCTTCAGCCAATACTTGAAACATTTTCGGGGGATCACAGTTTGGAGCGAACACGTTTATTATTACTAAATGCTTTTTGCCAAAAACCAAGTGTGCTTTAGCCCATCGTCCCTCACTATCAGCCCGTACAGAAAGAATTTGGCCTCCTACCGCGTTACTCATTAGTATTGCCACCACATTCTTTTTCCCAAGAGCTGGAGCATTAACCACTAGGCTATACTTCCCCATAGCTAGTTTTTTAGTTTCCAATGTAGGTAAATGAGTTTCCTGAAGCATTAGTATGTCTGCTTTTTGTTTTTGGCAATATACAGGTATCTTTTTCCTCTTAGCAGGGTGTATAATGCCCTTTACATTCAGAGACAAAATTTTAAGAGGGGTCATAACAGACGTGCATACTGGTACATAAAACAGTCTCTAGAAACTGTTCTATCTTGCCCAATTTAAAAATGCCCTGTATATACATCATTCCTATAATATGCCTGTAATGCACCAACCCCACACTCTTACTGAGGAAAAAAAGAACTGGGTGAAACTGCGGACTCACACCATGGCTGCTGCACGACCCTTCCGTGTATTCTAAATACAAGCCTTGTGAACCAGTTACATTGAAATCTATCATTCACCCTACTGTTATATAATATCAAATAACCATTCTCCATTAACTTCCCTAGCCACAGATACTATGAAAAGGTTTCCAGCAACTTCCCTTAATTTATTATTTTTTTATTATTATAAAGAAGTAAACTTTCCATACAGTCTTTGTAAGTCTCTTCCAGACCAACTTCGCCTTTGGCCATAAGCTCTCAGCCATCTAAAATCCTTTTCACTGCATTTTTAAGGCCTCCTGATCCTCAATAAACTGTAGTAGAACAGTGGGATCTTCAAAGGTTTTGGTATGATTGTCCAAAGTAACCTTGAATCTATCTGGATAAAAAAGTCCATACCGCGCTTACAAATGTTGCAGTCGGGGTCTCAGCACCAGAAACTGCTTTCTTTTGTCCATTGCTGCTCTTCTAAAGTCGGGATAGAAGTAGATACTGTGCTTTTTGTAGGCCAAATTAGAGGCCGCTCTCGCCGTGGCCATTGTCTGCATAGCGTGCTGGTGTCGTAGCAGGCAGAAAATCAACGGCCTCGGCTTCAAGTTATGCAATCCGGCCTGTGCAGGTATTCGGTGGGCCCTCTCAATTTCCAAAGATTTGCTGAAATTTAATCGCAGCAGCTTAGGGAGTAGATTTTCAAAAAAACCTATAGCATCGGGCCCTTCAGCCCCTTCCAGTATACCAACCAGCCTGATATTATTTTGCCGAGATCTATTACTGAGATCTTCTAAATTTTGTTCCAGGCGCTCTATCTTTTTGCTGGCCATGCACAGTTGCTTGATTTTCTCCTCATGTGCTACGATAGCATTATCCACCTTATTCTGCTGACCTTACAAGCTCTACGAGTACTAGAAAATACACCCCCAAAAATCAATCCTAACTATCTAAAACTGTACTTTGATTTCCATTAACAGCCCATATTTACTGGAACCCAAACACCTCAAAGAATTCCATAAACATAATTATGTGAACTTAAATTCCATGATATGTTACTATTTTTTGTCGGATCACCCACCATGAACAGGAACTTTCCTGCTCTCGAAGTGAGCCCTCCTTTTTAATCAATTTATGACTGACCCGAAGGCCATAAAAAACAGAAGCGGTAGCACTATTTAGCTGTCTGATCCGTTAAAGCTTTTACTCAATTGTCCCAACCGACAACAAACATACACTCCACTTAGCTTAAGTTGGAAATGTCCTTTCTTGGTTAGAAGTGGTTTTCTCAACCGTACTTTTAGAAGTCCATTCGCAGAAAAATGGCCCCCTCCTTTGAATTATCTTCTTCATGTGACAGAGGAAAAATCCTTCTGCTCCCAAGACACGGTCGGGAATAATCCAAACCTAAGGTTCACGCTACACCAATCAGTGTTTCAAGCCATGTAGCTTCCCAGCTCTTCATCAGGCGAATGAACCTTACCCCAATCTAGTTCCAATTTAATCGCAGCTGAGAAAGAGACGTCAGAGCGTCAGTGACATCACACACCTATTGGGTACCCGCCAATCAAAGGCGTAAACTCCACCAGTCAATCTCCATATTCATGCCTTCGGGGGCCATCGAACGTAAACCTTACAAGCTCAGCATTTGCGATTTCAGATCTTGTATGTCTGATTGCATCTGCAATAATGCCTCCCCATTTGCAGAGACAAGCGCTCTGACCGATCTTATTTCCCTCAATATCTCACATATCGCTTCATCAGTATCTCTTACAGCGGCCATCTTTTGAGGGGAAGGAGGGTCCGGCTTAGCACGCTTGGAGCCGGTATTTGTATTTGCCGAGAACTCCAGTTTGGTTGGTTTGCCGCTAGCCATTTTCTAATATTCATCGGAGGTCCAACCAGCAGGATTCCAGAGTAGTAGGTTTAGCAGAACACAAGTTTAAAGTAGAGGATTTGCTCGGGTCCGCGGGAGCGATTTCCTAAGCAGCCATTTTGCTTCGCCGCTGGCTCCGCTTCATCACTATTATTTCATTTTAATAAACATGCTCCTAAATATCTATGCAGGTTGAGAGCAATTTTTATGGAAAGTTGTTGATGCAATACAGTATACCCATAAACTCATAGGTACCAGATGTATTTATGCCTTTAGCTATAATAAAAGTCTGCTTTGTAAATTTAAGGGGCGGCCGGGGCTCTGGCTGGCTAGGCAAGGCAAACCAGCTTTTATTTGTTTTCAGATTGTCTTACAAAAACTTGTCTTACAAAAATTTACTTTAAGATAAAAGTTCATTTAGAGGATGCATTATTTATCTTTAAGCATTGCAGACAGAATGACACCCAAGATGAGCCAAGTTCAGGGCTTCTTTGTACCTGAATGTAACTCACCTTGAATTACTACTGGAAAGATGTGATATGCTTAAATTTTAGCAAGTTCTTTGAGACCATTCCAAATGAATTTCTTATAAATAAAAAGTGTGTTCTTGGGATGGACCCTAAAGTGACTGACGAGCTTAGAAACTTGTTGAGTGGGAGGCACCAAAAGGTAAACATCAATGGAGTTCTTTCTGAAGATAGCAGCATTACCAGTGGTGTTCCTCAGAAATCGGTCCTTGTTCTTGTTCTTTTTAGCATTTTTGTAAATTATATTGCAGAAGGTCTGTCAGGAAAAATATGCTTCTTTGTAGATGATACCAAAATCTGCAACAGGGAAGACATCCTGGGAGGTGTGGATAGCATGAACAGAGACCTAGCAAAGCTTGAAGAATGGTCAAGAATTTGGCAGCTAAGATTTAATGCTAAAAAATATAAGGTTATGCTTTTGGGCTGTAAAAACATAAGGGAGTGGTATAGTATAGTGCACGAAGCAAGACTGGGACCTGGGGGTGATTGTATCAGGTGATCTTAAGATGGCCAAATAGTAAGAAAAGATGGCAAAAACCAAAAGGATGCTTGGATATATAGGAGAAGGAATGTCCAGCAGGAAAAAAGGCTGCAATAGTGCCTTTGTGCAAGCCTCTAGTGAGATCATTTGGAGTATTGTATACAATTTTTGAGACCATGCCTTCAAAAGGATAGAAACATAGAAACATAGAAACATGACAACAGAAAAAGACCACATGGCCAATCTAGTCTGCCCTTCCATATCAACCACTACAACAGTCTGCTCTTTTCCTTTAGAGATCCTCTGTTTGTCCCATGCTTCTTTGAATTCCGATACTCTCCTCATCTCTACCACCTCCGCTGGGAGACTATTCCTTGGATCCACTACTCTTTCCATAAAGAACCATTTCTGCATATCACTCCTGAATCTATCCCCTTACACCCTCATCCTATGTCCCCTCGTAGCAGAGCTTGCTTTCAATCGAAAGAGGCTCTCCTCCTGTGCATTAATGCCATTGAGGTATTTAAGTCTCAATCATATATCACCTCTATCCCCCTTTCCTCTAAAGTGTACATTTTAGGATCCTTAGGTCTGTCCTCATATGCTTTATAAGGAAGATCACTAACCATTTTAGTAGCCACCCTCTGTACCGACTCCAGCCTGTTTATATCCTTTTGAAGGTGCAGTCGCCAGAATTGCACACAATACTCCAAATGAGGTTGCACCAAAGACTTATGTAGAGGCACTATCACCTCCTTTCTTCTGCTGGCCATTCATCTCCCTGTGCACCCAAGCATCCTTCTAGCTTTGGCTGTCATCTTTTCTACCTGTTTAGCTACTTTAAGATCATCAGACACAATCACGCCTAGGCCCTGCTCTTCTTTAGTGGAAAAACGTACTTCACCCCCTATACTATATTTCTCCCTTGGATTGCTGCAGCCCAAATGTATGACCTTGCATTTTTTAACATTAAATATCAGCTGCCAAATTCTAAACCATTCTTCAAGCTTAGCTAGATCCCTCCTCATGTTATCTATACCTTCCTGGGTGTCTACTCTATTGCAGATTTTGGTATCATCCTCAAAGAGGCAAACCTTACCTGACAGCCCTTCTGCTTTATCACTAACAAAGAAGTTAAAAAGAATCAGACCAAGGACAGATCCCTGGAGCTCACCACTGGTAATCTCCTTCTCCTCAGAGTGAGCTGTATTTAACCTGTACTCTTTGTCACCTTCCACTCAACATCCAAGCAGTAACATTAGGGTCCATCCCTAGGGTGCTCAGTTTGTTTATAAGTCACCTGTGAGGAATGGTGTCAAAGGCTTTACTGAAATCTAAATACACCATATCTAGGGCTCTCTCTCAGTCCAACTCTCTGGTCACCCAGTCAAAGAAATCAATCAGATTTGGCTGACAAGACCTGCCTCTGGTGAATCCATCCTGCGTCGGATCTTGTAATCTGCTGGATGCCAGAAATCTCACTATTTTCTCTTTCAGCAGCGCTTCCAATAATTTACGCACCACCGAAGTTAAACTAATCAGCCTGTAGTTTTCAACCACATCCTTACTTTCACTTTTGTGTAAAGGGACCACATGTGCCTCTCTCCAGTCCTGTGGCACCACTCCTGACTCCAACAAGGCATTGAAAAGGTCAGTCAGTGGAGCTGCTCGAATGTCCCCAAGTTCCCTCAGTATTCTAGGGAGTATCCCATCTGGTCCCATCGCTTTGTCTACTTTAAGTTTAGCTAGTTTCTCAAAAACACAGTCTTCTGAAAATTGTTCTAGATGCCCCTTGTCAAGGGGCAGCTATTAAAATTGTCAGTGGTCTTCATCATAAGGCATATGGAGAAAGGCTTAAAGATCTAAATATGTATAGTTTGGAGGAAAGGCAGGAGATGGGTGATATGGTCGATACATTTAACTACCTTCATCGAATAAGCATCTAGGTGATGGTCATCTTCCCATTGAAAGGAAGTTCTGGAATGAGGGGTTAAAGGATGAAGGTTTCTGTTTCTGTTTCCGCATCCAGTTCAAAGTTCACTTACTGACCTACAAGTGCATTCATTCTGTGGCTCATCACTACCTTTCTTCTCTTATCTCACCCTACACCTCTCCTCGGGAACTCTGCTCCTCTGGCTGGTCCCTTTTATCTGTACCCTTCTCTGCCACTGCCAACTCCAGACTTCCTTCATTCCACCTTGCTGCTCCATATGCGTGGAAAAAGCTACCTGAGTCAGTCCATCTGGTTCCTTCTCTAGCCCTATTCAAATCCAGGCTAAAACCCCATCTCTTTGAGGCTGCTTTTGGATCCTGATGCCCCTCACTCTCTTGTGCACCACTTATGTGTATCTTACTAAACTCTAGTCCCAGTTTTGTGATGTTGTTCATCTTGATTAGATTGTAAGCTCGGATGAGCAGGGACTGTTTCTTACATCTATATGTACAGTGCTGTGTATGCCTTGTAGAACTATACAAATGATTAGTAGTAGAAGTAGAGGTAGCATTAGTAGTAGTAATACTAGTAGCAATAATAGTGAAGGTGAAAGGGAATAGATTAAGGAGTAATCTGAGAAAAGGGTAGTGGATACATAGAACAGCCTTCAGTGTAAGTGGTAATGAGCGTGGGGGCATGCCTGGAAGGCAAGTGTTCTAGGCAACCAACTAGTTCACCTAATAGTAATGCCAGTGCTGGCCTTGCCATGGCTCCCCAAATCTGGGTGGGCGGAGGGTTAGACTTTCTCAGGAAGTTCTGATGAGGGAGTTGAGAGCTCACATGGTCGCTAACGTTGCATTTTAACCCTTTCCAGGCCGAGCCCAAAACTCTCGGGATCCAAAATTCTGACTAAATATTCCTATCAAATGGTATATAATACATGACCATAGCAGAAGGAAAATCACTATTAGAACATATTGAATAAGACGGGTATAATTTTCCTGAAATATGCAAAAATTAACCCGGCTGCAGAATGTGGATTAAAAATTTAAAGTAGGCCTTCAAAGGGTTAAAAGGTTTTAATCAATAAATGAAAATTGTTATGGTTTTCTGTATAGTGAGAATCCTTTAGGAGTTCTCTGAAATGATCAAAGGATGGTTATGTCTATTAGCATAGAAATATACACAAATTTCAGAAAGTTCCAAATAAATCTTGCTTTAAACATTTATTTTAAAAAAAAATGAAGACGTTATTGTTTGCTCCTGCATGCTTTGCTTTTCAATTAAGTCTGACTGGCCTCGCAACCAATCCAAGTCACCACCAGCTACCACTGCATTTTAGAAGCCTTTCAAGCGGAGTGTACTCTACCATTAGGCAGAAAGGTATTTCTGCCTAATTGTTCTATTCAACTCAAATGAATATGAACTGCAAATGGTAATTTGTGAAAGGTAAAAAAAGGACCTTCGCCTTTTCTCAGCTAGATAGTAGGGGTCTATGAGTTAAACAGTCTTCAAGCTGGGCTGAACATTTCCTGAAAAACATTGGAAAGGTCACAAGTGAGGCGGGCAGCCTGAAAACTATGGCACACAATTATTGTAATCAGCTTAGAAGCTGGAAGAGAGATGCAGAGACTTTGCATGGACAGAAATATTTTAGTAATGTCACAGAAAGAGAGAATAAGCAGTTCATTAAAAACCACAAGGCAGTAATGCATGAGTGATGTTTGAGTTATAGTACGAGGCACCATCTATTTTATTTTGTCTTTTATTTCATTTCTTCAATGTAGTACTGCAGAAAATTAAAAAAAAATACATATTCAGATTGTCATAAAACAGCTGCACATACAATGGCATTAAAATCTGCTATGCCCTCGAATTTTTAGGCATGCTTTGTAAAAGGTAAACCTGCTTGTTATTGAAGGCCAATTTGTCTGTCTCTCTATCCTTCCATACACATGCAAACCTGTGTGTATGGAGAAATCAGTATCAGGAGAGCAGGAAGTGGGTGACTGGCATGCTGAGACCCCCTAAGGGTGCAATGAGAAGTCAGACCATGGCAGCAGTACTGAAAGAGTTGGGGTATGGGAGGAGCTCTCCTCCCTCAGTGGCAGAAGATAAAAGGAGCAGACACAACAAGAAGTAATCTGAAAAAAAAAATGAGAAGACTGATCAAGCACTTGGCAGTTAGGTTTTATACAAAGATGTGACTCTGCAGTATGCAAATCTCAAAGAACTGTATGCACACGGGGTGGTGGGGTGGGAGGTGATGAGACCAGGGGCAAGGCATTTTGGGTAGATATTGTCTGATAATTAAGGCAAGCCCCCCCCCCCCCCTCCAGTGTGATTAGGTAACCAAAGAACGGTGGGCTGCACAGAGCTGGTCTTGACTTCTTTTGATGAAAAGGTTGGGTCACCACAAGTATACTGCTGCTTCTATCACTACAGGAACCTCCTCCTCTTCCTCCAGTGCTGACTTGGAATGGGTGACCGCTGGCATAGATTTTCTTTTCTTCTTGTGCAATGGAGGTCAATGTACCTGAAGCACTGATTTTCTTCTCCACCATTACCTCAGCCTCTTCTACCCCTTCAATGAAAACTGGGGAAGACAGACTGACAAACTATCAGATGGAAGGACTGGCCATTCAAAATCTATTGCATGGAGTTAAATGTGCCTAAAAAAAGAAGGTGGTTCACCATCAGAAACATGACAATTTGTGCTCCCCTCGACAAGCACTAGCACGTGTTTCGCCCCAAACACAATGCCGAAACCTTGCTGACCTCTCTGCTATCATCCCTCATCATCAGTGCAGAAAAAACCTCCAGTAGTTTCATATTTCTATTTCTCAATATCTCTGCAGCGTTTGACACAGTATCTCACCAAACACTGTTCGACAAGCTTTACAGTGTCAAGGTGTAAGGACAGCCTCTCAAGTGGATTCACTCCTACCTTTTTTCAATGCACTCAACAGATAAAAATCGGACACTACAAATCAGCACCCTACACCCTGCTTCAGGGAGTGCCTCAAGATCCACACTCTTGTCCATACTCTTCAACATCTACATGTGGCACCTATGTGCAACCATCCAGAAATTCAATATTGGCTATCAAATCTACACTGATGATATAATGATCTACACTTCATTCTCCACAACTGCTCCTGACTACTCAAAACTTATGACCTGCTTTAAAGAAATAGTCAACTGGCTCAAGCTTCACAACCTTTCAGTCAACTTCAGTAAGACTGAAATTCTCTGTATCAAAAGTGACCCCACATTCACCCCCCCCCCATATGTCAAATTTGACAACACAGAACGCCAAGTCAAAATCTAAGACAAATACCTTGGCATCCCGCTGGATCAGCAACTGACCTTCCAGCCCCATATCTGGAACACCAATAGGATAGTCTACTTCAAGCTCAAAATGCTATGGAACCTACACCTCCTCTTCTCTACCAAGCTCTTCTGTGCAATATGCCAGGCTTCCATTACCCCCATCCTTGATTATTGCAACTCTAGATACCAAAGTCTCCCCAAAGCCAC
The DNA here is from genome assembly GCA_033557465.1 of Ichthyophis bannanicus. Lineage (NCBI taxonomy): Eukaryota > Metazoa > Chordata > Amphibia > Gymnophiona > Ichthyophiidae > Ichthyophis > Ichthyophis bannanicus. The sequence goes on along the minus strand of CM066032.1, from coordinate 1,791,984,862 downwards.
CATCCTTCCTCTACAGCTAGCCCAAAACACCACTGCATGCACTATTTATGGAGCCTCCAGATACAGCCACGTCACACCCATTCTGAAATTGCTATACTGGCTACCAATTGCTTCCAGAATTAAACACAAAGTCTTCACCATCATTCACAAAGCCTGCCAAAACACCACCTCTGAGCAGCTTCAAGCATTAGTCAGCACTCCCAGCACCAACAGGCCACGAAGGCTGGCCACAAAGAACCTACTCGACCTGCCTTCACAAATTTGTAAGAGCACCCAATACACTCGGCTAAGGACCTTTACACTTTATGCCCCTACTCTCTAGAATACATTGTCTCCCACACTGCAGAGCATCCAATCACCATAGACATTCAAAGAGCATCTCAAGACATACCTCTTCCAGGAGCACTACAGCTTTGAGCTGATCCACCATGGGTCTACCCCCATCCAATTCACAGCATCCCTCCCACCCCTCCTCCATAGGCCACCACCAAGCAAACCTTCCCCTCTTGCCCCTCCCCTCTGATATGTTCACACTCTTATAAGGAAGATTAATCTGACCATTTTCCCAGTAACGGACATTCACAATGCTGACGTTTGATGTATTTATTTATTTATTTAACATCTTTTATATATCGCTTTTCAGTTTTATCAAAGAGGTTTACATTGAAACATAACAAGGTTTACATAGAACGGTACAGTAGCAATTATTTACAATGAACAATTAACACTTTGAGCTATTTACATTATACAATGAATGATTGCCTGAGTGTTACAACGGTAGTCTTACAACATACTAGCTGTTTGTTGTAGCTTGTGACTTGCTAAGAGGAAACCTGTTGTGGTGGGGTTGTTGATTGGAATTGTGTTGCTGAGGTGGCATGTTTTATGTGGTGTCGAAGTGCTCTGTGAAAAGGTGAGTTTTTAGATATTTCCTGAAGTCGGTGATATCTGATGTTGCTCTTAGGTGATGCAGGAGCGAGTTCCATAGCGATGGGATATAATATTTGAATTCTCTGCGTAGTGCTGATTGAGAAGTGTAAGCAGCTATGGTAGCTAATGAGAGGCTGTTCTGATGTTGCTTCCTGCTTAAACGAGTGTCTGGAACTCTTTTAACTATCTCTTTTAAACATTCGGGGGATTGGTTGTGTTGTATCTTGAATGCCATTATTATGGTTTTGTATTTTATTTATGCTCGGATGGGGAGCCAGTGGAGGTATTTTAAGATGGGGGTAATGTGATCTTGTATTTTGGTTCTGGTGATTAATCGTGCAGCTGTATTCTGCGCTAGTTGTAATGCTTGAGTTGCAAATTTGGGTAGACCTTGAAGAATTAGATAGCAGTAATTTATTTATTTATTTATTTAAAAGCTTTTCTATACCATGCTCTTTAATATCGGTGCGGATAACAATAAACAATTCTTGTGCAGGGCAGGGCGGACCTGCCTTGTTCTTACATTGAACAGGAGCAGTAACTTGGAGTTGTAACTGGGGTAACTATATACATGTTAGACCATTGCAACATGCTGTATAACGGCGTGGTTAGGCATGGTAGTAATCTAACTGTGGAGTGATTATTGCCTGGCAGATGGAACGGAAGTGGTTCTGGTCGAGTATGGGTTGTAGAGTTTTCAGGATCTTCATTTTATAGTAGGCTATGGCAGTTGATTTATTGATGTGGGTTTGGAAATTGAGCCTCTGGTCAAGGAGTATGTAAACAGTTATTTCCCATTACCCACACCCTGTTTTTTTGTACACTGCATTGCCTACCTTTGTTGACTGAACACTGTTTTGATTAGTAGAAAAACGGTATATCAAAACAGATAAAATAAATAAATGATGACTCCTGCTTCTCTTTAGTGAAGAGAAATGGGGATAGAGATTCTGATTGCTAAATCATTTTCTTTATAATAGAAAAACTGAAAGAAATTGGAAAATGTAAACTTAGGGGGTTATTTTAGAAGCCTGAATCGTACTTTGGACATCTAATAAATGGGCATACAGAACTCCAAGGCATAGAGATATCCCTGTAGCCATTTTAGAAAGTGGTTCTAATGACACCCCGGTACAAGGATGTCCAAGGCTGAACAGGGGTATGGTGTAGATGCGTCTGGGGTGTTTCCAAGTACATGGATGTCTTCATCTGATTTCAAACATGCCTTGAATGTCCTGAGCGGTGTCCAAGTTTATATCTGCTCCAGGACATGAATAGGCATTGGAAAAGCACTCATGCTGCCATTTAGATACCAGGAGGGTATAGAAAAGAATGTATCCTGATACCTCCTATATTTTTACCGATGAGAACGAAAACAGCAGGGAAACTAGTACATTTGATTTCAGTTCAGCATGCTGATACACATTCCCGTATGCTAAATAGCTTGCATCCGGCATAGGAAAAATGTCCCCAACCCCAGTTTTTCTAGGTGGGATGTCTATGTGGCCGCCATCGTGGCGGTCCATTTCAGGGGCGTCCATGTTTCCAAAATTGGGCTGCCACTTAAATGTCCACGATGTATTTTTTGACATCCCAGATTTTACCTGGATGCCCTTTCTAAAATGTCCTTCATGTGTGGCACACTGACTTGTGCCCCCTTCTTCTGTTGGCAGACTCAGACACCTCTGTGTAGGAGACTTGGTAAAAAAGATACATAGTGAAGTGTGCCGCAGTAGGATGGTAGGCATTATTTCATATGCTGATTTGTAGCTGTTTAGAATTACTTGCAATTTGTGACATACCCTTTGTTGCATTTATGTATTTAAAATATGTGCATGCCACAGACTGCAAGTGATTCTAAACAGTTAGCAATCAACACATGAAATTTAACCGAATTTATATACCGTCTTTCTACAAATCAAGAACATTTAAGATAGATAAATAACATATACAGTATGGTGTTTATTGTGGTTATTGGTGGTGCAGTGTGTTGTGTAGTGTTTATGCTTTTGCTCTGTAGTGAAGGTACAGGAATATGTCTTTGAATAGGGTAAAGTATATGTCTGGGGGAGTGTAAGGCTTGTGGAGGTATGCTGGCTATGTGTAGGGGGATATATGTGGTGTCCATGAGTGCTAGGTTGATGCAGGAGTATCTTTGTGGGGATGGAGGTGAGTGGGGCGTTGGAGTATGTATATCTGTGTGAGAGAGGATGTGAGGGCAATATATATGTGAGGGTAGAGCATGCATGGGTGTATGTCCTCTCTAGTCCTCTGCTCTAATGCTGCTGCTGGCGCTATATCTCTTGGGAGTATCAACCTTCCCTCTTTTAGATCGAGCGCCATTTCCATGTGTACCCCGTCCAAGCTTTGTAACCTCTATGGAGCAAGGGCTGTCTCTCTTGTATGTATCAATGCAGAGCTGCGCACATCTGATAGTGCTTTAGAAATGATAAGCAGTACCAGATGACTGTCTCTCTCCCTCTGTGAATCTGCCTTGCTTGCACACTTTAGGTTCCTTTTCTCTCTCACTCGAGTTTGCAGGCTATTTGGACCCACGAAGCCTAAAAGAGTTTTAAAACCCAGTTCTATTTACTGAATAAAATAATTAATCAGATCAGTGAAACTTGATAACTTTCTTAGAGTTGTTCTTTTCCATTAGCAAAAGGTTAGTTACGGGAGTTTCTGAATTGGAGATTAAAGTGAGTCGGAGCTTGTCAGGCATAGCCAGACAGCACTCCCCTGCATTCCAAAATTACTGAGTTTCATTTGCAACTGGAAACTAAAAGCAGGCGATCAGGGCACCTTCAAGCATGAAAAGCTGTACTGAAACTGTGAAACAACTTACAGAGAAGAGGGTGCAGAAAAGTAGGCAGTAGAGGTGCTAGCAAAAAGGAAAGAAGATAATAAAAATTAGCCCAAATATTTATAGCAAAGGACAATTACACACAGTTGGGTTGATTAGCAATGACTGGTAAACGTATAAACTCCCATCCTTGAAGTTTAGGCGGCACTCTACGCTTGAGGAGTGTTTTCATGAAGTATTTGCATGTAAAAGGGCTTTTATGACATCTCTTCAGGGGTTACTGGCATTAAGGTATGGGGCATGTTTATTAAAGTGTGCTACCTGATAGCATGGGGTTTAGCGTGTGGCTTAAGAACATAAGAACATAAGATATGCCATACTGGGTCAGACCAAGGTCCATCAAGCCCAGTATTCTGTTTCCAACAGTGGCCAATCTAGGTCATATGTACCTAGCAGTTTCCCCAAGAGACACAAGTTCCACAATGCTTGTACTGGGTGAAGCATTGATATCTTCGGTCACTTCTTAATAATGGTTTATGGACCTGTCCTCCAGGAACTTGTCCAAACCTTTTTTAAACCCAGCTACACTAAAAGCCTTTACTACACCCTCCGGTAACAAATTCCAGAGTTTGATTACACGTTGAGTGAAAAAATATTTTCTTTTATTAGTCTTAAATAGTTTACCCTGTAGCTTCATTGCATGTCCCCTAGTCTTTCTATATTCTGATAAGGTAAACAATCGATCTACGTTTACCCGTTCCACTCCGTTCATTAATTTGGCTTGGGTGTGGCACTACAAAGTAGAGGGCCCCAGCACTGAAGATCCCACGCTACCCACTTTGTACATGATGGGGTGGGGTTTAACCTTGACTTTCTTGGTCCTAGTCCACTACACTAACCACTAGGCTATTCCAAGATGTTCCCAGTCTTAAATACAATTCTAGGGCTGCTTATATAGAGGCCTTGCAGACGTCCATATTGGGCACATCCACTTTTGTGAAATCGTGCCTGCTTTTTTTCAGACTTGGATGTTCCAGATTTCATTTGGATATCATTTCTAAAATTTACCTTCATATATTTTAACACTGCAGTCTGGCCTTTTCAAAAAGTGTATGGGGTGTGGCTTAGATATTTTTTTTGTAATTTAAATTTTTATTGAATTTTAACATTCATGCATAACAAGAATGAAATAAGAGAGATGAAAATATACATCAACCTAAAAAAAAATAAAGAAACTAAATACCCCACAAAGAAAATTCCGTATACTTCATCATTTTCGACCACAAACACTAGGCAAAATTGGAGAGGCCACAGGAAATCAATAACAGGAAAAAAAAAGAAATGCATTACAGAGCAGAGACTTAAGCGTCAGCCGGAGTGGTCGCTATTTGCACCTCAAATACCTCCCTAGCTAACAGAAAATCAAGCAGCTGCCTTGGTTCAAAGAATAAGAATACTTTACCATCATAGGAAATTATACAACGAGAGGGAAATCTTAATTGAAAACTAGCTCCCAGGGAGAGAACTCTAGAGCGCAAGCCCAAAAATTCTTTCCTCCTCACCTGAGTAGCGCGAGACAAATCAGGAAACATATAAACTTTGGATCCAAGGAAGTTACAATTGAAATTCCGAAAATATGCCCGAAGAATTAAAGATTTATCAAGCTCCAAAGCTAAGGTCACAAGTAAGGTGGTACGGCCTGTTACTACCTCCAGGGAGTCTTCCAAAAATGCGGTGAGATCCCCAATCCCCACCGCCGGGCTCCCAGAGGCAAGCCCACCAGACCCGCCACCCACCGTTAGATATTGTGCTCTAACAATTGGAGGCAAGTTATCTGCAGGACGTTTAAGCACCTCCTGCAGATATTTACGGACCATATCAATAGCAGACATAATTGGGGATTTAGGAAAATTTAACAATCGTAAATTATTCCTACGAGTATAGTTCTCCAAATACTCAGTCTTTTTTGATAACACAATCTTATCCTTAGCTTGGGCAGCACATAACCCATGCAGATGTTCCAAGTCCTTTTCAACTCCCTCCAAACGTCGACCTTGCTCCACCAAAGCATTTTTCACTTCTGAAATATCCTTATGAACCACAAGAGAATCCTTTTTTAATACACCCACAACAGCCATAAGGGAAGTATTAACTGTAGCAACAGCGTCCCACAGTGCTTCCATATCAACCTGAGGTGGCTTAATCAACCCTCGCAAAACTGGAAGCATGTCCAAACCTTCTGACGGCTCCAAAGATCTTCCATACTGCAGGCCCTTCTCTTCCACCTGTCTCCCATCCGCAGCAGCCTGAACAGAAGTGGCAGACGCTGACAACTCTCTCACCGGTACAGAGCCCTCTTCGCTCCCAACCGCCGACGAGCATCGAACAGCCCTGGCAGGAAGCACACTGGAACCCGGGTCACTGCTTCCAGGTCGAGGAGGGGGTGAGCGTAACTCCGGCGACAGCCACACCCCCGATGCACTCAGAGCCGAGGACTCCAAAACTCCCGGCTCAGTCGAAGACGCTGCTCCAATCCCCGGAAGGGTAAAGCCGCATGCCGCAAGCGTCTTCTGCCCCATCGTTCCGGATACAGGCGCCCCCGAGGGTAAGGAAGCCTGTTTCCTCTTTCGGCGCCCCATCTCAAAACGCACTCCGAGGCAGCAAACAAGGCACGAAAACCGCGGAGCCGCTTACCGCCGGAAGAGTGGGGCTTAAATATTGACCCGTTATTATACAGTCACAACTTAATTGTGTATCTTGGCAGTCATATGCATTTTGTCCCTCTTCTCTTTTCAAAGACCTGATTTCTTGTCGTATTCTCCTCCCCATCTGAAAGTCTCAATATAGTCAGAAAGTGGTCCGTTTTCAAAAGCCTACTAAATGCTTGCCTCAGGTGAGTGGTTTATTCTTCCCTACTTTTCACAAAACACAGTTCATCATCAATTTGTAATGCAGCTATTGAGCCACTAGGATGACCCACACCTCTGCTATTTAAATCTCTTTTAATTATCCCTTATGATCTTTTCTTATATTTATTATGAACTGCACTTTTAAACTCTGTGCTATGGATGGTGATATTTTTATGAATGTTCTGCCCAGTATGGTATATCTTATGTTCTTATGTTCTTTTCTGCATCTTAGATTTAACAATTTTTTTAACTATTTAAAGTTTTTACGTTATATAACGTTGCTAAGGGAATAGGGATACTTGAACCAATACAATTATACCTAATAAGTTTAAATGACTTTTAGTGTTCCCCTCAAGATGAACTGCAATGACTTAATTAATCTACTCTTGCCTAATGACATTCTGATGAAGATAATCAGTTAAACTTGAAAAAAGTAATATCACCCCCTTCCCCTTAACTGGTTTAAGGAGGCTATAAATCAAGGATTATGCCTGGGGTGAGTGGGATGGATGGAAATTAAGACAATCTCTTAATTTCCTGGGAAATTCACCTTGCCCTTGATTTGATAGAAGAACCCTTTCAAGTTGCCCCTTCAGTCTGTCACTTGACTTTACCACCTATTTAAAACAATTTCCCTGTTCTCTTGCCTCCTAACTAGAAGACCTCTTTGTAAAAGGTCTCTAAAAACAATTGATCTCTATTTACTCAAGAATATTTACCCTTTTCTATTTATTCTGTTAAGATATGCCCTAACTGGCTTTAATTTAAGCAAATGTTGGCTTGTAATACAAAGTCCTAACTAGATTTAATTTACCCAAAGGCTGACTTGTTATATTAAGCCCCAGCTGGCTGTAATTGCACTGAAAACTGGTTTGTTATCCAAAGCCTTAACTGACTTAATAAAACACTGAATTTTAAAATACATAGATTTTATCAGCTTTACCCCAAAGAATTCTCTTTTCCCCAAGATTTAGAGAACGTCTCAGAAAGTAAGTACTTACAAGTACATATTTCTTCCCAGCAGTAGCAACCCATTTGGAAATCCATCAATTGTTATTTAAGCACTTGGCCATGTGGTTAGGTGGAGGAGCCTCTATTCCTGTTTTTGCCCCTAGTATGGGGGTTCTCCTGTTCCAATTAAGGACAGGGTTACTACAGATTTCTGTACTGGTTGAGACATCTTTTTATGCTTTGCTCTTGGTGTGTTCTTTAAAGCATTATTTTGTTCTTAATTCTTTGCAGACCCTTATTCATGCATTGGTAATGAATTGTCTAAATTATTGTAATGCATTGTATTGGGGGGTCTTCCTTCTTATACATTAGAGTAAAGTGGATGCAATTGCTGTAGAATTGGACCAAATAAGTGACCATGTGACACCTCTTCTGATGAAAGAGCATTGGCTCCTGATTGTACAAAATATTGTTTTAAAAAATGTGATGCTTTCTCATTATGCCTTTTATTCAGGTTTTCTGTTTTATCTATCAGCATTGCTGGTTCCTTCTATTCCAGGTCATCTGTTGAGGATGTTTCTGGCCCATCTTTTAAGCATAAAACCCCTTTTATTAGCCCCTACACATTTCGGCTCAAAAGCCTTCTTCAGGGGGTCTTTGGAGGGAGCAAACCTCAAAAGAGAATGACAACAATAAATATTAAATATAAGGATAACCATAAAACAACATTTAAAAGCCAATATGTAACCGAGGCAGGTCGGACCCGGTGCTCCCTTATAATCCCAACCCCCGCCATCCCCTAATCCCCCACCCCCACTGCCCCCCAAGCCTCAACAACCACTTCTTAACAACCCCCCCTCCTCCAACAAAATACAACAGACTCAATTTGGGAATTAACTGTCGCAGCTTTATTAACATTCATAACGCTTCAGAACATTTCCATTACAGCATAATCTTCTTACTGAACCAACCAGCGAAATGAGCCTTCATCTGCCATGCTATTAGCAAGGTGACCTCATTACACTTCCGCCACGGCCAGGCCAGAGGCAAGCTTCCTCCCCCCCTTTTAATCAGCCTCGCCATGTTATTAGCAAAGGCCGGCCAGGGGTTGTCCGGGTTGGGGGCAACCGACCCCCGCCCCAATTCAAATGTAAGGCTCCGGACCTCGGAGACCTCTGGGATCCCGCCACCCCCACCAGCTGCGACACCCCCTTCGTACTCGCCATCCTCACCCATAAAGGGCGGGAGGGTGGGAAGCCAGCGCCCCAAGACCTCATCCTCCTCATATCGCTGAGCCACATAAGCCCCTCCTTGCTTTCCGGCTCCCCTTGCGTCCCCGCGCTCCACATCACCCATTTGCTCTCTCCACCGCCACTCATCCGAGAGCCAATGGGTTTAAATTATGCTCCCCCCCTCATCCTGACAACAACGTAGGCCACACACAGAGTCCCCGCATCGGGCAATGCCAGCCTCCATCCCTACCGGCCGCCTCGGTGTTGATGCCGCATTCATGTTCTCCGCTCCCCGCTGTAGTCCTATTTCTCGCCCAGCTTCTTGAAACGTTGCTGAATCCTGTGAAGGCACAAGAGAAAAAGAAGGGGGGACAGGAGGATGCCAAGAGAGTTGCCAAGTCCCCAGCCACTCGGCCCTAGAAGAACCTTGCCCACCCCCTACCCAGTGTTCCCATGGCGCCGGGGCACCAGGTGTCCTAAAGCGTCCTTGAGCTCCCGACCAGCCCATGGGAAAAGAAAATCCTTGGCCGCCAAAGCTCAGGGATCCCTGCTACAGCGTGACCCAACCCCAAACCCTGACTCCCTCACCCCACTCCACCCCACCCCACCCAGTCCTCGCCCATCAACCCCTCCCGCGGAGCTTCTTGCGCTCCTTTCGGCCCCACTATTGCCCGGCCCCCGACTAGGCATGGCAGTAGTGCTAGCTGAGGAACAACCAGACCCCCAATCTAGCCCCGGCAGCCCAGTCTCGCTAGCCTGTGGCCCCACCTCGCAAACCCTAGGCCCCCTAGCCCCCTGTAGTGAAGGTCTCCCCCTACCTGGCTTGGGCATGGCTACTGCCCTTCCCCTTCCTTTCCCAGCCCCCCTTGTGCTGGCAGCATGCCTACCTGCAGTCCCCCGGTCCCTCTGACCCCCCCCCATCTGCCAGAGCCACCTCCGCCTCCCTGTTGACCCCGTCCAACTCAAAGTGTGGAGGCGCTAATGCAATGCTGCAGCCTGCCCCCCTCTACCGGGCCCTCTCACCCTCCCCTGCCAGCCCCTCCGAGAAGGCATCACCCACCTGCCTGGAACCCTCTCCTACAACTATGTCCTTGTACTTGATTACTGGAGTCTACCTTTCCCCCTTTTTATTTTTTTATCAGACACCCCCGCTTTCACAAAGTACTTGCCTTCCCTGCGTCCTTCAGTCCTGGGAAACCTGCACACCACGCGCTCCCTCTGCCTTGTCTGCCGACCTCCACGGCTCAGACTTCAGCCGGGGCTTCGAGGCACCATCCAGTCTTCCACCCGCTCAGGGTTCAAATGCCCCAAATCAGACCCCAGAGCCACCGATCAGCCGAAGCAAGCGCCAACAACATTAATCCGGAAGCCAGCGCCCCAAGACCTCATCCTCCTCACACCGCCGAGCTGCATAAGCCCCTCCTTGCTGCCCGTCTCCCCTCGCGTCCCCACGCTCCACATCACCCATTTGCTCTCTCCAACGCCACTCATCCGAGAGCCAGTGGGTTTAAATTATGCTCCCCCTGTCATTCTGACAATGATGCAGGCCGTGCACAGGGTCCCGATACCGGGCCGAACACCCAATTACGATCGGCCATCGGGGACCCTGCCCCGCGGCCTCGTAATTATAAAATCATAAGAACATACAAATTACAATGAATTTTATAATGATAATCATATAACTTAAAAAACAAAAGTGTTCCTATACGTATACAATAAAACATGAAGGAAACATATATAATAAAAGAGTCATAGCAGAAAACAAATTTTTAAAAGCAGTTAATCAAAAAAGAATACTAATAAAATATAAAAGCACAAGTAAAGTGCACAGGTTGATAAACTCCAAAACATAAGTCATTACTCACTATACTCAAAAGTACAGATACATTATTAATTATTATTTATTGTCAATTTTTATATTTTTTATCATTTTTAGTGGTCTGTATATACCACAAGACACTACAGGTATTGTTACAAACCTTTTGATATCATCTTTTGCTGTGTTCTCATCTCTGTTTTCTGAGGGGAGATATGATAGAAGTCTATAAATTAATGAACGGAGTGGAACGGGTAAACGTAGATCAATTGTTTACGTTATCAGAATATAGAAAGACTAGGGGACATGCAATGAAGCTACAGGTTAAACTATTTAAGACTAATAAAAGAAAATATTTTTTCACTCAACGTGTAATCAAACTCTGGAATTTGTTACCGGAGGATGTAGTAAAGGCTGTTAGTGTAGCTGGGTTTAAAAAAGGTTTGGACAAGTTCCTGGAGGAAAGGTCCATAAGCCATTATTAAGAAGGGACCCAGGATATCAATGCTTGACCCAGTACAAGCATTGCGGAACCTGCGTCTTTTGGGGAAACTGCTAGGTACGTATGACCTAGATTGACCACTGTTGGAAACAGGATACTGGGCTTGATGGACCTTGGTCTGACCCAGTATGGCATATCTTATGTTCTTATGTTCTATTTTCTCTTATCTGCACTTTTGAGTATAGGATGTAACATTTTATGGAATTTATCTATCTGTGCATTTCATTTGTGTTACTATCATTTTTTTATTGTTTTTATCTGTCATCTTAGAAGCTCTATTCATGATTTAGACAGATGTTCCAATCACATCCGCATCCCAAGAGCCATTTTAGAATGCCCCGGGTTTACACATGTCCAGCGCGAACATGTCTATGTCCCACAGGGGTGTGCTGGAGGTGTTTCAAAAAAGATACAGGTGTGCAGTATAATTTATTTTAGTGGCTTATGTTTGAATCCACTGGCAGACACCTCCATGTCTGGGCATGAAAAAACCTTTGAAAACTGCTATTTGGCCAGCTAACAACAGTATAGAAAAGGGGAGAATGCCCTCTCATTCCCTTACTAGCTTTTTGCCAATTCAAAAATAACCTGAGCAGGTAAATAGTGAGTCTTTATTATCTACTGCTGCGCCTCTGCATTTCCAAAATGGCAGACTGCGATGTGTAAGCGGTGACATATAGATGTGCATGTTCTGCAATACCTGCGCTGGCACGTCTATGTGGCCGGCATTGAGCATATCCAGATCCTTCCCATCCACATTTCAAAAACTGGCTATTTTCTGCACTTATCTGGGCCCTTATTCTACATGTCTGCATTCTGTTTACATTGTGACGGCCACTTTTATGTTCTTGGGGCAGAAACATGTCTATTTTATAATGTACTTACATGTGTTCACCTTCACTGTGGCCCCACCCACAGAATTTCAGATGTTTTTATTTATTTAAAGTTCTTTCTATACCGCGCTCTTCAAAATCAGCTCGGTTTACAGATAACATCAGCTTTGTTCAGACACAGGTAACGCCCATGCTGGACTTACAGAAAACAGGGTTATTCAACTTGGATTAACTGGGGAAACTATATACAAGTTCTGGGCTAAGGTATTTTACAGTATTATGTGACTATGGCCCTCTCAGATTTCACCTAAATGGCTTTTATAAAATATTTTTATTTATTTATTTATTTATAATAAATTTCTATACACATTTTACAGGAGATCAAATGTGGTTTACAGTAAACAAAAACTTTGAATTGTACAGAACGGTACATATTCAATTACATCGAACAGAGAACTATTTACATTGGTATAACAAAAGATAACAAAGTAACTATATACATAGGTAGTTCTTCTTTTTCATTTTGTTTCAGTGTGGGTTAAACCATCTTAAGTTTCTTTTCTTAGCAGAGGGAATGGGTGTAGTCAGAAGAGGGGTGGGTGTCATCTGTATTTGTATCTTCATTTGTGGCGTTGTTTGTGTTTCCGAAGTATAGAGTAAACAGAAGGGTTTTAAGTTTCTTTCGGAAGGTGGGGAGGTCATCTATGGATCTTATGTTATCTGGGAGGTTGTTCCAGATGACAGGGGAGAAGTGGGAAAAAGCTCTGTTGTTGGTCATTTTTCTGGATTTACTGAAGTCAGTTGGAATAGTTAGTTTATTTGTGTTACATTTTATTTATTTATTTATTTATTTAACTGTATTTATATACCGCTTTTCACCGGGTCAAAGTGGTGTAACATATAACAGAGGGGGGGGGTCAATATTTTATAGGGAGGGGCCATCACCAGGGAGCAACATTCATGATTTGGGGTGGACAAAGACATGTACAATTCTGTAGTATCTAAGCATGAGTTTGTGAGGCCGTGGTACGTTTTCTTGATCAGAGATGTTCACGGAATAGGATTGTTTTCAGCTGTTTTTTGAATGATGTGATGTCAGCGTTATTCCTGATGTGGGTTGGCAGAGAGTTCCAGAGGGATGGAGCATAAAGTTCGAAGGCTCTATTGCAGGTCCGTTGTGTGGACTTGGCTCTTTTGTGGGGGACGATGATGGAGTTATTGGAGGATTGTCTGGTTGGTCTGCTGTGGGTTGGGCGAGACAGTAGGGTGTGGAGTGAGGTGTTCTGTGTTTGATGGATAGTCTTGTGGGTGAGTAGGATAGCTTTATATTTGCTTCTTGCTTCGAAGGGCAGGATGTGGAGGTCTCTTAGGAGGGGGGTGATGTGATCCCGCTTTTTTGCATTCTGGATAATCCTTGCCATCGTATTTAAGGCAGTTCGGAGGGGGTTGGTTTGTTTGGCGGGTAGTCCATGGTAGATTATGTTGCAAAAATCCAGATGAGGGAGTGTCATAGCTTGCATTACTGTCCTGAAGTCTTGAGGTTCGAGGAGGGGTCGGAGGCGTTGCACAGTTTTAGCTTTGTGGAATATTGTCCCGGTGGTCTTGTTGATTTGATGTTTAAAGGTGAGAGCTTGGTCAGTGATAATGCCCAGGTATCTTATTTGAGGTTGTATTTGAATTTGCGTGGTTCCCATGTTGAGGTGGGTGGGTAGTTTGAAATCTGGGTCTTTTGTTACTATAAGGTCTTCAGTTTTCTCATTGGTTTTGAATGTTATTGTCTTTGGAGATGAGTGTATCAAGGTGGAATGGTGCAATGCCTTTAATAAGTTTGAAAGTAGTTACGAGTACTTTATACTGTATGCAGCTTTGGAATGGGAGACAATGAAGATTATATAGTATAGGTGTAATGTGTTCTGCTAGTTTGACGTTTGAGGTTATACTTGCGGCAACATTTTGGGCTAACTGGAGTTGTCTTATGTATTGTTTAGGTAGACCTTGAAGGGTGCTATTGCAGAAGTTGAAGTGGGGTGTGATAATGGCATTGCTAACTGATTTAAAGTCATTGGGGTAAAGGAATGGGTGGAGCTGCTTCAACATTTTGAGCTTATAGAAGATTTTTTTGTTGTTTGCTTAATGTGTGACAGCATGTTAAGCGATCTATCTAACATAACTCCAAGGTATTTTACCTCGCTTTTGACAGCTATGTTAGCATCTTGGATCGAAATATGTGTTTTGGAATAATGTTTTGATTCTTAGTAATATGCCTTCACATCTATCAGATGCCAGTTATAGAGCATGATTCCTTGTAAAATTATCGCTCTTTATTCAAGACATCTTCTTCAATTGTATTCTACCATCTTCGATCGATGAGCATACAAAATCACCCATTTAGTTTGCTTCCAATACCCTTCCTAACCATGTCTAGCCACAAAGCTTTGCAATTATCAAAGCAGCTTTTAATGCTCGGGTGGTTATTACCTGAACTTCTGGCTTCCTAGACTACTACACCTACTAGGTTAATGTCTAAGATGTTGTAGCTCTATATTTATAATTGCAAATATGATGGCTATCAACAGACATTATATCACATATCATATAACACTTCCATGCATAACTAGTTGCATGTAGCCTGCGGCCCATCTGTCAAAGACTTTATTTATTTATTTAGCCATATTTATATACCGCTTTTCGCCGGGTCAAAGCGGTTACACCAAACACGTGGAGAGTACATTGAACAGATACAAGTGAGGGGGTACCATTACCCGAGGGGGGTATAGCATATTTACCATGATATTATATTATTTACATACTGTCCTTCTCTTCAGTCAAATTTGCATTTCAGTACTATTTACATTTCAGGTTCTCTCCGTTATCTCAGTCTGTTCTGTTTTGTCCAAAGATGCTCCCCGAAGAGGAGAGTTTTTATCTCTACTACTACTTGGTCAAGAATCTAATTTCTAGCTTTCTAGATCTATTCAGCCACCACCTGCTTTCTGGAATCCGTGTGGAGGGAACCGGACTCAGAAGCTACACTTTATTGAGCAGCGGTGGATTTTTCGCCTCAATACAGTGACCCCCCATGGTCTTAACCTGGAGTTGGATTGGCATAGCCTTTTGTAATTCTTTTTTAGGCTGTCCTGCTCTGACATATACTTTTTGTCCTTTGGGGGGGGGGGTGAACTTTCTTCTTTCATTCTTTGATTGGTTTAACGTACTGGATGACGTCAGACGCCATGTTTAAAGAGCGCTTCTTTGAAAGTTTTTTTTCATTCATTGTAAGGTGACGGCTATTTGATTGGTGATGACAGTTTGACCTGAAGCAAGGCGGATTGAAGTGTGAGCCCGAAACGCAGGACTGTGTCGTGTGTCTTCCACCTTGATGATTTTGCCGTGGCAGTTAAGTATATTTCTCACTGCTGGTTTATTTAAAAGGGACTATTATTTACCAAGGTCTGGGAGTCTGGTTTTGTGACCCTGGTACAGGGTATCATATGGTCCGACAAAAAAATGAGATTCTTGGGATGAAAGAACTGTTGCTTCCCTCACTCTTTTGTGTGGTCAGAAAGAATAGGGCAGACTAGAGCAACCTCTATCCAAAAGGTTCTGTCCGATCTTCTAATCTACTGTGTATCAGCCTCTTTTGCAGTCAGAACCACACAGGGTTCATTTATAGAACTATTAAGATGAAATTATATTAAGAAGAGGGAGGCCAAAGTTCCTGTTTGCTTAGGACTCATCTAAGAGTTAATCTTGCTCTAGTTGTAGCGTCCTGGTATAATTTTGGACAATATAATACTTACCATTGCTTTGGGAGCCACAGACTTGATAAAGAAGAATTTGCAAGCACACCTTGATAAATTACCCATACTCGTTACATCTTACGAACTCCAGAAGGAGGCTCTCTTTGACGTGATGCTAGTACTACGCCAAGCATTAGCAGTAAATTTGAGAGACTGAGATCATACTCCACATACCCTGGCTTAGAAGTGAGGTTCATGACTGTCATGGTATGTGCAAAACTACCAACAGACACAAACGCCTTGCCAAGGAAAATCAAATACACCCTAAAGAAAACCTTAGCACTTAATTAATTTTAACAATATTCTATTTTAAGAGAAAAAGCCCACCAGATCACACAAATTGCTCAAAATATTACAAGGAGGAGAAAATACCTCAGTAGCGTGTGCTTTCCCACTACATAGTGGTCATAAAAGGCCTCAAGGGTGAGCTGTCAATAATCACCATCATAAAATATGCCATACTGGGTCAGACCAAGGTCCATCAATCCAAGTATCCTGTTTCCAACAGTGGCCAATCTAGGTCATAAGTACCTAGCAGTCTCCCCAAAAGACACAGGCTCCTCAATGCTTGTATTAGGTCAAGCAGTGATATCCCGAGTCCCTTTTAATAATGGTTTATGGACCTTTCCTCCAGGAAAAATCCTCTCCTCCTCTCGATCTTATATTTATTCAACTTTTGTTTTTAATTAGTTTAGAATTTCATAATCTAACAGTTCAAACACCATACCACTTAGCAGCATTAGGACGGCCTTTCCATATCTCTCAATTGCTGTAGCAACGGCTACCGACACTGTCAGCTATGCTCTCAAGGACCTAAAATGAAATGAAACCATAAGCCAGAAATATTTCAATCATAAAAAGCACCATGCTCTCAAATACTTAGCTTTACTGTGTCTTCTGGAGATCTTCATACACCAAGTCCTATGAAGAGCTTTGTTTCGCAAACCATGCTTCATCGGGGGCTGTTAAGAAAAATAGCTTTTCTATTCTGGTGCTACCTCATACCACTCCCTATTGTTTACATTTTCTCCAAAATCAATAAAAGCACATGGGAGGAGCAATTGCCATCATGGATTGGAAGGACTATGATAATGAAATTAGTCGCCAATTAGCTAATGCCTCTTGCTATAAATTGTTAGTAGAAGATCCTACAGCTCGGTTGCAGCTGAGTGTGAAACAATTGACAGCTACTGCTCAGTTTAAGGGGTAGTTAACAGAGAAAGAAAAAATCTTTCTGAATCCCCCTTATCCTTGCACTCCAGTGACATACTCGTATATTCTTCCAAAACCTCACAAGATTTTAATTAATCCACCAGGGAGACCCATTTTGTCCAGTAATGGGTCTCTTTTAGAATGTGTGGGCCAATATCTAGATGAATTTTTGAAATATGAGGTACCAAAAATAAAGTTATATATCAAAGATACCACACACTTTTTAAAAATTCTTGATGAATTTTCATAGATAAGAAATAGTGTGCTGGTTGGTCACATTAGGTATGTGTGCCTTATATACTTCAATCCCCCAAGAAGGAGCTTTGCAGGTAATATATGACA
The DNA here is from genome assembly GCA_033557465.1 of Ichthyophis bannanicus. NCBI lineage: Eukaryota > Metazoa > Chordata > Amphibia > Gymnophiona > Ichthyophiidae > Ichthyophis > Ichthyophis bannanicus. The sequence continues at coordinate 1,791,967,532 of CM066032.1, read as the reverse complement.
TCTGGCATCATCGCCTTAGACCGCATCATGTCTCTACTAGATTTTTGATGGAAATGGCTAAAATTGCTTTATGTGAGAATTATTATTTATATTGAAATCAATATTAAATGCAAATTTCAGGGACGGCGATGGGGGCGACATTTGACCCTTCCATGGAAAATTTAAATATGGAGAAGTGTGAAGAGGAATGGATGTATAGATCAACTTTTAAACACAATATTATACATTGGTATTGTCATATTGATGGGGCTTTTTTCTTATGGGGGAGATCAAAAGAAAATCTGAATGAGTTTCTACAATATTTAAATATCTGTAATGAGGCCATTCAGTTTGAAATGCAGAGTGAGTAGGCGGAAATACATTTTTTGGATAAACAAATGAAGAAAACTGCAAAACGTTTTGTGACCAAGGTGTTTTCCAAATCAAAAGATCAGAACTTTTGGCATATAGTAGTTTTCATCTGGCCCCCTTACAAAATAGTTTGCCTGACTCACAATTTTTGAGGTATCGGAGAATATGTTCTTCATCTGCCAACTATCGCTGCCAGACTCAAATCTTACATGAGAAATTTTGGATACAGAGATATCCAGGCTCAGTACTATCTAAGGCTCGGAATTGTTCCTCCAATAACCATCAGTAGTGGTTGCTGGACCCTACGAGAAATGAGCTAGCAGAACCGGGCTTGAAAAAAAGTGTTTATACATTTTGTTTTGCCTTATTCTTTTCATTTATCACAAATAGTGGCATTGGTGAAAAAATGATGGTCTATATTATCTGCTCACCCTTGCTTTGTTGGCATTCACGTTAGAGTTGACTATTGTAGGGGTAAAAATTTCAGAGACTATTTGTGTCCGGCAGTGAAGAGGCTGACTGTGAACTTAAATCCTGGCCATGCTTGATGTGGCCAGTGTCAATGCTGTCCTTTGATGGAGGAAGGCAATTTTATGATGATTGAATCAACATATAATTGCCTTCCTCCACAAGATAGACCTCCTTAAGATCGGCCATAAATTGCACTTCAAGATACATTTTATATGTATTACATTGTCCTTGTAATAAGGTGTATATAGGAAAAACTATACGCCCTTTAAAGACACGGTTAACAGAGCATAAACATTGTTTCTAAAGGGGAAGCAGGTGGCAGCTATGATTGTGCATTGCCAGCCATATAAGCATTATTTTTTTGACCTACGATATATAGTAATTGATCATGTACCTTTCAATATTTGGGGAGGAGATTGGGGGCATCTTCTATTGGAGCGAGAGCAATGATGGATCTTTGAGTTGCGCACACTTGAACCCTTGTTGTTGTTAAGTGCCGTCGAGTTGGAGTCGACTCATGGCGACCCTCTGGATAGCTATCCTAAATTCTGTTCGGTCTTCAGTCAGGCGGCTCATTGCTGACAGACTGGTACCCGTAGCTGCTGCTATTGTATCGATCCATCTCATTGCTGGCCTTCCTCTTTTGCGTTGACCTTCTATCTTGCCAAGCATGATGTCTTTCTCTAACGATCTCTCTCTTCGCATGATGTGTCCAAAGTATGAAAGTCAAAGTCTTGTCATCTGAGCTTCTAAAGAAAGCTTAGGTTTGATCTCCTCTAGTACCAACTGGTTTGTTCTTCGGGCAGTCCATGGTATACACAGTATTCGCCGCCAGCACCATAATTCAAAGGCATCAATTTTCTTCCTGTCTGTCTTTTTCACTGTCGAGCTTTCACATCCATATGATGTTATTGAAAATACCATGGCTTGAACAAGTTGAATCTTTGTATGGAGAGAGACATCTCTGCTCTTGAGAATCTTATCTAGGTCTTTCATAGCCATTCTGCCAAGTGCAATGCGTCGTTTGATTTCTTGACTGCTTGTTGCTTCTTTATTGATAGTTGAACCAAGTAGGTTAAAGTTGTTCACAATTTCAATTTCTTCTCCTTCAACGATGAACCTGTTGATTATGCCGGTTGTCATGATCTTTGTCTTCTTTACATTAAGGTGCAGGCCCATTTTGAGACTATGTTCTTTGATTGTGAGAAGCAAATGTTTCAGATCATCTTCACTTTCAGCCAGTAATGTAGTATCATCAGCATAGCGAAGATTGTTGATGAGTCTTCCACCAATCTTCACACCTCTGTTGTCTTCATACAATCCTGCTTCTCTGATGTTTTGTTCTGCATATAAATTAAACAGGTAGGGGGAAAGTATACAGCCTTGTCTTACACCTTTGCTTATTTTAAACCATTCTGTTTCTCCTTGTTCCGTTCAAACTATTGCTTCTTGATCAATGTACAGATTGCGCAAGAGAACGATCAGGTGTTCTGGTATACCCATGCTTCTTAATGTGGCCCAGAGTTTCTCATGGTTTACACAGTCAAAAGCCTTGCTATAGTCGATAAAGCACAAATAGATATCCTTTTGGTATTCTTTAGTCTTTTCAAGGATCCATCTCACATCCGCAATGATGTCTCTCGTTCCTCGCCCTTTCCTGAACCCTGCTTGCACTTCAGGTAGTTCTTGTTCCAGGTATGGTTGTAGTCTCTTTTGAATAATCTTCAGTAGAATCTTGCTGGCATGTGGAATTAGAGCGATTGTTCGATAATTTCCACAGTCAGTTGGATCACCTTTCTTTAGTATTGGTATAAACACAGATCTTTTCCAGTCAGTTGGCCATGATGTTGTCTTCCATATTTCTTGGCAGAGCCTTGTAAGTATGGTAACAGCTGCATCAGATTGCTGCAATACTTCTATAGGAATGCTATCAATGCCTGGTGCTTTGTTCTTTGATAAGGCTTTCAATGCTGCTTCAACTTCTTCTTTCATCACCAATGGTTCCCGATCATAAGGTACAGGTTGAAACGGCTGTTGGTCCACTTGAACTTTATCATATAAAAAACTCTGTATATTCCTTCCACCTTTTCTTGATCTTCTCAGCATCATTCAACATAGATCATTGAGCATCTTGTAACATTCCAATTCGAGGCTGAAACTTTTTCTTTAACTCTCGTAGCTTCAGGAAAGCCGGTCTTGTTCTTCCTCTAATAGTTCCTGCTTCTATTTCCTTGCAAATGTCATTGTGGTACTTTTCCTTGTCCTGTCTTGCTGAACGTTGGAAATCTCTGTTGAGTTCTGCAATTGTCTTTCTTTCTCCTCTGGCTTTAGCTTCTCTGCATTTCTGGGCAATTTTCAGAGTTTCTTCTGTCATCCATTTTGGCCGTTTTTGCTTTTTCACCTTTTGTAGAGACTTCTCACTTTCTTCCAACACAACCTTCTTAATGTCATTCCATAACTCTTCTGAAGCTCTGTCATTTGTATCTAAAGCAGCAAATCGATTTTGCAGGCAGTCTTTAAATTCCAGTGGTATATTCTCAAGGTTATATTTTGCTGCATTCATGAGTGGTTTGCTCTTTTTCAACTTTAGCTTGAGTTTGCATACTAGTAGTTGATGATCTGTACCACAGTCAGCTCCAAGTTTTGTCTTTGTTGATGTTATAGAGCTTTTCCATCGTTGACTTCCACAGATGTAGTCAATTTGATTTTTATACAATCCATTGGGTGAAGTCCATGTGTACAGTCGCCGCTTGTGTTGCTGGAAGAAGGTGTTTGAGATGAATAGATCATTGGTCTTGCAGAATTCTATCAGTCTTTCTCCAGCTTCATTTCTGTTGCCAAGCCCATATTTTCCAACTACTTTGCCTTCTTCTTTGTTGCCAACTTTTGCATTCCAGTCACCCATGACTATCAGGATATCCTGTTTGCATGTTCTGTCAATTTCAGCTTGTACTTGTTCATAGAACTCTTCAATTTCATTCTCTTTTGCAGCTGTTGTTGGGGCATATACTTGAATTATAGTTGTGTTGATAGGCAATCCACGTAGACGAATAGAGATTAGGCGTTCGCTGACTGCATTGTATTTCATTACAGTTCTTGCAAGTTTCTTCTTTATTATAAATGCAACACCATTTCTTCTTTGTCTTTCATTTCCAGCATAGTAGACCATGTGATCATCTGATGCAAAGTGCCCCATGCCAGTCCATTTCAGTTCGCTGACACCCAACAGATCAAGTTGTACACGTTCCATTTCATTCTTGACCACCTCCAACTTCCCTTGGTTCATGCTTCGTACGTTCCATGTTCCAATGTGTAAGACATTTTTACAACTTCTGACTCTCATTTCATGCGCAGCTACATCAGCAGTCAGACTTCCCGAGGGCTTTGATCCAACCACATCATAAATGCTGGCTTTACTCTGAAAAGTCTTCAGCTCTTCCCCAGTAGCTAGTTGAGTGCCTTCCGACCTTGGGGTCTCATTTTCCAGCACCATAGCACAATTTGTTTTGTTGTAACTATCCATTGGGTTTTCATGGCAAGATACAGAAGTAGATTGCCGGGCCTTTCTTCCGTGCAGTTTAAATTTGGTGTTGTTGCCATTGTCACAAAAATGTGATCCTCCGCCGTCAACACTATCCCATTCTGCTGCTGCCCAGATGGGTGGTTTGTCTTGGTCTGGCACCTCAGCTGAGACCTGTCCATCTTGGGAGACCCTGCCAGTAGTTAAACTACCGATAGTTTAGCTCTCAGCATCACTGATGCACACAAGCCCTCACAGCATGACAAGCTGCAAACCAAGTGAGGGTTAAATAATTCTATTGAGTGGGGAATATTTTTCTGACAAGTGAATTGGTCATTAAGTGTATCCTTAAAGATTTAAGAGGTAAGCTCTTCCCATGCACTTTAATTGGTTCTGGAGAGAATTTAAACAAATAGGGAGTGGTAAGAGGTAAAGCCAGAATAGAAAAGCTATTTTTAATAACAGCCCCCGATGAAGCATGGTTTGCGAAACAAAGTTCTTTGTAGGGCTTGGTGTATGAAGATCTCCAGAAGACATAGTAAAGCTAAATATCTGAGAGTGTGGTGCTTTTTATGGTGAATTATTTCTGGCTTATGGTTTCATTTTATTTTAGGTCCCTGAGAGCATAGCCAAAAGTGTCGGTAGCTGTTGCTACAGCAATTGAGAGATATGGAAAGGCTGTCCTACTGCTAAGTGATGTGGTGTTCGAACTGTTTGAATATGAAATTACAAACTAATTAAAAACAAAAGTTGAAGAAATATAAGATTGAGAGAAGGAGAGGAGTTTTTCTGACCCATGATGGTGATTGTTGACAGCTGCCCTTGAGGTAGTTTATGGCCGCTATGTAGAGGGAAATCACACGCTACTGAGGTCTTTTCTCCTCCTTGTAATATTTTGAGCACTGTGATCTGGTGTTTTTTTTTTCTGAAGTTAGAATATTGTTAAAATTAATTAAGTGCTGAGGTTTTCTTTAGGGTGTATGTTCAAAACGAACCTATTTGGAGAAACTGCCCCGAGAAAGTTGTAGGTATGAGATCAGCAAAGTGCTGGTACTTCGTGATGTGGTATAACAAAGATCATGCCACTGTTCCTGGGCCCTCTGTTGTGGTAAGTCTCTTGCTTCTGGACCTCTTTTCCCTCTGTCCAAATCTTTTTTTAAGCTCAATTACACTAACAGCTTTTACTACATCTTCTGGCAATGAATTACAGAGCTTAATTATGCATGGAGTGAAAAAAATATTTTCTCCGATTCATTTTAAAAGTACAAATTTGTAGCTTCATGGCCTTTATACTTTTTGAAGGGGTAAACAACCAATTCGTGTTTACTCATTCTGCTCATTATTTGAAATGCCTCTATCATATCTGCCCTTAGCCGCCTCTTCTCCATGCTGAAGAGCCCTCACCTTTTAAGCCTTTTCTCACAGGAGTATCCTTCAATCCCCTTTATCATTAAGCTTGTCAACCAAACCACACCATGAGTCAGAGAACTCGGTCCCTCTCTAATGTGTCTCTCTGAAACTCTTCTTCTAACTTCCTGAGATTATGGAAATATTAATCTGTAGTTTATTTATTGCACCCTGACACGCTGGAGACAGGCCATAATAGATAGAACTGCCTGCTGAAAAATGCTACTTCAGTGTTCTATAATAAAGCACGCCAATTAAGTGTATTCATTAGGACAAACTGCTTGTCTCTTTCTACAGTAGAGCTTTTAAAAGGCACAATACACTGCATAGCTGACTTTTCTGCGTATTATTAATTGAACACAGCATATTACAAACTTTTAATTCAGTAACTGTAAATACATAATGAATAATGTTCCCTCGGAGACTGCCAGATTTGCTTCAGTTCCTCTTAGTATTATGCTCAGTATGATATATATTGCAGAATACTTGCAGGATATTACTCTACCCATGGGTATTAAAGTGAAGCTATAGGAGCAAGCAATGCACCATGTACTGAACATAAACCTTACCATTTCAATTAAACATTTATTAAAGAACATGCTTATACAATATCTCAAACTTTGGGACATACTCAAAGTTGGTTTAAAAAAAGGGCATAGGAACTTAAGGTAAAACCTTGAAAGTGTTCGGTGAATCTATGTATCACTGCAAATATGGCAAGGGAATTATGAAAGTAGTGTTATAAGGAACTTCTGTACATAAAACAGCATTTTCGTTAGGGGTGAGGGCATTCTTTAACAGCTATTCAATTTTTTTGAGCACATAAAAGTTGTTTCTACATGCAAATCACTTCTGATCACTTATGCCTATGAATTAACACGTGTGCAACTAATTTGTGTGCTTAGAAACATTTTAGCAGGCATTCAATGCATGTACATAAAAAAAATGCGCATGAAAAACATGAAACATACCCAAATACTGTGTGTGTCAGGCGGTAATCACCCCATACTGGACTATGGAAACTCGTTGTCTCAAGGACTTCCCACAGAAAAGTGGTCTTTCTCTATGAATGATTGAATATCAAACATCAAAATAATACCTCATTCAATTATTCACCAAAAGCTATCGAATTCAGTGATACTTGAAAAACACAACGTTAGCCTCAGAAACAACCGTAGGCACTAATAAACTCTGGGCTGATTCTTGTTCTATTCCCAGACATGTGCCGGTTTAACATCAATGGCTATGCGTTGTGCAATAAATTTTTCAAAATGTAACATGAGCAATATAAATATCAATAAAAATTACTTAGCTCATGTGAAGGCGTGATGTTGTGCAAAGTGCTCCATGATTTTTTGAAATTTCTCTTGAAGGTTTTTTAGTGGAATACAGTTCCTTCCACTTGTAAAGACTTGTCCCAACGCCAAATTTTATGAGGCGCCCATGTGTTTCGCCGTGCAGGGTTTATCAAGGGACTACAATCATGAAGTCATGTGTCCTAAAACAATATTGAAATATAAAAATGACTGAACTGTGCTGTCATATATTTAACACATATACCGCAACTGTTATTTTACCAAAAAAATGAAACAGAGATGTGACTGAAAATTAGCAAGACAAGATCGTAGTAAGAACCTGGCAATGCAGCAGCTGAACAGAGTTGTGAGACATACTCCTTCAAATGCATCGGAGGATCCAAAAAACGCCGCGCATTCGAACTAAAGTCAATGTCAGCTGGAATTAAATGCCTCCTGAGACTGAACCCCATTGGTCTAAACCTCATGCACATGCTGCCCAATCAATGCCCTGATTTAAGCCTCCAGGCTGCACCGTGGCAAGCAGATAGATCCACCTCTGTTCTCTGTAAAGTAACCATTGATCCCGAGTTTTTCCCAAAACTGGTCCCGATACTGTTTCAATGCACCAGCAACGAAGCTGGGAAAATGAGTGGTTGTAAGATATGCAATGTTGGACCATGGGAGCTTCCCTGCGAGCACATCGGAGCCGGCTGGCATGTTCCTGCATCTGAACACGGAACTGGCGAATCGTTTTGCCAATGTATAACAGAGCACAAGGACATCGTATGGCATAAACTATGTGCGTAGAGTCACAAGTTGTGGCATTTCTTAATTTATAGGTGGTACCACCATGGACAAAACTCTTTCCTTCAAACGTTATTTCACAGATGGCACAACCTCCGCAAGGACTTCCCAAGCAAACCACCCATCCACTTCAAATGGTGCAAAACACTGCAGCACGCATCATCACGGGCACAGCAAGACACAAACACATCACATCTGTACTACAGCAACTCCATAACAGCAAGAGCAAGATTCAAGACAACACTAAATATTTTCAAAATCATACATCAACGCTCAGCAAATATTCTACAAAACACACTGATCAGAGAAACCAACAGCAGACCCAGAAGAGCCAACGGCGTCAACAAACTCTGAACACCCACCGGATACCAAAAGATAAAGCAAACCACCTCCAACAGAGCCTTATCTTTCGCGGCACCAGCCCTTTGGAACCCTCGCCCAGATGAACTAAGAGCACTAAGTGACATTAAGGACTTCTGCAAGGCGCTCAAAACACTTCTGTTCACAGAACACTTCTCACACCTAACCTAGGACACTAAACCCCACTGGCACGCATAGAAGAGAATGAGTACTAAATGTCTAAAAGTTTGTTGTCCCGCCCCTCTCTTTCAATGTAGACCCTTTGTGTTGTCGACCACTTTAATGGAAGGATAACGTGGTATATAAAACTGGTTAAATGAATAAATACAATGAAAATTGGGAAAAATTTGTAAAATACAAAAACAAGGTACATGGGGGGGGGGGGGTAATTCAGCAGTGGTGGCAGGTGCTTGTAAAGTTCCTAGCCATCACCGCCGAAGTCTAACCCCGAATACTCAATGTCAGGGCTATGTTCGGCCACCGTCATTGAATATCTGGCTCACTGAAGAACCACAAGCTAACCAGGCAGAGGCTCCATATCACCGCTGCTCAGTTAGCTTCCACGGGTAAAGTTAGACAAGCCTTTTCCGCACCTCACTTTACCCGCTTGTTGCTCACCAGGCAGCGACTCCACCCTAGAATGCCCACAATATGCCTCAACACTAACCCCTAAGCATCGGGGCGTGTACGCACAGATATCCAGTGGCACTAAACGCGTTAGTGTCACTAAGGGGCTTGTTTACAAAGCCGCGGTAGCGGTTCGCGGTTGTTATCGGAGCTGTGGCCCCATTGATTTCAATGGGGCCGTGGCTCCGATAACGACCGCAAACCGCTACCGCGGCTTTGTAAACAAGCCCCTAAATATCTCGTTCAGCAGCATTTACATGGGTTTCAGGTCTTAAACCATGTAAATGCCTTTGAATATCCCCCCCCCCCGCCCATTTTTGGGAGCAATGCAAATGCCAGTTTTCAGGAGTGAAGAATACGCAGAGTTTGAAAAAAGCTCTGGTTGGAGAAGGGACCACGAAGTTATGAAGCTCCCTGATGCAGAAAGTTTCTCTTTTCGAAACACATAACATGTCGGAGGAACTCTTGAATAAGTTAAGTAAACAATGGAAAGTACTGAATATAATATAAGCTGTGACTTGAAATATGAACTAAAAATCTGGACCAATGATGAAATCTGGTGAGAGCTTGAAGCTATATGAGACTGCTCTCTTGTGATTTTGAAGGTCCTTAAAACATTTTTCTTTGGAGCATATGTTAAGTGTGTTCATGTTTACAAAAAGAGGCATCTACATCAATAAAGAATCAATTCTTTGAAAATCTGGACTACATGCTGGTATTTGGAGCCCTCTGTCTCGTTGAACTAATTATATCGGCATAATTGTAAAGTATCTGAGGGAATTTGGGCTGCATTCCAGTATTTGGAGACCTTTGTCTGCTTTGAACTTACCGTCTTAGCAAAACTGTAAAGTATCTGAAATAATTAAAGTAAAAAGTACTTCACTAGGGATTAGTGCTAGTGTTTCTTGCTCTACACTATCAGTTGTCAGTTGTGGGGTCTGACAATTTTTTTTTAAATAATTAATTCTTTATTGATATAGAGATACATATACCAAAATAAGATAGATGTGATGTGCTTAAGGTTTTTCTGTGTGATGATTGTTTTGATAGCACCCTGAAGTTTTGGTATTGGTTTGTTACGGCTTTATAAAAGAAGCATCTCATTTGCAACCTAGGTGCCTTGTTAGACTAGGCATCTCTTATAAATTACTCTACACTCGGCCAATTGGTTCAACACTTTTGGTATTTGAGTCTAAGAAAAGAGACATAGATGAGATTTACCCAAATACATTTCATCCACTGCAAGAGGGATCTTGGATTTAGCTCACCCTTGGGTGCAGCAGATATTTTCCTATCCCTTGCAGGATTTACAATCCAAGGAGACCTTTTACTAAGTGTGGTAGGATTTTGCACTTACTGTGCATTTAGTGCTAAAACTAACGCGCCATAAGATCAAACCTCAGTGATAACGTTCAAGGGTTTTGCCAGCATTTTCCTAGCAGTTAGCACATGGAGACGTCACCTAACACATGACAGCAGCATGCACAAGTAACGTGGGTGTATTTAACACCATGCTGTGAGATATCATTAAGTGCACCCACATTAATTGCAACACTGGTTATGGAGGGTGTCTCAATGGTCTTCTTGGTTCTCCATATTAAACTTCTGCCTTCATCCCCCTGGGTAATATAATTCAAAACTATGGGATTAAGTTGTATATATTAGAGGGAGGAGTGGCCTAGTGGTTGGGACAAGTTACCTCAGGCTGGATAACAACCTTGGCTAGAAGGATTGGGGTTTCTAGTCCCAAAGGTGCTCCTTGGGGCCTTGGGCAAGCTACTTATAACCCTCCATTGTCTCAGGTACAAAAACATTGATTGTTGGCCCTTTGGGGACAAGAGGAAATAAGTGCAGTGCACTGCTTGACTTGTAGAAAAGTGGTATATAAGCCCAGTTGAATAAATAAATTATATATATGCAGATGATATTGAACTAACATGGGCCGTCATATGGGTAGGTGATAGATCGGCTTCTCTTCAAAACCTTAATGAGCGGCTGAATGAGAATAGGATTTTGTTGGATGCTATTAAGATAAAATTTCCTGAAGTTTCCTTGCAAAGCCAGACTGTTTGAAAAAAAAAAAAGCAGACACATGGAAGTTCAGGCATGATTTCAGAAATGTGGACATACACGTCTATCAAACGTCTATATAGATATCCACTGGATAGAATTTACGAACCAAGAAATCTAATAGCATAATGGTTTGGCATATCACACACCTCCAGGGGTGCATCATGCCCCACACCCACCCACTCCTGCTGCCCCCTCCCCTTCGCCACATCTTCCCGCTCCCCGGCATCCCCCTCCCACTCCCCCTCCCCGGCATCCCACTCCTCCTCCCCCTCCCCTTCCATGGCCTCCCCCTTCCCGGCCTCCCCCTCTCCATCGGCATCCTCTCCCTCCTCTTCCTCTGATGCATCCTCCTCCTCCTGCTCCATTGGCTCCATCTCCGCCTCTAGGGGGCTGCCCAGCTGTGACTGGCCCTGCGGACCCCCAGCACCATCCTGTCTGGCCTGCGAGGGCCCCTTGCTGGCATCTGCATCCACTGTGGGGGAAAACCAGACATTACCACCTCGGTCATTTGTTCACCACATCATGGAAACAGAGTAGGTGACCCCACAGGCTGATGGGGCATTGGGGCATGCTGTTGTGCACCACATAGGCTGCATCACTCACTGTCACGTGTGGCCAGCACCTCCCGCTGCAGCCGCTGAAGATAGTTCGGGCACCGCTGCCTCATCTCCTGCCCTTTCTTCCTAAGGTCCTCCACCTGGGGACATAGCAATGGTTAGGGGCTGTTAGGTGACAGACATCCCTGGTCATCATCTGATGTACATCACACATGGCTGTGTGCAGCAGGAGGCTGATCCTGCTGTACAATGTCGGCCCAATGTTAGCTGTTGCCAATGCCGCCTGCATGTGTGCGAGTGAGGCTGGTCATGTGTGGATTGCCCCCTATGTTTCCTGTGTGCTGCCATCCGGACACCTCATACCTACCTGATGGCCTTCCTTTGTGTGACATTGTCCCCCTATGGCATATGTGGTATTGTCATGCTGCCAATCATGTGCATCGTACCGGCAGTGCTGTCTGGTACCTTTATCCATGTGTTGGGATGCCAAGGAGGTCTTGGGGCATGCGCCACAACCTACACATATGCACTGTATTTGCATGTCTGCTAAACCTTTCGACATGACAACAACATGTAGCTATCATATGCTGTGATTGCATATGCTCATGCCACAGTACACAATGGGGACGGTGCTGCACATCTGGGTATCCATTATGGCATGCACACAGCAGCAGACACACCTACAAGAGTCCAGGGGATGTATCACAGACCTCTCTGTATAGTTCAGGGGCCACCTGGGCATGGGGCAGACCAGTGCACATCAGCATGCGCACCTACCATAGCACCAGGGGTACACACAGACCTCTGTCAGTGGCCTGAGGCCACCTGGGGCTAGGGCAGACCAGCAGACATCAGCAGGCGCACCTACCATAGCACCAGGATTGACCACAGACCCCTGTCCATAGGCCTGAGGCCCCCTGGGGGTGGGGGCGACCAGCACACATATGCAGGTGCACCTACATTAGCACCAGGATTAACCACAAACACCTGTCGGTGGGCCTGAGGCCTCCTGAGAGTAGGGAAGACCTGCACACATAAACAGGCGCACCTACATTAGCACCAGGATTAACCACAAACACCTGTCGGTGGGCCTGAGGCCTCTTGGGAATAGGGCAGAACTGCACACATAAACAGGCACACCTATATTAGCACCAGGATTAACCACAAAACCCTGTTGGTGGGCCTGAGACCACCTGGGGGTAGGGCAGAACTGCACACATCAGCAGGAGCACCTACTATAGCATCAAGATTGACCATAGACCCCTGTCCATAGGCCTGAGGTCCCCTGGGAGTGGGGGCGACCAGCACACATAAGCAGGCGCACTTACATTAACACCAGGATTAATCACAAACACCTGTCGGTGGACCTGTGGCCTCCTGGGAGTAAGGCAGACCGGCACACATAAACAGGTACACCTACATTAGCACCAGGATTAACCACAAACACCTGTCAGTGGGCCTGAGGCCTCCTGGGAGTAGGGCAGAACTGCACACATAAACAGACACACGTATATTAGCACCAGGATTAACCACAAATCCCTGTCGGTGGGCCTGAGGTCACCTGGAGGTAGGGCAGACCTGCACACATCAGCAGGCGCACCTACATTAGCACCAAGATTAACCACAAAACCCTGTCGGTGGGCCTGAGGCCACCTGGGGATAGGGCAGACCTGCACACATAAACAGGCACACCTGCATTAGCACCAGGATTAACCACAAACACCTGTCGGTGGGCCTGAGGCCACCTGGGGATAGGGCAGACCTGCACACATAAACAGGCACACCTGCATTAGCACCAGGATTAACCACAAACAGCTGTTGGTGGGCCTGAGGCCTCCTTGGAGTAGGGCAGACCTGCACACATAAACAGGCACACCTATATTAGCACCAGGATTAACCACAAAACCCTGTCGGTGGGCCTGAGGTCACCTGGAGGTAGGGCAGACCTGCACACATCAGCAGGCGCACCTACATTAGCACCAGGATTAACCACAAAACCCTGTTGGTGGGCCTGAGGCCACCTGGGGATAGGGCAGACCTGCACACATAAACAGGCACACCTACATTAGCACCAGGATTAACCACAAACACCTGTCGTTGGGCCAGAGGCCTCCTGGGAGTAGGGCAGACCTGCACACATAAACAGGCGCACCTACATTAGCACTAGGATTAACCACAAAATCCTGTCGGTTTGCCTGAGGCCTCCTGGGGGTAGGGCAGACCTGCACACATCAGCCAGCGCATCTACCATAGCACCAGGATTGACCACAGACCCCTGTCCATAGGCCTGAGGCCCCCTTGGAGTGTGGGCGACCAGCACACATAAGCAGGAGCACCTACATTAGCACCAGGATTAACCAAAAACACCTGCTGGTGGGCCTTAGGCCTCCTGGGAGTAGGGCAGACCTGCACACATAAACAGGCACACCTACATTGCTCCCAGGTTGACCCACAGACCTGTCCTTTTCCCATGATGTGCTTGTATGATATGTGTGTTGATTGCTAGCTACTGTGTTGCACTCCTTGGTTGGTGTGACCTGCCCCCATGCACTTACCTGACGTGGGTATTCTACAGACGCATTGAAGCGCCTGGTCAGGCATCCCCAGGCCCTCCTCACCCTTTGCATATTCTGCCTCCTTGAGGAGGCAGGGAAGAGGCGCCTCTGCCGACAGCAGATCAGCCACCCAAGCACCTCTAGGTCAGTCATTGAGAACGGTGGTTTTCGTGACCGCGCCGCCATTTTGTCTGCAGTGTTGTGAGCGGGGCCTCATGATGCAGTAGGGTCGTGTATGCGCAGTAATGCGCGTTACTACGTGCATTTCATCACGACATACCCATAGCATGTGCAATAATGCACGTTAGCACCAGCAACGTGTGTTTTCCAGCTGCTAGCACATTGCAATGCCGCAGATGTGTAGCGCACACAGTAACGCGTGTGAGGTTCCTTTCGGATGTGACGGACATTCTTATGTGTCTTATAAGATATCTTTAGGCACCTTAGGTTAGGTGAGCTGGTTATGGCGTGCAACAATGCACATCCCAAACGAACTTCACATGCTTTCTTGTGCACACTGTGCGTCTACAGCACTGCAACGCATGTAGCACCACAGTACTGCATCTTGACGTAACGCAGCTGCGCAGTGCTCATAATAATGCATGTGATGTCTGGGACGTGCATTGTTACGCCCCATAATCTGACCACATATTCTAAGGCGCTTAGACGTATCTCATAAGGCACGTAGGAAGCTCTGTAATGTCATCCACGTTATTGTGTGCGCTGCGCATCAGACGCCCTGCAATGTGTGTAAGATGCAACACGCGTACGCCGCACTACTGCGTGATAATCTAGCAGTCATGATGGCCACTTGGTGGAACATATTTGCATTGTGCTTGTTGTGGGTCTTTGGGATAGTGGTTGCAGACGTGCGTGGAGCCAACATAGGTTGTGGGTTTGGGTCTCACAGGTTTATTTTCGTTTGTTCTGCTCTCCTTACCATACAATGGCTCCGGCTTCATACCTTCTCCACACACCCTTCCTTCTCTTCACGGTACACTGCAGTGTCCCCTCCATGCAGCCTATCCATCACATGCTAGCTGTTACATATGCTCCCTTTCTTTGGGCTGTCTGGTTGGGCAGGTGGCTCAGTGGTTTGGTACTGGTGTCGGTGAGCTGTCTTTGGGCTCTTTAGTGTACCAGTTTAATTCCCTCTTACTCCTTTGTGGATCCCTTGCCCATTTTGCCCTTATACACACACCATCCACACAGCTGGCCCTTCTGACCAACCCCTGAGGCCCTTTCTGTTACCATTGTTTACTTCACTGCACACAATTTCATGGAGTGTGTGCATGTGTTTATCTGTGGCTCATGTCCCCATTACAGACTGCGATATCAGCTGCCTGTGGTCTATGGCCTTACACCTATGGCCAGGGCCGGATTTACCTATACGCCATGTACACCATGGCGTAGGGCCCACAGCTGGCAAGGGCCCACAAAAAGCTGCCGCGGCAGCATGGACGTTCACGCGGCAGCATGGACGGTCCCGCGGGGCCCCCTCTGCCCTGCCAAATCCCCGGCTGAGCCCCTCTGTGCCGGCTTTGAGAGGCGCGAAGGGAGAGTGTCTCCCTCGCGTCTCTGTTAAGCCCGCAGCGGGCTTAACAGAGACGCGAGGGAGACACTCTCCCTTCGCGCCTCTCAAAGCCGTCGCGGAGGGAGGGATTCGGCAGGGCAGAGGGGGCCCCGCGGGACCGTCCATGCTGCCGCGGCCTTGGTAGCAGCCAGCGGTTTTGCTTTTTTAAAATTTCATTTTACTTGAGCCGATGGGGGGGGGGGGGTAGGACTGGAAAAGGGCTGTGGGGGTTAGGACTGGTAATGGGCTATGGGGGGGGGGTTAAGACTGATAATGAGCTGTGGGCTGATGGGGGCTGTCTGGTAATGGGCTATGGGGGGGGGCTAGGACTGGAAATGGGCTGGGGGGGTTAAGACTGGAGGTGGGCTGATGGGGTTAGGACTGGTAATGGGCTGTGGGCTGTTGGGGGGGTTAGAACTGGTAATGGGCTTTGGGGGGGTTAAGACTGATAATGGGCTGTGGGCTGTTGGGGGGGTTAGAACTGGTAATGGGCTATGAGGGGGGGTTAAGACTGATAATGGGCTGTGGGCTGATGGGGGCTGTCTGGTAATGGGCTATGGGGGGCTAGGACTGGAAATGGGCTGGGGGGTTAAGACTGGAGGTGGGCTGATGGGGTTAGGACTGGTAATGGGCTGTGGGCTGTTGGGGGGGGATAGAACTGGTAAAGGGCTATGGGGGGGTTAAGACTGATAATGGGCTGTGGGCTGTTGGGGGGGGTTAGAACTGGTAATGGGCTATGAGGGGGGGTTAAGACTGATAATGGACTGTGGGCTGATGGGGGCTGTCTGGTAATGGGCTATGCGGGGGCTAGGACTGGAAATGGGCTGGGGGGGTTAAGACTGGAGGTGGGCTGATGGGGTTAGGACTGATAATGGGCTGTGGGCTGATGGGGGCTGTCTGGTAATGGGCTATGGGGGGGCTAGGACTGGAAATGGGCTGGGGGGGTTAAGACTGGAGGTGGGCTAATGGGGTTAGGACTGGAAGTGGGCTGATGGGGGGTTAGGACTGGTAATGGGTTATAGGGGGGGCTTAAACTGAAAATGGGGTGATGGGGGGTTAGGACTGGAAGTGGGTTGATGGGGGGGCTAGGACTGGTATTGGGTTGGGGGGTTGCTAGGACTGGAAATGGGCTGATGGGTGGCTAGGACTGGAAATGGGCTGATGCAGGGACTAGAAGGGAATGGATGCTGGGTGAGGCTGGAACTAGAAGGGAGCTGATGTTGGGGGAGGATTAGAATGGGATGGGGCTGGAAGAGTAAAATGGAGAAGGGACAAATATTTTATGTGGGAGGGATAAAAAATCTACAATTGGCCGGGTATTGGGAGAGTAAGTGGGGATTGAGGATGGAGGGGTAAAATTTGAGTGGATGAAATAGGAATGAGGAAAGAGCAAAAGGAGAAAGATTAGTATGTTAAAGCAGATGTAGAGAGAGAATGGAAAAAAACTAGAAGAGAGAAGAAAGGACAAATGGACAGCAGACGATGGAGAGTTAGCAGAAGACACAAAGAAACCAGAAGAAAGTGGCTGGAGCAATTGCAGCTGAAAAAAAATGCACAAAAGGTAGAAAAATATCTCTTTATTTTGAATTTATTAATTGGAATATGTCAGCTCTGGTAAATGTGCATCATTAACGTCTGCGCTTTGTTTAGTACAAGAGCAAATTAATGTATAGTTTTATTTCTACAGTGTTGTACATTCCAAGTTTGGCTTTTGGGATTCCCAGTTTAATTATTGTCTTCCTGTTTCTAAATTGTGATTACTTGTTTGGTGATGGTCTATGTTCTGCATGTGTAACTGAGCTGAGGTGTTCTGTTTATATAATTCCTATTTGACATTGCCACTTGTTCTTTTTCCCCAGTAGGTCATGTATTGTTGTTCTCTGAAATGTATTGGTTTAATATTTGCAGTGTTGCCTTTTGATTGGTAGAGTATGGTGCTTTGTGAGTCCTGGTAATGCTGTTAGGATACGGCGGGTTTGCTATGGGTTGGCACTGGATTATAGTAATGTAGAAATCTTTTAGTCTTTCTTTATCCATACACTCTAAGAGGCACATTTACTAAAAGTTAGTATATGGTAACATTATGCAAATATTTATGCAAATGAGGCCCCTTATGCAATTGAGGCCCCACACCCCCCTTAGGCCGCCCCTGCTGGGGGCTCACAATTTTTTTTGGCGTAGGGCCTCACTCAAGGTAAATCCGGCCCTGCCTATGGCTCTGTTTCTCATGTGGCACCATGTCTGCACATCCCTCAGTGCGTCTTCTACTGTCTACGCACCTTAGATTGCAACCCCTTCGGACGCACTGCTGCTTCCCGTCGGCTGTGACATTAATGCATGGTGGGTCCAGGGTGCACTGTACCACGCATTAAGCACCTTGTAACGTGCGTTACCTGACAAGGCTTACTTTAACGATGCACCGCCACTCCTTTATATGGGCATCCATAACATTACCAGGGAATTTAATGACGGTAACATTACCGTAGTTTAGTAAACATACCACTTTGTGTCAATGGAGTAATCTTTGCAGCCTGTGCTGCAGATAGATTATAGTTTTCTATCAACTGAATTTTGGTAATCATGATGCCTCTGTCAAAGAGTTGGCCAGTTCTGTATAAACCCTTGGTAATCCATCCTTTCCAAAAAAGCTTTTTCCCTTTTATATGTATAAAGGGATTGAGCCAAAGGGAAGATGCTTCAGAATTAGAATAAGGAATAGTGAAACATTTGTGTAATTATTTAAAGGCATCAATATGTGAAGTCTTTAATTTTTGATAAGAAATCGTTATTGTAGGCAATTCTAAGGGGGGTGTTTACTAAATGGCGGTAGCGGACTCTGTGTGATATCGGATTTCAATGGGGCTCTGATATCGCACGGAGTCCACTACTGCCGTTTAGTAAACACCCCCTTAAGACTCTAAAAGGTTTAACAAGGATCATTTCCATGTCTAACCAAGGGAGTGACAAATCATCTTTCAGCCAGCATATCCCATATCGTAACAATGATGCAGCATGTTACAACAGAAAATCAAGAAAGTTTACTCCATCCTTCTTTCTTGGAAGCTTATATTTGGACAGCGCAATGCGTGGCTTCTTACCCTTCCAAAGAAAAGTGGATAAGATCTTATCAATTTGTTCATAAAACTTATTGTTACAAAATCCAGGCAACAATCTCAAATTTTATAAAATGCAAGTAAGTATCATCATTTTATTGGTGTCTAGCCT
This sequence comes from Ichthyophis bannanicus, assembly GCA_033557465.1. Lineage (NCBI taxonomy): Eukaryota > Metazoa > Chordata > Amphibia > Gymnophiona > Ichthyophiidae > Ichthyophis > Ichthyophis bannanicus. Next base: position 1,791,948,711 of record CM066032.1, on the reverse strand, counting down.
ACCCTACCATGATAAACATAAGGGAGACCATCACTGCAAGTTATTCTTTAGCTCAGAAAGAATATTGCTGCAATTAAGCATAATAGTTTCCATGGAAGAAGTGTAGAAATGTGCATCCAAATATTTGATATTTAATATTTAATATTTACGGGTGACCATTTAACTGGAAAAGTTGCACCACAAGGTCATTTAAGAGAAGCAACTTGCTTTTCCCCCAATTGATCCTGAAAAAAGGGAGAAGTTATCAACCGGATCCAGTATATATACCCACCCACTGTCTCACTGTGATATCTTCTACTGTAGCCAGTATTTATACCCACCCACTGTGATATCTTCTACTGTTGCCAGTATTTATACCCATTCACTGCGACACCCTCTACTGCTGTCAATAACTTTACCCTCATCCAACTGTGTTACCTCACTACCATTGCCCTGCTGCCTAGTACTACTGCTACCAATCTAGAATGTACAAACCTAAACTAACACACAGCACAACACAATCTAACATCCCCTCTTCTCCCTACGTAAGTGTGCCTAATTGTTTACTATCCAAAAAGACCTGTAATTGGGAAGGATCAAGAAAAATAAATTTAGACCCCTGAAATGTAACAATACATTTACAGGGGTACCGAAGAAAAAAACCTGCCGATAAGGCCAATACCCTAGGCTTCATAGCCAAAAAAGCCTGTCGCCTAAGTTGAGTGGCCTTGCAGACATCAGGAAACATTTGTACCTTATCACCACAAAATAGAATGGACAACCGCTTAAAGTACAATTTAAAGACAGCTGACTTATCAGACTCAGAAACAAACGTAACTACCAAGGTAGCCCGAGAGAGAATAGTATCCTGAGAATCTTCCAAAAATTTGGTAAGGTCTAGGTCTGGTCCGCCCTGTAGAGTATCAAACCCACCAGGAGGATCGACCTTTACCTTCTTCCCAGTCAAATAATACATCTTAGAAACCAAAATAGATTTTGCTTTTGTAACTCTCCCCTTTTTGTGGGCTATGAATAGATGTTGATGAGTTTTATTTTATTATATAAGGATGGTTTTCCTGTATGTCTCATTGGTATCTGGATTTCCTGTATACTTTTGTTGTAAGTATGTTTTTGAAAAACTTTCAATAAAAAAAAAAAAAAAAAAAAAAAGAATGTACAAACCTTTGATAATACTCATCTCACTCCTTATCCTTGGGCTCCCCAACTTCTCAATTGCTTTCAACCAAGACACTAACCCCATTCCAATCCTACACCATGGAAGGAGACGGCCAGAACTCCCACACCACGCCACACCAAAGACCAACCACTCACCCCACTCCCACCTACTTAACATCCCCCTCCAACTCTTCAAAAAGACACAAGCCAAGAAACAACGTCAGCAACGCATACTGAAATGTGCATTGATAAACGCCAGATCAGTACGCTCAAAATGGCCTGCAGCCATGGACCTAATACCTCTACACAATCTCGACATCCTGATGATCACTGAGACATGGCTGTCCGATTGCGACAATGTCCTCTTGAATCAGATGCTACCCCCAGGATTTTCCCTATATACATGCCACAGGTCCACCCAGAAAGGTGGCGGAACACTCATCCTTGCCAAAACAGACCTTCAATTCAAGTTGCGTACCACCTCCAGCTCAACTCACCTTGACATTCTCACCATATCAAATAAACTTTGTGCCATCAACCTCATTTACCGGGCACCCACTCCATCACCAGATGACCTATCTACAATAATTGAACTAGCATGTACCACTTCCACCCCGCACTCTCCAAATTGGTTAATCGGCGACTTTAACCTCCCATCCCTTCAAAGTAGCCACTCCACAGCATTCCTTGATTCCCTACAGGATCTAGGATACAATCAATGTGTCGACTCTGCCACCCACACTAAGGGGGGCAAGCTGGATCTCATATTCGCACCTCTTTCTGACGCCTCGTCATCCCAGGACCTTGCACTATCCGTAACACCAGTCCCGTGGTCTGACCACCATCTCCTTAACTTCCACATACCCATAAGCACTCCCAGCAACAGTCATATAACTACAAATACTCCCAAGAATCTAGCAACCCGCTTCCGCCCTCTCAACAAGAGCAAAGTCCTAGAGAACCTCCAACCTCTTATGACCAACACATCCCTCAGCCTGGATGACCTCATATCTAAATGGGATGAAAACCTCAGAGATGCATCCTGTCCATCTCACACCACGAAGACAACAATACGACGAGAACATGCACCCTGGTTCTCCATGGACCTACAAACATCTCTACACCACCTACGCCAACTTGAGAGACAATGGCGCCGAACCCAATCCGCTGAAGCACACACCGCCTATAACTCATACTTGCTAACTCACCGTGCAAAGATAATGCAAAAAAGGAAACTCTATCACACTGATATACTAAAACGCTCCATCAACAAACCACATGCCTTGTTCAATATAGTAAAGTCCATAACAGGAGAGCCTGTCTCAGCCCACCCTCCAATGCCTCAACCTCAGGACTATGCAGATTATTTACAATCGAAGATGATCAACACAAACATAGGCACCAATAACCCCTCCACACCATCTAAAACATCTCAAACAACTCCTCTATGCAACTTCACCGCAGTATCCACTAAAGAGGTTGAAAACATTGTTGCCTCTGTTAACCCCAGCACTGCACCTAATGACCCCTGTCCAGCCAGCTGGATCAAAGAGCTTCGCCATGACATAAGCAACATCCTGGCTAACATACTGAACCAGTCCTTTATCACTGGATCATTCCCGCAGAGTCTCAAAAGCACCTCTATCAAGCCCCTACTAAAAAACAACAAACTAGACCCTTCGAAAGTAGAATCCTTTAGACCAATATCGAGCATCCCACAGCTTGCTAAGATCATCGAAAAAGCCGCTCAACAACAAATCCAGCAACATATCGACACCCAAGCACCGTTGGATCCTGTCCAACACGGATTCAGGGAAGCACACGGAGTAGACACTGTCCTCACAACCCTGTTCAACGATCTGATCACAGGAATCAACAACATACAACAAGGCTTTGTCCTCATCTTCCTGGACATATCTGCCGCCTTCGACTCAGTGAGCCATGACATACTTATACAACGCCTAAAAGAAAAGGGGATCCAAAGCACAGCGCTAAAATGGTGTGAATCCTACTTATCTAATAGGTGGCAACAAGTCAAGGTTGGCCAAGCATCTTCCAAACCATTTCTGCAAACACAGGGAGTTCCCCAAGGATCGTCCTTATCATCCCTGATGTTCAACATTTATATGCAGCCGATATGTGACTTGATTCGATCCTTCAACGTAAAGTGCCTGGCATACGCTGATGACATCCTCCTTTACATGCCGTTCTTGATAGACCAACCAGTGCTCTCCCCAATCATCAACTGCTTTGAAGCAGTAGCCAATTGGCTATTATCACAAAACTTATGGATCAATCACAGTAAAACAGATGTCCTATTTGTCACAAAGAACCTCAAATTCATACCTCCTTCATCACTACGTGTCAACAATGTAGAGTTGAAGTCCAAATCCACAATCCGTTACCTCGGCATCACCCTGGACCAGCACCTGAGCATGACAACGCATATCAAAAACATCACAAAGGCAATATACCATAAAATCAGAACTCTACGCCACCTTCGACACCTACTGGACTTCACAGACTATCAGACAACCTTCCAGGCACTAGTCCTTCCACATGTCTATTTTGCAAACATCATCCTGCACGGCCTCCCACAATCAACTTTAAACCCCCTCCGCTTAGCCTTGAATGCAGCCGCAAGAGTCCTCTCCGGATCGTCAAGATCCGACCACATAACACCCATCATGAAAGAATTGCATTGGCTACCTCTACATGCCAGGCTCCAATACAAATCATTGGTCCTCACTTTCAAAGCCCTAAATAACTACCCCCCTACACCAATCAGCAAACTAATTCATGGCACCCCAGAAAACAGAAACAGAAGATCTACTGCACGGAACACATTAGCAGTCCCTAAGTTAATGACTAAGTGCACAAAAGCTACCTCCAACAGAGCCTTCTCATTATTTGCCCCGTCAAACTGGAATGCACTCCCCCACGAAATCCGTGGAATAAAAAGCCTCATCCTATTTAGAAAAGCCATAAAGCTCCACCTGTTCACAAAATGCTACTCAGAAACCTCCAGCGATAGAAGCACAACTAACAACCTGCAAACTTCCCCCACACACCAGTCGCCCCTGCACGTCAACACCACAAATAATAGGTAGTCCCCCAAACCCTACCAACCTTCACAAAACTAATGCAACACCCAGTTACATTAGAGCATTGTACATAGTTTGAGTTAATATGTATTTAGTTTCCCCGTTTTCTCCCCCATGTTCAATTCCCTGTTATTTGTAAACTCAATGTTATTTGTATACATTGCAGTATTCTTGTTCGATGTACACCGCGCTGATTTTAATAGCGCGGTATAGAAGAAAATGTTAAATAAATAAATAAAATAAATAAATAAAAGAGGTCTAAAAATAATTTAGGATCCGAGAGAAACTGCAATATGTCATCAGCATATGCAGACAATTTGCAACAGAACCCTTCTGAATTGATGCCTCTTATATCTATAACACTTTTGATTTTTAAAAGAAGGGGTTCAAGTGCCAGATTAAAGAGCAGTGGCGAAAGAGGGAATCCTTGCTTAGTTCCTCGTCCCAGTAATATAGGCTCAGACAGAAGGCTATTGACCGCTATCTGAGAATGTGATGATAAATAAAGAACCATAATCCAATTAATGAAAGCTGAACCACATCCAAACCAGTCCAGAATATTTTACAGAAATATCCATTCAATGTGGTCAAAGGCCTTTTCAGCGTCTAAGGAAAGTGCTACTGCAGGCTTATTTGAACATACCACCAAAAGAATCTGATTGTGAAAATTTCGGGCATTATCTCCATTGTACCTACCCTTGATAAAGCCCTTTTGCTCTTCACCGATAAGAGATGGTATGACCCGACTAAGTTGTAAAGCTAACACTTTTGCAAGAATCTTATAATCAACGTTTAGCAAAGATGTAGGTCTATATAGCTGCCGGTAAGTTCAGAATCCCATCTAAGTTTTGCAAATAAAACTACTGTAGTCTCTGAAAAAATAGAGAATGTGACTGGGCATAAGTAAATTCTGGTATTATTGTTTTACGTTTTGGAGCTAAAACTATGGCAAACTGCTTATTGAATCCCACTGTTAAAAGCCATCAGTTCTAGAAACATTGTTATTTGGTAAAAGTTGAATTGCTGAGATAATGTCACCGATCGGAACCGGTGCACCAAGACGATTTCTCTCTTGTTCAAAAGGCACAGGGTGTTCCTGCAGAGACAGAAATGACTCCCACTCCAAAGTGTGACCATTCTCTGATGAAAAAGGTGTCTTATCAAAACCTGCAAAAACTTCAGAGATGTCTTTAAAGCTTGTGAGAGTTATAGACTCCTCTGACTGAAGTGATGCAATATAGTTTTTGAATTTCTTGATTTTAATAGACTTGCTAACAGCTTTCCAGATTTATCAGAGCCTGCATAATAACCTCTTTTCTGAACAAAATATCCTTCTCAGCCTGCATGCTAAAACTTTATTATAGTTATAGCAAAGTTTTATAAGACACTGAGGAATAACCGCTTCATTGTTTCTAACATGTAGGTCCTCCAATTGCGCTATTTTCTTCTCTAACTTTTTCAAAATTTTTGCCTGTTTTTTATGAAGCCAGGAAGAAGCACTGATTACCTCACCATGCAATGTGGTCTTAAATGCTTCCCAAATTATATTGTAATAAATACTTTCTGTTTCATTTCTTTGGAAGAAATCAATAATGAATAAATTGATTTTATCCACGAAGGAGGTATCTAGCAGCAAGCTATTTTGAAATTGCCAATGCCCCGCCTGAACTTGTGGACCCCAAATTACAAAATACATGGCCACTGCATCATGGTCAATTATATGGATACAATTTATCAAACAATTTTTTAAGATTGGAATGAGTGATTTTGATACTAAAAAGAAATCTATACGCGTATACGACTGATGCAGGAAAGAAAAAAGGTAAACTTTCTCAAAGAAGGATGCAAATAACGCCAAGCACCTATTAACCCTGGACTATCCATTATATCATGCAGTGCTACACCTGAACCGCGATACGGGTTTTTGCTTAGGAAGTTCCTATCTAGCAGGCTATCTAAAATAGCATTAAAATCGCCACCAAGTATGATCTCCCCAGATCCAAAGGACAGAAGAGTATGACAAATTCTTTCAAAAAAGATTACTAATTTTGTAGAAGGTGCATAGATGTTCATTAATGTGTACTTAAAACCTGCTAGCGTGATGTTAACACAAACCCAATGGTCATCAACATCAGGCTTTTGCTGCAAAATGTGTATAGGCTAATTCTTTCTCAAAAGAATGGGAACCCCACGACTGGGCAAGTGGCATCCGGACCTAGGCCATGTTCCCTGCCCTTCCCCCCTTCCCCTATTGCTCCCCCACCCCTTCCTCTCCCCCTTTTGCCTTGCCCTGTGTCCCTTTGCTTAAGTCATCCCTCACCACTGACAGAATGCACAGATGACCAGTTTTTCCACACAAATTTAAAGAGTTTATTGGATAATGTAGGCCACAGCATAACCTTAAACAAACATAGAACTAAAATTCACATTCTACAATTTTCAAACATATATACAACATTAATTTGCCCTAAACCTCTCTGACACTTATCCTCGAGATATACAGCCCATACTCGCCAAAGGGAGGTGCTGTCAAAGCCCGCCACTTGAGCTGAAAACATTTCTTAACCATAGCTGTCCTAACTGATACACATTATCCGTAATACGCTGTGTGGGGCAGCATGCCGTTAAAGCATGCACTATACCCCCGGTTGCAACAGCGTCCTCCTTCTCTGTTTCTGACCAGGCCCGTCAAAGGTTGGAATTGCTGCACTTAATATATGGCAACAAGATGTATCCCTCCTTCCCCCCACCGTCAAAGTGTGTGGAAGCACATTGCCTGCTGATCCTGCTGTGAATCTGTCCACTCTGTCAGGGGGAGGAGAATTTCCTTGTGACCACTCCCCCTATACTCAACTATATGGCTGCGCACAGCATGGTCCTTCTCTGTCCGAACCAGAGGGGCAAGAGGGTAGCCCATGGCCCATGGGCCCCTCTTAAAGCCAGCCATGGCCCGCCCCCTTGCCTGTCTATCCCCACCACACATTAACCCCTGCCTGTCGCCTCTGCCCTCTTGTGCCCAGCAGCTGATAATGCAGCCATCTGGGTCTTTACGCTTATTGATTCCAGGTGAAAAGACGTAATTGTATTTATTTATTTGTGCATTTTTTTTATACCGCTCCTTCCATTATCCATTCAGCCCATAACTTGACACATTAGTCATAATGCATATGAGTTTCTTGAAGAAATATGATGTCAACATTCAGATATTTAACATAGTTTAAAAATTTTCTGGACTTAATTGGGTGATTCATTCCATTTACATTCAGTGAAATAAATTTTAAACTCATTCATTAATGGAGTAGCAATGGGACCAAAATAACAATTTATCTAGAAAGGCCCTTACATTCAGTGTCTGATTTTTACCTATCCTTGCAGTGTAGATAGCTCATGTATATAGTTAACTCTGTTGTCCAAGTTTGTACTCCTGTTCGATGTAAAACCAGACAGCTTGTTGCTATGGTCGTTGTGTTGTGATGTAAACCGCGCTGATACCGAATAGCGCGGTACATAAGAAACTATAATAAATAAATAAAAAAAATAAATCTATGACAAGTCAATTAGAAAGTAAAATGGACTGCAAAAGGAGATCTCTGCCCAACAACAAATATTCAAAATAATCAAAGAAATAATAATACAAATAATAAACTAAATGTTTAAAAAAGGAAAAAACAAAACAAAAGCAAAATACCTGTCAATAAGCACCCAACCCCTAACCCACCCTGCATTCAAAAGGTATCATTGAGTACCTGACAATACAAACTCAGGGAACATTAGCAAAAAACAATATCAACCAAACTCCATAGACCTTTTTCTATCCAAACATTTCTATAAGAAGAACATGAAATGTAACATCAATCAATGAAGAATAAAATCTCTAAAATGGTTCTCATAAGAACCTACCCTCACATTCAAGAGTGACAAGTTAATTTAGAAAAAGGAAAAACATCCTCATCAGAAACAAATATATCTATGTTAAGATTGAGAACACGTAACTTATCAGAGCCATGCACTTTAATGCCTCCTCCTTCCTATTACCAACAAGAATTCAATCAGCACATCCACTTCTACCAAACTACAGCCAAGGTTCCATAGAACAGACCATGACATATCTCCAACAATTTATGCTTAAACATATGAGTAAGGTTTCAATCAGATGACATTAACAAAACAAATTACAGTGATCACTATTAAGCTTCTTGGATTAGGATGGCATGTCCCTTTGAACATTGAAGCAAAAGAAGCAACGAGTGCATCTACATAAAGCACTACCCAATCGTAATGCTTGCATTTTACCCTACAAAAGGAACTATTCACTCAACTGTATTAGGGGGCCAGTGAAGAGAGAGTTTGCCTATCCATTGACTTTCAAACCTTGTATGGATAATATCAATCTAAAAATCTGACAAGACCTGATACCATTCATATCAGAAGGGGATAGAAGGAAGCCAGATTGAAGACACAACATAAAACAATCCAAATAGCAGTGGCAGAAAGATACAGAAATATTTCCCATCATATTGGGAGACACAGGCTTGATAAAGAAGGATTTCCAAGCACATCTTGACAAATTGCCTATACTTGTTACGAATTCTAGAAGGAAGCTCTCTTTGGCACAATGCAAGTACTACACCAAGCATTAGCAGTAAATTTGAGAGATTGAGATCATACTCCATATACCCCGGATTAGAAGTGAGGTTCATGACTATCATGGTATGTGCAAAACTAACCCATTTGGAGAAACTGCCCCCAGTGATTTACAGTTACTCTCTGGATAACTTATATATTTGGATTTATTAGTTCCCATAGGTTAACAGCCACAATTAATGTGCAGAAATGGCTTGCTTCGATGTTTATTTTTGGGGTTCATTCCCAACATTTTGCCATTCAGTTAATGCAGAGAAAAGTTCTTTATCACTCATTCATTTGAGGGGCCTAGTTACAAAGAAGTTACCACACATTAACTATTAACATGGCAGTTCCCAGTTCCCAACACCAGGCTTAGGATCCAAGCTTGCCTGCCCTACTAGGCAATACCCAACACTAAGCATAGTACCAGGCTTGCCTGCCCTACTTCAGCTTTGTTGCATCAAGACCCAGGAGTTGGGTCATACACACACGAACAATCATCACCCGGTATTCCCAACTGGAGCACCTCAGAAGCAACCTAAGGATGCACCCAATCTTTTCATTGGTCTGCATTTTCCTTACCTCTGGGCTTCCCAACATATCACACGCCTTCTATCCATGCACCAGTTACATCCCGATCCTCCGCAGCAACGGGAGGAGATGGACGGAAAACCCTCGTCACACCCCAACAGAAACCAACAATGCTTTTCACCCCCACTTACTACACATCCCACTACAAGATATTAAGAAGTCCCAAAAAGAGAGACACCCACACCAACGTCTGCTGAAGTGTGCCCTCATAAATGCCAGATCAATACGTGCAAAATGGCCAGTAGTCACTGACCTGATAAATGCTTCATGATCTGGACATTCTAATGATCATGGAAACTTGGCTATCTGACTGTGACAACGTACTCATCAACCAGATGTTACCTCCAGACTTCTTACCCTACGCCTGCCACAGGACCAACCAGAGGGGAGGTGGGGCACTCATCCTTGCCAAAGCCGAACTTCAGTTTAAACTGAGCAATGCCGCCAGCTCATCCCACCTGGATACAATCACCATAGTAAACGACCACTGCATGATCAACTTACTTTACCGAGCACCGACACCATCACCAGAAGATCTCTCAATAATAATTGACCTCGCCTGTGACACAAACAATCCACGAACCCTGAACTGGCTACTAGGTGACTTCAACCTGCCTTCCCTACAAGACGCCCAAGCGACTGCCTTCCTTGAAGCACTTGACAAGCTGGGTTACAAACAACTTGTCGATTCTCCCACACACGTGAAGGGAAGTAAACTAGATTTGATATTTGCCCCACAAACAGTGGTTGACACAACCCAAGGCCTGAAACTATCTATAATGCCAGTACCCTGGTCTGACCATAGCTTACTCAGATTCTACATACCTACTATCCGCCATAACCAGAACAGCAACAAAGCCAATACCCTCCTCAGAACACCAGCAAAACTTTTTCAGCCCTCTGACCGAGAAGAAATTCTGGAGAAAGTCCTCCCTCTATTTAATAACACAACCCTCGATCCAGATGAGATGGTATCTAACTGGGACGACAGCCTCAAAGCCATCGCTTGCCTCCCACCCACAAGCAAGAAACCAAGGAAACGAGAACACGCACCATGGTACTCCATAGAACTGCGAGCATCACTCCTCCACCTGCGCAAGCTTGAGAGACACTGGCGCCAAACTCGATCCACCGAAGCACAACTTGCATACACCTCATACTTAAAAACACACCGATAGGAAATAATGGAGAAGAGGAAGCAATACCATACGGACATACTAAAGCGATCAATAAACAAGCCACATGACTTATTCAACATTGTAAAGACCCTAACAGGAGATCCAGCATCAGATCAACCACACATGATACAGCCGCAGGACTACTCTGACTATCTACAATCAAAGATGATCCGGACGGACAAGAACACAACCCCCAGAAAACACACCATTCCGCAAAAAATCTCACAGCCAGCACCTCTGCTCAAATTCAATGAGATAACTAGCAAAGAGGTTGAAGATACTATTGCCTCTATCAACCTCACCACTGCACCCAATGATCCTTGTCCAGCTCTCTGGATAAAAGAGCTACAGCATGACCTAGGCCAATTCCTGATCAAAATACTGAATCAATCACTCTCAGTGGGATCTTTTCCACAGAGCTTAAAGCACACATCAATCAGACCACTCTTGAAAAACAGCAGGTTGAATCCTACAGAACAATTTCTAGCAACCCCCTGCTTGCCAAAATAATTGAAAAGGTAGTCCAGCGACAAATCCAACAACATGTCGACACTGAAGCCCCGCTTGATCCATCCCAGCACGGTTTCAGGGAAGCACACAGTGTGGACACCTTACTCACTACCCTCTTCAATAACCTAGTCTCAGGAATTGACAACATTCACCAAGGATTTGTCCTCATCTTCATGGACATCGCAGCGGCCTTCGACTCAGTGAGCCATGAGATACTAATAAAGCACCTCAAAGAAAAAGGGATACAAGGCACGACACTAAACTGGTGCAAATCATACCTGTCCAACAGATGGCAACAAGTGAGGACCGGCTCCACGACCTCAGAGCCATTTCTACAAAAACAAGGGGTGCCACAGGGATCCTCACTATCTGCAATGATGTTTAACATCTATATGCAGCCCATCTGTGCCTTGATCCAAGCTTTCAACGTCAATTGTCTTGCCTATGCAGACGATATCCTGCTATACATACCATTTACGATTGACCAGCCAGATTTCTCACCAATAATAAGATGTTTTGAAGCAGTAGCAGATTGGCTCCTCATGCAAAACCTACGGATTAACCACAGCAAAACAGATGTCCTTTTCATCACGCGGAACCAGGATTTTACCCCACCATCTTCATTACAAGTCAACAATGCTGAGCTGAAAACCAAATCCACAATTCGCTACCTAGGCATTACACTCGACCAATGGCTGGACATGAAAACACATATAAAAAATACTGTGAAAGCAGTATACAATAAGATACAAACATTACGACAATCTACGACCACTGCTTGACCTTGCTGACTACCGAACGATCTACCAAGCCTTAGTGATTCCACATCTAGATTTCGCTAATGTAATCCTTCATGGACTCCCACAGGCAACGCTAAGTCCGCTCCAGCTTGCGATGAACTCAGCTGCGAGAGTTCTAGTAGGAGTATCAAGGACGGACCACATAACGCCAGTTTTGAAGAAACTCCACTGGTTACCTGTACAGGCCAGAATCCATAGTAGTCCAGCAAAAGGCAAGAAATCACGTGGTAGCAAGTACACAGTCCAAAACGTGATCTGGGTGGAAAAACGCTTTATTACCAATAAATCTAAGACCTAGTACAACCCGACACAGGCCGTGTTTCGGAGACCTTCATCAGGGGTTGTCGAAGTAGGTACTAAAACATAAAAACATATAAATTAAATATGCTAAAAATCAATATGTGGGAAAGAACAAATAAATAATTAAAAACATAAATACAATGTAATCAATCATATAAACCTAAAAAAACTAGTATAAAAGAATAAGACGAAATACATTACTTAAAAAGTGTGGATACGCAAATACATTGAAAATGCCATATGTATAAATTGGTCAGAATCAAATAAAACAAAACACAATAGAATAGAATACAATAGAATATATCAAGATGAAACAGATTAAAATAGAGAACTCAAGTGATGTGACAAGCACAACATTTCAACACTAATACCTTATTTGTGGATATGGTGAACAATAATCCTCAAAAGGAACCAACAGCACTAGAACAAAGAAAACAGAATGAGGCATATGTATACCATGGAGATTTAAGTTGTACAGCAAATGAAACTCAAATCTTTATCCCCAGAGATTACATAAAAACAAGCAACGGGTACTAGTCTTCAACTTAGGGAGGAAGGAGGTCAGGCTCTGAGATATCGAAAAGACCTTTAATGCAACAATGTGCCTCAGTGATACTCAATGTAGCTATGGAGTCTTTAAGAAGGTATCAAACCTAAATCCATCAGTATACTTCGATGGGAAAAAAAAACTTTAATTGGGAAATCTAAAACTCTATAATGAATGATAAAAAATAACGCTAAAAAATAAATAAATAAATAGAACAATAAATAGATAAAACAAGTACATATAGTATGGCCAGAATTTCATCGGAGGGACCACATAGTAAAAATCAACAGCGATAAAAGTTATGTCAAACCAACGGTGATATGGAGCACTCGAAACTCACCAATGTAATCTCTGCCAAATAGTAGTGCTCTGCCAACCAGCAGTGTATCTGTTCAGTCTGCCGATAAAAAGTGAAATTCCATCGGAGGGACCACATAATAAGTCTAAAGAGTAATACCTAAAAACGTGCAGCAACCTACATACAAATATATGTATTATATTGTATTATCCTCTGCTGTGTTACAATTACCTCTTCATGCAATAGTGAGCTATTGTTTTTTCCTTTACATTTAGTGGTACAGTAGTGGAATACATGTTCTTTAATATTACTCTTATAAATTGTGTTTAGACAATCGTTTTTATATGGGGTTTAATATACATCATTTTCCTACTTACATTTGGTTATCTTTAATGTCACTGTAACCGGGTACGGCGCACTAGCCGCCTAGCGACCCCCCCCCCAACCCCTCCCCCATATACAACTATTATGCAATGACAACACCACACCTGTTCTGGAATTAAACTGTTCGCAGCTTTATTTGCCTTTAACAATAACTAAACAAAGTTCACAATCAACAAACTTACCCCTCCCCCTCCCCCCGCAGATCAAGCCTTCACCAGCCATCGTAGTAGCAAGGTGACGCTGTCTCCGCTTCCGCCGGGCCCAAGCCCCGGCTATTTCCGTATCCCTCCCTCATCCGGCTTCGCCATATTATCAGCAAAAGCCCGAGGGATTGTCCAGGTTGGGGGTACCCCACCCCCGTCCTAAGGATTGCCTCCGGCTCCGGACCCCGGAAACCTCCGGGATTCCGCCACCCCCCTCCAGCTGCAACACCCCAAAAACCCCCCAGTCAATCAGACCATTATGAGGGTGGGCGGGCGGGAGCAACCGTCTCCCTCGGCCACCGCTCGCAGAACGGCCGTGCTCCGCGCCGCCCCCCCACTCAAACCCTGGCCCCACTCCGTGATTGGCTCCCGCGTTGCCAAAACAACTGCGGGAGCCAATCACTTTGAAGCCACACACGCCGCTGCCGCCAGCGTGGCCGACCAACCGGGTGTGAGCGCAGCGGCGCCCCCCAGGTTAATTCCAGCCGCGGGCACGAGGCGCCGCGGCCTTCCTGTAACCGGGTACGGTGCACTAGCCGCCTCGCGACCCCCTCCCCCAACCCCTCCCCCATATACAACTATTATGCAATGACAACACCACACCTGTTCTGGAATTAAACTGGTCGCAGCTTTATTTGCCTTTAACAATAACTAAACAAAGTTCACAATCAACAAACTTACCCCTCCCCCTCCCCCCGCAGATCAAGCCTTCACCAGCCATCTTAGTAGCAAGGTGACGCTGTCTCCGCTTCCGCCGGGCCCAAGCCCCGGCTATTTCCGTATCCCTCCCTCATCCGGCTTCGCCATATTATCAGCAAAAGCCCGAGGGATTGTCCAGGTCGGGGGTACCCCACCCCCGTCCTAAGGATTGCCTCCGGCTCCGGACCCCGGAAACCTCCGGGATCCCGCCAACGGCTCAGGACACCTCAACCTGAGCCGCCCCCATGGCAAAGCTGCGACCAGCCCTACGTCGTTGCAGAATATCTTCCAAGGCCTCCTGCCAATCGTTGAGGAGTAAATCCATCCCTACAGGGAATAGATGTACTCCATCCTGCCGGTACAATCCAGCACAGGCCACCTCCACCCACGAATGGAAGATCTGATACCCCCCATGCTCCCGCACCCATCGACCAATTTGCCGATTAATTTTTGTTAACCCCCTAGACCACCGCCTCTCGCCCCAGGAAGCAGGCCTTGGAATGATATCCGACCAGGCGAGAACCACGCCCGGAAACATAATTAACAATTCTTTAAAATCATGCTGCGCTGCACGAATCAACTGGTGACAAGTCCAAGCCCCCAAATCGTTGCCCCCAAGATGAATCACGGTGATGTCAGGCAGTCCTCGCTGACGCTCATGGTGCCGCAGCAAAGGCAAGAGCTGGATCCACCGAAAACCGCGCTCGCCCAGCCATGAAACGGTTACCAAAGAAGGTGCCAGGCCGAGGTTCCTGCCAACGGGCCGTGTCTCTGCTCGTCGACCAGCCCAGTAAACAAAAGAGTGGCCAATCACCCAACAGCTACACGGTCCAAGATCTGCAAAACAAAAATAACAGTTAGCCACATCCCCCCACCCCTAGAGCCGCACATAGCTGCGAAAAGCCTGGGACTTCCATCTACCAATCTTATTAATTTCCGCCGCCGGCAAACCCTCCCCCGCCGCCGTAGTTGCTGCCCCTATCCGAAACGAGTGGGGCGCAAACTGACGCGGGTCCTCACCCAACCCGCGCAGCGCTAACCGCAAAACCGCCGTAAACTGGAAGCGCGTCAGCACCCGCCCATCCGCGTGCCGAAAAAGACTTCCTGCTCCGCCAGGCCGCAGTTGCAAATATGCCTGTAGCGAGGCAACCGGACAAGTAAGAGCTCCAGGCAGCGCCCGCAAAATTACCCAAATCCCCTTCCCCGACGGATCCGTCTTGGAACGCTCTAACAAAATGCGAACCGCACCCGGTAAGAAAACCACATGTCGTAGTAGCAAACCCTGAGGTCGCATCAAGCGTCCAGACTCCGCCACCAACTCACCAACTCGAAACGCCCCAAAAAAGGCAACTACGAAGACTGCCCGAAATAGCGCAGCCTCAAAAGGGGAGGTAACTACCCCAGGCAAAGCGCCACAAAGCCGTACAAGTAAGTCATGGGTAATAGGGTGCCGGCAATCACCCATGGAAGGGCAGGAACGTTCCCAACCCTGCAACAACCGCCGCGTCAAAAAACCTCCCCCAACAGCCCCCCACCCCACCGCCTTTGAGAAAAAGGAAAACCCTGCCAAATGCATACGTACAGCTGTCCGCGAAAACCCCGCCGCCTTCGCCGCTAGTACATACTGACTCGTTAGGTGATCCGATACAGGTCCCTGTCGCCATCCGCGAACTGTCAGAAAACTCTCGACCCTGCTGCAGCCACGCCGATATGCCGTCCAAGTAGCAGCCGACACCGAGTTTCGCAGCAAGTGGATCATCTCGTAAGACCAATCCGCCATAAGTGCTCCGGGACCGATGCTCCCTCCTTGTCTGCAGATGGCGCCAACGTCCGAAACAGCTCCCACTTAGAACGGGAAAGAGCATCAGCAATTTTGTTAGAAATTCCTGGTATATGCCTAGCCCTAACCACAACATTGAGTCTCAAGCAAGCTAACACCACCTGACGCATCAAGTCCGCCACTGGCACAGACCGTGGGGCGTAAGTATTAATAACACTAACAACAGCAGCATTATCGCACCACCATAGAACCGTCCGATTGCGAAGCCGGTCAGGCCACAACGTGAGAACCACGAGTATCGGGAACAATTCCAAAAAGGTAATATTACGGGTTAAGCCAGCAAGACCCCACGCCGGCGGCCATGGCTCTGCACACCACGCACCACCGAAGTACACGCCTAAACCCACCCCTCCTGCGGCATCCATATACAATTCTAACGCGCCACTGGTGGTTTCTGCGTCTCTAAAGACCGTGGAACCATTGAATTCCTGCAAAAAGGTGTCACACACAGACAAATCCGCTCACATACCTCGCGATATCCGAATACGATGATGAGGTCTCGCCACCCCTATCGTGGCCACAGCGAAGCGACGCAAAAACACTCTACCCATCGGGATCACCCGACAAGCGAAATTCAGGGAGCCCATCAGTGCTTGCATCTCCTTCAACGTCAGCTTATTGGCGGCAAGAGCATTCGCCACTAACATGCGCAACTTAACCACTTTGTCGAGAGGCAAGCGCGCGACCATCGCCACAGTGTCTAATTCAATACCCAAAAAGGTAAGTTTCGTAGTCAGGCCGGCTGTTTTGTCTTGAGCCAAGGGAACTCCCCACTCATGCGCTAAATGCAGAAATTCATCTAATAAGGCCTGACACCGACCAGAACGTGCTTCGCCCACAAACAAAAAGTCATCCAGGTAATGCACTGCATTCGAGCAACCGGTTTTCCTTGAGAAAACCCAGTGCATAAACGTACTAAACAACTCGAAATATGCACAGGACACCGAACAACCCATGGGCATGCACTTATCATAATAGAACTGTCCTTGGAAGCAAAACCCCAATAAATGAAAGGCTGAGGGATGGACCGGCAACAAACGAAATGCCGACTCAATGTCCACCTTGGCCAACAGGCTCCCACTACCACATCGCCGAACAAGCTCCACCGCCATATCAAACGATGCGTAACGAACTGTACAATGCTTCTCTGGGATGTGGTCATTCACGGAAGAGCCGGGAGGGAAAGACAAATTATGAATCAACCTGTATTTTCCCGGCTCCTTCTTCGGAACGATCCCCAAAGGGGACACTACCAAGTTGGGGAAGGGCGGCTCAGCAAAAGGGCCGGCCACCCTACCCAAACTCAGCTCCACCGCCAGCTTGTCCCGCACAATATGCGGAAATCTCAGCACTGACGGCGCATTCCGAACCCTACCCGACACCACCGTACCTACCACGGGAATGGAAAACCCCATTTGAAACCCCTCCGACAACACCCTCCCAGCCCGGCGCCTGGGGTAACTCCCCAACCACAAACTAATAGCTGGAAAAAGAATGGGAGTCGGAGCTAAAGCCAAGAGATCGCTACTGCTTGAGAGACGGCACTCCGGGAGCGACTGACCCCCGCTTGACACACTTAAGTGCGGAATGTCCCCCTGCACAGTGGAGGAGTGGCCTAGTGGTTGGGGCAAGGTACTTCGGGCCGGAAGGTTGGGGGTTCAAATACCACTAGAGGACAGCAACCTTGGGCCGGAAGGACTGGGGTTTCTAGTCCCACAGGTGCTCCTTGTGGTCTTGGGCAAGCCACTTAACCCTCCATAGCCCATGTTCCCTGTAAAATAGTTCTCTGTGTGCTGTGCTTTCCTGTCTAATCACTGTGTTTATACCTCAAAAATTTCCTGTCATGATTTGATAATTTCCAATCTGTAATCAAACCGCTGCTGATCGCTGGAAGTAGCGGTATACAAAATGTATACTAAATAAAATAAAAATAAAATAGAGCAGGCGTGCCAGAACTTACAGTCCGGAAAGGGGCAGGAAGACTTGTTAAAGCGCCAACACAAATCTCCTGTGCCTCCCCCCGCTGGTCGCGAAGCCGCCGGCATGGTGCTCGCACGAAAGGACCGCAGTGATCCTTCGGCAGCCCCTGATGCACTTTTTTGACCACCCGCGAACCCCCCACCTGGGCGCACAGCCATCTGAGTTAACCAAAGATTAATATCTTGAGTCCCCCAGGACAACAGACGATTCTCCTCCATTTTGTCACGGAACTTCTCATCGTAGTTGAGCCAGGCCCAACCCGGATGGGACTGAGAAGCCTCCAAAATGGAATCCATATAAGCTAGGAGCATCCCATACTGCTGAGGATGCATGTGCCCCCATACACTCGCAAGACGTAAAAATGACCTCGTCCAATTAACAACGTTCCTAGCTACTTTGCGTACCCGCCCGGCCTTCTCATCCTCTTTCCGTTTTTTCCGACTATCCCCCGTCCGCTTCCTACCCTCAAGTAACCGAAACAGATCAATATAACGCCTTTTCTGAATTTTTTTCCGCAACTTTTTCGGTACCCCCTCCCATAATTCAGAGAAAGCTGCCAACGTCGGCTGCACTAGACCCGGAGAAGGATCGCCCCTCTCGCTCTCAGACGTAAAAGAAGACGAAGTCCGAACAGACGAAGAAGAAGAAGAACTAGCTTTACGACGCCGGCGACGCGAGTGCTTACTTTTCTTCTTGGCCTTCTTGCCTACGTCACCCGATACCGCCGATAAAAAGTGAAATTCCATCGGAGGGACCACATAATAAGTCTAAAGAGTAATACCTAAAAACGTGCAGCAACCTACATACAAATATATGTATTATATTGTATTATCCTCTGCTGTGTTACAATTACCTCTTCATGCAATAGTGAGCTATTGGTTTTTCCTTTACATTTAGTGGTACAGTAGTGGAATACATGTTCTTTAATATTACTCTTATAAATTGTGTTTAGACAATCGTTTTTATATGGGGTTTAATATACATCATTTTCCTACTTACATTAGGTTATCTTTAATGTCACTGTTATTATATAATTTTTTTGTGAAGACTCTGGTATTTTATATATTTGTATGTAGGTTGCTGCACGTTTTTAGGTATTACTCTTTAGACTTACACTAGCAGCCTAGCACACGTTGTGTTCTATTGGTCTGTATTTTATAATTGGTGTCCGGTTTGCTTTTCATAGGATTCTGAGGCATATTTTACATTGGCGAATCTAGGCTGCTTTTTTAATCTTGAGATTTAGAATACTCTGGTCTAGTAAGTATAGAGAATATATAGAATATATAGCATATATATATAACCCAGTAGTATACAAATATATCTACATAGCCATCTACGGGGTGAATCACGATCTGTTTCATGGGTGTGCATTCACTGTTTTTTGCCTCTTTCCTTCTCCTCCTTCACGACTTAAACTGCTAATTTAAGCGATTTTTCAAAGAAAGGTTTGTGAGTCTTTATATTGGTGTTTGCAATGGTTTTTATGTTATTCATCAACTTCACCTATTAGTCGTTTTTTAAACTCCGCCTGAGCCACGCCCCCTCTTTCCCGCTCTACACATGGTTTTAAGTTTGCGCATGTACCGGCGTTTTTTAGTTTCACTTTTTGATCGGCAGACTGAACGGATACACTGCTGACTTGCAGAGTGATATTATTGGCAGAGATTACATTGGTGAGTTTCAAGTGCTCCATAACACCGTGGTGTAGCATAACTTTTATTGCTGTTTATTCTTTTATATTATGTGGTCCCTCCGATGGAATTTCACTTTTTATCGGCAGACTGAACAGATACACTGCTGGTTGGCAGAGCACTACTATTTGGCAGAGATTACATTGGTGAGTTTCGAGTGCTCCATATCACCGTCGGTTTGACATAACTTTTATTGCTGTTGATTTTTACTATGTGGTCCCTCCGATGAAATTCTGGCCATACTATATGTACTTGTTTTATCTATTTATTGTTCTATTTATTTATTTATTTATTTTTTAGCGTTATTTTTTATCATTCATTATAGAGTTTTAGATTTCCCAATTAAAGTTTTTTTTTCCCATCGAAGTATACTGATGGATTTAGGTTTGATACCTTCTTAAAGACTCCATAGCTACATTGAGTATCACTGAGGCACATTGTTGCATTAAAGTTCTTTTCGATATCTCAGAGCCTGACCTCCTTCCTCCCTAAGTTGAAGACTAGTACCCGTTGCTTGTTTTTATGTAATCTCTGGGGATAAAGATTTGAGTTTCATTTTTATTATTTGCTGTACAACTTAAATCTCCATGGTATACATATGCCTCATTCTGTTTTCTTTGTTCTAGTGTTGTTGGTTCCTTTTGAGGATTATTGTTCACCATATCCACAAATAAGGTATTAGTGGTGAAATGTTGTGCTTGTCACATCACTTGAGTTCTCTATTTTAATCTGTTTCATCTTGATATATTCTATTGTATTCTATTCTATTGTGTTTTGTTTTATTTGATTCTGACCAATTTATACATATGGCATTTTCAATGTATTTGCGTATCCACACTTTTTAAGTAATGTATTTTGTCTTATTCTTTTATACTAGTTTTTTTATGTTTATATGATTGATTATATTGTGTGTATGTTTTTAATTGTTTATTTGTTCTTTCCCACATATTGATTTTTAGCATATTTAATTTTATATGTTTTTATGTTTTAGTACCTACTTCGACAACCCCTGATGAAGGTCTCCGAAACACGGCCTGTGTCGGGTTGTACTAGGTCTTAGATTTATTGGTAATAAAGCGTTTTTCCACCCAGATCACGTTTTGGACTGTGTACAGGCCAGAATCCATTACAAGATTCTAGTCCTGACCTTCAAAGCACTAAATAATCAGTCCCCCACGCCCATCAGCAAATTGATTCACAGCATACCGTATAATAAAAACAGAAGACCCACAATGACGAACACATTAGAGGTCCCTAAAGTAATGACAAAATGCACAAAGGCAATGGCCAACAGGGCCTTCATGATATATGCGCCTAGAGCATGGAATGCCCTCCCCATAGATATTCGAACTATCACAAACCTGGCCCTATTCAGAAAAGTGCTGAAACATCATTTGTTCCTAATATACTACCCTGAATCCAACTCTGGTAAGCAGGCAAAGAACACGCTATCTACCCGTCCAAACCTCCCCAACAAGCAGTGGGAGGAGTAGCCTAGTGGTTGGGGCAAGGTACTTTAGGCCGGAAGGTCAGGGGTTCAAATTCCACTAGAGGACAGCAACCTTGGGCCGGAAGGACCGTGGTTTCTAGTCCCACAGATGCTCCTTGTGGTCTTGGGCAAGCCACTTAACCCTGCATTGCACATGTTCCCTGAAAGTATTAGTGTATGTGTCTCATATCCCCATGTGTTAAATGTATCCCCCAATTGTGTTGTGACCGCTTTGATTGAAGGATAAGGCGGTATACTAATTTTGTTTGTTAAACACCTAATGTGGAAATTCCTTTTAGGGGGCATGAAATGAGCCGTGAATAGGTGGAGATTGCTCCTTGCAGTTAACACTGCTGCATATTAACTGCTAACATGTTGGATGACACAATATAGATAGCTGAAGGAATAGGTCCACCACAAAAAGCACGTGAAGAGAAAGAACCCAGTCCAAAACGTGGTTAAAAGGAAAGACAGATGAAGGTTTAATCAAAACACAGCCTGCAAGGGGGTAAATTGAAAGGCAATGTCAGGAAATACGTTTTCACTGAAAGGGTAGTGGATGCTTGGAACGCCTTCCCGATGGAAGTGGTGGGAGTAAATACAGTGACAGAATTCAAAATGGCATTGGACAGACATAGTGGATCCCATTACAGCAACAGGATAAAATCAAAATAAACTTAACTAACTAATTTCTCAACATACAGGGGTGTCCTACATGGAGCAGTGGCTTCACCCCAAAAACAAAGACATGGGGAGGGGTGGCTTGCACGGAGCGGCAAGTGCACCTACTCTTGCCAACTTACTGCACAGACTAGATAGACCATACTGGTCTTTATCTGCCGTCATTGACTATGTTACTATGTGTTGGGTCCCTTTGGCGTTTTATCCCCTGTATTATGGTATAATAAAAGCTCTATCTTTCCTTTTAACCACGTTTTAGACTGGGTTCTTACAATATAGATAGTGACACTTTCAGAGGTAAAGGCAACTGCATTCCACATTATCAGAAGGGCCGTTAGCACACAGTAGAGACCTTTGTCCCATGTTAGCTTCGCGGTTGCCTTTCTCTAAATGTCAGGAGTGCCCCAAACATATACTGTGAAGGTTTTTCATGTTGATTGCAAAACCTCATAGGCCCACAGTTCTAATCTATTGACTTCAAGAACTGCAAAACCTTACAGGCCCAAAAATAGACCCAAACGGTGGTCCAGTTGGTTTCTCCTAATTAATCCTATGTTTATTAACATTCACTACTGTATTTTGTTCTGTTATACTCACTATCGCAGTCATTCCGTTACATTTCATAATCGTACTTGCACTGCGTCCATAATGCATGTATTTGGCTATTCTTCTTATAGTGTACTGTATTAGGAATCTCTAATACCGCTCTATGACTCCCGATGCTAAAAATAAATATGTGCATTTTAAGGTTGAAGCTGGGCATGTCCTGAGGACAAAATCAGAGTGTTTAAAAAGGGTAAAGACCAATGATAAAGCACAGAAAAAAAGAAACATAGTGCTTCTCCGTGGGAGGGAACACAATATTATTATACAAAGCTGTGAATAAGCATAGGAAGATGAATTGAGCTGCTTTTCCAGCTGGCAAGAACATTACTTTCCTGCCTCCTACCAATACATAAATGAAAGAAATATTTGGCACTTCCCGATTCTTCCACATAATAGATTTAATCTGTAGCAAGACCCTAGCCTGAATGCTAAAGACTCAACTGCCTACTAAAAGAAATGATATCAGTGATCTAAGAGGCCGTGTCCCACAAATGCATTCATATTCTCATAATTCATTGCTCAATATTATACAAAATGAAAGCATAAAGGCTTGAATAATTATCCATCTTATCAGGAAAACTGAATTGGATTTGCCATGTAGTAACAGCTGTTCTAACCTTAGTTTTATAAACAGATTTCATTGCTAAGTGCAGCACAGTCTGCATCGTATTTCTTAAACCTGTTTTACAATTTTATTGTATGGGTGAATGTAATGGCCATAAAGATTAATTATATGAAATATCCAGATGGCAGGGTCTTAGGATGGCTCCGCTACTCTCAACAGATGGGGCGTGCAAGACCAAAGATGGGGCGTGCAAGACCAAATAGTACCACAGGCATGCTAAGCATTTCACCAATGGATCTATATGCAAATATGCAGGGAACTATAATCATCACTGCCCTTGAACAGTGCAAGATTAATAAAGTGGTGCATTAATGTAGGTGAGAAGAGACACATCCTGAGACTAACAAAATTGTAGAGGCAAGAACCAGAGGGAGGGTGAAACAATGTGAAAGACTTTATTAGATAGTGACAATATTCAGTTGCTACACAGATAGGTACGTGATTTACTTTAGGGCAGGATGAAAGTTTTCATAGTGACTGATTGACACTGATGTATGTAAAGCAGGTAACAGTGACTGTCTTATAAGTATATTCAACACCACTGACCATCTATATAGCAATGATTGATATCCACATTTCTTTAAATACTGGGGCTAGTGTTTAAAACAATTGGCTCATTGTTGCTATTGGATATTGACTTCCAAATTCCTTAAATTAGGCAACTATATATGAAAACTGCTATCCTTACAAGTCATATGGAAGAGCCATCTTCATCTTATTTCTTCCACTGCAAAGTTGAAAATGTCTATTTTTGTTTTAGAATTTTCAGAGAACTTTTCTCTGCCCATTTGGGTCATTGAGTCAAATGGTTAGAGCAACAAATTGCAAACCAGGGAAAGCAGGCTCATAATCCCACTACTGCTCTCTGTACTATGGTATAAGTCACTAATCTCTCCATCACATCAGGTAAAAATGTAGGGGTTGATGTTTAGCCACTGCTGAAATTAAAACCAGATATTTAGGGGCATGTTTACTAAAGAGTCTTAACGTAGTAGCGGCAGAATTAGCGCGTGATAAGTGACGTTACTGGGCGATGAAGGTGTGTTATCGCGCGATAACGTCACTTATTGCACGATAACGCGCCTGCGGCATTAAGGCACCCTAACGCCATGAAATCCGGCCCTGAAGGGTGGAGGAAGGCTTCCCAGAGGGTGGAGAGAGGGGGTCAATGGGTGGAGAGTGGGAGGGGAGAGGCTCCAGGCACACTAACGCTGTGGAATACGGGTCTGAAAACTAACGCCACTGAAACCCTCACGTTAAGGCACATTTGCAGGAAAGAGAAACCATTTCTGTCAGCAAAGCCAGGGAAACCTAAAAAAAGTGATAGTTGTGATACATGTGTACGGAACAAAAAGGCAAATAAACACTGAAAATGACCTGAACAAAATTTAAAATCACCATAACCAAGCTGGCCAATAGTGATATTAATGGGAAAAATTAAAAAACACTACCAAGTCAGCTCAAAAAAGATATTAATTTTGGAAGGGTCTATGCTCTGTCCCCCTACAAGGTGAATGATCCCACATTGAAATAGCGCTGATCAGGGTTTTCCCTCTTTATTGCACAGGTGTCTTATGGCGTGCACATGTGCCGCAACAGCAGGGTGGGCATGTCGGAAAGGGCAACGGTACAGATGCTGGAAAATTGGATACAGAGGGCTGCAGGCGGCACATGCTGTGGTCCAGCTGGGGCACAGTGCGGACTAGGCAGATGCCTAGGTGTCAAATAGGAATGCTGAAACTGTACAGCAGCCAGACAGCAACTGATGAGGGCCCAACATGGGCACGAGTGTGTTTCTCACAGTGTCACAGGGGATAGTACCCAGCAGGTACCCCCAAGGGCACATAACATTGACAGGCGGTGGTGGTGGGGAAGCGCGGATGCCTATGCAGGCACCCCTACCCCAGATCCCGCACCATAGGCAGCCGCCTACTGGCACACTGGATGGCCTGAGACTCCACACCACTAGCACCACCAGCATATGGGCATATCAGCATGGTGGCAGAGGGGTACTGGTGGTGGAGGGGGCAGTGGCAACTGCCCACAGCAGACCATGGCCTAGCCCTGTTCAGGTGGGTGCCGTGCACTGCAACAGACAGGCTCTGTCTGACAAACAGTCATGGTATCCCCAGGGAAGGAACCACCCCTGTGGCAACAGTGTGGTACAGTACACACAGCCAGTGTGTTCAGGCGCAGAAAGTCACAGGGTCAAGTGCCAGCTGTGGCTCCTGCCAACCCAGTCCCCATATTTTAACCGGTAATAAAGATGGAACCTTTATTGCAGATAACATAAACATGCCTGAAACGCCTATATTTTACCCTACAGAGCACAGACACCATAAACATGTGCAATACCTAGAGCAGAGTTTCCAACATGCAGTCCTGGAGGGCCAAAAACCATTCAGGTTTCATGCTGTCTCAAATATAATGGCATGTCAGCATGGTGGTGGAGGGGTACTGGTGGTGGAGGGGGCAGTAGCATCTGCCCACAGCAGACCATGGCCTAGCCCTGTTTAGGTGGATGCCGTGCACTGCAACAGACAGGCTCTGTCTGACAAACAGTCATGGTATCCCCAGGGAACAAACTGTCCCTGTGGAAACAGTGTGGTGCAGTACACACAGCCAGTGTGTTCAGGAGAAGAAGGTCACAGGTTTAAGTCCCAGCTGTGGCGCCCACCAACCCAGTCCCCATATTTTACCCAGTACTAAACCATGGTAATAAAGACGGAACCTTGGGCCGGAAGGACTGAGGTTTCTAGTCCCACAGGTGCTCCTTGTGGTCTTGGGCAAGCCACTTAACCCTCCATAGCCCATGTTCCCTGTAAAATAGTTATCTCCAAGTTATAATGCCCTGTTCAATGTAATTTCAGTTTGTTCAATGTAAACCGCACTGATGCAGAATAGCGCGGTATATAAGAGAATGCAAATAAAATAAATAAATAAATAAATAAAAATAAACCTTTATTGCAAATAACATAAACATGCCTGAAACACCTATATTTTACCCTACAGAGCACAGACACCATAAACATGTGCAATACCTAGAGCAGAGTTTCCAACATGCAGTCCTGGAGGGCCAAAAACCATTCAGGTTTCATGCTGTCTCCAATAAAGATGCCCATGCTGCATTTCTATGCGCCACCCCCATGGTATGCAAATGTATCTCATGCATATTCATTAGGGACAGCAAAAAATGCAATGTGTGCCTTCGAGTCAGTCCTCAGGGTGAGCACAGTACCTGCACAATGTGACGGTCTGTAGCTACTCTGTGCCAGTAACACACATGGTCAGTACCCCCTACCAGGCTGAGGTGCTGTGGGGGTGCACACGGTCAGTTCCGCTACCAGGCCGAGGTGCTCTGGGGGTGCATACCCCATATTCTGATTGTCTGTAGACTGATGATTTGCATGTGCAGTGCATCATGGGTACGGGTGGGTTAACCCTATCCTGGTAACCACAGCAGAATGTTTGTGTGGTGACCTGCAGTCCTTCTGTAGCCAGCCAGAGGTTTGTTAGCCGCTGTAGCAGACTGGTTACTTCACTGCCTGTGGAGCCAGAGGTCATGTGTTTGATCCCACAGTGGGGTTATTTGATGGGGTGGTCTGAGGCATGTTTTTTTTAATGTAAATTAGTGCTGCCAGCAAAAACACACTCAAAGTGCTGTAACCTTAAGGCGCCTCATAAGGCGCCCCATAAAGCACCCTATAAAGCGCCTTATAAGGTGCCCTATAGGGAACATTATAGGATGCTTTGGTGGTCAGTGTACTTTTGAATGTGCCCTTTGGAGTGCCTTATAGGGCGCATTATGCGGCACCTTAGGTTACAGCACTGTGAGGGTGTGTTTGCTTGCAGCACTAATTTAAAGTAAAAAAGAAATTGCCTCAGACAGCACTGGTTTAAAGTCAAGGGTAATGCCTCAGACAGCACTGGTTTAAAATCAAGGGTAATGCCTCAGACAGCCTTATTCATTAAGCCCACTGGGGGATTGAACGCATGACTCCTGTAGCATCAGTCAGCGTATTAACCATTATGCTACACCTCTACTGCTGTATTGGCAGGTCAGCGCGCCTACTTAAGACTAATGCGCGTTAATGTGGCACGGCTTCCTCAATCGCGCGATAATGTGCATTGCACACTTTATCACGTGATAATGCGCGATTGCTAAGTTTAGACCGGAACACCCACTCTTTTTATTGCACCCTGCACATTATCGCTGGGCGCACATTAACATGGTTTAAAACATACCCCCTGGTGTAACTGTTTAGCCAGCCATTGCTATGTGAGAAGGCATAGCACACTGGTTAATGCAATGTCCTCACAGCCAGTGGTGATGGGTGTAAGACCCCAGTGTGCCAACACCAAGATAAATGCATAATAAATGAGCTGTGTTCAGACACAGCACTGCAATGTGTGTCTGCAGCATAGATCTTTGTATATATTGATTGTGCCACCATTTCCTGTGTACCAGCCATGGCACAGGCACTTTGTTAGCGCGCCTTAAGGCGCAGAGGTGCTGCTAGGCGGGTGCATGTGCGTGCGTGCGTGAGCAAGGCAGTGCAGAAAATGGCTACCTGTTCTAGGAAGCCGGCTTTTACAAGGAGGGAGTTAAGGCACCTTGCGGGGCTGATCTGCACTAGGTAGAGCAAACTATTTCCTGGCTCATCCAAGCGGCAGGACCTGGGGTGTGTAAAAGGGCCTGGGACCGCATCACAAGGTGGTTTAATCATTTTGCAGACTACCCACATGAGGTAAGTGTATGGGGACAGGTCAGTATATCCATATACATATCCAGTGTGGATTGTAGCTGTGCATGCTGCTGTATGTAGGCATTCTATCACCTTTATGTTTATTAGTTAAACCCAAGTGATATACCGCCTATGTATCACATCAAAGTGGTTTGCCCTATCCCAAGGAGTCTAAGGACCTGATCACAGAGTTCCAGATGTCATCCTGGTGTTATGGCAGCTGCTGCTGTTTGTGTTAAAATACACCATAACACAAGGAGCCCATGGATCTGCCTAAAGATGTTTTGTAAACATCATGCTGATATGGTAGGTTCTGCAGTTGCAGGGTCACACATCTGCCCTACCCCTAGGGGTCCTGAGACATTCTCCAAATGGTCTGCCAGTCACCCTGGTGGCATGGTTGATGCTGCTGTTGCTGTGTTATAATTCACCCTACCCCCAGGAGGCCTGAGAGCCCATAAAAGTGGGCTGTCAGTCACTCTGGTGATATGGGTAATGCTGCTGTTGCTGTGTTATAATTCACCCTACCCGCAGGAGGCGTGAGACCTGAGTGCAAAGGTGGGTATGGCATCTAGATATTGTGGTAGGTGATGCCGGGTTTGGACACACATTTTCCCTATTCCCCGGAGGCCCAGACCTTATTACACATGTCTGTTATGGATCCTGATTGTATGGTAGTTGCAGCTGTGGATGTGCTGTAACCATCCATCCCCAGGAGCCATGAGACCTGATTACGAAGGTCTGAAACAAATCCATATATCATTGATGTGTACGCAGTTTCTGGTCACACATCTGGCCACTCCCCAGGAGCCCCGTAACTGATTGCAGAGGAACATTATAGATGCTGCTGTAAGGGTACAAAATTTCACAATGCCCACTCCACAAAAACAAAAAGTACTGGTCCAAATCGTTCCATATTCATTATCTTTCAACATTCAAGAATATATATCAATGTTCATTATTTGTTGTTAAACACACAATACTGCACAGAAGGTTTCAGTAACCATGGGCCTACAACACGCATACAACAGACTAAACTGTCATAATGCACAAGTCCTTATAACATCAATGACCTTCCGTGCAAATCCCGACAAGCCACCCAAACACAATCAATGAGACAGCACTTAACTTTCAAAACCATACTTTGTGCCTCAAAGGGTGGCCATCCAGCTTCCCATTCCCCGACGCCTCAACTCAGAGCTCAAAAGTGTTTCACAAGCATCCTTGCTTCATCAGGGGAAAAGCAACTGTCCAACAAAACATATAACCAACATGAAATACACAAGCAATTAAAAACAACAGCACAAGCCAGCACACCCAACTCAGGCCCCGTACTCACCCCTATCCAAAGTTAGCAAGGCAAACAGCCAGTGGATTGTGGATTTCATGTTGGTTGTCTGTTTTGTACACACATGCCCAGACCCACAGCCACACATGCAGGTGGCACTGGCAACCATTAGTAGAGGACACATTGAGAAGAGGAGCAGGAGCAGCACGATGCTGCGCACAGAGATGTGTGATATGTGTTGGCCACCCACCAGAGATATATGGTCATTAATGCACCCTCCCATTGCTTTCCCCCCCTAGGTAGAGGACCTACAGAAAAAGGGTCAGGAGTTGCGACTGCACTGCCCGGAGATCCTTGCCCGCCTACAGAGGCGGGCAATGTCTGAATGTGGAGGTGAGTGTTGCGGCCTCTGCAGCTCTGTAGAAAATGTCACAGTGGCCCTCCAGCCTGTGCGCGGCCAAACTATGTACATGTGGTATGTGACTCACATAATAGTGTGCTAATGACTGTCATCCCCCACAGAGGAAGATCCTGCCGGTGTGGGCCCCTCCACATCGGGGCACACAATGTCACGCCCCACTGCCCGATGCCGAACAGAGGAGAAGGAGGAGGAGGGGGCAGTGGAGGTGGTGGAGGCTGAAGAGGTGGAGGAGGATGCGGCAGAGGAGGAGGTGGCAGAGGTGGCTGCGGTGGAGGAGGACAATGGGGAAATGGAGGGGGTGGAGGGTGGGGTGGGAGGGGAGGGGAGGGTGAGTGTGTGTGTGTCATTTTGGGGGGTGAGGAGGAGGAGGGGAGCTTGGAGGGTGGTGAGAGTGGGTGGGAGGTGCCAGGGGGTAGGGGGTGGGGGTGGGGGAGGGGTGTGGGAGGTGTTGAGGGGGGGAGGGTGGAATGGTGCACAGGACAGCACAGGGCACTGTGGGTCCCTGCCAGCCACCACATATGTGTGGCAATGGTGCCCGTCTGGGTGTAGCTATGCCACTCATTGCCACACACATGGCCCACGCACATGCCACCACACAGACACCTGGCACCATGTGTGTGTGTGGTGGCAGGTGCATACGGGACCTGTATGCAGCAATGGACGGCATGGTGCAACGCATGCAGGCCCAGGACCGCACCATCCAGTGGCTGGCAGGTTCCATTCAGTGGATGGCTGCCGAGATGCAGCATGTGGTGGGTAGGGGTGCTGCATCTTGACAGCCATCCCCTGATGGGCATCCCAGGAGCGTGTGATGGCCCCTGTGGCGCCCACACAAGTGCCCTGTGCTGTCCTGTCTTCCGCGACCCAACATGGGTAAAGGAGATGGAGGGACAACAACGCCCACAACAGCTGGGAAAATTTGACCTGGATTGTATACTGTTGGGAACAGGACACTGGGCTTGATGGACCTTTGTTTGACCCGATATGGCATATCTTATGTTCTTATGTTCCAATGTGGACATACCCCCTGTAAATAAGTTGTAAATACAGTTTTGATACTACATCAGAATGGTCATGTGGAGGAGGAGTGGCCTAGTGGTTGGGGCAAGGTACCACAGGCCGGAAGGTCGGTGGTTAAAATCCCACTAGAGGACAGCAACCTTGGGCCAGAAGGACTGGGGTTTCTAGTCCCACAGGCGCTCCTTGTGGTCTTGGGCAAGCCACTTAACCCTCCATTGCCCATGTTCCCTGTAAGTATTAGTGTATGTGTCTCATATCCCCTCGTGTTAAATGTATCCCCCAACCGCTTTGACCCGGTGAAAAGCGGGATATAAATGCAGCTAAATAAATAAATAAATGTGTCTCCCTTACAGAAAGACTGTGGACGTAAGCATGGGACATGTGTGTAGATCAGCATGTGTATGCATGGTAGACATGGGTATCATACATGGACCGTCTCCACATGCAGTTGTGGGGACTGCCCATGTGCGTAGGCATCTGAGTCCCATGTTGTCCCTGTGATGTGCCAATGTGGAGCATGTCCTAAAGTCTTTGGTCACATGCATGCTGTGTGCAATGTGTGGGAACCACATCTGATGCACCATGCTTGTGTGCCAATAAGGGAAACGGCTAGCAGCAGGTTTGTGGCATGGAGAGTAAGATGGAATGCTGTACCCAGGAGCTGCTCAGGGGGATAGCTGTTGAGGGTGACAGAGGTCAATGCATGTCACAAGGATGAGTGGTGGGGGACTACAAGCGTAAGTGAAGGGTGATCAGCTGACCGAAGCAAACCACCTTTGTCTGCTGTGCCACATGCAAGCCTATGTGGGAAGACAGCCACGTAGGCCCTGGTGTGGGCAGGGAGAATGGTCACACATGTGTGTCCAATGATGGAGAGTGTATGGGGTGGGAGAGGGTGGCATATCCCTACACCAGACAATGTACCACTGTGGACACCTTCCTGGGCAACGGGAGAGGATGGGTATACCAACATGCATAGGTCATAGGGTGGCAACCTGCCACAGTCCATGGCACACAGGGCACGGTATGACCTATGGGTGATGATAGGTGGCAGTACAGACACCCCACCCCTGAGGGGCATGGGTAAGGCACATGTGGTCAGGGAGACAACAGGAGGTGCATGGTACGTAGGGGGCCACAGTGCCACACACTGGAATCAAACATATAGGATGTAATATTTTAAGATGTTTTATTCTTCATGTTCACATTCTCCGTGGCCAGCCACAGCACCCACGGCCCAGCGCACCCCTCTCTTGTGGGGCTGCCGGTGCAGCCTCTGGTGCTGGTGCAGCCTCTGGTGCCGGTGCTGCCTGCTGTAAGTGTGCTGCCATGGCCTCCTGGGCATCTGCAATGCGGAGGAGCGCCCCTGCTATCACATCAGCTGTAGACTGCAGCTGTTGGAGTCCCTGATTTGTAGCCAAAAGATCCTGGTGTATGGTCAACAGAGCCTGACGAGTGCCTGTGGGTGGGAAACAAGGTGATATGTGAGATACCTCTTTCAAACCCAAATGTCACACATGCACATGTCAGGCATATCCCACCAGATCAGTCTGCAGAACAATCATGCATGCCACAACTAGCAACGCATGACCATGTTTAGATCTGTGTCTCCCATGAGCCATCCCCATGTCTGGAAGGGGTCTGGATGAGGGGTCATGAGAATCACAGATCCCACACATGGCACAGTGTCCCAGTTTAATCTGTCAATGCTTGATCTGTACACTGGTTGTCTGCGATAGGTCATATAACGTGAGGGGTCATGGCACACACATACATATATCTGGGGGGCCCTCATTTCTAGAATGCTGGCGCACAGTGCAGATTATGTTGACAAAATATGCTGCCTAACAATATCCATGGAGAGGTGTCTGTCAAGTAGGGTGTCTGGGTGACCTGGGATCGTTGTTTTCCTCTGTGTGCTTACTTGGGGTTTATGACCGTGCACAGTGTGCATGTGTCTCAGCCCCTCACACATGCTGACACCTGACAAGCCATGCTACAGGAAGTTGAAACACAGAAGGCACAGAACAACCCCCCCCCCCAACATAAGAACACTCTGCTATGTGGGCAACATGCAATCTCCTTGTGAATGTTATGACAAACCCCATGGGGATTGTGGTGTATGCTGTTACCCACCTTTGGCATCATGCCGTGCTGAGGCACTGTGGGCCCGCTGCTCCGCAAGGATAGTAGCCATGCTTATAGGAGGGGTGGCTGCTGTCCCTGGCGCCTGCATGAGGTGGTGGTTTCCCTCAAACTCCGAAGCCTCTTGAGCCTGTGTGTGGCTGCCTGTGGTGGTGACATCCGGAGGCGTGTCCTCTGCCTCGGCCATCACGTGGGTCCCTGGTGTGCGGTTCCCATCGCTGGTGCTGCCCCCAGACATTGTGGGCTCTGGCTCCTCCACATCCTGGGGCCCAGCCACATCCTCTTCCTTAGGTGCCCCCATGGTCGTGTAGTCACCTGGGTTGTGGAAGAGCATACACATCACAGATAAGTTTGCACAGTGCACCTATGTACAACTGTGTAGTACATCCACCCCACAATCAATGTGTGCTTGGGCGTGCCCTGTACACGTGCTGCATAGCTACTACTACAGCTCCTGCTACCACTATTAGGCATTTATAGGGCAGTACCAAGCACACGCATCACTGTGAAAGTTATCTCACAAAAAGACAATCCCTGCTCAGCGGCACTTAAATTTGAAACAGACATAACAATAACAGGTCTGGGAGGGGGTTTGTAGCAGAAGTGCAGCGACATGTGCAGGGCAAACATAAAAAGGGATGGTGTTAGAGAAACATGTGGGTGGAGGTCAGAAACACGCAAAGTAAAAGGGGTCAAATGGGGAACAGCACACTCATGAGCCAAAGGCAGAGGGTAGGAGATGATCTAGGAGACCAGGTATGAGGAGGTGCTAATAAGATGCCTGACTCATATCCAAGGGGCGTTTACTCTATGCGTTGGGAGCAGCAAGGTGTGAGTTGCGTACCTACGTGCCTGGGGATGTGCGGTGTCCAGTGCTTCTGGCAGTCCACACAGGTATATGGGCCCAAGCCGGTCTGCTAACTCCTGCTCCAGGGGTGTTAGGGTTGGTGCAAAGGGGCCTCCCCCACCGGTGCCCATAGCATGTTGCCGTTCAGACACCATGTGTGCACGCACACCACGCTTAATATCGTTGAAATGCTTCCTGAGACTGTCGAGGTCCCTGGTTGGTCCCCCTGCCTGTGCGACAGCCTCCTGCATCTCCTCCCACATCTGTGTGCGTGTTGCAACAGTGGTGCTGTTGCTCAGCCGGCCATAGAGAACCTTGTAATGCACCAAGACACTAGCCAGCAGGATGTGGTTCTCTTGCTTGCTGAATCTTTCAGCCCTCCTCTGTTGCACAGCTGGCACCGGTATGTACCTTCGTTTGGCACTGGGAGGGCCCTGTGTGGGCTGGGGCCCACCCAATGTGCCTGCAGCCACCACCACATGCCCAACACTCACTGCAGTCTCTGGGTCCTGCTGAACAGGTGCCACCCCCTCCTCCTCTACTCCTGCCCTGTCCTGTCGCTCCATCTCCCTGCCCTCTGTGCCCTCTTCTTCCCTGTCACACATTCCTGCTCCTGGCCTCCTCAGCTCTACCTCACATCTGGTCCTGGCTCCCCCTCCTCTCCCTGTTGTCTGCTCCTGAACTCTGCTCCTTTCTCACTCACCTGTTCCTTGCCTCCCCTCCTCTCTGTCTCCTCTGCTCTGCTACATACCTCTACTCAACAAACCTGCTTCTACCACTCTCCACCACAACTCACTAACTCTGCTACTCTTCACTAAACACCTTCTTTTCACTCGTACCGACACCACACACCTTCTCTCACTCGTCTACACAAAACCCTCAACATGCACCAGGTGTGCAGGTGTATTTATAGGTCTTTTTTTACGTTGCGCATGTTGCGCATGTGCCGCACAGACGCGGGAGGTGCATGCATGTGACATTTTGTTACACGTTGTCAGACGGCTGCCTGGGTGAGAATCTTCACACTCTTGGCAAGTGCATATCTATATATATGATTTGCAGGGTATTGTGGGCAATGTAGTTCATTCACACCAGACACAGCTGCTGACAATAATTTAGTTGTGCTCTTGGGTAAAGCCAATAAGATATTTATTTATGGGGTTATTTCTCCCAACACAGATATGCTTGGTAGCACATAAATTAGGTTACTTGCTTTCAGTGTTAACTTGGAAAAACAAAGTTTAAAATCAGGAAAACAACAAATGAAAAGCCACAAAGCAAGAAACAAACTGTTCTTTTCAGGTTAACTTCTGATTACTTCCCACATAGATACAGAAGTGATTCTCTCCTAGCTCACAAGCAATTAGGTAAGGCTTAATTGCTAGCAGTTACCAGCTGAAACCCCTTAGCTGGCTTGCCTTCCACTGTGTGGGTCAAATCCTGCTTCAGGAGCTTTTCTGAGTAGATTAAAGAACAAATTTGTATTTCTTTGTGATGATTGCTGTACTTTATAACAGAAAGTTACCAACGGAGTTTAGATAGAGAGCAGTCCATATAAACAGGATCCTCATCTGCTATTATTCCCCCTTGTTCAACAAGCATGGGTTCAATATCATGGATTGGCACAGATGAATCTCTCAATGGAGCACTTTCAGGAGAATACTTGTTTCCCTGCTGTCTTTCAAGGTTATAGCTAGGGCATAGATCAGTGTTCATACCTGAGCTTCCATTGCTGCTAGAGTTCCTCTCTATATAGCCTGGCCAGTATGTAGTCCAGTTCTTATGTCCAGCCTTCCAATCCAGATCCCTGGACACTGGATCTCTCTTCACATACCTTCTGGCACAGGTCTTAGGGTCCCTTCCACGTGCAGCCGTCTCCCTCACAGTTAGCCTCTGGTGATTCCTAGCTCTGCAGCACCATTCCTCTGGCTTTCCCCAGTCCAATGGTGTATGCTGGCCCTTGGAATACCTCCCAATATACGTACTGCTTTGGACTCTTCTAGACCTCTCAAAGGCTTTTCTCCTCCTTCTTCCTGAGGGTTTCTTTCCCTCTCTGTCCGTCCGGTTTGGCTTCTGCTTCTGATGATCCTTCAGATGAAACTGATGATCAAACTCAAGCTGATTCTCAGGATACTGAGGACAATTCTCTGGATATCCAAGGTGATCATGAAGATGGTCATCTGTAGAATAAACTCTACTCTTATTCTGCCTTGATGAGTGCTCCTCCCTAACACAGCGCAGCTGTGCTGAATCAGGCCCTGCCCTTTGAGATGAGTGCTTAGGGATTACCTCATAGCCCTTTTGATTGAACACACATTTTCTCACTTCAGCTCCTCTCATGGCTGTTGGAAACCTGGTGCATTCTGGGACTGGTAGTCTTTTATGGCAAAATTCTGTTTTCTCATTTCTACCAGCACTGACAGGTTGCTTGTTCAGAGACACTTCACCTTTTCTATAGCCCCTTCCTGAGCTATGATAAGCTTCCTTATCACATACCCCCCTGCTTAAGTTATTACGGACTGGTTTAACTGGTGAAACTTCTTTCCTACAGTCCGTAATACCTACGAGAGTGTTATCATTTTGAAGCTCACTTACTTCCTGACTGGCTTCAGGGACATTATTATTTACAGGCCTCTCCTTCCAAGACTTAAGTACATTAATATGGTAGGTCTGCCTACGCCCTCTTGCATTTTCTACCACATAAGATACTGGGCTCACTTGTTTAACAACCTTCCATGGCCCTTTCCACTGTACTTCAAATTTTGGAGCTGTACCTGCTACTTGAACCAAAACCTTTTCACCAATGCTTAATTGGCGGCTTTTGGCCTTCCTATCATACCACCCTTTCTGGCGCACTTGACTGTCCTGCAGGTTCCTCTCCGCAACCTGCGACGTCCTTTTCAAACGTGCTCTCAAGTCACGTAGAAACAGTGGCAACTCCTGACTTCCTGGTTCAGGATCAATCCATTGTTCCCTCAAAATGTCTAACAAACCCCGTGGAGCCCTACCATACATCAATTCATATGGGGTTACACCTAGGGACACCTGAATTCTTTCCCTGCAGGCATACAAGGCAAAAGGCAATAACATATCCCATTCTTTTACCTCTCCTGCTAACCCACTTCTCAACATTTGTTTGAGAGTTTGGTTAAATCTCTCCACCAAACCGTTTGATTGTGGATGATAGGCTGAGGTTTTCACGTGATGAATGCCAAAATGCCTTTGGGCCAAATATTTGGATACAAAATTGGACCCTTGGTCAGTCAACACCTCTCTGGGGAATCCCACTTCACAAAACAATTTTACTAGCTCTAAAGCTATTGTTTTTGCAGAAACATTCCTCAATGGTATGGCCCAGGGAAACCTTGTTGCCTGATCTACCATAACTAGGATGTATTGGAAACCTCGGGGCGTTTTGACTAATGGGCCTACAATATCCATGGCAATGCGACCAATTGGGTCTGTGATAATTGGCATGGGAATCAATGGCACCGCCGGTGGGTGAGCCGCTATAACTCGCTGACACGCTGGACATGCAGCACAAAACTGGGCAGTTTCTTTGAAAATACCTGGCCAGTAAAAACGCATAAGTATTTGATCCAGCGTTCCTTGCATCCCTTTATGACCTCCCACTGGATGATCATGTGCTAGTCTAAGTACTAGCCCTTTGAAAGTTGTGGGTACCACCAATTGTTTCCGTATGGTCCCATTCCTGGGGTCCTGACTCTCTCTATATAATATGTCATTATCTAGCCTGAATCTGGGCAATTCCTCCCTGACCTCCTGAGCATACTTAAAAGCTCGGGTGAGAGCTTGATCAGCTCGCTGCTCTTGTGGAAAGTTAGGAAACTTTGCCACTAACTCAGCTGGCATCCAGGGTAAACTTTGACCAGCTAACATCTCAGCCCTACCCTGTGCTCTGCAAAGTCTCTCACACCGCTTTTGTGCTTTCAACTTTCTTACTTTACCAGATGATGGGGTTATTAAATCATCATGAGAGGGTAAATCTCCTAATAACTCTGCCCGCTCCCCCTCCGCCTTCTGCTGGCTCTCTACCTTAGCCTGCGAGCGGGTGGATACAAGGCCCCTCTTATTACCCATAGTTTGGCCTTCTGGAAGCTTAACCATCTTTTTAGCTAGGGACTGAGGACTTCCAAAGAAAGGACCGGGAGCTATTTCCATTATTAAACCTTCTCCCTCCTTCTTTCCTAGCCCTTCCACTAGACCCTGCTTAAATCTTGGCCAGTCCTTTCCTAGAACCAAATCAAAGCGTAGCCTAGGCACCACTGCTACCAGGACTTCCTCTTGTTCCCCCAGGCACTTAACCTTTAGCCTATAGGTGGGATGTGATGTTGCAGCACCATGAATGCACCCGATGTGAACTTGGCTTTCAGGGGTTCTAGGCACAAATCCTTCTTGGGCCTCTATTCTCTGCCAAAGCCTTTCTGACATCATACTCTGGTCTGCCCCAGAGTCTAACAAAGCATTTATGGCAATTCCTTGCACATCAACCATCAAAAGAAATCCTTCCTTGGGCTGTTCTAACTCCACACCCATTAAGCTAGTGTGTGACTGGCATCCTTTTTCTAAGTGTCCCCATTTTCCACACTTGAAACATTTCTTTTCATTCCCCTGTGTCATCTGGTTTGGCACAGTACATTTATTTTCAGAAATACTTTTAACTATTTTATTTTCTGATACAGCACATCTTGCCTCAGCACCTATCTTCAGAGGGCCACCCATTCTATGGCAAGCCTGCGTGACTCCCAAGAATCTCTCTGCTAGCATGGTTGCCTCTCCAAGATTTTGGCAATTTTGCTGTATAAGGAAAATGTGCATATCTTTAGGCACCCCAGACATAAATTGTTCAAGCATTATAATATCTAATAACATTTCTACCGTCTTTTGCTCAGGCTCCAACCATTTTACAGCTAAACCTCTGATTCTCTGACTCAGAGCCCTGGGTGTTTCACCCACTCTCAATGTAGTAGCTCTAAACATTCGCCTATACTCTGAAATAGACAACCATAGGCGATCTCTAATAGCAGCCTTTACATCCTTATAATTCAAAGCCTGGGCTGCTGGCATTGCTCTGTAAGCTGCAAGCACCTCTCCAGTTAATGAGGCTGCCAGCCTTACTGCCCACTGGGTCTCTGGCCATGCTAATGCTTGTGCCACTCTTTCAAAAGACTCTAGAAAATCATCAACATTATCATCTGGAGTTAGCTTCCCAAAACTAAATGCCCCAATCCCTTGATTGAGTCCCACACTGTCCACATGTGTTGTACCAGTATTTACTGCTGGTCTTACATCTGTTCCACTTGGGCTCTGCAGCTGAACTAGGGCTTGCACCAGATCAAGCACTGGCCTCTGCTGGTCCATTAAGGCTTTCATAGCAGTGTCCTGAGCCTGCTGTGCTAGCTCCTGCTGCCTGCTGAACTGGGCTGCCATCCACTGAGCTAGTTCCTTTGAATCCATCTTGAACCCTGTAAGAAAATACAAAGAAAAAAAACATAGTGCACCACCTTCCAAACAGGTGTTTTTTTTTACACTTTTTTTTTCAATTACCCCTGTGCCTACTCCCATCCACCACTAGACATGCCCAGGTACTTATTACCTTGTGTCAGTGATGAATCCAGCTCTGCACAGGGTCTTTTCCTCCTGGGACATCCACTTCTCCTCCATAGTGCAGTTGAGGGAAAATCTTTTTTTCCAGCTTTAAACTTGAACTGTAGTTGTAATCCTCAGCAAGTAAATCCCCTTTTGTGCAAAAGCAATCCGAAAAACTATGCCATTTGTCAGACGGCTGCCTGGGTGAGAATCTTCACACTCTTGGCAAGTGCATATCTCTATATGATTTGCAAGGTATTGTGGGCAATGTAGTTCATTCACACCAGACACAGCTGCTGACAATAATTTAGTTGTGCTCTTGGGTAAAGCCAATAAGATATTTATTTATGGGGTTATTTCTCCCAACACAGATATGCTTGGTAGCACATAAATTAGGTTACTTGCTTTCAGTGTTAACTTGGAAAAACAAAGTTAAAATCAGGAAAACAACAAATGAAAAGCCACAAAGCAAGAAACAAACTGTTCTTTTCAGGTTAACTTCTGATTACTTCCCACATAGATACAGAAGTGATTCTCTCCTAGCTCACAAGCAATTAGGTAAGGCTTAATTGCTAGCAGTTACCAGCTGAAACCCCTTAGCTGGCTTGCCTTCCACTGTGTGGGTCAAATCCTGCTTCAGGAGCTTTTCTGAGTAGATTAAAGAACAAATTTGTATTTCTTTGTGATGATTGCTGTACTTTATAACAGAAAGTTACCAACGGAGTTTAGATAGAGAGCAGTCCATATAAACAGGATCCTCATCTGCTATTATTCCCCCTTGTTCAACAAGCATGGGTTCAATATCATGGATTGGCACAGATGAATCTCTCAATGGAGCATTTTCAGGAGAATACTTGTTTCCCTGCTGTCTTTCAAGGTTATAGCTAGGGCATAGATCAGTGTTCATACCTGAGCTTCCATTGCTGCTAGAGTTCCTCTCTATATAAGCCTGGCCAGTATGTAGTCCAGTTCTTATGTCCAGCCTTCCAATCCAGATCCCTGGACACTGGATCTCTCTTCACATACCTTCTGGCACAGGTCTTAGGGTCCCTTCCACGTGCAGCCGTCTCCCTCACAGGTAGCCTCTGGTGATTCCTAGCTCTGCAGCACCATTCCTCTGGCTTTCCCCAGTCCAATGGTGTATGCTGGCCCTTGGAATACCTCCCAGTATACGTACTGCTTTGGACTCTTCTAGACCTCTCAAAGGCTTTTCTCCTCCTTCTTCCAGAGGGTTTCTTTCCCTCTCTGTCCGTCCGGTTTGGCTTCTGCTTCTGATGATCCTTCAGATGAAACTGATGATCAAACTCAAGCTGATTCTCAGGATACTGAGGACAATTCTCTGGATATCCAAGGTGATCATGAAGATGGTCATCTGTAGAATAAACTCTACTCTTATTCTGCCTTGATGAGTGCTCCTCCCTAACACAGCGCAGCTGTGCTGAATCAGGCCCTGCCCTTTGAGATGAGTGCTTAGGGATTACCTCATAGCCCTTTTGATTGAACACACGTTTTCTCACTTCAGCTCCTCTCATGGCTGTTGGAAACCTGGTGAATTCTGGGACTGGTAGTCTTTTATGGCAAAATTCTGTTTTCTCATTTCTACCAGCACTGACAGGTTGCTTGTTCAGAGACACTTCACCTTTTCTATAGCCCCTTCCTGAGCTATGATAAGCTTCCTTATCACAACGTGTGCTGTGTGTGCGCATGAGGCTTGGCGCATGCACATGTCTCACGCTCACGCGCAGCGCATGTGTAACATGGTGTCCTGCGCACGCACCTTCTACGTCTCTGCGGCACATGCACAATGCGTGCAGCCATCTCGCTCACGCAACTACACATGTGCAACGCACGCGGCCGCCACACTCGCACAACCTTGCATGTGCAACGCACGCAATGTAACACAAATCCTATAAATGCACCTGCACACCTGGTTCACTTTGAGGGGTTTGTGTAGGCGAGGGAGAGAAGACGTGCGTTGTCAGTAAAGGAAGGAGAGAGTCAGAAGCAGGTGTATTGTGGAGTGTGGCTGGGTTTGTGAGTGGTGGTGGTTGTATTCTGTGGCTGTGTTTGTGTGTGGTGTGAAAGGTGTGTGGCTTGGTTAGTGAAGTGAGTGTTTGTGTTTGAGTGAGTTAGAGGAGTTGGATGGGTGGAGTCTATGGTGGCCTTTGTGGTTGCTGCATCTGCAGTGGGAGGTGAGCAGGCGCTACGGTTGCCTGATGGGGGAGATGGTGTCTATGAGGCTGAGGTACAGAGCATGGGTGTAGTCCCGCTGCAAAACAGACCTGCAGCTGTGGGGGCAGGCTAGGCAGGGGCTGTGCCGGCACAGCGCAGGAGGCATGCTGAGGTGCAGGCTCACCAGCCTCACCTCTACAGGCCCAGGGTCCAGCTCCAGGGTCATCTCCCTCTACCGCCTGAGCATGGAGGCTATTAGGGAGCTCTATGAGGATCTAAGACCTGACCTCGAGCCCCTCGATCGGTCAAATGCCTTACTGGGTTTGGTCAAGCTCCTTGGTGCCCTACATTTCTTTGCTTCTGGCTGTTTCCAGTCATCTGTGGCCGCATTGGGTGGCATGAGCTGCCCCACCTTCTCACACTGTCTCCACCAAGTACTGTGTGCCATGGTCAGCCGGGTGGGGAATTACATTGCCATTCCCCACACTAGGCAACAGTGATGGACCCTGAACCAGGCCTTTGAGGTGTTAGCCTGGATACCACACGTGATGGGAGCTATTGATTGCACACATGTTGCCCTGGTCCCACCTAGAGACAGGGAGGTAGTGTTCCGCAACCTCAAACACTATCATTCCCTGAATGTTCAGGTTGTATGTGATGCAAATATGCATATTCTGAATGTGGTCCCTAGGTTTGCAGGGTCCACCCATGACTCCTATATCCTGCATCACTTGGCACTATTCAGACAATTTGAGGCAGGACAGTATGAGGACTGTATATTGCTGGGTGTGTATTTCTCATTTCTGACATGCACATGGTTTTCATGTGACTAACCGTATGTGCAAATGTCTGTCTTGGAGGTGTATCCCTCGTTGTGTGTGTGTGTGTGTGTGTGTGTGTGTGTGTCATCTGTCTGTGTGTGATATAACGTGGGGGGGGGGTTGGTGCCCTCCAACTCCACCTTGCTATGGTTCTGTGTGATGATGGTTGAATGGATGCTAGCATTTGTGTCGTGGTTACAGATTATGTTGTTTTCAATCCGTACACCTACCCCTTGTCTTGTGTGTCTTAACTTCACACGCTGATGCATACTTGTGATGTCATATGTTTATGTAAGGATGTGTTATGCATTTTTTTTTTCACGTATATACCTGTGTCCATTTGGGTGGACATGAGCTCCTGATTTAACATTCCACATTTATTTCTGCAGGTGATGCAGGATATGGGTGTCACCCCTGGTTGTTGACCCCTGTGCGTCAACCACGGACACGTGCAGAGAGGAGGTACAATGAGGCCCATGCCTCCAGCCGCTCCATCATAGAGCGCACCTTTGACATTTTAAAGAGTCGCTTCGGGTATCTGGATAGGACAGGCAGGGCCTTACAATACAATCCACAGACTGTGGCAGAGATCATTATAGCCTGTTGCATCCTGCACAACATTGCTCTCAGGCACCATATCCCTGTCAAAATTAATGAGGATCTGGAGGATGATCCTATGCGCCCTCCTGCACATGCCCATGGTGACACACGTGAGGGCACAGCAGTCATGCGGCAGGTGATTGCGGAGCTCTTCTCATGTAAGTACTGCATATGTTCCCACCTACATTTGTTTGAATATGTGTGTACTGCTAATACTAGTTAACATTTGTATACCAATATCAGTAAAATGCAACACTGCACTGACATGTAACAGACACTGCCTGGCCATCCCAACTTCAAATCTAATCATGACTGAAACACAGAAGATGTGGGCAGGGTACAACAGCGGGTGGAGGTGGATTATGTGTGTGGGGAGTTTTAGGCTTGTGGGAGGTATTGGGGGTGACATACCTGGTTTGTGGCTGTTTGTGATAGAGGATGCTGTGCATCCACAGGTAGTTATTTTGATGCTTTGGGTGCAGCAAGGTGAAAGGCATGTGGTGTGGAGTTAACAGTGGGAGAGCAGACCATGGTTGGGGCCAGTTATCCGGCTGTTCGTGTTTTTCATTTAGTATTTTAAGCTGATTGTGTGGTTGGTATGCTCTGATGAGCAGGATCTGTGTGTTCGTTGTTTTTGTATGGCGCTACATGTGATATGTAGCAATATATACATGCTCAGTAGTATTTTTCATACTGGTATTTAATATCCTTAAGGGACGTTACTGCAACACGACAGTGTGCCTGAATGTATAGGTCATCACGTAGCCCTGACATGGATGCAGGGAAGGATAGGGAACCTGTGCGGTGTCCAGCCAGGGGGAGTATCATTGCCCTTTTTTTTTTTTTGCTGTAGAATATCCATGCAGTGCAGTGTTGCATATTCACACGCAGGCAGAGATGATTCAGGCCAGATCAGCAAGGTGTAGGTTACAGTAGACAAGCCGAGAGCTGAATATGGGGGTGTAATTGGGTTTTAGTGGTGTTTTCAGGGAGGAGAGAGCAAATCTAGCTGATGACATCTAGACATAAACCACATGACTCAACTACAAGCTGTGTATGTGTGTAGAGTAGGAGAGTGCAGTCCAAGACAACAACTACATTCTGGACCCTAGAGAAGGAAAATTATATCCACACACACAAAGAGGCTCGGATGGGAGGGGAGGTTTTAGGTGTACATATAGGCTATCCATGCTTTGCCATTATCATTTTCACACAGTGAAATGACATGCAGCCATCAAGGTCAGGTCACAAACAGACATCGGGGTGTGGTTTAGCAGACATAACTCAGCCATTGAGATATATATTTGCAACTCATCAGCACACAGCTGTTAATGTTAGTGAAGGTATGAGATATACACACCAAGGAAATGTATATGGACAGAGGATACGGGAGGTGCACCTGCATATATCCGTTTGTTACAGGAATTGACAGCGGGGTAGAAGACGACATTGAGACAACAGTACACACAGTGAAGGAGCATTGGGAGCAATATGGGGGACACAGGATAATACTGCGGCCTTGGAGTGAAGCAGGGACACGGTAGGGAGCAAACACTTCTGTTCACCAGTTTGTACGGCAACAGAGAGGTGAGGGAGGGTACAGACAGAGTATGGAACCTTGTAGTTTGCCAAACAAACTTCAGTGATAACTCTAATCTGAAAGAGATCTGTACAGTGTGATGGTGAACAGTCATTCTGTAAAGGATCTTGGGGGGTCTGCGAGCTGAGGACAGGAAGGTGCAGTGTGTGTTGCACAGCCAGAACATGACATATGTATGTTTCCCTTGTGTTTCTCAATCCACAGGACATACTTGGTGACGCTCCTGGTGCTGTGGTGCTTTGGCAGGTGACTGTACATC
Organism: Ichthyophis bannanicus; assembly: GCA_033557465.1. NCBI lineage: Eukaryota > Metazoa > Chordata > Amphibia > Gymnophiona > Ichthyophiidae > Ichthyophis > Ichthyophis bannanicus. The sequence goes on along the minus strand of CM066032.1, from coordinate 1,791,903,873 downwards.
ATCCAACATGCAGTGGTCTGGGGTAGGTGGACCTACAGCTACATTGTCTGTGACGGCAGTCAGGGGGAACACATGTCCTCAGTGATCTGTCATATTGTACATATGTTGTTGTTCACCTCTTTTCCCTGCACCTCCATACCCCATATCTTGCTGTTGGCACACATATCCCCATGTGTTCCTGTCCAGTTTGTCTTCTGCAACACTGTCTCTTGGACACATCCAACAGAGCTGCATGTGTGTGGAGGTCCTAGGTGTTTGGGTGGTGGGCTACACGTACACCCTTCCCCGACATTGTACCATCAGCCAACACCAGTGTATCATTGCATTTAACAGGCCTTTATCTCCACTAATCTCCAATTGTGCACATACAAGCCGTATGCTACTGCTGGCACGCTCACCTTAGTTACTGTGTGGGTGTGGTTTTTTGGGTTGGCTGTGTGATGATACAGTATGCAGGCATTTTACATTATCATGTGGTGTGAGGGGTCTATACACCTGGGGGGTGGTGGTGACTGTGCTATCTCTACTTTACTGCTGTTTACCGTGTGAACATTGTGGACATGTGTTGTGTGTTGTGAGCAGAACTGTGTCTTGTGTTTTGACAGACCACTGTTGAACAGCATTTTTGTATCACAGATATCGCCATAACGTGGACATGCATCAACAGTGGCTTGACATGATGACATGGTGATTCTACACATTTTGATGACATCCTCTCCCTTCACTGTGTCCTGTTGTGGCCTTTGAGTGCCTCAGGGGATCCAAGACAAACACTTGATGCAAACACACGGTAGGTTGCACTTTTGTTCTTTTGTGAATGACATCAGCCTTTACATGTTAATGATTTACTGTTTGTTTCATATACATCTCCTGTTGGCTCTCTGTTCACGAACACTGATGCACATGGGGTGGAGCTGTGAAACACCTGTGTAACATGGGCATGGACATGACCATATCCATGTGACACCTGCGTCTGCGGTTCCAATTCAAAATGTCCCCAACATGCAGTGTGTTCTGTGTTGTGATCATGTTATGTTTGCCTGTGTGTCGTTTTATTATGTGCATATTAATGTTTGACTCACTGCAATTTGTGCTGATGTTGCAAGCAGCATACCAATACATTATTTATCCTCTTCTGACACAGGGCAGAGAACAAACCAGCCACATCTACTACAGTGCATTTGGCGTCGCCATTATCCACCTGTTGGGGGACACAACACCATGGAACTATCCCTGGGAAATGGTGCCATAGGATGTTTGACCTCTGCGAGTGGGACACATGCCTAGCATGGACAGTATTATTGTTGGAGTGCTACTTTGGCCATGACATACCTGTCCAACACACTGTTGCTGCCATGCTCTGGCTGGGTGTCGTGTTCATTGCAGGAGACACACATGACCTTTCCAGTACTGTGGCATACTTGGATGTGACACTTGACTATGCATGCCCAGGGTTTCAAGGACAGTCTTAACCTGACTTGTTGGATTGCAGACACCCTTTGCACTTTGGACACTGTGTACTGGTCCCCACGTGTGCAGCAGGGACTGACATTGTCACTGTATGTTGTACATTCCTCCAATGTTGTGTTGTTGTGTTTTGGCCGTGTGTGTGACATGGAACACGGGATAAGCTCATCTGTTTGGTTCAACACAAGCATACAGCCATGTATGTGGCATAGGGGGAGCAATGGAGAGGTCCTGTTGTCTATGTCCACCTACTCTCCACTTGTACATGATACAGTTTTTGCCACAACACTGCTTTACTGCACACCAACAGCTTGGATTGAAGTTTTCACTCACCAAGGGTGTTTCCATGCATGTGTAGCATCACTGTATCATGTTGAAACGTATACGGTGCATGTGCATATGACTAACTATGTTGGGGAAACACAGCATGTAGCAATATGGCTTCTGTGTGGTTTACTGTAAAATGTTTGCCCTTACTTTCCATCTCTATATACTGGTTATTGTGTTTGTTTACTGTACAGACGTGACACTCAACATTGATTTACAAACCTTGCATTGCATGTCTGCACAGTCCTATTTATTCCCTAAGGTAATGACACTCACATTGCCCCGTTATATTTGGAGTGTGGCAGTGTGAGTGTCCATTGTCTTCCTTCAATTGTGCATTCCATGTACCGTGATATATGTGTACAGACACTGTATCCACACCAACCAGTGCAGGGGGACCTTCGGCATAGTGTTATCTCTGCATGTTTCTGCAGGTAGTTTCTTTTATATTCTCTCTGTGTTCATGTGCCTCTGCTACCTGTTAGCATATCCTCATTGTGCATTTGACGATTGTTTAGGGTTACATTGTTGCAGCTTTGATTCCTATATCAGGGCATTATGTGACAGCTGTAACATAACTTTCGATATGTGTTTTTAAAATTTCAACATTTTAACAACATATGCTGTTTTCATTTGTGTGCCTCCTGTGTTGCCAGATAGATATGTTTTAAGGAACAGATCATGATTGATGTGTGTTGGACCCTCATCATGCACCGCCTACTGTCTACATGCACTCATATGTAAGTAATACATTTGAGGCGTGCAGCAGCATGTGGGAGGGTGGGGGTCTAATGTATACTGCACACCATGCACCTGATGCACATTATCTCTCCTGCCCATCATTTATAGATGGGCCAGTGACCTTTCTGTAGGATGTGGGTTGCTGCCCTGCTAAATGTGTTTTCCGTCTTTCGCCTGGGATCCACTCACCTTGATATTATGATGGCGGTATCTACACTATCAGTGATGATTAACCCAAATAAAAATATGTGTTTGACATACATTTGTCTCTGCTGCTACTTGATCATGCTGACAAAAATGCAATGCAATGTGCATAACGGTAACGTTACAGACCACGTGTTAGGTAACGTTAACGATCGTTAGGTAACGTTAATGTGTGGTATGTAATGTTAATGCGCGTTAACATTACCTAATGATCGTTAATGTTCCTGGCCGCAGTAAACACCGCAGAGGGTGGAAAGAGGGCGGAGGGAAGAGGTCAATGATTGTGGAGTGGGTGGGGAGAGGCTCAATGCACACTAATGTGCTGAACTGAAGGGCTGAATTCTACCACGAATGAAAACCTGCTGCTAGATGCACATTCAATAGAAATAAACCTCCAGAGATCAAATGACTACTATTGAAGCTATCTATTGTGTAAAGTCATTGATAATTGTACCGATGGGTGCTATTAATATCTCAACCCATATGTCATACACTGCAACTGTATTTTTTTGTCGGGATCAACCTGCCCGAGTGGGAGAGATGGAAACTCTCCCCTCAATGCCGGAAGAACCCTTTTTATCCAGTGAATAAATTCACACAAGCTCGTGAAAATAGTGTAACCACACTTATCTTAAATGCAGGCGATATTCATCCGCTGTAGATGTCGGATTTAAATATTTATTTATTTATTTATTTATTTAGACAGATTTGTATGCCACCTTTTCCTTCAATCAAGGTGGTCACGTCACATAACAATTGGAAGGTTACATTTAACATTAGAGTACGTGTAAACATTTAGACAGTACAGTTACTTAACAGCATTTAGACAGTACAATTGAGGTGTCATTTAACATGAAGGTATTTAATAACGTGGTATGTTAGACTTGTGTGTGTGGATAGGATGGGTGTGTGTTTAGTTGGCGGAGATAGTAGCATTTCTGTTTGGTTAGGGGATGTTGCCTGAATGCTCATAGGTTTCTATAAATAACAATGTTTTGAGGTCTTTGCAGAAGTCTGTGAGGTCATCTAACACCCTCAGGCTTGTTAGGAGGGAGTTCCATAGTGTGGATGCCAGTAGTGATGGTGCTCTTTTTGATGTTGTTTGTTGGTTTTGTGATAGTCTGCAGGTGTGCTGATCATGTTGTCGTTATTGGTTCTTCTTGGTCTATTGCTGATGTCCCTTGTTATAATGTTTTGGAGTATGTCTACTGAGAGATGGTGAATGATTTTGAAGATGATCATGATTGTTTTGTATTTAGCTCTTACCACCATTGGGAGCCAGTGTAGTTGTTGTAGGACGGGAGTGATGTGATCGGTCCTTGGAGTGTCTGTAATGATGCGTGCTGTGGTGTTTTGTACCATCTGTAGTGGGTGGAGTGTCTGCACGACATGCATGTTTCGGGCCCAAAAAGAGCCCTGTATCAAGTGTTCCCATTCAGCAGTCAAAATCAATCAACTTAAAGAACGCGGAACCCAACGGTTCCTATACGTAGCTATAATGGCCACCGATTGGTCCATAAATTTGCATCATGTGACTGGGGATGTGAATAGACATGCCCAATAATAACCAAGAGCAGGACAAAGTCCATTTAAAGGGACCTTTTGAAAAAACATCTCCCCAGATTATGACAATCAGTATGGATATAAATGAAAAAATCATCACCTTGTTGGAAATTATAACAGACTCCACCACTCCTGTTCCAAATTAAGACCCAATGGAATGATGGAATGAAGCTGGAAAATCCAACGTTGTTCACATCATTGTAATAGGCGTTTTTGTTGCCCTACTTTAAACCTCATAGCCATACGAAAAGTGGCTGAATATTGATGACTATCAGCAGAGTTAGAAAGAACATGTGCACTCTGCCTTCTCTCTGTCCTGCGCCGTGCGGGGGGTTCTGTACTTCTTTTCAGAAGCACTATTTGCATAGTGCCACTGAAACTTCATGGAGAGGCAGGGCCGGCCCGTCCATTGAGCAAGAATGTTTTTTGCACAGGGCCCCGCGTTTTAGGGGGCCCCGCGCAAAGAACATTCTGCTTTTTTTTAAATTACATTAAAAAATAAAAGCTGGCTCTGGCTGCTGCCGCTGCCGCTGCCGCCGCAGCAGCGGCAGAATGAAGTGTCCCGCGGGGCCTCCTCTGCTCGCTGAGCCCCTCTGCAAGGGCTTTCAGATTTGCGAAGGGAGAGTGTCTCCCTCGCGTCTCTGTTAAGCCCGCAGGGGCTAATGGGAAATTTCCCATCAGCCCCTCGCGTCTAAAGGGGCAGATGGGAAATTTCCCATTAGCCCCTGCGGGCTTAACAGAGACGCGAGGGAGACACTCTCCCTTCGTGAATCTGAAAGTCCTTGCAGAGGGGCTCAGCAAGCAGAGGAGGCCCCGCGGGACACTTCATTCTGCCGCTGCCGCGACGGCGGCAGCGGCAGCAGCCAGAGCTAGCTTTTTTTTTTTTTTAAATTTTGCCATAAGCCGATGGGGGGGGGGGGTTTAGGACTGGTAATGGGCTGGGGGGGGGGTTAAGACTGGCAATGGCCTGTGGGCTGATGGGGGCTGGCTGGAAGGGGGGCACTGGGGGGGTAGGAGTGATAATGGGCTATGGGGGGGGGGGCAAGGACAGGAAATTGGCTGATGCGGAGGGGTTAGGACTGGTAATGGGCTGTGGGCTGTTGGGGGGGGTTAGGACTGGTAATGGGCTATAGGGGCAGTGTTAAGACTGGTAATGGGCTGTGGGCTGATGGGGGCTGTCAGGACATGAGGTGATGGGGGGTTAGGACTGGTAATGGGCTATGGTGGGGGTTAGGACTGGTAATGGGCTATGGGGGGTTAGGACTGATAATGGGCTATGGGGGGGCTAGGACAGGAAATGGGCTGATGGGGAGGGGTTAGGACTGGTAATTGGCTGTGGGCTGTTGGGGGGGTTAGGACTGGTAATGGGCTATGGGGGGGGCTAGGACAGGAAATGGGCTGATGGGGAGGGGTTAGGACTGGTAATGGGCTGTTGGCTGATGGGGGCTGTCTGGAAATGAGGTGATGGGGGGTTAGGACTTCTAATGGGCTATAGGGGGGTTAGGACTGATAAAGGGCTATGGGGGCTAGGACAGGAAATGGGCTGATGGGGAGGGTTAGGACTTGAGGAGGGATGATGTGGTTAGGACTGGTAAAGGGCTGTGGGCTGATGGGGGGGTTAGGACTGGCAATGAGCTATGGGGGCTGACTGGAAATGGGCTGATGGGGTTAAGACTGGAAGTGGGTTGATGGGGGCTAGGACTGGTAATGGGTTGGGGGTTGCTATGACTGGAAATGGGCTGAGTGGAAGGGGAGGCTTGAACTGCAAATAGCTGATGGGGAGGGAGCTTGGAATGGAAATGGGCTGTGAGGGAAGGGAGCTAGGACTGAAAATGGGCTGATGGAGCAGCTAGGATAGGACTGGAAATGGGCTGTTGGGGGGAGCTAAGATTGGAAATGGGCTGTGGTGGGGGCTTGAATTGAAATGGACTCATGGAGGGGCTAGAACTGGAAGTAGGCTCATGGGGGGCTTGGACTGGAATTGGGCTGAGTGGAGGGGAGCTAGGATTTGACATGGGCTGATGGTGGGGCTAGGAAATGACTAGAAATGGGCTGATGGGGGCTAGGATTGGAAATGAGCTGATGAAGGGACTCAGACTGAAAATGGATGGGGGAGCTAGGACTGGAAATGGGTTGATGGGGGCTAGGACTGGAAATGGGCTGATGCAGGGACTAGAAGGGAATGGATGCTGGGTGAGACTGGAACTAGAAGGGAGCTGATGTTGGGGGAGGATTAGAATGGGATGGGGCTGGGAGAGTAAAATGGAGAGGGGAAAAATATTTTGTGTGGGAGGGATGAAAAATCTACAATTGGCCGGGTATTGGGAGAGTAAGTGGGGATTGAGGATGGAGGGGTAAAATTTGTGTGGATGAAATAGGAATGAGGAATGAGCAAATGGAGAAAGATTAGTATGTCAAAGCAGATGTAGAGAGAGAGAATGGAAAAAAACATCTAGAAGAGAGAAGAAAGAACAAATGGACAGCAGACGATGGACAGTTAGCAGAAAACATGAAGAAACCAGAAGAAAGTGGCTGGAGCAATTGCAACTGGAAAAAATGCACAAATGGTAGAAAGATATCTCTTTATTTTGAATTTATTAACTGGAATATGAAAGCTCTGGGAAATGTGCATCATTAACGTCTGCGCTTTGTTTGGTACAAGAGGAAATTAATTTATAGTTTTATTTCTACAGTGTTGTTGTACATTCCAAGTTTGGCTTTTGGGATTCCCAGTTTAATTATTGCCTTCCTGTTTCTAAATTGTGATTCCTTGTTTGGTGATGGTCTATGTTCTGCATGTGTAACTGAGCTGAGGTATTCTATTTATGTAATTCCTATTTGACATTGCCACTTGTTCTCTTTCCCCAGTATTCTCTGAAATGTATTGGTTTAATATATGCAGTGTTGCCTTTTGATAGGTAGGGTATGGTGCTTTGTGAGTCCTGGTAATGCTGTCAGGATACGGCGGGTTTGCTATGGGTTCTAAATGGGCAGCGTTTGTAATAGTTCCTAATGTGCCTGGCGGTTGGCACTGGATTATAGTAATGTAGAAATCTTTTAGTCTTTCTTTATCCATACACTCATTAAGAGACATGTTTACTAAAGCTTAGTTTATGGTAACATTATGCAAATATTTATGCAAATAAGGCCACTTATGCAAATGAGGCCCCGCACCGAGTCTCCGCACATGCCCCGCACCCCCCTTGGGCCGCCCCTGTGGAGAGGGCAGAGATGCGTCTGTCTTCAGGCAAGGGCTGGAAATAGAGTGAGTCTGGTTTATGGAAAATCAAAGAATTTCAGGGAGAAGATTTAACAAGGTCAAAAGAATGACCTCTGGAGGGTGTGATAAGGAAGCTTATCATAGCTCAGGAAGGAGCTATAGAAAAGGTGAAGTGACTCTGAACAAGCAACCTGTCAGTTCTGGTAGAAATAAGAAAACATAATTTTCCCATAAAAGACTACCAGTCCCAGAATGCACCAGGTTTCCAACAGCCATTAGAGGAGCTGAAGTGGGGAAACATGTGTTCAATCAAGAGGGCTATGAGGTAATCCCCAAGCATTCATCTCAAAGGGCAGGGCCTGATTCAGCACAGCTGCGCTGTGCTAGGGTGGAGCACTCATCAAAGCAGAATAAAGGTAGAGTTTATTCTACAGAGAATTATCCTGATCCTCAGTTTCATCTGGGAGATCCTGATCCTCAGTTTCATCTGGGAGATCCTCATCCTCAGTTTCATCATCTGGAGGATCATCAGAAGCAGAAGCCAGAACGGACGGACAGAGAGGGCAAGAAACCCTTTGGAAGAAAGAAGAGAAAAGCATTTGGGAGGTCTAAAGGAGTCCAGAGCAGTACGTATACTAGGAGACATTCAAAAGGCCAGCATACACGATTGGACTGGGGAAAGCCAGAGGAATGGTGCTGCAGAGCTAGGAATCTCCAGACGGTACCTGTGAGGGAGACGGCTGCACGTGGAAGGGACCCTAAGACCCGTGGCAGAAGGTATGTGAAGAGAGATCCAGTGTCCAGGGATCTGGATTGGAAGGCTGGACATAAGAACTGGACTACATACTGGCCAGGCTATTTAGAGAGGAACTCTAACAGCAATGGAAGCTCAGGTATGAACACTGATCTATGCCCTAGCTATAACCTTGAAAGACAGCAGGGAAACAAGTATTCTCCTGAGAGTGCTACATTGAGAAATTCCTCTGTGCCAATCCATGATATTGAACCCATGATTGTTGAAGAAGGGGGAGCGGTCTTAGATACAGGCTGTGAATATATGGATTGCTCTCTGTCTAAACTCCTTTGGTAATTTTCTGTTACAAAATACAACAACCATCACATAGAAATACAAACTTGTTCTTTAATCTACTCAGAAAAGCTCCTGAAGTAGGATTTGAGCCACGCAGTAGAAAGCAAGCCAGCTAAGGGGTTTCAGCTGGGTAACTGCTAGCAATTGAGCCTTACCTAATTGCTTGTGAGCTCTGAGGGAATCACTTCTGAATCTATGTGTGAAGATATAAGAAGTTAACCTGAAAAGAACAGTTTTTCCCTTCTTTGTGGGTTTTGCTTGTTGTTTGAAACACTGCTAAGAAAATATTAGCTAAAGCCTACAGAAAAGACCAGTTTGTTACCAACCAGGTCTTTATTCTTTTGATTTGATTGCCTGACAAGTTCAACTGTTGTTTTCCTGATTTTGTTTTTCTAAGTTTAACACTGAAAGCAAGTATCCTGTTTTATGTGCTACCAAGCATATCTGTGTTGGGAGAAATAACCCCATAAATAAATATCTTATTGGCTTTACACTCAAGCACAACTAACTATTGTGAGTGGCTGTGTCTGGTGTGAATGGACTGCATTTCCCACAATCCCTTGCAAATCATATTGATATATGCACTTGCCAAGACTGTGAACATTCTCACCCAGGCAGCCGTCTGACAAGTGGTATGAGGCAAGTACTTGAAAGGTGTGAGCTAAATACAAAAAGAAAAAAAAAAGAAACATGAATCAGCAAGGGATTTGGATTCTGGAAAAAAGAAGCTTCCGAGCCAGGAGAGATACTGTTAATTTTCCTTCTATGCTATAGTCGTATTATGGACACTGAGACTTGGAATTAGCTTTGAATCAGAGATACCACCGGGCTTATATTCATGTATCAGGATTTGTTAACCATTTATATTCATACAGGTACTACTACTACTACTTTCATTTGTATAGCGTTATAAGGTGTACGTAATACTGGTGTGACATCAGAGTCAGGACAGAAAGCAGAGGACAGAGTCCGATCCAGGAGTAAGACTTCAGTGCATTTACAACACACAATCTTTCAGCCTGAATCAGGTTTATTAAGCTTTTTTTCCACAAGCACAAAACGGGGAAATAAAGGGGCATGTTTACTAAATCGCGGCAATGTTACCCGCGTTAGGTTCCGCGGTAATGGTACAGATACCCATATAAAGGCATGGGCGGTGCATCGTTACGGCAAGCCGTATCAGCCAATGCGTGCTACAAGACGCCTTAGACTAACGTGCCTTACAAGGTTCCTTGTAAGGTGCCTTGTAAGTAAGGTGCCTTATTAGGTGCCTTGTAAGTAAGGTGTCTTATAAGGTGCCTTGTTAGGCGCCTTGTAAGGTGCCTTATAAGTAAGGTGCCTTATAAGGTGCCTTGTTAGGTGCCTTGTAAGGAGTCTCATAAGGCACTTTGTAAAGCACCCTATAGGGCTCCTTAGGCTAAGCGCTGTATTAGGCACCCCTGGACAAGGCACCTTAGAAGGCACCGTGGGTTACAGAACCATAGGTTAAGGTGGCCTAACAAGGTTACGGTGCCCTTGGTCAGTGTGCCTTAAGGGCTGCAAGGTGCTTCAGGATGACATGCATGACCTGTGAGGCATAGAGACAGATGTAGCCCTAACACTGGATAGAGCAACGAGGAAAGGCAGTGAACAGGTGAGTGAAGGAGGGAGAGCTGGGAGATGCTGGACCTGCCATATCTGCGGGCATCCCTTGTGGCTGCCAGTACTGTTGACAAACATGGTGGGGGCAACTGTATCACAGCACAGGGTGTTGGCAATGTAAAGTACTGGAAAGACAGTGGGTGGCAGTCGATGGGAATACGTGTCCCCCAGTGGAGGTGGAGATGGCAGGATAGTTACAATGATGGGTGGACAGAGGAGTGGTGATGCTATGCAGATCAGGCACAGGCAAGGCAAGCATGAAGAGGCAAAATGCAGGAAAGGGTAGCAGTGCAGGACATGGGGTGGCAGCCTGCACAGGCAGACAGGACTCTACACAGCTGACAGGCAGCACATCTCTGCAAAAATATGACTGTTACAGGCATGCAAACTATTTGAGTAAAACAGGCATGAAAGGAGGGAACAACAAGGAATCAAACCCATGAACACTGATGAAAATGACATTGTACTAACCAGTAGGCTATACCTCCATGGTGCATGTCACAGCAATGGCTGGGTACAGAATGACTGCAGGTCACCGCACAAACTGTCTGCTCTGAGTGCCAGGATAGGGTAACCCCACCAGTACCCATGATGCAATGCACATGCTGAAAAGCTGTATACAGCTGATCACCAAATGAGATCTGCACTTCTCCAGTACCTCAGCTTGGAAAGACGAACTGACAGTGTGTGATACTGGCACTGAGTAGCTACAGACCATGCCATTGTGCAGGTTCTGTGTTTACCCTGAGGGATAGGATGGGTGCCCAGCACTAGGTCCGCAGTACATGTGATACTAGAGATAGGTCCTGCTGTACATTCCTGTTGCTACTAGTGTGTGATAGGTGTTCCTTGCAGTGCATCCGAAGGTAATTTGGTGTCCATCTGTGTTCTGCAGTCACATGTGGTTCTCTGGGACCAGACACCACTCAGGTTAGTGCATACCCAGTATTAGGATCTGGCTGACATAGGCATCTGTTATCAAGGCAGAGGGTTTTCTAGACTTGCATGAGGTTTGTGTAGCAATGCCTTTACAGGTCAAAGTGTCCACAATCACCCTTTTTGTAGGTAAGGGACAGGTGCTTGAGCCCTGGTGAAGCAACCTCCATCCTGCTGGTATAAGACAGCCCTCCAGGGTTGGTGGGCCAGAGCCATACCTGTGACTGGGGCAGACCAGCAGTAATGCTGGGATTAAGTCTGAAAAACATCAACTGCCTCACACCACAGTCTGCCAGTCACCAGCAGACAGCACAGTCAGACTGCATCTGCAGTACTCTACAAGGTGTTCCAACCATGCACAGATTAACTGCAGACAGTCCACTAGCCAGTCCATATTGCATACTCACAGAGAAACTATGTACACCAAACAGGTATCTCAGTGAGAACAACCCAGCACCGAGAGCACCCAGATATCACTAGAAGCAAATAGTGCAGAGCGCTATGTGGGAATCTAGACATGCCATGGTCACTGCTCGGTCAGAGTGAGAGTGTCCTCCCAGCATGACATGCTGTGGCCACCCTGTCCATGCAGGAGGTGGTCAGACACTACAGTGTCCCAGCTATTGCCCCACACCCTGTGAAGATGCATCCTGGCCAATCCGCCTTTTCCGGGCCATACCCACAATACCTTGCTCCTCATTATGCACATATTCAGGCTAACGCTGGTAACAGTGGGACATTGTGGGCCCAGTGAGTTGTGGGCAGCCACAAAACAATGGATAGACATACACACACACACACACTCCTATTGCAGCATTGTGCACAGGTAGGGGTGGTTGGCAGCCCTGTCCGCCACACTGGTCCAGATCACAGTGCTGACACTGATAAACTGTGCAGGAGGTAGTAGTCGTGCTCTGGTGATAACTGCAGCTCCGTGCTGGGGCCAACAGCCTGACTCTCCATGCAGCTTTGGATTGTGGAGCTGTGTGAGTGGGTGTTTGAACCCCTGTTCGCTGCTGCTTTAGGCTTTGCACATGTTGCTGTTGTATCTGCATTGTAGGGTAAAATAAAGGGACATGCTCTGCAGGATCTACAGCTGGGACTTGAATCTGTGACCCTCTGTTTCTGGACACACTGGTTGTGTGTACTGCACCACACTGTGGCCACAGATGCACAGTAGTCCCTGGAGCTACCTGTACTTTTCCTCAGCCAGACCTTTTATGTTGCACTGCACACCACGTACTGGTACAGGGCATGGCCTAGGTCCACTGCAGGCAGGTGCCACTGGTCCCTCCAGCATAGGCACCCCCCCTGCCATGCTGACATGACCATATGCTGTTGGTGCTGGTAGCGTGCAGTCCCAGGCCATCCACTGTGTGGGTAGGCAGTTGCCTAGGGAGCAGGGTCGGGGGTGGAGAGGCATACATGGGCATCCTCACATCTGCCCAATCACCGCCTGCCAATATTATGTCCCTTCTACTTGGGGGAGGGTTGGCTGGGGGGATGTTGGGTCAATGCCCTGGCAACTGTTAGCTATGGTGGACCAGGTAGATGTAGGTGGATTGTGTTTGGCCTTTGTCAGCTGCTGTCTTGCTGATGTCCGGTTTCTATGTTCCTATGTGTCACCTAGGTGACTGCCTAGTCCACCCTGTGCCCCAGCTGCCCCTACTACATCTTCCGCCTGCAGCCCCCTATGCCCCATTTGCACCATCACCATAGTGGCCTTTCATACTTGAGCACTATGTTGTTGCTGCAAATGGAGTACTACTATCACTTTTCTTGGGCTCCCTGCCTATGCTGTTCATTGCTGACATTCAAATGTTTTCTCTCTCTTACAAATGTGTGCTAACGCCAGGTTTTCAGTCGCAGTAAGATTCAGCCCTTCCTTTCTCCGCGTTAGTGTGGAAGGGGCCTCTTCCCGCCCACTCCCTTCCCATTGTCCTCTTATCTCTGCCCTCTCTCCACCGTCTGCGGGACTTACCGCGGCCGGGAATGCTAACGCGCATTATGTAATGTTAACGCACATTAGGTAACGTTAATGTGCATTAATGTTACCTAACATGTGTTAACATAGCATCTGCTACGTTAACGCGGTTTAGTAAACATACCCCAAAGACTTAGGGGCATGTTTACTAAACTGCGGTAATGGCATTCCGCGTTAAAGGTAGAGATGCCCATATAAAGGAGTGGGCGGGACAGCAGTAAAGCCGAGTGTCAGATAAGGTGCGTTATAAGGTGCGTTAAAAGGCGCGTTATAAGGCACCATAGAAGGCACGTGCCTACGTGCCTTTTACGTGCCTGACGTGCCGTACGTGCCTTATAAAGCGCCTTATAAGGCGCGTTTTAAGGCAATTTGTCCTCTGTCAAATTAGGAGCCCTGTAACGCAGGGGTGAGGAACCATGGTCCTGGAGAGCGGCAGACCAGTCAGGTTTTCGGGATATCCCTAATGAATATGCATGAGATATATATGCATTAGAGATATCCTGCCAACCTGACTGGTTTGTGGCCCTCCAGGGCTGGATTTGGATTTGAGTGGGCAAGGTGCAGATGTCCTAGACATCAAAAGGGTATATTGAATGTGTCACATTCCTCCTCGATTCTCACCACCACCAAAAAGTTGTCTAATAGACAATATTTTGGTGGTGGTGAGAAGTGAGGAGGAATGTGACACATTCTATCTAACCTTTTTGATGTCCCACTGGTTCTGTTTTCCCATTAGGAGATGTATTGGTGTTCTATGAGATGTATTGATTTAATATTTGTAATGCTGACTTTTGATATGCAGGGTTTGGTGCTACATCCTGATAGTGTTGTTATGGTATGGTTGATATGCTATGGGTTCTAAGTGAGCAAGGTCTCGTAATACTTGCTAATGTACCTCACAGTTGGCTCTGGAGGGGAGACATCTGGTAGCCTTTCTTTGCCATTACTGTCCATGTAAATGGTATTCAGACAGTCATACACTCATTGAGTTATTGTTGGGACAAAAGAGAGGCTTGGGATTGGTTGGGGTGTGGGGGGGGGGGGAGGCAGCACAGCAATTACTCACATTAGGTAGCAAAAAAACCCTGTTTCTGTCTGTCTGTCCAACACATCCATACTATAAAGAGAAGCCTGATAGGAGAAGATCCAGTGGGGCAGGGAACTCCCTAGCTCGGTGGCAGCATAATTGTGTGTGTGCTGATGGGGAACCAACTCATGCCAGCACGTGGAAAAGTGGATCCTGTGATGGCACAGGATGAACAGTCTCTCCCCTTCCCTTCTCTAATTCCCATCCCCACAGGTGCCAAATATTTCTCATTCTTTATCCCCCCAGTATCAGCCCTGCACCCCATTTCTCTTACATCTGTTACTGTAGACCTACCTACATTCTTCTGCCAATGTGCCATCCTAAAGTAAATTCAGCGCCATGGTGGAGCACTCACATGTGCTCTAGGCCTGCCCTGTTTTGCCTGCTTTAGAGGGGTCGAACGAGTCAGGCCTCGAGTGTACATGAATGCCGTAAGGCCCACCTCTATGGTGAATATACTTCAGATGCAGTAGCAGCTCAGGAGGAGGAGGGGGGTAGGGTGGCAGCAAGAGTAAAGGAAACATGATGAACAATTCTGGACACTGCTGGGGAGATAGAGAAGGAGAAAGGCTAGACAACTGTAGGGTCGGGAAAGGGAAATGGACTATTGGGTAGGGGGTCAGGGAAAGGAAAGGGAGATGCTGAATGGGAAGATAAGAAGGGAAGGGGTCCAGAGACCACAGGTTGGAACCCACTGACCTAGTGCAATTTGTAAAAAAACTGGAGAGTGCAAACAATATATTAGATGCATTCTGTGTCACAGACCTAAGATATGACACAAGGTGATCTTCTCCTGACTGTTAAATTGTTTCAGTTTAGTTCCTCTAGCTTGTAGATGGCTTATTCTGTTCTTATTTATTTATTTGATTTATTTATGTGGTATATCCTGCTTTATCTATAAAATCAAAGCAGGTAGCAAAGAAATATATGCAATCACTTGAATATAGACACACCAAACACAGGACAGTAACAAAAGAAGAGAGACTAGTATAAGTCCATTATGTAGACATTACATTATCAACTACGTCAGGAATCAATACTACAATGCTCCCTAAAAGGTGAGTCATTGCCTCCCTGTGAAAATCCTGAAGATTAGTAATAGCGCAAAGTCTGCTGGGGCGTGTATTTCATAGCCCAGGGGCACAAGGTGAAAATGCTTGGTCACACACTGTCTAACTGCTCCGCACCCTTGAAACTAAGGTATTTTACCCTAATCTAGAAGAAAGGTTCATTGCTGTCATGCTGATTTATATAGATGACCAAATGTGTTAGGAATTAAATTTCCATTCACAAGGCAGAGTGGGCCTTTTTCAAGTCTGCCTATAATGAGAATCAACTGTATTTAGATCCAATAGGACATCTTCGGAAAAACAGACATACAATGTTCTCTGTAGTATGGGGTTTCTGTGTCAGAAAAACACTGGGATCATGGTCCAGTTAAGACGTGGTGATCACACCCATAAAAAGCTGTAGCCAAATCAAGAAGAAAAGCACATGAATGATATTAATCAGAGAACGTCTGGTATCAAGCTACTGTTCCGTGCTTGATATGGAGAAAGAGAAGATCCTCAAAAGCAACAATGCAAGGACCAAGAAAATATGGCAGAAAGATAGTGAAATTGTCCCAATTGTATTAGATGCCACTGGCCTAATGAAACAAGAATTTCCAAGTGTATCTTGATATGTTGCTTCTCTATAATAAATCTTACACACTCCAGGAGGTGCTTTGACCAAGTCCAAGGGACATGTTTACTAAAGGTTAATGTGTGTTAAGTGCCAGCAAGGCCCATAGAAATGAATGGGAAGTAGCGGCACTTAACCAGCATTAACTTTACTTATGACGTGCCAACCTTTAGTAAACATGCCCAAATGTTGAGATGCACATTGACAGCAAATTTGAGAGACTGAGATCATATCCTGGCGTAGCAGTGGGATTCAATGCTGTCCTAGGATGTGCGAAAATAACCCATTTAGAGACATTATCCAAACTTAAACTTCTAAAATAATTGGAAGTCTACTTTTACTGTTCCAGCTTACATTACATTAAAAACAGACTAACAAGATTTGAAAACAATGCAGGCAGAACCAACAAACACTTCTTCATACACTTTTTGCTACACTTCGTTAAGACTGAAATGCAAGAACCAGAAGATCATTAAAAGCACAACGGTAAAATACTTTCTTAATAAGAAAAAAGAATAATATATTCAAACAAATTGTATTCAGTTTATGGACTCTTTAAGATATGATATGCTTTTGATTGTCTTCTTGTGCTTCTTTGATAGATATGAGAGGATTTACTTTTACACCCAGACCGTCACCGTCTCTTGCTGCATTTTCCGAGGCATTTGAAAGTTGGTGAAAACAGCTCAGAAAACTATTTGTAAGACAGACAATGTCTAAGTTTAATCTAAGGCAGCTATTGGATCTTTGGACCTGATGAATTTTTACAGGGGTTTCAAGATCAATCAAGAATAATACGTTATCTACCTCTATCTCTATCTATAGATAGGTATACAGATTTACAGTTGCTTATTGTTCTTTCTATTTGTAAGAAAACATATATTTACTTTACCAAAATATTAGAAAAGTAAAAAAAACGGAAGGAGGCAATTTATCGGTTAAAATGATGTCATATTTCCGTGCTCAAATAGCTACCGATGAGCCTAGAGCTCGATATAATGAAATAATTACAGCATGCACAGCTTCTACAAACCTACCAAAAAGTGTGGGAGAAAAAATAATGTAATCCTTGCTAGCACTTTCTGCAAATCTTCTTAACTGCCACATCAAATTGTTCTTCTAGCAAATTTTACAGACTCAGCAAGAAATAAGCTACTTTTAATTTTGGAAGAGAAGATTATACAGTGAGTGCAAGAAATTATATGAAATAATCATGTTCAGAATATTACCTTTTAATGCTGAACTTTGGAATGAAATTGTATTGTAAATGTGCTGCTTTTAAGATTAGCTTTGCATATAGATAAATACTTGCGGAAATATGCATTTTTTGCTCAGGTTACGGTAACCACATTATGGTAAAGAATTTAACGACGTTGTAAAACTAAGTAAAGCCTCTTGGTGCAGTACATTAAGAAGTATGTTTATGAATGTGTGCATACTGTTTTCTGGATGGTACACGTATCACGCTAGCAGTTAGCTCTGGGCTCCGTGCTACAAATCCAATGCTAACTGGGTAGAGTGATTGGGAAGGGACTGGACAGGTTAGGTGTGGAAAGTGGGCATTGAAACACATCGCATTGAGCATGGGTGCTATATGTGTGTGTGCTAACTGCTACTGTTGCCATTAGCTTGAGTGTACTTAAAACCACCTCAAAGGGAGGCGGTAAGTGTGCCCGCATGCCAGTTAATGCAGTGTAACGTGTTAGCAACATGCTAACGGCAGGAGGATTGGAGCATACACCTCTTAAAGTTAGCGCAGGCAGCTTTGTAGCTTGAGCATGCTACCAGTGTGCCCTTTAGTAAACATGCCTTCGACTAGAGGGCCCGCCTCGTCTGTATCCAGCAAAGTCTGATGGGCCAAAGAAAGGTCTACATCATTCCTTAGAAGGAACTCTATGCACCATGCTAAGTGTATTATTGTCCGTAACACTCCAAGGTAAAGCACACACACTTCTGTCCTTTTGTGAGCTTTCTGAAAATTAAAAAAACAAACCCTGATTTCTTTTATTTTATTTATATACTTATTTCTCAGTGCTCAATATATCACCAATAAGCATAGCCAGTGAGGTGTTTTACAAAAAAATACAATAAAGTAGAAAGAAACAGAAAGAAAACAAGATGGCAATTACAATATTTGAGGGTAGAGGAGGGTAGAAAATAAAACAAAAGAGAAGAAGAGAGAGGAGAGAGGAGAGAAGATCCTGAAAGAGGGGTAGGGAGAAAAGGGGAAGGATCAATCTGGGGGAGACTAAGGAAAGGCTGAACAAAACATCCAGGTCTTGAGAAGTTTCTTAAAAGCCAAGAGGGATGGTTCTTGGTAAAGAGAGATGGGAAGGGAGTTCTATAAATGAGGACAATGGTAGGCAAAGGTGGAGGACAGAGAGGGGCAAGAAAGAAAGAAGGGAGGCCTGGGAGAAGCAGTGGTCCATTGAAGGGAGTAGGAGACATCATGAGATGCAAGGTAAGGAAGAGAGGAGGTGAAAAGGGCATGGAAAACCAGAATCAGGATCTTATATTGATGAAGGAAGGAAACCGATAACCAATGAAGAGAGATGCACAGAAGGGTGACATGATCAGAGGGACAAGAGCCAAAAAGAAGCTTGGCAGCTGTAGACTGGACCAATTGGAGGCATTTGATGGAATAAGCCAGAAGACCAGAGAGAATTACACTAGTTGGTGCTGGTGATCACAAGAGAAAGAACAAAGATCTGAGGTTGCAGTAAGGTGAGCCTCTTCATCTAAGAAAGAGGATAGTTCATCAAAGGATGTAGGAACAGAGTGAGGGAGGGGAGGGCAGTAGATTAGAAGTGTATAAAAAGAAAAAGAACCCAGGGAGAAGCAAGTAAGAAAGGACTCAGAAAAGAAGAGGAGTGAAAGGATAATTCAACAGCAATCAGAAGAGAAGAATAAAGAATCACAAGACCATTACCACACCAAGACGGGCGATCTTGGTTCAAGAAGTGAAACCCAGAGGGATAGCAGGACTGAGGTGGGCCAAATTACTGCAATGCAGCCAGGTTTCTGTGAAAGTGCAGACAGTAAGAGACTGAAAGTAAAGGAGGCCAGATATAAGGGCTGATTTCTGGCGCAAAGAGCGAGCACTGGGAAGGCTGAATCGAATGGAAGAGGATCCAGAGAGAGATGAGGGAGAGGCAGAGGAGAGGAACACAGGGAGGAGAAAGTGGTATGAAGGCTAAGTCACCTCAGGGGAAGGCGGTGCCCTCAAATGAGTAAGTAGAGCTAGAGAAGGGAGGTGGATAACCATGGAGCAAGGCCAGCCAGAGGCCAAATGGGAGGCCTGGAGAGAAAAGGAACAAAGGAGGATAAATAAAACTGCAAAACAATAATAATAAAAGACAATTTATTTCTCTCCCAATCTTGGGGAGGCTGCCTAAGAGGGCAGAGGAGCAAATGCATCGATATACTCCGTATTGTAGAGTTGGGGTAAGGCGGGCAGGGTGCACATGTCCACATCAGCAACCTTCCAAACCAATGGCTAAAAGCCTACTCCCCCAGACAGCACAGTCATGACACAAAGGCAGGATAGATGCAGGTTGAGAATCTCATGAGCCAGAAAAAGACAAATAGAGGGGATTATAGCAGGGAGAAACATGGTGAGAGCTCAGGTGCATTGCACGAAGTCTGAGGCCTCAGAGTTGAGAAGAAGGAAATGGGAAAGAATGCCTCGGTCTACTGGAGGAAGGAAAAAGAGAATATCTGACATACTATAGATTGTGGGGAGAGAGTATATGTCTGCAACAGTTTGATGAAGAGCAACGAGAGAGTTTTCCCTGAGTCATGTTGGTGGGGGGAAGATAGTGTTCCCAACTCATGATGTGGGGGGTGGAGTAGCAAAAGTATGCCAAGGTCACATTGTAAGGGGAGGAGGCAAAGAATGTGCCTATTTCATGTTGTAAAAGGAGGTGGAGGAAAGTTTACCCAAGATTATGTTAAGATGAGAAGTGAAGAGAGTATTCCAAGGTCACTTTGTTCCAGCACCCTCATGCCTATGCCTCCGTACTAGTTGCTACTAATCTCGTCATAAACATTGCAATAAAATTACATTTCCTGACCTTGAAAGGCAATATCAGGAAATACCTTTTCACTGAAAGGGTGGTGGATGCTTGGAATTCCCTCCTGATGGAAGTGATGGGGGCAAACACAGTGACGGAATTCAAAATGGCATGGGACAGACACTGTGGATCCCTTTGCAGCAACAGGATAAAATCAAAGCAAACTGAACCATCTAATTTCTCAACAAATTGGGGTGTCCTACATGGAGTAGTGGGTTCATCCCTAAACAAAGACATGGGGAGGGGTGGCCTGCACAGAGTGACAGGTGCACCTACTCCTGCCATCTTACTGGGCAGACTAGATGGACCATACTGGTCTTTATCTGCCGTCATTTATTATGTTACTATGTATTTATATCACTGGACATGTTCTGTACGCCAAAACTGAACAGGCTGATGAGTACTTGCATTCTATAAGACTAACCTCTGAGAAGGACTCTAATATAAGAATATATAGAAACATCGAAACATGACAGCACAAAAAGACCACATGGCCTATCTAGTCTGCCCTTCCATATCAACCACTACAACAGTCCCCTTTTTACCTTTAGAGATCCTCTGTGTTGGTCCCATGCTTTTTTGAATTCAGATACTGTCCTCATCTCTTCCACCTCCACTGGGAGGCTATTCCATGGATCCACCACTCTTTCCGTAAATAAATATTTCTGCATATTACTTCTAAGTCTATCCCCTTTCACCCTCATCCTATGTCCCCTCATAGCAGAGGTTGTTTCATTCAAAAGTGGCTCTACTCCTCTGTGTTTTTGTCATGGAGATAATTAAATATTTCTATCATATCTCCTCTATCCCGTCTTTCCTCTAAAGTATACATATAAATATCCTTAAGTCTGTCCTAATATGCTTGATAATGAAGACCATTAACCATTTTAGTAGACACCCTCTGCACCAATTCCAACCTGTTTATATCCTTTTGAAGGCATTATCACCTCTTTTTTTCTGCTGGCCATTTCTCTCACTATGCACTCAAGCATCATTCTAGCTTTTGCTGTCATCTTTTCATCAGACATAATCACACCCAGGTCCCGCTTTTCTTTTGTGGACAGAAATACTTCACCCCCTACACTGTGCAACTCCCTTGGATTGTTGCAGCCCAAATGCATGACCCTGCATTTTTTAGCATTAAATCTCATTTGCCAAATTCTCAAACATTTTTCAGGCTTCATTAGTTCCCTCCTCATGTTATCCACATCTTTCACGATGTCTGCCATGTTGAAGATTTTGGTATAATCCACAAACAGGCATACCTTTTACGACAGAACTTCCACAATATTACTTACAAAAATGTTAAAAAGAACAGGACCATCCCTGAGGCACTCCACTAATAATGCTTCAGCATGAACTATATTTACTAGTGCGTTCTGGTTCCTCCCACTCAACCAATTTCTTACCCAGTCAGTAACTTTATGGTCCATCCCAAAGGCACTCATTTTATTTATGTCACTGATATGGAACAGTGTCAAAGTCTTTGCTGAAATCTAAGTGCATCACATCTAGTGCTCTCCATTGGTCTAACTCTTTTTATTTATTTATTTAGTTTACACTTATATACCGCTACTTCCAGCGATCAGCAGCGGTTTGATTACCAATTTGGGAGATGTCAAATCAGGACAGGAAAATCGGGTCATATATACATAGATTTAGGGTTAGGCACAGCATGCAGGGTTAGACACTTCAAAAGTTAGGTTTACAATATTTACATATTTACAGTTCTCTAATAATTACATTTACACAGGTCGGCACCATGGTGTCACTTTTTTACATCAGGTTATAGTGACATTTAAAAAGATGGGTTTTTATTTTCCTTCTGGTCCATCTGTCAAAGAAATTAATCAGACACATCTGACAAGACATAACCTCTAATAAAACCATGCTGCCTTGGATTCCAGAAACCCTACTACCTTTTGTTTTAGCAGAGATCAGATTAACTGGCCTGTAGTTCTTAAACTTCTTTTAACTTCCACTTTTGCGTAGGGATATCACCTGCACCCTTTTTCAGTCCTCCAGGACCACTCCCAAATCTAAAGAGGCATTGAAAAGATCAGAAAGTGGAGCCGTTAGAATTCCCCTAAGTTCCTTCAGTACTCTCAGATGTATATATCCCAGCTCAACAACTTTGTATACTTTTAGTTTCGTTAGCTCCTGAAGAACACAATCATCTGAAAATCATTCAAGATCTGCCTCACTTCCCTTCCTTCACGTGGGTGTTTTCTGAGCTCCCAGCCCCAGCTCTTCATCTATGAACACAGAAGAGAACAGAAATATTTGTTAAGCAATTCTGTTTTATTCTCATCAGCACCTACATATTCTTTCCTTTCACTCTTCAGTCTGATAATACCACATCTGCACTTCTTCCTATTACAAACCTATTAAAAGAAAAATGTATCACCCCAGGAGCATTGGCTATTTTTCTTCCATTTGCATCTTTGCTTTCTTGACCACTGTCCGAGCTCTTAGCTTTTCCAAATATTGTTATTCCTTGTTCTGTGACCTCCTGTGTTTTATGAAGGCTAACTTCTTAACATAAGCAGAGGCGGTTCATCCATTAGGCCACCTGAGGCAATTGCCTCAGGCGGCACTCCGATGAGGGCAGCACTGCGACGCCAGCACTCTGGCTCTGTTTTAATTTTAGATTTTGCAGCCTCTAGCCTGAGTTATAATTTAGTTTTGTAAAGCGTGCTGTTGGTTCTCGCTCTCTTTTAGTTCCTTGGTGTGCAAACATCTTGCATTTCCTCCATATAATCTAATTGGCATTTTGGTTTGGTTCATTCCCTGATGGGAGTTTTGAAAAAGCCCCGTCCCCTCTACAGGGGGGTGCTATCTCATCCTTCACCTCAGGCAGCAGATTGCCTTGAGCCATCCCTGAACATAAGCATTTGCACAGTTGTCCTCTTAATTAAAACTTTAAATCAGAAATCACATAACACAATAAAACACTGGACTCAAAGTCAGTGGCAAAACCAGGCTGCAGCTTTATTAACCAAACCAGCATAGAACTCAAACAGCCATGAATACATAAAATATCACTCATGATCTGCATCCCACACCTCAACTAGATGGTAATATCCTAATCATGTGGTTAGTTATGAAACTACTGAATTTCACTTTAGCCAACAACCTGCAGTGATGCCCGGCTGAAGGGCCCTAGTCTATGGAACTCCCTCCTGATCTTCGTCTTGAACTGTCCTATGCTAGATTTAAAACTTCTCAAAACCCACTTAATCCATCTTGCTTTTGACCTGGGTCCTCAGTAATATGGGGTCCTGCATCTCTTGCCTCCCCAGCCTGCAATGCTTTATTTTGCCCTACCCCTTCCCTTCTTCTATTGCTACATGTAGGTCTTTGTGTTTTATCTTTCTCTACTCTTTCCTGTCTTAACTTCGGAGTTCTTTTCGTTTTTACAATTTTAATTTTGGAATCTATCCCCCTGTAGATTTTACTGTAAACTGTTCTGCTGACTCGAAGGGCAGTATAGTAAATTTTAATAAATCATAAACCATAGTTCAAGTTGAGCATCTCTCAAATCCCCTCCTGCCTCGGGACATGATGGTGGCACCCATGTCCTCTAGTAGTTCCAGTAGTAATCACCATTCTTCAGTCCTTCCCCTGGAAGCCAATCATGGTCCAGCAGCATCATAAATGTAACTTTCAACTAAACTCCGCCCATTGCTGTAACCAAATTACCCCCTATATCCTAAACCTTATCCCCAACATGCTTCCTGAAGGCACATGGAAGGAAAGGAGGATGCCTGAACAACCCAAGACTTACAAATACCCCTACTTTCACTGCTACCAAAGACTCAGCTTAGGTAAGTAGCTAATTAACTTCCTACCCAACTTCTTCCCACTCTCTTCACAACCTCCCCTCCCACACTGCCTAACCAATCAGCAAACAGAGTATACGGTCCAGTGGCTCGACTAAGTTGCGCCCCCCCTCCCCTTACTCCCTGCGAGTCAGTGGGGTGGGATCTCATTATCCTTAACCTTTTTAGGTACTTCTTTCAAGAACCATAGTGGCCTTCTTTTCCTCTTACTTTAATTTCTGAACAAAAAAGGTTGTTGCCCTTAAAAAGCCCCCTTTGAGTTTGCCCATTGTTTTTCTACATTCCCAAATGTTCCCATCCAGCTAACGACTCAAGATATTCCTCCTTCTTGACAAAGTTGGTTTTCCTAATGTCTAGGACCCTGACCTTTGAATGAACCATCTCCTTCTATGTCCAAATACTGAACCACACCATCTAGTGATTACTGGAAATCAGATGATCACCGACTATAACATTTGAAGATTTAATGCGAAGAAGTGCAGAGTGATGCATTTGGGATGCAGAAATTCAAAGGAATTGTGTGCAATATGGGGTAAGACATTGGAGTGTATGGACCAGGAGAGGGAACTTGGAATCATAGTATCTGAGGATTGCAAAGTGGCAAAAGAATGTGACAAGACAGTAGCCAAAGCCAGAAGGATGCTGGGTTGCATACAGAAAGGAATAGCCAGCAGAAAGGAGGAGGTATTAATGCCCCTTTACAAGTCATTGGTGAGGCCTCACTTGGAGTACTGTATCTCTCAAAAGGTTATAAAAAGACTTGAAACAGTTCTGAGGAAGGTGACCAAAATGATTTGGAGCCTGTGCCAGAAGACGTATGAGAAGAGACTTGAAGACCTAAATATGTATACCCTAGAGGAGAGGAGGGACAGGGGCGATATGATATAGACCATTAAATAACCCTGGGAGTCCCAATGGGGTCAAAAGTGACCCCATTGCAAGTTTCACAACGCGTATCTCGGAAACTAGGGGGTATGTTTACTAAAACCCCGGTAATGTGCGGGCCGCGCTAGTGTGCGGGTGCCATATAAGGAGTGGGCGTTCCAGGCAGAAAAAAGCAAAACCGGGATTAAACATGCGCAAATGTGCGTGGCGCTCATGTGCGCCCCGCACATTAGCGCATGAGAAAGCTGCGTGGGAAGCATAAGTGGCGCGCTGATGCTCAAGCACAGGAACAGAGCCACAGTGCAATGGTTAAGACACTGACCAATGGATCAGGGGTTCAATCCCCCACTGTGCCCAATGAAGAAGGCTGACTGAGGCATTACTTTAGGAGGCAGTTTAATATTGGGCGGCATAAGGCGGCAAGCTATTGCTTTAGGAGGCATTTTATTTTTTATTTTAATTACTACTACGAGCAAATGCACTCTCAATGCTTGTTAACATAAGGCGCCCCATAAGGCACATTTTAAAGTGCACTGTCCGCCAAGGCACCCTAGAATGTTGCTTATAGGGCGCTTTATAGGGTGCCGTATGAGGTACCGCAAGGTCACAACAATGTTTTTGATGGCAGCACTGTGCAGTTTAAGGAATGAAAAGCATAAGTAGGTGCGCTGACATGCAAGGAAGGGCAGCAGTGGAGCACAATGGTTAAGACACTGACCAATAATGCAGGAGTCATGGGTTCAATCCCCCACTGTGCCTAATGAAGAAGGCTAGCTAGGGCATAACCTGTTATACATAATGTTGCTGTAAGGGGCATTTTATTTTTATTTTCATTAGTGCTGCCAGCAAACACACCCTCATAGTATGGTAACATAAGGTGCTGCATAAGGCGCCTCATAGGGTACCCCAGAGGGCACATTATAAAGTGCACTGTCCGCCATGGCACCCTAAAATGTCCCCTATAGGGCACTCTATAAGTTGCTCCACAGGATAATGTATAGTGCACCTTAGATGGACGGTAACCATAAGGTAACCTATAGGGCGCCTATAAAGCGCCCTCTGAGGCACCTTATGGGTACAGTATGATGAGGGTGTTCTTGCTGGCAGCAATAATGTACATTAAAAAGAGATAATGCTTTGTGCAGCCCTATCAAATAACCCCACTGTAGATTTGAACCCACAACCTCTGGCACCACAGGCAGTGAAGTAACCATTGTGCTACAGCTCTATAGCTGCTAGCAAGCCCCTGGCTGGCTGCAGAGGAAGTGCATGTCACCACACAGACAGTCTGCTGTGGTCACCAGGATAGGGTTAGCCCACCCGTACCCATGATGCACTGCACATGCAAATCAGCTGTCCACAGATAAACACAAGATGGGGTATGCACCCCCACAGCACCTCGGCCTGGTAGGGGGAACTGACCATGTGCACCCCCACAGCACCTCGGCCTGGTAGGGGGTACTGACCGTGTGTTTTACTGGCACAGAATAGCTACACACCGTCACATTGTGCAGGTACTGTGCTCAACCTCAGGGTGCAGTGAGGCGCCCAGCACCAGGTCCACAGCACCTTGCATGACTGAAAGAGGCCATGCTGGAGGTCCAAAGCAGTGTTAATGTGTGAGATAGGTAGTTTCTCAGAAACACCTTGGCTATCTCTCTCTCTGTCTGTCTGAGTCAGGTGTAGCCCCTATGGACCCCTAGAAGGATTATGTACCACCACCCTCCTCCTCCAGGTCTGAGGGTAGCAAACAGGGTCTCCCATCAACAGATCCACATTCTACCTCCCTACAATGGTGGCAGTAGAGGGGAACAGACACCCAACAGGGCAGTCAATGCAGCTCTGTACACATCCATAACACAATTGCAGACAGACGTTAGGCCTGGATATGCAAAGCTGCACCCCACCACTATCTGATATTCTCCTGCAGCAAGCCTTCAACCGCTGCATCCTGCAAGCCACTCCATCAAGACACATACCAGCTGCAAACAGTCTGCTAGCTAGTCCATAGTGCATGTTCCCAGTGGAAATGCATGCACCCAGAACTGGGATGTCAGCATACACAACAAGCAGATAAATCAGTGATTGGGCCCCAAAATGAAACCCATAAAAAAATCACATGACAAAAATACTATATAGCACTATGGGGGTGCCTAGCCATGCTGTCGTCACTGCACAGTCAGGGTGAGAGTGATCTCCCAGCAGGACATACTGAGGTCACCCTGTCTGTGTAGGTCAGGGGTCTCAAACTCAAATTGCTTTGAGGGCCAAATGAGGACTTGTAAAGTAACCCGGGGGCCGCACAAGATGCGGGCCTAATTTGCATAAGGGACCTCATTTGCATAAATATTTGCATAATGTTACCATAAACTAACTTTTAGTAAACATGCCTCTTAATGAGTGTATGGATAAAGAAAGACTAAAAGATTTCTACATTACTATAATCCAGTGCCAACCGCCAGGCACATTAGGAACTACTACAAACACTACCCATTTAGAACCCATAGCAAACCCACCGTATCGTAACAGCACTACCAGGACTCACAAAGCACCATACTCTACCAATCAAAAGGCAACACTGCAAATATTAAACCAATGCATTTCAGAGAATAACAATACATGACCTACTGGGGAAAGAAAACAAGTGGCAATGTCAAATAGGAATTACATAAACAGAATACCTCAGCTCAGTTACACATGCAGAACATACACCATCACCAAACAAGGAATCACAATTTAGAAACAGGAAGACAATAATTAAACTGGGAACCCCAAAAGCCAATCTTGGAATGTACAACAACACTGTAGAAAAAACTATAAATTGTTGAAAAGTGAATGACTGTGATAAGTTTAAAGCAGAGGATATGATGTCAGTATTGTGTGTAATGACAAAATTGATAAAAATCAGAGGCCATTTCAGATAAAAGGTCGTATGTTTAAGGTGTGAAGTGACTTTTCAAAATGCCTGGACACACACAAAAATGCCAAAGTGCAGGCAGATAGCGCTCTTATTCATCTATTTTTCCATCTGCAATGTACTTGGTAGTGTAAACCATTTTGAATGACATTTGACATTGCGTTGCTATATAAAACTTTAGAAATAAGTAACTGAATAAATATATTTTTGTGCTGTGTACTTTTGGGGAGTCACTGCAGAGTGGTAAACGTTCGCACAGAGCCCCTTTGGGGGTTCTTTTATATGCATTTACATGCGTGGATTGGCACACATGTGTACATGTGTTTACAGATCCACACCATGCAGATCACAAGGGGGTTGTGGTGGAGGCGTGACGTAGGAGTGACTTGGACAGTCCAAAAACCTACATGCGTATTTCCTATTTCACAACGGGATTCCACAAATATGTCTAAAAATTTCCACTTTGGGATTTAAACCTCCTCTGCGCTGTGAGTGCATTTTTCAGAAGTGCTCATTTTAGCCTGGGTTTTACACGAGGGAATAAGGGAGACCTTCTGCCTAATTCCAGGTTTCTTATATCCTCATCCAAAATGGTGAGTTCATTCATTGATGCGTGGAAGCTGCCATGTTCGTTATGACCACTTTTCGTATATGTAGATTTGTGATATGACTCCTCTGGGTGTACGTGCTGGTAAATCCCCGTGCATTCCTACACCTCCTTATACGTGTTCTGTAAAAGGCTTCATGTGCAGCAGAGCCTCGTGTGAAATATTACCGGAACTGAGCACATCTTAATCTCCGTGCCTTGACTCCAGTCTCAACATATGATGTAAAATGGGCCTCTTGCCAATGACTTTATGTAAATTTTGCATTAGTGGGCCATTGTAATGCAAAATCATGCCAAACAGCAGATTTATGCAAAAAAGTGAAAACGAGCATTCATTTTATTATACTTTTTTATCTCCTGTCCAAAACCCTTATAGCGATGTACAGTGCAATAAAAAGTAATATCAAAACAGAAATGAATAACTGAAACTCTTATCAATCCTTCTAACCTTCTTGGGAGCTCCATTTCCCTGGCAGATCCCTGGCTTCTGCTGCTGCCGCCGTGGTAGCAGCAGAATCAGCTGTCCTGCGGCCCCTTCTCCTCTGCCCGGAAGAGCCCCGAGCCTGCTCCTTTAGCGGTGGGCTTTTCAAGCCTCGAAGAGAGTATTTTCCTCTCGCGCGGCTTGACAAGTGAATAGGTTTAAGCCGTGCGAGGGAAATATTCTCTTTGCAGCTTGAAAAGCCCGCCGCTAAAGGAGCAGACTCGGGGCTCTTCCGGGCAGAGGAGAAGGGGCCGCGGGACAGCTGATTCTGCTGCTACCACGGCGGCAGCAGCAGAAGCCAGGGTTTTGTGCTTTTTTTTTTTTTTCCTCCATCGCGGGCCGCACAAAGTTCTCTTGCGGGCCGCATGTGGCCCGCGGGCCGCGTGTTTGAGACCCCGGGTGTAGGTGGTGGCCGGGCACTAAAATGTCCCAGCCAGTGCCCTATGCCCTGTGCAGATGCATCCTGGCCAGGCCACCCTGTCCAGGTTATACCCATGGTACCTTGCTCCTCATTATGCACATTGGCAGGCCAATACTGGCAACAGTGCTGGCAGTGTGGGCTGTGGAAGGTGTTTGCAGCCACCACATACTGTATAGACCAGGGGTGGGCACCTCCGGTCCTGGAGGGCCGCAGACCAGTCAGGTTTTCGGGATATCCCTAATGAACATGCATGAGATATATATGCATTAGAGATATCCTGCCAACCTGACTGGTTTGTGGCCCTCCAGGGCTGGATTTGGAGACCCCTGCCTTACACCTCTCTCATTTAAGATCGTGAGTGGGCAAGGTACAGATGTCCTAGACATCAAAAGGGTATATAGAATGTGCCACATTCCTCCTCGATTCTCACCACCACCAAAAAGTTGTCTAATAGACAATTTTTTGGTGGTGGTGAGAAGTGAGGAGGACTGTGACAAATTCTATCTAGGGACAAACACAATGGATCCCTTTATAGCAAGAGGATGAAATCAAAACAAACAACCATCTTTTATATTTCAGCAAATAGAGGGGGGTGACCTGCATAGAGCAGTAGGTACAACCCTAAACACAGATATGCAGGGGGGGGGGGTGACCGGCACGGAGCAGCAGTTACAACCACTCTAGGCACCTTACTGGGCAGACTAGATGGACCATACTGGTCTTTATCTGCTGTCACATATGATGTCACTATGTATGGAAACACTCTCCCTATTCATAAGCAGCAGGTCCGGTATGGTGCGCTCCCAAGTGTGTTCCTTTGCCAGCTACCAGCATAGATCTCCCTAAAGAGAATCCAAGATCTCCCTGCTTCTAGAAGACACCACAGCAGAGACGTCTGAATATAACACTAATACTGAACTGAAAATAGCTAATGATATTGAAGGTGTGTGTGTGTGTGTGTGTGTGTGTGTGTGTGTGTGTTGGGACGCAATTTTGTTTCAGCTTTGTTTAGTGTTTATTACTGACAGTGTTCTCTAGAAAGTAAAATCAGATCCATAAAGTTTTAACCACTCCTTGGATCTGCGTTCCATCCCTCTCACTCCTTTGCCTCTTAATTTATCCAATCTCTGAGGTCCAAATGGAGCTAGTGTGATCCCCGGCTGTGCCCAATTTTGGAGTATGGCAGCAGCAGGATCACCTCTGTCCCTTGGGACCCTGGGAAGGTAAAATGACTAAGGGGTTGGAAGGATGGATGAAAAGATCCAGGAGATTTTATAACGTCTACTAAAGCTTGTGTTTATTGGGTAGTCAGGAAACAAAAGAACAATTAATGGAATGTTTCTTGTTTCTTTCATTTCCTTAACAAAATGAATTGAAATAGGAAATTCCATTCACACTTTCTATTTGGATTTAGACAAATGCACATCTCTAAATGAGATACATAACCAGAATAGTCAGTCCACACTTGTCTTCAGCCAACATTCTTGCTATAATTTGCTGCTTTAAATTGCCTCGCCAAGTATACTTCTCCTTTTTCATTACATTTTCCCTTGTTCCTAGCTGGCTTCTTCAATGCGAAAAGAGTAATAACATCTTGTTATACGAAAGTTTAAAACAGTTTTAGGAACAATACTGATGGAAATAATAAAAAATCTGCCTACAGCTTTTCTAAATGAACAGACTTCTGAGATATAAACTACTGGCAAATGCACAGGTTCCCATATGTTCCTACAGACAATTATGTTTTACGGTCTATTTTTGCGGTCGTTCTTCTTGTCTTTGACAGCTCTCTCCTATTGTGAAGTAAGAGCATGTTTTCCAGTATAGGATAGTGGGTCTCATTTTAACAGTCATAGAATTTAGCATACAGTATTGCAAAATGCCTTAGTTCAAAATTGTTTACTTACAAGGCAAAAAAAAAAAAAAAAATTGACAAGTTTTCCGGAGTATCTCTGGAGGTTATTACATGCTGTCGAGCATGTGCAGAAGCAAATCATCCCAAGCAGGGGGGGAAGAGGACCAATTTTCATAAAATGGCAATTAGAACAAATCAGATTGGCACAGAAAATATACCCTCTATATATTCCTTCGCCGCAGGATCTGCTATCAGTTGGAAAGGTGCTGACTGAATCTCCGAAAGGGGGGACAACAAGCTGAAAATGATTAACTTGTAATGTAAGCTTTCACTAAAGCAGAATGAGACAATAAACCAGAGGGAAGTTTCCCTGCAACTTGATTGCCTTTATAGCAATCTTAGAGCAGTGTGTGATCTTACGCTCAACATGAGACACCTATAATAAAGGCATGAGGGGGTCAGCTGAGGATGCAAATGGCAGCCTGCATCATATTAAGCCTGCATGCTCAGTTGACAGTGATATTACAGAACACTCTACGATGCTATGCTTTTGTAACATTGAGATGGCCTTTCCTTGCATGCCAGTTATTCTATCTTCTTGAATGTTTAACCATTTGAAATATGAGTGATAAGAACAGGGCTGGCCCGTCCATTGAGCGAGAATGTTTTTTGCACAGGGCCCTGCGTTTCAGGGGCCCCACGCAAAGAACATTCTTCATTAAAAGTAAAATTTAAAATAAAAATAAAAAGCTGGCTGCTGCCACAGCAGCAGCAGCAGAATTGAATATTCCTCCCCCCCCCCCTCGCCGCCCGGCAGAGCCCTCCTTCTTCCCTGCATCAGTCCCTCTCTGGCGGGCTTAACAGAAAAAGATTTAGGCGTCCTTGTGGATACCATGTTAAAACCATCGGCCCAGTGTGCAGCGGCGGCCAAGAGAGCAAATAGAATGCTAGGTATGATAAGGAAAGGAATGGAAAATAAAACAAAAGATATTATAATGCCTCTATATCGTTCCATGGTGAGACCGCACCTTGAATATTGTGTGCAATTCTGGTCGCCATATCTTAAAAAGGATATAGCAATTTTAGAAAAGGTTCAGAGAAGAGCCACCAAAATGGTAAAGGGGATGGAAGGCTACTCCTATGAAGAAAGGCTAAAAAGGCTGGGGCTCTTTAACCTGGAAAAGAGACGGCTGAGGGGAGATATGATAGAAGTCTATAAATTAATGAATGGAGTGGAACGGGTAAACGTAGATCGATTGTTTACCTTATCAGAATATAGAAAGACTAGGGGACATGCAATGAAGCTACAGGGTAAACTATTTAAGACTAATAAAAGAAAATATTTTTTCACTCAACGTGTAATCAAACTCTGGAATTTGTTACCGGAGGATGTAGTAAAGGCTGTTAGTGTAGCTGGGTTTAAAAAAGGTTTGGACAAGTTCCTGGAGGAAAGGTCCATAAACCATTATTAAGAAGGGACCCAGGATATCAATGCTTGAACCAATACAAGCATTGTGGAACCTGTGTCCCTTGGGGAAACTGCTAGGTACGTATGACCTAGATTGGCCACTGTTGGAAACAGAATACTGGGCTTGATGGACCTTGGTCTGACCCAGTATGGCATATCTTATGTTCTTATGTTCTTATGTTCTTATGAAACTCTCCCTTCACGGCTCTGAAAGCCTGTGCGGAGAGAGCTGATGCTGCATGGAGGGAGGGCTCTGCTGGGCGAGGGGGGGGGCACGGGACACTCGATTCTGCCATGGCGGCAGTGGCAGCAGCCAGCTTTTTTTTATTTTAAATTTTCCCTGGATTGATGGGGGAGGGGGGTTAGGACTGGTAATGGGCTATGGGGGGCTAGGACTGGAAATGGGCTGATGGGGGGTTAAGACTTGAGGTGGGCTTATGAGGTTAGGACTGGTAATGGGCTGTGGGCTGATGGGGGGATTAGGACTTACAATGGGCTATGGGGGGCTAAAACTTGAAATGGGCTGATGGGATTAGGACTGGAAGTGGGCTGATGGGGGATTAGGACTGGTAATGGGCTATGGGGGGGCTAAGACTGAAAATGGGGTGATGGGGGTTAGGACTGGAAGTGGGCTGATGGGGGGCTTACGACTGGTAATGAGCTATGGGGGGCTAGGACTGGTAATGGGTTGGGGGGTTGCTAGGACTGGAAATGGGCTGAGTGGAAGGGGAGGCTTGAAATGCAAATAGCTGATGGGGACGGGGGCTTGGAATGAAAATGGGCTGAGTGGAAAGGGGGCTTGAACTGCAAATAGCTGATGGGGAGGGGGGCTTGGAATGGAAATGGGCTGTGAGGGGAGGGAGCTAGGACTGGAAATGGGCTGAGTGGGGGGAGCTAGGACAGGAAATTGGCTGATGGAGGGGCTAGGATAGGACTGGAAATGGGCTGTTGGGGGGAGCTAAGATTGGAAATGGGCTGTGGTGGGGGCTTGGATTGAAATGGGCTCATGGAGGGGCTAGAACTGGAAGTAGGCTCATGGGGGGCTTGGATTGGAAATGGGCTGAGTGGAGGGGAGCTAGGATTTGACATGGGCTGATGGTGTGGCTAGGAAAGGACTAGAAATGGGCTGATGGGGGGCTGGGATTGGAAATGAGCTGATGGAGGGACTCGGATAGGACTGGAAATGGATGGGGGAACTAGGAATGGAAATGGGCTGATGTGGAGACTAGAAAGGAGAGGATGCTGGGTGGGGCTGGAACTAGAAGGGAGCTGATGTTAGGGGAAGATTAGAATGGTATGGGGCTGGGAGAATGAAATGGAGAGGGGAAAAATATTTTGTGTGGGAGGGAAGAAATATCTACAATTGGACGGGTATTGGGAGAGTAAGTGGGGATTGAGGATGGAGGGTTAAAATTTGAGTGGATGAAATAGGAATGAGGAAAGAGCAAAAGGAGAAAGCTTAGTATGTTAAAGAAGATGTAGAGAGAGAATGGAAAAAAAACTAGAAGAGAGAAGAAAGGACAAATGAACATAATAAGAACATAAGATATGCCATACTGGGTCAAACCAAGGTCCATCAAGCCCAGTATCCTGTTTCCAACAGTGGCCAGTCTAGGTCATACGAACCTAGCAGTATCCCCAAGAGACACAGGTTCCACAATGCTTGTATTGAGTCAAGCATTGATATCCTGGGTCCCTTTTTAATGGTTTATGGACCTTTCCTCCAGGAACTTGTCCAAACCTTTTTTAAACCCAGCTACACTAACAGCTCTTATTACATCCTCCGGTAACAAATTCCAGAGTTTGATTACACGTTGAGTGAAAAAATATTTTCTCTTATTTGTCTTAAATAGTTTACCCTGTAGCTTCATTACATGTCCCCTAGTCTTTCTATATTCCAATAGCGTAAACAACCGATCTACGTTTACCCGTTCCACTCCATTCATTAATTAATTAATTTTATTTATTTATTTTATTTACATTCTCTTATATACCGCGCTATTCTGCATCAGTGCGGTTTACATTGAACAAACTGAAATTACATTGAACAGGTTATTATAACTTGGAGATAACTATTTTAGAGGGAATTTATAGACCTCTATCATATCTCCCCTCAGCCGTCTCTTTTCCAGGTTGAAGAGCCCTAACCTTTGTAGCCTTTCTTCATTGGAGTAGCCTTCCATCCCCTTTACCATTTTGGTGGCTCTTCTCTGGACAGCAGACGATGGAGAGTTAGCAGAAGACATGAAGAAACCAGAAGAAAGTGGCTGGAACAATTGCAACTGAAAAAAAAATGCACAAAAGGTAGAAAGATATCTCTTTATTCTGAATTTATTAACTGGAATATGTCAGCTCTGGGAAATGTGCATCATTAATGTCTGCGCTTTATTTAGTACAAGTGGAAATTATTTTATAGTTTTATTTCTACAGTGATGTTGTACATTCCAGGTTTGGCTTTTGGGGTTCCCAGTTTAATTATTGTCTTCCTGTTTCTAAATTGTGATTCCTTGTTTGGTGATGGTCTATGTTCTGCATGTGTAACTGAGCTGAAGTATTCTATGTAATTCCTATTTGACATTGCCACTTGTTCTCTTGCCCCAGTAGGTCATGTATTGCTATTCTCTGAAATGTATTGGTTTAATATTTGAAGTGTTGTCTTTTGATAGGTAGAGTATGGTGATTTGTGAGTCCTGGTAGTGCTGTTAGGATACGGCGGGTTTGCTATGGGTTCTAAATAGGCAGTGTTTGTAGTAGTTCCTAATGTGCCTGGCGGTTGGCACTGGATTATAGTAATGTAGAAATCTTTTAGTCTTTCTTTATCCATACACTCATTAAGAGGCATGTTTACTAAAAGTTAGGGGCATGTTTACTAAAGTCCGCAAATCTGCGCGCCGCAAAATAGCGCACGGCAACGCGGCATTTAAACGCGCAGAAACGCGTTTAAACGCCCCGCACACGTGCGTGTCACCCCCGCACAGGTACGCGGCACACTAACGGGCCCCGTACAAGTGCGGGCCCGCAAATGTCCGATAGAGGCGTGGAACGGCTAAAAGAGGGCGGAGGAAGGCTCCGGAGGGGCGGAGGGACGGGGTCAATGGGTGGAGAGTGGGAGGGGAGAGGCTCCCCGCACAGTATCGGGCCCGAATTTCCATGCAAAAATTAGCGCGAGTGAAACCCTCGCGGTAGAGGGCATTTAAAGGGAAGAGAAACCATTTCCGTCAGCAATGTACAGGAACACCGGGGAAACCTAAAAAACGTGAGCAGTGTGATATATGTGCACAGAACAAAATTGCAAATAGAACCTGAAAATGACCACAACAAAACTATTATAAATAGTAATCCAGCTGGGGAACAGTTATAGTGATGGGCAAATATACAAAACACACCCAGCAAAGCTCCAGAAAAAAGAGATGAATATTGGAAGGGTCTACGGAGCGGAGACTCTTCCGAAAAACATTTCCGTGTTTGGAGCTTTCCTCGGAGTGTTTGCTATGGTTGCCCATTAATACCACTGTCGCCCAGCGTGGTGATATTTTGTCCCCCATTTTCCCGTGGTCATTTCTGGTGCACGTTTGTCACCAGACAGGGTGCATATGCCCACAGTAAAAATGAGTAGAGCAGGGTTTGTGACTCCATCCTGCCAGGCTTACTGCCTCCAGGGGCTGCACTGTCTCTGTGGCCAAAGTGTGGTACAGCAGACAGAGTCATTACCTCTAGGACCAGAGGGCAGAGGTTCAAAACCCAGCTGGGGCACCTGCCAGCCCAGTCCCTATATTTTACCCACCACTAAATAAAGATAGCGCAGACACCCCTGTAGTGCAGGGAACATAAGCATGGGGAAAACACCCATATTTTACCCAACACCGCACACACACCACAACAATGGGCATTACCTACAGCCAAGTCCCCCAAATGCAGTCCCGTACTGCCACATTGCAATCAGGTCAACTGCTTTTTCTGAGAGAAGTTCATGCCAGCATGTTGGCGGACAAGTACATGTGGTGCAGGGGGCAGTGGCTGCTAACCACAGAAGACAGAGGCCTAGCCATGTGCAGGCTGGCACAGTCCACTGCAACAGACAGGCCCTGCCGGATCCACAGTCATGGACAGTCCAGGGAATCCAACCAATCTGTGGCTACACAGTGGTGCAGTGCACACAGACAGTGCATGTAAGAACAGAAGGTCACAGGTTCAAAGCCCAGCTGGGGCTACTGCCAATCCTGCCCACATATTTTTCCCACAACTAAACAGTGATAGTAAGGACACACCTTTCATGGCGGGGACATATGCAATGGTAAGACATCTATCTTTTACCCCACTGAGCACAGACACCATGAACAGGGGCAGTACCTAGAGCAGAATCACCCAAATGCAGTCCTGGTGGGCCACACACCAGTCAGGTTCCATGCTGACACTCATACAAATGCCTGTGCTGTATATCTATGCACCACCCCCATGGCATGTAGATGTAGCCCATGCATATTCATGAGGGATAGCAGGAAAACCCGAACAGTGTGATGCAAACCTGGACTGGAGTTGGGAATCTGTGCCGTAAAGCAGCAGCCATCAAGGGCAGACACACCCACACCCACAGGCCCCATTGGCCAATGTCTCCTGGAAAGGCAGAACATTGGACCGTGCATGCAGCACCCAAAACGAGCACTTGCATAACTTACCAATGTCACCCTACACCTGAGGTATACGGTACACAGCTCTGAGACGTTTGCTAGGAGCACAGGCAGGCAGATATCCATATGTTACATACATACTGCTAGTTGACCCCATCCAAACAATCTGTTAGGTGTTTGCGGGGCATGCGCCAGGCCTGGCCCCTGACGGTGCCCACCACCCTGGGGAGCGACCACCAGCTGTAATGCGTACCATATCCATGCCTTGCCGTGCTCAGGACCGGTTTGGTGGGCTAGGCTACTTACCCCCTCAATCGTAGTACCATGATGGCAGAGGTGTGGAAGTGTGTGTCTGTCTATACAGTGGGTGTTGGCTGCAAGCCCCTTCAACATCCTGCCGCATTTTGACTTTGCAAATGCCATCCTACAAGGTCTCCCCCAATCCACACTAACCCCCTTACAGTTGGCCATGAATGCCGCAGCTAGGGTCCTCTACGGTGCATCCAGAAACGACCACGTGACTCCCATTCTCAAACAGCTGCACTGGCTACCTATTCACGGGAGAATCACCTTCAAATCCCTTGTATTAGCATTTAAGGCAATCAAAGGCACCTCATCCCTCTCACTCATGAATCTAATCCACATGGTCCCCCCCCAATAGAGCAAGAAGAACATCAGCTGTATACCTGCTAGCAATACCAAAGGCTTCAACAAAGTCCAACACGAACACCACAAACAGGGCATTCAGTTTTTATGTACCAAAATGCTGGTACACCCTACCCCCCGACATTAGAGCCATTACCAATCTATATCAGTTCAGAAAGGCTCTCAAAATCATACCTTTTCCGCCAATATTTCCCAGACAGCAACTGAACCAGATATCCCCTCCAAGAAATGACCCAATCTAGAAATGCCCTCACACTGCAGTGTAGATAGATTATGTATATAGTTAACCCAGTTATCCAAATTTGTACTCCTGTTCAATGTAAAACCTGACAGTTTGTCGTAATGGTCGTTTTGTTATGATGTAAACCGCGCTGATTCTAAATAGCGCGGTATATAAGAAACTGTAATAAATAAATAAATAAATAAATAAACAGCCCACACTGCCAGCACTGTTGCCAGTATTGGCCAGCTAATGTGCATAATGAGGTGCAAGGTACCATGGGTATAGCCAGGGCAGGGTGGCGTGGCCAGGATGCATCTGCACTGGGCATAGGGCCCTGGCAGGGACATTGGCTGGGATATTGTAGTGTCCGGCCACCACCTACACAGACAGGGTGGCCAAAGCATGTCCTTCTGGGGGATCACGCTCACCCTGACTGTGCAGTGACCACAGCATGGCTAGGCCTCCCCATAGTGCTGTTTAGTAGTTCTCTCATGTGATAGATATGTGTTTCTCTTTGGGGGCCCAGTCACTGATCTATCTGCTTGCTGTGTATGCAGACAGCCCAGTTCTGGGTGCATGCATCTCCATTTGGAACAGGCACTATGGACTAACCAGCAGACTGTTTGTAGCTGGTAAATGTCTTGCTATAATGGCTTGCAGTGGCTGTTGGCTTGCTGCAGGGGAATATCTGGTGGTGGAGTGCAGCTTACCATACCCTAGGCTTATGTCTGTCTGCTATTGTGTTATGGCTGTGTATGAAGCTGCCTGGGGGGGGTGGTGTTCCTCAGCAGGACTGGGGTTGATGTTGCCCTCTACTGCCACCTTTGCAGGGAGGTAGAGTGTGGATCCCTTGATGGGGACCATGGTGGGGGGGGGGGGGGGTGCCTGATGGTGGCAGACAGGGATATCCATGGTGTTTGTGCAGAAACTAGCTATCTTACACATTAACACTGCTTTGGAACACCCGCTTGGCCTCCATCAGCCATGGCAGGTGTTGTTGACCTGGTCCTGGCCACCTCATTGCACACTCAGGGTGAGCACAGTACCCGCATGATGTAACGGTGTGTGGCTACTCTGTGCCAGTAAAACACCCGGTCAGTGCCCCCTACTAGGCCAAGGTGCTGTGTGGGTGCACCCGGTCACTTCCCCCAACAGGGCCGAGGTGCTGTGGGGATGCATTCCCCATCTTGTGTCCATCTGCGGACAGTAATTTGCATGTGCAGTGCATCATGGGTACGGGTGGCCTAACCCTATCCTGTTGACACCAGCAGACTGTCTGTGAGGTGACGTGTAGGCTTTCTGCAGCCAGCCAGGGGCCTGCTTACAGCTATGGAGCTGTAGCGCAATGGTTACATCACTGCCTGTGCAGCCAGAGGTCATGGGTTTAAACCCACAGTGGGGCCCTTTGGTAGGGCTGTCCACAGCTTTATTTTTATTTACTGTACATATGTCTATGCCGGCAAGACCACCCTCAGCTTACTATACCCATTAGGTGCCTCTGAGGGTGCTTCATAGGGCACCCTGTAGGCCACCTTATGGTTGCCATCCCTATAGGGCGCAATATACATTATCCTGTGTCGCAACATACATGCTGCCCTATAGGGGACATTCAAGGGTGCCTTGGCGAACAGTGCACTGTAACATGTGCCTTATGGGCCGCCGTATGTTAACATGCTGGGAGAGTGCGTTTGCTAGTAGTGATAACAAAATAAAATTATACAGCCTCCTACAGCACTCCATAACATAATACATACTGCCTCAGCAGGCATTTTTCACTGGTCCCTGCACCATTGGTCAGTGTTTTAACCATTGTGCTGTGGCTCTGTTCCTGTGCTTGTGCATCAGCGCGCCGCCTTGTGCCTATCAGCGCGCCGCCTTCTGCCGCCCAAGGGGACCAGTGCGCCGCCTTCTGCTGCCCAAAAATAACTGTGCGCCGCCTTATGCCGCCCAAAAATAACTGTGCGCCGCCTTATGCCGTTCCAAATTAATTTGCCTCCTAAAACAACTTTAATCATTACAGTTACTGCCTCAGCTGACCTTTGTCATTGTGCATACTGGGGGATTGAACCCATGGCCCCTGCACCATTGGTCAGTGTCTTCACCGTTGTACTACAGCTCTGTTGTTTTGTATACTCAGCAGCGCGCCACTTTGCCTTTCCACGCGCTAATGTCGACCCCCACACATTAGCGCGACGCGCACACATCCGGTTGCTTACTACCGTTTTTTTTTCTATTTTCTGCCTGAACCGCCCACTCCTTATATGGCACAGGCACACTAGCGCGGCCCCGCACGTTAGGAATGTTTAGTAAACATGCCCCTTAGTGTATGGCAGAGGTGTCCAAACCTGTTCTGGAGGGCCACAATCCTGCCAGGTTTTGGGATAGCCCTAATGAATATGCATGAGATATATATGCATTAGAGATATCCTGCCAACCTGACTGGTTTGTGGCCCTCCAGGACTGGATTTGGAGACCCCTGCTTTACACCTCTGTCATTTAAGATGGTGAGTGGGCAAGGTACAGATGTCCTAGACATCAAAAGGGTAGCTAGAATGTGTCACATTCATCCTCGATTCTCACCACCACCAAAAAGATGTCTAATGGACAATATTTTGGTGGTGGTGAGAAGTGAGGAGGAATGTGACAAATTTTATCTAACCTTTTTGATGTCTTGGACATCTGCACCTTGCCCACTCACAATCTTAAATGACAGAGGTGTAAGGCAGGGGTCTCCAAATCCAGTCCTGGAGGGCCACAAACCAATCAGGTTGGCAGGCTATCTCTAATGCATATATATCTCATGCATATTCATTAGGGCTATCCCAAAACCTGGCAGGATTGTGGCCCTCCAGGACAGGTTTGGACACCTCTGGTGTATGGTGACATTATGCAAATATTTATGCAAATGATGCCTCTTATGCAAATGAGGTCCCGCACTGAGTCTTCGCACATGGCCCCGCACCCCCCCTTGGGCCGCCCCTGGATAAGAGCAATGTAAAATGAAGGAAGCTTTTCATTCTGATTAGTGTGTTCTCAATGTTGCTATCTGCATTGTTAAAATTGCCATAAAACTCCATTGATAGCACCGTACACAATCTGTAAGCCAAAACTAAACAGACTGAAAGAGATAGCATTGGATACGATGGAACATACATTTAAGAGGATAATACTGTAAACCTTTTTCATGTTGCACGGAAAACCTATTTTGCATGTAGAAAAGGGCATTTATAATATTGTGCAACTGCGGGGGATGGGACTTGGAGCTCAGTTGGAGCAGACACATGTTCTGAGCTCTTCTATGGTGTGAGGTGACTGCAGATTATCCCCTACCCACAGGTAGAGTCATTGGAATGTCAGGAGCAGCATTCTCCAAGTTGGATTCAGCGTATGCTGCTAATTCTGAATTAAAACAACATAAATTGGATTCTGTTTCTTTTAAATGCATTTCAAAAAATTTTAAACATACTTGAGGTCTATGAATGACTTTGCAGGAGGTTAAGTGGTCACTGTGTTGCTAGTGATGTTTGTTCGCCATACTGTGGACTCCACCCTCCTGGTCTGAGGCTTCTCTATATATTTGTTATATGCATAATGTGTGCTCCTAAGTTAACTCCTACACACTCCTTCTTAGTCTCCATTAGAAGGGCTGCACATTGTAATTAATATGTGTTCCTCTGTATTCCCTTGTTCTCTCAGTAGCTCTTGTTTGTTTTATGACATAGATTAGCAGCATTGGATAATAGTCAGTAGGTTTAATGAGTCTCGTGTAATTCTCCTAACATCTCGGATTGTTGTTCTTTGCAGATAGCATGCCTCCCGGGACATCAAGTCTGGTCAGCAGATGGATACCTACATGCCCCTGAGAATAAAGTCACCAACCACTACTACCCTTCATGTCCTCATAGTCACTGATTCTGCAACTTTTGGGTGCATGAGTTCTGTTTCTTCCCATTCTTGGTATGCGTTTGCATCCTCCATTTCCATGGCTTCATACTAGTTCTTCACTTTGAGGGATGGTGGAGTTGGATTGTTGATTCTGCAGACTCTGGTGAACCTTGTCCATCTTTCTTCTATCTGTTGCATACCATCTCCACCTCTTTAGGAGAGCTTGGCTTCAAGAAGCATCTGATCAATTTACTTCTTGCTGTCATTGATGTTTCTTAGCCTTGCCACTTGTTTCATGAGGGCTTCAGCTTGCAGGTATCTTGCACATAGAATAAGTCCCTTGATTGGGACTGGGATCAGGCTGTCCATTTAAACAGAGGCAGAAGCTGTAATGGGGTAACAGCTTTGGCAACAAACTTTTTCCCAGCCATAGTTCAGTTGTTGGAGCTTTGTTACCCACTGAAGGAAATGAGAAAGACCCATCAAAGTCCCTACAAAGCTTGGACGCTGACATTGTGGATCTATGAAATTACTAAAGGAATAACAGAGAAATTTTGGAGATATTTGAGGGTACCAAAGATACAGGCATAGGGAGATATCTGGAAGAGCTTATCCTAAAGCTCGTTAGTGTATCTTTCACCCAGCACTTTAAAAATGAGTACACACATAGGGGCCCATCTTGTCCCCACAGCTAATCATGACTAAACTGCTTGTGGCTATTCTTACCATGGCTTTGAAAGCATGCATTCTGCTAGTGGCAGAGGATGTTATTCATATTACATCTTCCTAAATCCACTAAACAGAAAAGGAAGTAGAGTGGTTAAGGATGTAGTCTGGGACCTGGAAGACCAGATTTCAAAACCCACTGGTACTCCTTGGTCAAGTCATGTAACTTTCCACTGTTTCAGGTACAAACTTACATTGTAAGCCTTCTGAAGACAGAACAATGCCTAATATACTTGAATGTAACTCACCTTGAATTGCTACTGGAAAGATGTAAGCTAAATACTAATAAATAAGAAGGCTTTTTTGACGACGCATCAGCATTTGAAATACTTAGGGGTACAACATGAGTTTGTGTACCCTACCTACATTAGCGATGCACATAATAATCAGATGTCACTTATACAGTCTCCTTGCTTCAGGAGTATATGGACCAGCATAGTATGCGGTGAATGTGTCATCATCAGTCTATCTGGGATGTTGCTGTACTTTGGGAAATGCACTGATTCTGCACTAGAGGGTAGGTGAAGATATTGGGTCAGATTATTTTACTGATCTCAATGGACTGTCCATGATTACTGGAAATGATCTTTGAATATTGGCTTCAGACCTATATATGGGCTTTTG
The DNA here is from genome assembly GCA_033557465.1 of Ichthyophis bannanicus. Lineage (NCBI taxonomy): Eukaryota > Metazoa > Chordata > Amphibia > Gymnophiona > Ichthyophiidae > Ichthyophis > Ichthyophis bannanicus. The sequence goes on along the minus strand of CM066032.1, from coordinate 1,791,860,629 downwards.
GAGTTTGTGATTTGTGTGCTGAGTTTTTTATTTTACTATGGGTGTATTTTGCAGGGTGAAGGGTTGGTTGGATGAGAGTGGTGGAGCATGTGGGGGTAGACAACTTAAAATAGAGTTGAGTTAGAGGCTTGGCATAGCTTTTGGGGAATATGAGGCTTTGGGGTTTGGTCTCTGGGGAACAAGTTCATTGATCTGTGAAGAGTCTCAGGCATTACTATGTTTTTTTTATTTTTTTTTATTACTAGTAATGAATTTCACTGCTATGTACAGTCGGACTAGATTAATGAGATAACTGGCAGTCATTAGTTTTTCACTAAGGGCTTTCTTTTTCTTTTTTTTCTATTGGGGAAAATAGAAATTGGGGCAGAGTATTTGATGGGTGAGAATGTATCAATGGAGTGGGTCACCAGGTGAGTTGAGCAGCATGGATGTGTAAGTCTAATGGGGTCCCAGATGGTTGACGGTAGGATTTATTCTTTAAATGTTGATTGGCTTAACCACCCAATCAAATGGAAAAAAAATATTAAATTATTTTAAGAAGAAGAAAACTGAGATTCTTATCCTACAAAAAATTCATGCCATTCAGACTGTGTATCAGTCTTAAAATAGGTTGGAGCATGCCTTTTCGTATGCCACTTGCAAAAAATGTGCTATGTCCATCTTTTTTAATAAAGCACTTGGGGGGTTAAAATGTTGACTCAGACTTCTAATATATTCAGGAAATGAGCTTTAGTTGTGGCTCTCATTAAAGGGTATACATTTTTGCTTATGAACACATATGTCCCTAATATGGATGTCTCAAAATTTATTCAGAATACCTCAGAAATACCGTTTGATCATGGGGACCCTGATAAGACTGTTGACGAAGATATTAACCAGTCTCTGGATTTATCTCTCAGTAGGCATCCACCTAAAAACTGGTGTGGTCCAAGATATTGGGGAAGTTGCAGGAAATGTATGCTGACACTTCATGGTATGAGACTCTGCCCAGTTTGTGAAGCGTCAATAAAGATAGGCATGGCAAAGGTTGGCCTATCTTTACCCATTGGAGCTAACCAGGCAGCGGCTCAATATTGCTGTTGCCCGGTTAACTTCTGGGCTGTGTGGTGACCTGAGTATTCAATGCTGGTGGCCAGATATGGCCCCGACATTGAATATCCAAGGTTAAACTTCAGTGGCAATAGCTAAGAGCTTTGGAAGTACTGGCTGCCACTACTGAATATCGGGCCCACTGTTTTCTATGGTAAGATTGTTTAGTTGTTGTAGCAATTGGTTAACATGCCGGCTCTATTCAGGTTTGTTGAATTCATGATGTCACCAGAGTTCTGGCTCCATTATAGCGTGATAACTTGGCATCTTTTTAAACACTGATACCATGCTCCACTATTTGATCTTTTGAGCAATTTCTAATGATGGGTAGCTTCCAGACAATGTACTATGTGATTTAAATAAATTTTAGCTTTTAATGAATAATCTATGTATATTAACTCTGATGGGAGGTATAGATAGGTGGAATTGAGGTGAGAACCTTCCAATCTATCGGAAAAGAGAGGTCTCCGGCCTTTGTCCAATGGACTTTCCCACCAAAATTCAAATTCAAATTTCCTGCATCAATCCCACCAATCCAGTTTGAGGACTACTATATAAAAGAACAGTCATCCACTGCTTAATCATTTTGCCCTGAAGAAAGTCGCCATATGGTGGCTGAATCATCGGTTCCAGTTACGAAGAAGCAGCATAACCTGGAAAACTGCAAAGATCATCATACTAGCTGCAAAAGCCCAAGAGAACAAATTTGAAAAAAAGGATAAATTTGTGCAGTGGCATTTTTGTGCCACTAGAGCTGGGAGTCTATCTTATTAAGGCATCTATGTCGCCTTTATAAAATAGTCCAAAGAGCTACCACTCCAGCTCTAAATTTTTTCTTTTTCCTTTTGCTCATATATAAAAGACAACTTTACTTTTACTTGAACCCATGTCCAGCCTGTCCACTAGATGGGCTAGGTAGCCGCCTAGGGGTGAAAACCTCCATGAGCAGCACGGTGCCAACAGCAGGCCATGTGCTTCAGCACACGTGGCTTTCTGTTTCTAACCACCCTCTGAAAACCGAATCAGAAGTGGTACTGCTTTGTGGGGAGGGTGTGGCTCGGCTGTGGGGGAGGAGGGCGAATCAGCAAGGAGGGCAGCACAGCTGGGGCTTCTGCCTGGGAGGACAGAAACCCTTGGACTGGCCCTGCTTGAACCCATATAGAACTGTCCAATAGCTTAAAAATGCATGTGTTAGTATACCACAGGTACGCCGGTGGAATAATTCGTGAAATCTGGCCTGCCGGGAATACTGAGGTTTTATGTCCATCTGTCTGCCAGTGAACAGAAGTATTGCTGAGAGAGTAAATCTATTCCATGAAACCGTTAAGTACTACTCTATGAACAGCAAAGTATTTGCTAAATTGTGTTGAATAAGTACTTGAATTAATGGACATTGTTTAATTGATTCTGTGAATGAAGTAAACTCCATTGTGAGTAGACTGAGCATTCTTAAGCTATTGGCCTTTATTTTTTATTTTATTTTATTTTATTTTTATTTATTTATTTAACATTTATATACCGCATCTTCCAAAGTTCAGTTGCGGTGTACAATTAACAACAATTAACAAAGCGCAGTTTGTTTTACATAGAACGTCATAACTTTTACATAGAACATCATAAATTAAACAAACACAGTTTTATAAACAAACAGTATATTTAAGCTATAACCGTAAGTATCAAGTTAACTAACGTATTGTAGTGTCGAACAGCGTAAAAAAGAACATAACATATGCAACTATAAAATTGGCAACCTTTTGGACCTCTCACATAGGCGTCCTGTTATAAAATACCCCTTAAAGTGCATTTGCTCATCCAATGGCAGGACTATGCAATCAGTTTAGGCAGATGGCATTGAAAGGTTTTATTGTTGTTTTTCTTCAACTGTTCCTTTGAAGGCTGAGCAAACTGCAGTGCTCTCTGCTAAACTGTAAGATTCCCGTAATCATACATTGCTTTTATGGTGTTTTGCCTTTCAGCACTACATATGCTTTTGCATACATAAATATTCAGGTGTTTTTACTCTGTTTGGTTTGATGAGTTACTTATGTTAAGGTGTTTTGGAGAGCGAGGTAGCTCCCTCATAAATTACTTCAGTTAGGAATATTTTGATTCAGATTAGTTATGCATATGTATTGCTGCAGTCCTTGGACTCTGACAAATGACAGCTTTTTGCTTTGATTAGAGTTTTCTATCACCTGAGTACAAGTTCTCCCATATTTTTTTATTAACTTTATTTATGTATTTACACTTCGAACTGCTCAACATGGTGAGCAATAGCAGACACAATGCGTACAACCCATACATTACAGAAAGCATTAACCCATGACACACATCATACCCCACTCTCTACTAATCTCCCCAAAACCACAACAACCATACCAACCATCATCAACCCTCCTCCCAAAACAAGAAGGTCCACAAAGTTACCTGGAAAAACAACTGACTCTCCCTAGGCAACACATTCCAAAGGAACAGCGCATCCACCAAAAAAGCCCTACTCTGGTACTGGGCTCTACACATAACCCGGAGAGAGGGAACCACCCAAACGTGCTAACATGGTAAGTGATTTACAGAAGCAGCCTAGAAGCCAGATACTCTGGGGCAATGTTGCAGGATGGCACCAGACTGCATCAGGGCACTAAGCTCATGGTTCTTATTCGTTTCCCCTCTGACCCATTGGGCTACTGAGCATGTTTGATTGTTTTACCTCAATGTCCACACTGTTTAGCAGTTTTATCAAATTTGCTTTTAATAGGTGGACTGGGCCTCAATTTCATTTTCAGAGTGGCTTTCCGTTTTCACGAGCTGTAGGGCATTTTGTTTTGGGACTTCTCAGCTCCACCACTATACAGAACAGCAGCAACTGCTGGCATGGGAAGACCACAACTCAACAATAACTAAAATAGAAAGGCAAGGGGCATGCAACGAAGTTACAATGTAGAACATTTAAGACTTACCGTAGAAAATATGTTATCATTCAATGTGTAATAAAACTCTGAAATTTGTTGAGAGAGGAAGTAGTAAAAGTTGTTAGTGTAGCTGGGTTTAAACAAGTTCCTGGAGGAAAAGTCCATAAATCATTATTAAAGTAAACTGGGGAAATCCACAGCTTAGCCCTAGTATAAGCTGCATGGAATCTGTCTTCCTTTTTGGAATCTGATGGGTACTCATGACTTAGATTGGTCGCTATTGGAAACATGATTCTCGGCTCAATTGGCCTTTGGACTTTCCAAGTATGACATTTCTTATGTTCTTATGTTCTAAAGTGGTGGGAAGCAATGGAGCATGTGTGCTTACAGTTAAAAATAGCGTCGATCTGAAATGCAAAAACTGCTGAGGTCCAGCAATAAGAGCAGCATCTGTGGAGAGATGGGACTGGGAGGCGAGGAGGCTGCTCATTCATTATTCCTATTTCCAGGTCATTTATGAATATATTAAAAAGCAGCGGACCCAGCACAGATCCCTAGGGTACTCCACTATTCACCTTTCTCCATTTAGAAAATTGGCCATTTAGCTCTACTGTCTGCTTTCAATCTCTTAACCAGTTCCTGATCCACAATAGTACACGGTCTCCTATCCCATGACTTAATTTCGCCAAAGGTCTATCATGAGGGGCATTGTCAAAGGCTTTCTGAAAATTCAGATACACTATCTCAACTGGCTCACCTTTGTCTACCTATTTATTCACATCTTCAATAAAACATAACAAATTAGTAAGACGAGACTTTCCTTTGCTAAAATCCATGTTGGCTTTCTCCTATTAAACCTTGACTGTCTATATGTTCAGTAATTTTATTCTTTATAATGGTTTCAAACCTTTTGCTCAGTACTGATGTCAAGCTCACTGGTCTGTAGTTTCTCTGATCACCTCTGCAACTCTTTTTAAAAATTGGCATTACATTGTCCATTCACCAATCTTCAAGTACTACAGATGATTTTAATGATAGTTCACAGATTGTAAATAGTAGGTCTGCAATCTCATATTTCAATTCCTTCAACACCCTTGGATGTATACCATCTGGTCCAGGTGATTTGCTACTTTCCGGTTTATCAAATAGTTGTAATGCATCATCCCAGTTTATCAATATTTCTTTCAATTCTTCCTATACATCATCCTTAAATTTAATTTCAGGCATGGGTGACTTATTTATTTTATTTATTTAATGTCTCTTATATACCGTGCTCTTTAAAAATCAGTGTTGTTTACAGGTACCAGATTTGTGCAGTGCAGGCAGGTCTACACTGGACTTACAATAAACAGGGGATTATATACAGGGTTAACAGGGTAACTGTGTACAAGATAACTTGCTGTCATATGTTATGAGGACAGCTCGACACTATTTACACATTGGCTCAGCTATATATATGGTGACAAGGCAGGGGAGTATACCTCTACCCATCAAGGGGATTGGGGTCTAGCGGGCTGGGCTGCAGACTCGTGGAGTGGCTGCATCGGGGGTGTCAACCTGGGTCCAGAGTGTGACTGACTGTGGGTTATCCTCAGGTTCGGTGTAGTGCTGGAGGAATAGATAGTGCTTCAATGCCTTCCTAATACGGGCGAGGTCATTGATAGCCCGGATGGCAGGTGGAAGGGCATTTAAGCATGTGGGTGCATATAGCACGAAAGCTGTGTTTTAGTTGCCTGCAAGCATTTTGTGATCGCCCTCGGGAGTTTCAGAGTATTGACGGGGGCTGATCTCCTTACTCTGTTGAGGGGGGTGATCTGTATGAGATCTGTGAGGGAGGTGTTTATTGTTTATTGTTTACTGTTTACAGAACATTTGATATACCGCCCCCCCATTATGTCAGGGCGGTTTACAATATAAATAAAACATTAGATAAGAGAGAGAAAAAGAAATTACAACAAATTAGAGGAAAGGAGAGATGGAGAATAGAGGGTATAAAGAAGGAGAGGAGAGTGGGGTTATGAGATGTCATAGAGAGTCATGAAAAGTGGAGGAGAAAAAATGGGTTTTGAGGAGAGAGCAGAATTTGGGGTAGGATGCTTCTAAGCGGAGGGCTGTGGGAAGTGAATTCCAGAGGGAGGGTCCGAGGTAGAAAAAAGCTGATTTACGAGTGGATTGGAGGTGTGCACGAGAGGGGGCTGGAAGGTGGAGGCGGTTGACATGAATGGACCGAAGGCTGCGAGTAGGGACATGAAAAGTGAGCAAATCAGAGAGGTATTGGGGTCTGTGGAGGTAGATAGCTCGATGTACTAGGGTGAGGATTTTGAAGGGAATCCGGAACTGCAGTGGCAACCAGTGGAGATGCTGCAACAGAGGGGTGATGTGATCACGTGGGGAGGCGTGCAAGATCATCCGGGCAGCTGTGCTCTGAATTAACTGTAGTCGATGTAGCTGATACTGGGGGATACCGGCATAAATGGAGTTACAGAAGTCTAGCCTGGTTATGACCAAGGAAAGAAGGAGGGTAGTGAGAGCCTGAGAAGATAGGAAAGGCCGAATAGCACGAATCTGCCTAAGACAGAAGAAGGAATGCTGAGAAATATGGGAAATGTGGTCATGAAAAGTGAGAGCGCTATCGAGAATGACACCGAGATAACGGAGTTTACAGACCGTGGAAATAGGGGTACCGGAAAAGGAAGGAGTAAAAGACGGAATGGGGGAGCTGTGGGTGAACCAGATAGCCGCCATTTTAGAAACATTAAGAACCAGACAGTTGGAGGAGAGCCAGGAGGAAACTAAGGATAGGCAGGTCTCCAGAGGAGTAATATCGGGCTGAGACGAGGAAGTATGATGTAGAAGAAAAATGTCGTCGGCATAATAGTAGCCCGAGATCCCCAGCAGTTGGACAAGTAAAGACAAGGGGGCCAAAAAGATGTTAAACAATAAGGGAGCCAGGATCGAGCCTTGTGGGACACCACAAGTGAGAGGGAAGCGGTCTGTGGTAGAAAGGGCAGAAGTAACCGCAAATGAACGAGAAGATAAGAAAGAGCGAAACCAGTGATAAACAACACCACAAATACCCGCATCCCGCAGTCGAGAGAGAAGGAGGGTGTGATCTACCAGGTCGAAGGCGGCTGAAAGATCAAGGGATACAGCTATCGTGATGTTGCCCTGGTCTTGAGAGGTGCGTATTTCATTCATGACTGCTGTGATGGTAGTTTCGACACTATACCCGGGGCGGAATCCGGATTGCCGAGGGTGCAGAAAATGTGTGGAATCCAGGTGATGGGAAAGTTGTGAAAAAAACACCTTTTCTAGGAGCTTAGAGGCAAAAGGAAGGTTGGACACCGGACGAAAATTGGCGGGAACAGAGGAGTCTAAAGATGGATGTTTCAGGAGAGGGCGGACCAGGGTGTGCTTCCATGGGCCAGGGAAAGTACCACATGACAGACTAGCGTTAATGATGGTGAGGAGAGATTGTAAGAGGATGGTAAAAGGCTCAGCGAACCAGGAGGAGGGAATGGGGTCTAAAGGGCAAGTGGTCTTGTGAGTTGTAGACAGTAACTGGATGAGCTCTGGAGATGTGATTGGGTAGAAGTTGGTCCAGGTATGCGACAGCAAGTGGGACGGCGGAGGTGAAATAGGGGGAGGTGAAAGTAAGGCCTGATGGCAAAAGGAAGAGATGAGCGGAGGTGGAGGAGCACTTGTTGATGGCTTTGTAGGTCATCATTAGAGTCTTAAAGGAGATCCTGCAGTGGACTAGGAGCCAATGCAGGTGCTTCATAATTGGGGTTATATGTTCCCTCCTGGAAGCTCCATGCAGGATTCTGGCGGCTGCATTCATTGCCAGTTGCAGAGGATTCAGCGTGTTTTTCAGGAGACCGTGTAGTATGGCGTTCACATAGTTGAAATGTGGAATTACTAGTGCTTGGTAGACTGTCCAAAAGTCTTCTGGCTCAAGCAGCTGTCGCAGGTGGCGAAGCATCCAAATTTTCTTATAGATCGCCTTGACCATGTTGCTTATTTGGACCTTCATATTGAGCTGTTGATCCAGCGTGACCCCTAGGTACCAAACTGTGGGCTTGCTGAGGAGCTCTGCATCACGCACCTTCAGTGAGGTGGGCGGAGTGAATGTTGGGTTCCTGGTGATAAAGAGGACCTCTGTTTTTTTAAAGTTTATTCTGAGTTTCTTCGTGTGTAGCCAATCCATGACAGCATCAAAACAGGAGGATATTGGTGAGAGGTCTGGATGATCTGTCGAGATAGGCATGTATAGTAACATGTCAATTGATATTGAAAGAGCAGATGAGGTTGCAAATGGGCTGCATGTAGACGTTGAATAGTAGGGCTGAGAGCGAGGATCCCTGTGGCATGCCTTTCTTTTGCGGGAAAGGTGAGGAGGTGGAGGGGCTGGCGCGAACATGCTCCATCTGTCTATTAAGTATGATGCACACCAGGTTAGCACAGTTCCCTGGACGCCCTTCTCCCTGAGACGTGTCAGGAGTATTTCGTGGCACGCCATGTCAAAGGCTGCTGCAATGTCCAAGAAGATCAGGGCAAACCCTTGTCTGATGTTGTACAACCCAATGGTTAATGTGCTGAATAATGTGGTCAACAGCGTTTCCACACCATGCGATTCCCGGAATCCATGCTGGCAGGGATCGAGGGGTGCGCTAGTCTCAATGTGGTGGTGAAGTTGGCATTGTACAACCTTCTCAATGATTTTTGCCAGAAGAGGGATGCTTGAAATTGGCCTGTAGGAGTCCATCTTTGTTGGGTCCATCTTGCTGTTTTTTAGTAGCGGTCGGATGGCTGTTTGCTTCAGGCTTTGTGGGAAAGTCCCAGTCGAGAATTATATCCTATGAGTTTGGATAGAAAAGGGCTGAGGTCAGCACACAGGGATTTTATCCAAAATGCTGGACAAGAGTCATTAGGTGCTGTAGTGATGTTTATGGCGGTGATGATATCTTGGATGCCTTTTTCAGTTGGGGCAGAGAAGGCGGTGATGAGCTGGGTGTCCTTCGTGGATGGAGTCAAGGTGGGTGGAGGGTTTGGGTGGAGTGCCCCGTGCAAGGAGGACATGCTGGTCTGGCTTGTTTTGGCCTGCAGGTAGTCAGCATATGTTATGTTATTATGTTATGTTTATTGAATTTGATATACCGCTCAGACCCAAAGGCATTAGAGCGGTTTACAATACTACATCATTTAGGGAAATAAGAAAAGAATGCCATTTATAAGATAGGACAGAGTAGAGGACAGAGACAGTCAAACAGATAAGAGAAAGAGAAGGACACGGAACAGCAAGTTACCCTGATATACACTTAGAAATATTTATGTTGTTGATCTCATGTAAATTTAAATACATATGTTTTTGTTGATCTTATGTAAATAGTTTATGGAATGGTTCTACAAATAGAGTATCCCAGTTATCCAAGTTCTTAAACTGTTATCTGTAAACTCATACTTGTTAAATGTACTGAGATGTTTTTGTTCCATGTAAACCGCGCTGATGCCGAATAGTGCGGTATAAAAGAAACTTTAAATAAATAAATAAATAAATAAAATATATATATTCCTGAGGGTCAGGAAGGCTTGGTTGCATGGGGGAAGGCTCCTTCGTTAGGGTCTTAATTAGGCTGAAGAGCTCGTGTGGTTTATTTAGGGAGCGCTGTAATATCTCTGCATGGAATTGCTTCATTCTCTTTGTGACTTCTGAGCGGTGTCTTGACAAATGAGCAGTGTATGTTTCGTGGTTCTCAGCTGATCATGAGCGATGCCAACATCTTTCAAGCTTTCTGAGATGGAGAAGCGATGTCCGTAGCTCAGGGAAGTACCAGGGAGCATTCTTTCTTCTTCCTGCTGACTTATTGATGGAGGGGTAGTTGAACTACGGCATCCAGGCTTGCATTCCACGTGGAGTTCATGTCGTCAAGGCTCTGTGCTGGCAGGTTATGGAGAGGCTGGGCTCTGTCCAGGATTTCCTCCTTGTTGAATGGCCGGAAGCATTTTGATGACTCTGTGGTAGATTCGCTTGAGGCCTGGGTTCTATTTTTGTTGGGGTGCGATGGCATCTGGAACCTTATCAGGCTATGGTCGGACCATGGTACTGGGCTGATGGATAGATCCAGCTTGTGCATGGGGTCAAGGACAGCTTGTGGAGCGAAGATCAGGTCCAGTTTGTTTCCTTTCACGTGAGTAGGGGCGTTGACCAACTTAGTATATCCTAACTCTTTAAGAGCTTCGATGAAGGCCTTGGAGTGAGTATCTTGGAGAGCTTGGAGGTTGAAATCGCCCAGCACCCAGTTTGAGACACAAGGGTCCTTGGGGTTGCAGGCGAGGTCTATAATTGTGGATAAGTCCTCTGGGGAAGGGGATGGAGCCCTGTAGAACAAGTTGATAGTGCTGTGTTTATTTGATATGGTGATGGAGTCAAGGTTCATAGTACTGCTGGAGGCGATTAGCTGGAATTGTAGTTCCGTTTTAGTCAGGATGAGTGCTCCTCCACCTCTTCGGTCAGCCCTGTGGCAGGAGTGGATGGCGAAGTTGGGGGGGACAAGTTCATGCAGGATGACGGCGTCTGAGGTGGACATCCATGTCTCAGTGATGAATAGGATGTCCAGGTCATGGGTGGACACCAGGTCAGCCATGGCTGGCCATTTCTTTCGGATCGATTGTGCGTTTATAAGGGCGCACTTCAGGTTGTAGGGATGGGCGTGTTTTTCCCTCTGGGGAGGCTTGGCTTGCTGGAGGGCGACATAGATTTGGTGTGGGCATGGCATGTGTCCGGTTCCACCTGTCTGGTGGCGGGGGGGCCCGGACCACCTCCTCCAGGATCCCTGTAGGACCAGGATGGGATTGTGAGAGGTGAGAGCGAGGGTGCTGTGTGTCATAGCTAAGAATACGCAGCAGCTGGAAAGGGCACAGTGGTAAGGAGTCATCATGGGTGTTAACATGGTGGACTAGTGTATGAAGCAGGGTTCAAGCAGCTAGTGCAGGCTCAGCAAGGTGTAAGGCGCTGGATGGGATACTAGTCTGTATGTCAGGCAATAGGTAACCAGTGTACAGTATACGGGTCTAGAGGGATAGACAATATCAGGTAATAGATATAATGTATATGGTCTTGAGGGATAGACAATATCAGGCAATAGATATAATGTATATGGTCTTGAGGGATAGACAATATCAGGCAATAGATATAATGTATATGGTCTAGAGGGATAGACAATATCAGGCAATAGATATAAGGGGATATATATAAAGGCAATAAAGGGCTAGATGATACGCTTGTATATCAGGAAAGATTTCAAGACTTCCATACATCTTCTTCGTAAAGACTGAATACAAATAATTTGTTCAGTCTCTCCATTATGGCCTTATCCCCTTTTACCCCTCTGTCATGCAATGGTCCACTTGACTCTCTCACAGATTTTTGCTAGGAATGTACTTGAAAAGGTTTTTGCTTTCACAGCAAGCTTTTTTAAACATTCTCTCTTTGCCTGCCTTATCACTGCCTTCCATCAAACTTACCAGTGCTTATGTCGTTTCCCATTTTCATCATTTGGCTCCTTTTTTCATTTCCTGAAAGATGCTTTTTTGGATACAACAGCCCCTGAGACCTCACCTTTAAACCATGTTGGCAGTTTTTTGGCCTTCCTTCCATTTTTCTTAAAACTTGGAATACATCTGATCTGGGCTTTTAAGACAGTATTTTTAAACAACGCCCATGATTGATGTAAATCTTAGCCTTTGCAGCTACTCCTTTTAGCTTTTTCTTAACTTTTTCCTCATATTATCATAGTCTCCTTTTTGAAAGTTAAAAGGCAGAAGTGTGGATTTCCTTGCCATCCTCCCTCCATTTATTAAATCAAATGTGATCAGGCTATGATCTCTATTACCAAGAGGCCCCAGCACCCTTATCTCTTGCACCAGATCCTGTGTTTCACAAAGGATTAGGTCCAAATTAATTTCCCCTCTTGTCGGTTTATGAACCAGCTGCTCCAGGAAGCAGTCATTTATTTCATCTAGAAACTTTGGGCCCGATATTCATTTGGGCAGGCGCATAGTTATATCCGCTAACCTTTAACCCTGTATATTCAATGCTGGGGTCATATGCGGCCCCAGCATTGAATATCTGGGTTTCCACACATGCCTGGAAGCTGCAGTAGCTTACCGGGCAGCAGCGATATTATATGCTGCCCAGTTAGATATTGTGGCTTAAAGATAGGTGAGGGTTTTCCTTTCCTTGTAAATCTCATTCAGGACCACCATGATGACTGTTTCTGTACTGTGTAGGGGCAAAAACCTGCCAGACTGGGATGGAGGGTGAGATCATGCTCGATGTGGACTGTTGTAGTTGTTGTTATGGAAGGACAGACTAGATGGGCCTTGTGGTCTTTTTCTGTCATCATGTTTCTATGTTTCTATGATGTGCTGGGTAAGCTGTTTAAATACCGCCTTTTCAGCAATTTTCAAGATAAATGGATATGGGGTGGCAGTTGTGTGAATGTTGTAGGCAGGGCTGGCCCAATCATTTCTGCTGCCCTAGGCAGAAGCATCTGCCATACAATCCTCCCCATGAGCTGTGCCACCCCCCCCCCCCCACCTGCTTGCTGAGCCATGACCCCCTGTACGGAGCCAATTCTGGTAGAGGAGTCAAGGGGGGCATGGTTCGGCAGCAGGCCATTTGTTCAGCACACATGGCCTGCCGCTTCTGACCCCCCTTCAACATAAATTCGGGAGTTCAGAAGCGGCAGGCCATGTGTGCCAAAGCACATGGCCTGCCGTCAAGCCTAGCTGTTCCCCTCTGCTGCCAGAATCAGCAGCAGTGGGGGTGGAAGCATGGCATGGGAGAAGGGTGGCGCGACTCAGCACATGGGGGAGGGGCAGGCCATGTGTGCTAAACACATGGCCTGCCGCCCACAGAGATCTGCCACCCTAGGTAGCCATCTAGCCCACCTAGTGGATGGGCTGGCCCGGCCTGTAGTTTCCCCTGAAGGTCCTTGGGAATAGGCCGCAGGACTGCCATTTTCCAGGTGTCTGGTACTATTCCAGACAAGAGATTAGCATTTAATATTATCTGTAAGAAGGGAAGGAGTCCTGCTGCAGTATCATCTAGAAGTAAGGAGATCCTGGATTCTCTACAGGGAGAACTATTCTGGCAACTGGTAACAGACCCCACAGGTGAAGGGGCCATACTGGACTTGGTGCTTACCAATGGTGAAAGTGTTTCTGATCTTATAGTGGGAGATCATTTTGCATCCAATGATCAACAGATGGTGTGGTTCAGTATTAGGACTAGGGCTGTTAGAATCCATTCAAAAGTGAGGGTCTTAGACTTTAGGAAAACTAACTTTGCCAAGATGGGCTAATACCTCAGGGAGTCATTAGCAGGATGGGATCAGCTGGGGGATGTAGAAAAACAGTAGGCAAAACTGAAAGGGGATATTTTAAGGGCAACCAACCTTTTTGTTAAAATGTTAATTAAAGGTAAAAGGAAAAGGAGACCGCTATGGTTTTCAAAAGAAGTGGCTGAAAAGATGAAGAAAAAGAGGGAGGTCTTCATGAAATGCAAGAGATCACAGAGAGAGGAAAGCAGGCATCTATATTTGTAAAAACTTAGAGAAGCTAGCAAGGTAGTCAGGAAAACAAAGATTCAAAAAGAGGAAGAAATAGTGCAATAAAATGGGGGGATAAGACATTTTTCAGATATGTTAGCGAGAAGAGGAAGGGCAATAGTGGTATTGTCAGACTCAAGGGTGAAGGTGAGGAATACTTAGAAGCTGATGAGGATAAAGCGTAATTGCTTAATAAATATTTCTGTTCTGTATTCGCAGATGAAGAACCAGGAGCAGGACCTCAGAAAACACCCACAGGAACAGAAGTGAGGGGCATCTTGAACAATTTTCAGAAGACTATGTTTGTGAGAAACTAGCTGAACTTAAAGTAGACAACTTGATGGGACTGGATGGGATACACCCTAGAATACTGAGGGAACTTGGGGAAGTTCTAGCAGCTCCACTGACTGACCTTTACAATGCTTCGTTGGAATCGGGAGCGGGGCCAAACGACTGGAGAGAGGCTCATGTGGTCTCTTTACACAAAAGCAGAAGTAAGGATGTGGTTGAAAACTACAGGCCGGTTAGTTTAGCTTTGGTGGTGAGTAAACTACTGGAAGCATCGCTGAAAGAGAAAATGGGGAAGTTTCTGGAGTCCAGCGGATTATAAGACCTGAGGCAGTATGGATTCACCAGAGGCAGGTCTTGTCAGACACATCTTATTGAATTCTTTGACTGGGTGTCCAGGGAGTTGGACAGAGGGAGAGCCCTAGATGTATTTATTTATTTAATTAACATTTCTTATATACCGCCTTTCATGATATCAAGGTGGTTTACATTGAACAAATTGAAATTACATTGAACAAGGCATTATAACTTGGAGATAACTATTTTACAGGGAACATGTGTATGTGGTTTATTTAGATTTCAGTAAAGCCTTTGACACCATTCCTCACAGGAGTCGTATAAACAAAATGTGCACCCTAGGGATGGACCCTAAAGTTACTACTTGGATTAGAAATTGGTTGAGTGGGAGGCGACAAAGGGTACAGGTAAATGGAGCTCACTCTGAGGAGAAAGAGGTTACCAGTGGTGTGCCCCAGGGATCTGTCCTTGGTCCTATTCTTTTTAACATCTTAGTTAGTGATATAGCAGAAGGGCTGTCCTGGTAAGGTTTGCCTCTTTGCAGATGATACCAAAATCTGCAATAGAGTAGACACCCCGGAAGGTGTCGATAACATGAGGAGGGATCTAGCTAAGCTTGTAAAATGGTCTAGAATTTGGCAGCTGAGATTTAATGTTAAAAAATGCAAGGTCATTCATTTGGGCTGCAGCAATCCAAGAGAGCAATATGGGGGTGAAGTAATTTTTTCCACTAAAGATGAGCTGGACCTAGGCTTGATTGTGTCTAATGATCTTAAAGTAGCTAAACAGGTAGAAAAGATGATGGCAAAAGCTAGAAGGATGCTTGGGTGTATAGGGAGAGAAATGGCCAGCAGAAGAAAGGAGGTGATAGTACCTCTGTATAAGACTTTGGTGCAACCTCATTTGGAGTATTGTGTGCAATTCTGGAGACCGCACCTTCAAAAGGATATAAAAAGCTAGAGTCAGTACAGAGGGTGGTTACTAAAATGGTTAGTGGTCTTCATTATAAAGCAAATGAGGACAGACTTAAGGATCTTAATATGTACACCTTAGAGGAAAGGTGAGATAGGTGGTATGATTGAGACTTTTAAATACCTCCGTGGCGTAAATGGACAGGAGGAGAACCTCTTTCGATTGAAAGCAAGCTCTGCTATGAGGGAATATGGGATGAGGGTGAAGGGAGATAGATTAAGGAGTGATATGCGGAAATATTTCTTTACGGAAAGAGTGGTAGATCAGTGAAATAGTCTCCCAGTGGAGGTGGTAGAAATGAGGACAGTAACTGAATTCAAAGAAGCATGGGACAAACACAGAGGATCTCTAAAGGAAAAAAGGAGAATGTTGTAGTGGTTGATACGGAAGTACAGACTAGATAGGCCATGTGGTCTTTTTCTGTCGTCATGTTTCCATGTTTAATGATTGTTCCATTAAAAAAGTGGACAGAATAGGGTCTAAAAATGGCATGGTCTTGTGGAGTGATCAGGTAAAATTGGACAGAGTAATGGGAGTGAAATTTGACCAGATGTGTATGACACAAGAAGAATAGAAGCCTTCTGGAATGGGGTTGGGAGAAGAGAAAGCTGGATGGAATGGAAGAGCTAGTTTTAGCTTCTGTATTTTGTCTGAACAAAAATCCACTAGCTCCTCAGCAAAGGGGCCTGACCAAGGTAGTTTCCTTTGGCCTGGGCTAGCGTGCAGAGCTGGGACACCATAGAGAAAAATGACTTAGCTGAGCATGACGAGGCTTTGATAATGTTAGTGAAATGTTCTCTTTTGGCCTCCTGGACCCGGGAACAGTAGTATGACAGCTTTTAAAGGAGATCAGTGCAGTGGGGGATCTGGTTTTATGGCACTGCATTTCTGCAGTTTGAATGGCCCTTCTAAGGAGGCACTGTCCATCATGGAACCATTTGTGAGAGCGAGACATTTAGCATGCATGAGACTTTACAGTGGAGTAAGGAAATCCTGACAGACAGTGGCCTGGGCAAGCACTGGAAGGGAATTGCAGTCATCTGGGAACAATGAACTAGCAGGAAAGCTGCTAGGGAGCTTCTGTAATTTTCCTGTAGGTACAGGTGGAAGGGGGAACTTGCTGGGGTGGCTTGTATGGGCAAGAAAGTGTAACATCAAAGAAGAGGAGGGTATGATCAGTGCAAGGTAGAGATGCCACTTGAACATTGGAAGGGGGTAGCCGAGCATCCTATTGGGTAATGATAAGATCAAGAATATGACTGTGAATGTGTGTGTGCGGGTAAGTGTACGTGTTGCTGAAAATTGTTATCCATTAAAAAATTACAGAAAGAATGGTCACCAGCTCATGAAGGGGCTTCATAATGGATATTGAAGTCTCCTAGTACTAGCAGATCTGGGTGTGCGACTTCACCACTGTACAATGTGTTTTTATCACATCCTTTGGAAGTATATGGTTGTTTTACAAATTTATCTGTTTTCTATGCTTATATTTTTATAGTTGTGTTTATGCATATACTTATACTTTCCTTTTAACAATATTGCCTCTTTTATTTATTTCATTCATTATTTATTATATTTATTTTTTTATCTTATGGTTTGCGTTCCTCCTCTTCATTTAACATTGTGACTTTCTTTTGCATTAGCTTATGGATATAAAAGTATGTCAAATTAAGATATATTTGTTAATGTTTTTTAATATATAAGCTCTTTATGATTTATATGATTTTATTTGGTATAAATGGCATGCATGTCTTTAATGGAATTAATTATTTTCAGTTTTTCTATTCATATTCTTATGCATTATATTCTTGTATTTAATACTGTGTCTTATGTTTTTAACTGAGATCCTGAGCCCCTGACGAAGGCTGTGGTGCCAAAACACAGATGTGTAGGGATGGACCTCTGGACACTCCAATAAAATCCAATACAAAAGTTCCATGGTGAGGTGTGATACCTGCTCCTTTTTTTCTCCAGGCGGTTGGTAGTACACCCCCACTGTCATTGCCTTCCCCTTTTTACACGGAGTTTCTATCCGTAGAGATTCTAGTGTATTTTGTTTACTGCAAAACTTTAATCCTGTGTTACTCAATGTTCTCTCGCAGTATTCCATTGGTAGTCCTCCTTCCACTAGATCTCTGAGAAGCCAATTATACCTAATCTTTCATTTAGTGCTATATATTATAACTCTCCCATTTTATTTTTAAGACTTCTAGCATGTGCATACAGGTATTTTAGAGATTGTTGGGGTTTTTTTTTCGATATTAACCTGGTTATCAGTTGATAGTGGTAATTTGGAATTTGTTTCAGCTCGGTCTGCTCTGTACTTAAGGACATCTGGATTACTTTTATCTTTATTGGAACTTCTGTATCGGGATGCCCTAATTGCCGTCCTTTGCTAGCATCTTTCAAGGATACATTGTTCTGAACCAATACACTCTTGCATGATTGCCAGCTTCCCTCTGTTATCTAGTTTAAAAGCTGTTCTATCTCCTTTTTAAAGATTAACACCAACTGCCTGGTTCCATCGCGCTTAAGGTGGAGCCCATTCTTTTGGAAAAGCTCCTCCTTTTCCCAGAATGTTGCTCAGTTCCTAACAAATCCAAAAACATCTTCCTTGCACCATTGTCTCATCTTCACATTGAGACTCCAGAGCTCTGCCTGCTTTTTGTGTCCAGCACATGTAATGGGAAGCATTTCAGAGAATGTTACCCTGGAAGTTCTGTATTTCAACTTCTTACCTAAAAGTCTAAATTTGTCCTCCAGAACATTGCTCCCACATCTTCTTATGTCATTGGTACTAACATGTACCAAGAGAGCAGGCTCCTCCCCAGAACTATCTAAAACCTTGTCTAGGTAGCACATGAGGTCTGCTACCTTCCTTCATACCAGGCAGGCAAGTTACCAGGCAATCCTCGCGTCTACCAGCCACCTAGTTATCTACATGCCTAATGATTCAATCGCCAACTATAATGGCCATCCTAACCCTTCCCTCATGGGCAGATGTCTCTGGAGAAACCTCTAGTGTGAGAAGGTTTTAGATCACCTGGAGGACAGGTCCTAACTACAGGATCATTTCCTGCCACAACAAGGTGATTCTTTTCTTTCACATGACCTCTCTCCTCCATGGCAACAGAGAAATGGGACTTCAGTACTATGTCCCTGTAGATCTTGTCTATATACCTCTCTGTCTTCCTTGGCTCCTTAAAATCTGCTACTCTAGCCTCCAGAGATTGGACTCCTTCCTTGAGAGCAAAGATCTCCTTGTATATAGTGCACACGTAATACCCCTCACCAAATAGGAGAAAATCGAACATGTGGCATTCAGTGCAAAAGACTGGATATCCCCCATCTCACTGCTGGGCTGCTGTCTATATCTTAGTTTTTAAATTGTTTACTTACTTATGTTGCTAGGGATCATTGTACAAACACAAGTATACTCAACAGTTTTAAGAGACTTTGTTCACGTCAGGATTAATTTCAGTGCTCTAATTAATTAATCTATGAGGATAACCAGCTATACCTGAAAGTGAATTTGATTACCTCTGTAAGAGCGGTAAGAGCCTATAAATCTATGATTATGCCTGGAGTGGGTGGGAGGGAAAGAAGCTGGCTTGCTAAAACAGTGCCCTGTATGACTTTAAAAAGCAGAAGTTAAAAATAGAGATTTTATCAGTTTAAACCCAAAGAGTTCCCTTTAACCCAAGAGTCTGAGAAATTACCAGCAGGTAAATGCTTGCAATTGCAGAATCCTTCCCAGCAAGAGCAGCTTTTCTCAGTAGTCCTGCAGACTTGAAAGAGGATAAAGATAGGGCCTACGGTGCTATGTAAGTGCTGGGACTGTTAGATGTTACCTTTTATGTTGCCTTAGAATTTAAGAAACTTTGCATGGGATTTTCTTACTTCAGCAGCACAACTTCCAGAGAAAACCGGGACTTCTGAACAAAACTTGACCCATCTTCTCCCACATCTTACAGACCCATCTCTAGTATTCCATTCCTAGCTAAGATAACCGAAAAACTGGTCCAAACCCAACTCCAGAACTATATTGACGAACACTCCCACCTCAACCTATTCCAGCATGGTTTCAAAATGAACCATGGAGTCGAAACCCTTCTTACTTCCCTACTAGATTCCTTATACCTCCACATCCAGAACCCCTCTCAAGGATGTCTTCTCATATTCCTTGATCTATCAGCTGCTTTTGACTCCCTCCCTCACCATCTACTCCTAAGCAGACTTCATGAAATTGGGCTCAGAGACACAACTCTGAACTGGTTCCATTCATACCTAGATAACAGAACCCAACAGGTTTGTATTGGAAGTGACACCTCCCTCCCATTCATCTTAAAACAAGGTGTACCCCAAGGATCCAGTCTCTCTGCTCTATTATTTAACATCTTCCTCCAACCGGTATGCAAGATCTTCCAGAACTATGACATTCAGTATCAACTATATGCCGATGACATGATGTGCTTCACCCCTTTTAACCTTTCCAATCCCAACTTCTCTAAACTATCCGAATGCCTGACTAGCCTGAAAACCTGGCTTTCCCAACATAACCTCTTGATTAATCAATCCAAGACTGAGGTTCTCCAGGTTTTCTCCAATCCCACATACAGCCCTCCAACCACCCTTACTATTAGCGATCTAACACTTTCTGTAAAGAACCAAGTTAAATATCTTGGTATTATCCTGGATCAGAACCTTTCATTCACTGACCATATAAAGAGAACCACTAATATAATATACGCAAAGCTCCGTACTCTCCGGAACCTTAAACCCCTTCTAAGCCCTAACTCCTTTCGTACGGTCTGTCAAGCCCTCACTATACCTTTTCTTGATTACTGCAACCTTATCTACCTTGGCCTCCCTAAGATTTCTATCCAACCTCTCCAACTTGCTCAAAATACTATTGCTCGACTCATAACCAACCACCCCAGACGTTCTCACATCACACCTGTCCTTTATGATCTCCACTGGCTCCCCATCCAATACAGAGCTAAATTCAAGGTACTCACCTTGATACATAAAATATTATCCAATGAGTCTGCTCCGTGCCTCTCCCCTCTCCTTCCCTCATCCAATTGTAAAAGAACACGCCGTTCAATGACCAAAAACTTACTGGCCATCCCTATAAAAAAGAGACTGCAAACAATCTACAAGTAACAGGGCCTTCTCCCTCTATGCCCCATCCCTTTGGAACACCCTTCCTCATGAACTTCGGAACTGCTCCTCCCACGCTGAGTTCCACAAAAAGTTAAAAACCCACCTTTTCATTGAACATTTCTCCCTTCCACCTTAGCTTGAACCACTACACCTCCCTCCTACTCCTTCTGCAACACCCATTTACTATTCATATGGCCCACTGTAAATTCAAGTATAAATAATTGTAAATTTATTGTGTAAATAGTTGATCTTCGATCGATCATTGTAATTAGTTATGTTCACTTACATATATACTCATTGTTATATTGTTCCATGTAAAAGGTTGAAAAATACCGACTGTTTTGTTCTCTGTAAACTGTCTTGACTGGTAGAAAGACGGTATATAAACTTGTTAAATAAATGTAAGCCAACATCTAGCAGCGGAGCCACTGTACAACTTTGGATCTAAAATTGGAGGCAATTCTGTAAGTAGTGACTAGATTTACATGTACACGAGCCTTTATGGTTCCTATTCTATAAAGTTGAATTTACAGTGGGCACGGACACGCATGAATGAAGCTGTGGTCACTTACCCCAGCTTTAGGACTATCTTGCACACACTGTATCATTTTCTATAAAGTATGAACATAAATCGGCTCTTTGCCCATGTTCCACCATTGTGCACGCGCACAGTGAAAGTATGTGTCATTGGACCGTGGCGCACACTTTCAGAATAGCGACTGGCTCATCTCTATAAAGTGATCATTTATGTGTTTAAGCCACTAAAATCTCATGATTTACCTGTGCACGCAGATGTGGAAATCTAGCCACGCCTTATAGAATTACTCTTATTGGGGGCAATTTTATAAAGTCATTTTTGAGCATTATATGGCCACGTAACACATTAAAGGCTTCTTATAAAATACTGACCAGCCTAAAAACACACATGTTCACATGAATGAGTGTTCTTTGCTAGTAAGCATAGCTGGGGATGCGATCTGAGCACAACATGGGAAGAGTTTGCAAGAATGCGTGCTGATTACCAAATACCTTGATCTATGTGCAAACTTGCATACTTTACGCATGTTCTGCCTGTATTTAGGGCACCATCTCTGTTTCTTATGCTAGTATTTTATAAAGATGTTTGATGGCAGTTAGAGGTTTGCACTTGATACAGGGAACAACTCCCGAAACGTTCACGTCGTGCTTCATGCTCTGTTGCTGTATTTCATTCATGGACTGAGATCCTACATTTATAATCTAGTTAAGTTATTTCATTGGGTTTTACCCATATGTTTAATAAAATGGAATTTGCCACCTGGAGTGGATAGGTTCAGGTTCTATCCTCCACTGGCATGCTCTGACAAAAATTAATCTGTCTAGGTCTTTTGGGATAATTCATGGTGATTTTTCTGAGTATTTTATAAAAGCACATATGGCCTGTGTTTCTTTATAACATAGCTCCTAGCTAATTGCCTACTTAACTTCTTAGCTAGGGTGCCCTGTTATACAATTACTCTAATATAGTTGTGCATATTTTCAGAAGCACTTCTATGTGTGTCACGCTAAAGACAAATATGTAACATTATATACATGGGAGTGGGGGGTTTAGCAGTAGCGGCCAGCACACTCAAAGCGACTGGCCACTTTGCCCTGGATGTTCAATGCTGTGACCATATCCAGGTCCCAGAAATGACTAGCTGGATTGCCTGGATGTTGGTTTTGCAAACCAGTCAGCAGCGGTATCTAGCTGCTGGCTGGATTGTGAAATCACCAAAAATTAGGACAGGTAATTTTATAAAGTCATTGTCATGTAGTTTATGTGCATTAATTGCCTCGTACAGAATACTGACTGACCTAAAAGAACATGCATTTGCTTGAAGGCAAAGATTTTGCCAGTAGGTATAGCCAGGGGCTCAATCTGGGCACAGGGTAGACAGAGTTCACAGATATTCATATTGATTGTAAAAGACCTTAATTTACTTTTATGCTTGCGTACTTAATACACATTCATTTACGGCACAATCTCTGTCACTTATTTATTTAACAGGTCTTTGATACTGCTTGATTGTTTTAGTCAAAGCTGTTTACATTGTAACTTAAACTTGGTAATGTACATTAAACAAGGACATTGATAACTTGGATTTTTCTGAGGCAATGGAGGGTTAAGTGACTTGCCCAAGGAGTACTAGTGGGAATTAAACCCTAGTCATGTGGTTCCCAAGCCAGTGCTCTAACCATTAGGCTACTCCTCAGTTTACTAGAATTTCATAAAGATAAGAAGGTGCCTACTTGTCTTTATAAAATAGGTGCATTTTGGCTGCCTAGGCGACCTGTTGTAAAATTATCCTCATACCTGCTATTTTACTATTGATGCTTATACATGAAAGGCACATTTTAGAAAGGTTGTTTATGCAGTGGAAGAGATGTGGAAATCAGAATGTTGCAAATCGATGTCAACTTTATAAAAGAATGCGTGACATGAAAAAAATCAACATCTCTCTGACCCTCACAATGGATGTATTGTTAAAAAAACATGCAGTGATAATTCACACATGTAGGTGTCCTTAAATGGCGACCTGTACACATGGAAAAATACGGCAAAAACATGCAACATCACTCTAAAATGGGTTGCACGTGCACCGTGAGAATCATACAGGTTTGCAATGGGGAGATGCATGTGCAAAGATGCGTGTTTTCACCTACTGTAATGTATCCGACACATTTAAGTGCCATTTGGCGGTGAAATGCATTTGTCCAAATGCTCTTCACATGTTCATGACATGGCTTCCCCTGTAGAACTGTGTCAACATGAGTCCAGTTTCTATGCACTGCCAAAGCAACTGGTGGGTCTCACATTAGAAAGCACCAACATGGTGACCAGAAGGGAGAAGAGTTTCTCTGAGGCAGAAAGCAAACTTCGGGGACTGGTGGGGAGGCTCACGTGTCCATGCTAATTGGCCACATAGGAACAGAGCTCGGCAGCCCTCCAGCCCTTCAACTGAACTTACTGCAATATATGCCATCTGCGGCTATCTCATCGTAGCTGAACGTCTACCTCCCAAGTCGGCGATTCTTTCGATATGCAGCTTAGCCACCAGCCCAAGTGAATTAAACCACATGTAAGTCAACACCGGGGCTGTGGCCTGAAAAGAAAAATGGGGTCATAGGAAGATTAATACACACATCCACCCCCGAACGCGATGTCTTCAGCCTGTCAGCCGCCACCTACGCACAATTGTTAAACCTGGATGCTGACTTTTTGCTGGCCTCTCTACAATCTTTCCGCTCCCTACAGAAATCTCCTGTTCGCTTTCTGCAGACTTGACCTGACAGAGTGCCCCAGCATGTCCCCACTCACCTGCCGTGAGCTCAGCCAGCCTTCTCTGATGTTGTGCTTCAGCACAGTTTGAGTAATTTAAAGGGGAAAGGCCGATACTCCCTTCTTCCAAGGCCCTCATGGCACCCTTGCTTAGTGGCCTTCCATGATGGACCAGAGCTGTAGGAGCCAGTAATTGTCTGAAGCAGATGATCGATCATGGGTAACACAGAGCACATGTTAAGTAGAGGCCCACCCTGCACATTCTGCCTGGTCTGCTCTGCTGTGGGACAGGCCTGAGGTGGAAATCAAAATTTTTCATGAGCTCTGCAGGTACAAAATCTGTCCTTCTCTCCTTCCTGAATGAACTCCACACCTCACATGATTGCGGTTCTATCTCTCTCACAGTTTCACTTGACCTGTCCGCCGCCTTTGACTTAGTAGATCACCATACCCTCCTCACTCGTCTCCATGATGTTGGGATTTCTGGCACTTGCCTTCTCTGGTTTCTCTCCTTCCTTACCAATATGTCCTCCTCATTTTTTTCTGGATCTGCCTTCTCACCCTCAACCCCGCTCTCTTGTGGTGTCCCACAAGGGTCCATACAAGCCTCTTTCTTGTTCAACATTTTTCTGCCCCCCCAACCCTTCTGGTTAAGCAGTATGGTATCTCCGCATATTCCTACACGGATGATATTATTCTTCTCCACCACACTGACTCCTCCACTCCTGATATCACCACTCTCAACACTTGCCTCTACTCTATTGACTCATGGATGTCTTCTATCTTCATGTTAAACTCTCGAAAACTATGGCTATTCAGCGGTCCATCACCTTCCTTAGCCCCCTCACTCTCCTCTTTCCCTATCCCTCTTATTTCTTCCTTGCGCTAATATCTCAGTGTCACCCTCGATTCTGCCCTGTCATTTCACGATCACATCCATAGTCCAATGCTCCTTCTACTTCCTAAGTGAAATGCACGCTGTTCACCTCTTTCTCCCCACCTCTTCTCTGACCACTCTGCTTCTTTCCCTTGTCATGTCTCACCTGGACTACTGTAACATCTCCCTAGCTGGCCTCCTTCAGTATCAACTGTATAGACTTCAACTTGTACAGAACACAGCAGTCCGCATTCTCACACATACCTCCTGCTTGGATCATATCACGCTTCTCCTTATCCATCTCCATTGGCTCCCCTTGGCTTTCAGAATCTAATACAAAACTCTCACTCTTTCACAAAGCAATTCATACCGGAGTACCGCAATACCTCTCTAATCTTGTCCATCTCTATATTCCCCAGCATTCACTCAGGTCCATTCATTCCAATCGCATGTTCCTCCCTTCCCCCTCCCAGGCTCATCTGGAATCCACACGTTCCTCTGCTTTTTTCCTTCTTGGCCCCAAACTCTGGAATTCCCTCCCGCTGGCCCCCATATGGAACCCTCCTTCACCAATTTCAAATCAAGATTGCTTTGATCTCACTCACCCTCCCTCCCCTTCGGCCTCCCCCCTGCAGTAATTGTTCTGCTCCTCCTTCACCTCAAGGACCCTCTTGTGCCTTTTCCTTCTCTTTGTTCTATCTCTTTCCTGTCTGACCATTTGTGTTCTGTTTCATTTCTAAGCAGCACTTAACTTTTTATTATAAACCGCTCAGATACTCATGGGTTGAGTATTAAAAGCTGAATAAACATAAAGAAAGAAAGATACAATACTTTTCCCTCCTGCATGGTCAGTTCTCCCTATATCTGATAAGCTAGGTGTGTATGGACAGCTTCTCAATCTCAACAAATGAGGGGCCTGGAAGGCAGGTGTGCACATTGAGAGAGGAGAGTATCTGCTCACATGGTCTGAAGTGTGCATATGAATGCAGACAGGACAGTACTCAACCTCACCCTAGTGCTCCTAATCCTATTGTTGGAGAGCTTTTGCCTACACTGGGTTCTCCCCTCTGCTACCAGCTGTACTTCAAGGGCAGAGGAGTTAGCCCTACTCAATAATTTACTGTGAACAAGTTCTCCAGAATGCATCATGTCTGACAAGGGATCATACGCAATGGCTCTGTCCCAATTCTCATGCATCGCTGAACCAGTAGTAGTCGCCACTTCATCTCTTGCCTCAAACCGTGGTCAAATCTCTAATTCTGAGGACACCCCCACCGTATCATCGCCGGCAACTAAATCAGACTTAATGGAGAACTTACATGAACTTAAGCTCTTTCATATGGACTTCTCCAAGGCTGTGAGTGATATTAAAACCAAAATTAAGTCCCAGGATGATCGAGTCACCCAAAATGAGATCAGCACCAGCAAACAGATAGATGTGACTGCTTTGTTTCAATCCAAGATTCAGAAACTAGATCTGCTTACTAAAGACTTAAGAGAACGGCAAGATGATCTCAAAAACTGACAGTGGCATAATGCCATAAGAGTTCTGGGCATCCCTGAATCCATTGGGGATAGAGAGAACACAGGGGAACTTATCCAGCGACTATACTCCCTTTGCGTCCCTGGTCACCTTTTACATCCGTAATGAACTGCTCTTATTTTCAAAGGAATGAATAGGATGCCAACTCTGCCAGCCCAGGCACCACAGCCCTATTTATCCAGATGGAGACAAATCATTTCTACAGAGGTGGCCTGCCCCTGCATGGAAAGCTGATCTGAGGGTGATAAGGACCATTCATGCTCAGGGAGCTCCTGAATATTAATGTGCAATGCCCTCTTCTGTCTCAGAAGCTTTGAGATGCCCCATGAGCTGGAGGCTTACGAGATCAGGTTCAAGGACATCCAGAGGGCCCATCTTGAAGTGCTGAAGTGAGGGCAGCAAAAGCTGGCAGAGCACCAAGGTATGTCACAGCAGCTGAATACTCTTTACCTTTAGAGACAGCCATTCATGTGAGTCAAGGCTGAAAAAGTTAAATACCTGTAGAGGGGCAGGCCAAGACATGGCTGCAGTCACCATGCAGCTAGGGCACAGACCCCCATAGACATACTGCAAGTGTAGTGTGATGCCGTTAACACTCCCTTTGGTGGTGTTCATGGCATCACCACATATTCCTGGGTTAGGGGAGCTTAGTGCCCTTTAAGAGCTGGGGGAGGGGAACTCTCATGCTAGTGGTTCTGATAACAGAGTTTCAGATCCCGCCCAGGAATTGTCAATGCCCAGTCAGAGCGAGGAAGAGATGTAGTCTGGAGTTCCCAGGAACAATAAATGGTGGCTTCCCACAGAATAGAAGAGGAAAGAAAGGGAGGCCTCAGGGAAGTTGCAGCAGAACTCTCCAGGAGCCTGCTTCCATTGTCAGCTGGGAACCCAAGCTGGAAGGGCAGAATCCTCAGGAAGGGAGGAAGAAGGCTCCCATTGCCTGAGGAGGAGGAACTGGGTGTGTCCTTTTGGGAATTGCCTTGGAGGGGCCCAGAGAAAGCTTAAGGTAAACCTGGGAAGCAGTGGGGGAGTTGCAGGTGTGTCCTCAGGAAGAGGAGGGGCTTGTAATCTCAGGAACTGTGAGGTAGAGGCCACAGGAATAAACCCTGGCAAAATGTAAATAGTCTCAGAAGAGCTGTAAGGAAGTTAAAGCAGCTTTGGTGTGTTTCTTTTTCATAGCATAGCATGTTGCGTAAGAAGCGGGGCATTATGGGGCATGATGCTAAAAGCTCCAGGAAGTATGGAAAGTATGGGAAACTGTTTTCCTATGAACTGACATTAAAGTCTTCAAGCATATAGGCCTGTGCTCCTGACTAATTATGGAATCTGATGTGGTTCATATCCTCACCCTAAGAGTACAAGAGCAGTGAAAGAAGGCCCTAAGAGTGGAAAAATAACCAGAGACACTGCTTACCCTATCTGTGGTGTCAGAATGGCAGAGTTGAGACCTTGTGAGTGGATCTTCTAAAAGTTGGCTTTTGGAGAAACCAACCAGAAGCACGATCAGGAAGTGTGGATGCTAGAATTCCAGGGATTTTCACCAGGGGAACCATTCACTCTAAGCATGTGAGGCTTAGAGAGGGAAGAGTGACCTAGTGGTTAGAACAAGGTACCTTAGGCTGGAGGGCCAGGGGTTCAGTTCCCACCTTGGGACAGCAATCTTAGACTGGAGGGACTGGGGTTTCTAGTCCTATAGGCAATCCTTGTGGCCTTGGACAAGCCACTTAACCCTTATTGCCTCAGGTACACATAGATTGTGAGCACTTTGGGGACAAGGGAATGTATCCAGTACCTGCTTGTAGTAATTGTAAAACTGGTCTGATGCCCTTCAGCCTGGGTGGGTATATCAAGAAACTGAATAAACATAAACGTATCTGTAAGACAAACTCTAGATACAAGTTACCTAATCCTTTACTATATGAAAGGGAGGTAAATCGCCAAGTGAGCTCCATACATGAGGAAGGGAACCATGTCAGAGACCCAAGTTTGGTAGTGCAATGGTTTGTTATCATATGTGGGGCACATGACAATGGTGGGTGATGTTCATGGTCTGAAGCATGTAGGAGATGTTTGGCCTGGTTCCAGAAGCAGAAGGGATGTGTAGGATGACAATCACCCTTGCAGCATCCTTGTCTGAAAGGTGTGCAAACTCCCTTCCCTCCACCTTCTCCTCCATACATCTGGATGGGAGGGAGTGGAGCCTAGCACTCTACACATTCATTCCATCCACTAGGAAGTAGCAACAATTGCTGAACCCCATCCCCATAGTGGGTTGGTACCAGACAGCAAGGAATGAAGGATGACAAGTCAACTCCCAAACGGGTGCAACTTGTGATAAGTAGAGGCTCACACACTACCACAACCATGAATATGTAACAGTGTAATGGAGTGGAGGAGTAGCCTAGTGGTTAGAACACTGGCTTGGTAACCAAGCAACCAGGGTTCAATTCCCACTAGCACTCCTTGTGGCCTTGGGCAAGTCACTTAACCCTCCATTGCCTCGGAAGAAAGGCCTGGCAATCTACTTCTGGTGATACTGCCAAGAAAACCCAGGAGCTTCTGGGTCACCAGGAGTCAGCACTGACTCAAAGGCACACATTGCATTGCAATGGTTGCCTATGGTTAGCTTCAGTGGCAGAAGTGAGGCCAGCCTTTACTGCACCTGACCTTTGCCGCTTAGAGACCAGACAGCGGCTCAATATTGCCGTTGTCCGGTTATCGCTGGGTGTTGCCTCAGAATGCCCTGATGCTAACCAGTTAGTGAAATTTTAAGAAAATATTTAGTCACAGCCCTAGTAAATTTTCAAAGAGGCCAATTTAGGAGCAGAACTCTCAAAGTTAGGAGCATAAATCCTTAGAATACTGAGCACATAGTTCTATTCTATGATCACAAAAGAAAATCCTAGCTAAAGATATCACACCAGTTGCAAAAGAAGGTTTTTATGAACTGCTTGCAAAACCGAAAGTGGACAAAGCCATGGAAAAATAATGGAGTCAATGCTGAAAGGAGATTTCTGCAGTCTAATGGGTTGTAAGATGTTGGGTAATATGGTTTTGCCAAAGTCAGAATGTAGCAAGCAAATCTGATTGATTTCTTTGGCTGGGCATGCACTTGATGTGGTCTACTTTGATTTCAGCAAAACCTCTGATACTGATCTCTACAGCATGTTCAGAAATCTAGAGAGCAGCATGAAGTTAGGACCCATAGTGATGAACAGGCTTAGAAACTGGTTGACTGACAAATACCAGAGGGTCATGGTACATGGAATTCATTTTGAGACAAGAAAGTTGAGTAGTGGAAAGTTTCATTGACCACTCCTAGAGATGATTTTGTTCAATATCTTTGTGAATGATATTGCTGAGGGACTAGAAGGAAAAGTTTGCCTTTTTGCAGATGATACAAAGATTTGGAACAGAGTGGGATAGGATAAGGCACAAGAAACAAAAGCTGCCTCACTTGGTAAGATACCGACCACGTATTTCTTCGAGGTTTAGCATTTATATTTAGTTCACAATGATTTCACTGTACACAATTACTTTGTCTTATAATTTGTACATGTACATGTTTTTAATTTGTTGGTTTTTTTGATCATTTTTTTAATAATTGAATGATATGCCACTACCTTTCTGATTCAATGTTGTTCCCTGTAAAATAGTTATCTCCAAGTTATAATGCCCTGTTCAATGTAATTTCAGTTTGTTCAATGTAAACCGCCTTGATATCATGAAAGGCAGTATATAAGAAATGTTAAATAAATAAATAAATAAACAAATATTGCACCATTTCACTTTTAAGTTTTGGATGGTGTCCTCCCCTTTTTTAACATCTTTTACATATATTTATTGTTATAATAGTTTGAATTGTTTGAATTGACTTTATTTTAAGCATTTATTGTATTTATAAGTCTTGTTCTGATGTGTTTTTATTATGTTTCCAATATCATTTTGGTTTATGTGTATCTTCTGTATAGACCAATCTCCTGATGAAGGCAGTGCCGAAACACGGCTGTGTCGGGAGCCACCAGCAGTCCACCTAGGGGTGGAGAATCAATAAAAGCTATTTGAGTCCACACTTCACTCTAGCCTGCTGGTAGTAGAAATGAGGACAGTATCTGAATTCAAGAAATCATGGGACAAACACAGAAGGTCTCTAAAGGAAAAAAAGGGATAATAATAGTTGGTATCGAAAGGCAGACTGGATAAGCCATATGGACTTTTTCTGACACTATGTTTCTATGTTTTTATGATGTTACGGAGATTATATCTGAATTGCCTACATATGAGAGCATTTTTTTCTTTTTTTTAAAGAAATATTAATTTTGAAAAAATGCATTTCCCCCAAAACAGCAGTGTTAAGATTTGAAGAGTTGAATTGCCATAGTAAATCATAAACAGATTATTATAAGTACATCAACCAAAATATCTTTTCTGTGAAATACTTTTACAATTCTTGTTTGTGATTTTGCTTTCATATTTCATTAAAGAAGAAAAGTCCAGTTCAAGGAAATTAACAAACAGAAATAGAATTGAACCTTCCCAAGTTTTCATTAAATTCAGCTCCCCAGGAAGGGCACAGGGAAAAGCGTAATCCACCTCTAATCTCTGTCAGGCTATTAGTCTTCAATAAAACATTGGCTGTATTTTGTAATGTAGGAAGCCATGTTTTAATATGCAAAAGAAAAATTATATTATAAAGATTTGTCATTTAGTCATCAGAGGCTCCTGATTTTTGCTTAACAACATCATTCTTAACATCCTTGCCACCTTGTAGCATTCATTACATCTGTCTTGCAGATAGCTCGGTGGATTTGATATGCTCTTTAACTAATGGTGTTTCTTATCCCTTGATATTTATGTCATGTTCAGATCTTGTTTTCCAATTATTTTAGCTTAGCAACTTATGTAATAGTTGATGTAATGATGATAGAGGCCAAAAAGTCCTTGTTTCATACACAGACTCTTATCATCTTAGTAATTGTAAAGTAGTGTGTTATTATTAAGGGCCTTTTGGATCAACATTAGGAGCCATTTTGTGACATTTCCACATAGATAAAAACAGATCTAGTTACTCCATGTACAATGAAGAAGCATTACAAACAAATCTTTAGCTAGCTTACCCTCTAAGTGCTGCTGTAATGAAAGGGCATACAGAAAGATCCTATCATGGCTGTATCAATTTGTCGGGTGTGCATGGCCAAAAAATAGCTTGGCTCATACTTACTTAAAGCAAATGTTCTGTTTTTGGGCATTTTGCTATGTTTATTTGACTTATTTATTCTTGCAGGCATGCATTGTATTCATGTAAGAACAGTTGATTGTAGGTGTGTTAATCTGTACTGTACGTATACCTGCATGCAAGCTATTTATGTGCCCCTTAAATTTTTTGGTACCCAGACAAACCAAGGGGCATGTTTACTAAAGTGTCCAAATTGCTAATGCATGTTTGACCCCAAAGATTATCACTGAGACCCGTGCTAAGCTTTGAGGGCGTGACTGCATGTCTCCTTGCTGTTAGTGCGCTGGAGCCACACCTTACCGTGTTAACTAGTATGAGCCTGATTCCAACAGGGGCATGTCCAAGCCGTCTGGAAGTCAAAAAAATGGATGGCCCCAAATTGCACCTGATTCTGCAACCATGGGAGCTAGATGGTCCCACAGTTGCAGGATCGGGCACATAGATGACCCAGTGTAGCCACGATTCAGTAGCACAAGAAGTCCTCCCTACAGCTCGTTCAGCCAGCCCTATGCTTCTGCTGGTGTGCCGGTACCGTGGCATCCCATTGCCATGGCACCAGAACACCCAGCAGAAACACAGAAATGTCACAATAGAGGATACCCTCATTTTCCTGTCACCCTACCCTCGGTGTGGGCAGCTAGGGCCTGGATCAGGCAGCGGGGACACCCCTGCATTTGCCCAACTGGTTTGGTGGGGCTGTATGGCCCGAACCCCCAGTCAATGGGATTTATTCCACTTCCAAGGTGGAATAAGTCCCACATCTATTTCTCCCCTGCTGGACGTATAGGGCAGTGACTGGAATAGGTCCTGTATATCCAGATGCTTCGGCATGCCCCCACTCCGTCCACTCTCTGCCTCTGGCCCTCCCCCTCCCACCCCCATCCATTGCTCCCACACTATCCCTCAGTATGTGCAGGGAGGGATGGACTCAGGATTGAGTGCTGGGTCAGAATGGGGGTTGGACATCCTACCAGGACATCCAGCCCTGCTATTTGCGTCTCTGCATTGGGCCCTATGCAGTTGCCCAGCTAACTGCAATGTTCTGTGGCAAATTTTTATGTCATATGTAAAAAGACAGACTTTTCCATTCAGTCCTTCAGCAATATCACTCACAAATACATTGAACAGTACCAGTCCGAACCCTGGGTGATACCGCTAATCACCTTCCTTTCATCCGAGTGAGTTCCATTTACCATCACCTTCTGTTGTCTGTTAGTCAACCAATTTCTTATCCAGTTCACCACCTTGGGACCCATCCCCAGGCTGTTCAGTTTATTGAAAAGCCTCCTGTGAGGAACAGTATCAAAGGCTTTGCTGAAATCTAAGTTGATCACATCCATCGCATGCCCTTGATCTAGTTCTTTGGCCACCCAGTCAAAGAACTCAATCAGATTTGTTTGGCATGATTGTCCTTTGGTAAAACCACATTGCTTTGGGTCATGCAAGCTATTGGCTTTGAGGAAAGTCTACAATTCTCTCTCTCAGAATCACCTCCATTACTTTTCCTGCCACTGAGGTAAGGCTTACTAGCCTGTAGTTTGTCACTTTTTCCCTGTTATCACTTTTGTGAAGAGGTACCACAACAGCCCTTCTCTAGTCCTGAGGAACTTCTCCTGTCTCCAAGGATCTATTCAAAACATCCATTAAAAGGCCTTCAAGCACCTCTCTGAGCTCTTTCAGTATCCTTGGATGTATCCCATGGCCTTGTCCACTTTCAGTTTTGCAAGCTGTTCGAACACATCATCTTCTGTGAATGGTGTAGTATCTATTCCATTCCGATTTGTGTATTTGTTAATCACAGGTAGCCATCTCCAGGATTTTCTTTAGTAAAAACAGAAGTAATTGTTCAGAATTTTCACTTTTTCAATGTCACTTTCCATGAATCCTTCTCGGCACTTTTGAGTCTTGCAAGTTAGCCTCTGATCTGCCTCATCTCTCAAATATATCTGAAAAAAACGTTTTGTCACCATGCTTCAGATCTTTAGCCATCTTTTCTTCTGCCTTTGCTTTTGCTATCCTTATTTCTCTTAGCTATCAATGTGGCTGATAGCGCTTGCCAAGCACGCCATGTCAACAATTAACATGGGCAGGGGCGACCTGAGGGTAATCCAGGGCCGTATGCGGAGACTCATTGCAGGGCATTATTTGTATACATTAGCATTTCTATTGAGCCTCATTGTCTTTGCTCTTTGCTATTTGCATACTGGGCATCTTTAATGCGTGCTATGATCAGGCTAATGATGAAGAGGGAAGTGAGCAAAAATAATCCTGGTAGCTGTGAATTAAAAATAATGGTACCTAGGCTGGATTGAATCATGCCAGAGCTGGAAAAGCCCAGAAATTGGCAACAATGAAGCTGTTATGCCACAAAACAAAACTAAACTGAGATGTTCCCTTAAATCTGAGAAGTCCTTGAGTCTGAACTGACAAAATATTTTGAAATTTCAAACTGGCAGCATCAAGAATACAAAACTGCAAATCTGAAAGACATAGTAATGTAGCAAATTATGGCAGATAAAGACCAGCGTGGCTTATCTAGTCTGCCCAGTAAAGATCACTATATAATAGGTCGTGTCTTACGAGGGTTTTGGTTTCCTCAATAAAGATTGATGAGTACCCTCAATTAATAAAAGGAATAAAGTCCACTTCTCCAATGCTAGACTTTTCTTAAATTTTTAGTAAAACCTTTTTTGTATATTTTTTGTATTTTTTTGTAATTAAGTTATATTCAGCATGCAATGGAACCCCTGGTCTCAGACTATATCGGCAACGTTTCTAAACAGAAATTTTTCCAAGAGACGTCTGCCGGTGTTTTGCATCAACGACCAGTTTTCTAAGGGTTCTTTTTAGGACTTTCCTTGTTATTATCTCATACAAAATAAAGAGATTGTGCTTATTTATTTATTTATTTATTTATTTAACTGCATTTATATACCGCTTTTCACCGGGTCAAAGCGGTGTAACATATAACATGGGGGGGATAGTATTTTATAGGGTGGGGCCATCACCAGGGACAACAATTAGTGATTTTGGGTGGACATAGACATGTACATTTCTGCTGGGTCTAGGTATTAGATTGTGTGGGTAGGGTGGAAGTTCTGATCAAAGGTGCTCACGGAATAGGATTGTTTTCAGCTGTTTCTTGAATGATGTGATGTCATCGTTGTTTCTAATGTGGTTTGGTAGAGAGTTCCAGAGGGATGGGGCATAGAGTTCGAAGGCTCTGTTGCAGGTCCGTTGTGTGGATTTGGTTCTTTTGTGGGGGACGACAATGGAGTTATTGGAGGATTGTCTGGTTGATCTGTTGTGAGATGGGCGAGGCAGAAGGTGGTGGAGTGAGGTGTTCCGCGTTTGGTGGATAGTCTTGTGGATGAGTAGGATCGCTTTGTACTTTACTCTTGCTGGAATTGGCAGGAAGTGGAGGTCTCTTAGGATCGGGGTGATGTGATCCCGTTTTTTCGCATTCTGAATAATCCTTGCTGTGGTATTTAAGGCAGTTCGGAGGGGGATGGTGTGTGAGGCGGGTAATCCATGGTAGATTATGTTGCAGAAATCCAGATGAGGTAGAGTTACCGCTTGCATTACTGTCCTGAAGTCGAGGGGTTCCAGAAGGGATCGGAGACGTTGCACAGTTTTAGCTTTGTAGAATATTGTTCCAGCGGTTTTGCTGATTTGTTGTTTAAAGGTGAGAGCCTGATCAATGATCACGCCTAGATACCTTATTTGGGGCTGTATTTGGATTTGTGTGGTTCCCATGTTGAGGTGGGTAGGTGGTTTGAAGTCCTGATCTTTTGTCACTATAAGGGCTTCGGTTTTCTTCATGTTGATGGATAGGTTGTTCTCTTGTAGCCAGTTGGTTACGTCGTTGAAGCAGGCTGATAGCTGGTCATTTTTTGGATTGGTGGTTGTAATCGATGCGTAGAGCATTATGTCGTCGGCGTATATGTGGAAGTTGATGTTGTGGGTGCGGATGATTGAGCATAGTGGACGGAGGTATATATTGAACAGCATGGCTGATAAGGTGGACCCTTGGGGTACTCCTTGATGTTGTTGGTAGGGGGTTGAGGTCTTGGAGAAGGTGCGTATTCATTGCTGTCTGTTGGTTAAGTAGGATCTGAACCATTGGAGTACAGTGTCTTTGATTCCAATTGATTGGAGTCTGCTTATGAGGATTTCGTGGGAGATTGTGTCAAAGGCCGCTGATATATCTAAAAAGATCAGGATGTATCCGGATTGTTTCTCTTGGGTTCCAATGATGAGGGTGTTCATTAGAATGGTCATAAGGGTCTCAACTCCATGTAGTGGTCGGAATCCATGTTGTTGAGGGTCTAGTATGTCGTTGGTGTCCAGGTGATCTTGAAGCTGACGTTGGACTATCTTTTCCATTATCTTGGTGGTAAGGGGAAGGCTTGCAACTGGTCTGTAGGAGGTGGGGTCTAGTGGGTCCAGGTTGTTCTTTTTTATTGTTGGTCGGATGATTGATGTCTTGAGGGCGTCTGGTATGTATCCTTGTTTAAAGGATTCATTTAGGATGTGGGTTAATGGAGCACTCAGTTCTTCTTTTGTCTTCTTTATCCATTCCGTAGGGCATGGGTCCAGCAGGGAGGTAGTAGTGTTCAGACAGGAGATGGTGGAAGAGATCTCTTCTTTTGAGGTTTCATTGAATGTACTCCAGGCTGTGTTTATTATGGTGTAAGGGTTTGTCTTTGCGGCTGTAGCACAGAGGCGAGGTTGTTGGAATTGTTTGTATTGTCGTGCCAGAAGATCCGAGGGGATATCTGGGAGTTGATCAGAAGTGGTTGGTGCCTTTGTCAGTTTTTTGGCAATTTGGAAGAGTTCTCGAGGTTTGTTTACAGCTGTCGTGAAGAAGAAACGAACGGCCCCCTCAGGGGGTGGCTTCGCTAAAAACAATTTCTAAAATAGGAACATATACACAGAATTAATGCATTTACCAACCCGTTATGTTTATACGAACCCCCTGCAACTTGAGGAATTTATCAGGACACAGGAGGCTTTGGCCCCCAGCATTCCTGATAATTAGTTATATTTGAGACACTGTGTTCCTAAAATGTTTTCATGTGGGTTGGGATCTGCATATAAAGTTTGAATAAGGGTTCTTGGATTTTGTATACTCTTCTCTTCTTGATGGGTTCTAATTACGCACTTATTTTTTATTGGTATTTTGTTTCTTATGGTAGATGTGTTTGCATCTGTTTTTTCTGTTTTCTTTCTCCTTTTCTGCTGTATATATAATAGAAATCCTAATTAAAAAAACAAAACAAAAACAACGTGGTAATTAAAAAATAAAGAGAAACAAAAAGGAAAATAAGGTGATAACTTTTTATTGGATTAACTTAGGGGTATGTTTACTAAACCATCTTAATGTAGCAGCGGCGGTGTTATCGCGCGATACGGAACATTATGGAGTGGAGGAGTGGCCTAGTGGTTGGGGCAAGGTACCTCAGGCCGGAAGGTTGGGGGTTCAAATCCCACTAGAGGACAGCAACCTTGGGCCGGAAGGACTGGGGTTTCTAGTTCCACAGGTGCTCCTTGTGGTCTTGGGCAAGCCACTTAACCCTCCATAGCCCATGTTCCCTGTAAAATAGTTATCTCCAAGTTATCTCTCGCCCTGTTCAATGTAATTTCAGTTGTTCAATGTAAACTGCACTGATGCAGAATAGCATGGTATATAAGAGAATATAAATAAATATCGCGCAATAATATCGCATGATAATGTCACGTATCGCGTGATAACATCGGCAGCAGCGTTAAGGCACACTAATGCTGTGAAATCTGGCTCTGAAGGGTAGAGTAAGGCCTCCCAGCGGGCAGAGATAGGTGTCAATGGGCGGAGAGTGGGCGGGGAGAGGCTCCAGGCACACTAACGCTGTGAAATCCGGGTCTGAACACTAACGCCAGTGAAACCCTCGCGTTAGAGGCACATTTGCAGGAGAGAGAAACCATTCAGTCAGCAATGTACAGCAAAGGCAGGGAAACCCAGAAAAGTGATAGTAGTGATACATGTGCAGGAACCAAAAAGGCAAATAAACATATAAAATGACCAGAACCACATCTGAAATCCCAATAACCAAGCTGGCAAATAGTGATATTAATGATAAACATAAAGCAACACTACTGACAAAGCATAACAAGGAAGATATCAGTTTGTAAGGGTCTATGCTCTGTCCCCCTACAAACTGAATGATCCCACATTGAAATAGCGGTGATCAGGGTTTTTGTCGTTTAGATTGGGCAGGTTTATTAGGGCGTGCACATGTGCAGCAACAACAGAGTGGGCACGTAGGAAAGGGCAACTGTACTGATGCTGTAAATGGGATACAGGGGGCTGCAGGCGGCACAAGCTGTGGTCCAGCTGGGGCAGAGTGTGGACTAGGCAGATGCCTAGGTGGCACATAGGAACGTTGAAACTTTAAAGCAGCAAGACAGCAAATGATGAGGGACCAACATGGGCATGAGTGTGTGTCCCACAGTGTCACAGGGGATATTACCCAGCAGGTACTCCCAAGGGCACATAACATTGGCAAGCGGTGCCGGGGGGAAGCGCGCATGTCCATGTAGGCACCACTACCCGAGAACCCACACCATAGGCAGCTGACTACCGGTGGCCTGGGACTGCGCACCACCAGCATAAGGGCATGTCAGCATGGTGGCAGAGGGGTGCTGGTGGCGGAGGGGGCACACAGCCATTTAGGTGGGTGCCGTCCACTGCAACAGACAAGGTCTATCTGATGAACAGTCATGGTATCCCCAGGGAAAAATCTGCCCCTCTGGCAACAGTTTGGTGCAGTACACACAGCCAGTGTGTTCAGGGTCAGAAATTCACAAGTTCAAGTCCCAGCTGTGGCTCCTTCCAACCTTGTCCCCATATTTTACCCGGTAATAAAGACGGAACCTTTATTGCAGATAAAATAAACATGCCTGAAACGCCTATATTTTACCCTACAGAGCACAGACACCATAAACATGTGCAATCCCTAGAGCAGAGTTTCCCAACTGCAGTCCTGGAGGGCCAAACACCATTCAGGTTTCATGCTGTTCCTAATAAATATGCCTGTGCTGCATTTGTATGCATCACCCCCATTGTATGCAAATGTATCTCATGCATATTCATTAGGGACAGCATGAAAACCTGAACAGTGTTGGGCCCACCAGGACCAGAGTTGGGAACCTCTGCCCTAGAGCAGCGGCCAACAGGGGCAGAAACACCCACACCCA
Source organism: Ichthyophis bannanicus (assembly GCA_033557465.1). Lineage (NCBI taxonomy): Eukaryota > Metazoa > Chordata > Amphibia > Gymnophiona > Ichthyophiidae > Ichthyophis > Ichthyophis bannanicus. Next base: position 1,791,822,107 of record CM066032.1, on the reverse strand, counting down.
CAGGCTCCACTATCCAAAGCCTCACGGAGAGTCAGGCTGTTGGGCCCTGCGTGGAGCAGCATCTCCCAATACTGGCACCTGCATACCTTAGCAATGCCTAAACTTGGGAACATGTTCCACATATATCAAAAGGTTGCTATGATTAATGTCAGCTAACAAATCCTAAGTTAAACACGATTTGTTGATAGAGATTCATCATAGCAACCTTTCTGATATCTGTGGAGTGTTTTTCAGTTATTGCTTCTGACAGTGTTCACCACCCCGGGGAGTGACCCCAACAGTACTGTGTACCATAGCACTGTGTGCCCAGGACTAGTGTGGCAGCCAGGGCTGCCACAAACCTCCATATTTGCACAATGCTGGCATAAGTGTGGTAGTGTGTGTATGTCTATCCAGTGTGTTGTGGCTCCCTATATCTTACTGAGCCCCCAATGCTTGCACTGTTTCCAGTGTTAGCCTGCCAATGTGCATAATGAGGAGCAAGGTACTGTGGGTATGGCCCGGACAGGGTGGCCTGGGCAGGATGCATCTGCACAGGGTATAGGGCAATGGCTGGGACATTGTAGTGCCCGGCCACCACCTGCATGGACGGGGTGGCCACAGCATGTCATGCTGGGAGGTCACTCTCACCCTGACTGAGCAGTGATCACGGCATGGCTAGGTTCCCCCATAATGGTATGCAGAATTTCTTTGAAGTGATATTAATGGGTTCTCTTTTCTAGGGCCCAATCACTGACATACTTGCTTGGTGTGTGTGCTCATATCCCATTTTTGGGTGCACACAGTTTCTCCAGGAATATGTACTAGCTAGCAGGCTGTCTGCAGTTAGCATGTGTATGACTAGAATACCTTGCAAGGTGCAGCAGGTGGAGACTGACTGTGCCCTCTGCTGGTGAATGTCAGATAGTGGTGGGGGCCAGCAGACTTCTCCAGTGTTCTGCCTGTCTGCCCTTGCCTTATGTGGTGCGTACAGATCTGCATCGAGTGCCATGTAGGGTGTCTGTTCCCCAGCAGGCCTGGGGTTGATGGTCCTTTCTATTGCCACCATTGCAGAGATGTACAATGTGGATCTGTTGGTGGGAGATCCTGTTCCCCCCACCCTGAGCCACAGAGGGCGGGTTGGGTGGCGCTACATAATCCGCTTTTGGGTCCAAACACCCCCCCCCCTTTCATCTATAACATGTGATCATGGCACCCACACAGGATATGCACGATTCTGGGTGCATCATAGTCCACAAGGGCTAGACATGACTGGGAAATACAGATGGACACAGTTGTAACCTAGGTGTGTCTGCAAGGACTACCTATCACACACTGGCACTGATGGGGACCTGCAGCAAAGCCTATCTCAGTCAAGCCAGGTGCTGCGGACCTGGTGCTGGGTGTCTCACCTCACTCTCAGGGTGAGCACAGGACCAGCAGAATGTCACGGTCTGTAGCAAACACTGTGATAGTAACACATATGGTCAGTTCTTCTTACCAGGCCTAGGTGCTCTGGGGGTGCATACCCCATTATGTGATCAGCTGTAGACTGCTGATCTGCATATGCAGTGTATCATGGGTACAGGTGGGTTTACCCTATCCTGGTAATCACAGCTGTTTGTGTGGTGACCTGCAGTCTTTCTGTAGCCAGTCATCAGTGTGGTAGTAGCTATAGAGATGTAGCCTACTGGTTACTTCAGTGACTGTGGAGGCAGTGTGGTAGTAGCTATAGAGATGTAGCCTACTGGTTACTTCAGTGACTGTAGAGGCAGAGGTCATTGGTTTGATCCCACAGTGGTGTTATTTAGGAATGCTGTCTGAGGCTTTTCCTTTCCATTTCAATCAGTGCTGCCAGCAGAAACACCCTCACAGTGCTGTAGCCTAAGGTGCCTCATAGGCGCCCTGTAGGGCACATTATAGGGTGCCATGCCAGACAGGGCACTTTAAAATGTGACCTATGGGGCGCCTTATGAGGCACCTTAGGTTACGGCACTGTGAGGGTGTTTTTGCTGGCAGCACTGATTTAAATTAAAAGAAAAGGCCTCAGACAGCCTTTTTATATTACACCACTGCAGGATCAAACCCATGACCTCTGTCTCCTCAGTCATTGCAGTAACCAGTGGGCTACATTGTTATAGCTTTTAGCACTTCGCTGGCATGTACTTAGGGTTAACGCGCGTTAACGTGCCACGGCGCCCACTATCGCAAGATACATATTCTTGCTACCTTAGGACTGGAATGCCCACTCCTTATATGGCATTCTTCACATTATCACTGCAACTAGCACCGGTAACATTAATACAGTTTAGTAAACATACCCCTTAATATATTTTTAGACTAGCTTTTGAAGGTTAAAATCTTCTTCCTCATGTATTAGTTTCCTTTTTGTTTTTCTGTTTATTTAACTACCGTTATAATGGACAACACAGCTTTCACTCTTCTTTATGTGAAGAAACTTGGAACACTGTCATCTAGATTTCCGGCATACAGTCTTGCAGTGTCGTAAACAAAAGCAACATCAATTCTCAAGCAGCTATTTACAGCAGTAGCTCTTTCAATGGATGAAAAAGTATTTATGCCACTGTACAAGTCACTGGTGAGGCCTCACTTGGAATACTGTGTTTAGTTTTGGAGACCATATCTTGCAAAAGATGTAAAAAGACTGGAAACGGTTCAGAGGAAACATAGAAACATAGAAACATGATGACAGAAAAAGACCACATGGCCTATCTAGTCTGTCCTTCCATAACAACAACTACAACAGTCCACTTTTTACCTTTAGAGATCCTCTGTGTTGGTCCCATGCTTTTTTGAATTCAGTTACTGTCCTCATATCTACCACCTCCACTGGGAGACTATTCCATGGATCCACTACTCTTTCTGTAAAGAAATATTTCCGCATATCACTCCTGAATCTATCTCCCTTCACCCTCATCCCATGTCCCCTCTTAGCAGAACTTGCTTTCAATTGAAAGAGGCTCTCTCCCTGAACATTTATGCCACGGAGGTATTTAAACATCTCAATCATATCACCTCTATCCCGCCTTTCCTCTAAGGTGTACATATTAAGATCCTTAAGTCTGTCCTCATATGCTTTATAAGGAAGCCCATTAATCATTTTAGTAGCAACCCTCTGCACCGACTCCATCCTGTTCACATCCTTTTGAAGGTGCGGTCTCCAGAATTGCACACCATACTCCAAATGAGGTCGCACCAAAGACTTATACAGAGGCATTATCACCTCCTTTTTTCTGCTAGCCATTCCTCTCCGTATGCACCCAAGCATCCTTCTAGCTTTTGCCGTCGCCTTTTCTACCTGTTTAGCTACTTTAAGATCATCAGACACAACCACGCCTAGGTCCCGCTCTTCTTTAGTGGACAAAAGTACTTCACCTCCTATACTGTATTGCTCCCTTGGATTGCTGCAGCCCAAATGCATGACCTTACATTTTTTAACATTAAATCCCAGCTGCCAAATTCTAGACAATTCTTCAAGCTTAGCTAGATCCCTCCTCATGTTATCTACACCTTCCTGGGTGTCTACTCTATTGCAGATTTTGGTATCATCTGCAAAGATGCAAACCTTACCCGACAGCCCTTCCGCTATATCACTAACAAAGATGTTAAAAAGAATCGGACCAAGGACAGATCCCTGGGGCACACCACTGGTAACATCCTTCTCTTCAGAGTGAGCTCCATTTACTTGTACTCTTTGTCACCTCCCACCCAACCAATTTCTAACCCAAGGAGTAACTTTACGGTCCATCCCTAGGGTGCTCAGTTTGTTTATAAGTCACCTGTGAGGAACAGTGTCAAAGGCTTTATTGAAATCTAAATATACTACATCTAGAGCTCTCCCTCGGTCCAACTCCCTGGTCACCCAGTCAAAAAAATCAATCAGATTTGTCTGACAAGACCTGCCTCTGGTGAATCCATGCTGCCTCGGATCCTGTAATCCACTGGACTCCAGAAACCTCACTATTTACTCTTTCAGCAACTTTTCCAATAATTTACTCACCACTGAAGTTAAACTAACCGGCCTGTAGTTTTCAACCACATCCTTACTTCCGCTTTTGTGTAAAGGCACCACATGAGCCTCTGTCCAGTCCTTTGGCACCACTCCCGACTCCAACGAGGCATTGAAAAGGTCAGTCAGTGGAGCTGCTAGAACATCCCCAAGTTCCCTCAGTATTCTAGGGTGTATCCCATCCGGTCCCATCGCTTTGTCTACTTTAAGTTGAGCTAGTTTCTCATGAACACAGTCTTCTGAAAATTGTTCAAGATGTCCCTCGCTTCTGTTCTTTTTTGTGGGAGTTTTCTGAGGTCTTGCTCCTGGTTCTTCATCTGTGAACACAGAACAAAAATATTTGTTAAGCAATTCCGCTTTATCCTTATCAGCTTCTACATATTCCCCCCCTGCACCCTTGAGTCTGACAATACCACTTTTGCCCTTCCTCTTCTCACTAATATATCTGAAAAATGTCTTATCCCCCCATTTTATTGCATTGGCTATTTCCTCCTCCTTTTGAATCTTTGCCTTCTTGACTACTTTGCTAGCTTCTCTAAGTTTTTCCAAATACAGATGCCTGTCTTCCTCTCTCTGTGATCTCTTGTATTTCATGAAGGCCTCCCTCTTTTTTTTCACTTTTTCAGCTACTTCCTTCGAAAACCATAGCGGTCTCCTGTTCCTTTTGCCTTTATTTACCATTTTAACAAAAAGGTTGGTTGCCTTTAAAATAGTTAGTCTTCCTAAAGTCTAAGATCCTCACCTTGGAATGGATTCTAACAGCCCTAGTCCTAATACTGAACCACACCATCTGGTGATCACTGGATGCAAAATGATCTCCCACTACAACATCAGAAACACTTTCACCATTGGAAAGCACCAAGTCCAGTATGGCCCCTTCATATGTGGGGTCTGTTACCAATTGCCTGAATAGTTCTCCCTGTAGAGAATCCAGGATCTCCTTACTTCTAGATGATACTGCAGCAGGAATGTGCCAATCAACATCTGGCATATTGAAATCTCCTATCAGTAGCACTTCCCCTTTCCTAGCAATGCTGCGTATGTCTTCAATTAACTCTCTGTCCACCTCTTTCTCTTGTGAGGGAGGTCTGTATATCACACCAATGCAAATAGATTTCTCTTTCCCTCTTTTTAGTTTAACCAACAATGCCTCCTCTCTCCCTTTTAAGCTCTGTAATTCCAAAATGATTTGGAGCCTGCGTCAGAAGCCTTAAGAGAAGAGACTTGAAGACCTAAGCATGTACACTTTGGAGGAGAGGAGGGACAGGGGAGATATGATTCAGACCTTTAAATACTTAAAGAGAAATAATGAACAAACAAACCTCTCCCAAAGACGGAGAAGCTGCAAAACTAGAGGGCATAACATGAAGCTGCAAGGGGGTAAATTGAAAGGCAATGTCAGGAAATACTTTTTCACTGAAAGGGTGGTGGATGCTTGGAACGCCCTCCCGATGGAAGTGGTGGGGCAAATACAGTGACGGATTTCAAAAGGGCATGGGACAGACACAGTGGATCCCTTTACAGCAACAAGAAAATATCAAAATAATCTGAACCATATAATTCCTTAACAAATAGGGGTATCCTACATGGAGTGGCAGGATCACCCTTGGACAAAGACATGGGAAGGAGGGGCCTGCATGGAGCGGCAGGTGTACCTACTCTTGGCATCGTACTGGGCAGACTAGATGGACCATACTGGTCTTTATCTGCCGTCATTTACTATGTTACTATGTTACTATGTATATCTTCAAAAATAAAGCACTCAACAGAACTACAAGGTGCCATGATTTCTGAACACAGAACCTCACCCATTTCTATTTTCTGAGCACGCATCTCAATGATGCATTCTGGTATTTGCAGCTCTGCTTGTTCCATTCATGCCCTGTACCAGAAATACCAAAATGCATCCCAGCCAACCAACGGTTTCTAGATTACATGACTGTAATCTGGCATTTGGCATCTAGATTAGTGTTGAGGGCCCAGCACCTTGCCTCTTACCAAAGCATCCTGCACTAGGATACCACTGTCCCAAAACATGTATGGTACACCCATGTGCTGACCCCTTACATCATAGGTGATATCCAGAGCAGCTCTTACTCTGAGGCTATCCAGACTGAAAGATGCTATTGGCCAGCAGTGGGTCCGGAGAGCGGCAGACCTTATGGAGACCCTGGCTAAAGCTAAATGGCACCAATACCTGAGCCGGCCACATACCCTTTAGATCCCCTTGCCCTGCCCCATTACAGTCCCCTAGACCACCTCTTCAGTAAGCTAAATAAGCCATTAAGTCAAGTAGCAACACAAAAAAACCAAACCTTTACCCAACGACCCAAAAATAGATAACCTAAAATATTTTTGTCGGAGCTAGCCGTAGGAAGGTCGAAAGGGAAAACGACCTACACCAAGCGGGCAGCTACTTTTTACTCATATGGTTCTTCACCAAAAATAGAAATTATAAACACACAATAACTTATCTCAGTTCATAGGCGCTAAACAGGAGAATCAGCTGCACGACGCGCACGTTTCGGGCACCTTTGCCCTGTTTCAAGTGCAATATCCCAGAATTTTCATCTTTAGCAGCCTTGCAGAAAAAACGCCATCATTGCAGCTTAGGTCTGAATTACAATGGCCGATTCACTTTTTTTAAGAAGAAGAACCAACCAATCAAAAGATGAGAAAATCCCACATGATGGGAATCCCAAATTAGATTGGAGGAACCGAACAGTGACGACAGCTCTATTCACAAAAGGCTCTGCCAGTCAATCTCTCGATTTAAACCACCCGGCTCTACCGTATCAAGAAGAAAAAAAATGTGCCTTTGCAGATTGCCTTCTCAAGAGGTCGTAATTTGGGTGATTGTCTTGTGCAGACATCCTTGCTGGAGGACCGATTTGTATATTGAGAACCGATTCATGGCCAATCCCAAAAGACAGCAAAAAACTCACTCAAACAACCACTTTAAGAGCATTCTCTTCCTTCGCCCCTAGATGCTGGAACACGCTACCACCTAGTATTAGAGCACAAAAGGACCTGTCCCAGTTCAGAAAATCCATAAAAACATATCTCTTCCTACAACACTTCTCTCAATATACTGACCCCCCTCCCACACAGACCATTGACCACGGCTAGCCAAATAAGCTCCTGAAATCTTACCACTTGATCTAGACCAGGCCTCACAAACCCTACCTTTAAAACTCAAGCATTTAAGAACCTATTGTAAATAATTGAAAATATCTGTTAATTGTTAATCCCTGTTATCCATGTTTTTATTCCCTGTTCTCTGTAAACTTAACATTTGTTTTTATGTTTAAGTACAAAACTTGTTAAAATGTAAACCGCGCTGATGTCAAAAGTGCGGTATATAAAAGCTGTTAAATAAATAAATAAATAAATAAATTCTGCATGTCAAAGTTGTGCTTACTGCACCTCAACGATGGTAGGCATAGAATGGAGTCATCCAAGAACACATCAGGTTTATCGACGTCGTTGGGACACTAATTGTGATTCAACCTTTGTTGTGTATTTTATCCAATGTCCATGCTCCTTTCTATATATTGGTCGGACTATTCGTCCCATGCGTCGTCGGCTAATGGAACATGCCTCTCGTTATCGCCGTGGAGTTTTATCGGCACCTTTGGTTTCTCACTGCCTTGATCAGTCTCACCAGTTTGATCAACTTTGATGGTCTATAATAGATCATGTTCCATATAACCCTCGAAGAGGACATAGGGAAGATCGTCTTCAACATCTTGAACAGCGCTGGATTTTTCTTCTTGATACGGTAGAGCCGGGTGGTTTAAATCGAGAGATTGACTGGCAGAGCCTTTTGTGAATAGAGCTGTCGTCACTGTTCGGTTCCTCCAATCTAATTTGGGATTCCCATCATGTGGGATTTTCTCATCTTTTGATTGGTTGATTCTTCTTCTTAAAAAAAGTGAATCGGCCATTGTAATTCAGACCTAAGCTGCAATGATGGCGTTTTTTCTGCAAGGCTGCTAAAGACGAAAATTCTGGGATATTGCACTTGAAACAGGGCAAAGGTGCCTGAAACGTGCGCGTCGTGCAGCTGATTCTCCTGTTTAGTGCCTATGAACTGAGCCTTTTGTGAATAGAGCTGTAAGTACACTTTTACAGAAAGGATAGAATCCACATGCAAGAACTTCAGTTATTGATTGGGACGGTGTTCTCTGATGGAGCAAGGTATGCCAGAGTGTGTCTGTATGGGAAAGCTGGAAAAGGATTTAAATGATATCAAAACTATAAGTAATTGAGAATTATTAACAGGAGTATGTAAGAAGCTTGCATGAAAGCTGAAGAGAAAATGTAAAGTTAAATGTGGAAACCTTTTCCTTAGTAACAGGAATAAGACTAAAGAAACTCTGTAACACAATCCAGCATTTTTAAAACCAAGCTGAATGAGTATTTCAACAGATTTATTTGAGTCAGAATTTAAAGTGATTTATTGGTTCTGTTTAATTCTGAGCACTGTTTTGATTAAAAGTTCTACAGTGTGTGACTTGCTTTCAATAGCACTGGGATCCTTCTAGCACTGAAGGAAAAGGAGGACTGAAGGTATAAAACTCCCAGTGTAGTGAGAAAAACTCTGAAGATGAGCTGTTTAAAGCTATTGTGCTGCTCACAGGAGTTATTTAATCCTCAAACATATTGAACTGTTTCAGTGAGAAAGAGAGTATATGTTTGAAAGAATGAAGGACTGAGTGTGTGGAAAGAAAAAGAAAATCACTGTCTATTTTAAATAATTAAATTTATTGGCAATTGGTATAGTTTTTCCTGAACTGATTGGCAGTTGCAAAGGATTGACTCTGGTATATGCCTAAAGAAAAACTGATTTTTGTACAGAGTTTTGTGGGTGAAAAATATGGGGAACTTAATTATCTTTTATTTTTTGGTGAATAAACAGCCTCAGAAGTAACAGAAATAGAGAAAAAGGAAAACAAGGAGAGGAAAACTTTCTAGTTATTGCACACATAACTAGGGAGGTAGTTTATTTTATTGATTTTTGTAAAGACAAGTAGTAGGTATCCAACTGCTGCTGGAGATGGCTGGAGCAGAAAGGATCCTAAGGCACCCAACGTCAAGAAAGCAGCAAGACCTGGAAAGAAGATTTGAGATACAGTAAGTGACTGACATGCTGTAGCGACTATTTTTTGGCAAAACACTAATGCACTAGTAGTTGAATTTTTTGAAACAAAAGTGTCTTTACCTGAATGATAATATCCATTCACCTGCAAAGTTACAGATAAAAAGCTGAGCTTTTCTTCTACTGAGTAAAGAAATCTCAAGCTTTAAACTAGTTAACTAAAACTTACCTGTTTTTGAAAGAGACAATGTTATACCACTATTGAATAGAAGCATTTAAACAATTGCTTACATAAAACACGTGACATTTATAGATATTGTTATTGTTTGTTTAGAAAATTTGAATTTGCACTACATTTTCAAATTTGAAGTAGACATTTTTTTTAAAGTAAAATTGTTCAAGTGGTTCCTTGTGAGAGAGTTCTCACCCTTTGGTAAGTTATGATTTGAATTTAAGGCTCAAGAAGTTGTAGAGTGTATTGCAGCAAAAAATTAAAAAATATGTTTTCTCTGTAAGCTGGGAGTTTCCATTGGTGGTTTACCAGAGGTACCTCAGCCACCCATGACACTCATAACATCAAGATAAAAGTAATGTAACGCCCCAGTGGACCCCCCCCCCCCCAGGTTTACCATAGTATATTCGGCATATTGCAGTTTTTGAAATATTCTTTATGTGCAGGAGAGCAATCTGGCAGGTAAGTGGATATTATGCTCACGTTACTCCAAAGTACCATGCACGATTCAGCACTTTGGCAATGCATGCACCCATGTGCTGGATTGCTCTTCTGCACATAAAGAATAATATTGCAGAAACTGCTGTATACCAAGTAACATTCCATTACTGGTGCTGACCGCAGAACAAAAAGCAGCCCTTTAATCCTCCTCAGACCTTGCGTTAAAACACCAGCATTGCGCTCAGTCGTCTGGTCTTCTATGCACTTCTCTGCATCGGTGCTGCATAACGAATTGCTTCACAACCACCAATGCAAACAGATTTAAATGTGTCATATGCTGCTATCCGCTTGAGGCTTTGTGCAATTAGCTCATATGCAAAACTAGTTCTCCTCGGATGTCGTTGCCCAACTTATTAAAGGAATTGTCTTGTTATGGTAGCTTTGCTGGGCTTCATATTAATATGGATAAGTCGGAGGCCATGGATGTGGCAGGGACAATAAGGGGACATTGGGGAGGAAGTTTTCCGCTTAAGTCGGCAGGCGATTCATTTGTGTACTTGGGATACTCTTGACAAGAGAGCCGCGGGAGATGTATAGGAAAAATATGGAACGAATCCTTGTAAGAGTTCGATCACAGCTCCAGGTGTGGACTCCACTGCCCCTGTCCCTGTTGGGCAGCGCGGCGGCATTGGGGATGGTGATTCTGCCTCGGGTACTTTAGTGGCTGCAAACTCTCCTACTGTGGTTATTGAAGCGAGACTTAAATGCTATGGACCGCGAGATTGGGAATTTCCTTTGGAGAGGGGCTCGAGCTCGCATCCCGCTACATAGATTGAGAAGGAGATGGAAGTCTGGAGGGATTGGAATCCCAGACCTATGGACTTATGCCCTGGCATGCCAGGCATGGAATATTGGAGACTGGCTAGGGAATACGGAGGTGTATGCCCCAAGAGCGCTGGAAGAGGCCCTTGTGGCTCCGCAGACCTTGTTGGCAGTGTTGCACCAGGAAAGTAGGTTCCTGCCTGGTAGAGTGATTAGTAGTGGACTGGTTTGCCTGGCACGGAGGGTGTGGCAACATTTGAATAGGCTCTGGGGTGAACCATCAGGGGTTTCAAGCTGGCTACCCATACAGGGGAATGATCGGTTTACACCAGGATCAGAAACGCCGGCGTTTGCATATTGGAGGAGACAGGGCATACGTAATATTGGACATGTGGCAGATCAAACGGGGCACTGTAAGTCTTGGAAGGCTTTGCGCAAGGAGTATGGACTAAGTAGTCGACATTATTTCGCTTATGTGCAGCTTTCTCACTATGTGGCTTCCCTCCCACAGGATGCGCTGCGGGTGGAAAGATCGGCACAGATATTAGAGTTTTTTGCACTGGGAGAGGAGTCACCGCCCACAATTGCACAGCTGAAAAGACGATTAGATGGCTATAGTAGATTGCCTGACTATAGGGTGGAGGAGGCTTTGTGGGCCCAAGAGTTGAATGTGTTGATAACTCCTGGTTCACTCCTCCGGGCCTTGAGTGGGATTGCGGGGCTGGTGGGGGGAGCTCGATGGTGGGAGGTACAGTTTAAATGCATCCTGCGGGCACACTTCTCTCCAAGACGGGCATTACGATCCCATCTCACTGAGATAGGCAGATGCCCGAAATGTCCCTGCCCCTTGGCGGACTTAGGGAATATGTGGTGGGGTGTCCGATGGTTCACTTATACTGGAAGAGGATAGCTGATTTTATGAGTAGGATTGTACTACAAAGAATCCGTTGGACAGCAGCGCTTGTGGTGTTAGATCAGCTTGGACCACTCCACCCGAAAGGGAAATGGGAATGCCTCTTGGTCAGGAAGGCATGTCTGGTGGGTAAAGGCCCGATACTTCATAGGTGGGGGGAAGTGACAGGTCCCACCTATTGGGAATGGCATAACAACTTTCACCAGCTGATGCTTATGGAGAGGAGGGAGGCTAGAGGAAGTGCGCGACGTTGGGCCTTATTCCCGCTTATTTGGGAGCCATATATTCAGATATTGAGGCCTCGTGTCCGGAATGAAGTCCTTCAATTGGGTTGAGAAGGCCTAGAGGATGGATGAGGAAAGAGATAGGAGGAATGGGATACTAATGGTATAAAAAAAGGTGTTGTAATTACTGTGTATGTTCACTGTGGGGGGTTGGTTGCCAAAGGGAGAGGCTGCGGGGGTGGGAGAGAGGTTGGTGGGGGATGGTGGGGGGAGGAAGGAGGGGAGAGGGGAATATTGTGAATTTTTTTTTTCTGTATTTGTATGACTGATTTGCTGAGAAATCCTGGATTGGGGGACCACCAGGAATGCCGTTTTTGTATATTGTTTTGCATGATCTGTACTATTTGGTTCTCAATAAACAGAGTTTTCAAAAAAAAAAAAAAAGCCCTGTGACCACCAGGTTATTTTATTTTAGTGGGGGTGGGGGTTTCAGGGGCCGCTAGACCACAAGGATTTTTATTTTAATTTGGGGTGGGGGTGGGGTACAGGGGCTAATAGATCACCAGGTAGTCACTTTCTGTAGGGGCACCGGCCCCCGACAGTATTTTGATGGCATCAGGGCTTTTTATGATGCCGCAATTGTCCCCGATGCATCAAAATATTGTTGGGTGGGGGGATTGGGGCCACCAGGGATTCTCTTTCTGTCAGGGCATCGACCCGCGACAGTATTTTGATGGCGTTGGAGGCTTTTTCCGATGCCGCAATCATCCCAATGCCATTAAAATACTGTTGGGGTTGATATGCGAATTAGCCACGCACGCCCGTTTCTCTGGGAGAGCATTCCAAACTAGCACCAACTTCTTGTGCGCTTGTGTTTGACTTGCTCTCCCAGTTTGATGCTGCCATTTTGTGCCCAGTTTAACAGGTGGCTCATTTGCATGCTCACGGTTACCGCATCCTTCATTTGCATACCCTATCTTTGCTGCAAGGCTGGTTAAGTGGTATGCATTGTCAGGGCGCATAAAAGGTCGTTCAGCGCTCGTCTAGGGCCAGTTTTCTGCATCGGCCTGTTTGACTTCATTCACACTTTCAGTGTTATCCTGGATTCGGTAAATCAATTCTGTGGTGAAGTCCACCTTCTTTCCACTTTCCCAACCCAACTCAAAGTACTTACTCTCACTCTGGGCGTGGAGAAACTGGAGTCTGCAAGTTCCTCTACAATGGCCTCTCACCCTTCTCTCTGAAGCAGCAACAATTGATTCAATTTACTGCTGTCAACCTGTTGATTGGCACTCAGTATTTTGATCATGGTCTCTCAGCAATTGCTGCTAGTCATGGCCGGATTAAATTCAAAGTGTCGGTGCTAGTTCACTGAGCCTGCTATTCTAACTGACCCCCTATCTTATTTTCTTCCTTATTCCATAATACCTTTATGCTTCCTTCATTCATCTACAGCTTCCATTCACGCTCTCCCTCCTCTTTCTGCCTATACTTTAGGATCTCTCACAAGTCAGTTTTTTTCTACTTAGATCTCCACTTTTGGAAACCTCCCTCCCCCCATACATCCATCTGGATAACTCCCTCCCAAGTTTACCCCCTCACCCCCACCCCAAATTAAAATAAAATAACCTAGTGGTCTAGCGGCCCTTGAAACCCCATCCCCCACTAAAATAAAATAATTTGGTTGTCAAACAGCCCCTGAAACCCCACCCCCACCCCAAATCAAAATTTAAAATAAAATAACCTGATGGCCTAGTGGCCCCCTAGCACCTTCCATCCCAAATTAAAATAAAATAATCTGGTGGTCCAGCAGCCCCTAAATCCACCAGCCCTCACCTGGTACTTTAAACTAAGCAGCAGCATTACCTACGCGCTCCTGCTCTGAGTCCACCATCTTGAAAAATGGCGGCACCGGGCAGGGTTAGACTGCCATATAAGGCATAGCCTACCTTGTATGGCAGTCTGATAGTAACAACTTCGATCTTTAAGCTGTTTGTTGACATGAATCTTGAAGGGTGATGATCAGAGCACCTTCCCTGTCCCCTTTCCCTCCCCCCTGTTTATTTTCCTATTGGTTCTGTGTGTTTGCTTTTGCAGTGCCTTATCTGTTTTTATATCATTTTGCCAAACACCTTGCTGTCAAGTTGTTTTAAAAGGTGACATTTCAAATTTCCATATATAAATAAATACAAATATTATTTGTATAATGCTACAGAGTGTACCTAATGCGTTATAGTCTCTGCTTTATGGAGCTTACAATCTAGTAACACTTTGCATTTTCAGGAGCAAAGTGTGGGAGAGAATTGGCGTTTCAATACTATGCATGCACGTTTTTTCCAATATGTTGTGCATACTAAACAGCAGATGTAAATGCATGTGTGCATTTTCTATGGGGAATTTTTCAAAAGAAAGTCAGTGTTAATTTATGCAAATACTGGCTTCACAAGTCTGATGACCTGTTTATAAAATATCCTCTTCCCTATTTAAAAGAAGAGGATGAGTTCCCAGGAATATTTAGTTGGAGGCAGAAATTTTACATGTGCATTGATATTTTCAACTGTACCATCTGTATGCCTGCAGAAACAGAATGTGCATGGTACACACATCATTTGAACGCATGGACTTGCAGCTAGCTTTCAAACTGAAATTGCCTCTTTGAAAATTAGCTAGTAGGTACATGCAGACAAAATTACCCCTAACAGGTTCATTCAATCCAGTAAAAACTTCTGATCTGAAGTTGCAAATACTTTTCAGAGAAATATTGCTGTAATCAAAAGTCACATAAGAAAACTATACCTTCAGACATGCAAATTTGCAAAGGATTTTCATCCATTTCGCATAAGTACTTTTCTGCTAAATTTCCAGTGTAGGTGCTTTTTCCCATAACCAGTTTCACTGAGGGCATTGAACCGCTCCAGAAAGAGCACATTTGATTCAGTAATGGATGTGTGGCCATTTCTAAGCACTTGATCCATATTGTAAATTAGGAGCTACTTACCCTTTTTCCTTTTTGGCAGTTGCACTCTCTGGGGAAATTTGAGAGCCCCTAAAGAAAATGATGCCTTCTATTCATCTACCTTGTTAATTAGAAAGTTAATGTAGTCACACACCCCTCCCCCGTGATGGCCACTTTGATTCACTTCTCCAGAGACCGCCAGTTTTTACCTGGGAAAAAAGCAGTTTGATAAGAGATGAAAGGTAATTTAGCTACTAGAGTAATTTGTTCCCCAGCATCCGCTGAGCAGACATTTTACCCCAAATTACTTTCTGTGGTGAACTATTTAATCACCAGAAGCTGGGCTGTTAACGCTAACTTACAATACTTAAATGGCACACAGTTCTATAGTACTATAGACTGTATTTTCCTGTCACTTGTTCAATAATCATAGAAACAAATGAAAGAAATTAAAAGGAATAAATAGATTGTTGGGATACTACAGTAGGGTACCAAAGATGCCAAGTTACCCAGTTCTAGAAGGAAGACTGTTTTGCCAGTCCTGGTTTTGAACTTGCATCCTAAACGCAGTGTCAAATATGTAGTCTCTGATTCTATCCATTAAATTCATGGCTGCAGGTCCCAAAATGCATCAGAATTGGGTTGCCTGAAATCCAGGACTACCCTAAAATCTTCCTTTTTGAACTGGGTGACTTGGCAGCTCTGGAGTACTATGGTTATGTAAGGTAACATAGGCATTTCCACTCGCCATCCATTCGCCCATGTCACACTCATGCACCCACCTAACACTGGCATAACACTTTTTTGGAGAGGTGCTTGGCAAAACAAAGGCTGCAGCTTTATTAAACATCCAACTATTCAACAATAACATTACAGCAATTTGACATCAATCAATTTACCCACAGGGTCAGGCTAGACCGTGCCGTCCTAGCCCCCCTTTCTTGACATTTCTGTACTCTTCTGCCCCGCTGACCCCCCCCCCCCCAGCTTGCGGTGACACCAGACTGAGGCATGTTTCTACCCATGTGAGACTCTATGTCACTGGGACCCAAAATGGTGGTGACGCCCATGCTGAAGGAAGCCCCCAATGCTCCTTTCTCTGATCACCTCCCTGCCCTTTCGAGGGGTTGGGGGAAATGAGGAATTTACCTCAGGTGGGAAGGATGGCCATCTCTAAATTGCTCCATAGGTGGGGACTGCACTTTGCATGTCTCCATTCCCCCCCCCCCACCACCACCACCAATGTTGCAGCATGAAATGCCTTGCTGCACAACTCCAACACATCCTGAATTGAACTAAGAAACATATGTTGACCGATATCTGACAAATGAACTCTGTCAGGGGAAACAGCCCTGGGCAATCAATGATAATGAGGTCATGAGCCATCACAGGCCCATGCAAGTAGTGGACAAATCTAGAGACCTCCACATTTATCCGTTTCTGCAAACAAGATAAAGCATCTGCAATTGAATTATCCACACCCGGCACATGCTGCGCCCTCAACCCCACATTAAACTGTAAGCACCATAACAGCAACTGCCAGTGCAAACTCACCACCAAAGGAGAACTGATGGACGGCCTATTAATTGCCATCACCACTGCCATATTGTCAGAATGGAAGAGCACTGACCGATTACAAAGGCGCTCACCCCACAGCAGGAAAGCCACCCAAACCGGGAACAATTCTGAAAAGGTAATGTTCTTGCACCAACCCCTCTCCTTCCATGTTGTGGGCCAAGTTTCCATGCACCATGACCCTCCAGCAGCATCCGTATATAAATCAAGATCATGATTGAACACCATTGAACAGGGCCACACTCTCACCCCATTGAAATTCTGCAAAATCTCCCACCAAATACCCATCAGCCCACACACCACTAGGTAACCAAATAAAATGGTGCTTCTCCTGCACCCCTCTAGTGAGGAATGCCAGTGCCATGTAAATAACCTGCCCATAGGAATCACTTGGCATGCAATATTGAAATGCCCCAACAGCTCCTGCAGCTGACCCAACATCTGAAGGCAGACGGGATTCCATGTGGACTGAATCCAGCCCGATGCCCAAAAATACAAGAGAGGTAGTGTGCCCTGCCATCTTTTCTTCCGCCAATGGCACTCCCAAGCTCTGCGCCAACTGCTGAAATACCGCCAGCAAGCGGTCACACTCCGGGTAACCTACTGGAGCCACCATGAGGAAATCATCCATATAGTGGACCATGGTGTCCAACCGTGCCTCCCTCTGGAATGCCCAATGCAGGAAGGAAGAAAAGACTTCAAAATAGGCACATGCCACCGAACACCCCATAAGCATACACTTGTCAATGCAATAGCCCCCTCGGAAATGAAAGCCCAATAAATAGAAAGAGCTGAGATGAATAGGGAACAAGTGAAACATCAACTCCATGTCTGCCTTGGCCATCAACACCCCTTGTCCGAAGCTCTGCAAAAGGCGTACAGCAGAGTCAAATGACGCCTACTGCACTAAACACAACTCTGGGTCAATAAAGGCATTCACACCCCATCCACTGGATAAGACAAGCTGTGAATGAGCTGATACTTGACTGGCTCCTTCTTTGGCACCACACCCAACAGGGACACAGTCAGATTGGGAATAGGCAGGTACGCGAAGGGACCTGCGATCCTGTCCCGCTCCAACTCCTTGAACAACTTAGAGGCCACAGTGCCCTGTAGCTGCTTCACTGAAAGGGAATTTTGGGCCTGATGTACCAAAGGCATTCCTGAAAATGGAATGACCAACCCCTCCTGGAAACCCTCAAATAATAACCTGGTGGCCGCTGAATCCGGATAACCCCACAGCCAGTACTCCAAAACCTCCAACTTAATGGCCGAAGGCGCCTTGGCCAGGGATCATTGCCAAAGGACCTGTGGATTCCACCTCTAGTTGGGGACCCTCCCCGGTTGAAAAAGCAGAAGGCCACATGTACACCGCCACACCTTGAGCATCGGTGCTTGAAATGACACCCCAGGTGATCACAATGTCCTGCACTGAATTGGAAACAGGCATTGTTGACCCCAGAGCTTCAAAACCCACCCGACAGGGGAAAAGGGCCCCCTACCCTCAAAGCCCCCCCCCCCCAGCTCACCACCACTGTATATCTGGGACCAACCACCCAGGGCAATGTATCCAGACAGCCCAGGAAGACTCCCCCCACTCAGTCTCCCAAAAGGAGAACATCACGTGTCATCTCAGCCAACCAAATATCCACATCCTGATATCCCCAAGCATCCAACTTGTCCTTGGCCAAGCGCTTCCAAAATTGTTCATCATAGTTGAGACAAGCCCAACCCCCATAGGTCCAATGAGCCCGCAAAATCACATCTGAATAATGCAACAATCCCAGATAAAGGACTGGCTTAGCCCACCCCAAATAGCATAAAAAACATCAAAGGCCAACAACCAGTTACTAATAGTCATTGGAACCTGAGTCCGCCCTTTCTTACCATCCTCCTTAGCCCCATTCCCCTTCTTATCCCCGATGTCCTGATCACGAGCCAACAGTGAAAAGATATCCACATGTTGCCCCTGAAAAATGTTTGCCCGAAGCTTCCATGATACATGGCAATCCAACTTAGCAATCTTGCACTTAGTGTGGCCATTCCCTACCCACGAGTCCTTCCCAAACACTCCCACCCCATGCCCCATGGAACCTTAGCCTAGCCTCTCCAACAGCTGCAGAGCCCCGCTGTCCTCCTCCGATTCCGTGTCCTCTGAGGACAAAGTATTAGAAGAGTCCCACAAATCCGAGGTATCCCTCAAGTGCACCGCCAACTCATCCCTCAAGCGAAGCAACCGCTTCTCATAATGCATGCATGCACCATCGCAAGCTCTTCAAAAATTTATTATCCCGCAATGTCTGGTGAAGCTGCCGGTCATGCATGCGCTGCACCACCTTCCGCACGCCCCCTCCATCTAACCCAGACTCCTCGTTCGTCCAGGAATACTCACCTGCACTCCCTGATGTGATATCCATCTGCTCTGTGCTCTCCACACTAGAGCACAGCCGACCGACTGCCGGCTCCTCCTCCACACCAGTCACAGTTGGCTGCGACCCCTGAGTCGAGCTGCAACCCATGCTGGGAGCGCCCCAAACCTTCCGGTATCCCACTGCACTTTCCTCACTCAGGCTGCCACCCCCCTTTGGACTTCCCCTCAGACTCTTCCCCCTTCCTTACCCACTGTTCTGCTGGGCCGGGCCATCCCCGTCCTCAGCAATCAGGTGTGCCGACACTTTAGGCTGCCTCTGGGATAGTGCGCGCCCTGGCCGCCCAGCTACCCTACCCCTATTTGTTTTCCGGGGACCCATCTGTCCTAGTAAGAATCTCCTAATGCCCTCCGCAGCACTCCCAGCCTCACTCCGCTAACCCCACCCCGTACACACTACCACTTGCCTAGCCCCAAAACCCCCACCCCCAAGGAAATGACCTCAGCAGAGGCTATGAGATGATTCCACCCTTTTTATTTTTTAAATTACAAACTCCAACAAGCAAAACCCCCTTTTTTAAAAAATTACAACCCAAGAAGAACTATAGGACTACAGCGGACCACAATGGCTGTAAAGACTCCGCAGTATCTTGCCCTGAGCTCTCCCACACACGGCCAACTCCCCTGCATGCCTCCTCAGATGCCAGGCTCCCCGCACTCACCAGACCACCCCGCCCACTGAGAACTCTGCGGAGCACACACACTACCAGTCCCCCAACTGCCGACACACTCAGTGCACCAATGACTGCTACGGAGAGGAACAATGCACCATCGCCAGAGAGGAAGCGAGAGACCATCGCAGCCCACTCTGCCCACCACTGCCTGACAGACTGCACCAGCCAGCCCGCTCTACCTGCCACTGCCTGGCGTACCAAACACCGCACTGGTGAGTCTGTGTGCCAGGCCTGACCACCTCCCATTTTCCCGCCTGCTCACCCCCTTGCCCTCCCCCCTTCCCGGCGAATGGATGATTGTCAGGTTAGCCATGTTATCTGCTCCGCTCCTCATTCACCCAGAGGGCAGGAGCCGAGGGCTCTTATCACAAAAGTCTCCCTTGCTATTTACATCAGTGTCCCTACTGCCATACGAAGACATATTTTAGACAGTATGTAGAGACTGGATTTGAAATAAGCAATGTCAAGATGTACACAATTCTGGCAGTAGTTTAGAAAAGGTTCTGCTAAATATGGAGCCTGTTCTAAAATAGTGTAGGATTGCTTGTGTATTTGCCAGTACATGAAGCAGAATGACCTATTTTGCAAATTTACACATGGGAAAAATGTAATGGGGCAACTCAGCAGCTTCTATGTGAAAATGCCTCCAATTAAATACTGATGCCACTTTCTTTCATTTGTTTCAGTTTGGAGGGGGAAATAAAAAAGGGAATAAGGAAGATGTATCCTCTTGATCTCTCCTGCTTAGGGCTGGCCAAAATAAGCACTTTTGAAAAACCTGCACATGACAGAGAACTGCAGGAAATCCTGACATAGCCTATTTCAATCATACATGTGTACTCCTTACATGACATGGAAAATGCACATGTAGATCTTTGACGTACCCAGGCTACTCCCTAATGATACTACAACACAACCCTTGCAATTTCTGCCTTGTAAGGACATCCATGTGTAAAGTCAGTCCTTTCTAGAATCTTTATTTCCACGTGCATGCAATTCCCCTGTGTAAACGCCTGTTTTTCCATCTGCAAATTGTGAATAAGGCTTCTCAAGTAACCCCCTAAATGAGGTCAGAGAGAAGGAGTGTGCTGAATCTCAGACAGTCACCAATGGGAGATGTCTTTCAAAGAAATCAGTATACCTTTTGGGAACCTGACAAGTACTTGAGACCTGGATTGGCCACTGTTGGAAACAGGATGCTGGGCTTGATGGACCCTGTTCTTAGGAATGCGCTTCTCTCCTCTTCTGGGATAAGATGATTTCTACGGTGATTCTGTTGCCCTAATTATTCCTGTTGACTTAGTACAGTTAATTATTTTACATTTTTGGATTCTCAATTCTTGACGTTTTAGGTGATTTTAACACACATATTGATGGACAAGTATTTTTCTTAATAGCCTTAGATCACTAGACTTTGATCAATGTATAGATTATCCTACCTATATGATAAGCAGTGCTTCAATCTGGCATTCCCATGAACATCTAAACCTATGCAATTAGGGATTAGAAATCTGATTGCTTCTGCATTTATATGTTCAGACCGGGGTTTTTTTTTTCATCATTTCTTCTGATTATTTACTATTTTGCCTTCTCCATAAAGATTTGTGAGGCCTGCTGGGATACAGCAACCTCTTTTCTAATAATCCGAAGGAACAATCAACAGCTAGTTTTGCAGATTTATTTTGTATGGAAAACTACTGATGTCCAGAAATCGCTGAGCCCTTCAAATTTATCACCACAAGTGGTGAATCTCCTGGCTCTTTACTGAAGACTCAGACTTTATTCTCCTTACAAAAGAAAATCTAATCTTTATCTTAAATTAGGATATATTCTGGCTGGAGTAATAAGACACTAAAGAATGTTCTGTGAGTCATTTTCTTTCTAAAGGGCACACTTCCAAGAAAATGGACATAGTCGGGAAGCTGCTGTGTGGGAAATGCTCGATGATTTTAGGAGGAGTTTGGATAAGGGATTCTAACATTCGTGAAGGGATCTTTTAATAAAGTATGTCAAACAGTTTACTCATTAATTAGCTGTTAGCGCACAGACATGGTAACAGTCACTGTGCCGCTTCTTCTAATTCATGCATTAAGGAGGTACTGTAATTTTATAAACATTTTCAGATTCTAAATTGCTGATTTATGCACGTAAAAGCCTCATATAAAATTAGGTCATGCCTACAAGTACCCATGATGCCCGTAGGAATGTACCCGGAGAGTAGGCTCAAGGGAAGAGTTTGCATTTATGCCCACTTCAAGGCAAATATAACGGTCTGCTGCTTCAATCTAGCTGCTGATTTACTGGATTTGTGCTAAAGCGAGGTATGTTTTTGCCCCCTAATGCATATTTTGAGCCAATTATCAACATGCGTTAGATAGCACCACACTGTGATAATTATTGGGGGCATGACCATCATGTGCCCAATGCCTACTATGCTAGAAAGCCCTTTAGCATGCATTTTGGCCCTTGACAATTACCGTGGGTGCACCTAGTGCCACCTTTAGAGGAGACAGTAGGTGTGGCCCTGCTAATTGCAACATTGACGATTAGTACACTCTACTGATGCCTGCACTAACCACAATGTGAAATCAACTCCCACTTTCTACCCCTGCCCCATTGTGGGAATAGTTAACGCATGTTTTAGCATGCACTAATTGTCTCGCCTGTATGGTAACAATTACTGTGGCCCTGCGGAAGTGATTATCTACATAAAACACTTTATAAAGGGTCCCCATAGACACCTATGCATCTTTGTAAAATAGAATAAAAATAAGCGCCTTCTCTACCTCTGAACCTGGGTGCCCCATTATATAATTATTCTTCGAGTGTATAGCATGGAAAGGGGCAGAACATTGACTCGGCCTTGCTCTTAGTGGATGGTAACTTACTACACAGTAACTGTTACACATACATCGCGTAATGCCATCTCAGTAGATGCATCTTTGTCATCTGCAATACACTTAAAAGATTTTCTCTGCGGTAGGGAATATGCTGGCATTTCCCCAGTACATACTGCACAGGTTTGGCAGTTACCACATGTAAAGTTTTACAGCTAGTGCATCGTAATTGCTCATTTTGCTACACTTTAGTTAAAGGTCCCCTTAGGAGAATGTTTACTAAAGGTTAACGCTTGTTAATGAAGTTAACATGCATTAAGTGCCACAGTGACCCTAGAAATACAAGGGCTCTGAACACTTAATGCTTGGTAACTTCATCAACATCTATGACCCTTTAGTAAACATGCTCTATAGTGTCTTTGGATCTTTCTTCAGCGTTCGACAGAGTAGATTATGCTCATCTTTTGGATAGGCTTTAGGTTTGTGCTGTTAAGATACACAGTCCACAATCAGTTTGCATCTTATTTGCAGGCCAGAGTCCAACAGGAACGATGACAGCAGGAAATTTTCATAATCCTTGGAATTACAATTTGGAGCCCCTCTTGGTATAATTCTAACACCTGTTTTGTTCAATTTATATTTGTAACCTCTCAGCTGTGTTATACCTAAAGTTGCCCTAAATTATGTAATATATACAGATAACATTCAAATTTACTGCAAACTTGGAAACCTCCAGCAGGCCTAAACAAACTCAGTACAAGCCAACAGTAAATAGCAACCTGACTGAGTGATAATAAATTTGATGTGCTCCAAAACAGAAAGGCGAATGATTATTCTGCCCTACTTTGTTTACTTCTTGCCCTGAGGTTCACCTACAAAATTCAGTTCTAATTTGAAAGAAGGAGGTTGAAATCCTAAAGGTTATAATTGATGCTACTCTTCCATTGAGTAGTATAGTCAGATTAAATGAATAAAATCTTCACACATATTGACCAAGGATGGAAATTGTTCATAGATTTATAGCATTATGCCAAGACTATTGCAAGTTTCTTCTTGTGGGTCTCCCAAAAAATATGCTGTCAAAACTTCTATTAATTCAAAACACTTCCGATCACCTAGTAACGGCGTAGCTATTTATGATGTTATCACTGCAGTTTTCAAAGCCCTGCATTAGCTCCTGGTTGGCTTTTAAAGTTCTTCAAAGTCTGGATCCAACTTATCTGGCTTCCTTTCTGCAGAAATATGACACATCATGTTTATTGCATTTTTCGCAACAATATTTCTCATATCTCCTACGAATAAGCACTAGATGTCAACTTGCAAATACGGAACACTTGTTATTTGGCAGCTTGATCCCCAGTGGAAGTACCACGGGTTCACTGCTAAATGCTGATGGCCACCATTTTGAATCCAGTGACCAGTGGGGTAAGAGTGATTAGGGACTAGGGACCAAGAAGGCCTCCAGTAAGAGCTGGGGGTGGGATCAAGAGTAGGGGTTGGCTTGCCTGTCAGTGGAGGGATTGGGTAATTGTGAGATGGGATAGTTGGCTGTCAGGAGAGATCAGGGGTGAGGATTCTTATATGTCAGGAGCAGCAATTTTAAAAAGCTGCTGTCATGCATATTTGGAGAGACTATGATGCTTTTTTTTCCCATGTGCAACTTTTTAAAATTCTTTCTTTCTCTGGACATGCTATCAAAAACTTTAAATTTGTCAACATCCTTCTTTGAAATGCCAGGGGAAATGAACATATCATCTCCTAAACATCTCAATTTCCATCTCAACATTCAATGTAAAATGGGGCTTTTGAGGTGGGTATTTTGTGTTTCAAAATGTGCATGTCTTGAGTAGCCAAGTTAAAAGGAAGCGACCAAAGGCCTCATTAGCAATCCATTAACCGGGTAACATGCATTCATACAAACTAATGTGTTTTGGAGGGGGGGGGGTGTCTTTTGTTATTTAATGTCTTCTAAATTGCATTAATGCACACTAATGTCATTAACACATTTTAACTGGTTAACACACATCAGTAAGCGAGTCCCTATCATTTTGAGCTGAGATAAGTTCTATCAGTTAAAGCCATGTTTTTTTTGATTAAGCATTATATGCAGATCTGTGCTCAAATTATTAAACTTCTTTTCATTTAATTTCAGAAAACTATGCTTCAAATTTTAACCACCAAATGCACTCACTATTTGAATCTCTCATCTTCCACTCAACTAAAAAATCAAATCTGCATTACTGAAAGCTCTGCCTGAAATGAGTATAATTATGAAGCAGCATTAGGCCTATGGGATAATGCGGAAATGTCTACTCGAGACTCGCAGGTCAGATTTTATACCATGACAAACCTCTTCCACTAAACAAAGAAGACTGTTGCTGTGTGAATAATACATGATAAGTTTACAGATTCAATTTACTCTGGTGTTTTTCATTTTTGAATTCATTCATTCAATTCATTTTTGCTTGTTTTGGTTTGCAATCTCTCTCTCTCTCTCTCCAGTGTTCTGTTAAAGAGAAAAGGAATAACTGAGGTCAGCCGAGTGGCTCCCTAACCATGTTGTGCTCTGCCAGATAGAGGACCTGGATTTAAATTGTGGTGCCTGCTTTTTGCTTTTCAGGGCGGCTGGGACTGGAGGTGCTGGGGAGGATGAAAGGTATCCTAGTCATTCAGGCTGATGCAGAAAGCCAGCGCTGAAGTTGTGTGCTATTAGCTATGTACACATTTGGGTTGCACACCCATGCAGAAAGGGGCATGTATGCAAATGAGCTGTGCGTAAAACAGCGTAAAGTCGAAAGGAGGGGAGACAAGGCATACGCAAACAACAGATGCGCTACAAGTGGCCGTATATGCATGCGCATACATGTCAAACGTTCATGCTATATGCAGAGGGCTTGGAAAGAGCGCATGCTAGACCCTCCTCCTCTTTGCAGGACCTGGGGTTTGTTATAAGGGTTTTTCAGCCTCAGAAGTGCTGTTTAGTCTTGCAGATTCTGCCTTTCTCCAGGGTTAAACACCTACCTGCCACTCCTGAGAACACCGATTTGAGCAAGCCTGTGCTTATGAAGTCCCAGTGGAGACTGTGAGAGGGCACTGCCTGGAGGCAGCAGACGCTGCTCTGCAGGTCCATCCGGAGGTTATTCTGGAGCCAAGGCAGGACAGCAGTCGGAGCAATCTGAGCCCTGTTTTCACTCTGGGTTCCGTTGGGACCATTCTCAGGGGAAGAAAGGAGGGTGTAAGGCTGGAGACTCTCTCTTCTTCATACCTTGATCTCTAGATCCCCCACCTCTACTAAAGGAAAATGTTCACACTGAAGGCAACTGTGCATACCCTGAAACAGTCTTTCCCTACACACGCAAGACGTTTAAGCCACCTCAGACCAGGCGTACAGATATTGGCACTCCTGCTAGTTACGCAATCCTATACGTGTTTCTCTGCACCGGGGGCAGACTTTATTAGCATGGCATTTTAATACGTGCATCTCATTTGCATATTATTTAAATACACATTTTCTTTGCTGTTTTATGCGTGCATATATCTCTTTTCTGCATTGGGCTTGTCGGAACTTGTGCGCATAAGTTGCATTTTTTGTGTACACAGGGCACGTTAGTCTTTCTGCATCAGCCCAGTTGTGCAATGATGAGAACTAGTTGCTAGATATGGGGCCTGTGACTACAAAGTTTCAAAGGTAGACTTGATGCATGCCTCCTCGCTGAGGACTGTAATGAGAAGGCTGAGTTGGGAGGAACTAGAATATTTTAAAAAATGGAGAAATAAATCACACATACTTGCAAATGAATGCTCATGGCAGTATAGATGACTATAGGAGAGGCTTTCAGATTTATTGAATGCTGACCAAACTCTGTGAACCACAGGGTTGACTTTTGTGTTCAATTATGTTTTCTTCACTCACTACATTGGGGTATTGTAAAAAACAAACAAACAGTGGAGGACATTCAAAATGATTAAGGTGGTTATTTATTTATTTATTTTATTTATTTTTATTTTTAACACTCATTTTTATACCGCATCTTCCAGAGATCAGTTGCGGTGTACAAATAACAAAAATTCAAAAAAACAAAGCGAAGTTTTCAGACTTCCTAACCACATTAATAGCAATGAGCGGGATATTCAACAGCACATAGCTGATTTGTGCATATGGATATCCTGTCCTAACGCCACTGTATGCACTGATGCTAACTGTGCATCGTGATGTTCCGGAAATGTTGTGGGGTCAGTTTGTGCATTAACTGGAGTCCTTTTCATGCTAGGATTCTCCTCAGGCGCGTCTCAGGAATGCTTCACACAGATCTGTGGAAATGTTCAAAACAGATGAATCAGGGCCAATTCTGGGTCAGAAAAGAACTAGTGAAAACCTCTTAGCTACTTTGCCCCCTTGTGTTTTTCCAATAGTTAGAAAGGTTCTAGAATCCTACTACTACTACTACTACTACTGAACATTTATAAAGCGCTACCTCATACGCAGCGCTGTACAGTCATAAAGAGCGGTAGTCCCTGCTCATTGGAGCTTACAATCTAATTAAGACAACAGGGAATACACACAGAGTAACAGTCTAGTTAGGGAAAAACCAGGTTGGCTGTCTCCCATTACTACTACTAGTACTACTGCACATTTACTACACACACAGTATAAATAAATACATACATTCCAAGCAGGCTAGGCATCATGGGTTACATTCCATTACAAGAAGGGTACAGTACATCACTTCAAGGGTTATGTTACAGGCAGGCTAGGCATCATGGCGTGCATTGCATTGCATTACATCAAGGGATACATTTAGAGGAAGCTTACATGGTGATGTTTCATATGGTTCCATTGCCTCTGATCAGGTCTGCTCTTCGGTGGAGTTGCTGGAGTGGGGAGGAGGAGGAGAATGTGACCAATCCATAGTGCCACATCTAGGAGTGTTTTAAATTTAAAAGTCTGCTTCTGGTGTTTCTTCTCCATGCGGTCTATGTTTACCCTGCAGAGGTGGAGCCAGGGTCGCTTGGTTGCTCATCTTAATGGCATCCATGGGGGTGAGCCTCGCCATCGTGCCGCACCAAAGGGCCATGCCAAAGCGCCCTCTGGCAAGGCCCTCAGGCGCGGGTCCACCAGGTGCGGGCACGCCTGCCGGACGCCTCTTTAAAGTCTGTGCTGCTCACGCCCCAATTGCTTGATCAAGAAATGAAAACACATCCTGTGATCCAACAAGGGGAAAGCATAGGTTTATTGGGGAGGCAAGGGAAACTAATTTTGTCCTCCCATTGGAGCTCTGGGAGCTCTTTCAGCAATGTGGGAACAGAGTAACCCTAAATGATCTTTTGCAGTACCAGTTGGGTGTTTAATAATGTGCCTTTCACACTTGGGAGGCTTGTGGAAGGCTGTTTGTCTTATCAAAGCATAGAATCTTAAACCATTTTAGGGAAAATAGTAATCTGATTTGCTTTAGCATATTTTATGGACACTAATGTTTGGGTTTTCTGGTCCAGTTTATTAACAATGAATTGTCTGGACACAGCAAAGCAGGATGAAATGCTGGTATATGAATAATATATTTAAGGTATATTTTTTTGTATAAAGCAGTCTGACATTCTTGTATACTGTTGGCATATTTTACTAATTATTCTTCATAGTGCTACAGCTTGCATCCTACTAGTTTGTTATTGAAACCTGCTTAACACATATGGCTTAAATCAGAAGTATATTAATGTTGTCAGGGTCCTTCCTATGTTACAATTATTCTTTGCAACAGCTTTATACCAATTTTGGTTGTACAGTAGTTTCTAGAAGTACATTGACTGCACGGTTGTCATGTTTTTGATTCCTTCATTCTGAACAAAATTTTTCTCCAGCGTTTTTTTTTCAATGAGTAACATTTCCAAGCTGTCTATACAGCTGAGTGTTTTTTCTTTTGACCCATATCAAAAATTTAGCATGCTTGGACTATCACAGCCTATTCATATGATGCTAAGTATTTACTGCTCAGTAGTTATTTTTATTCTGGCTATACATTTGCCCCTTCACTACAATTTTCTTACAATGTTTCAAATCCCACTAGAGGGCAGCAACCTGGGCCGGAAGGACTGGGGTTTCTAGTCCCACAGGTGCTTCTCATGGTCCTGGGCAAGCCACTTGACCCTCCATTGCCCATGTTTCCTGTAAAATAGTTATCTCCAAGTTATAATGCCCTGTTCAATTTAATTTAAGTTTGTTCAATGTAAACTGCCTTGATATCATGAAAGGCGGTATATAAGAAATGTAAAATAAATAAATAAAGATGAGTAGGAATCCAGTTTTTATGTTGTTGATTCCTCTTAGGAGTATGCTGAACAGATGTATGAGGAGAGTCTCAACACTATGATTAGGATGAAATCCCTCCAAAAAACATAAAGATGCGGATATGTTGACCATTTCTACAGGTGTTTGTTTCAAAGCAGCAACGGATGGATTTTTCTCATTCAATTCCATAACAAACACAGACTTAGCAAACCAAAATGGTAAAATTTAGATTGAGCACTTCCAGCAACTCCATAAAGACATCAAACCTGAAAATCTCACATAAGAGCAAAAACACACCCATGAGAAATTAAATATTTTATTTTTAATTGAAGATTTTTACAGATTACAACCATTAACCATCCATACTTTGTTACATACATAGATCTCAATACACCAAAAATAAAAATAAAAATATAAAACTAGAAAAATTAACTGCAATTACTACCATCCTTTCCAACCACTTCTCTCGACTCAACACCCCAACAAAGTCAAGGAGTACATAGCAGAAATGCGAGAGAAAAAAAGGAGGAAGTAAGAAAAAAAAGAAGGAAGGGAGGGGGAAGGATGCCTCTCAGCGAGAAATTAAATCTGCTGAAAAGACTCATTAAAGGTTACCAAGAAAACTCTAAATACCCAAGACCAGCACTACCATTAGATGGTCGTCTACAATGCCAACCCTCCAGGGTTGCCCATTGTTGCCCCGTCACCCCTCTCAGGACAGGCAATGGTGTCAATGGCCACAAAAAGCCTTGCGGCATTTATTTATTTAACAGCTCTTATATACCGCGCTCTTTGTTACCAGTGTGGTTAACATTCAGCAATATGCTACTTAGACAGTTAAGACCTGACCTAAGTTTACAGATAACAGGGAATGTAACATGGATATGAACTGGAGGAAACTATTTACATTTAAACAGATATCGTGATGGTGTTCTATTTACAGTAAAGTACATCATGCAGCAGTACAATTCTATATGGTCTGTGTTACATATTCTGTAAGAGGCATATTTGGTTAATCATAATAAGGGATTGAGTTGTTGGGGGGAGGAGGGGAGGCGTTGTTAAGTTGAGAGAAGTGCGTAAGGAATAGATGGTACTTGAGGGCTTTTCTGAATTGCATAAGGTCTCTGATTGATCTTATGCTGGGAGGGAGTTTGTTCCAGCATCTGGGGGCATAGGACACAAATGCTCTATTATTAGTTATTTGAGCCCATCTTGTGGATTCACTAGGGATAACTAGCGTATTTTCAGCTAATGATCTCCTGGATCTATTGTTCGGGGTGTGGGAGAGAAGAGCTGAGATTGAGGAGGGCGATATTTTATTAATGGCTTTAAAAGTAATGAGGAGGGCTTTATATGAAATCCTGCAACTTATCAGAAGCCAGTGTAGATCCCTCAGGATCGGTGTTATGTGGTCTCGATGCTCCACACATTTACCTTTAAACTTGGGCACCACTATTTACCTTTAAACTTGGGCACCACAGGGCTGTTTGCTTCTGCCCCTCTGATGCCCAGTGCTGACTTACTGCTGCAAACAGGAAGTCGACATCAGGCATCGAAGAGGGGGCAGAAACCAACAGCGCCGGGGTGCTGAAGTTTAAAGGTAAGTTCTGTGAGACTGTTTGCAGCCATTGCCACTGCTGCATATCACAGAAAGGGGTGACAGAGGTGGCAATGGGTGCCAGAGGGGGACACAGAGAATGAGGTTCACCTAGAGTGCCTCATCTACATGTGTCAGCCCTGTAGATACCCCTATAACAATATAGGGAATGAAAGAATGCTTCAAGGCACTTAAAACCAAGAAAGCATGTGGCCCCTCTCGGTGACATCACTGGCATCTGCCCAGGACCCTTGAAAACCAGTGAAGTCTACAACTAGTGGAGGACCCCAAGTTTGGAGCAGCATACTGTTGGACCCTGTGAGGCAAATTACCTGTCATTGTTACCAGCTTGTGTACCCTGAGGAATTTGGCTACACGAGAAGTTCCACCTCTCTCAGTGACATCACTGGCAGCCACCCACAACCCTTGAAAACTAGCACAGTCACTTGCTACCATGGTCACATGTCCAAATGGACACATGACCAAATGGGGACGCCCCTTTGGTGCCACTTTGGGGCCATTTGGGCCCAGAGTACTTGGAGATGCCCAAAGGAGATGTGAAGAGGAAAAGGAAGGACAAGAAGCCTGCTACAGGAACATCCACTCCAAAGGTAGTCTCGAGTCCCATGGGCCACCATTTGAAATATGGGCATATTGAAATTAACAATATGGCATCTGCCTCCCTTTCCTCTTCCCTTTCAGGGGCCTTTCTTAATCCTATATCTAGGACTCCTCCCCCTCTTCCAAGCAGAGTACAGAGCCATCAGGCTGAGGGTGATTGTACCCCCTTAATGAGGTCTGGTCAAGAAATGGGTACTGTTCCTGGCCCTATCCCACCACAGGATTCTACTTCTGTATCTGATATGCTACTTCTGATTTTCATGCCTGGAATATCTTTCTTCTGATGTACAAGGGATTACTTCTCCTAATGTTTCATCCGAAGATATTTGGAAGATGGTGTCTCAGACTATTACTATGCTGAAGGACTTTATGGAACAGCACAATCTTCTGTGCAAGTGATTAATAAGTTTCAAGTTCAGGAGGATACAATTTCAGATATAAATCAAAACACAGGATGTTAGAAACTCAATTGGCCAGTGCTATTAGTATTGAAGATTTCCTGACTTCACATAGGCAATTTGAAGCCTTAGATAATCTGGCGTACTCCAGGAACCTCAGGTTTCCTAACTTTCCATAAACTAGATCATTTTCATCTTTATTTCTTTGGAGGAAATATTTTAAAGAGGTATTACTTCTACAGAATGCTGAGACGTTGGTTGTTTCCAATTTATATTATTTGCCTACAAGGAATTTAGCAGAGAATGAGGCTGAGGCAGCTCAAGTGGACGTTGAATGAGAATTGGATTGGTTTTAGTTTTTGGAGTCATCTGTTGATGAGATTCCTTCCAGAGCTACTTTAATAACCTCTTTGTCTACTCAATTAGATAAAATTAGGATTTTGAAACATATTTTTGTAAAAAGGATAGTTTATGTTATGTTATGTTATGTTATATTACTCTTTATTTGATATACTGCATATCTGCCAAAACCTATTTTGTAGTTAAAAAGTTATATTGTTTCCAGATGTGTCAAGATCTACTCAAAAGCAAAGAAGTTTCCTTCAGCTCAAACCCAAGCTGCTTGCAGCCGGGGGAAACATGCTTCTCCAGTTTCCCTGTAAATGTTTGATCATATACCAGGGAGTGAGATATACTTTTGCTGGGCCTCTTCAGCTGAAAAATGTCCTTTTGGGTAAATGAATCTTGGTTGGTTATTCTCCTATATTTTTTTTACCTGATTCCTAGCATTCTGAGTTGTTATCCTAGCATGCTCCATTTGATTCGTGGGGATCTGCTTTCTCTTAATGTGGGCTAAGAAACATAGGGGTATATTTACTAAAGGGCGTTAAGGGAACAAGTGTGCCATTAATGCCTGTTATCGGTACCCTTGTGTCCTTAACGCTGCGAAAAAGCTGCAGTAATGGGTGTTAAAGGCTCCTGCAGTGTTAAGGGTGCAATAGGTAGAGAGTGGGCATTAACGCCTGTTGCACAATGTGTGTAAAAGCCCTTTAATGGTGGGAACCCTAATGCCAAGTAAAACCTTGCAGAAAGGGTGTATTTTGAGGGGAGAGAGCCTATATCGCTGTCTGCAAAGTGATCCACACACAGGGGAGCCCCAGGCAGTGATAGTAGTGCTCCATGAACAGCAACAGCATACTGCCAAGTATGAAAGGGCACTATGTTGATGGTGCAAATGGGGCAAAGGAGGTGGCATGTGGGTCATGCAGTGGGGATAGCTGGTGCACAGGGTAGACCAGACAATTGCCCAGGTGGCACATCTGTTATGTCCATCCTGATCCCACAGTGACAGTGGCGGCACACAGATATGCTACTGCTGTGGAAAGGTGATTTGCCACATGGGGTGGTCCAAGGGTTCCTGAAACTCTAGGCAGAAATCCTTCCTTGCTCCCCCCCCCCCTGCTGCTGCTGAAGACAGCTCCGAGGGAAGAAGCCGATAGCTCAAGCAGCTATAGCTCAACAAAATCCAGCTGCCCGGGGAAATACCACAGCTGTGGCTGTCCTCCATCCCCAGAGATGTATCAGTGGCAGGCAGAGATGGGGTCCCTGTAGAGGTAGATAGTTGGGTTGATGGTGCGGCCGACCATGTGTGCCTCTGACCCTCCCCCCTATCTGGACCTGGTACCCTAGGTGCCTGCCAAACACACTGCGAACCACCTCCGCTGACAGCATGCTGGCATGTCAGCATGGTGTGGGGGTGTTTGTGGCTTGTGCAGTGGCAACCAACTGCAGCAGACAAAAGCCATGTCCTGGTCTGTGTGCAGTACAACAGGTGGCAAGATCTGTCTGATGGAGAACATGTCAGCACCTGGGACTGCTGTATCAATATGGCAGTACTGTGGCTCAACACACACAATGAGTATGTATATGAGCTGTGGCTCATGTATTGCATGTCCCTGTGGGTATACTTTAGCCTACAGTGCAGGTACAGCACCAGCATGTGCAACCCCCAATGAATCGGCCAGCAAAGGTGCAAACACCCATCAGCCACACAGACAGGCTCCACTATCCACAGCTGGATGGAAAGGCAGTCTGATACACTGAGCGGCACACTGAGCGGGCATTAACAATGGGTGTGAAGGTCAGAGCACACTACTAGGACCTGCACAATGAACACACATTAACAATGCTTGAGCTGATATGGAGACCAAAGCGGTAGGCATGAATGTCAACCATCCTCACTTTTGCACAGCGCGGTGATATGAGTGTGTGTCTGTCTGTCTGTCTCTCCATTGTTCTATGCTTTCTGCACTTTACTGTGCCTCACATTGCCTAAGCTGTCCCAGCATTAGTCTGCAAATGTGCATGATGAGGAGTATAGGATTGTAGGCATGGCCTGAAATGTAGCAGATTAGCCAGGATATGTCTGCACCAGAGGTATGGTCAATGGCTGAGACCTCATGGTGCCCATCTCCTAAGTGCATGGACTGGGTGGCCACAGCATGTCATGCTGAGAGGGCACTTTCACTCTGACCGAGCACTGACCATGGCATGGCTATGTATCCACATAGTGCTATGTAGTGTTTGGTTCCAGTGATATGGGTGCAATCTCTGTCCTGGGAGCCCGATCAATGACCCAACTGCTGCATGTCAATGCCATTTATCCCAAGCCAGGGTGCACATACATTGTGTGCTGACTAGCCTCAGTTGGTATGTGAATGGCTGAAACACCCCTGTGGTGGGTAGCAGGTGCTGTCTGGCTGTGCTTGTTGTAGTGCATTGTTAGTCCTAGATAAATGGGACAGCAGTTGTTTCTGGCCATGGTAGGACCAACAGGACTGTAGCAGCAGCCCCATGCAAGCCTAGAAGCCCACAATGTAGTTGTCATCCATAGCACCAGCTGTTTAACATGGGCACAAACATGCACTGTTTGAGGAGAGACCCTGTCCAGCAGGGGTAGAACATGGGACCCAGATGTGAATGGCACCTACAGCATGCTGCAATTCATTAGGAAACATAGTGACTAACATAACATACTGGTAGTGAAGAGGATTTACAACACAGCCAATAGAGACCATCGCTAGCAGTGCAGGTTCTGGGGACCAAGTGCTGGGCTTCCATCTTCACCCTCAGGGTGACCTCTGTAACTGTGCAGTAACACAGTTTGTAGCTGTTATGTGCTTGTGTAGCACAGTCAGTGTGTCTTATTGAGCTGAGGTGATGGATCAGTATATTCTCCATTTGGTGATCATCTGCAGACTGCTGTTCCGCATGTGCAGTGCCTCCTGGGTACTGGAGGGGCTAACCTATACGGGCACACACAGCAGACAGTTTAGGCAGGGACCTACATGCTCTTTGAATCCAGACATTGCTGTATAGTGTGTTGTGGAGGTGTGGCCTACTGGTCAGTGCAATGTCTCCATAAGCAGGTGTCAGCATACACCAGCAGGACATTATGCCTAGCATAGGTGTCATGGCTGTTCCCAGACCTTGGATTTCAAGCAGCTTTGTTACTCTGGTGATATCAGTCTCCAAACTTAATGAGGGTAGTTTACAAGATGAGATTAACTCTGACCCCCTGGTGATGTCAGTCTCCGGGCCTGATGAGATTGGTCTGCAGCCCCTCCTTGCTAAATCAAGAATAGCAGACCTCAAAGGGAGGTGCTAGAGAAAATTCACTATAAAGGACAGAAATACTTCCTCTTTCTCTCTCTCTTCCTATTTTCATCGGACACACCTTGCCATGAGGCTCTGACACCCACTTCTCTCCCCTCCCCCTTGTTCTCTCTTTCTTTCCCTATTCTTCTTACTATGAGGCTCTGACCCACATTTTCTTACCTCTCTCTCTCTCTCACACACACACACACAGATTCAATGAAGTAAACTGAAGCAGCGTTCTAACAACCTCCTACCTCTGTTCTGTACCTATGTAATAAGCTTATTTCCACATAAAGACCTGTTTCCAAGCCACACCTGTTTGGTTGTCTTATTTGTGCTGCTTACCTTACTGTCTCTAGGAAATGAACCCAGGACCAAACGGAGAGTAGACCAGAAGATTACATATTCAGAAGATTACATTTTATGGGGGCTCGTCTCAGACTTCACAGCAGATCTCCAGTTGGGTAAGTAATAATTTTGTTTGATACATTAAAGTGGATTTCAGACAGGGTGCGACAGGAAAATCAAAAGCCCTTGTGAACATGTACAATTGACAATTTTGGTTACAGGCTGGATTTAGTGAAAAGTTCCAGTGATACCTTTGTTTTGTGGGTTAGACAAGGTGAGATTTTTATTGTAAAAAGGCTCTGTAATAATCCAGAATTTTAATATTACCTACACCTAGGGACATTACATAGAGTGGCTTGCAATTTTCTTATTTGTAGGTAGAGGCTTGTTATGGTTTGTTACAAGGCACAGATTTTTCTCTAGTACTTGAGCTGCTAAGAAAAGACAGAGAGATAGTCCAGCTTTAGTTTGGAAGTGGTACACAGGTAAACAGTCCCTCATTGAATACAATATACATCTTTCCTGGTAACACTATTACCTCCTGTCTTACCTTTTATTGCTCAGTCTCCTGTCAGATATAACTGACAATTCTGTTAATCTCCTAACACCCTTCTTACTATAATTTCATGATAAGCACTTTTTATTCAGGTATAATTTTAAGGCGTGGTCTTTATGCCAGTACTCTTTACTGAACACCCATAAAATTTATGCCATTCCAACTAAAATTCTAAGTCTCACTTCTTCATAAAAGTGAGCATTCCTCCTTCCAAGGTTGCACATTTGAGATAGTCCAACTACAGTCTTTCTGCAGTCTCAAATATGGAAGCCTTTGATTTTAAAGAACTGAAAACAAATAGTACTGACATACTGTAAGAGGAAAGGTGGTCCCTTTGAAGGTGAATTCCCTGAGTCATCATGGTATAATATTCAAAGACAAATGTTAAACCATTATCAAGAATTCAAAAAGAAAATAAATAAAAGAAAATGCCTTTTTATCCAAGGCATGTGCAGGGGGCTCATTAGCATGAAACAGGACAATACTGAACTGACTTCTCATTGTACCCAATTGACCAAAGACCTTGAGGAGGCACAAATTTGCATTTCTATGCAAAGGACTCAGGTGATACAAGCCTCAGTGAGCAATTAGAAACACTTAAACTTGAATTGAGGCACATTAAGGATCAATTGGCCTCTGAAAGACAAAAGAAATATACGCCCTGCCCAACACCCATTTCTCCCTCAGCCCCCTATGCCTATGACACACTCTATAAGCCATGCATCCAAGCTATTGAGAAACAAAAGAATACAGAAGTATGCATAGCTGGACTTAGGAATGGAAAAAAGAAAGATGAATCACAGGAAGAAAATCCTAATAGTTTATCTCAGCCAGAACAGAGCAATAATCAGGATCTGTGTCAGGAGGATAATTCAGATGACTCAGACATGGCATCCAGTACTGAACTCAGAGCAATTGGCCCTATGCCTTTTAATGTAAATGATTAGTGCAAATGGGCCACTGATATTCTGATTCACTGGGGTCTAGGGAAATACAGAAGAAAACAATCAGACTTTGATAGACTTATGCATCTGGCTCTGGGGCCACACTATTATAAAGTTGGCTCTCTCACTCACCCATACCAGTTGGTTAAAAGGGGCATTGAGAAACTATTTCACTGTTCCCCAATGCAAGTATTTAAAATTATTTCACCTCTACCAAATGATACACTGGAAGAGTTTGCATATAGAGCCTGGATTTTAAAAGCAGTTCTTAATGAGCAGGAGTCCTGGCCCAATGCAGAAGATTATGGGGAGAGCACGCATAAAACATTTTTATTAGAATTGCTATCCCCTGAGATTACAAAACACCTTCTGTTATTTTCTGAAGACCCTAAAGCAACCCCTTTTGATACTTTAATGCTCAGAATTGGGTCTGTTTGGAAGACCCAGCCCTCGCAGGTCATAACAGTATCAGAAGCACGGAAGTGGCCAGCTGAGGGATCCTCCCAATACACAAAAAACACAGACAAAGGATATCGAAGACAGACACCTTGGAGAGGACAAAGCAGAGGTGGATTAGAAAAGGAGAAAATTAAATGGGAACAGGACAAATACATACTGCAGGTAGAAATAGATAAATTAAAACAGGACATACAAGCAGCTCAGGACAAACACAAGACTAGTGCATAGGGATGTCCTGACCTGCTGGGTTCAGATATCAAAATGTCTCAAGCCTTCATTGCCCAGCCTGCCTCCGTTCTCTCAGCAGAGGACTCAATTCCAGAGCCTCTGGATGATGAAACAGATACAGGCCCAGAATACAGTTTAAGGCTTGCAACATCCTTGATACTGGACTCTTGTGCACGCCCCAATGTTATCAGCAGAATAGGGGGTCAGGATAAATTAGCTTTGATTGACACAGGGGCTGGAATTAGTTTTACTAACAGAGCTCCTCCCACTGCAGATCAGAAAAATATGGAAATTTATGAAATTCAAGGAATTAATGACACAGCTTCCAAATGTGTGGCTATCCCAGTTAAATGGGGTATCCCTGTGCACAGTAAACAAAAAAGGAAATGTTGGAAACCACTGCCTCCACTATAGTTAACACACCAAAAGAAATAATTGGAATTGACGTTCTCAACCAGTTAAATTTGGTGGTGGATATGGCTAATCTTAAATTGTGGCAGTATTCAGGAACTTCAAGTGCTTCTAAAACTTTAGTGCATGAAGTCATTCCCATGCAGTTAGCAACTCAGTGCACCAAGGCAGCTCAGCAGTATGATCTGTGTGTAATTCCCTCAGAGGTGGCTGATATTCCAGTCTGGGCTCAAGACAAGTTAGATTGTGGGAAAATGCACACAGAAATACTGTTGGAAGGCGAGGATCCTCCACCACAGAAACAATACCCAGTACCTCATCAGGCTATAGAACCAGTGACTGAAATTGTGAAGATACTGGAGGAGAGGGGTCTGATTAGACCTATTTCTTCCACATGCAATACACCAGCCTGGCCGATAGTTAAACTGGGGGGGTTCCTTCAGGCTCACTATGGACTTCCGTGCCCTGAATCAAGTTTCAAAATCTGTAGTGCCCGTGGTAGCCTCATACCCTGAAATGATCTCTAAACTGAACCCCAAATGTAAATTTTTCTGTTTTAGACATATCCAATGGGTTTTGGAGTCTGCTCCTGGCCCTTGAATGCCAGTACAAAACAGCCTTTCAGTGGCTGAATAAACAATATGCATGGACTGTGCTTCAACAGGGCTATAAGGATTCCCCCTCAATATTTCATAAATACATGCAGGAAGCCCTGTCACTGTTGTTTTGCAGAGATAATATAATTCAGTATGTAGATGACATTCTGATTCAGTCTGAGAATGAAGCTGTACACTGGAATCATGTAAGAGAAGTTTTAAAAACCCTCTTACAAGCTGGTCTTAAAGTTAATCCTGCCAAGGCTCAACTGTGCAAATCACAGGTTTCCTTTTTAGGTGTTACTATTGGCCAGGATGGTAAATCTGTAGATTCTCAGAGGATAGAGCTGATACAGAAACTTCCACTTCCTACAGATCAGAAATCACTCCAGTCATTTCTAGGGCTAACTGGTTTCTGTCGTGACTTCATGCACAATTATGCTGAAGTGGCAGCTCCACTTTACTCCCTGCTAAAAAGTAAAAGTTATGTTTGGGAGGAAGAACATACAGAAGCTGTAACTAAATTAAAGCACATTCTGACTTCTGCTCCTGTTCTTGCACACCCAGATCACACACAACATTTTTTCCTGTACCCTGTAGTTGGAGAGAACAGTATAGGTACAGCTCTAACACAACACCTAGGAGGAGTAGATCGCCCTATTGCCTTCTGTTCCAGAGTTCTCACTTCTCCTGAACTCAAAATGGGAAACTGTGAAAAACAGGTACTGGCTTCCTATGCTGCTATGCAGAAATTTACATACATCATTGGTGCTCAAACCACATACATATGCAGCCATCACACACCCCTCAAATTCATTGTAGAGGGAAAGTTAGCATGTAGCAAGATTAGGACTGAGAGAATAGTCCAGTGGACTCTCATGTTACAAGCACAGAATGTAAAGTTTGAATTGTTGAAAGAACCTAACGTGCAAATGGCTGGAATTTTGCTGGAGGGGCAACCTCATGACTGTCAGTCCTCACCCAGTTCCCCCAATCACATGATCTTTAGGGAACTGGGACTAGACAAAATTTCACCTTTTCTTCCTACAGTATATATTGATGGTAGTAGCTAATGTGAAAGAGGCAGGCGACTAGCCGGATTTGCAATTGTACAATTGGACCCAAATAACCAAGTGGTACTGCAGAGACAGTATTCCTGTGGGTCAGCGTCAGCACAGTACTGTGAGCTGGCTGCTTTTGTAGCTTGTATGCAACAATATCAGGATTCACACCCAGAGATACAAATCATTTTAGATTCTGATTATGTCTTTAAAAGTGCCATTGCCCTGTTACCCTGGTGGCTGGCAAATAAATTTAAATCTACTGATGGGTCCACAGTGAAAAATTCATCACTGTGGACTATGGCACAAGAACTGAGTGAGATGTTTCAGAGAGTACATTTAGTTAAAGTAAAGGCACATAGGAAGAAAGGCCCTTTAGTGAAAGGAAACACATTAGCAGACTCACTAGCCAAGGAAGCATGCCATGTAGGCCTCATATGGCCCTGGTATGAGCAGACACGCATGGTTGCTATTGCTACATGTTCCACAGATTATGATCAGATAATACCACCAGATTACTTCGTAGCACTGCAGACAAAGGACCCTGAGCTTTCCAATTTGAGGAAGCTTGTGCAGGACGCCCAGGATAACCTATATCAGCACACACCCTTTCTCATACTCGCTATAGAGAAAGACATTCTATGTGCAAAAAGAGAGGAAGGCTTGGTTATAGCTATCCCTAGAGCTCGAGGTAAAGAGTGGATGCATTGGGTTCATGGTGCAGGTCCTATGGGACACCCTAAAGCAGATGAAATGCAGACTATCCTCAATAGGTTGGTATGGTGGCCAGAAATGAAACATGATATACAGGATCATGTTTCCTCCTGTGTAATCTGTGCTTCATTTGGGAGGCAACCTAAAAAGAGAAGGGGACAGTTAATGAGAGCACCTCCTTGTGGCCCATTTGAGAGATTGCAAATAGATCATGTGGGCCCTCTTCCGTTAACAGCTAGGAAAAATAGATTTTTACTCACTGTTGATTCCTTTTCTCATTGGGTAGAAGCATTCCCTGTCCCAGATCAAACTGCTCGAACCACTGCAGAAATCCTAACTATGCAATTTTTTACACGCTGGGGCATTCCCAAGACTATTGATTCTGATAATGGTCCTGCATTTGTTTCTCAGCTCCTCAAAGAATTGTTTGATTTTCTAGGCATAGAACAACAACTCCACATTCCGTACCATCTACAGGCAGCAGGGCAGGTAGAAAGAATGAATCAAACAATTAAGGCTCACCTCAGCTCTATGCTTACGTGTTTTATCAGTCTTTGTTTTCAGATACTACCTGAAGACAGCACGGACAGCTGCTTTCCGTAGACAGCATGGACAGCTGCTTTCCGTAGACAGCACGGACAGCTGTTTTCTGAAAACAGCACGGACAGCTGCTTTCTAAACAAAAGTCACTTGAGGATGGTAACCATTTACTTCTGCTGTATAGTTGCTGTGTCCTACATAATGGACATGTGTCTAATAGTTATGTAAATAAGTAGTAAAAAATATTTTTTTGTTGTTGCATAGTAAAAGTGGGGAGCACTAGTTTACTCCCTAGTAGAGTATTATGTCTCAGTTTCCTGTTGTTCTTGTATCTGCTTTCTTCTACCCAAGTCTCATTACAGGAACTATCATCCGAATATGCACGGTTGGCTGGGCTAACTCCACAGATGGGGTATATCGTTATCAAGAAATACCCCCACCTTTCCTGGAAGGAAAGGATCTGGTCATCCTGAGTTTTTGTTCCATACAGGACAAGCCAGTGTTCTATTCATTAAACATCACTCAAGTACAGTGGGCGCCACCAGTTTCCACTTCTCTAGAAAGGACACAAGACTTGAGGGCACCTCCAGAACATTACTTTCTAGGTCCTCCTGCCTAGATTTTGTACAATATTTCCTGTCAGGACAAAGAATGTTTCTTTGTCAGTTGCTCCCAGAATGCATGGCACCCACCTTCCTAAGAACACTTTGTTGTACAGTTCAAACAATACCTGGTGCAGTCATACACCACAGGTCTCCATCACCATTAACGGGACAACTTATTCCACACCGCTGGTTACCAATGACTCTATGGACATTCCAGACTTTATCTCATATGCTGTGCATCCATTACCACTTGGCAGGGGAGAAGAGACACTACATAAACTGCTCAACTTTACAGAACTCCATGCCTATATTGATCACCTTAAAACAACAGCCACTGAAGTGAATCACACCATCACTTATGAGAATGGACACACTTGCTACAAGATGCTCATGCGTCTGTGTGGGAATTGTTATTTGGTTACTCACCTAATGCTGATCATGTCTGTAATGTTTTTAGTCACCCTATTATTTTAACTGCTGTACAGATATTGCTATGCATATCATAATTTTCCTGTGTTGTAAAATGAAACAAATGTACATGTCCTTGCAGCGCATGTCCTACAAAAACACCAACAACATTTTAAGGTAGTTACACTGAATTTCTCCAGCATCTACCCCTACATCCAGGCTCATTTGGCCTGCTAATTTGGCTAATTTGGCATTTCCTATTACATTGAATACCAGAGTCAGCTGCAGTCTAGTATTGCTTCCTATCCTCACTCATAGCATCCTGGTACCTTTCGGCTTTAACCTCCTCAAAAATTCCTGCAGCCCTTATGCACTGTTCACTCTCTCTAAGACGGGCACTGAGGTAGTGAGGTAGCATATTGGGTCCCCCCCCCCCCCCCCAATAGTGGCTGCCCTATCTAAGACACGAGGTTTGGACTCATAAGGGGATTTGTTTATCTCTAGAACACTAGAGACAGTACTGTGCAGGACAGGGGACCTGCTAGACATAGCAAGGTATTTAATACAGGAGGTATTAGACAAGCTGCCTACTATCATGTAATGGCAGCTGGGACAGGTACCACAGGTTTGCTTCCACCGTTTCCAGGCACAAATAATAAATAAAAATAAAAAAGGTGTGGGAGATGTCAGCATACACCAGCAGGACATTATGCCTAGCATAGGTGTCATGGCTGTTCCCAGACCTTGGATTTCAAGCAGCTTTGTTACTCTGGTGATATCAGTCTCCAAACTTAATGAGGGTAGTTTACAAGATGAGATTAACTCTGACCCCCTGGTGATGTCAGTCTCCGGGCCTGATGAGATTGGTCTTCAGCCCCTCCTTGCTAAATCAAGAATAGCAGACCTCAAAGGGAGGTGACTGGAAACAATAGCAGACCTCAAAGGGAGGTGCTAGAGAAAATTCACTATAAAGGACAGAAATACTTCCTTTTTCTCTCTTTCTATTCATCGGACATGAAGGACAGGAAGCTCTGACAATCACTTCTCCTCCCCCTCCCCCCTCTCTCTCTGATCTCTCTCACACACACATGCACACAGAGTCTTTCATATACTCTATTCTCTCTCACACTTCACACATGCACACACACATATAGATTCATTGATGCACACTGAAGCAGCTCTGTAACAACCACTATATAACTCTGTTCTGTACCTATGTAATAAGCCTATTTTGATATAAAACTCTTACACCAGTTTTGGTTGTCTTATTTATGCTGCTTACCCTACTGTCTCTGTGAAATGAACCCAGGACAAAATGGAGCGTAGCCAAAAGTGGAGAGTAGACCAGAAGATTACATATTCAGAAGATTACACAGGGCACAAAGGTTTGATTCCCACTTGTTCATTTTGCGCCTGTGTGCTACTTTGGACATTTCCCTACCTGTAACCATCCTGGATCTATTGTAACTTGCAGACACTCATCCTTCTACATTTACATTACATTTTACATTTACATTTGTATGCATTCTAGCCACATTTTGGGTCAGCAAACATGCTATTCCCCATCATGGCCTTCTGAGATCATGGCTTTAATGGCCCTGCTGCAGCCCATTGCAAAGGGTCAGACATGTTCACCCTGCAAATATCAGGCCCCTGCTTGGAGGTGTGGCATAATGGGCAAGGCAATGGCTTAGAGGCCAAGATGCCAGGTTTGAAGCCCACTACCATTCCTTATGTGACATTTAAGAATGTGTTAGTGTCACTTTTTTATCTGCCACAACCTTCATGGACTGACAATACCTCCTTGTGACCTTGAGCAGGTCACTTAACCCACAAATGGTTCAGCTGACTTCAGGTCTGTACAGTCCCTGTTTATCATAAGACATTACCAATTCATCGGTAAGATGTACTACGACATGATTGCACTACTACAGCAATATACTAATAGGCAGTTACATGCATACAGCAGTAACCTACTTGTGAGACATGAGTCATGTATGACATTATGACTGTGACTGTACAGCTTTGGCTCCATCACATCTCTGCAGTACATGCGGACACATCCTACCTCTCAGATAACCATCTGCAGATACCCCCTCATGTCCGTACGTGGCCCATTTGCCCAGTTTGGATGACACCTGTCCAGTTGTTATCTGCTCATTTGTCTGGGGTGTTGTATGGTGGTTGTGTGGCTGGGACAGGTGTGTGACCCACATGTCTGATATCAGGCTTTCTATGTGGCATTGTGCACATTTTCCCACACAGTGCAAATATGTTAGGGATGGCACCTATGGCACATTGGTGCTGCCAGTCCATACCACCCTCTACTCTGCTGTCAATTCTTCCTTCAGCCCATCCATCCGCTTCTGTCAGCTGTGTGCAGTCATGTCTTCTCATGCAAGCTGCTACACCATGGCCTACACAGGTATTATTTTCTTCATTTCGGCTCTTCATACACGTTTCTCCTGTGCCTGATCTGCATGTCACCCCTCCTGCTCTGTCCTCCTTTCTCTGCACACATCCTGCCACTTCTCACTCCGCTGGGGGACACGCCTTCAGCATTCTATGCCACACACTCATATTGTGCCATTTTACATTAGCAGCCCCTAGTGCATCAGTACAGCTGCCTCCCACATGCTCTTCCAACTTACTGACTGCCATGTAGGATGCCCACCGATCTGTCAGGTCCTTCAGCTCCATCCTGTCCTTACATCCATCACCTGTGCATTGACTTTCCTTGGTACTCCCTTATCCAGCAGTAGGGTGGTAGCCATTTTCGGATGTTGAGGTGCACACTTGACACCTTAACGCCCGATGGCCTCTTAGTACATTTTAAGTGTCCCATAGCGCCCTTAATGCCAGAATGCCTCCTACATGCCCAGAGCCCTTTTCACATGGAAACCCTCCTTATCACTACTCTTAAGGCTTGCTAATAGCTGCTTCCTTAACGCCCTTTAGTAAACATTCTCCATAGACTATTTGCTTTTTTAAATTGTTTTCTTTTTTATATTTGATTATTGTTGTAATTTCTTCTTTGACTGATGTGTAGATTAAGCTGAAATTACCAATTTAAAAAAAAAAAATCATTCCATCAGGGAGAATATGTATTGACCTTACAAAAGCGTTTGCCTCACAAGAACAAGGGGTGAGACAGGGATGAAGTTTGAGCCCCTCCCTCTTCAATACCTACATTAGA
Organism: Ichthyophis bannanicus; assembly: GCA_033557465.1. Lineage (NCBI taxonomy): Eukaryota > Metazoa > Chordata > Amphibia > Gymnophiona > Ichthyophiidae > Ichthyophis > Ichthyophis bannanicus. Next base: position 1,791,777,270 of record CM066032.1, on the reverse strand, counting down.
TATTTCTCCATAGTAACTGAGAGATTCTCTGCCCCAGGACTAAAGCTAAATGACTCAGAAGTCAATTGCCTGCTATTTATAGATGGTTTGGTCACTCTAACCCCCCCTAGAAAATCTACAAGAGAGGTTTGACCTACTAGAGACCCACTGTGAACCTGGAGCCTTACAACTGCACCTGAAAAATAAATTAGGATTTCCATAAAACACCAAAAATTATCCAACACTACTTGAAATTCTTTCTATAAGAGCAATAATTAGAATGCACTTTAAACTGACTAAAGAGCTATGAGTCATGCATGCTACAAAGAACCTCTGGACAAATAAAATACCTCAAATCATTTACACTTACATTTATTTGATAACATTATTCAGCCTTTCCTATTGTATGGGGGGGGGGGGGGATTGTCTGACATTAAGCCAAAACTACACAGGATGAGACAAACCCCCAAGATACTCTGTGTACACAGAAATATTTGCAATAATGGATGCAGAGCAGAATTAGAATAATTCCCCTTACCATTCACAATACCAAAAAGAATATATACATTTCCACTATCGGGTGTTCTGTAAAATAGCACAGCATTTTGTAAAATAAAGCACGCTAAACACATAGGAACATGTTTATTAAGCCGCATTAGCATGCCACGGAAACAGCTAACACAAGCCAGGCATTTTCTGCACTGTGAAAACCGCATGTTAGTCACGCAAATGGGCAGGGTGTGAGCAGAGCGGGCATGATTGTAATGTGCAAGCGTTGACAGCACATGGCCTAACACGCTTCAGTAAACACGCCCCATATATCAACTCTGCCCAATAAAACCAACATTAACAGTCAAAATCCCAACAGCAATAACCCTGTCTGAAAACAGGCAATTCAAACACTGCAACATGCCCTAGAGACCTCCTCTTGGGAAAACAGAACAAAATGCACTGAACAGAGAAACTACATGACCTGACTCAGTCATACATGCAAAACAGAGACAGAGCCTCATAAAATGCAGAATAGGTGACCACAGACCAGAAACAGATGCAGACAAGGCTGGAATGAACACTCCGAGAAGCCTGGATCTATATGCGGTACAACAATGGAGAAGAGAAACAGAAAGCATTTCCTATTGCATTGTGCAAAATGCAAAGGCATCAGAAACACACGTTTCCCAAAGCTAACATTAAATCAAATCAAAATACAAAACCCAGCAAAACCGGTATTCCAGCAAAACACAATCAAAATAGTAGAGAATACCTTAATCCCCACACTTAGCTGGTTTTTATAATTTTTTGCAACTTAAGGAACGTGATAAAATAGCTTTGAATAAAAAACTATTAAAAGGGGCATGTACTGCGTGGGAGTAAGTGGATTTTCCTCTTCCTCTTGCGGTTTATGCCCGACAAAAATTAAATTGGTTTTGTCTTTGGGGATTAAGGTATTCTCTACTATTTTGATTGAACATTAAATCAAAGGCTTCTCCCTAAAAAATTAACAGGAAGAACAGTATTATCCTGGGGGAAAGAGCAGAAACAGGAGCTATAGTAGCAGGAACATACATTATATTTTGCCACAGGGCAAGAAATGTAACCTGACCTGACATTATAGACCAGAACCAGAACTAGAACCTGGGAATTGCTCTTGTTATCAACCTGTCTTGTACCCTATAATCTTATTTAATGGTCTATTTTTGTTTTTCCTTCTCTCGTTTTTAATTATTATGTTAAATGTATTACTTTGACAACACATATACAATACAAGGGTCATGTCAATAAAGTTATCTGACTTTGAATCGATATTCAGAAAGCAAGTCTTTGCTGCAGTAGCAACTCCAAGTACACATCTAATATACTGTATAGCAGGGATGTCCAACAGGTAGATCGCCTGGGGTCAGAGGTAGATCGCCAGCCACACTTGACTCCATCTCTCCAGCAGCTCGCCCCGTCGCTAGGAGAGAGCTCGTGCCGGCAGGTCATCTGCCGAGGGCTTGCCGCCGCTGCTGATCCTTTGCCTGTCTTTTATCCCTGCCTGCGGGTTTATTGGGGGCGCTTGATGTTTTTGTGCCAATAGTTTGTGGGTACCCCAGGGGGCCGCCGCCTGCACCCTGCAACGAGACGCCACAGGCCCAGCGTCATGCCTGGTCTCCTGTCTCTCAGAATCACCCATTCCTGCCCCCGCCCCAACACCCCTTAGAAGTGTGCTATATACCGGGTGATATCCATTCGCCCGGACTTTACCTGAATATACTTACCATATTAGTTGTGTCATGTGCTGGCCGTTGGTCACTTTATAGTTCGCTTTCATTAAACGTTTTTGGGCAGACACAACAAAGTGTCAAGAATTTGGTGATGTTGGCAGGCTTTTCCAATTTTGTTCAAACCACTGTGATGTTTGCTTGCCTCTGCAATTTTATTTTGCCTTGCCTTTGCGTTGATTCTACACTGTGTGCAGAATTTATTAAATTGTGTGTGGTGGTATTTAAACTTGTTTGGCAGTATTTGATTTTATCTGGTTTGCTGGACAGGTGTTTGAGTTTTTTTGATGATTGTTTGGTGGTATTTGATTATTGGTGCCAGTATGATGAATTCTTAGTTTTACTTTTAGAACTGCATGTGTGGTTTTGGGATCTCCAGTCCTTGTATTGCACATCATCCAGAGGACTTCAGTTCCTGTTGATCTTTAATACTTTGGGACAGTGACAGTTTTGGACCAGATTCAGCCAGTGTTATACTAACTTAGCATATCTGGCCTCCTTACATCCAGCCACCCCAGTATAACAAAGATGAGTGTTCCAAGGAAGAGCAAACCCTACCACTTTCATGATGAACGGGAAATGGACTACTTCTTCATCGTGGTGAAAGACAAGTGTTGTTGTCTAATTTGTAACGCCCCAGTATCCTTGCCCAAAAAGGGTAATCTGGAACGTCATTATAAGGCTCTGCATAGCAATAAGTTTGATGACGATTTTCCACCCAAAAGTGAAATTCGTAAACTGAAGCTCAAAAACTTAAATCGAAATTGGCTACTCAGCAACAGTTAATGGCAAAGCCAAGGTCACATTCGGTCAATGCAACCATAGCATCCTTCAAGGTCAGCAACCTGATCGCAAAGAAATGCAAACCTTTCACTGAAGGGGAATTTGTAAAATATTGTTTTCTTGAAGCAGCTGACAATCTTTTTGAAGGATTTAAAAATAAGAACGAGATCATAGCTCCTATTCAAGATGTACAATTGTCAAGAAAAACTGTCGTGCAGCGAATAGAAAAGATGTGTGGAGACACAACTGAACAATTGTTGGAGGATGGTTCAAATTTTGTTGCTTTCTCACTCCAACTGGATGAATCTACAGACATAAGAGACATAGCCCAGTTACTAGTCTTTTTCTGGATGGTTTTTGAAGACTTCAGTGTTAAAGAAGAACTACTTGGAATGATTTCTTTAAAAGGGATAACTACTGGTCAGGAAATATTCAGTTCTTTCCATTCTTTTGTGACAAAGTGTAATCTTCCATTGCATAGACTTGTTTCCATCACTACTGATGGAGCAAGAGCAATGACAGGTGAGGTTAATGGTTTCATAGCCCTCTGTAGACAGCATGATGACTTCCCAGATTTCCTTTCTTACCACTGCATCATTCACCAGCAAGTTTTGGCAAGCAAGAGACTCAATACAAACACTGTCATAGACATCACTTTCAAAATTGTAAATTCAGTTTGTGGAAAATCACTTCAAAGATGGCTTTTCAATCTCACTCTTCATGAAGGGGCAGTGGAAATCATTTTGCACACAGATGTAAGGTGGCTAAGTAGGCACAAATCTTTTGCAAAGATTTTGTGATTTGCTGAATTAAAAAATAAGTGTTTTGAAGGAGAGGGGAGATGACCAAGTAGAGTTGGAAGATGAGGGGTGGTTATGTGATCTGGTATTTCTCGCTGACTTTACAGGCAAACTAAGTGATATGAACCTTGAACTACAAGGTAAAAACAAATGCATTGGCAAGATGATGAGTACAGTTTCATCCTACAAGAGCAAATTTGAGCTAATGATGACTGACGTTGCAAACAACACTTTTGATCATTTTCCTAATACACAGGACCATCTGGGTCAATATCCAAATTTTGTTTTTCAGAACGAGAAGTTTTTCAGAGCAAAATCTGTTTTGTTATCCAGGAATTCAAAAATAGATTCTGTAACTTCCAAAAAATTGGAACAGTTGTGGATTACTTATCATACCCACATGCTGAGCAAGAATCGTTTTGGAAGCTAGTGCCTAGAGACAAATTTCCCAACTTGAGAAGATACAGTGAAGCTATACACTCCTGTTTCGGTTCAACTTATTTGTGTGAATCTGCATTTTCCCTTCTGAAAATGACAAAGAGTACACAATGTTCCAACATGACCTAAATTTAACACAAATTACTCAATAAAAGTTAAAGAAAGTTATTAAGACAGTTAAAGAAAGTTATTACTCAATAAAACTTTAAGAAAAATGTACTTTCCATTTCCCCTTGCAGTTCTTACTGAATCTTCGTCTCTCTGTTTTGTTTTTGCTTAATTTGCTTAACAGCTGATCACATCCAAGTAAATGACAGAAGGTTCATTAAAAATGGGGGGGGGGGGAGGGAGGCGGAGCCAGCAGGGAACAAGATGGATGCATAGGAGCAGAGCTCCTGCAGACCCGAGTAGACTCCTGATATTATTACGAGGGATATTGCACTCCTCAAGGTCGAGACAAGGTACCGAAGGATGGCTGCTATAAAGCAAACCAAATTAGAGTTCATTTCTGGGGGAAATACTAGCTCTAAACGCGCTAAACAGGACCCTCCGTCCCCCTTAAAGATGGCGGCAGCACGTGAGCCAGATGAAGGGATGCGTGAGATTCTGGGGGAAATCAGAGCAGTGCGATCACTAATCTCAGTGAACGGAGAAACTTTAGCTCAGATGCAAACAGACATGCAGGAGATCAAGGAGCAAATGCATGGCTTAACAGTTCATATGGCAAAGATTGATGATACAATTAACGCACATGAGGAACGCCTACAGCGGCTCTCCAAAGCCCTCAAAAAGGCCGATCACTTAGAGGTGAATTTTGAAGACCTTAGTAACAGGTCGCGCAGGAACAACGTTAGAATTGTTGGCATTCCTGAAGGTGCAGAGGACTCTGACGTGATCGGCTTCATGGAAGGGCTGTTGCCTAAATTACTTAAAATCAGCTTCAACAAGCCTTTTGAAGTAGAACGGGCCCATCAGATTCCTGCTCATACTGGAGGGCACAGCCCAAGACCACGGCCTATAATAATTTGTACTCTCCGACACCAACAGGCCATGAAAATTATGGCCGCAGCAAGGGCGTCAACAGCGGTGATGTATGAAGGCCATAAGATCTCATTTTTTCCAGACCTCTGCAAAGCAACAATGGATAAGAGAAAAAAATTTGTAGAGTTGAGACCTCGTCTCCAGCAGTTGCAAGTGAAATACGGCCTGTTTTATCCGGCGCGGCTTAAGGTGACTCTGGATAACTGCACCAAGTCGTTTGTGGACCCCAGTGCGTTGTTGCAATACCTTGAGGATCAAGAGGCGCTGAGAATGCAGTTGGAAAGTGCGCCTTGATCCCCTGATACCATGGACGTATTTATCTCTCTGTAAGCCTTAAATAGATCTAAATGCTGAGAAAGTTAAGTATTGAGATGTATGCGATACGTTATTAAGAGCAAGGGTCATCCTACACTGGCTCTGGCATTGTACTCGGGTTTTAAGTCTGAGCAAGTAACCAAGCTATTCTCTTGTAGCACAGATGATATGTAACTACTATGCAATTTCCTTTTCCTTTTTCCTTTTCTTCCTGTTTTGCTAGCAATGCGTATAGGTGACAGTATGTTACATATTAAATTATTCTTTGGCGACTCGTGTCTGGCAGTCGATATGTGTTCCACTTTTACCCACTGTCTCACCCAATGTTGTTTTTCCTTTATATGAAGTACGGGGTGGCGCGTCGCAGACATTTTTGCATTAATTTAGAGCTAGGAGAATTTGTGCAGAGTTATAAGATGGATCATTGTATAGAGGGCCTGGCATACAACGTTAAGTTCCAATATACTCATGCCTTCCCTTAAATTTTTATCGCTGAATGTGAAGGGCATCATGCACCCCGCAAAAAGAAAAAAGATTTTGATTTACGCCCAGAAAAAAAAAGCGGATTTGGTTATGCTTAAAGAAACTCACCTATCTACAAAGGAATCCCTGAAACTAACGTCAAGGCAGTTCAAAATGATTGCTCACTCGCCAGCAGAGGGGAAGAAAAACGGGGTAGCTATTTTAATAAACAATAAGATACATCAGGTCTTGGCCACCAGAGCGGATTGTGAAGGAAGATGGGCTAAAGTCCATTTGTCCATAGGCGCTAGACAACTAATGATAATGAATGTCTATGCCCCAAACAGCGATCAGCCTAATTTTTTCCATGCTCTGGCAGCTGCGGTTCAAGAGAGTTCTCATCTCCCGGTAATCCTTGGTAGTGACTTTAACTTAGTCTTAGATCCTCTATTGGACCATGCACCGAGTAGACCCAAGAGAGGTAGAGCCGCAGATGTTCTGAGTTCACTAATGCAAGAAATTGGTCTTGTAGATATATGGAGGATTTTATATCCGATGGAAAGAGGCTATACCTTTTTTTCCTCTCCACATAGCTCCCACTCACGGATAGACTTCTTTCTGATATCCAGATTGGTAGTTCCAGAAGTACAAGACGCAAGCATTCTTAGTTCTCACATTTCAGATCATGCGGCAATTGTCTTGGACTTGCCCAGCCAGCAGACATGGTCTTTCAACAGGGCCCTTCTGGCCGATGTATCCTTTAAAACCACAATGCAGCAAGTCATAAAGGATTATTTTGATAATAATATGCAAAAAGATACTTTGAATTGGGCTTGGTGGGAAGCCTTTAAGGCTACGATCAGAGCGCACATTACTAGTTTCTCAATTGCTAAAACAAAAAGGACAAGAGCCAAACTTAAAGCGTTAGATGATCAAATCAGGGCAGGAGAAAGAATTCTTCAGAGAAAATTTAAGTTTTCTGCAAAAGTTGCAATATCAATATAATTCTATATTGAGCACAGAAGTAGAGAAGCAGCTGTTTGATTGCCAAACTCGCTACTATACAGAAAAGAACAGGGCAGGTAAGCTGCTGGTTGCAAGCTTAAAGGCTCATCAAAACAAAACGCACATTACTCATATATTAGAGGGGCAACAGACTACCTTGACCCACAACAGTGATATAGTGGAAGCGTTCTGCAAGTATTATACGCAACTCTACTCTTCGGAAGTGCCTTTTGACAGGAAGGCCTGTAAAGAACTATTAGAGGCGGTTGATAGACCTGTATTGAACCCAGAGCAGGCAGCCATGTTGGGTGAACCACTCTCTGCTATTGAGTTGCAAGAAGCTCTAGCCTGCATGAAAATAGGGAAAGTGGCTGGTCCAGATGGATTGCCTGTCAAATTCTACAGAGCCTTGGCAGATGATCTACTCCCTCAGTTACTGAGCTATTACCAAAAGTTCTTAACTCCAGATCAGAAGACTGGTGCCTTTGCCACGGCTACGATTGTTGTGCTGGAAAAACCGGGGCGGGATCCTACGAAGGTCAGTAATTACAGACCTGTGTCCCTTCTGAATGCTGACTACAAAATATTTTCCAGCATTTTGGCAAGGCGGCTAAACAAGGTGTTGCAGGTGTTGATACATCCAGATCAATGTGGATTCGTAGCAGGGCGATCTACGGCCGACAACGGGCGTCTACTTTGTGAACTTATAGAAAGAGCAACTACCATGGATGACCCTTTACTAGGTCTGTCAATAGACACTGAAAAGGCCTTTGACAGGCTGGAGTGGCCCTTCTTGTATTATGTGTTAAAATGGTTTGGCCTCCCTAAAACATACATAGACATGGTACATATTCTGTATGACAATCCTACGGCTCGAATCCTGGTCAATGGCACTCTATTTCATCAATTCCCTTTGTTGAGAGGAACCAGGCAGGGATGTGCGCTGTCCCCACTTTTATTCAATCTGGCATTAGAGCCGCTGGCGCTGATGATCCGCCAGTCTCAGGATATTCAAGACTTTCAGCTGGCAGACCTACATATTAAAATGTCAGCCTATGCAGACGACCTGTTAGTCTTTCTTAAGCCAGGATCAATTTCAGCGCTCTTACATCTGATCTCACAGTACTCACAACTGTCGGGCTACAAAGTGAACTGGATGAAGTCGGTGGCCTTCCCCATAAACAAAAGAGCAAATGCCTCAATGGTGGAAAATGTTCCCTTTCAATGGGAAGCTACCTCAGTGAAGTATCTTGGGGTAATGTATTCTGCCCCTCTGGACGAAACTGTACGGATAAATTCAGATAAGGTACTGGACATAGCACGGTCATACACTCGGACATGGTCCCCGTTACACCATACTTGGTAGGGCCGAGTGGAAGCTATTAAAATGACGTTGGTGCCTAAAATAAATTATATCCCGAGTATGCTGCCAGTCTTGCTACCTCCTATGGTATATAGGAACTTAGAGCGGATATTAAGCACTTTTCTTTGGGAAGGGAAAACCCCCCGGATCGCACTCAGGAAGCTGAAAGCTTATAAGTCATATGGTGGGATACACTTTCTAGATTTTCTATGGTATCATAGATCCTTCCTTCTGAAACAAGGCTCGTTATGGGCTTTGAAAGATGAAGCGGAGTATTTGTCGACATGGCTCAAACTGGAAGAACAGACTGTGGCACCCTGTCCAACCCATTTACTTATTGGAATGCTACACCCGACGTCCTCTAAAGTTGGGAATGTAATTATATCCACGCAGCAAGCATTTCGTTCCTTTCTGACAGTCATTGAAAAGAGAAACCCCCCGTCGCGTCTAATGCCGATATGGTACAATTCTGCTTTTCGGATTAATAAGGAGCCATATGCATGGAAGATCTGGCAGAAGAAGGGAATTTGGATGATTGGCCAGCTAATGGAGGGCTCTGGTTGGAAGTCTTTTACTAATGTTCAGCAGGAATTCAATCTGCCGTCCACATGCTTTTTCCAATGGCTACAACTGCGTCATTGTCTCGGGAAGGCTTTGCCGATCCCTGCAGATATCTTCAGCTCCTGGGGGCTACTAAAAGTTGTGGAAGAACTGAACTCCAAAAATGGTGTTGCCTCCAGCTTTTATGCCTTATTTATGGAGCATTTTACAGCATCAACTAGAGGACTGAGATGTGTATGGGAAGAAGAGACAGAGGCTAACTTGTCACACAGTTGGAGTGGAAAAAACTTTGGGAGTCCTCAGTTCGAGCCTCAAAGTCCGCGGCTCTCACGCAGTCTATGTTTTTCCTTGCACATAGGGCGTTTTTTACCTCTAACAGATTAAGTAAATGGAATAGAAAGGAGAGTAATTTCTGTTGGACCTGTAATGCTGAAGTGGGTACACTGAGACATATGATGATGGACTGCCCTCACATTCAGAATTTTTGGATCAGAATATGGGCTAAAATTCAGGAGATTTTAAATTTCCAAGCGGTTTTATTCTGGCAGATAATAGCATTTCGGAATGTGGCAAAAATCCCGGATCTAGATAAAAGCAATCATTTTCTTTTAAATTTCATGCTTATGGTAGCTTTAAAGTTGATACTTTCCCACTGGAAAAATCCAGACAAGCCCAATTTTTCAGAGTGGTGGAATCAGATCTGTTTGTATGCCAAATATGAAAAAGCCTCGGATATAGTATCTAATATAAGAGGAGGAAGACCCCAGCTCTCAAAATGGTCTGCACTAGATAAATATGTAGCTTAAAAGAAATGTCTGTGACGTGTCAGGGAGGGGGAGGGGTGGGAAGGGAATGTTATTTTGATATTTTGAAATTTTCCCTGTCTTCTCCCTAGTTGGCTGACTTTTGGGAGGGAAGAGTATAGGGTGGGCGGGTTTAGTAGGGGTTTATAAGATTTCTTTATATTTATATGCATATGATTTGAGGTACATAGGACAGGCTTGGATTATGTGACATGTATCTGCTGTTTGGTAAAGTTTCCACCTATGTATTTCATGAATGTTATTGCAACTGTATTTTTCTTTTGTTACTGTAGATGTGAGATAACTATTAAAATAAATATTTTAAAAAAATGGGGGGGGGGAGAATCCTCCAACTTTATTGGGTTAAAATTTAATTTGAAACTAATTTGAAACTTTATTTTAATGGTGGTAGATCATCGGCACTTTTGGCCGGAAAAAGTAGATCACGACCTGTTTGAAGTTGGACATGCCTGCTGTATAGGATGGCTGTAGGATCTCTAAAGGAAAAAAAAGGGGACTCTTGTAGTGGGTGATATGGAAGGGAAGACTAGATAGGCCATGTGGTCCTTTTCTGCTGTCATGTTTCTATGTTTTTATATGACAGAGTTGCCAAGTTACTCAGTTCCAGGAGTGAGATTTTAAACCAGTTCTGGATTTCTGGCAATCTCATTTTGATGCATTATGGGACCTGCAGCTCTGATTCTAATGGGTAAAATCAGGGACTGCAAATACCATACTGCACTGCAATGTAAATTTAAAACCAGAAGTGGCAAAACATTTTCACTCCTGGAACTGCATAACTTGGCAACTTTGCATACAAGTACTATAATTTCTAACAGAAAACCCATTTCAGCACTTCTGCCATCCCTGGGGCAATATGCTTCCCTTGTCGCTATTATCCTCTTATCAGTGGAGCCCTCTCCCTCCATGCCAAGCATATCCTTCTCCCAAAATCTATGAAGATCTTACAAATTAGACAAGAAGGCTAGATGGTACCAAAGCCTAGACCAAAACATGACTAAAGAACCAGGAACTGGACTTTCCCTTCACGTATGGACAAGGAATCACAATTTAGTTACAGTGAACTCTATTTGGAATATTGCCTATTATATATAATATTGAGGGGTTAACAATTGAAATAACTTTACAGAGTTGCCAAGTTATCCAGTTCCAGGAGTGAGATTTTTTTGCCAGTTCAGGTTTTATGCTTGAATTGCAATGCAGTATGGTATTTGTAGTCGTGGATTTTACCCATTGGAATCAGTGCTGAAGGGTCTATAATACTTCAGAATGAGATTGTCCGAAATCCAGTAGTGTGGAGAGTGGTGCCTCATAGGTCTAGATATCATAACTGCAACACTTTAATATCTGAATGGCCAATATCAGAGCTACATCACTGGCTTATGCCTCACTCCACTCCTAGGGTTGCCATCTTTTTCAAAGACCCTGACTGGACACCCGCCAAACCTGAGGAAGGGGAATTGGTGGGAGGTAGGACTGTGCCTCTGCCACACTACATATTAAATACTGTCCATTTGTTACATTATATTATTTTATAATTTTTTCTGGCTTTTTCATATGTCCAACTAATTTATTTGGTTTTCTTTAGGGGAGGGGAGGGATGTTAGTAACTGATGCTGAAAATGGAGGAGAGGGCTAGAAAACAGATGAATAAAAGGGTCTGTGTTCTCTCCCTCTCCTTTTCTTAATTGTATCTCCTTGATATCTTTCAATAGCAAAATTTTTCCCTTCCTTTCTGAACACATTACTAAGACACTTATCCACTCTTTAGTCACCTCCTTTCTAGACTATTGCAACTTCCTCTTTTCTGGTTTCCCTGTGAATCATCTCTCTCCCCTTCAGTCTGTTCAAAATTCAGCTGCATGGCTAATCTTCCGCCAGCCTCGATATGCTCATATAACCCCTCTTCTCAAGGCGCTTCATTGGCTCCCTATCCATTTCCACATCCATTTCAAACTTCTCCTGCTGACCTATAAGGGCATTCACTCTGCAGCTCTTCACTACCTTTCCTCTCTTATCTCTCCTTACACCCCTCCTCGGGAACTCCACTCTTCTGGCAAATTGCTTCTATCTGTGCCCTTCTCTACTATTGCTAATTCCAGACTTCAGTCTTGCTACCTTGCTGTTCCTTATGCCTGGAATAAACTACCTGAGTCGGTACATCAGGCTTCATCTCTGGCACTTTTCAAATCCAGGCTGAAAACTCACCTCTTTGAGGCTGCTTTTGGATCCTGATCCACACAGTCTCCTCCAGCTATTTCCTTACCATTTCCCTAGATATATGCTTGTCTCCAGCTGTTGCATTGTCTATCTTGAATAAATTGTAAGATCTGATGAGCAGGGACCATCTTTTACATGTGTCTGAACAATGTGCGTACTCCTTGGAGCTCTATACAAATGATCCGTAGTAGTAGTAATAGAGAAAATTAACCTCCTCTTACTCTCAAACTGACATTAGAATTATATGTCTTTCTCCTCAAGTCTGCCCTCCAACAATCCCAAACAAGTACAGTTTCCTTCCTCAATCACTCTGAGTCCCATCCCTCAAACGTTAACATTACATTCTCAAGAACACAAACTGATAGCACCATCCCATTTCCCTTACCTACGGCAATTCAGCAGGACAACAAACATGTTCAACAACATAGAATATCTCCCTTCTGATGAAAGGTTGAAGAGGTTAGGGCTCTTCAACTTGGAGAAGAGATGACTGAGAGGGGACATGATAGAAGCTTATAAAATCATGCGTGAAGTGGAACATGCAAAGAGCAAACAATTGCTTAAGCTTCCAAACATGAAAACAAGAAAATATGTCATGAAATCGACAGGGAGCAGATTTAAAATAAATTTGTAAAAAAAAATGTTTGCACTCAACACACAGTCAAGCTGTGGAATTTGTTACCAGAGAAAACTGTCAAGGTATTTATCTTAGCTGCACTGTCTGGTTCAAAGCTGAATAGTTGGCAACCCTCCATGATTGCAGATGTACTTGCACCAGAGAAAAATCTGTACTACCAGCTTCTAAGTACCATGGGGTAAAGTCGGCCTTAGAGCCTGTCCTTGCTATTCTGACTGTCCTTCAGACCATGTTGTTCATCCCCCAGATTGTGTCTGGCTTTACTTGAAGCCCTTCTTTCCTTTGCAGCCCACTGAATGCAACTCACTGAGGGATTTACACTGCTTGTAAAGGTCAGAAGAAGGACACAATAAAAGAAAGGACAGAGTAGGTTGCAGACAATGAGGACTGGATGTCTGAGAGCCTGCTGAAACTCAATTTATTAAAATACTGACTGAAAAAGAAGTATAATGATTTTATTTTCCATTTTCCTGTAATATTCGGGATCACTCCCGGAAACCGCAAGGAGTTGCAGTCAGAATGAAATTTAACAAGGGCAATCATTCTCTTGAAAAAGGAACATTTGCAAATATTTGCTGCCTGCCATATATAGAGAGACAATTTGTCACAGGCTTTCTCTTGCTGAAAGACATTCAGGACTAATTTGGGCTGCTGATTTGATAATCTGAAAGCAAAAACTTTCTAAGGACCGAGCTGGGCTCTTCGGAGGAAGCTACGGGGAAAAGGGCAGGCATAGCAGTGGTGTGTTTTTATTTCCAGTGGAAGAAAAAGACCTTTAGTCTCTGAGAAGGACTATTACCATAGAATCCTGTAGATTTGACACCTGTTTCCCAGCAGGAAACCCATCTAACCCTAATAGAGTACCTCACATGCTCTTAGTCCTTTTCTTTCCATCTGGAATATGTATGCCCCTAGCTTTGCCTCAGGCCAAATGCATCTTTGCTGATGTGGTAGATATTCCTCAGTGAGTGGAGCTTTCCTCTACTGATTTTTTATGCCAAATATATTTTTTCAAATGCATCAAATAATTCACCCTGGAGCCTTAGATAAGAATGCTGCAGTCCAAAAATCTCCTCACTGAAAAGACTGGAAAGGGATGCCTTGAGAAAACCTTTTCTTGGTTAAACACTGTTCTTTCCCATTCTGAGTATACCACCCAGTGGCAATGTTGCTACACAAAGGGGTATGTTTACTAAATCACGGTAAAGTCACCGGCAGTAAGGGCAACGTTAAGGCACCTGAAGCCATATAAGGCAGTGGGCAGGTAGGGGGGCATGCTGGCATTAGGGCTATTTAACATGAGCTACCAGGACCAAGTGTGGTAAGGTGACAAGATGTCCTAAGGAGAGACAAGGCATCCTAACACGAGATAAGGTGCCCTAACATGAGACAAGGTATCCTAAGGAGAAACAAGGTGCCCTAAGGTGGAAAGCATGCACCTTAAGGCAGGCAAATGGCTGTAAACCAAATGCTAGATAGAGCACTAAGGAATGTCAATGTAAAGGTGATGAAAGGAAGGACAGGTGGGAGTTGGTGGACCTGTCATATCAGTGGGCACCTTATGTGGCCAGTAAAGTGGACAAGCATGTGGGAGGCAGCTGTGCCGATGCACAAGGTGGTGCCAATATAAAGTGCTGCAATGTCTGCAGGTGGCATAGAATGGGGAAGACATGTCCCCCAGCAGAGGCAGAATGTCTGCAGCGACAGCAGGACAGAGTAATAGTGGTTATGTGCAGATCAGGCTCAGGAGAGTCGAGCAGGAAGAGCCGTAATGCGGAAAAGCGTACCAGGGTAGGTCATGGAGTAGCAGCCTACACAAGAAGACAGGACTGTACATAGCTGACAAGAGGCAGATATATGGGCTGAAGGAAGGATGGCGGCTGAGGAGAGGGTGACATGGGCTGGCAGCACCAATCTGCAGAGCCCTGAATGTCACAGACATGAAAATGATCTGAGTTGCACAGTCACAAAAAGAACAGGTAAGAATTGAGCCCCTATCTGCTGTTTATGCAGATCTTGAACTAACCAATAGGCTACATCTCCACACCACTCTGTGCAGCAATGGCTGGATACAAAGAGACTGCAGGTCACTGCCTAAAATGTCTGCTGTGTGCACCAGCACAGAGTAGCCCCACCAGTACCCGTGATGCAGTTCACATGCAGAACAGCAGTCTACAGCTGATCACCGAATGGAGAATGCACATATCCATCACCTCAGCTCAGTAGGATGCACTGACAGTGTGTGATAAAAGCACAGGGCAGCTACAAACCATGTTACTGAGCAGTTTCTGTGGTCACCCTGAGTGTGAGGATGTGCGCCCAGCACCAGGTCTCCAGTACCTGCAGTACGAGAGATGGTCTCTGCTGCCCATTCTGCAGGTCCCCATCATCGACAGTGTGTGACAGGTATTGTCTGCAGTGTGATTATGCCCTGGCCCTGTTGGAAAGGGACCCACCTAGAACAGTACATGTCAATACCCACTGTTACAATGCTGATGCTATGGTGGCCAACTACTGGGGGGGGAGGGAGGGAGGGAGGGGGGGGAGGAATATCTAGACTTGCACTGGGTTGTTAGTAGGGTTTTCCAGACATGCACATACCAACTTCAGACAGTCCGCTGGTTAGTACACATTGCATGTGCACAGAGCGATCATGTACACCCAGAAGTTGGTTCAGTGATCAGGGGCATAGCCCTGCCCACCGACCCTATAACCTGGATATTCAACTCATAAGAGGCCCCAGTATTGAATATTCGCTATTGCCGCACAATCTGGAAGCCACCAAAGCTAACCAAGTAGCAGCAATATTGCACGCTGCTCTGTTAGTGCTCTTTGAATTCTACTCTTCTCCTTTTTCCTGTCATACAATGGAGTTCCTTTCCTTCCCTCTTCTTATTTGATGTTTTTGTTTGTAAACTTCTCTGTATGCTCTTCCAAGGGCAGTATATCAAGCATCAATAAACAATAATGTTAAATCAATTTAGCATGCAAGAAAAATTCCCTATTAAAATGAATGCATGAAACCAACTAAAAACACATCCAAAAAATCAGGAAGATTTCACGAAAAGAACAAAAACGAACTACATTTTTCTTGCCCGTGCACATCTGTAGCATACAGTGAAACACCTCCAATAATAATTGATAGAGAAGAAATAGGTCACTTCCATTACTACTCCTAATACCAAAGAGAATATACAGATGTTGGTGTCTTCTCAATGTGAGTGATGAAAACTCTCTCCACTACCAGGCACTCTGAAGTAACACAAAGTTCAGGAAAGAACACACTCAACACACATAGCAAACCTCCCCTAGAAAACATTAACACCCAAAATAGTGACAACCCTGCCTATGAAAACCAGGCAACCCAAACACTGCAACGAGCCCTAAAACATCAATGCACCCTCTATTGGAAGCCACAGTTTGGAAAAAAAGAATAAACTAGATGGAATGTGTATACCTTTAGGAACCCGACAGGTACTTGAGAACTAGAATAGCCTTGAGAAACAGGATACTGGGCTCGATGGACCCTTGCTTGGGCCCAGTATGGCATATCTTATGTCCTTATGTTCTTATGCTATCGATCCCTGCACAGAATCTATATACTTGCAGAATATCTGACCTCGGTCACACATGGAAAAGGCAGAGAGATCCTCATTAAATTCAGAATAAGTGACCATAGACTAGACATGGAAAGATGCAGACATAAACAGAACTGGAAACTCCAAGAAGCCAGATTATGTATTCAGTGCAGTACTAGGGAAATAGAAATGTATTTCCCATTGTACTGTGAAAAATACAAAGACATCTGAATCGCACATTTCCCAAAAGTAGCATAAAAAAATCAAAGTCTACCCAAATGAGAACACACAGGAAAATCTCTGTGTGATTCTGGAGGAAAGAGGAACAGCAGCGTCTATAGCCACCAAACAGCAATGTTGTTCCCCTGTGCCAGGTGTTTTCTGAGGACAGTAGGAGTGACAAAATGCACAGGACGGTGGCATCATCTGATGGAACTGCTCCCCCAGAGCTCAGAACTTAGTATAAAGCTCTGAACATGTGTGGCCTATCCTGCATGTAGTGGTCTCCTCAGCCTTTCCGTTACTTCCAAAGCTCAACTCTCAGGGAGGTGGGAGGGATTCAGCACCTAATCAATACTGCTGTCTATGGAAAACTTATTTTACAGGTGAGCAACACTGCTTATTCAATCAACAAGCAGGACTGAGTCAGGCACACAGGTGGGCAATTCCCAAGCTCAGGGCTGCTTGATTCTTTGTGCATCATCCCAGTCTTTGGAAGAGCACAGACAGAAATGTGAGAGCTGTTGGATTACAGGGACAAATTGATCAGCATATCTTGATGGAAGGCACTGCCCTTTACTGAACCTTGGTCTAGGCAGTAGTGCAAAGTAGGTGTAAAGGAATGAAATGAGCACCATGTTGTTGCTTTGAAAATGATATCTAATGAGGCAGATTTTAGGAGATCAAGATTTGCTTCAGTGATTCTGATTTGATGAAAATTTGTATTAAAATGAGAGGAACAGGGAATTGCTTTGACTGTGTGTTGGAATGAAGTGTCTGGGGCTGCAATCTGCCCCACTGGAAACTACTGCTTGCTACTGGCGTGCCTGCATCTGGAGCAGTCTGGCGCTGAGAAGGCAGTCCTGAGGGAGGACCCCAGTGCTCTATAAAATCTGCCAGTACATATATAGTGGAATCGCTTTGGCTATGTGTTGGACTGAAGTACCTGGGGCTGCCATCTGCCCCACTGGACCCCTGTTGCTTGATACCGGTGTGCCTGCATCCAGAGCAATCTGGTGCTGAGGAGGCAATCCTGAAAGAGGACCCCAGTGCCCTTTAAAATCTGAATGTTGGCTCTGGGACAGAAGGTGAAGCAGATAGGGGCGTGGGTGGTGTTCTCTTCAATCCTCACTTTTGAGGGTAAAGGCCAAGGCAGAGAAGCTCGCATCCTGGAGATGAATGCATGACTGCGTGGATGATGTCATCGAGAGCATTTTGGTTTCCTGGAACATGGGATGCTGTTCCAAGGGTTGCAGAGCAGAGATGGCGTCCATCTATCCAAGAAGGGTTGACGTATTTTCAATAGCAGACTGGCTAATCTACTGAAGAGGGCTTGAAACTAGATTCTTTGGGGATGGGTGAAGAAAGCTCCCAGGTAAGTGAAACATTAAATACCTTTATGGAATGGCTAAAAGGGAAACATATGGAAAACAGCGTGCATAAATGCTCATAGCATGGGAAATAAGATCCCAGATATTGAGGCTTTAATAGGAGAGGCTGACTTGGATTTAGTAGCATTAACAGAGCATGGTTCACAGACAACCATAAGTGGAATGCAACTATACCAGGCTATACTTTATTCAGAAAGGACAGGTTAGGAAGAAGGGGAGGAGGAGTGGCAGTATATGTAAAAAATAATATTAAAGCTATAGAAATACAGGGCAAAAAAAGGGAGACAGGAGGCAGTGTGGGTTAAACTAGAAAGAGGAAAAGATACATCTATCTGCATTGGCATGATATGCAGACCTCCCTCAAAAGGAGAAGAGGTGGATGGACAGTTAATTGAAGACATACGCAGCATTGCCAAGAACGGGGAAGTGCTACTGATAGAAAATTTCAATATGCCAGATGTTGATTGGCACATCCCTGCTGCAGTATCATCTAGAAGTAAGGAGACCCTGGATTCTCTACAGAAAGAACTATTCAGACAACTGATAACAGACCCCACACGTGAAGGGGCCATACTGGACTTCGTGCTTACCAATGGTGAAAGTGTTTCTGATGTTATAGTGGGAGATCATTTTGCATCCAGTGATCACCAGATGGTGTGGTTCAGTATCAGGACTAGGGTTGATAGAATCCATTCAAAAGCAAGGGTCTTTGACTTTAGGAAAACTAACACTGCCAAGATGGGCCAATACCTCAGGGAGTCGTTAGCGGGATTGGAACAGCTGAGGGATGTAGAAAAACAGTGTGAAAAATGGAAAGGGATATTTTAAAGGCAACAAATGTTTTGTTAAAATGATAAATAAAAGGAAAAGGAAAAGGAGACTCCTATGGTTTTCAAAAGAAGTAGCTGAAAAGGTGAAGAAAAAAGAGGGAGGCTTTCATGAAATACAAGAGATCACCGAGAGAGGAAGACAGGCATCTATTTTTGGAAAAACTTAGAGAAGCTAGCAAAGTAGTCAGAAAAGCAAAGATTCAAAAAGAGGAGGAAATAGGCTATGCAATAAAATGAGGAGACAAGACATTTTTCAGATATATTAGTAAGAAGAGGAAGGGCAAAAGTGGTAAAGTCAGACTCAAGGGTGAATGGGAGGAATATGTAGAAGCTCATAAAGCAGAATTGCTTAACAAATATTTATGTTCTATGTTTAAAGATGAAGAAACAGGAGTAGGACCTCAGAAAACGCCCACAAAAGGAACAGAAGCGAGGGGCATCTTGAACAATTTTCAGAAGACTGTGTTCATGAGAAACTAGCTCAACTTAAATTAGATAAAGTGATGGAAACAGATGGGATACACCCGAGAATACTGAAGGAACTTGGGGACGTTCTAGCAGCTCCATTGACTGACCTTGTCAATGCTTCGTTGGAGTCGGGTGTGGTGCTAAAGGACTGGAGAGAGGCACATTTAGTCCCTTTACATAAAAGCGGAAGTAAGGATGTGGTTGAAAACTACAGGCTGGTTAGTTTAAACTCGGTGGTAAGTAAATTATTGGAAGCGCTCGCTGAAAGAGAAAATAGTGAGGTTTCTGGAGTCCAACGGATTGCCATATCCGAGGCAGCATGGATTCACCAGAGGCAGGTCTTGTCAGACAAATTTGATTGATTTATTTGACTGGGTGACCAGGGAGTTGGACCGAGGGAGAGCTCTAGATGTGGTGTATTTAGATTTCAGTAAAGCCTTTGACACCGTTCTGCACAGGCGATTTATAAACAAACTGAGCACCCTAGGTGGACCCTAAAGTTACTGCTTGGGTTAGAAATTGGTTGAGTGGGAGGCTTTGTCTACTTTAAGTTGAGCTAGTTTCTCATGAACAAAGTCTGAAAATTGTTCAAGATGCCCCTCGCTTCTGTTCCTGTTTGTGGGTGTTTTCTGAGGTCCTGCTCCTGGTTCTTCATCTGTGAACACAGAATAGAAATATTTTTAAGCAATTCTGCTTTATCCTCATCAGTTTCTACATATTCCTCCCCTTCACGCTTGAGTCTGACAATACCACTTTTGCCCTTCCTCTTCTCACTAATATATCTGAAAAATATCTTATACCCCCATTTTATTGCATTGGCTATTTTCTCCTCTTTTTGAATCTTTGCTTTCCTGACTACTTTGCTAGCTTCTCTAAGTTTTTCCAAATATAGATGCCTGTCTTCCTCTCTCTGTGATCTCTTGTATTTCATGAAGGCCTCCATCTTTTTCTTCACCTTTTCAGTTACTTCTTTCAAAAACCATAGTGTTCTCCTTTTCCTTTTACCTTTATTTACCATTTTAACAAAAGGGTTGGTTGTCCTTAAAATATCCCCTTTCGGTTTTGCCTGCTGTTTTTCAACAACCCCCAGCTGTTCCCATCCTGCTAATGACTCACTGAGGTATTGGCCCATCTTGGCAAAGTTAGTTTTCCTAAAGTCTAAGACCCTTGCTTTTGAATGGATTCTGTCACAGACTAGTTAGACCATGTGGTCTTTTTCTGCCGTCATGTTTCTATGTTTTTATACATAGTAGAATTGCTTTGGCTGTGTGATGGAATGAAGTGCCTGGGGCTGCTATCTTCCCCACTGGACCCCTGTTGCTTGCTACCGGCGTGCCTGCATCTGGAGCGGTCTGTCACAGAGGAGGCAGTACCGAGGGAAGATGCCAGTGCCCTTTAAAATCTGTATTCCAGTGCATATATAGTGGAATCGCTTTGGCTGTGTGTTGGAGTGAAGTGCCTGGAGCTGCCATCTGCCCCACTGGACCCCTATTGCTTGCTATCAGTGTCCCTGCAACCGGAGCGGTCTGGTGCTTGATGAGGCAGTCCTGAATGAGGACCTCACAGCTCTATAAAGGATTCTGCTAGGATTCTGCACCCAAAATTCAAAATTCTGTGTCAAAAAGACTGAATTATGCAAAATTCTGCATGCTTTGTCAAAATAAGAAAGCATATTGGTTTTAAGTGATACTTGATTTAAAATACAAAGCAGAAATAAAATATGACAAAAAAGTGCAAATTTTTGAATTAGTGTGTACCGAATTTCAGCAGGAGAAAATTCCATGCCTAGTATTTTAAAGGGTTTGCCAATTCTGATTGAAAAACCCCCACCCATTCTGTGAAAATTGCCTGCTGACCCATTAGGGTCAGTGAAGACTCCTTGAGGCCCCAACCTCAGCCTGACACTTGTATATTATTGACAGCGCTCTTCATGAATAAAAGAAGGGAAGGGATTTTGGATTTAATTCTTGCCTTTTTCAGGAGTAGTTTGAGGTGGATTACATTCAGGTACAGCAGGTATTTTCCCATCCCTGGAAGGAATAAACTTGTATTTGAGTCAATAAAATAGAAAGTGATTTGCCTTAAATTACAAGGAGCCACAGAATTAGATACAACGGTGCATTAATGTTAATGCACATTAATTCAACATAGCATGTGTTATCTTTGTGCAGGCCTCATCTTATTCAATTGGACCTAGGACCCGATTTTCAAAGGCTTTTGCACAGGTAACTGCCCTAGTTACCCATGTAAATGCCTTAACAGGGAATTTTTTAAGGCGCCTACACAGGTAGTGCCTTCGAAAATTCCCTGGGTTGTCCCTTATGTGCCCCGATTCTATGTGGTTAACATTGGGGCATGTCGGGGGCCTTCTGGTGTGCATTCCGGGGGCATTCCAGTCTGACAATATTTCATATACAGATCAGGAAAATATCACAATTACTCAGCTAGTGGTGCATAGGCGGGCAATGGTGCCGGGGTGATGCAGAGGCAGGCATGGCGCTCCCTGTGTTGCACTGATTTTCGATGCTACATGGTTAGTGCTCTGCACCTTAAAGATAGGCGAGGGAAGGCACCAGCGCTAACCGTGTAGCAGTGAAAATCGGTGCTAT
Organism: Ichthyophis bannanicus; assembly: GCA_033557465.1. Lineage (NCBI taxonomy): Eukaryota > Metazoa > Chordata > Amphibia > Gymnophiona > Ichthyophiidae > Ichthyophis > Ichthyophis bannanicus. The sequence continues at coordinate 1,791,755,486 of CM066032.1, read as the reverse complement.
ATGAATAGTTCCTGCATCCTCTTAGCTGTGCAGTGATACCCGGATTTTCAATGCCAGGGCCGCATATGACCCTGGCATGGAAAATCTGGGCTAGGCGGGAGGGGGCGGGCTATGCGCCAACGCAGTGCATAGCACCACCCAGATCAAAATCAGGCCCCTAGTTACAAACAGAGTTTGTTAATGGTGAATTAATATACATTACCATTGATGCACCTTAGCAGCTAGTCCCCTAATATTTTAAGAACCCTATAAATGTCTTTCGAGGGATATGCTGGTAATTTAGGTTGTTCTATTAAATTCATTTTTCCTATGTAACATCCCAACCCACTGAACAAGGAACCATAACTGACATATAAATACATTTCACCAGATCTGATACGGTTAAATTTGCCAGCATGCTCATATTTAAAGTCATTTGAATTGAACTGTAATAAAACAGTATTGATTAATTCCTTATTCAAGATAGGTCACTTCTCAGAATAGGGCAGGACTCTACTTTTAAAGACTTTCTGCAAATATAGCCTAATCTGTGCAATTCTATCTTCATTGCTATATAATAAAGGTTTATAGGCCATAAGAAAAATGAATTTCTCATTAAAAAACAGAAATAAAAGTGAACAGTTACCTTGCAGCTGATATTGCTTTAATTTGGTTCATTTTAAAATGCGTATAAATTCTCAAACACATGCTCACTTTTATTAACACGGTTTCCTATTAGCATTCATGGTTATCTCTGTAAAATATTTAATATGTGATTCCTGCCCTGCCGGATTGGGATTCAGGCTGGTACAGTCAGATGGCAGTGACCGGCCCTGTTTTACTGAACGCTGGGTTTCATGATATTTGGAAGTGAATTGAGAGTTGCTTGGATGCATCAAAGGGACGATTCAGAAGGGTTTCAAGGGATGGCAGACCAGGATTAAAATGGGGAGCTTCTTGGCCAGCCTAACACTTGAAGTAAACAAGCCGCAGCTCATTATAAACCTGATGAAAAAATAACATTTAAAAAAAAAAAGCACTTTGGACTTTGGTTGCACCTGTTCATTGAAGGCTCTGTAGAAAATAAAATGGTTCTGACACTTGATTTTTCAGCAATGGCTGTTTCTCTAGCAATCCATATTCGTACTGGTGGTTTTCTGGCAGCACCTGTCAGCCCTGAATTTAAAAACATCTGCTTTCCATTAATTCATTCAGTCAAATGGTATTATCAACATACCTTTGGACATAACAATTACGCTTATAACTCACAGCACACAGATGCTTACACAAAGAAGGAGTCTTCCCCACATTGGCTATCATTCCTGCTGTATTGTTCATTCGTGACGGGTAATATACAAGCACAGAAATGGCATATTGTGTGTTTATATCTATAATGCATTAGAAAAAGAAGTTGTTTGATCATTTCTACTGTCATTCTTTGTACATGAAATGGGGTTGAATGAAAAATACAATATTCAGAGTTCATGGTTACCTTCGCTTAGTTATTTATATTTTTTAATCTTTTTATTATATGGTGGATGACAAGGGATTGTCTGGGTTTTCTTTTCTTGCACCTTGTTACCATATTTTACTTTCATCCATCATTTATTCATCCAATCAAAATATTACTCCAAATTGCTACACTGTAACAGTTTTCAGGGAAGGAATGCTCTCTTTGCCTTTACGACATAGTCTCATAAATATGTAAATGCATAATTCTATAAATGCACATAAATTATGACCGTAGGCTCAGCCAACATAATGTTTATAAAACAACAGCATTTTCCTGAGAAACAGAATGATGAAAAAGTAAAAACAAAACCAGCAAAAATAGCCTACAGGAATAAAATATAGCTGCATGAGAAAGTGAGTAGAACTGAGGAGATATTTACTTATGACCGCATGTTAAGTGATTTACTCTTACTAAACTCAGGGGGCCATTTTAAATCACTTAGACTTGACTTAGACATTCGAAAACATGTATGCGGACATCCAAATCATAGAGATGGCCTCGGGATCATTTCACAAATGGTATTCTTATGTCTCTGCAGTAGGCTAGGGGTGTGGCAAAGGGGTGTGGCAAAGGCATGTCCAATGCAGAGCTACAGACTTATATGTTCCTGATCCATACTGGGTCAGAACAATGATCCATAGAGCCCAGTATTTTGTTTCCAACAGTGTCCAATCCAGGTTATAAGTACTTGTCATGTTCTCAAAAGGTAGACAGATTCCATGTTGTTTATCCCAGGGGTAAGCAGTGGATTTTCCCAGTCTACTTTAATTGCAGCTTCATTGCATGTCCCCTAGCCTTTTTACTTTTTGAAGGAATAAACAACCAATTTATGTTTACCTGTTCCACTCCACTCATTATTTTATAGACCTCTATCATACAGTATCTCCCCTCGGTCGCCTCTTTTCCAAGCTGAAGAGCCCTAACGTTTTAAGCCTTTCTTCATAGTGGTATCCTTCTATCTCCTTTACCATTTTGGTCGTTCTTCTCTGTACCTTTTCTAATTCTGCTATATCCTTTTTCAGATATGGTGATCAGAACTGCACACAATATTCAAAGTGCGGTCACGCAGAGGCATTATATTATAGCACACAAACTTGTAGATAGCATACAATTTGTTGTAAATAACCAACAAGCGGTCATGTTGCCGCCCGCCCCAACGGTCTCAACTGTATCGCCGGTGTATATAGTTTCTTAACTAAGTAGCTTGTTCTGAGTAGCCTGTACATAGCTCCCCCAGTTAGCCAAGTTGTAAATCCTGTTCCCTGTAAGTACAATGCAGATGCCGTCTGCAATGTACAAATTTGTGTTAACTGTAAACCGAGCTGATTTTAAAGAGCACAGTATAGAAAAACCTGAAATAAATAAATAAATTATATATGTATTTATTTATTTATTTAAACACTTTTTTATACCACACTCTTTATTATCAGTGCGGTTTACAATTAACAATTCATGCACAAGACCAGTCAGGTCTGGCTTGTGCTTACATTGAACAGGATCAGTAACATGGAGCTGAAACTGGATGAACTATTTACATATTCGCCATCAAAGATGTGGCGAGGTAACTATTTACATGTTAGATGTTAGACCCAAATTACCTGGTTAAGATTGGATCTTATTGGTTATTACATTAAAATATATATATATATTTAATTTTATCTTTATTTGCATTTATACAAGAACACTCAAGCATTCACATGAATGAACCAAGAAAAATATGGAATATTTTTAAGTTATACAAATAGAAAAAAAACCTAAAGAAAGAAAAAAACATAATCCAAATATTAGTCCACAAGAAAGATCAAAAGGAAAAAGTAGGGAGGCACCAAGAACATACAATGCAACAAGACCCCATATTACAATTACGATCACAATCATAATTAAGCCCTTGTTATCAAGAAATACAAAATAAAAAGGCAGGTTAAGACTTAAGCGTCAGCCATGTAGGAAATCATATCTTCCCTTGCAATAAGGAACTCAAGGAGCTGCTTGGGTTAAAAAAAAAGGACATTTTTACCTTGATAGGATATATAACAATGAGAGGGAAATTTTAACAAAAATGTAGCCCCCATGGACAGGGTCCTGGCCCGATAGGCCAGAAACTCCTTCCTCCTTAACTGGGTAGCACAAGAAAGATCAGGAAAAATACGGACTTGAGATCCCAAGAATTTCTCATTTATGTTCCTAAAGAAAGAATGAAGAATCAAAACCTTATCGGATCCAGTGCTAGGGTAACAAGCATAGTGGTTCTCTCAGTTATCACTTCCAAAGAACTTTCCAAAAACCCAGTCAAGTCCCCAGTCCCTAAGGGCAGATCCTCCAAACCTACTCTGGCAGTATCACCAGTACCGACAGACAGGGATTGTACCCTGGTCAGGGGAGGCAAATGCTCCTGTAGGATTTTGAGTACCTCACAGAAGTATTTCTTCACCATTTCCAGGGGGGGCATGAGAGAAGACCTTGGAAAATTCAGTAAACAAAGATTATTCCTTCGTGCTTGATTCTCCAAAAGAGACATTATATTATCCTTGAATTTATTTTCCATTCCTTTCCTTATGATTCCAAGCATCTTATGTGCTTTCCTAGCTGCCCCTGCACACTGGGCAGAGGGTTTCAATGTATTATCCATGATGACACCTAGATCCTTTTCCTGGGTGGTGGTTCCTAATGTGGAACCTTGTATCATATAACTGTAGTCCATTATTGTCCTGCTAGACCAGTCTAGATAAGTGGGTCGTGTTCCCCTACCAGCAGACTGGTGGAGACAAAGAACCGATGAAAAGCCCAGGTTTCAATGACATCACTCCCATTCCTCTATCCGGCTCAGCCACCAGAGGTCCCTTCAGTATTTCTTTGTCTCCAGCAGATGGTGCATGGATTTTCTCCTCTCTTAGAAAATCTGAAGAATGAGAGGAAAAGAGATTGGTTAAATGCTTGTGGATAACTATTTCAAGTACTAAAGGAAGCTCCACTAGACTGCAGTCTTTTGGTAGTCATAGGAGGAGGGAAAATTGGTTCGCTCTACGCCCTTATCATGGTAAGGACCTGCTGAGCAGCCACAAATTGGAAGGATTTGGAAGGATCCGGAACAGTACAGCAACCTCACACAACTTCAGTGCCCTCTTCCTCCTCCTCCTCCTTTCCTCCTGCTCTTTCCCAAAGATTGCAGAAGGCTCTCAGAGGGATCTGCCTGCCAGCCACTTTCAAACAGTGCTACTGAAAAATAAACCCAGCCAACGAAGCAGTTTCAGGGGAGTAGAGCTGAACCCAACACAGATTATATGCCTGGGGCTCTCAGAGGGTGAACACCAAGGTTTGGACTTGTCATTGTCCTTAATGGAGGCTTCCCGTTCCATCTCTGAGGGATGCAATTCAGAGTGAACTGCTAGTGACCATTGGTGCTGAGTGGGGGTTTCCCACCATTTTCTGCACATTAGTAATATTTTTTTGCCTATTGTGTGCCTGGGGGTCATGCGGTCCTAACACATGTTCTGCTCAAACAGCTCCAATGTGCACTTCTTCCCTAGGGCCTTTAGTGCACATTCTGTAAAAGTGCAATGACACAGCATTAATGCGCGCTCTGGCGATACCCTTATTCTCTATGTCTTCTTCCAGGAAACATTGTTTGACCTGTGGCAAGTAAGGAGCCTCATCATTGGATTCTGGACTCTGCCTTTCCTGTATGGCAGCTTCTGAGACACCCCTGGAGGGCATGAATTTCCTCTCTCAGGGGATACAGTTAGTCTGCCCTTACCTGCCTCAGGGCAAGAGGTTTAGAATGGTGCTAAGGGTAAGGATGCTGAACCAGCCAGGGACTCCAAAAATTGTACAGTGAGCCACTCTTCATCCTCTAGGGGATCTGTCACAGCTATGTCCTCTAGTGTCGGGAACCTTTTCCAAGAGGAGAAATTCTGGAGTCCAGATTGTCCTCCTTGTAATTATTTTTCTTCTTGCAACAGGCAAGGTCCTTATGGCATGGAAATTCAGACCTTGTGGCCTCTATATGCCCCAAGACACAGCCTTGTACTGGGCAGGCTAGAAGCAGAAGCCCTGCTTGATTGCCTTTGGCTAAGAATTCCTGGCATGGGACACTCCTTGAAGATGAAGAACACTTGGGAGCTGTCCAAGATGTTGACTATGCCTCAGACCCAGATGAATTGGTATTGGGCTCTGATGTGGAGGAGGACCTCCTATCACCTTCAGAATACTATGAAGAGACCAGCATGGAGCAGGAGCTGAAAGTACACCCACATCTTCAAGGGGTATGGGAATCCACTGCTGTCTTCCCATTCCCAGGGTTGATCAAAGATATGTTCCAGTCTGAGTAGGATTTGCCTGATTCCCTGCCTAAAGGGTTACGAGTCTATAAGAAGATCTATGCTCTCCCAGAGGAGGAGTATGGTGATTGGTTTGACACCAGATGGACCACCATTCCTGTGGAAGACAGAATCAGCCTTAAAGGATGTTCTGGACTGCAAGGTTGATTCCTTGCTGAAGAGCCTGTTTGTCATAGTTGAGACTATTCTATAGCTAGAGTTATGCACCAGCTTGATTTCTTGAGCCCTGCTCCAGTGGATTTAGTTTCTTCCACCTGATGATACTACTTCTCTCTCGAAATCAGCTATTGTCTTCCTTTCTGATGCTATGTATGAACTGGTGCACTTGGTTGTCAGAGATACTGACCTGACTACTGTGTCACGGCACTGAATTTGGCTCTGTCACTGGTCAGTGGACACATCCTGCAAAGCCCAGTTGGTTCAACTGGTCTTTAAGAGGAAGCTCCTGTTTGGAACAGATTTTGAGAAATAGGTGGACCTATATGAGACAAAATCTTACTGCCTCCCAGAAGACAGGCCCAGGATTGGTAAATTACAGCTATCTGGAGACGTAATGGAGTAAATAGGCAGGTGGAGTAGACTTCAAAGGAAGAAAATGCATGAGACTGAGGTGGAAGGAGGGGTTGAGATGAGATAGTAGAAGTCCAAAACCACTGCCACAGCCAGTGGGCCGAGCTGTATGGGAGAATAGACAGCCTTCATGACAGACGGCAGCAACTGAAGCAGAGTTATCAGGCAGAAGCCAAGTCTTGGTTGGAGCAAGAAGATGAAGAGCATCAGAGTTGAATATGTCATGAATGAAGGTGAGTTGATTGGAGACAGAGCATACATTCTACAAGGCACATGAGAAAGGGGGAGAAGAGGGAGAAAGGAGAGGAGTCTGAATAAGACTAGAGAGGTTACGCATTTATCTACCTTGGGAGCGTGAAAAATGACTAGGGGGACCAGGGTTGGGATGGATATCACAGATGAGAGAAGATGGAGCAAGAGAGTACAGGGAAGGGAGGAAGAACATGATGGTAACAAAGATGAAGTTCTCTCAAGAGAGAGTGGAGATGTCTGAATGAGAACAAAGGAGAGAATAGACAGCAAAACAGAAGGAGAGGTAAAGGAAGTAAATAGTGGGTGGAAAAGTCTTGGGGATTGAAGTTGTTAGAATGAAGGGGAGAGATTAAGGACAATTAGTTTCAAGAAGAAAAAGTAATGTGGAGCCACAAAATTAGATGGGGAGGAGAAAGAAAGATATGAAGAAATATGATGTGTTAAGACCAGACAGAAGCTCCAGTCAGTTGTGGTGCACCTGAGACCACTAGAGTAAATGAGGACCAGAAAGGCTATATATGGAATTTAGACCATTAAATGGGTGGATGAGGGGAGAGTGGGAGGGAATAAAAAAAATCAACAGATAGATATTCAGATAGGTGAAAATTGTCAAAAGTAAATTCCTTGTGAGTGTGGGGATAAGATAAATGTGTTGAGAGCTTAGTTGAAAGAATATCACCAGAAGCAGAGTGAGGGCAAGAGAGCAGCCAAAATTCCAGAGCAGAACAATTTACAAGAGAGATTTATTTATTTTAATTCTCTTATATACGGTGCTATTCTGCATGAGTGTGGTTTATATTGAACAAACTGAAATTACATTGAACAGGGCATTATAACTTGGAGATAACTATTTTACAGGGAGCATGGGCTATGGAGGGTTAAGTGGCTTGCCCAAGACCACAAAGGAGCACCTGTGGGACTAGAAACCCCAGTCCTTCCTACCCAAGGTTGCTGTCCTCTAGTGGGATTTGAACCCCTGACCTTCTGGCCTGAAGTAACTTGCTTCCAACCACTAGGCCACTCCTCCACACCCATACAAATAGATACAAATGGACAAAGTCCTTGGATCTCTCCAGTGAGGGAATGTGTAGCTTTCCTTTGTTTCCAACAGACCTTGAGTGACTGTTGCATGATGTTATGAGGTAAGCTTCTCCTTTAGCAACTAAAGGTTTCCAGCATTCTTCTGCAGCAGCCTTTTTCCACAGTGCTGCAGTTGCTGACTGCACCAACTTGAGGCATGGCTCCCCTCTTCCTGAAGTGGCTCATCATCTTCTTTATGTGCAGCGGCGGCCAAGAGAGCAAATAGAATGCTAGGTATCATAAGGAAAGGAATGGAAAATAAAACAAAATATATTATGATGCCTCTATATCGTTCCATGGTGAGACCGCACCTTGAATATTGTGTGCAATTCTGGTCGCCGTATCTTAAAAAAGGATATAGCGTTATTAGAAAAGGTTCAGAGAAGAACCACCAAAATGGTAAAGGGGATGGAAGGATACTCCTATGAAGAAAGGCTAAAAAGGTTAGGGCTCTTTAACCTGGAAAAGAGATGGCTGAGGGGAGATATGATAGAAGTCTATAAATTAATGAACGGAGTAGAACGGGTAAATGTAGATCGATTGTTTACATTATCAGAATATAGAAAGACTAGGGGACATGCAATGAAGCTACAGGGTAAACAATTTAAGACTAATAAAAGAAAATATTTTTTCACTCAACGTGTAATCAAACTCTGGAATTTGTTACCGGAGGCTGTTAATGTAGCTGGGTTTAAAAAAAGTTTGGACAAGTTCCTGGAGGAAAGGTCCATAAACCATTATTAAGAAGGGACCCAGGATATCAATGCTTGACCCAGTACAAGCATTGTGGAACCTGTGCCTTTTGGGGATACTGGTAGGTACGTATGACCTAGATTGGCCACTGTTGGAAACAGGATACTGGGCTTGATGGATCTTGGTCTGACCCAGTATGGCATATCTTATGATCTTCATGTTGGTCAACAATCCAGTTTGGGGATGGTGGTGGCAACTGCAGGTCTTCTGCACTCTGGCTCTCATCCTCCCCTCACCTCTTCGTATGTTTCCACCTAACTGCCTCTGGTATTGCCTGTGACCATCTACGCTCTGAATGGTTGCTCCTGGGATGCCTCACTAGGGAACTGTGATGCAGATGCACTGTCAGCCCATGCCTCTGTTATGACCCCACTACCCTGCTTGTTGCCTTCTGCCCTGGTGCCATCCACAGCATCACTGGTGTCCTCAGCACCTGCACATATGGGACAAGAGATACACACAATCACTTTAGTCAGGGCAAAAGAAGTACGGTACTTATATTACCATGCTAGCATTTGGTGTTGCATTGTCATCACTATGGACCAAAATTGCATGACTACATTAGGTCAGTCTAATGGATTAAGGGGATGTACATGAAAGAGTGCCAATGAAGCATGGGTATCCACAAAAATACAGGTTCTATACCACAAAAAACCAAACCAGTTCCCATAAACAATATTTTTTTGTTGGACTAAGAACCTCAGGCAAGAACTCTCAACTGAAGGTTTGTGTCCTTTTAATCAAAAAAGCAGTAACATTTCAAGCTGCTATATAAAAAATTTTGATTGAAGAAGTACTTAACTGAACCACTGCGCTCATGATACAGTCCATCAATAGTGGTGGAAATAACGACACAGTCCTCCATTTCGGGTTGTAAAACTTCCACACCCTGCTTCAGGTTTAATGTCCACCAACTAGCGCAAAAAAACAGGGAAAAGATATGGCCATTTAAATTTCACAGCGTCTGATGTCACTTCCGAACCAAAGGTTACTGCCTAGCTGGCAAAAGGCGGGAGCAACAAAAGTGCTGACACCAAATTGCCGACCAGTTAGATCCCTTCACAGAAGACATTGCCAGTCTTGCTCCAAATTTAAACCATATGGCATGACAGTATTCAAACGGAAGATCCACTGCTGTTCACGTTTCAACAAATGCGATAAACGATTACCCCCATGAGGCAAAAGAGGTATATAATCAATCGCTCTCCAAGTAAAGCTGGTAAAATCAGAAGTACATTGCAAAGCATGTTGAAAAATTGGAGCAGAAAGAGTCTGTGTGCGGTTCCTAGATGCATGCTCGGCAAGTCTTTTCTTAAAAGGTCTAGACGTACAACCTACATACTTTAACCCACATGGGCATATGAGTATATAAACAATAAACATTGAACCACAAGTGGTATGATGGTGAGATAGCCATATCCTACCAGTGGCCGGATCCATCCAAGACTGCCCTGTCAACAAACCAGAGCAATAAAGGCAATGGCCACAGGGAAAATGACCAGGTTTCTCCACGGGTTTCCCCGGATCTAATAAGGGATGTATCAATTGATCACGCAGGTTCTTTCCTTGAGTATAAGCCAAAGAGAGATGTTTACAAAAACAATCATGATGCTGTAAAACACTCCAGTGTTTACGTAGAATTTGTTGTACAAGCATAGAGCAACTAGTGAAAGGTAAAACACCCACTATCCGATCTTCCGTTGAAGAATCCATGGTCTTTGAAACAGGAGACAAAAGCCAGTCCCTATGATTATAGAGGGCCCGTTTATATGCCCAATGGACCACAGTCCTAGGGAACCCCTGAGTATAGAGACGCTGGCTAAGTTCTTCAGCATGACGCTTAAAATCATCTACAGAAGAACAGATCCTGCGCAACCGAAGGAATTGTCTGAAAGGGAGACCCTGTTTTAAAGATGGAGGATGGAAACTAGAAAAATAAAGTAAGGTGTTTCATTGGACCGGCTTCCGATATAAAGTAGTAGATAGCATTCCCTCATGATAAACAACAGAAACATCCAAATATACCACCGTACTTGTATCATACTGTAATGTGAATTTGATGTTGTTATGCACAGTGTTCAAAAACTTCACAAAAGCTAATAACTGTGGAGCACTGCCCCCCCCCCCCCCACCAGATGACAAAAATGTCATCCAGGAACCTTTATCATAGCAACACATCAGAAAAATGAGGCTACAAAAATACATGGCAATGCTCAAAATTAGCCATAAAAAGAGTGGCAACAGAGGGGGCAACAGTAGCACCTATCGTGATTCCAAAGTTTTGCAAATAAAACCTGTTGTCATACAAAAAAATAGTTCCATTCCAGAACCAGAGACAGCAAGGTTAACACAAAGTGTTGAGGGAGGCAGGACGGGGTTTTTAACATCAACCCAGATATAACCCGTATTGCCTCCAACTGGGGAATGTTGGAATATAGAGCCACCACGTCTAGTGTAGCCAGTAATATAGGTTTGTTTGGAAGTGTCACCCCTTGTAAAGTCAATAAAAAATGGGATGTGTCACATAGGAAGGATGCCACCTCACTGGCCAATGACTGTAAAAAAAGTCACAAAATTGTGAAGCATGGGTAACATAGCCTGTGAAGGGGTGGAGTGAATTATGTTGCCTTGTACCCCAATGCTCACTTGCAACTAAGAAATCATGAAGCCTGGGCCAGGCTGACATGACAACAGGCACAATAATGTCCCCACTACCAGGTTCCATGCCCTCATAGCTTGGGTGATCACATGGCACCAAGTCTGTTGTGATAGCCAAAGACTGTCCAGGTTTTACAGCCATTGCATTTTCCATAACTAAGCATTAGAGCTGAATGGATGTGGAAGCACTACTGCCATATGGTGAGAAGGGTCCAGTGAATAAGTAGGGGATAACAAGTGTCTATGTACAACTCTGTTTGGCTGTAGGTCAGTCATGACAATGCGAGTGCATGGGGGAATGAGTGACAGCTGGTGTATACAAATACACATGCATACAATGCTTACTGAAGGAACTGTCTGTATCTTACTGACTCAGTTTAATACCGCTGTCGTGCCACAGTTGCTGCCTGTGGTGGCACTGACCTGTGAACTGTTGAGGTCAAAAAGCACATGATGTTTGGCCAGTACCACCCTAAGCACCATCTCTACCTCCTCTTAGCAAAGGTTATCCACGTGGCTTTATTTTTTTGCTTTGAGAGCCATGTCACTAGGACTGTAGCAGTCATTTATTTAAAGCATTATTGTTGTGGCTGATTGTATTCAATGAATAATACTAGGAGAATACAATCAGCCACAACAGTATGATGTGGGGTTTTCAGATGTCTCAGTTCACTTTTATGAATGCCTAAGTGAGAGAATCTGGTACCTATCAAATTTAAATTTGCACACATCCAAAATAACTAATTCATGTAACTGTTCATGTGGGATGGATGCCTGCAGAGCCAATTCTAGAACTGTCCCCTGCAGATACAGCAGTATCTTGAGCTAATCCAGTACTGGAGGAGGGGGCAGCTCAGAGCACAGAGTGGCCATGCTGCACCCCCAATATATCCTCGGTGATACAGCATGTCCTTTTGTGCCATTCCCCAACCTCTCACTTCCCCTTCCTCTTCTTCTTCAGCTTTCTTCAACCTCCTGCTACTTACTCCCCCTCTCTCTACCTTCTACCCTCCAGCCCCCCTCCCCTCCCTCCTCCTCCTCCCTTCCCCCACCTATTCCTTTACATTCTCTTGGATGTGGTTTGCAGAGGAGACGGGGTTTTGTGTACTTCTTGCAATATATTAGAAAGCCATAGACAACAACTAGAGCAGAAGAAATAGACATTGCACTGACTGTGCCTCTGCAAGCCCCTGAGCCGTTGCTAGGGTGGCCTCTCCAATGTGGAAAGAATGCGTTCCAAAAGACTGAGGTTGGAAACCCGCCACACTTAATCCCTACCGTAGAATGGCAGTACATTGGAAATGTGTAAGTGGATCATCGTGAGCATGGCACAGCCAAAATAAACCCCCAGCCAGGTGAGCCCGTAAGAAACTGCGTGCGCAGCAGACCGGACCGGTAAGGACACCAGGCCCAGAAAACACTGCAAACACACCCACATGCCCCATCTCAGCTGATCGGTCTTACTCCAACGGATCCACAACCACACTTCCTTCTCCAAGAGCAAGACATCATCCACCGGGAGGCTTCTATTATCCCGGGAGTACTTGGAGGAGGCCACTAACTCCCCCATTCTCAGTGCCACAAAAAACGCAAACACAAAAGCAACCCAAAAAAGTTCCACCTCAAACATAGTAGCACAAACCCGTGGCAAGACTGCCAAGAGAGCCAACAAGGTCTCATGCTCAATGGGCTGCTGCAGTGGCCACCGTACCAATCCTGACCACACTCTGGCAATGCCCATCACTAGTTTATGGACCACAAAGAATGCAGTAGGGTCCGGACACCTGCAGAGCTTCGCCACCAAGGCTACTGCTGCTAACACTGCAGTAAGTGAATGCGGCAACAAACAGTGCTCCACTGCCAACTCCAGGAAGTGCAATACATCATCCTGCATTATCCTAAGACCTCCAGTGGGCACCAAGGTCAGGAAACACCGCTATCCAGCTGCATATGCCCTCCATGTGGTCGCTGCTAACACCACCTTCAACAAGCCTCCAAGTGTGGCAGAAGGGGCTACATCCACATCTGGTGCCAAGGCACGGAACCGGGCCCACTGCAAATGAGAAAGAACATTCACAACTGAATTATCGACCCCCGGCACATGCTTTGCCCCAGGAAAACATTGAACTGTAAGCACAGAAGTACCAGTTGACGCAGCAGACCCACCACCAATGGGGAATTTGACGACTGCCTGTTGATCACCATCACTACTCTCATATTATTGGAATGCAAGAGCAAATGCAGTTTGCAGAAGCATTCACCCCAAAGCCACAACACCACCCAAATGGGGAACAGCTCTAAAAAGATAATGTTCGGACACCAACCCTGCTCCTTCCATGCCTCAGGCCAGTGCTTCGGACCAAATAGATTCTGAAACCATTTCCTCCACAGACATCCGTATAGAATTCAAGATCATGATTGGACCATTGGCGACTGCCACACACACCACCTTGAAAGTCTTAAAAACTCCACCCAAATGCCCAAGTTGGCCCATACATCGCTACTCAAATGCGAGAAGTGATGCTTCTTCTGCATCCTCCCGTGTCAGGAAGGCCAACTGGCGTGTGAACACATGGCCCATTGGTATTACTCAACCAGCAAAATTGAAGTGTTCCAACAGCTCCTGCACCTGCCACAACGTCAGCTTAGACCTGGACAGGGCCTGCTGGACAGGGCCATCTTTTTATTGCAACAGTTTGAGCGTTGAAACAGGGCAAAATAAAGTTGTGGCTGCCTTAAACGCAGTGCTTTGTTCATTGTTACCATTGCTGTAAAGTGGTCAAGTTGTGAAGCTGTCAGGCTGTGAATAATTCTACTATGGATTACTAGTAGGGAGGAGTAGCCTAGTGGTTGGGGCAAGGTACTTCAGGTCGGAAGGTCGGAGGTTCAAATCCCACTAGAGGACAGCAACCTTGGGCCGGAAGGACTAGGGTTTCTAGTCCCACAGATGCTCCTTGTGGTCTTGGGCAAGCCACTTAACCCTCCATTGCCCATGTTCCCTGTAAGTATTAGTGTATGTGTCTCATATCCCAGGGTGTTAAATGTATCCCCCAATTGTGTTGTGACCGCTTTGATTGAAGGATAAGGCGGTATACAAAACTGTCTAAATAAATAAATAAATACTATGAAGCTCCTAGTCCACAGGAGGGATTTGTGTAATTGCAGCTTAGATAAGTACAACTAACTGCTTGCCTAGTCTCATTTCTGGCTGTGGACAGTTTGTTTCTAAGACCATCGATCTGCTGAATGTTTTTAAAACACAGTTCCACACAGTCTTTTGAAAAAATATTGGTGATATGTAGAGGCACAAAGTGGTGTGCTTTTTCTCACAAAAACTGGTTCTATATTTAGGAGCCAAAAAATTGATTAAAAAGGAAGAAACACCACGAGAGGCTAGTCTTCCAACATATATATTTATGCTCAGGCAAAAGTTTCACTTTAATTTTCTACTCTATTTTTGATTTTTTATTATATTTTCATAGAGTGTTGTTAATTTTGATACTTGAATCAACTACCCCAGCTTCGAGACCTTCTCTGCTGGCAACCGAGAACGTAAATGAAGTCACAAGCCCATCTTTTCCTCTGCCAGTGGCACTCCCAAGACCTCTGCCACCTGCTGGAAGACCCCAATAGCTGCCCACACTCTGGTGACCCCGCCAATGCCACCACCAGAAAGTCATCCAAATAGTGCATCATGGAGTCAGACTGTGCCACCTGCTGGAAAAACCCAATGGAGAAAGGAGGAAAAGGCTTCAAAACAGGCACAGGCCACCGAACAACCCATAGGCATACATTTGTCAACAAAATACTGCCCCTGAAAATGAAAGCCCAGCAAAAAAAAGGAACTGGGATGAATGGGGAGCAGCCAAAATGCAGACTCCACATCCATCTTTGCCATCAGCACCCTCCGTCCCACCCTTTGCAACAGGTGGACAACAGAATCTAAAAAAGCATATTGTATTGAACAAATAGCCAGATCAATGAAATCATTCATGCCGCACCCCACCAGGTAAGACAAATTGTGAATGAGGTGGTACTTGCCCGACTCCTTCTTCGGCACTACCGCCAATGGAAACACCACCAAATTGTTGAACGAAGGAATCTCAAAGAGACCCATGATTCTGCCCAACTTCAGCTCCTTCTGCAACTTGCTGACATCTACCTCTGCCAACCACGTCACCGAAGGAGTGTTATGAGCATAGTGGGAAAGAGGTGGGCCCACAAAAGGAATCACAAACCCCAAGACTTCCAGGTTAATGAGGGTTGGAGCCTTGTCCAGGGACCATTGAGGATGTTTACTGCCCAACCGCAACAGTCCGCTCAGCAGCAGCTTGACGCCCCTGCCAAAGCACTGAAAGGCCAGATGCCCGCCACTACAAATGGAGCATCTATGTTTGAAATGACACCCTGGGTGGTCATATTTTCCAGCATTAAATTGAAAACAGATGCCCTCCCACCCGAAGTTCCGAAACCCACCTGCTGGAAGAAAATTGCCCCTGCTGCTCGGAAACCCCGCTCCTCTTCCCTGCCCTCCCTGCCACCTATTCCGACCCCCTTGCAACTCAGATACCCTGGGAGCCAGTCCAAGAAAACTTGCACCCCTGGATTTCCCAAACAGGGGCTGAGAAGGGGGTCATCTCAGCCAACCAAATGTCCACATCCTGACTTCCCCACGCTTCGCTCTTTTGTTTTGCCAATCTCTTCCAAAACTGCTCATCATAATTGAGCCATGCCCAGCTCCCGTAAGCTCTATGTGTATGGCGGATCACATCTGAGTGACGCAAAAGACTCAGGTAAAGGACTGGTTTTGCGCCAACCAATTTAGACAAAAAATCAAGAAAGTCCAACAGCCAGTTGTTAATAGTTTTGGGCACCCTCACTCTGCCCCTCTTCCTCTCTTCCTTAGAACTGTCCCCTTTCTTCTTATCCCCAACATCTTGATTGTGAGCCAATAACGAAAATATATCCACATAACGTCCGTGCAAAATGTCTGCCCTCAATTTCTGAGACACATGACTGTCCAATGGTGCAATCCTGCTCAATGTGTGCCCGTTCTCCCCTACCCACGGGATGGACCCCACCTCTGCCATCTGCCCCATTTATTTATTTATTTATTTATTTACATTCTCTTATATACCGCACTATTCTGCATCAGTGCGGTTTACATTGAACAAACTGAAATTACATTGAACAGGGCATTATAACTTGGAGATAACTATTTTACAGGGAACATGGGCTATGGAGGGTTAAGTGGCTTGCCCAAGACCACAAGGAGCACCTGTGGGACTAGAAACCCCAGTCCTTCCGGCCCAAGGTTGCTGTCCTCTAGTGGGATTTGAACCCCCGACCTTCCGGCCTGAAGTACCTTGCCCCAACCACTAGGCCACTCCTCCACTCCACTAGGTCCTCCACTCCACTAGGTCCCATATGGTCAACACTGCACTGGCCCATCCCCTCATCCAACTAAACAGAGTTGTTGGACATCAACGAATAAGACGAATCCCAAGAATCAGACGTATCCCTCACTTGCACAGCGACTTATCACCCAAGTGACATAAGCCCTTCTCACAACTCATGCGACTCACTACCCGACGCAAACTTTTCAAAAACTTCTTATCCTGTAACATCTGACAAACCAACTGGCCCCACCATTTCAACCGTCCCAAATGGCGCCCACTTGCACACTCCAGCCCCTCCCCTTCCACAGGCATGATATACAGACCTGCATCCTCCACTGCCACAATTGTCCTCCACTGCCGGTCTGCACTGAAACCAAGCTGTTCACCAGCCATGGGCAGGTCTGTCACCATAGTGGCCAGGGCCCCTATTGGCCCTCCAATCAAACTCAGCCCCCTTTTGTCCCACCAACCAGCCCTACTTACACCACTCCCCCGACCTCATCCCGCTCGACACCCTGCACTCTCCTCTTGCCAGATCCCCTGGCTCTTACCCTCCTCTCTCCTTTTCCACATGCCATGCTAGCACCAACACTCACACTACCCTCCACACTAAAACACGCTGGTGGCTTCACCTGCCACTTGGAAGGCCCTCACACCATCCACCCCAAGGCCTTCCACCCTATTGATCTGCCAGGGACCATGTGCTCTGCAACAGTGGCACCACCACCAAACCCCCAGCCCAACCCTCTATCCACCCCACCCACCTACCTCTCCCCCTTTTCACCACACTCACATCTGTCACCCAGACTCCAAGCAATACCCTTGGACCCAGAATCAAGCAATCCCCACAACAAGAAATGCACACAAACCAAGTATCCCCAATCCATAAAACAGAAATGCACCATCACTCCTCACTAATCCCTGGCCCTCCAACAATCACCCCACATGTCACATTGCCAAGCCAAACTACACCAAGAAGGTGAGAGCACCCGGAACCCACCCAACACACCTCATCTAAACCCCCAAAAGTTAAAACCTGCCCCGATCAAGGTGCCAGAACTCCAACCACTGAACCCAAACAGCCTGCACCTGCCAACTATGCTCCCTTGCCGATGCCATGTGGCACCAGCCATCGCATCGATCCTGCACCCGCCCTTCACAAAAACCTTCAGCAGGCACAAAAGAAATGAGTGGCATTATGCTGAAACCAACCCCACCAGAAAGGCCTGATACTCCCACAAAGCTGCACAAATATCAAAAATCGCTGCCGAAGATGAAAAACTGATGCCAAAGATGATGACACCACTTCCAACTCCGCTGCCCTCTCAGCCAAAACCCGACACAGTAGGTGCCAACTGAGCCTGTGCCGACTTTCCTATTTTCCCGCCAACCTCTACCCCTCTTCCCTCCCCCACCACCACTGGACAAATGGATGGCTGGACAGAGCCTGATTATCAACCCCAGTCCCCATTCGCCCGGATGGCGGGAGCCGGGGATCCTTAAATGCATAATTTTGCACTTGCCCATATGCCATTTGGATGTCCAGTCTCGCAGTTTCTCAAGGTCCTCTTTGCAATTTTTCACAATCATCTTGTGATTTCACAACTTTTAATAATTCTGTGTTGTTGACAAATTTGCCATTTAGCACTATTCTCTGTTTTCTTTTATTTCTTTTATTTATTTTTATTTTTATTTATTTCAACTTCTTATATACCGCACTCTTTGACATCAGCGCGGTTTACAAATAACAGAAAGAAACCAGAACAACAGGCTGTTTGGTATTACATATAACAGGAGTATCAAACTTGGATAACATGGGGTAACTATTTACATGGAGTATATAATCTATTAGCTAGATAACATGCTCAAACTATTTACTTTTAACCATTTCCCAATCCAAATAGCATACTGCTTCCTATCTCATGGCTTTTTAATTTCCTCCAGAGTGTCTCATGAAGGACTTTGTAAACGGCTTTGTGAAAGTCCAGATACACTATGGGGGTTGTTTTAGAAGCTCTGTTCATGCTTTGGATGTCTGAAAATGGGCATAGAGATGTCCAAAGCACAGAAACATCTCCAAAACCATTTTAGAAGTTGAATCTGAACCTAGGGGTGGGGGATGGTGGAGGCATGACTGGGACATTCCTGGGAACCTAGATGTACTTACTTGATCTCAGAAATGTCTGCAGTTGCATCTAAATTCATACTTACTCCAGGCACAAATCAGCATCAGGAAAATGCTTATTTTTGCTGAAAAATATCCAGATAGGATAGAATTCAACTATGTTCACTATTCAGTAGTGGGGTTTGAACCCTGGCTTCTCTACTTTTAGTCCACTACTCTAGCCATTAGGCTATTCCCAGACATCCAGTTCTGAAATACACTTCTGGGAATATCTAAGTAGATACCCCCACAAATGTCCATATCAGGCATGTCCACATTTGTGAAATTGTGTCAGCACCTGGACATGCCTGCTTTTTTCCAGACTTTCCAGCTAAGACATAAGAGATTGCACTTAGACATCCTTTCTAAAATACCCCTCCATATCTACTTGCTCACCTTTATTTACCTGCTTATTTACACCTTCAAAAGGTAGTGCAGATTAGTGGTCTGTAGTTTCCCAGATCAGCTCTGAAACCCTTTTAAAAACTGGTGTTGCTCTGTCCTCTCTCCAGTCTTCAGGTACTATAGACAATTTCATGACATTTTACAAATTACTAATATTAGGTCTTCGGTTTCATTTTTGAATTCTATCAGCATCCTTGGATATATACCATCCAGTTGGGGTGATTTGCTACTCTATCAAAATATTTTATTGCATCTTCCAGGTTTATCAAGATTTGTTTAAATTTCTCTATTACATAACCTCTAAATATCATTTATGACATGGGTAAATTTCCTACATCTTCTTCAGTAAAGACCGAAGCAAAGAATGCACTGTATGTATTTATTTATGTATTTATTTATTTAACATGCATTTTTTATACCACTTTATTATTTTAGTCAAAATAGTTTACATTGTAACTTAAACTTGGTTGTTGTTAAGTGCCATCGAGTCAGTCTCGACTCATGGTGACCCTCTGGATAGTTGTCCTAAACTGTGTTTGGTCTTCAGTCAGGCGGTTCCTTGTTGAAAGAGTGGCACCCATAGGTGCTGTTATTGTATTAATCCATCTCATTGCTGGCTTGTATTGAGGTCTCTTGTATTGACCTACCTTGCCAAGCATGATGTCTTTCTCTAACAATCTCTCTCTTCACATGATGTGTCCAAAGCATGAAAGTCAAAGTCTTGTCATTTGAGCTTCTAAGGAAAGCTTAGCTTTAATTTCCTCTATTACTGACTATTTGTTCTTTGGACAGTCCATGGTATACACAGTATTTGTCGCCAAAACCATAATTAAAAAATGCATCCATTTTCTTCCTGTCTATGTTTTTCACTGTCCAACGTTTGCATCCATATGACGTTATTGAAAATACCATGGCTTGAACAAGTCAAATCTTTGTATGGAGAGAGACATTTCTGCTCTTGAGAATCTTGTCTGGATCCTTCATAGCTGTTCTGCCAAGAGCAATGTGTCATCGGATTTGTTGACTGCTTATTGTTTCTTTATTGATAGTTGATCCAAGTAGGTTAAAGTTGTCAACTATTTCAGTTTCTTCTCCATCAACAATGAACTTATTGATTTTGCCAGTTGTCAGGATTTTTGTCTTCTTTACATTAGGGTGCAGGCACATTTTAAGACTATGTTCCTTGATCCTGAGAAGCAAATGTTTCAGATCATCTTTACTTTCAGCTAGTAATGTGCTATCATCAGTATAACA
Source organism: Ichthyophis bannanicus (assembly GCA_033557465.1). Lineage (NCBI taxonomy): Eukaryota > Metazoa > Chordata > Amphibia > Gymnophiona > Ichthyophiidae > Ichthyophis > Ichthyophis bannanicus. Next base: position 1,791,735,122 of record CM066032.1, on the reverse strand, counting down.
AAGATTGCTGATGAGCCTTCCATAAGAATATAAGACATGCCATATTGGGTCAGACCAAGGTCCATCAAGCCCAGTATCCTGTTTCCAACAGTGGCCAATCTAGGTCACAAGTACCTAACAGTTTTCCCAAGAGACACAGGTTCCACTTGTATTGTGGCAAGAAGTGGATTTCCCGGGTCCCTTTTAATAATGGTTTATGGACCTTCCCTCCACAAACTTGTCCAAACCTTTTTTAAACCCAGCTATACTAACAGCTTTTACTATATCCTCTGGTAACAAATTCCAGAGTTTGATTATGTGTTGAGTGAAAAAAATATTTTCTCATATTAGTCTTAAATAGATTACACTGTAGCTTCAATGCATGTCCCCTAGTCTTTCTATATTTTGATAGCATAAAAAATTGATCTACGCTTACCCATTCCACTCCTTCATAAATTTATAGACCTCTATCATATCTCCCCTCAGTCATCTCTTTTCCAGGTTGAAGAGCCCTCACCTTTTTAGCCTCTCCTAATAGGGGCATCCTTCCATCCCCTTTGCCATTTTGATGGGTCTTCTCTGTATCTTTTCTAATAATGCTATATCCTTTTTAAGATATGGCGACCAGAACTGCACACAATATTCAAGGTGCGGTCGCACTATGGAACAATACAGAGGCATTATAATATCCTTTGTTTTATTCTCCATTCCTTTCCTTATGATTCCTAGCATTCTATTTGCTTTCTTGGCTGCTGCTGCACACTGGGTGGAGGGTTTCAATGTGCTATCCATGATGACGCCTAAATCTTTTTCTTGGGTGGTGGTTCCTAATATAGAACCTTGCATTGTGTAACCATAGTTTAGTTACACAATATTGACACCTCTGTTATCTTCATACAGTCCTGCTTCTCTGATGATTTGTTCTGCATATAAATTAAACAAGTAGGGAGAAAGTATGCAGCCTTGTTGTACACTTTTGTTGAATTTAAACTATTCTGAGTCGGATCCAGGAAGGAGCATGTCTGGGCTGCCCACACGTCCCAGAGCAGGATGGGCTCCATTGTACCAGATTCTGCACTGCGGGAGCCAGAAATTCCCACGGGTGCAGGATTGGGCATGGAGATGGCCAGGTGTGCCCCTGGATCCCCATGTGAGATGTCCACCCCACAGCATGGCCAGCCTGCTGCAGTGCTTGACATAGTTTCCTTGCTGCCCAACTCTCAGTGAGGGCAGTAAGGGCCAAGATCAGGTGGCAGAGCCTCACCTTCGGCCACTTCATTGCTTCCTGAGGCCTGCCAGGCCAGATTGCATGGGCGCCCTGTGCTTATTCCACTTCCAAGGTGACCGCTGGATGTAAAGGGCCATGTCCTGAATCGGCCCTCTACATCCGGGTGCCTAGCCGGCCACCGCACCACCCACTCTCCACCCCCATCTGGTTCTCCCACTCCTCCCAACAGCTGTGTGTATGTAGGGAGGGAGTACTGGGGCATATGGGCCAGATGGATAGCAAGGTTGCACGTCCCACCAGGATGTGCAGTCCTGCTATTCACCTCTCAGAATCGGGGCCTCTGTTTCTCCTTGTTCCATTCAAACTGTTGCTTCTTGATCAATGTAAAGGTTGTGCAAGAGAACTATCAGATCTTCTGGTATACCCATGCTTCTTAATGTGGCCCAGAGTTTCTTCTCATGGTTTGTTGTTGTTGTTGTTAAGTGCTATCGAGTCGGTGTTGACTCATGGTGGCCCGCTGGCTGGATAATTGTCCTATACTTTTCAGTCTTCAGTTGGGCAGCTCATTGTTGACAGAGTGGCACCCATAACTGCTAAAAGCCTTGCTGAAGTCAATAAAACACATATAAATATCTTTTGGTATTCCTTTGTCTTTTCAAGGATTCATCTTACATTCACATTGATGTCTCTCATTCCTCACCCTTTTCTGAACCCTGCTTGCACTTCAGGCAGTTCTCGTTCCTGGTATGGCTATAGCCTCTGCTGAATAATCTTCAGTAGAATCTTACTGGCATGTGGGATCAGAGTGATTGTGTGATAATTTCCACAGTCAGTTGGATCACCTTTCTTTGGGATTGGCATTGCTATAAACATAGATCTTTTCCAGTCAGTTGGCCATGATAATGTCTTCCAAATTTCCTGGCAGAGCCTTATAAGTATAGTAACACTGCAATACTTCAATGAGAATGCCATCAGCCTGGTGCTTTCTTCTTTGATAAGGCTTTCAATGCTGTTTTGACTTCTTTCATCAATGGTTCCTGATCATAAGGTACACATTGAAAGGACTATTGGTCCACTTGATCTTTATGGTATAATGACTCTGTATATTCTTTTCACCTTTTCTTCATCTTCTCAGGATCATTCAACATGGATCATTGAGCATCTTGTAGCATTCCAATTCAAGGGTGGAATTTTTTTCTTTAATTCTCGTAGCTTTAGGAAAGCCAATCTTCTTCTTCTTCTAATAGTTTCTGATTCTATTTCCTTGCATGCATCATTGTAGTACTTCTCCTTGTCTTTTCTTGCTGCATGTTGGAAATCTCTGTTGAGTTCTGCGATTGCCTCTCTTTTTCCTCTGGCCTTAGCTTCTCTGCATTTCTGGGCAATTTTCAGAGTTTCTTCAGTCATATATTTTGGCCATTTTTGCTTTTTCACCTTTTGTAGAGACTTCTTGCTTTCTTCCAACACAACCTTCTTGATGTCATCCCTTGAAATCTTCTTAAGCTCTGTCATTTATATCTATAGCAGCAAATTGATTTTGCAGGTAGTCTTTCAATTTCAGTGGTATATTCTCAAGGTCATATTTTGCTATATTCATGAGTGGCTTGCTCTTTTTCAACTTTAGCTTGTTTGTATATTAGTAGTTGGTGATCTGTACCACAGTCAGCCAGGTTTTGTCTTGGTTGATGTTATACAGCCTTTCCATTGTGATGTTCACAGATGTAGTCAATTTGATTTTTGTACAGTCCATTGGGTGAAGTCCATGTGTACAGTCGCCGCTTGTGTTGCTGGAAGAAAGTGTTTGAGATGAATAGATCATTGGTCTTGCAGAATTTTATCAGTCTTTCTCCAGCTTCGTTTCTGTTACCAAGTCCATATTTTCCAAACACTTTACCTTCTTCTTTGTTGACAACTTTTGAGTTCCAGTCACCCATGACTATCAGGATATCCTGTTTGCATGTTCTTTCAATTTCAGCTTGTACTTGTTCATAGAACTCATTAATTTCATCCTCTTTTGCAGCTGTTGCTGGGGCATAGACTTGAATTATAGTTGTGTTGATGGGCATTCCTCGTAGATGAATTTCATTACAGTTCTTGCAAGTTTCATCTTGATTATAAATGCAACACCTTTTCTTCTTTGTGTTTCATTAAACAGGGACACTGACAACTTGGATTCATTGAGTCTCCTCTATGGCCTTGACTGGTAGCATGGTTTAAAGATGAGGTCAGAGAGGCTATTATCATAAAAAAAATCTTTCAGAAAATGGAAAGGCATTGATAAGGCAGGCAAAGAAAATTTTTGAAAAGAAGTTTGCTATGGAAGCAAAAGCTCATAATAATAATTTTTAAAAAATCCTTTTCAGGTACATTTGTAGCAAAACACCTGTGAGAAAGTCACAGTCACAGTTGGAACATTAGATGATAGAGTTGTTCCAACTGTGACTGTGACTTTCTCACAAGTGTTTTGCTACAAATGTATCTGCAAAGGTTCTCTTTGCCTGACTTATCATTGGTTTGCATTTAACCTGCCATTGTTTATTTTATATCTTGTTTCCATCATTTAGCTCCTTTTTCCAATTTCTGAATTTGTTTTTTTACTATAAAAGTCTCTGACCTCATATTTAAACCATGCTAGTAGTCATTTAGCTTTCCTCCCATCTTTTAAAAGCATGAAATACAACCGATCTGTTTCCAAGATAGTATTTTTAAACTATATGCAGGCCTTATGTGCAGGCCTTTACAGTTGCTGCTTTTAGCTTTTTCATAACCATTTTTCTCATTTTATCATAGTCTCCCTTTTGAAATGCTAGCACTGTGGATTGCCATGCTGTCCTCTCTCCATTTATTAAATCAAATATTATCATACTATGATCACTATTGCCAAGTAGCCCCAACACCGTTATCTCTCGCACCAGATCCTGTGTTCCACTATTCAATAGGTCTAAAATAGCTTCCCTTCATGTCAGTTCTTGAACCAGCTGCTATATGAAGTAGTCATTTATTTAATCTGGTAATTATCTCCCTAGCATGTCTTGATGTGACATTGACACAGTTGAAATCACCCATTATTATTGTGTTGTAAATTTTGTTTAGGAGGGAGGATTGGCCTAGTGGGTGGGGCAAGTTACCCAGGGCCAGGGGCTCGAATCTTGCTAGAGGACAGCAACCTTGGGCCAGAAGGACTGGGGTTTCTAGTCCCAAAGGTGTTCCTTGTGGCCTTGGGCAAGGCACTTAACCCTCCATTGCCTCAGGTACAAGAAAACATTGATTGTGAGCCCTTCAGGGACAAGGGAAAAATATACAGTTCCTGAATGTACACAGCTTTGACTGGTAGAAAAGCAGTATATAAGCCTAGTTAAATAAAAACGTCCCTAATTTCCGTTAGCATTTCATCATCCATCTGTTCATTCTGGCCATCCCTTCCACTGTTTACATGGAATTTCTATCCATAAAGATTCTACAGTACATTTTGTTTCCTGAAAAATGTTATCCTGTTTGACTCAATGTCCTCTTTAACGTATAACACCGCCCCTCCACCAATGTTATCTGCACTCTCATTGTGACATAATTTGTACCCTAGTGTCACAGTGTTCCATTGGTTATTCTCCTTCCACCGGGTCTCTGAGATGCCAATCATATCTAACCTTTCATTCAGTGCTATTAACCTAGGCATTCACACTCCCATCCATTCGCTCACTCACAAACCATTAAATAACTCCCGGGAGAGGTGCTTGGCAAAAATTGACCGTAGCTTTATTCAGCAACCAAATATTTAACAACAACATCTCAAATCCAGCAATATTAAACTCTCCCAAAGATTCATGTTAGATAGTATCATCCTAGCCCAGCCCTAGATCATATTTCCGGACTCTTCTTTCCCGCCAATTCCCCCCCCCACCCCCACCCCCAGCCTGCGATGACACCAGGATGAGGCTAAATTCCACCATACAAGAGTGTTAAAATAACTGTGTCTGCACATGGCAGTGACAACCATGCTGTGGGAAGCCCCCCCAGTGCTCCCATCCCTGTCTTCCTCCCCACCCTTCCAAAGGATGGGGAGAATGAATTCACCCTAGGAGGAGGTCAGTCACCTCTAAATCCCACCAAGAGTGGAGATTGCACCTTGCATGTCTCCTCCCCCCCACCAATGCTGCAGCCTGAAATGCCTTACTGTACACATCCAAAACATCCTGGATTGAACTTATAAAAATATCCTGACCAATATCCAACAAATGGACCCCATTAGGATGAAAAGCCCTGGGCAATCAACTGTAATTAAGTCATGTGCCATCATAAGACCCATGAATGAACTTGGAGACCTCAGCATTCACTCGCCTCTGCAAATGCTCCAGCGCTTGTGGTCAGAGGGCATCACGCCATAGATGCCTAGGAATTGTCTATGACAAAATAACCATCACAGCTGGGAAGTAACTCTGGATTAAGAACATATCCTGCTTCATTTGTCAGATAAAGTCAACCTCTTTCACTGTACAAAGATCATTGTCTCCCAAATGAACAAAGATACAATGGAGTTGATTATATTAATGAGCCTCCAGCAACACAGGTAGCAGTTGGGACTAGCACTTGAAGACCAATCTTCTGCAGCAGCACTCCACTTTCTGTGAGGCCCAGATTCAAACTCCATTTGGATTCAGCTGTTCTCTTCCTGGCCCAGAAAATGGAGGAATGCCCACGCATCCACATGAGGAACTCATGCTGCCGCCCATCTGGGGAAAAAACTGAAAGAAAAAGCAGCTGAAAAGGCTGTGGAGTTAGCACACATACCTCTTATAAACATTAGATTGCCAGTGACCCAAAAGCTGAATTGCTGGTGCATAAAGGTCTTGTGCAGCAGCCAGCACAGCTGCACTGACACGGAATGAATACTTTCCAAATGCCTGTGGTGAGAAACACGCGACCTCCAAGCCCCGCTTTAAAATAGCTGAAAACTGGAACCAGGTCGGCGGATCCCCTTGCTCATGGCACAACCAAAAAAGGCCCAAGCTGGTGAAGAGCATGAAAAGGTCTGGGCACACCACACCAGACAGGAAACCAAGCCTGGGACGCTCCACAAGCGAACCCCCACCCCCCCCCCACCCCAGCCGATCCATCTTGCTATGACAGATCCGTAACTACACCTCCTACTCCCAGAGAACCATATCATCAGCCAGAAGTCCCCTTTCACCCAAAGAGGACTTGGAAGCTGCCACCAACTCTCCCACTCTAAGCACTGCAAAAAACGCAAAGGCAAAGGCCATACTGAATAACTCTACTTCAAAGGAGGTAGCACACACCCGGAGCAAAACGACCAACAGAGCCAACAGTGTATCATGCCATAGGAGTTACTGCACCAGCCGCCCCGCTGAGGTTGACCATTCTCTGGTGAAGCCTTTCACAAGCTTCCTGACCAAAAAGACCCAGTAGGGTCAGGAAGCCCATGGAGCTTTGCCACAAATGCCACACTTGCCAATGTCCCTGAGAGAGCATGTGGTGACAAGAGTTACTCAAACACCAATTCCAGAAACCGCAAGACATCATCCTGAATAATATACTACCCTCTTGCTGGCACCAGGCTCGAAAAATGCTGCCAGCCCACTGCATAGGCTTTCCAGGTGTTCTCCGCAAGTAGAGCCCTCAACAATCTTCCAAGTGCTGAGGAAGGACGTTCCAACAATTTTTCGGGATCCAGGAAGGTACCACATCTGCAGCTGGAGCCAAAGCAGAAAACCAGGCCCATTGCAAATGAGATAACACTTCCCCCACTGAATTATCCACACCAGGCCCATGTTTTGTTATGGTTATGGTTATATTTTTGTTCCCAACCATACATTGATCTGTAAGCACCTCAGTACCAACTGGCCAAACAATCCCACCACCAAGGTAGAGTTGGCTGATTGCAGATTAATCACCATTACAACCGCCATATTATCCAAACGCAAGAGCAAGCTTCAATTGCACAGGAGTTCACCCCACAGCTGCAAAGCCACCCAAATGGGGAACAGCTCCAAAAAGGTAATGTTCCGGCACCAACTCTGGTCCTTCCACGCATCTGGCCAGGAATCCGCACACCATGCACTTCAAAAAAATCCAAAAACTGATTCCCCCCAGAGGTATCTGCCGCGTGAATACTTTACCCATAGGTATCACCTGACCAGCAAAACTGAAATGTCCAAAAGCTGTTGGACTTGCTCCAACATCAACTTAGGATGGGACAAAGCCTGCCAAATCAAAACCACCAATTTGGAAACCTTCTCTGCTGGCAACCAGGATAATATACTTACTGAATGCAAAACAATGCCAAGGAACGTGAAAGAGGTAGCAGGATCCTCCGTCTTCCACTCTGCGAATGGCACACCCAAAACCTTTGCTAACTGCTGGAACACTCCCAACAGTCGACCACACTCCGGGGAGTCTGCCAAAGCCACCACGAGGAAATCATCTAATTAGTGTACCATAGCGTTGGACTGGGCAGCCAGCTGTATTGTCCAATAGAGGAAGGAAGAAAAGGTCTCAAAACAGGCATAGGTTACTGAACACTCCATGGGCATATACGTGTCAACATGTTTCCGCCCCTGGAAATGAAATCTAAGCAGATAAAGCGAGCTGGAACGAATAGGGAGCAATCAAAATGTGGACTCAACATCTGCCTTTGCCATCAATGCCCTTGCCCTGCTCAATGTAGCAGGCTAATGGCAGAATCAAAGGACACATAAGGGCCGGCTAATAAAATCATTCACAGTGCATCCCACTGGATATGACAAATTGTGAATGAGCTGATACTTGCCGGGCTCCTTCTTTGGAACAACCCCCAATGGGGACACCATGAGACTGCACAGTGGAGGATGCTCAAACAAGAACATAAGAACATAAGATATGCCATACTGGGTCAGACCAAGGTCCATCAAGCCCAATATCCTGTTTCCAACAGTGGCCAATCTAGGTCATACGTACCTAGCAGTTTCCCCAAAAGACATAGGTTCCACAATGCTTGTACTGGGTCAAGCATTGATTATCCTGGGTCCCTTTTTAATAATGGTTTATGGACCTTTTCTCCAGGAACTTGTCCAAACCTTTTTTAAACCCAACTACACTAACAGCTCTTACTACATCCTCCGGTAACAAATTCCAGAGTTTGATTACACGTTGAGTGAAAAAATATTTTCTTTTATTAGTCTTAAATAGTTTACCCTGTAACTTCATTACATGTCCCCTAGTCTTTCTATATTCTGATAACGTAAACAATCGATCTACGTTTACCTGTTCCACTCCATTCATTAATCTATAGACCTCTATCATATCTCCCCTCAGCCGTCTCTTTTCCAGGTTGAAGAGCCCTAACCTTTGTAGCCTCGCTTCATAGGAGTAGCCTTCCATCCCCTTAACCATTTTGGTGGCTCTTCTCTGTACTTTTTCTAATAACGCTATATCCTTTTTAAGATACGGTGACCAGAATTGCACACAATATTCAAGGTGCGGTCGTACCATGGAACGATACAGAGGCATTATAATATCCTTTGTTTTGTTCTCCATTCATTTCCTTATGATACCTAGCATTCTATTTGCTTTCTTGGCCGCCGCTGCACACTGGGCAGAGGGTTTTAACATGTTATCCACGATGACTCCTAAATCTTTTTCCTGGGTGGTGGTTCCCAATGTGGAATCTTGCATCGTGTAACCATAGTGTGGGTTGTTCTTTTCTAGGTGCATAACTTTGCACTTGTCCACATTAAATTTCATCTGACATTTGGATGCCCAGTCTTCCAATTTATCCAGATCCTCCTGCAGTTTTCCACAGTCCACTTGGGTTTTAGCACCTTCAAACTGTTTTGTATCGTCTGAAAATTTGATAACCTCACTAGTTATTCCCTTTTCCAGGTCATTTATGAATATGTCAAAAAGTAGCATACCCAGTACAGATCCCTGGGGTACTCCACTATTCACCTTTTTCCATTGGGAAAATTGCCATTTAGCCCTACCCTCTGCTTTCTATCTTTTAACCAGTTCCCGATCCACAATAGTACACTGCCTCCTATCCCATGACTTTTTACTTTTGCCAAAAGTCTCTGATGAGGGACCTTGTCAAAGGCTTTCTGAAAGTCCAGAAACACTATATCAACTGACCCACCTTTATCTACCTGTTTATTAACACCTTCAAAAAAACATATCAGATTAGTAAGACAAGATCTTCCTTGTCTAAAACCATGTTGGCTGTCTCCCATTAGGCCATGACTATCTACATGCTCTGTAATTTTGTTCTTTATGATAGTTTCTACCATTTTCCCCGGTACTGACGTCAGGCTCACCGGTCTGTAATTTCCCGGGTCACCCCTGGAACCCTTTTTAAAAATTGGCGTTACATTGGCGACCCTCCAATCTTCAGGTATTACAGATGATTTTAATGAAAATTCACAGATAATAGCAGGTCTGCAATCTCATATTTCAGTTCTTTCAACACTCTTGGATGTATACCATCTGGTACAGGTGATTTGCTACTATTCAGTTTATCAAATAGTTGTAATACATCTTCCCGGTGTAGTGATATTTATCTCAATTCCTCTGCAGTATCACCTTTAAATACCACTTCAGTGTTGGGTAACATCCCTACATCTTCCTCAGTAAAGACCGAAGCAAAGAATTCATTCAGTCTCTCCGCTATAGCCTTGTCTTCTCTTACTGCCCCTTTCACCCCTCTATCATCTAACGGTCCAATTGACTCTCTCACAGGCCTTTTGCTACGAATGTTCTTTAAAAAGTCTTTATTTCGTGTTTTTGCTTCCGTAGCAAGTTCCTTCTCAAATTCTCGCTTTGCCTGCCTTATCAATGCTTTGCATTTAACTTGCCAGTGCTTGTGCTCTTTCCAGTTTTCGTCGTTTGGCTCTTTTTTCCATTTCCTGAAAGATGCTTTTTTGGCAGCAACAGCCTCTGTGACCTCACCTTTAAACCATGCTGGCAGTTTTTTGGACTTTCTTCCACTTTTCTTAATGCGTGGAATACAGCTGGTCTGGGCTTCCAGGATAGTATTTTTAAATAACACCCAAGCTTGCTGTAAGTCTTTAACCTTTGCAACCGCTCCTTTTAGTTTTTTCTTAACTATATTCCTCATTTTATCATAGTCTCACTTTCAAAAGTTAAAAGGTAGTTCTGTGGATTTCTTTACTATCCCTCCTCCACTAATTAAATCAAACATGATCATGCTATGATCACTATTGCCAAGTAGTCCCAACACCCTTATTTCTTGCACCAGATCTGGTGTTCTACTAAGGACTAGGTCCAGTATGGCTTCCCCTCTGGTTGGTTCATGAACCAGCTGCTCCAAGAAGCAGTTATTTATTTCATCTAGAAACTTTATCTCCCTAGCATGTCCTGCTGTGACACTGACCCAGTCGATACCGGGGTAATTGAAATCACCCATTATTACTACTCTGCTGTGACTTTTGTTAGCTTCCTTGATTTCTGTGAGCATTTCATCATCCATGTGTTCATTCTGGCCAGGCGGTCGATAGTACACCCCCACTGCCATCACCTTCCCCTTCATACATGGAATTTCAATCCATAGAGATTCTACAGCAAATTTTGTTTCCTGCAAAACTTTAATCCTTTCTGACTCAATGCCCTCTCTAACATAGAGCGCAACACCTCCACCAATTTGATCAGTTCTATCATTACGATATAGTTTGTATCCAGGTATCATAGTGTCCCACTGGTTATTCTCCTTCCACCATATCTCTGAGATTGCAATAATATCTAACCTCTCATTTAGTGCTATATATTCTGACTCTCCCATCTTATTGTTTAGACTTCTAGCATTTGGATACAAGCATTTTAGAGACTGTATTTTATTAATATTAATCTGGCTATTGGTAGGCATGGATAATTTGGAATCCTTACGCTCTGTCTGCACCGTACTCAAGGGCATTTGGGCTACTATACTCTTTTTTGGAACCTCACTGCTTTTGGTAGTATCCTTCAAGGATACCTTCTTCCGAACCATCTGCTCTTGGGCAACTGTCGGCTTTCCCCTATTTTCTAGTTTAAAAGCTTCTCTATCTCCTTTTTAAAGGTTAATGCCAGCAGTCTGGTTCCATCCTGATTAAGGTGAAGCCCATCCCTTCGGAAGAGCCCCTCCTTACCCCAGAATGTTCCCCAGTTCCTAACAAATCCAAAACCCTCATCCTTGCACCATCGTCTCATCCACGCATTGAGACTCCGGAGCTCTGCCTGCCTTTTGGGTCCTGCACATGGAACAGGAAGCATTTCGGAGAATGCTATTCTGGAAGTGCTGGATTTCAACTTCCTACCTAAAAGCTTAAATTTAGCCTCCAGAACTTCCCTATCACATTTTCGTATGTCATTGGTACCGACATCTACCAAGACAGCAGACTCCTCCCCAGCACTATCTATGATCTTATCTAGGCGGTGTGTGAGGTCCGCTACCTTCGCACCAGGCAGGCATGTTACCAGGCGATCCTCACGTCCACCAGCCACCCAGCTATCTACATGCCTAATGATTGAATCACCAACTATAACAGCTGTCCTGACCCTCCCCTCATGGGCACATGGCCCTGGAGAAACATCCTCGGTGAGAGAGGGTTTTACATCACCTGGAGGACAGGTCTTAGTTACAGGATCACGTCCTGCCACACCAGGGTGATGCTCTCCTGTCATGTGACCTCTCTCCTCCATGGCAACAGGGATGCTGCCAGACTGGAGGTGGGACTTCAGGACTATATCCCTGTAGGTCTCGTCCATGTACATCTCTGTATTTCTTATGTCTTCCAGGTCTGCTACTCTAGCCTCTAGAGAACGGACTTGTTCCCTGAGAGCAAAGAGCTCCTTGCACTTAGTGCATATGTAAGACCTCTCACCAACTGGGAGAAAATCATACATGTGACACTCAATGCAAAAGACTGGAAAGCCCACATCTCGCTGCTGGACTTTTGTCTGCATCTTAGTTTAAATCGTGTGTTTAGGTCTTTAAATTCTGTATTTACTAAGGGTTGGTGTAGATGCTTATACTAATAAAAGTGTATCTAATACCTCTAATATACCTTGTTCACCTGAAGCTTAATTAATCTCAGGTCCTCAATGTATGACTGATTTGGACAAAGAGCTGCACCTGAGAGCAGCCCCTTTCCTCTAAGACGTGTAAGTACCTATAAAGCTACAATTACCCCAGGGGCGGGTGGGTGTTGGGGAGGGAGGGAGGGAAATAAGACCTATTAAAAGAGGGCTGTTACAAGGTACCCTGTCCTGTACCCTCAGCAGAGGGGGAGGGGGTTAGTCCTTAGGTAGGCTAGAGCAGGAAAAAAAGTTTAAAACACAACAGGTTCTGGGGACAGAGCAGGGAGAGATATTTAATTTAAAGTAACAGTTAACTGGCTACCACACAAAGGCCAGTTAGTTCAGAGAGGCAGGGTAAGTTTTACAGCTGAGAAAGCTGAAGTGCAAAACTAAAGGGAACAGGGAGGTAAAGTAGGAATTGAACCCTTGATCTTCAAGGTACTAAACAGTTACTCTAACCAGTAGGCTACTCCTCAAACATAATAAAAGTCCCAAGAATCTGATGCATCCCAGATTTGAACCACCGACTCGTCACCCGAGCGACACAAATGCTTCTCACGATGCATGTGACGCACGACCCTCCACAAATTCTTCAACAATTTTGTATCTCTCAATGTCTGAGTGAACATCCTGTCATGCTTCCTACCCCGTTCAGTACTGCATGCCCCCACACCCTTTCCCCCAGACCCCCATCTGCCAGCAGATACTGACCTGCGCTCCTTGATGCAATCTACTTCCTCTGCTGGTTCTCCGCACTGGAACACTGCTGACCATCATCCTCCAGCTGGTCCTCCTCACTGGTTACAGAGTCCTCCCCAACCCCCTTATCAGTACCCTGTCCCTCTTGGTTCCACTCTGCTCCACCCCTCGAGCTACCCCTCTTTAGACACAAAGCAAAGCAAAGAAATGTGCAAAAAATGTTGTACAGGTATGTATGTAAGAACAGAAAACGCAAACCGCACCATTGCAATACATGAAGACAAACACCCGATGGTGTGAAAATAAAATTCTAATAAATGAGATCCGACACTGTGGTAATAACTAGCAAATTTTTATTTCAAAGTTTAGTAAAAACACGATATTTGTCAACACAGTTTAGATTTTAAAGTCATTCTTGGGTCAATCAATCTCCTGGTGGGCCCGTTTCTTCTTCCCCCGAATGCTTCTCTTGGTGCGCTGCTTGGCGTATTTTTCATCTGGGGTTTCCCGCAGCAGCAACCAGCAGAAATCAGCCATCATAGTGGTGTTCCATCTTCCTTGGTACCTTCTCTCTGCGTCCTTGATGTCCTGGTGAAACCTTTCACCTTGTTCTTCACTGTACGCCCCCAAGTTTTCGGGAAAGTAGTTCACATGGGAGTGCAAGAAATGGACTTTCAGGCTCATGTTACAGCCTTGTTCTTTGAAGGCATTGAGCATCCTGGCAACAATATCCTTATAGTTCTCATCCCACCTGTTCCCCAAGAATTTGAGAACAACATTCTTAAAGGAATCCCAGGCTTCTTTTTCCTTCTCAGACATCGTTTCAGCGAATGCTCCATCTGAAATGAGTTTCCTTATATCAGGGCCAACAAACACTCCTTCCTTTAGCTTTGCTTCAGAAAGTCGGGGGAACTTTGAGCAAAGGTACCAAAAGCACTCACTATCTTTTGGAAGGGACTTGATGAATTGCTAAATGAGACCCAACTTAATGTGGAGAGGTGGTAATAGAATTTTATCACGAGGTACCAAGCTCTCATGAAGAACATTTTTCTCACCGGGTCTCAAATACTCCCGAATTGGCCAGTCTTTTTTCCCCCAGTGTAGGTCGCGGGCCCGGCTATCCCACAAGCAAAGGAAGCAGGGATATTTGGTGAAACCGGATTGCTGCCCTAATAGCATGGATAGAATTTTAAAGTCTCCACAAATCATCCACTTATGCTCATCATAACGAATCTTCTGAAGAATCAGGGCCAAATTCTCGTATTTTTCTTGGAGAATAACAGAGTGAGCAATAGGAACTGAAGCGAATGTGTTGCCATTATAAAGAAGAACACCTTTTATGCTGTCTTTTGACGAATCAATGAACAGCCGCCATTCAGCAGGATCATACTTGAGTTTAAACTTTTCCATCACTCCGTATATATCGTTGCAAAATACCAAATCTTCCTCTTTGCTGAAATACTTCAAAAATTGTGTCTCGCGGTTGCGGTACCAATAAAAAGTTGTTCCTGGTGACAATAGATTTTTCTGTTTAAGCCGAGAACCTAGCAGTTAGGCAGCATCTTTTGGGAGTCCTAAATCCCGGACTAAATCATTCAATTCAGCTTGAGAGAAAAGTTCAGGTTTCGGATCTGATTCAGTTTCAAACTCGGAAGTACTGGACTCATCGGGAAAAGCCATCTGATGAGTCTCATCATGATCAGAACCGTCCACACAAATATGATCCAAAGATTTTTGTGGTTCACGCACAGGTACTTCGTTGCTATGAGGCATAGGCCTAATTGCTGAGGGAAGGTTGGGGTAACTTATTACGTTCTTATTTTTTAAGTTGTATCCCTTCACAATGCAAGAGCAAAAATAGCAGTCACTGCTGTGGTCTCTTTGTTCACGCCACATCATAGGTATTCCGAAACGAAATGCTTGTTTTTTACCTTTCATCCATAAGCGTAGATCTTCCTCACATGTCTTGCACACTTTGTGAGGAGCCCACGGTTTGTCTTGATCGCCTAATTTCAAACCGAAATAGGCGAAATATACTTTTTTAATAAATGCAGAAATGTTCCTCTGCCGCTTTTTCACGGTATATTCCCCACAAATAAAACAAAAACTGTCCGGAGAGTTGACGCAACCTCTGGCTCTGTGAGCCATCACAAATACACAGCACTGCAAACTACAACTGTAGTGAACCACTTCGGAATAAAGCTGGATTACGACTGAGCAAACAAAAGGTAATAATGAACTTGCAAGAAACTGAAATTTGACAGGAATGTTCATGTCGCAACCACCGTGTTTGAGCGAGCGAACGAGGCGAACAGGAAAGAACATGCGCCAGCGCGAGTACTGGATTTAGCCCCCCGCCTCCCAATTGTCCTGTTAATGTATAAAATGAATACAAAACACTCTAAAATATCATGAGGGAGTGTTTCTAGTTAGTTAACCATTACAACCTCTATTTTGGGCCAAGAAAATAAACTGCAGTCGGCTAAAAAGAAATTATGTGAACATTCCTTATATGGGTAAGAAATCTAATTTTGCAAGAAAACGTGATGTGATGGAATATTTTGGCTATTTTTCCTGGATTCCGCACCCCAAAATCTATAGGAATCAGTTGCAAAACTGGAGGCAGTTTTTTGGTAGTGTACCTGTGTAATTAAACTGGGAACCCCAAAATCCAAACATGAAATGTACAACACTGGGAAATAAAACTATAAAGTAATTTCCTCTTGCACTAAACAAAAACGCAAAGATGTTAGCAATACACACTTCCCAGACCAGACATAATCCAGTTAATAAATTCAAAATAAAAAGTATATTTCTACCTTCTGTTTGGGCACTTTATTTTTCAGTTGCAATTGCTCCAGTCACTTTCTTCTGGTTTCTTCGTGTCTTCTGCGAGCTATCCATTTGTCCTTTCTTCTCTTTTAGATGTTTTCCATTATCTCTCTATTACTGCTTTAACATACTGATTATTTCCCTTTTGCTCTTTCCCCCAATTCTTTCCTTATTCCTTTATCATCCATTTAAATTTCACCCTTCCATTCTCAAGCCCCTCTTACTCTCCCAATACCCATCCCATCATAGACTTTTCTTCCACACAAAATATTTTTCCCCTCTCCATTCTCATTCCCCATCCATTCTAGTTCTCCCCCAAAATCAGTTCCCTTATAGTTCTAGACCCACCCAGCATCCACTCCCTTCTAGTCCCATTCTCCCATGCCCCACATCAGCCCATTTCCAGTCCTATTCCAGCTCTTCATCAGCCCATTTCCAGTGCTAGCCCTCACATCACAGGCCATTTCCAGTCCTAGCCCCCCCCCATCACAGCCCATTTCCAGTCCAAGTCCCCCATCACAGCCTATTTCCAGTCCTAGGCCCCCCCCCCACCATCACATCCCATTTGCAGTCTGAGTCCCCCCCACCACAGCCCATTTGCAGTCCAAGTTCCCCCTCCCTCCACCATAGCCCATTTCCAGTCCAAGTTCCCCCCCCCCATAGCCCTTTTCCAGTCCAGGTCCCCCTCCCCATCACAACCCATTTCCAGTCCATGTCCCCCCCCCCCCTATAGCCCTTTTACAGTCCAGGTCCTTCCCCCATCACAGCCCATTTCTTTCCAGTCCAAGTCCCCCCCCCCATAGCCCTTTTCCAGTCCAGGTCCCCCCCCCCCCATCACAGCCCATTTGTAGTCCTAGCCCCCCCCCATCACAGCCCATGCAGTCCTTGGCCTCCCCCCCCCCCCTGACCAGCACCGCAGCTGTCTGAGGGGCTTTAGAGGGAGCCGGGGAAGCCCGCACGAGGCCCTGGCTCCCTCTGTACAACCGACAGCATGAAGATCCTTTTCCTTCACGCTGGCGGTTGTTTCTGTGAAGCCGCGAATGCTGGGAAAGGTTAAAAGGTATTGCCTTTAACCTTTCCCAGAAATCACGGCTTTACAGAAACAGCCGCCAGCGTGAAGGAAAAGGATCTTCACGTTGGCGGTTGTACAGAGGGAGCCGGGGCCTCGCGCGAGCTTACCCGGCTCCCTCTGAAGCCCTCCAGTGTGTGGGCCGGCCCTGGGTAGTATTTTTTTGGACTTCGGGTCGGAAGAAAAGCCGGTTTTTTGCTCTGGCTGCTCCCGATCTTGCGGACAGAGCAAAAAACCGGCTTTTCAAGGGCCGGTTTTACATCTGCGCCGGCAGCCGGCCTGGCCATGGAAAAACCGGCCAGGCCGGCTGAAAACCGGCCAGTTGGCAACCCTAACCACACACAACCCCTTCCGTGAACTCCCTACTCCCACCCCCCCATTAATGCTCCCGCACCACTGGCCTCTTCCCCAGACTACCTTTACTAAACTAAATAACATCCCCCCTCCAAACATGATCACCCAGCCAAAAGCTTAGCAAACTGACAGGCAAAAGAAGCCTTCAAATACCAGGGGCACTAGGACCCTGCAGATGCCTAAAATCTTCTCAACTCCTTCCCCCATCACTCACCCACAGGCCATGTCTCTCCCCAGAGTTAGCAACCCCTGTCTAGCCAGGCTGCCCCCGGTGCCAAAAGGAAGTAGGCCTCAGAGAAGGTAAGCAGACTGGCTGGCAAGATGAACCTCTCACTGTGCTGCTGACCATGACCACCACAAACAGCCAGGGAAGCCAGCTAACCAGCCCAACACACCCGCACCTTGCCGACCATAAGCGATCTGCTGCAAGCCTGCTACTGCCTTCCTGCCACCGCTGCAGCCTGCCAACCCCGCTGGTGAGTCTGTGTATTACCACCCCCTCCAACCCTCCCCCTTACTTTCCTGCCAGCACCCGTTCCCCTCCCCCATTAAGCAAGTATATGGTGGGCTCAGCCAGGTTACCCACCCCACTCCCCATTCGCTTGGAGGGAGTAAGAGCTGGGGCACTATAGTCTAACTATCCCATCTTTTTATAGATGTCTAGCATTTGCCTACAAGCATTTCAAAGTATGTTTTATTCATACTAACATTTTGGTTATAGGTTGACATAAGTAATTTGGAATCTTTCAACTCTTTATGCTCTTTACTTAAAGGCACATGTGTTACTTTTTAAAATTTATTTATTGATACATTTTTCATTTTACATATGAAAAACATTCAGTAAATGAAATAAGAATACCAAAAGCAATACAATAATCCACAAATAAACTCATCAAGTCCACATCAAGAGTGGCCCTAAATACCACTCAATAAAAGAAAAAAGAAAAGAAAAAGTTTAGAGGAGAAAACAAATAAGTCTCTGAATACTACCAAATCAGCAAAACAATGCTACTATGCGACAGATACATTTTTAACATTTTGAGCACTACTACGAGCACTGATGAAATTTTCTAATCGAGATACTTCTAAAAAAATATAGTTAGAACCCTCCATGGACACCTGACATTTGCACAGAAATTTAAGAAAAAAGGAAGCACCCATGTTAAGACGCAGGGCTTCAAATTTAAGAAAGCCCAGCGCCTTAGGTGGGTAACCCCAGACACATCTGGGAAAAAAATTAATCTTGTGTCTACAGAATAATTCATTCTTTTTTGAAAAGTATCATTTCAAAATAGCATTTTCATCAAATTCAGAATGAAACAACACAAATAATGTTGCCCTAGAGGAGATCTCATCCATAGAGGATTCAAAGAAACACAGATAAATCTAGACTTTCGGCATTGAATCTACTCTTTACTCTCCCACAGCACCCAGTGAAATCCCAGAGCCTCTCGGTAAATAGAACATATTATTAAAAGATATAGTTGCATGATTCTGAAAACCTAGCATGTCTTTTAAATAAAAACAAAACAGTATCAACGGAGAAAGATATTTTGTGATGGGAAAATTCAGGCTTCTAAGATTCCTGGACCTTGGGGATTATCCAGGTTCTCCAGCTGCCGATGGAGAGCAAGATTATCAATAACAAAGGAGGCCGTAGCTCCCTGTAGATGGGAGCCCTGTGCCTCTACTTTCTGCTGTCTAGATTCTATATGTAGTAATTGATTACCATGCTGTGCTAATTTAGCTACATTTTCAATAGGAAAATCTTCAAATTGTGATATCGTACCTCTTAAAGAAGCCTTCATACGAGATATCAATACCCATAAATCTTTTAAAGTAACACCATTCATCTGATCACTCACAACAGATTCAGAAAACCCTTCTGACAAATTGCACACTGTCAGAACCTGCATGGTCCTTGGGAGAGGGACTACCCCTCCAGGGTCATCAGCCATGATGACAGGTGAACCAGTCAGAGGCAAACCATGATCCCGCAGGGCCTCACTCAACACCAGAGGAGATACTGCAGGAGTCACTGTTTAACTGTTAAACTGTGGGGCAGAGACATCAACCCCCAACCGAGATGAGAAGTGGAGAATCCAAACTGTCCGACAGAGGCATAGCAGGATCCTCCAGTGATTTAACTGACATAACAACATGCCTATCCATAAGCCCAACAATTTTAACTAATTTCATTGGATTTACAGTACCTACAGAAAACACCTTCTTCTGCTTGCTCATGACATGTTTCCCGACTCGCCACGCTCCCCATACTTCGAAGGGGCTCCAAAGGGGCAGACCTGCCCCTTTGGACACATCCCTTTGGAAATCCCCACGTCTGCGTCCCACGGAAAGATCCCATTCCTTATAGGCCCCCAGTTGTTTACAGTGGCACGCCATGGATGGCATATGACAGCGACTCAAGCAGGACTCCCTCCTTCCAGCTGTTAGTGTGGAGCTCCTCCAGACAGGAAAATTGCAGGTAACTTCACCACCAAATGTAAAGAGGAATGCACCGTACCTGTGTTAGTTTTACTTTTATATCAAAACTCTCTATCAGGATGCTCTAACTTCTCTGTTTTGCTAATATCCTTCAAAGACTCATCATTCCAATCCATGTGTCTCTTGGGGAAACTGCTAGGTACATATGACCTAGATTGGCCACTGTTGGAAACAGAATACTGGGCTTGATGGACCTTGGTCTGACCCAGTATGGCATATCTTATGTTCTTATGTTCTTATGCGCTCCTGGGCGATTGTCGGCTTTCCCTCATTATCTAGTTTAAAAGCTGCTCTATCTCCTTTTCGAAGGTTAATGCTAACAGCTGGTTTCACTCTGGTTAAGGTGGAGCCCAACCTTTTGAACCCACCCTTGCCCAGAATGTCACCCAGTTTCTATAAATCTAAAACCCTCTTCCCTGCACTATTGTCTCATCTATGCAGTGAGACTCCGAGCTCTTCATGCCTTTTCAGTCCTGCATATGAAATGGAAAGCATTTCTGAGCAAGATGGACGTTCTGGATTTAAATTAGCTGCCTAAAATCCCTAATGTGGCTTCCAAAACATCCCTCCCACACTTTCCTATTTCACTGGTACCACTATGTACCAAGACAGCACTGTTGAAAACCTTTTCTAGATGGCATCTGGGCAGAGCCGTATCTAGCTTTGTGTGAGTGGTGCAGCCGCACAGAGTGCAAAAAAAATAGGGGCACATTTGGGGTGCTGACCTTGGATATTCAGGATATTCAGAAGAAGACAGAACACAATGGACCAGAAGCTTTATTAAGTTTTAAAATAATGCATTCTCATTATCCATCTTACATTTTTTTTAATTCCTTGCAGAAATGAACGTAATTGTTTGATTCTCTGTATGCCCTAATAGGAAAGTTCATAAAATGTAAAAAAACAAAACAAAATGTTTTATATTACTTGAAAGAAACTACCATCGAAAAGCATATTTACAAGAATGCTTCCATTTCAAAATGACTTGCACTGATAAAACCTAACTTTCCATTGGTGATGTTCGCAGAATATTTGCCAGATAAATAATGCCCGTTCCCAATGATTTTGTGGATTCTTAAGCCAAGGATTTTTGCAATTTTATTGCAAGCATAGCATCTGGTGCAGTGCATATGGAATTTACTCTGCATAGGGATCACAATCAATCATTTTGTTGTGAAGACCTCTATGCTATTTTTGGAGGTCTGCTCTATATATGCTTGATGAATTATAGCAGCTCAGATCAACCTTTCTCCACTTCTCTCTACCTTTGTTTTGTGTTTTATTCTCCATTGATTCTTTCTTAATAGTTTATTTTGCCCTTTATTTTAACACTGAAGAGCTCTAGAAGTCGATGTTGGTCCTGTGGAAAACTGGAGTCCTTGTAGTTAGTGACAACAAAAGATGAGGTTGAAGCTGAGCTTCTGAAGTAGTGGCACAGCCAGAAATTATTTCTTTAAGCAGCCCAAGGTTAACATGGATAAGCACTTAGTGGCTTACAGGTCTGAACTGTGCTAGTTATACTCGTATTGACAAATGATGTCTTGGAGTGCACCTGACAATAGATAAGTGGCCTGAAACAGCTGTTATGTATCTTGGGTGATACTCTAAAATCATTTTAAACTCAATTATTTCAAGCACTTACCAATGCGAAGAGGGTAATTTTATAACAGGTCACTTATGTGTGAAGGCAACGTAGGCACCTATTTTTAACCATTTTATAAAGACATTGACATCAATCTATCTATATAAAATATTAAGAGTAAACAAGCAGAAACAAGAACTTGACTGAAGCCACAAACATTTATGCCTGCTTGGGAGCAATTGTAAATGTTAGTGAGTAAAGCATGTGGGTAGATACTATTTTAAAGACTATGCACATAAATCACAATCCTACCCATGCTCCACCCCAGATCTACCCCAAAACATTCCTATACACGGGTTGTGTAAAAGTATTTGCGTTATTAGGTGCTTATCTAAGGGACCTTCTACCTTGGAGGACTTTATAGATGATAATGCAGGAAAAGTCTTCTGTTTTCGCTTCCCCATCGCCGAGGACCAAATTTTCTTTCAGCACTTCAAAGGGCGCCAAAGGGGCATGACCTGCCTCTTTGGGCACACGCCCGAGGGACACAACCATGGCCATGTCCCACAGCAAACTTGAGTTTTTATAGGGCCCTTGGATGTCATAATTCAGCGCCAATGCACCTGCAGGATAGATGGAACAACTGCAGCTGTTTTTTCTGCTTCTGTGAGTACTAATTCTCCTTCCTTTATGTCTCCAGAAGGGGGTTTAACCCCACCCTACCTACCACCATGAATGGTTTTGCCAGACACAGATGGAACCCTTAGTATGGGAACTTCTAATGGTCCAGCACTTGGCCCTGACCAATGTTCAGCCCGCCAGCAGTCAGATGTTCTGAAAGTTGCAAAGCCCAAGGTGGTACAGATTCCATTCTTGTGAACACCGTTACTCCTCAGGATGTCTCGCTTAAGGACATTTTGGCTGTTGTGACTCAGACCAAGGCATTTTTAATAGGAACATTGAGGCAATTGGCGGAATTTAAGAAGGATTCAGTGGCTAAATTTGTTTGAAAACTGTCTCGCTCTAGGAATTTGAGATGTTTAAATTTCCCTATTACGCATTATTTGTCCCCATTAATTGTATTTTATAAATATTTAAAAGAGGCTTGGCTGTTTGTGTAGCCTGAGGATATAAAGGTTACCAATATATATTATATTCCTAGAGGAAAGAAACTCATTAAGGATGATTTGGGAGAGGTTGACCAGTTAGAGTCCCCTGATAGTTTGGATGTGTTGGAGTTTTTAGAGTCTTCTTCAGACAATATTACAGCAAGAGCCACATTGATATTAACTTTTATTTCAGAGATAGACAAAAACTCCATTCTAAAGTCATATTTTCCTAAGAAGAATGTTATTTTTTGCAGACAGAAAATTACCATGTCCCCTGATGTATCCCGTTCCACCCAGCATCACCATAAGGCTTTTTTGGAGTTAAAACCTTGCACCTTGGCTCTGGGAGCAACGTTTTTTCTGAAGTTCCCATGCAAGTGTGTAGTGGGTCATTGGGGAAAAAGCTATTGTTTTCTGGATCCGCTCCATTTGGAGTATTTCCTTAAAAATCATGGCCTCTGATTCTTTGGGGCTGGTTTAGTATTAGAGGGTTAGAAATATGTTCTACTGCACTGCCGCAGTTCCTTATGTGAATATTTTTCTTTAATGTGTTATATTAAGGAATCCCTCTCTCTCTATAAATGTGGACTAGATGTGTATAATGTGATAATCTTTATGATGTAGAAGGAAATTTTGTTATAATTTTCTTGCATTCTTTGATAATGTCTTGTGCTTTGTTATGATTGAAAGAAATTTTTTTTTAAAAAGTATGTGCGTTCATGTCAGTGAGTGCACTTTTTCATTTCTAATTCTCATGGTGATGTTATAAAAGCCTTCGTACACACATAAAAGGTGTCTAGGAGCCGCCTAACTGAAGACCGATTACAGTTATCCAGAGAGTCGCCATGAGTCAACACCGACTCAATGGCACTTAACAACAACATCACACTTAAATGCCTTATTTATCTTGTATTATTTAAATGAGTAAATACTGGGAGGGGGAGGGGCACGAATGAGCTGCTATATAATTGGAAGCACCTACCAGAAGCTCCTCCACAATGCTATGTATTTAACCAATAAAATTGCTGTCTTTAGAACATTTAGCATTTTTCCGAGGAAGACTTTAGTTTGTGGATGGTTGCCAACAAATCCTCAAAAACTGAGGCAGTGTTCATGCTCATTCAAGGTATTAAGTGACCGAAGCAGGACCCACTGTCCCCCTAGAAAATGGCGACAGCTAAAGATAGCCACGAGCCAGATTTATTTATTTATTTATTTATTTACATTCTCTTATATACCGCGCTATTCTGCATCAGTGCGGTTTATGTGACGCTCCTTTGGGAGCTCAGAGTTATTAGGAATATGCTGGCTGAGAATCACTTCATTATCACTGAAATGAAATTGGAAATCGCTGCCCAATTGGAGGAATTTAACCTCTTTCAACTAAAGCTTACCAGAGTAGAAAACAGAACTGTGGCCTTAGAGGAAAGGGTGATTGGCATAACCACAAATGTGGTGAAAATTGAGAAACTGTAGTGCAACCTTGAAGACCTCAGTAACAGCAACTAATGGAATAATTAGCATTTTCATGGTGATCCAGGAAGTGTTGAGGGTGCAGAACTGACTGATTTTTTATTTATTTATTTATTTTATTTATTTCTCTTCTATACCGTGCTATTCGGCATCAAACTCTCAAAACATAACAGGTCTGAGTTTACAATTAACAGGACAGCGAACTTGGATAACAATGGGGTAACTATTTACACACAGGTGTCTTAGGATAAAATATACAAAGTGGGTAACTATTTACATACGGGTAATATTAATAATATGTGATATAGGTCTCAGTAATCCAGGATATCTTGATAAGTGTGTTAGTCTGGCTGACTAGGTATGCTGGTGTAGATACATTTGATAGAGTGAATTGATTCCTTGTTATCAGAGAAGTATTTGAGGAAGAGGTGGTGTTTGAGGGTCTTCCTAAACTGGGTTAGGTTAGTGATGGCCCGGATGTTTGGTGGTAAAGCATTCCAGCATCTTGGAGCATAGAGACTGAAGGCCCTGTTTGCTGTTGTCAAGGTGCATTTTGTTAATGCCTTCGGGACTATTAGCATATTTATTGCTGTGGATCTTCTTGATCTATTAGGGGCTATGGTGTGGATGAGGTCTGTTAGTGAGGAGGAGGAGAGCCCATTGATAGCTTTGAAGGTCAGTAACACGGTCTTGAAAACTATCCTGGCCTGTATAGGAAGCCAATGTAGCTGTTTCAGAAGGGGTGTCACATGGTCGCTCCTAGATGACCCATGGAGAACCCTCGCTACAGCATTCATTGCGAGCTGTAGAGGATTCAAGGTGGATTGTGGGAGTCCTTGTAATATGGCATTGGCATAATCAAAGTGAGGTATGATTAGCACCTGGTAGATTGTCTGGAAATCATCTGGGTCAAGCAAGGGGCGTAGATGTTGTATTGTGGATTTTGCTTGAAGATCGGCATCTTTCACATTCAAGTATTGTGGTGGGTTAAAATTTGGATTCTTTGTAATGAAGAGCACCTCAGTCTTCTTATGTTGAATTCAGAGGTTTTGGGACAGGAGCCAGTCAGATATTGTGTTGAAACAAGTAGTCGATGGGGAGAGGTCCATTTGCTCTGTAGAGAATGGCATATAGAGCAGGACATCATCAGCGTATATCATACAGTCGACATTGAAAGATCGGATGATTTTACAAATGGGCTGTATATGTAGCTCTAGCAGCCAGACCAGCCAGACCAGGCGCTTCTGCTTTTGAAGTTGGGCGTCTGCCCCGATTGGGCAGCACGCCAAGATGGCCGGTTTCCCACCGCTACCCCCGGAGGTGGCTCGATCCCTGGCTGGGAGAGCTGCTGGCAGTCAGGGGGAGCGTCTCACTCTCAGCGCCGGATGGCGCTTCTGCTTTTGAAGTCGGGCGTCTGCCCCTATTGATTTATTCAAAAGCTCCTATAGGATCCATTACAGCTTGAGTTTACAATGCCTCTTGAAATAGAATGTGCGCACCGCACACCATATTACCAATTCCAAGATGCCAAGTTTCTGTGGGTGTTTTTCATCAAGCTGTTACATTACCTGCAAGTTCTCCAGATCCTAACTTGATCCAGAGCCAAAGTCCCACTGACGTGAGAAGGCAAAAATATCTGATATCAGCAAGACCACAACTTGGAAACGCAAGCAGTTTCGGGGTCTTAGAGATGCCTTCATAAAGTCACAAAGAACGTTGAGGACCCTGAGTCACTTTGCCAGTATCTTCAGAACCTGCTGCATGCCAGCACTGTAATGGAGCAATGACCAAAACCCTTGGTCTTTGTCTGAGACTTTGGTGAGTTATTGATGTTCACCCACATTGGTGCATAAGGCTGGTTAATCCTGAACTGTAATACATAAGAACTGTTGACTTTCAGTTTTGAGCCGTTCCACCTGCTCAGGATCAGCCAATCACCAGCTTCTCTGCTATTTATTCTACAGCATATTTTGGCATGGCATTTAGGCGTGTAACACAACCCTGCATCTCTTTTTACCTGGTGTCTGGATGTTTAATATTGCATACAGCTGATACCTGAGGTGGATTACTTTCATGGAAAGACGCCCTCATGCCAATGCCGATCTGAGAATTATTACTTGCTGTCTGCTCATTGTATACATGAGTAGAATATTTGTCTCTTTGTCAAACCGATCCCCTTGTTCCATGTTACGTCCGTCTGCGCACAATTTTAATAACCTTACCTACTGCCCCTTACTATCTCAGTCGGACTTCTATTCCTCCACTCCTATTTCCACCTTAGCTTCCTCCCCCTATGCTTGTGGCCTCCTTAATTGCAGGTTGCTCTGTACCAAAATAGCGCTATACTTTGATCTCATTTTCCAAAACAGTCTGGATCTACTATTTCTCACTGAAATCTGGCTCAAACCAGGTGAGGAACCTATTCTACACCACTGTCTCCCAGATGGCTTCTCCTACTTTTCCACACCCAGGGCCACTCGCACTGGTGGCAGGGTGGCTGTTATCTATCGTTACTCCCTCTGCAAAGCAGTACTTCATTCCCATTCCCTTTCTTTCCCAGAGGCCATCCTCCTTGGCCTATCAACACAACCTGTGACTCACCTTCTTTTGCTTTATGCTTCCCTCTCCCTATCCACCCCCCCCCCCCATGGGATTCCCTGCTTCTTACTATCTCAGATGTCACCACAGCCTTTCTCAACCTTTATATTCTTGGCGACTTCAATTGCCATGTAGACTTTCCTCTTAAGCTACGTGATAAGCTGTTCTTGGCCCACCTTAATGATCTTCAACTCATTCAACATATCTCCTTTCCCACTCATTCTGCTGGTCATACTCTGGATCTCAAAATTTCAACTCCTAATCCACCTTCACAGCTCTTACATTTATTGTCATTACCTCTTCCCTGGACCGACCATTTTCTCATCCTCTTTTCTCTCCTCCTTCCTCCTATTTCACCCAGTACATCCACTATCCCCTGCCCCTCTCTGTGGTTATCTCGCCAACTAAATTCAGACATCCACTTCATTTCCCATCTGCAGATACTATTTTTCCCTCCTGCTTCCATCTGATGCCTGTAGATAAGCATGCTTCTCTCTGGGACTGACTTCTTCATTCTGCCTTGCATCACATCACACCGGTTCGGGCATTTCAATCTAATCTGTAAATAATATTGTAAATAGTTCCCCCATGTTACCCAAGTTTGTACGCCTGTTCTCTGTAAACTCAGAATCGTTTGTTGTTCTGGTGATTTTGTTTCATGTAAACCACGCTGATACCAAATAGTGCGGTATATAAAAGATTGTAATAAATAAATAATAAATAAATAAACAAAGGCCTAGCTAGCCCTGGTATCATCCCAGCATCTGTCGTGCCTGTAAGCATCTCCGTAGAGCTGAGCACTACAGGAGACAGTCCTGATCTCCCAATGCACTCCAATGTTTCTGAGACTATCATCATTTCTATCATCATACTATTGTGGCTGCTAAGAAGGAATACTACTCTAATCTCATCGCCAATTCCTCTTCACAACCTTGTCAGCTTTTCTCCGTCCTCTCCTCTTTATCAGCGTCTCCATCCCAACCCTGCAATGTGGATGATTTTCCTACTGCCACTCAGTTAGCCACCTTCTTTTCTACCAAGATCTCTAGTTTTCAACAGAATTTTCCCCCAACCCCATCCCCTCCAGTCCCCGACCCTACATCCTCTTGCATGCCTCCAACACCTACATGAAACATATCTGGAATACTTTCAACTCCATTTCCCCTGCCTCCCTGTCCAAGGCCCTTCCCACTTCTCATAGAAACATAGAAACATAGAAATATGACGACAGAAAAAGACCACATGGCCTATCTAGTCTGTCCTTCCATAACAACTACAACAGTCCACTTTTTGCCTTTAGAGATCCTCTGTGTTGGTCCCATGCTTTCTTGAATTCAGTTACTGTCCTCATCTCTACCACCTCCACTGGGAGACTATTCCACGGATCCACTACTCTTTCCGTAAAGAAATATTTCCGCATATCACTCCTGAATCTATCTCCCTTCACCCTCATCCCATGTCCCCTCGTAGCAGAACTTGCTTTCAATTGAAAGAGGCTCTCTCCCTGAACATTTATGCCACGGAGGTATTTAAACATCTCAATCATATCACCTCTATCCCGCCTTTCCTCTAAGGTGTACATATTAAGATCCTTAAGTCTGTCCTCATATGCTTTATAATGAAGCCCATTAATCATTTTGGTAGCAACCCTCTGCACCGACTCCATCCTGTTCACATCCTTTTGAAGGTGCGGTCTCCAGAATTGCACACCATACTCCAAATGAGGTCGCACCAAAGACTTATACAGAGGCATTATCACCTCCTTTTTTCTGCTAGCCATTCCTCTCCGTATGCACCCAAGCATCCTTCTAGCTTTTGCTGTCGCCTTTTCCACCTGTTTAGCTACTTTAAGATCATCAGACACAACCACGCCTAGGTCCCGCTCTTCTTTAGTGGACAAAAGTACTTCACCTCCTATACTGTATTGCTCCCTTGGATTGCTGCAGCCCAAATGCATGACCTTACATTTTTTAACATTAAATCCCAGCTGCCAAATTCTAGACCATTCTTCAAGCTTAGCTAGATCCCTCCTCATGTTATCTACCCCTTCCTGGGTGTCTACTCTATTGCAGATTTTGGTATCATCCGCAAAGAGGCAAACCTTACCCGACAGCCCTTCCGCTATATCACTAACAAAGATGTTAAAAAGAATCGGACCAAGGACAGATCCCTGGGGCACACCACTGGCAACATCCTTCTCCTCAGAGTGAGCTCCATTTACTTGTACTCTTTGTCGCCTCCCACCCAACCAACTTCTAACCCAAGCAGTAACTTTAGGGTCCATCCCTAGGGTGCTCAGTTTGTTTATAAGTCGCCTGTGAGGAACAGTGTCAAAGGCTTTACGGAAATCTAAATACACCACATCTAGAGCTCTCCCTCGGTCCAACTCCCTGGTCACCCAGTCAAAAAAATCAATCAGATTTGTCTGACAAGACCTGCCTCTGGTGAATCCATGCTGCCTCGGATCCTGTAATCCGCTGGACTCCAGAAACCTCACTATTTTCTCTTTCAGCAGCGTTTCCAATAATTTACTCACCACCGAAGTTAAACTAACCGGCCTGTAGTTTTCAACCACATCCTTACTTCCGCTTTTGTGTAAAGGCACCACATGAGCCTCTCTCCAGTCCTTTGGCACCACTCCCGACTCCAACGAGGCATTGAAAAGGTCAGTCAGTGGAGCTGCTAGAACGTCCCCAAGTTCCCTCAGTATTCTAGGGTGTATCCCATCCGGTCCCATCGCTTTGTCTACTTTAAGTTGAGCTAGTTTCTCACGAACACAGTCTTCTGAAAATAGTTCAAGATGTCCCTCGCTTCTGTTCTTATTTGTGGGTGTTTTCTGCGGTCCTGCTCCTGGTTCTTCATCTGTGAACACAGAACAAAAATATTTGTTAAGCAATTCCGCTTTATCCTTATCAGCTTCTACATATTCCCCCCCTGCACCCTTGAGTCTGACAATACCACTTTTGCTCTTCCTCTTCTCACTAATATATCTGAAAAATGTCTTATCCCCCCATTTTATTGCATTGGCTATTTCCTCCTCCTTTTGAATCTTTGCCTTCTTGACTACTTTGCTAGCTTCTCTAAGTTTTTCCAAATACAGATGCCTGTCTTCTGCTCTCTGTGATCTCTTGTATTTCATGAAGGCCTCCCTCTTTTTCTTCACTTTTTCAGCTACTTCCTTCGAAAACCATAGCGGTCTCCTGTTCCTTTTGCCTTTATTTACCATTTTAACAAAAAGGATGGTTGCCCTTAAAATACCCCCTTTCAGTTTTGCCCACTGTTTTTCTACATCCCCCAGCTGTTCCCATCCCACTAACGACTCCCTGAGGTATTGGCCCATCTTCGCAAAGTTAGTCTTCCTAAAGTCTAAGATCCTCACCTTGGAATGGATTCTAACAGCCCTAGTCCTAATACTGAACCACACCATCTGGTGATCACTGGATGCAAAATGATCTCCCACTACAACATCAGAAACACTTTCACCATTGGTAAGCACCAAGTCCAGTATGGCCCCTTCACGTGTGGGGTCTGTTACCAATTGCCTGAATAGTTCTCCCTGTAGAGAATCCAGGATCTCCTTACTTCTAGATGATACTGCAGCAGGAATGTGCCAATCAACATCTGGCATATTGAAATCTCCTATCAGTAGCACTTCCCCTTTCCTAGCAATGCTGTGTATGTCTTCAATTAACTCTCTGTCCACCTCTTCCTCTTGTGAGGGAGGTCTGTATATCACTCCAATGCAAATAGATTTCTCTTTCCCTCTTTCTAGTTTAACCCACAATGCCTCCTCTCTCCCTTTTAAGCTCTGTAATTCCAAAGCTTTAATAGTAGTTTTTACATATAGTGCCACTCCTCCTCCTCCTCTTCCTACCCTGTCCTTCCTGAATAAAGTATAGCCAGGTATAGTTACATCCCAGTCATTGTTTTCTGTGAACCATGTTTCTGTAACTGCCACTAAATCCAAGTCAGCCACTCCCACCAAAGCTTTAACCTCAGGGATCTTATTTCCCATGCTACGGGCATTAATACACACTGCTTTCCATATATTACCCCTGTTACCCATTTCCATAAAGGTATTTAATGTATCACCTACCTGGGGGCTTTCACTTACCTGGGGGCTTTCTTCACCCATCCCCAAGGAATCTAGTTTAAAGCCCTTTTCAGTAGATTAGCCAGTCTACTACCAAAGATGCGTTGACCTCTCTTGGACAGATGGATGCCATCTCTGCTTTGCAACCCTTGGAAAAGCATCCCATGGTCTAGGAAACCAAAACGCTCTCGATGACACCATCCACGCAGCCATGCATTTGTCTCCAGGATGCGAGCCTCTCTGCCTTGGCCTTTACCCTCAACAGACTACTTGTAATTTGGACCCTCTCCCATCATCCTGGCTTTCTGATAACTCCCTGGCACTCAAACTAATTATCCTTTCTTTAATTAACAATAGCCTTGCTATTGGTGTCTTTCCCCATGCATGGAAAGAAGCCCAAATTTTCCCCCATCTTAAAAGCTTTCCTTAGACAAATTTGTCCTGACTAATTACCAACCAGTCTCAAACCTATCATTCCTCTCTAAACTGCTTGAGAAGCTCATCTCTCAACAACTAGCCACCCAACTTGATCTCTCCAGTGCTTTGCACCCTCGTCAGCCTGGATTTCGTACTGGTCACTCCACTGATACTTTTATTCTCCCTCTTCTTAGTGAAGTTCACCGTTCATTGTATCGTGGGGATGTCACAATCATTTTTTCACTTGATCTATCTTCAGCATTCGGCCTCGTCAATCACAATTTTCTCCTCTCTCAGTTGTACAACTTTGGGTCTCATGGGATAATTCTTCAATGATTCACTTCTTTTCCATCACAGTGTTCCTTTTGTGTTATCAAGGGCACATCTGTTTCCTCCTCTCACCCTGTTTCATGTGGTGTTTTTCAGAGCTCCGTACCTGTTCTTTTCAATATTTGTTTTCTCGCCCCTAGTTCTTATGATCCAACAGCTTGGCATTTCAACATACTTTTATGCAGACAACATTCTTCTTCTATTTTACATGGATCCATCTTTGCCAGATCTCTTCCCCTTGAATTCATGCCTCACTCATGTTGCAGCCTGGTTGTCTACCAATCACCTTCTACTTAACTATTTGAAAACTACTGCAACCTGGCTCACTGGTCCTACTATCCCTCCTTCTGTTTCCCCTTTTCTCAATGGGCCACCTATTCATCTCATGTCATCTTTTCCCTACCTTGGAGTCATCTTGGATTCTTTACTCTCTTTCCATGATCACGTCACCCAAATCATCCAGTGCTCATTTTTCTTTCTTCGTTGTATCAGACCAGTCCATTTCCTTCTTACCACTCCTGCCTTAACCACTCTTGTTGTCTCTCTCATAGTTATACCAAAAATTAGGTCAATTACTGAATGATTGGCAATACCAAAAAGCAAACAAAGATCGCTCATGTATTAATATGGGTAATTTCAAGACTTTATCATTTTTAAATTCAACAAAACTTTTGGATTACACTACAGGCTACATCTATCCTTGGATGAATACGAAACGGGTTTTTAATAAGAAGTTTAAAAAACGTGTAACGTTTGAAGAGGCATCTGATGAATTATTATCTATGGATTCGACAGCATCCTAATCAAACTCTGGACACCGCATTTAATGCGACTCTTATGCTCTCTAATACGAACCCTGAACATTTGTGTGGTTTTCCCTATGTAGACCAATCCACATGGGAAAAATATAGCACAGACAACACTGGTGGAACCACAAGTGGTTGATGATCTTAATTCTCTTGGCATAGTTGGCATAGTTTTAACACATTTAGCGATTGTAGCTGCAAGTCTAGATTATTGACACTTTATATGGGTAGGCCCCTAATGGGAGAATCAGGTATAGTGATTGGAGTATTGAATGTGGTGCACCCCTTTAAAGATGGAAGGGAGGGTTTAGTTCGCATGCGCGGCATTTCTTTTGAACCAGGAAAGGTAGCGGTAAAGACTGGTGAAATGCGGGCAGCAGATTTTGTTTTAGGTATTTAATATTAGTGTATTTTTTTGTCTTTGGGTAGTTGGGATATTATATGATGAATGGGTTATATGTGTGTGGATGGGTAGTATGGGGACATTAGCATGTTTGTTTTATGTGTTTTATAGATAATTAGAAGAACTATGGACTTTTGCTTCTGAGTGATCCCCTGATGAAATTATGATTATGAAATGCGAGAACGGTACCTGTGGAGGGCGTCGGGATCCTTAAAAATGTCCTAATCAAGCGGGTGTATTTGGGCGATTCAGATAAGTGCAAGATTGAACATTGAAAATTTAATGAAATGTTGAACGTTAACATGTGTCTGAACATAATCACCTGCTAAGTTCTTTGAGGTCATTGATGCAAATGGGCAACCTGCCTTTCAACGGACGAAAGTCCTGGTGGCAGAGCCAAAGAGTCTGAGACCTCGGTTTGCTAAACAAAAGTTTTGTTGAATTTAAAAATGATAAAGTCTTGAAATTACCCATATTAATACATGAGCGATCTTTGTTTGCTTTTTGGTCTCTCTCATAGTAACATAGTATATGATGGCAGATAAAAACCAGCATGGTCCATCTAGTCTGCCCAGTCAAGTCTAGATTCTGTTCTATGATGCACTTGACAGCCTCCCTCAATACTCTTTAAAGTGCCTTCAACTTATTCAGCACACTGCGGCCAGATTAATTTTCCATGCATCCAGATTTGATCACAGCACCCCCCCCCCCCATCTGTTTACACTGGCTTCCTATACCATCCCATATTCATTACAAGATTCTCATCCAGATACATGCAATTCATATGAACCGTCTTCTCCTACCCTCTCCCTCTCTGGTCCATTTTCAATCTACTCGCCATTCAACATTTTAATTCCTTGGACCCTCCCTTTGGAATAATCTTCCTCCACATCTCCGGTTAGAGTCTTCTGTGACAAAGTTCAAAGCCCAAATTAAAACCCACCTTTTCTGCACAGTTTTTGACCTCCCAATGGACTCCCTCAGTTGACTTCCTTATGTTTGCTACCAGCCTCCCTCTACCTCTCTCACCACCGTCCTCCAGCCCTGCCTTGCTTGTCATGTCTCATTTTCCCATCTGTCCTATACATACATACATACATACATTTTCAGCTTCAGTTTTATTGTATTATATTGTAAACTGCTTTGCTGTACCCACATTAAGAGTTATATCAAATCTTCAATAAATGAAATGAAAAAGAACATAAGAAATGCCATACTGGGTCAGATCAAGGTCCATCAAGCCCTGTAACCTGTTTCTAACAGTGGCCAATCTAGGTCAGAAGTACTTAGCAGTTTCTCCAAAAGATACACAGGTTCCACAATGCTTGTACTGGGGCAAGCAGTAGATTTCCCAGGTGCTCTTTATAATAGTTTATGGACCTTTCCTCCAGGAACTTGTCCAAACCTTTTTTAAACCCAGCTACGCTAAAAGCTTTTACTACATCCATCAGTAACAAATTCCAGAGTTTGATTACATGTTGGGTTACACTGTAGTTTCATTGCCTTTCCCCTAGTCTTTCTACTTTTCGATGGCATAATTAATTTGGCTGGTGATGGAGCTTTGAGGAATCCTATAGATTCTGTTTTTGAGTTTGGGCTGTTACTGTGTTTTGGACTGGCATTATATGGAAGACAGTTGATTTGACTTGAAGACTCAGTAGTTAATTTTCCAAGTGGCTCAGTGTCCATATGGTTAGAGGGATGAGTGAGAGGTGTAGGTTTGAGTGAGGTGGGGGTAATGTGAGGGAGAGACTGTGACTGTGTCAGTGTATTAAGAATAGTAGGCAGCGGTGTGTGCGTGTGTGAGTAGTTGGCATTGTGGGAGGAGAGGACAGGTCAGGTGCAGGGTTCACATGATCTTCGCTATTCCATGCATGCTTTATTTGTTGTTACTCATTTTCATACAATGCAGCTGTTATTTAGTGGTCTTCTGTAGCATTAGATCTTTTTTCAGCTGCCACATGAGCACCCTCCCAAGCATGCCTTTTATTTTTTTGGAATTATGATGTTGCAGGGTGACTTGAGAGTCCTGTTTCTGAATATAAATGGTATGAAGAGCAAAGAAAAGTATTTCAAAATCGTATCCTTCAACAAACTCAATCTGAAATTGTGCCATTACAGGAAACATATTTACATTTCTTGGAATTATAGAAACAACAGCAAAAGTGGGTGCAGGATTGTGTTTTCTCTCCTGTTCATCATAAAAGAGGTGGGGTAACCATAGTTATGAGAAAAGGGAAGAGTCTCCAGGTCCAATATCAGAACATGAATGGTTTAAGGCTATAGTTTCAGAGGCCATCAGGGAATACTCAGTTTAATGCAAGTGGCCAGATTTCCAATCTCAAGTGCTGGGACACTTTCAAAGCCACTATCTGTGGTGCTATTATTAACTACGCCGAAGGTGAACTGATAGAAAGGGAAGGAACTGGAGAAGGAAATAGGAAATTTAGAACTGAAGTAGAGAGAAATTCATCCCACTCAACTTCTATGCTCTTTGCAGGCTCTAAGTGTAGATATAATTCTCATTGCTCAAAGCAGGCTTGCTTGGAGCTCCTATTTTAGACAGCATGAAACAGGGCACTTACTGACACGGTACTCAAAGAGTTAACAAGAGAGAAATTTCCATTCTAAGGAAATATGTCTAGCCCCTGTGGGATCAGAATCCTGTCTACCTCTGTACACCCCGATTCTCGACAGCAAGTATAGAATTGGCCTCTGAGTATACTGTACTGTAAAATGTGTGCAAACAATCTTAGCTGATCATTTGAGTTGTATGGTTCATAAAATTATGTTGCCTGATCAGTCTGGACTTCTTAAGATATGACATTTCACCAACAATACCAGACTTTTGTGTAAACTATTATGCTAAATCTTTTGAGTTTTCCCCAGGCTGCATTGTTTTTAGATGCTGAAAAATTCTTTTTAGGCTAGAGTGACCCCTTTGTATTTCAGAATTTATTTTGGTTTGGTTGAATGAGTATAGTTTTTTTTAAGATGTTACAAGTGCTTTACTCTGGGCCCATTGCTTGGCTTTGGGTCAATAGGATTATGTAGGATTGTTTTTGTTTGGCGTGGAGGGACCCTCCAGGGATGCCCCCTTTCTCCTCTAATATAACTATTGAGCTATTGGCCATTTCAATATGCCAGGGGGGTCTGGTATTTGAGGGGTGCCCACTGTTTCTCAGAAAATTAAAGTCTCCCTCTATCCAGACGACTTGGTCATATTTCTATCCAAGGTCCCCTCAGTCCCTTATAGTCCATCAATACTCCAGGTACAAATTCAACTGTAAAAAGATTGTTAATAAGTTACTATTGTCTTAAAAGTGATTTTGCAAGCTATTCTTTCAAGTGGAAAGAACAGGGAGTTATATATTTGGGGATAACCTTTCTTTTGGACCTGGAAGCCAGTTTAGGGAAGAATATTCCACCCTCCTTCACTGGATGGATAAGGTGACAGCTGGATGGTCCTTCTCTATTTCTCTTCGTAGGGTAGACAGTGTAATTAAAATGTCTATTGCTTCAGTTACTAACCACAAATGATATATAGAGTGCATTAAGGGGTCAATATATACACGATCATCAGTTAGAAGGAGATGAGCTAACAGATTATCTTCCAATATAGATACTTTTTAAAAAATTGTTGGCCTACTTGTACAAGATCATGTAGTAAAACCTATCCACACATAGTCCTTTTTACTCAAACATTAAAGTCATTTTACTTCATACAAAATACAGAGAATGGAGACACATTAAACCCCCTTCCCCTGTGGGCTCAACGCCTTCTGATGATGATCGGTTATTAACCTTACACTTAACATATCGCCCTGCTTATTTTACAGATCATTTTATAAGAAGTTGGAAGCTAAATTCCTCAGTTTTTGTGGAACTGGAAAACCCTGTGAATTGTTCTCAAAACCTTGCAACTACCTAAGGATCGGGGGGGGGGGGGGATCCCCATTTTTTTCATTATCATTGGATATTCATAATGTGGCAAGGTATTTGGTAGGTTCAAGACCACAATGCACCAGAAATCTCTAGTTGGGTACATCATCTTCTGATGAAGGCTTTCCAGGGGGTGAAACTCTCAAGGCATCTGAGAAGGTGGCCCCTGATGACCTCCACTCATGCTGTCTTTGTGCATGTAGAAGCCTTTATGGACATGAAGTGGATAAATTCCCTCTGGATTTCTTCTCCTATCCCTTTACTATATGAATGTTTTAACTTTCTTTAATTATATTTGAGTTCCTGTCTGTTCTATAATATAGGGGTCTGTTTACTAAACATTCCTAATGTGCGGGGCCGCGGTAGTGTGCCTGTGCCATATAAGGAGTGGGCGGTTCAGGCAGAGAAAAGAAAAAAAACGGGAGTAAGCGATCGCACATTTGCGCGGGGCGCTATTGTGCGCCGTGCATAATAGTGCGTGGGAAGGCTAAGTGGCGTCCTGATGTGCACACACAAAGGAGCAGAGCCATAGTACAATGGTTAAGACACTGACTGTGGGTGCAGCTGCCATGGGTTCAATTCCCCATTGTGCACAACAAAAAGGGCTGGCTGAGGCATTAACTGTAATGGGTAAAAGTGCTTTAGGAGGCATATTAATTTTGGGCGGCATAAGGCGGTGCACTGTTAATTTTGGGCGGCATAAGGCGGTGCGCAGATGCCCAAGCATAGGAACAGAGCCACAGCACAATGGTTAAAACACTGACCAATGGTGCAGAGATCAGGGGTTCAATCCCCCACAGTGCCCAATGAAGAAGGCTCACTGAGGCAGTGTGTAGTATGGGGATGAGTGCTGTAGGGGGCAGTCTATTTTTATTTCAGTTATCACTACTAGCAAACGCACTCACAAAGCGTGTTAACATAAGGCGGCCCATAAGGCACATGTTAAAGTTCACTGTCCGCCAAGGCACCCTTGAATGTCCCCTATAGGGCACCATATATGTTGCGTCACAGGATAATGTATAGTGCACCTTATATGGACGGCAACCATAAGGTGCCCTATAGGGTGCCCTATAAAGCACCCTCAGAGGCACCTTATGGGTACAGTACACTGAGGGTGTGTTTGATGGCAGCAACATATGTACATTAAATCTAAAAAAGCTTTGGACAACCCTATCAAATAACCCCACCGTGGGCTCGAACCCATTACCGCTGGCTCCACAGGCAGTGAAGTAACCATTGGGCTACAGCTATATAGCTGCCAGCAAGCCCCTGGCTGGCTGCAGAGAGCCTGCATGTCACCACACAGACAGTCTGCTGTGGGAACCAGGATAGGGTTAGGCCACCCATACCCATGATGCACTGCACATGCAAATCAGCTGTCCACAGATGAACACAAGATGGGGAATGCACCCCAACAGCTCCCCGGCCTGGTAGGGGGACGTGTCCGTGTGCACCCACACAGCACCTTGGCCTGGTAGGAGGTACTGACCGGGTGTTTAATTTGCACAGAGTAGCTACACACAGTCACACTGTGCGGGAAACTGTGCTCACCCTGAGTGTGCGATGAGGCGCCCTGGACCAGGTCCACAGCACCCTCCATGGCTGAGAGAGGCCATGGCAGAGCTCCAAAACAGTTGTAATCTGTGAGATAGGTAGTTTCTGCAGGAACACCTTGGATATCTCTGTCTGTCTCAGTCAGGGGGAACCCCACGGACCCCTAGGTGGGCTATGTACCACCAACCCCCCCCCCCCAGCTGAGGGTGGCAAACAGGCAGGGTCTCCTATCAACAGATCCCCATTATGCGCACCCCCCCCCCCCCCTGCAATGATGGCAGTAGAGTGGACCATCAACCCCAGTCCTGTTGGGGAACAGACGCCCTACAGGGCAGTCCAAGCAGCCCCACACACACACCCAGACCACAATATCAGACAGACAGTAGGCCTGGATATGCTAAGATGCACCCCACCACTATCTGATATTCCCCTGCATCAAGCCATCAGCCACTGCACCCTGCAAGGCACTCCAGCAGGGCACATACCAGCTGTGAACAGTCTGCTGGTTAGTCCCACTGGAAATGCATGCACCCACAACTGGGATGGCAGCACACACAAGCAGATACATCAGTGACTAGGCCCCAACAGGTGACCCATATATATCACATGAGAGAAGTGCTATGAAGCACTATGGGGGTGCCTAGCCATGCTGCCATCACTGCACAGTCAGGGTGGAGTGAAAGCCCAGCAGCACATACAGAGGTCACCCTGTCTGTGGAGGTGGTGGACGGCCACTACAATGTCCCTGCCAGTGCCCTATGCCCTGTGCAGATGCATCCTGGCCAGCCCACCCTATCTGAGCTATACCCATGGTACCTTGCTGCTCATTATGCACATCATCAGGCCAAAACTGTGGACAGTGTTTGCAGCCAACACACACTGTATAGACAGACACACACTCCCACACGTATGCCAGCATTGTGCTACTATAGAGGGGTTCAGAATCCTTGCCCACCACACCAGTCCTGGGCACAGTACAGGCATGGGTATGGTATGCAATACCGTTGGGGGTCCCTCCCTAGGGTGATAAACACTGTCAGGGGCCAGACCTGACGCACACACCGCAAACATCAGATAGATTATTATGATGGAGCTCATAGAGCAGACTGTGCGTAACGTAGGGATATCTATCTGCCAGTACTCATAGCAAACGTTTGAGAGCTGTGTACCATATACCCTGGTGTAGGGTGACATTGCTAAGGTATGCAAGTGCTGGTATTGGGAGATGCACGCAGGGCCCAATGTCCTGCCTCACCAGGAGGCATTGGCCAATGGGGCCTGTGGGTGTGGGTGTGGGTGTGTCTGTCCCTGTTGGCTGCTGCTGTATGGCAGAGGTTCCCAAATCCAGTCCAGGTTTGCAATACACTGGTTGGGGTTTCCTGCTGTCCCTCATGAATATGCATGAGCTACATCTACATGCCATGGGGGTGGTGCATAGATATACAGCACGGTTATTTGTATGAGTGGCAGCATGGAACCTGAATGGTGTGTGGTCCTCCAGGACTGCATTTGTGAGACTCTGCTCTAGGTAATGCCCCTGGTCATGGTGTCTGTGCTTGGTGGTGTAAAAGATAGGCGTATGACCAATGCGTATATCCCCAGCAATAAAGGATTGCCCTTACTAACATGGTTTAGTTGTGGGGAAAATATGTGGACAGGAATGGCAGTAGCCCCAGCTGGGCTTTGAACCTGTGACCTTTTGCTCCTGCACACACTGTCTGTGTGCACTGCACCACTGTGTTGCCACAGATGTTCTGAATTCCCTGGGAAGTCCATGACTGTACATCTGACAGGGCCTATGTTGCAGTGGACGTGCCAGCCTGCACATGGCTCGGCCACTGTCTTCTGTGGCTAGCAGCCACTGCCCCCTCCAGCACCTGTACCCTACCGCCAACATGCTGGCATGTCCGTATCTTGGAAAAGCATATGACCTGATTGAGTTGTGGCACTCCAGGACTGCATTTGGGGGACTCAGCTGTCGGTAATGCCCATTGTTATGGTGTGTGTGCGGTGTTGGGTACAAAATGGGTGCGTGAACCATGCTTATGTTCTCTGCAATAACGGAGTGTCTTTACTATCTCTGTTTAGTGGTGGGTAAAATATGGGGACTGGGTTGGCAGGAGCCCCAGCTTGGATTTGAACCTGTGACCCTCTGGTCCTAGAGGTACTGCCTCTGTCTGCTGCACCACACTGTGGCCACAGTGATAGTGCAGTCCCTGGGGGTGGGAAACCTGACCAAAGGAGTCAAAAACCCTGCTCTGCACATTTGTACTGTGGGCTCAGTCACCTTGTCTGGTGATAGAAGTGCAAATAAACCCCTCAACCGACCACGACGAACTGGGGATAAATATAACCAAGCTGGGCAACAGTGATATTAATGGGCAACCATAGCAAACACTCCCAGGAAGGCTCAGAAAAAAGGAAATGGTTTTTGGAAGGGTCTCCGCTCCGTAGCCCCTTCCATACTTCATTTCATTTTTTTGGAGCTTTCCTGGGTGTGTTTCTTATGTTTGCCCATTAATATCAGGGTTCACCAGCTGACTTCCTATTTTTAATATGTTTGTTTGGGTCTTTTTCTATCTTTATTTGCACTTTTGTTCTGTGCACATGTATCACACTGCTCACGTTTTGCAGGTTTCCCCGGTTTCCCTGTACATTGCTGACGGAAATGGTTTCTCTTCCCTTTAAATGCCCTCTACCGTGAGTGTTTCACTCGCGCTATTTTTAACCTGCAAATTCGTCCCCGATACTGTGCGGGGAGCCTCTCCCCTCCCCTTCCCCGCCCATTGACCCCGTCTCTCCGCCCCTCGGGAGCCTTCCTCCGCCCTCAGAATGCCTTTCCACGCCTCTATCGGACATTTGCGGGCCGGGTACTTGTGCGGGGCACGTTAGTGCGGCGCGCAATTGTGCGGGGCCCACGCGCACTTGTGCGGGGCGTTTAAGAGCGTTTCTGAGCGTTTGAGTGCCGCGTTTCCGTGCGCTATTGTGCGGCACGCAATTGTACGGCTTTTAGTAAACATGCCCCATAGTGTTTTTATGTAGACCTCTCTGCTGTCTTGATGGTGGTATATCAAATTGTATTAAAGCATAAACTATAATCCCACTGTTCTTATTAATGAAAAACCTATTCATATGGATATTGGCTGAGTTTTGAGGGTGGGGCATCTTTATCAGGACGGGAACTTTAAGTCCTTTTTGGAGCTGCAAGATCAGTCTGGGCGGTCATTCTCATAGTACTTTCAATGGATGCAACAGAAGACTCCCTAGAGATGGCCACAATTTGTACCTCTAATCTTGATTCAGAGCCAGACCTGATCCAGTTCTTCTTCTAGTCCTCACAATTGGCCTCACATTTCTATAAATGTTTTCAGAGGTGACTTGTCCTGCAACCAGAGTGCAAAGATTGTGGGAGCATGATAGATTCCAGCTGACTGATGGAAATTGGAAAGTTTACTGGGCTTGAGCCATGCGAGTCTCGGCATCTGCATTGCTCTCACAGACAATTTACTTTATTGCACATAGGGCCATCTGGACTGCAGTCAATTTGTTCAAATTCATCACAAAGAGAATGATAAGTGCTGGTTTTGCAGACCATGTTGTTTGAATGCAGCTGCTTTTCCGATTATTGAAGGAAAGCATGGGGCAGAATATGTGAATTGCTTAATACCCATGGTACACTCTCCTCCGTGATTGTGCTTTAGAGAACATTTTTTTTTTGCCCAACAAATTGCCTCCTTGTCAACACAGACTAGTGAACATTTTGTTAGGCCTTAAGCTACTTAGGAGTAATTGGAAAAACATATTGAATATACACTTGGGGGTAATTTTAGAAGCCCTATTCATGTTTTGGAAGTCTGAAAGCTGGCATAGAGATGTCTCCAGAGCCAAGTCTGAACCAGGGCATGGTGAAGGCCTGGTCTTGGCATTCCAAGGAACTTGCAGATCTTTCTGATTTCAGAAACGTCATGGACATCCGGCATCACATTTACCTTTAGACCTGCTATGAGCAGACATTGGAAAAGTGTTAATTTTGACTGAAAAACATCCAGAGAGTGTAAAGAAGGCGGCACTCCATCATCCCCCTGTACTTAGCACGATGTCAACAATAGCAGCAGTGGGATTCAAACTCTGGCTACCCTCTTCTTAGCCCACTACTCTAACTAGACATCCAGGATCTGGAATATGGTTCAGGGGATGCATATTTAGATGCCTCCACAGACGTCCATATCAGGCATGTCATGTTTGTGAAATTGTGTCTGCCCCTGGACGTGCCTTCATTTTTTTTCAGATATTTTGGCTTAGACATCCCAGATTGCACTTGGATATCCCTTCTACAGTAGAATCCCCCTCTTAAGCCCTTTTCAGGCTTCCAGGTCCTTCACACCATCTCCCTACCTTTTATCATCCTGTGGTACATCCTTCAGCTCATCCAACAGACCTCTACTCACATCTCTACCCACTCTTCCTCAACTTAATCCCCAGGTTCTTACCTTCCCCTCCAACCCAATCACCACTCAGTCCCTGAGATCAAATTGTCTTCCCAATCCCTAGGTAGTTTCTCAGTCTGTCATTTTCTGCTTTGCTACCCAGTCCTACTTCACCATGAGTCCCTGCTTTACCCTCAGCCCGATATCTCCAGTAACTTGTTTCTCCTTTTCCCCAGCATCCATCCTCCTGCCTTTATCTCCTTTCTCCAGCAAACATTTCCTCTGACTTTCTCTCTCGTTCACTAGCACTGCCTGATGCTAATCTCATGAGGTTTATTCAAGATATTCCAAATCTCAGAGTAACAGTCAAAACATACAAACCATGAACCCCAATCGTATAAAACTATCTATATCTCCTTACATAATTTTTTTTTGTTGGACCACATTCTGGTGGTGACTTGAGATCAGCCTCAGTGCTTCTGCAATTATGGAATGTGCTCATATGTTAATGTTACGGGCTACAACTGCACCTGAACCACTATTAGAAAGCAATTAGTTAAATACAGTACTAATAATACATAAATAAATTGCTACTACTGCTTATGTAATGCTCATTCATGACCATGGTAGTTCTTCAGCTACAGTTCATCTGCTCCAGATTTCTTCAGCTGACAGGGTTTGGGGTCTCCACTAACTACACAATGGTGCAGTCCAGCCAGGGGGACCAGACCCCCCAAGACACTCGGGGCCCGATATTGATCTGTGAGGTACTATGCACTGTCAGCACATAGCCCACCCCCCATCCTGCCGAACCTGGATTATCCATGCCGTAGTCATATGCAGCCCCAGCATTGGAAATCCAGATATCGCCGCACATCTAAGAGGCCGCAGGAGCTACCTGTGTAGCACCAATTTTCGATGCTACACATGGGTAGTGCCATGGCCCACCTCTGCATCATCCTGGAATGCCTCTGACATGTCCGGAGCCAACCACATAGCATCGGGGCATGTAAGGGAAAAAACAGGGAATTTTCTAAGCTACTACCCATGTAGGTGCCTTCAGAAATTCCCTGTTAAGGCATTTACATGGGTAAAAGCCTTAAAAGGGAATCTACTGAAGAGGGCTTTAAACTAGATTCGTTGGGGATGGGTGAAGAAAGCCCCCAGGTAAGTGAAAGCCCCCAGGTAGGTGATACATTAAATACCTTTATGGAAATGGGTAACAGGGGTAACATATGGAAAGCAGTGTATATTAATGCCCGTAGCATGGGAAATAAGATCCCTGTAATCTATGTTCTTTTTTTTTAAATTCTTTATTTTCATTTTATAACAACAAAGGAAAAGGAAGACATACAGCTAAAAGACAGATACATATAGTGTAATACATACACCAAAGTAAACCC
This sequence comes from Ichthyophis bannanicus, assembly GCA_033557465.1. Classification (NCBI taxonomy): domain Eukaryota; kingdom Metazoa; phylum Chordata; class Amphibia; order Gymnophiona; family Ichthyophiidae; genus Ichthyophis; species Ichthyophis bannanicus. Next base: position 1,791,691,258 of record CM066032.1, on the reverse strand, counting down.
CTGCCACCCCCCTCCCCCCTGCTTCTTCTCTAGAAAACTAAACATTCCCGAAACGGGCGTGTACTTACATTATTGTGTTACAAAACCTAACGGTGATCTGAAACATGATGGGTGCACATTATACAGGCATATTGGAGCAGTGAGCAGATTGTACATAATCATTAAGCATCTGCCATTTAGACAAGTAAGAGTGAGGTTGGGCATGGGGAATAGCTCTCCGAGGTATCTGCTCATATTTACTATATAAGCAGACGAGGTTCCACCATTCATTGACAGTAAGTCGAGAGCTATCCTTCCAATTCCTCGTAATTAAACATATGGCTATACCCAACATGAAATCAAGGAGAAAGCGACCCTTCTTAGGAAGAGAGGGGACCTCCGCCAGAGAGCGGAGTCCCACGATCTTCCAAGAGAGAGGCTCGTGAAGGTGTAAGATAAATTGAATATGACCCCAGACCCGCCCCCAATAAACCTGTAGTTGAGGACATTCATAAATAACATGAGCGAAGGTTCCCACAGCAGTATGGCAAGACCAGCACTGGTCCCTAGCATTTGTGTTCCATTTGGCTATTTTTTCTGGGGTATAAAAGCATCTGTGTGCAAAAAAGAAGAGAGTTTGGGTAACAGAGGCAGACCGGGAAACCCGCACTACTTTGCTCCAGAAAACGCTCCATTGCACAGGGGTTAAAGTGGTTTGCAATTCGCGCTCCCAGGCTTGTTGGGCTCTAAAAGTGGCCATGTCTGTACCCTGACATAATATTTTATAAAAGTTAGAGGCTACCCCATGTGTACTACTAATAGAATGAACTATCTCTAATAGCCCATCCTCAGTAGGGGCAGAGGGCGGCATGATTCGAGCACTTTTGAGGCAGTGTTGAAGCTGCATCAATTGAAAGTAGTGTTTCACTGGTAACGCAAATTCCTTTTGTAAATCAGAAAAGGTTTTCCAACGAGCTGCAGAGAAGAGCTGTTGGGGTGTCCAGATCCCCCTTGAGTACCAAGGTTTCCATGCTATCGTTCTATTTAGGACTTGAATTCTGGGGTTATTCCATAGCGGGAGTCCGTAGCATGCAAAGATTTCCTAACCAGTATGGCAACCCCACATTTCTTAGAAACGGCTGGGGAATAGGCGGCCACCATGTAAGGTTTAATATTAAGTTTAAGAGTTTCCTTCGAATTTAAATGCGTTTCTTGGAGAAAAATCAGATCCGCAGCTTCCTGACTTAGGTAACTTAGGATTTTCTTCCGTTTTATCGGATTATTGATTCCTTTTACGTTCAATGAAAAAATCTTACATGGTGCCATCAATCAGTAATAGACATTTTAGGTAAGGGCGCTTGAAAACAAACAACATAATCAGAATCTGTGCAACAATGACATAATCACCGAGTATTCTAGCTAATACACCCCATATTGAAAAGTATGTACCAAAGTATCTTAGAGAAGAAGCAAAACCCCCAAAGAATATGGCGACCATATGTCTGCGGGAGGAGGCCCTAGAGAGGAATGAAAGACATGAAAAAAAAAGAAAAGAAACACCAGAGTCCATAATTAACACTGTCTCTGATACTCATCGAGGCTACTGTGGGTAGATGGAGACGGGTCACAGATATCATCAAGAGTAAGGCAACAAACTGCCCTCGCCAGACTCATTGCTGGGCTGCGGCAGATCCAATATGGCAGGTACAGCGGATATGAGAACACTTGCAGGAATATTCTGGAAGTCAGCGCATCAAGTCGGCTTCTTTGGAATCCAAAACTCCGCCAGTAGATCAGGGTCCTCAAATGTTCTTGTCTGATTGTGAAGCGTGACTCGGAGCTTGGCCGGGTACATCAGGCCATAGCGTGCTTGTAGTTGTTGAAGCCTTGGCCGGAATTCCAGAAAGCGCTTTCGGCGGTCGACCGTGGGTTTAGCCAAGTCGGGATAGAAGGAGATCTTGTGGCTCTCAAACTCCATATGGCCCTTTGCCCGAGAGGCATTTAGAATTTGCTCGACGTGTTGATATCTCAAAAGTCGAAAAATGATAGGCCGCGGGGTCTTCCTGTTGAGCGTTATGCTTGTGGGTACACGATGAGCGCGATCGATCTCCAAATCTTTGGCAAAGGTGATTTGGAGCAGGGAAGGGAGGATTTTGCATAAAAACTCTTTCATGTCTCCCGATTCCGCTCCCTCCAGTATGCCCACGAGTCGTATATTGTTGCGGCGCGCTCTATTATTGCCATCTTCCACTTCTTTCTGCAAGGCCCGCACCTGGCGTTCAACTTTGTCGAGTTTGGACAACCGGGCCGCATGGGAGTCCAATATGCTCTCCATTTTGTCCTGACGCGAAGAAAGCCCTTCTAGCTTGCTTTGCAGCACACCCAAATCTTCCCGCAGCGCTCGGAGTGCTTCACCGTTTGACTGCACGAGGTCTTTGACCCCTCTAATCTCTGCGAGGATTTCCTGCTGCATTTCGGGGCCCTCGCGCAAGGCCAGCCCCTTCTGCGGGGACGGAGGTTCAGTTTTGGAACGTTTGCCGTGAGAAGCCGCTGGAGATCCAAATTCCAGGCGCGTAGGTTTGGTCCCCGCCATCTCACCAATGTGCCCCGGCAAGAGCAGAGTAGAAGTTCCAAGTATGTACGGTGTTAATTCAGGATTCTGAGTAGGCCTCTCGGGAGCCTCAGCGTTATGCGACCATCCCGCTGGACATCAGGCTCCGCCCCCCCTGTAATCTATGTTCTTGATAAACCTGTAATTTATCTGGTTGCTCAAACTGGGTGATAAAACTGTAACTTATCTGGTCAATCAAATGTATATTTATAATCTGATCAATCAAATGTATATTTATTATTTCATTTGTTGCGCAAACCTGGGTGATCAAAATGTAATGTATATTTGTAATTTATATGTGATTGTGGTGTACCCCTCCCTCAAATCATACTGTATTTTCAATTTGATTTTATACTTTACTCCCTTGTATTTTACACCATTGGTCCGCTGCTGATCGCTGGAAGTGGCGGCATACAAATGTACACCAAATAAATAAATAAATAAATGTTGAAGCTTTGGTGGGAGTGGCTGACTTGGATTTAGTGGCAGTTACAGAAACATGGTTCACAGAAAATCATGATTGGGATGTAACTATACCTGGCTATACTTTATTCAGAAAGGATAGGGTAGGAAGAAGGGGAGGAGGAGTGGCACTATATGTAAAAACTACTATTAAAGCTTTGGAATTACAGAGCTTAAAAGGGAGAGAGGAGGCATTGTGGGTTAAACTAGAAAGAGGGAAAGAGAAATCTATTTGCATTGGTGTGATATACAGACCTCCCTCACAAGAGGAAGAGGTGGACAGAGAGTTAATTGAAGACATACGCAGCATTGTTAGGAAAGGGGAAGTGCTACTGATAGGGGATTTCAATATGCCAGATGTTGATTGGCACATTCTTGCTGCAATATCATCTAGAAGTAAAGAGATCCTGGATTCTCTACAGGGAGAACTATTCAGGCAAGTGGTAACAGACCCCACACGTGAAGGGGCCATACTGGACTTGGTGCTTACCAATGGTGAAAGTGTTTCTGATGTTGTAGTGGGAGATCATTTTGCATCCAGTGATCACCACATGGTGTGGTTCAGTATTAGGACTAGAGCTGTTAGAATCCATTCAAAGGTGAGGATCTTAGACTTTAGGAAGACTAACTTTGCCAAGATGGCCCAATACCTCAGGGAGTTGTTAGAGGGATGGGAACAGCTAGGGGATGTAGAAAAACAGTGGACAAAACTGAAAGGGGATATTTTAAGGGCAACCAACCTTTTTGTTAAAATGGTAAATAAAAGGAAAAGGAAAAGGAAACCGCTATGGCTTTCGAAAGAAGTAGCTGAAAAAGTGAAGAAAAAGAGGGAGGCCTTCATGAAATACAAGAGATCACAGAGAGAGGAAGACAGGCATCTATATTTGGAAAAACTTAGAGAAGCTAGCAAAGTAATCAGGAAGGCATAAGACATTTTTCAGATATGTTAGTGAGAAGAGAAAGGGCAAAAGTGGTATTGTCAGACTTAAGGGTGCAGGGGAGAAATATGTAGAAGCTGATAAGGATAAAGCGGAATTGCTTAACAAATATTTCTGTTCTGTGTTCACTGATGAAGAACCAGGAGCAGGACCTCAGAAAACACCCACAAACAGGAACAGAAGCGAGGGACATCTTGAACAATTTTCAGAAGACTGTGTTCATGAGAAACTTGCTCAACTTAGAGTAGACAAAGTGATGGGACCGGATGGGATACACCCTAGAATACCAAGGGAACTTGGGGACGTTCTAGCAGCTCCACTGACTGACCTTTTCAATGCCTCATTGGATTCGGGAGTGGTGCAAAGGACTGGAGAGAGGCTCATGTGGTGCCTGTACACAAAAGCGGAAGTAAGGATGTGGTTGAAAACTACAGGCCGGTTAGTTTAACTTCGGTGGTGAGTAAATTATTGAAAACACTGCTGAAAGAGAAAATAGTGAGGTTTCTGGAGTCTAGCGGATTACAGGATCCGAGGCAGCATGGATTCACCAGAGGTAGATCTTGTCGGACAAATCTGATTGATTTCTTTGACTGGGTGACCAGAGAGTTGGACCTAGGGAGAGCCCTGGATGTGGTGTATTTAGATTTTAGTAAAGCCTTTGACACTGTTCCTCACAGGCGACTTATAAACAAACTGAGCACCCTAGGGATGGACCCTAAAGTTACTGCTTGGGTTAGAAATTGGTTGGGTGGGAGGCGACAAAGAGTACAGATAAATGGAGCTCACTCTGTGGAGAAGGATGTTAGCAGTGGTGTGCCCCAGGGATCTGTCCTTGGTCCGATTCTTTTTAACATCTTTGTTAGTGATATAACAGAAGGGCTGACAGGTAAGGTTTGCCTCTTTGCAGATGATACCAAAATCTGCAATAGAGTAGACACCCCTGAAGGTGTAGATAACATGATGAGGGATCTAGCTAAGCTTGAAGAATGGTCTAGAATTTGGCAGCTGGGATTTAATGTTAAAAAAATGTAAGGTCATGCATTTGGGCTGCAGCAATCCACGGGAGCAATATAGTATAGGGGGTGAAGTACTTTTGTCCACTAAAGAAGAGCGGGACCTAGGCGTGTTTGTGTCTGATAATCTTAAATTAGCTAAACAGGTAGAAAAGGCGACGGCAAAAGCTAGAAGAATGCTTGGGTACATAGGGAGAGGAATGGCTAGCAGAAAAAAGGAGGTGATAATGCCTCTGTATAAGTCTTTGGTGCAACCTCATTTGGAGTATCATGTGCAATTCTGGAGACCGCACCTTCAAAAGGATGTGAACAGGATGGAGTCGGTGCAGAGGGTGGCTACTAAAATGATTAGTGGTCTTCATTATAAAGCATATGAGGACAGACTTAAGGATCTTAATATGTACACCTTAGAGGAAAGGCGGGATAGAGATGATATGATTGAGATGTTTAAATACCTCCATGGCATAAATGTTCAGGGAGAGAGCCTCTTTCAATTGAAAGCAAGTTCTGCTACGAGGGGACAAGGGATGAGGGTGAAGAGAGATAGATTCAGGAGTGATATGCGGAAATATTTTTTTACAGAAAGAGTGGTGGATCCGTGGAATAGTCTTCCAGTGGAGGTGGTAGAGATGAGGACAGTAACTGAATTCAAAAAAGCATGGACAAACACAGAGGTTCTCTAAAGATAAAAAGGGCACTGTTGTAGTTGTTGATATGGAAGGACAGACTAGATAGGCCATGTGGTCTTTTTCTGTCATCATATTTTTCTGTTTCTATGTTTCTAACTAGGGCAGTTACCGGTGTAAATGCCTTCAAAAATCGGGCCCTCAGTGGCTACACTCCTGTTTTGAAACCAAACAGGCCCCAGCCCTGAGCTCCTTTGAGCTAGGAGGGATAGCGATTATGTTTTGGGAACTGGTGAGCTGGGATATGTGTTGGATTTGGTAGAGGTGTGTATTCATTAGCACATAACCAGTTTAGTATAGAGGCTTTATAATTTAATGCAAGCAAATCAATTTAATGCACATATATCTTAATATGTACACAATTGATTTGTATGTATGAAAGCATTCTACTGAGTGCTAGAAATGTTTGTAACATGAATGTGTGAAATAAATGAAAAATGCACCCAAAAAAGATCAAAAAGTGAACAGAAAATGTTTGATTTGGGCGCAACCCTAGGATTTTGTATAGCCTGTTCCTTGTGGAGTAGAGGGGGAAAGGGGAAAGGCTAGTTATTGTTTTGCTTGTATTTTTATGAATATTTTGTTCTATTTTGACACATTATTATTTCGTTTGATGTATTGCAGTGTTGTACAGTAAGCTGCTCTGGGTTCTATGTGAATGAGGGCAGTATTTAAATTGAGAATGTCCTATAATGTAGCCTGCAGATCACTGGCAGAGAAATATGAAACTGAAAATTAAATACTTGAAATGAAAAACTGTGATCTGGTCTTTAAAAGGTAGCACTGTATGCCTTAAAGGCAGTGCCGACTCCTGGTGGCCCAGCAGCTCATGAGTTTTCTCGACAGTATGACCAGAAACAGATTGCCTGGCCTGAGGTATTGCAAGATTAAGTGACTTGCCCAAGGCCACAAGTAGTACTAATAGGCATCAAACCCTAGTTGTTTGGTTACCAAACCAGTACTGTAACCACAAGGCTATTCCTCCACACCACTGTAGAGTATTTGAAAACATTACAGTGCTATGGTAGAACTCAAGGGCAAACCAATATCAAGCAGCTACGCATCTTCCTACTGGTCTCTTATTTGCAACTTAACTGACAATAAAATGCAAGTACATAGGCGATAAAGTTTGATGAAGTCTCTGCTGTTGTTTTCCCACATGTAGCGTGGTTAATGCACTGCACTGCGAGAGAGGAATAGAAAATCAACCTTCTGACTGAACATATAGTAGACTATAGCTTGAACTCGTTTTACCATATAAATGCAGAATTGGAGAACGTCTTTGACCAAGCTGGCACCTTGCCTATGCCGTGAAATGACCTTTGAACCCTTAAAATGCCTGTTTTCTCATCTTACCTCATCATTCTCCAGTATGTAAATGCCGGCCCTCTGTGGGACTGCTTACCAATTAGTGAAGAGAAGACATATGCTGCTAATCACACTTCACTTCACTAGAAACGTTTGAGCACTTACAGCAAATGCTAATGTATTACAAATGTGTGCATATGCCTTTGTGACTCTCAGAGGACATTGATTGCCAGCACATCACTCAATCCAAGAGATAAACAGACAGTGAATTATCTATGGATTTCTACCATCTGTGATGATTCTACTTTTCTCCCTTCTGAAAATGGGAATAGATACAAATTAAATGCTACGTCAAAGTCTACAGTGCATTGTTGTGGTGCAGAACTGTCACATGCTGAAGGTCAGATTTAAGGATCTGACAAAATTAGGACAAACAAAAGCATAACGTACCCATGAGTCCATTTGTTTGCACACATTTCCTCAAGTTTTAATTGTCTCAAGTTCTGGAAACTTAAAACGTTTGCTGCAAAAAAGAAAGCACTTAAGTAAAAATGTGTGCATAAAGTGCTCTCAAGCCTTCACTCCAAAATTGCACGTATGCTCATAGATAAAAAGTTCTATTCTGTCTTTGCTGCAGAGAATGCCACAGGCTTATGCTTAGGCTTTTGTTTATTGGCGTCAAAGTGGTCTACAATAAATTATTTACAGAAAACAATGATAGTTATTTGTATAAAGTTACAATGTTATAAATCTCTGTTAATAACTATTATCTGTATAAAGTTAAAAAATCTCTGTTCCATGTAATGTATACATTAGTATACAAATTTGTTTACTTGTTCCATGTAAACCGCCCCTGATCTCTGGAAGGGGCGGTATAGAAGAAATAGATAAATAAATAAATAAAATAAAATAAATAAATAAATAAAATAAAAAGGAGGCGGTGAAAACAGAAAAGAAAAAAGTACTGCAGTAACGTCTCATCCCAATAGCCAATCAGCAGCCTTATCATTCAACAAATGCCGGTGAGAAACGGTACGTTTTAAGACCCTTCTTGATCTTGGGGAGGGAAGTCTCAACTTTAAGGGTCCCTCTTCCTAAAGTGTTCTGTGCAGTTAATGCATGATTTGGCACCTGTTAAGTGAATGCTTGGGCCCATGATAAAAGTTACCTTGGGGTAGCTTTCACACTAGCTGACAATCACATGATAGGTTGTGGAATGGGTTAAGGGTTGAGAGTGGGCGTGGTAAGCACATTGCAGTTAGTGGGTGGGGGGGGGGGGAATACTGTGTGCTGTCAATGTTGCAATTAGTCTATGCGCATTTTCCTCCACCTCAATAGATAAAGGTAAGTGTACCCACGGCAATAGCGCCAGAGAACACCCATGTAACTTCATGGGAATGTTGCAGGTGAGGATGTGATTCAGTAAATGCGTCAGACATTATAAACAGGATGCAACAAAGGTGGGATGGAGCATAATATTTCCAATAGGACTGACTATGGGAAAATTGTCAACTGGTTATGCCAAAACCTTAATTTCCAAAACACCAAATATCCCTAAAGATTTCAAGCTTGCCTCCTTCATTCTAAGGATATTCTTATTTCTTCAGTATCTGTAGGGAAGATTTTTTGAACTCGCAGACACTGAACCAGGGGTGATGAGTTGTGGCACTACCCGCTTCCTTGTGTCGTCATTGAAGGACATTGTGCAGCTTCTCTTATATCTGTTACATAACTTTTTTTACAAGCTGAAACCCTTAGGCTATTAGGCAATTTAGATTTTCTCCACTTGTTTTTATTCCTGTTTAAAGATAAAAATATCCCACCATAGATCCCTGTAAAGTTTGTTGAAAACTGAAGTGTTGTTTTTCTTATCTGTGAGCACAGTACAGAACGTACAATGACTTATTTATCTCCTGTATTTTCTGAAATTCCTGGTTTCGCTTGAAACAACTTACTGTTAAGCTGAGGATTTTGATGGTCTGTGTCAAACAGTTTCAACAGGGCTAAGCTCAGACAAAAACTATTCCTGCTAGATTTTTTTCAGCTATTTAGAACTCTTTCTAACTATGGGGCTTGTTTACAAAGCTGCGGTAGCAGTTTCCGATCGTTATCGGAGCCGCGGTCCCATTGAAATCAATGGGGCCGCGGCTCCGATAATGATTGGAAACTATTACCGCGGCTTCGTAAACAAAGCCCCTATGTCCCTTTTTGCCCCTATGGAATTATCCACTTAAAAACTACATATATATGAGGCCAAAGCATTTTCCCAAATAGAAATCTAGAAGGTCAGTCTAGAGGTTCAGAAGGAATCTTGCCACATGACCCCTGGCTAAAAGACTGTCACTCCAATGACTAGATTAGTAGTGGAAATGGGAGGGGTGGAGGGAGGTTATAGCTATAAAACAAGAGAAATGTTCTTGGGTAGATGCAAAAGAAGGCACAGGGCATTAGGCTAAAGACTCAAAGGAGTAGGAGGGAAACTTTGTAGGTCAAAAAATTAGAACAATATAACATGCTTGTTTCTGTAATGCTCGTAATATGTGAATTTTAAGCTATTTGGTGCGTGTATTGGTACATATTTGTGTGTATCTGTGTTTGTTGAACTCTTTTGCCTTTGTTGGTAACTTTTTAAAGATAATATGATTGAATTTTCAGAGGAGAGAGTTGAAATTGCAGATGATGTAGTTGAAATGTTTTGCCATTTTTGTACATTTTATTTATTTATTTAGACAGTTTTTGTATACCGCCTTATCCTTCAATCAAAGCGGTCACAACACAATTGGGGGATACATTTAACACATGGGGATATGAGACACATACACTAATACTTACAGGGAACATGGGCAATGGAGGGTTAAGTGGCTTGCCCAAGACCACAAGGAGCATCTGTGGGACTAGAAACCCCAGTCCTTCCGGCCCAAGGTTGCTGTCCTCTAGTGGGATTTGAACCCCTGACCTTCCGGCCTGAAGTACCTTGCCCCAACCACTAGGCTACTCCTCCACTCCACTGAAGGGCCCTTTTGCTAAAGTGCTCTATGCAGTTAATGGGGGAATGACAGCGCACACCAATTTTCACGCTGCCAATAGCATATTGGGGTGCTGAATGGGTGGGTTGGGGCAGAGAGTGCGCATGGTGAGCACATTGCAGTTAGTACGGGGGTACATATCGTGCACTGTCAATGTTGCTGTTAATGTGGGTTCCTTATCGGTCCTACAGTTCAGTCCTCCACCACTGGGTAGTGCACCTCCTCCTGCAACATGGAGACTGGACAAGTCAAACTTGTGACATCACCGGGTATATCCTGCTGGTCTTCTCCCATGATCCCCCAGTGTGTCCAGTCTCCATGCAGCATGAGGACGTAGTGAGCCTAGGTGCTGGGCTCACTTGAGAAGCAGTTTAGGAGCAGTTAGTCAGGATTTGATTTACCTTGCATTTCTTTTGCCCTTCTTTAGGTATAATCCTGTAAATTGAATTCATTTTCATTTTCATTTAATTTCATTTACTTTTACTTTATTTATTTTCACCTAGTCTGCCTTAGTGTAAAGGGGGGTTCTGTCCCTTTTCAAAGTTCACGCTGCCAGCTAGCCTCTCTGCTTGGGATTCTTCGGTCTCTGTGCCCGGTGATGATCTCTCCCCCAGGACTGTACGGGGGAGAGCTCTGTGGAACACCTGCATTTTGGCAGTGTCCATGTGGCAGATTCCCATCGCGGCGGGAGCCTCAGGCCGTTCGAGGTTCTTTAGCCGGTGGGCCGGGGCTCGCAGCGTCTGCTACTTCTGGTGGCGCGAGGCAGCAGCGTGTCTGGACAGCTCTTCACCCCGCAGCTACAGCGGGGTAACTGCTGCATCCCGACGCCACAAGGGAGTCTCTCGAGTCCGCATGGAGGGGCTCTGAGCTCTTGCCGCCTCTGTGGTGTTTGGCGCCAAACGGGCCTGCTTTGGATTGGCGCCATTTTCTCGGCAGGGCTGAGGCCTCGTGGCGGAGAGCGGAGCAGCCCCGCGTTTGAGCAGACGACGCTGTTCCACGCGGCTACACCCAGATAAGGACTTCCTTTTGCTGTTACTTTTAATTTTAATTTTAATTCTAATTTTAATTTCCTTTTAATTTCATGATAGTTTATAGTTCTTTGAATGCAATGTGATTGGTTTGGGTTTTACTTCTTGGGGGGTGCCTTTACCTTTGTCTGCATTCTGGCAGTTAGCGACGTCTGTCAGCAGCAGGTTTCCGTGCTAGGATTTGGCCATTCAGGGTCATCGGCGGCACAACCACCTACAAATTGAGCCCTTTCTGAAATTGTCATTTACATAAGGATGCTATTTCCATGTTTATATGCTTGGAAATTGTGCAGACAGCCTCTAAATGTCGTTATGCCATCTGCGAATTTGATCGCCATGCTTGCTGATCTCTTTTCCAGATCATTTCAGTGCAGTAGATGTTACCAGATGCCAGTTCCAGTGCAGATCCCGAGACATTCCACTATTTACGGGTCTCCTGTGAGAAAACTGGCCATTTAGTCCTATTATGTTCCTGTTTTTGATCCATTTCCCATTCTATAATAGCACATCATCTCCTTCCTCAGGAGAAGTTCATAAGGGGCTTTGTCAAGTACCTTCTAAAACATCCAGATACATATCATTTGGCTTACTCACATGTTTATTAACCCTTTGAAAAGACAGCTTGGTGCTGCTTTTCAGAACAAGTTCTATCATTTAACTGGCACTGAACTCAGATTCATTGGTCTGTAGTTTCCAAGATCGCCTTTGAAGCTCTTTAAAACAAACAAACAAAAAAAAATAAAACAATTAGTGTTACATTAGTAACTCTTCAATCTTTAGAGATCATTAATACTAATGTTATGATTGAGTCTGGCTGATATTATGAATGATCACTATTAGACAAAAATTAGCTAGGTTAAGACACTTTGATTTGGTTTTCTGCACTATGTTATCAGAGCGCAGCTTGCCCATTTGGCGGGAACACTGCCCATCTGGGCCATCTGGGGAAAGGTCCCTGCTGGGGATCGTGAGAAGTGTTGCTGGATGGCACAGTCTGGGGCTTAGTGTTCCAGGGTCCTGGAAGGGTTGATAGCGGCAGTCAGGCCTCCCTGTCTTTGCTATGACGGTCACCTAGGTTCAAGCGTCCTGTGTTTTGGGTGACAGGAGTGGGACACCTGGACATGTGGTGCTGGATAGGCTCATACTTCTTAGGTGCACTCTCCTTGAGTGCGTCTGCATGTCCGTGTTCCATCTGTGATCTCATGCTCAGGTGATTGTTGCAGCAATGACAGAGATCGCTTGGGATATCGTGAGCGGGGTTGTCATGGTGTTGCATGGGGTTGCCAATGCAAGACGGGGCCATCCTGAGGAGTTTGGGCCTCAGTCATCAGCTTTCCCTTCGGTGGCCTGGCTGTCCAGGAGGCACCCCTCCAGATCCGCCGGTCCAGTTCTTCTATGCCTCTTCTCAATGTGGGCAGGGGGGCTGGCAGATCTGGAAATTCACGTCCACTGCACGTTCTACTGTTTTACCTCTGTCTTGGGGTTCTGAGGTCATATATTCCCAATCATTTGTTTGGTGGGGTGCTGCTGTCTGTTGTGCAAGACAAGGTAGTCAACAGTCGGAGGCTGTCGTCTATTCCCCTTACCCCTGAAGGTGCTCACAATTTAAGTTTTTTGTACCTGCGGAGGTGTATGTTGTTAAAGGCTAGCAGGCGCACCTGTGGGACCAGAATCCTCGGTTCTTCCGACCTTCCGTTGAGGTGCGCGTGTGGGGTTTACTCCCTTGGTCAGCTAGCAACTTGCTTCACCCATTGGGCCTTCCCTTTCCTCAAGGCATCGTTGCGTCCCACTTCTTCGTGGGGGCTCGCCGCAGGGCCTGGAGTTATGCTCAGCCGGTTCCAGCCAGGGCTGAGTCCTTGGGGGGAGGCTCCGATCCTAACGATACAGGGAGTGCTGGGATCCGTTCAACCAGGTTCCTTCGGGCCCAGCGTACGTCGTCTTTTGCTGGCCGGTTTAGGTCTTCGGGTCGTGGCGGTGCTCTGAGAAGACCAGTAGGCTGCACAGTGCTTGTCTTGGAGCAAGCGCGGGATATCTGTAGGTTCATATTCAAAGCCGTCCGGTTACATGTCCCTCCATTGTGGAATGCTGTACTAGTAGGCATACTTCATATGCTGGGCTTACAAGTTGGCTTTCGCGCTGCTCGGCATCAGCCAAGGTGACTGCCGGTTTAGGCTGTGGAGTCAGCCTGGAGGAGGGACCTTGCATTCTCTGGACAATGCCCTGTTCGGTTGTGTGCCTTGTGGCCCTTATGGAGTTGTAAAAAGGAAAAAAAAAAAGAAAAAAAAAAAGAATAATCAAACAGGAAAGCCTTCCTAATTGTCCCCACATCTTTTTTATAAGGTTCTGTCCCTTTCTTCCGGGAGCTTGGCCGGAGCGTGGTTAGACTCAGCTACATTTTGGGGATCCTTTATGTACAAGGCGTTTTAGTGTATGCAGCACGCCCAGTGTTCCATCATCTGACTGGAACGGTACGCGGTACGTCAGCCGTGGCAGGCGTTCACGGACACGGTAGTGGATCGAGCGCTGTAGGTGCTGTCTGAGATCTCCGGGATGGTGGCCTATTTCGATCGGCAGGGTGGAGTCGGTCGGGTGGTCAGGGTGGCCCGAGCGAAGGGACAGCGTGCGCGGTTGAAGCCTTGGCGGCCTGCGTTTCGGTGGGGACACTGTGGTGGCGAATGTCCTTAGTGGGGTCCGAGTGTTTGCCGGAGGAGTGAGATTGCATCAGGCGGTGTGCGCGCCGTGGGTGCTCAGATGCGGTCAGCCCATATTGGACCTCATGGCGACCTGTCAGTCTGCGGCGACGGGTCGATGTTTAGCAGAGGACATATGAGGCTACTGGATAGCGTCGACGCATTGGTACGGGGCCGTGGCCCGGTCCATTCTATGCCTTTCAGAGGTCATAGTGAAAATGGCCGACTGGGTCTGGTTGCTAAGATATGTGCTCTTCATTAGTCAGTGGGGACCATTACCAGTGTATTCTGCAACATTTGCGTGAGCTTGCATAATCTTTACTTGCAACCAATCGAAATACCTGTCCAAAACCAGTTGATGCAGTCACTACTTAAATTTGCCTCGCTTGACAATAATAAAAAAACAAACAAAACAAAAAAAAAAAAACATATTTATTTTATACCGATAGGTCACTCACAGCATATTTGGCGATTCCTTGTCCTGGTGTTAATCATGCAGATAATTTCTGCTCTAGTTGTGGTGATGTGACTTTTACATCACAAAAATGGCATATGACTGTGGCGGTTCAGAAAGCCTACAATTTATATTTTGGCTGCAGAATAAAAGATCAGGATAAAAGCTAGGCGCCACACATATGCTGCAATACATGTGTAGCAGATCTCAGGCTGTGGATGGATGGGAAAAGACCATCAAAGTCTTTTGCGGTTCCAATGATTTGGAGAGGGCCCATGGATCACGTCGGCGATTGCTACTTCTGCATGGTTCCTCCAATTCCGGAGGGCATATCCAGGTGATGTAAGCGGTTGGCCTACTGGCATTGCGTCGTGGGCGTGGCTACCAGAGTCTCCTTTCTTTTTTATCACACCATGTAAGACTCCACATCTTCTGAAACAACGCTGGACTCTGGGGCACTTGACACCCTCTTATATGCCCTTGGTGGATCACGCTTGGTTTATTGCAACTCATTGCTTCGCTGCATTCCACATTCTCAATTAAAAAGACTCCAACTGGTCCAGGACATAGCTGTAGAGCTACTTTGTGTTGCAAAGAATAAAGCCCTTAAGAGGTGTGACAAATAGGGTGTTTGACGCTGGTGGTTTTTTCCATTTCCCTCATTTTGCTTCCCACCTCTGTCTGGATGGACCTCGGTTCCGTTCTCCCTCGTGGAATCCGGCTGTGCCTGTTTAGTTGTCGGTTTGGGACTTACGCAAGAACACTTTGCTTGTAACCTGCGTTCCTTGGACCTTAGGTGAGGTTCCGTCGCTTTCTGGGAGGTCTCTTCGCTGCCTGTCCCTCCGTGGAGGCGGGTTCTGCGGGAAAGCAGCGGTTGCTAACATTTGACACCCTGGTGGGGTCGAGAGCCAAGGGGGAGCTCAAGCGGATTTTTCAGGCGGAGCTCCGGTAGCCTTCTCAGTAGGTCTGTTTCTAGGGTGTTCAGTGTGTTTGCGATGGCGAGTTTGTCTTTCTGAAGCACTAGCGCTGCTTGGGGCAGAGTTCTGTGCTGTTTTCACCAGTGAAGAGGATCCAAGTGGGCTCTCGGTCGTGTCTTCCTGGTTGGCTTACCGCCTGTTGACGTGAGGAGCGGGCTGGGGTTGGTGCCTGCTCTGTTCGTTTAGGGGCCGAGCCGACTGGATAGGTCCCTCCCAATGATTACTGCTCTGGTACCTCCCAGTGGTGGAGGACTGAACTGTAGGACCGATAAGGAAATGGAAATTACACTTACCTGGTAATTGATGTTCCTTGAGGGAGTACAGTTCAGTCCTCATTCCCGCCCGGGGATGGATGTTTCAGACGCGAGGCGTCAGTTCCGAGTATGCTTTCGGATCCTAGAGTCGGCAACGGGCTCTGATTGGCAGGTAATCGCGAGAGAGCAACCTTTTCTGCCTATACTCTTCCTTAGTTCTCCTTCCTTCTAGCTCTCTGTCTTCCGCTGTTTGGTGCGCAGGGGGACAGGGGCACGGAGGAGGGTGTTTTCGGCCTTTCTTTTTGGGGCCCTGTGATTTTAAAGTTGAAGTTTGAGCATAGCTTTGTATTTAGTACTTTAACTGGTTGTTTGTTTGCTCATCGTTGCTCATGATGATGCAACACTGCCCGACGGTCTCCTCCTCTAGAAAGTGGAGGAACCATATCCAAAATTGTCCATTGAAGTTGTTCAAAACTGTGAGAAGCCGACAGGCAGTGTTGGACAATAGGAGCAGTTAACGTTTTTGTATTGAGACGTGAACGATGTTCTTGTAAGCGCTTGCGAATTGACCGGGTGGTCATGCCCACATAAAATAAATGACAAGGGCACATAATTAAATACACTACATAATCCGATGTACAATCTGTAATATAACGCCGGGAGTAACTAATCTGAGTATGAGGATCTTCCCATACGGTGCCCTCCATAGTATTAAAACACATATCGCAGGATCCACAAGCTTGATGGTTAACCGCCAATGGGACGGATGGCTGGATAGAGGTAGTATGCACTACCCGATCTGCAATATTAGTTCCTCTCTTATATGCTAACCGTAAAGGTTTTTGAAAACAAGCGTGTGTTGAGCAACGATGGATATTCAATCTTAACTCAGTGGCTCCATCAGGTATGAATGCGGAGATCGAATGGTGGATGATTCGATGAACTTTAAATTTGTTAAATTTGTCATTTCGTACATCATCAGCAGGTTCCATACGCATTGATGATGTCATCTAACATTTGTCCGGAACAGGAAGTTGGCTGGGTTTGCTTGAAAAAGAGCCAGTGCCACGGCGGGCTTGAAACACAACGGTTTGTGTCGCAACATAACCCATCCATGGTTTGACTGTTATGGAAAAATATTGGCAAGCTCATCAGTGGAGTTTTTCTGGGAAGCCGTTTAAGGATTTGATCGGTGCCTGAAACAACCCTTAGGGGTCTCAATGGAGGTTCATTGAACTGAATCCTTTCCCAGGCACGACGGTGTTGGAATGTTTGGATTACGCCAGTTTACTTCACTATTCAGCTAAGTGCCATTACTTCCATATTTATACAGTTTGCTGGTAACAGAATGGTTCTGACAAAGAAATGTTGATGCAAGTTAGCATCTATTTTATGCACGGGCTGGTCCTTTTGGGCTTGTTATAGCCTGGGGCATATTTAGGTTATACTGACCTTTTTAAAAAATACAGTTGAATAAAAGGAGGGTCTGTCAACTGAGAGTGTTTGTACACCCTCGCGACAGGCGATCCGACAAAAAATCAAAGTTAGGAAATTTTTCCTGTCATACACAAAGGTTGAAGATTTTTATGGGACAGTGAATGATCTTTAGGTTATAGTTAATGTGGGTTCAGCTAACACCACTTCAATAGGTGGAGGTAAGTTCACCCACAGTAATAGCGCTGTGTGTTATGGCATACCTCCATGCATTAATTGTCAGGAACATGCTGGCCATGACCTCAACAGTTACCACAGAGGATTTTCACTTAAAGTGCATTAGTTTTTTCATTAAATGTGCACTGAATGCAAAATGCTACTACACTTTAGCAAAAGGGCCCCCTAAGATACAAGAGATCACAGAGAGAGGAAGACAGGCATCTATATTTGGAAAAACTTAGAGAAGCTAGCAAAGTAGTCAGGAAGGCAAAGATTCAAAAGGAAGAGGAAATAACCAATGCAATAAAATGGGGGGGATAAGACATTTTTCAGATATGTTAGTGAGAAGAGGAAGGGCAAAAGTGGTATTGTCAGACTCAAGGGTGCAGGGGAGGAATATGTAGAAGCTGATAAGGATAAAGCGGAATTCCTTAACAAATATTTCTGTTCTGTGTTCACAGATGAAGAACCAGGAGCAGGACCTCAGAAAACACCCACAAACAGGAACAGAAGCGAGGGACATCTTGAACAATTTTCAGAAGACTGTGTTCTTGAGAAACTTGCTCATCTTAAAGTAGACAAAGTGATGGGATCGGATGGGATACACCCTAGAATACTAAGGGAACTTGGGGACGTTCTAGCAGCTCCACTGACTGACCTTTTCAATGCCTCGTTGGAGTCGGGAGTGGTGCCAAAGGACTGGAGAGAGGCTTATGTGGTGCCTTTACACAAAAGTGGAAGTAAGAATGTGGTTGAAAACTACAGGCAGGTTAGTTTAACTTCGGTGGTGAGTAAATTATTGGAAACGCTGCTGAAAGAGAAAATAGTGAGGTTTCTGGAGTCCAGCGGATTACAGGATCCGAGGTAGCATGGATTCACCAGAGGCAGGTCTTGTCAGACAAATATGATTGATTTCTTTGATTGGGTGACCAGAGAGTTGGACTGAGGGAGAGCCCTAGATGTGATGTATTTAGATTTCAGTAAAGCCTTTGACACTGTTCCTCACAGATGACCTATAAACAAACTGAGAACCCTAAGGATGGACCCTAAAGTTACTGCTTGGGTTAGAAATTGGTTGGGTGGGAAGTGACAAAGACTACAGGTAAATGGAGCTCACTCTGAGGGGAAGGATGCTGCCAGTGGTGTGCCCCAGGGATCTGTCCTTGGTCCTATTCTTTTTAACATCTTTGTTAGTGATATAGTGGAAGGGCTGTCGGGTAAGGTTTGCCTCTTTGTGGATGATACCAGAATCTGCAATAGAGTAGACACCCAGGAAGGTGTAGATAACATGAGGAGGGATCTAGCTAAGCTTGAAGAATCGTCTAGAATTTGGTAGCTGGGATTTAATGGTAAAAAATGTAAGGTCATGCATTTAGGCTGCAGCAATCCAAGGGAACAATATAGTATAGGGGGTGAAGTACTTTTGTCCACTAAAGAAGAGCGGGACCTAGGCGTGGTTGTGTCTGATGATATTAAAGTAGCTAAACAGGTAGAAAAGGTGACGGCAAAAGCTAGAAGGATGCTTGGGTGCATACAGAGAGGAATGGCTAGCAGAAAAAAGGAGGTGATAGTGCCTTTGTATAAGTCTTTGGTGCGACCTCAATTGGGGTATAGTGTGCAATTCTGGAAACCGCACCTTCAAAAGGATGTGAACAGGATGGAGTCGGTGCAGAGTGTGGCTACTAAAATGGTTAGTGGTCTTCATTATAAAGAATATGAGGACAAACTTAATGATCTTAATATGTACACCTTAGAGGAAAGGCGGGATAGAGATGATTTGATTGCGATGTTTAAATACCTCTGTGGCATAAATGTTCAGGGGCAGAGCCTCTTTCAATTGAAAGCAAGTTCTGCTACGAGGGGACATGGGATGAGGGTGAAGGGGGATAGATTCAGGAATGATATACAGAAATATTTCTTTACGGAAAGAGTAGTGGATCCGTGGAATAGTCTGCCAGTTTAGGTGGTATAGATGAGGACAGTAACTGAATTCAAAAAAGCATGGGACCAACACAGAGGATCTCTAAAAGTAAAAAGGGGACTGTTGAAGTTGTTGATATGGAAGGACAGACTAGATAGGACATGTGGTCTTTTTCTGTCGTCATATTTCTATGTTTCTAAGATATGGAGCAGGTTTCTCATACCAGAAGATGTGGAAGACTCAGTCTACATACACCTTCTTGCCTTCTTCTCTCCAGAGACACACCCCAATAATGTCAGAAGCTTGGGAGGTGAAGCATTACTAGTGACACTGTAAGCCTTTGTCAAAGGCATACTTCTAACACTGTGCCTATTGGCTCTGTGTATTATATTGTATGGTATCCTATAAAGAAGGGTGGAGGGGTGGCAAAATTTTCAAACCCCTGAAGCATTTGTAGGGAGCTGATTTTTCAATGGAAAACTCCCTGTATAGTTTCTTTCCGTGATAATGTCTCCAAATGGATTAAATTTGAGCATGCCATGATGGTAATGATCTCACTCCTAAACCATGGTATGTGGAGTATGATCTCAGTCTCTCAGATTTTCAGCAAACACTCTCCATCAAACTTACATTGTGCCAAAGAGAGTTTCCTTTTGGTGTTTGTAAGATCTAACATGGATAAGTAGCCAATCAAGGTGTGCTTGAGCATTCCTTTTAATCAAACCTGGGGCACCTAATAGGATGGGAACACTCAATATCTTTCTGCCACTGCTTGCTTTGTACTTGAAGATCTTCTCTTTGTCCACTCAATTCACAGAATAATTGTTTGTCACTGAAATCTCTATAACAACGTTGTTCTCGTGTTTTTCTCCTTTACCATGATGTTCAATTTTCTTACAGCAACGTTTTTATTGGTTTGAATGGGAATGTTCCAGATATTCATAAGCTCTTCATTTTCCATAATTCCCAGAGGGTCATGATCCAAACCTTTTCTGGTACAGTGATGTTGTAATGTTTGCATCATGTTATTGTGCCTTTCTATTTTGAAATCTTTCTTCAGAACTTTACAACCAGCTATGGGATGAGCAACGGTTTCCAGTTCTTCCTTATGTCAATTTTCCCAGTTGTTACTATGCTTGCTGTGAACCATCTCATCCATAATCCACCTCCCTAGGCTGCAACTATCAATCTCTCATCCTTAGGATTCAGTTCACCTCTCTTTCCCCATTCATGTTTCTGCTTTTGATTGGCAAATAGCTTCTGAAGTAACATTTTGTATTTCCCACTGTACTTTTGAATTTGCCACCTGGCTTTCCTTGTTTTCTGATCTAATTCTTGGAAGAGTTGTACATATGTTTTTGCTTCCTCCCCTATGTGTCCTCGAATATTCTTACTGTTTCCTTCTGCTGTACTTGCTGGAATGTTTACCCTGTTTTAATGAGTGAGTTGGATTCTAGATGTTTACTTTCATACCACATTTGTTGCATATTTGGATCTTCTGAAACTGTTTATTATGGAGGCTTGCAGGTCTTTGATAGTAACTTTGAAGGATTCCATCGTAACAGGGAAGTTAGGACATTCTTATAGAGAGATTGCAGTTAAGACTAAAATAGTCCAAGTGCTTTTAAATACTGTAGCAGAAAGAATTCAAACATTGAAATGTTATCAGAAATTAGGGAAGCTTACAAAACTGTCAACACAATAGTAATGGATGATTTTGATTACCCCCAGTGTTGAATGAATAAATGTCACATCAGGACATGCTAAGAAGGTAAAGCTCCTCAATGAAATGAATGACTGCTTAATGGGGCAGCTGGTTCAAGAAGTGACAAGAGAAGGAGCTATTTTAGACCTATATCTTTGTGGAACACAGGATATAGATAAAAGATAACTGTGTTGGGACCACTTGGCACTGATAGTCATAATGCGATAAAATTAGATTTAATAACCAGAGTGAGTATGCAAAGGAAATCAACTATGTCAGCATTTCATTTTCAAAAGGGAGCCTACAATAAAATGAGGAAAATAAAAGGAGGATCAGCAAAGGTCAAGAGCTTACATCAGGTATGAAGGTTGTTTAAAAATATAGGGGGGATGGTCAAAGGCATTTACACGGTTTGCAAACTGTGTAAATGCCGGTTAGCAGGGTATTCAGCAGCACATCGGGGCTTGCCGTGGGTATTCTGGGGTGGTGCAGAGGTGGCAGCCATCACTTACTGGGCAGCAGTGATATTGAGCTGCTGCCTGGTTAGTGACCTGCAGGTAAAGTCAAGCGTGGCAAATTCTGACCTAACTTTACCCACAGAAGGTAACCGGGCAGCATCTCAATATGGCCGCTTCCTGGTTAGCTTCTGGGTTTCTGTGGCCCTGGTCTTGAACATCTGCGGTGATGGCTATGTGCTTTACAAGAGCTAGTCGCAGTTGCTGAATTCCTCCCCCCCCCCCCCACACACACACAATCTTCAAAGCCCAGACCAAATATATCCCACACATTAAAAAAGGTGGAAGGAAGGCCAAACGACAGGAAACATGATTAAAGGTTAGGTGAAAGAGGCTATTAGTTTAAAAAAAATCTTTTAAATAATGGAAAATGGAAGCAAATGAATAAAATAGGAAACAGCATATAGCCCTGACAAGTTAAATGGAGGTCATTGATAAGGAAGGCCAAAAAAAGAATTTGAAAGGAAACTTGCTCTAAAGACAAAAACTCACAACAAGAACCTTTACAGGTTCATTCAAAGCAAGAAGCTGGGAAAGGAGTCAGCTGGACCTTTATATGATCAAAGGATAACCGGAGAAAAGAGAGGACAGTCTAGAGGTGAAAGACTAAAGGAGTCATTTTAGAAGCCATTCACATATCCACATCCCAAGAGCCAGTTTACACATGCCTGGCATAATCACATCCAAGACGAATGAGAGTATGCTGGGGCATGGCTGTGGCAGTACAAATAGAGTACATGTCTGAACTTGATATTAGAACGACCCTGCATTTCTCGATATGATGGCAGAGACATCCATGTCTATACCTGCAGCAGAGCACAAATATAAATCTTAAAAATCCTCATTTTGGCAAACCAAGAACAGCAAGGAGAAGAGGAGAATTCCCCCTTAGTCCCCTGATATTTTTGCTCCTTTATAAAAATGTGTCTCTAAGTAGAAAGACATTTATCATAGCGCCTACACTGCCGCACATCCCCATTTGAAAGATGGAAGGCCAGGACATGTATGTGGTGTGCGATACATGGATGCATTCTGAAACAGGACTGCAGGGACATCCATATTCCCAGAATGTTAGACATCCATATCTGACACAAGGAAGTTACTGAAATCAGGCAGAAACCTACGTGAGTCGTAACCATTGCTCTGTTGGTCCCTATTTTTCCTTCTCTTTTAAGAATTGCCATACTGGGTCAAACCAAGGTCCATCAAGCCCAGTATCCTGTTTCCAACAGTGGCCAATCCAGGTCACAAGTACCTGACAGGTACCAGAAGTCCACAGCTTCCACAATGCTCATCCTGGGGTAAGCAGTGGATATTCCGGGTCCTCTTTAATAATGGTTTATGGACCTTTCCTCCAGGAACTTGTCCAAACCTTTTTTAAACCCAGCTACACTAACAGCTGCGCATGAAATGAGAGTCAGAAGCTGTAAAGATGTCTTACACATTGGAACATGGAACGTACGAAGCATGAACCAAGGGAAGTTGGAGGTGGTCAAGAATGAAATGGAACGTGTACAACTTGATCTGTTGGGTGTCAGCGAACTGAAATGGACTGGCATCGGGCACTTTGCATCAGATGATCACATGGTCTACTATGCTGGAAATGAAAGACAAAGAAGAAATGGTGTTGCATTTATAATAAAGAAGAAACTTGCAAGAACCGTAATGAAATACAATGCAGTCAGCGAACGCTTAATCTCTATTCGTCTACGAGGATTGCCTATCAACACAACTATAATTCAAGTATATGCCCCAACAACAGCTGCAGAAGAGAATGAAATTGAAGAGTTCTATGAACAAGTACAAGCTGAAATTGACAGAACATGCAAACAGGATATCCTGATAGTCATGGGTGACTGGAACGCAAAAGTTGGCAACAAAGAAGAAGGCAAAGTAGTTGGAAAATATGGACTTGGCAACAGAAATGAAGCTGGAGAACGATTGATAGAATTCTGCAAGACCAATGATCTATTCATCTCAAACACCTTCTTCCAGCAACACAAGCGACGACTGTACACATGGACTTCACCCAATGGATTGTATAAAAATCAAATTGACTACATCTGTGGAAGTCAACGATGGAAAAGCTCTGTAACATCAACAAAGACAAAACCTGGAGCTGACTGTGGTACAGATCATCAACTACTAGTATGCAAACTCAAGCTAAAGTTGAAAAAGAGCAAACCACTCATGAATGCACCAAAATATGACCTTGAGAATATACCACTGGAATTTAAAGACTGCCTGCAAAATCGATTTGCTGCTTTAGATACAAATGACAGAGCTCCGGAAGAGTTATGGAATGACATCAAGAAGGTTGTGCTGGAAGAAAGCGAGAAGCCAAAATGGATGACGGAAGAAACTCTGAAAATTGCCCAGAAACGCAGAGAAGCTAAAGCCAAAGGAGAAAGAAAGCCAATCGCAGAACTCAACAGAGATTTCCAACGTGCAGCAAGACAGGACAAGGAAAAGTACTACAATGACACTTGCAAGGAAATAGAAGCAGAAACTATTAGAGGAAGAACAAGATCGGCTTTCCTAAAGCTGCGAGAGTTAAAGAAAAAGTTCCAGCCCCGAATTGGAATGTTACAAGATGCTCAAGGTTCTATGTTGAATGATGCTGAGAAGATCAAGAAAAGGTGGAAGGAATATACAGAGTTTTTATATGATAAAGATCAAGTGGACCAACAGCCGTTTCAACCTATACCTTATGATCAGGAACCATTGGTGATGAAAGAAGAAGTTGAAGCAGCATTGAAAGCCTTATCAAAGAACAAAGCACCAGGCATTGATAGCATTCCCATAGAAGTATTGCAGCAATCTGATGCAGCTGTTACCGTACTTACAAGGCTCTGCCAAGAAATATGGAAGACAACATCATGGCCAACTGACTGGAAAAGATCTGTGTTTATACCAATACTAAAGAAAGGTGATCCAACTGACTGTGGAAATTATCGCACAATCGCTCTGATCCCACATGCCAGCAAGATTCTACTGAAGATTATTCAAAAGAGACTACAGCCATACCTAGAACAAGAACTACCTGAAGTGCAAGCAGGGTTCAGGAAAGGGCGAGGAGCGAGAGACATCATTGCGGATGTGAGATGGATCCTTGAAAAGACTAAAGAATACCAAAAGGATATCTATTTGTGCTTTATCGACTATAGCAAGGCTTTTGACTGTGTAAACCATGAGAAACTCTGGGCCACATTAAGAAGCATGGGTATACCAGAACACCTGATCGTTCTCTTGCGTAATCTGTACATTGATCACGAAGCAACAGTTCGAACGGAACAAGGAGAAACAGAATGGTTTAAGATTAGCAAAGGTGTAAGACAAGGCTGCATACTTTCCCCCTACCTGTTTAATTTATATGCAGAACAAATCATCAGAGAAGCAGGACTGTATGAAGACAACAGAGGTGTGAAGATTGGTGGAAGACTCATCAACAACCTTCGCTATGCTGATGATACCACATTACTGGCTGAAAGCGAAGATGATCTGAAACATTTGCTTCTCACAATCAAAGAACATAGTCTCAAAATGGGCCTGCACCTTAATGTACAGAAGACAAAGATCATGACAACTGGCATAATCAACAGGTTCATCGTTGAAGGAGAAGAAATTGAAATTGTGAACAACTTTAACCTACTTGGATCAACTATCAATAAAGAAGCAACAAGCAGTCAAGAAATCAGACGACGCATTGCTCTTGGCAGAATGGCTATGAAAGACCTAGATAAGATTCTCAAGAGCAGAGATGTGTCTCTCCATACAAAGATTCTACTTGTTCAAGCCATGGTATTTTCAATAACATCATATGGATGTGAAAGCTGGACAGTGAAAAAGACAGACAGGAAGAAAATTGATGCCTTTGAATTATGGTGCTGGCGGCGAATACTGTGTATACCATGGACTGCCCGAAGAACAAACCAGTCGGTACTAGAGGAGATCAAACCTAAGCTTTCTTTAGAAGCTCAGATGACAAGACTTCGGCTTTCATACTTCGGACACATCATGCGAAGAGAGAGATCATTAGAGAAAGACATCATGCTTGGCAAGATAGAAGGTCAACGCAAAAGAGGAAGGCCAGCAATGAGATGGATCGCTACAATAACAGCAGCTACGGGTACCAGTCTGTCGTCAATGAGCCGCCTGACTGAGGACCGAACACAATTTAGGATAGCTATCCAGAGGGTCGCCATGAGCCGACTCCGACTCGACGGCACTTAACAACAACAACACTAACAGCTTTTACTACATCCTCCAGCAACGAATTCCAGAGTTTGATTATGCGTTGAGTGAAAAAATATTTTTTCTTATTAGTCTTAAATGTGTTACATTGAAGCTTCATTGCGTGTCCCCTAGTCTTTCTACTTTTTGATAAACAACCGACCTATGTTTACCCGTTCTACCCTATTCATTAATTTATTGACCTCTATCATATGTCCCCTCAGCCATTTCTTTTCCATGTTGAAGAGCCCTAACCTTTTAAGCCTTTCCTTATAGAGGTATCTTTCCATCCCTTTACCATTTTGGTGGCTCTTTTCTGTACCTTTTCTAATTCAGCTATGTCCTTTTTAAGATACGGTGATATATATTTTATATTGCAGGTATATATTTTATTCAGGGTGGATGCAGGCTGATTTTAGACTGCAGTTACACCTGCTCATCTTCTCCGCCACCCCTCCCACTGCATTTCAGATGTTTTGGATTAGATGTCCCAGATTTCACATATATGGCCTTTCAAAATATGCCTTTAAATGAATCCTTTGCTTTGGTCTTTACTGAGAAAGATGTAGGGAAGTGACCCATGCCAGAAAGGGTATTTAATGGTGAAGTCAGAAGAGCTGAATCAAATCTTAGTGGACCCAGAAGATGTAATAGAACAAATTGATAAAAAGCATTAGTTCACATCAACCGGACGGTAGACACCCAAGATTATTGAGATTAACATTTCAGAGCTACTATTAGTGATTCTTAACCTATTATTAAAATCATATATGGTACCAGAAGATTGGAGAGTGACCAATGTAACACCTATTTTTAGGACTCCAGGGCTGATATGGGAAACTACAAAATGCTGAGCCTAACATTGGTGCAAGATAAAATGATAGAAACCATTATAAAGAACAAATTACTGGACATTTGGACAACCATGGTTTAATGGAACCAAATCAACATGGATTTACCCAAGGGAAATCTTAATTTGCCAGTCTTCTCCATTTCTTTGAAGGCATGAATAAACATGTGGATAAAGGTGAGCCAAAGGATCTAAAAACACATTTTAGAAAGGCTGTATAATTGATAAAAGACCAATGTTTGCTTCCAGTCAAAGGAGTAATTTAAGAGATTTACCTTGTCTAGCTATGTTGCCTGAGCCTTCAGTTGGTGAAGATGAGGAAGTACAGTAGGTCACTTTAAATATGGCCACTGTCAGATGTGCCACATAACCGAGGAGGGCACAGAGTTTAGGAATTTCAGAAAAGACAATCTGTGAAATTGCATCAGAAAACCTTTTGTGATTCTATATTTGTCATGTATATACTCTGGTGTCCATGTAAGAAAATGTAAGTGGGTAAAACTATAAAACAGTTGAAAGTATAGCCAAAAGAACACAAATCCTGATTAAGTAATTACAAAGAGGAAGCTCCACTGGTGCAGCATTGTAGACAAGAACAACGTTGTTTTTCCTCTCTTTGATGTATCGTAATGACCGAGTTCGAACTCATGTAAGAGAGGCTGATCGGGGAAACGTATTGTTGCAAGGAGAGCAGAGATGGATTTTCAAATTGGCTACTTTGGAACCCAGAGGCTTAAAAGTTGAAGAGGTTCTTTACATGAACTTTGAAAATAGTGAAGTACCCAATATATCCTCAAATATTTTTTTTCATTTGAGGGCGTATTTTGCACAGATTAATGAAAATCCTTGTATAATAAAATGTCAGGTATTTGTGTAAAAGCCTGCAGCACTTAGTGTGCTGAGTACAATGTGTTATGGGTGGCTTTTGTGTGATGATGTGTGGTCATGTGATTCGCTGGTTTGAGTGAGTGTATAAGGATACCCTGCCATTTTGAATGGATTCAATGGACCCAATATTCAATGGGATTAACACTGTTAGCAGACCTGCTAACCATCTTGATCCCTTTATCTGGGATATTCAGTGGTACCAACATGGTTAGTACTGCTGAACATCCCTGGGTGCCCCTCTACACACCCCAGTGCTAGCCAGTTAGCATAGGGACATTCCAGGGGCAGCATCCAGTCATAACTGGGCAGTGGCGATATTGAACCCCTGCCCAATTATGGCAAAATGCCAAAAGTAAGACACAGCAAAAGCTGGCCTAACATTCGCCGTGGAAGCTAAATGGGCAGTGGATGAATATCACCACTACCTGGTTAGCTTCCTGCCATTGGGATAATGTGTATAGTCAATGCCAGGACTAGATATGATCCTGGCATTGAATATCTGGGTTTAAGTTGAAGCAGTGGTGGCTAGATGGAGAGAAAGGGACGCAAGTTGGGGCAGTTATACCTGAAAAACAAAGACCTTTGTTAGGAATTTCTTTGTAATACAGATGAGTATGAACATTTAGGGGTATGTTTAGTAAAGCACAGTAGATGGAAGTATAGGATTTAGTGTGAGGTTAACGTGTGTTTGGGCCATGTGGTAGCAAGGAGTGCATGGCCCAAAGGCAACTGTGCAAAAAATGCCACACTACCTGGGCAGTGCATGAATAGGCAGGGTAAAGGCAGAGAGTGGGTGGGAAGAGGATGGAGACAAGGTGCAGGTTGGAGCAGGCACGTTAGTCAAGTGCTAGCTACACAAACACTATCATGGGCACAGCTAACGTCTGCCTCTGGCCAAGTGCCAGTTGCACTAGCCATGCTGATGTGCATTCCAAACATGTTGTTTATGTGCAAATGTTAGGAAATATGGATGGCAGAAGCAGGGCAAACATAAGAAAAATAGAGCAAATAGGTGATGTCAACAGAATACCTATACACTTGCCTAGGCCACCTGTTTGGAGGGGCTGCATGGTCCACCTCCCATGACAGTGCATCACGACCCCCTGACAACCACAGAAACATTAGCAATTACCTTGACTGACTGCCATTCATGTCTGCATAAGCACTGAATAGTTGACAGAGGGCTTCTGATGTTAAGTGCTGGGGGGTGTCAGGATATAGGACCCGTGCTCTATGATCCATCTAGTTCTGGCCAGATATCCAGAGTGCATGGGTTTTCTATATTGGGGTTCACTGATTTGTGTCCCTTCCCTGGTCCCTACCCCTAGGGGTTGAGGCGTTCTATGGACCTGCGTAGCTGTTGTCAGCTCCCAAGATCATATGGGACTCTGCTTTCCTGACAGTTGTGCTGCTCAGCCTAGTTTGGCCAAGTCAATCGGGCTCTTCCCTGTGGGGGAGAGCATGGGTGCTCTCATTGGACTTCCTTCACCTCCCCTGCCTTGAAGAGCAGGTTGGGTGTCCCCCTGAGGTAGAGTTACTTGCTGGCAGGCTGCCCAGAGAATGTGTTTCTCCTCTCCCCCACAATCTGTGTGCTTATTGTGTTTGGTCTTTTGATTCATGTGCTCTAGCATCCCCATTCTCTCCACATGGGGGTGGGGACAAAATCTACAATGACTAGGAGAATATACAAGCAATATAAGAGAGATGAATAAGAGGGGGCGTGGATTATGCTCCCTGCAGCCTAGCTGCACAGGCACCCTGGGTGCCTTAGGGTGCAGTGAGTTCATATACCCAATCCACATGATGGACACTGTGGACACCCTGCCTGATCCCTTATGAGGCCACCAGCCTCATCAGATGCCACATTTGTACCCTACATCCCACAGTTAGGGGTACAGTCCAGACTCTCCCCATGTATTTGCTTAGGCCTGATTCTGTCCTGCACAGCTATCCCCTTCATATGTCTGGTCTGAACTGGACGTACAAAAGGGATTGTGAATCTGATCCCGGGGGGCACGTCTAGCCCCGCGGAATCAGAATCACAATCAAGCCTGTACGTGCAGGCCGGGACTGTGATTCAGTCCCAGCCTGCATGTAGAGGCGCTGCCTAGATAGCTCAGTCAGACATTTAAATGGAGCCACAGCACAATGGTGTCCTGTTGCCGTGGCACCATGGCTCCATTTAAATGCCGCAATGCCAGCCGCCAGCAATTAAGTTTTTTTCCTCACAGCCTGGCCCCCGATTCAGCCTCTTAATGCCAGGGTCGGGCTATGGGGAAGAAACCCTGGCCCCCAAGCCCCGACTTAAAAAAAAACAATGCCCAGGAAAGTTATTCCACCTTGGAGGTGGAATAACTTCCCCAGACAATTCGCCAGCCCTGGACGTACAGGGCTGACATTAGAATCAGCCCTGTATGTCCAGGGCCAGCAACTGCCCACTGCCCGCTCACTCTCTGCCCCTGGGCCGCCTCTTCCCCGCCCCGACTAACTTCCTTGCACAATCAGCGGGGAAGTTAGTCAGGGACTGCCACCGGCACGAATAGCGGGGATGGATGTCCAGCTGTTTGTGTCTCAGAATAACCCCCTTTTTGTTTTACATGCCCCACCCTCTAGTATTTAGCCCCAATGCTCTGAACTGTGCAATCATTTGTGCCTGTTCCCAGTCTACCCTCTCTATTCTGCACTGGCTTGTTACTACTGTCCTGTAGATGAGGACTGTATTCAATGTTCTATAGCCCACTGCTGTCATAATAATGCATTTGTTGCTTATAATTGGAGGGCGTGCATTGCATAGTTGCTGTTCACATGCGCTATGGCCAGGAATTTGCAACTTACACAATAATGACACACCTAGAGCAGTGGTGCATTCTTACCATGGTCACACCACTTGCATTTCCAACAGCCGCCATTCGCTATTCACACGTCAGTCTCGAGCTACTTGTGGAAATTTAGTAAACATGCCCCTTAGATTTAAATCTGTGTATTTTCCCTAGTGACTTTTACATCTATAATGCTGTGGAGTGATGTTATTAAATTGGTATGACAAGTATTATGCAAGATTATGTTGAACTCTGTGGGGTCTATTCTGTTCCATAAATAGACGTTCATCCCCGCTTTTCTCCCCCTTGCCGGTCCCGTCAAAAGCCTCCCCTTATGAACAAGGAGTTTGTACAGGGAGGCTTAGATGGGGGTGGGAGGGGACATTGCAGAGGCAGAGTTAGGGTGGTCAGTAAGTGGTGTGCAACCCCGGATGTACAGGGCCAATTCTGAAGTCGGTCCTGTATGTCTGGGGTCCCAGAGGTGGAATAAGTCCCCCTGGACAACAGGAGAGGGCAAGCCTGGGCAGGGCAAGTATGTTGAGGGGGTGCAGGGGACTCCCCACATCCTGACCCTGGCCATGAAAGTCCAGATTGGGGGTTGGGCTTTGAAGAAAGGAAAGAGTGGTTGGCGGCCAGGGAGCGCGGCTCCTGAATGGCGTCGTGGTGCCATGGCAATGGGACCCCATGGCAATGTGGCTCCATTCAGGAGCCCAGCTGAGTTAGCCAGGCAAGGCTCTGTATGTGCAGGCTTGATTGGAATTGGGAGCCAGCCTGCATGTACAGACCCTAGATCCGATTCTGATCCCGCAGGGCACATCTAGCCCCCGTGGGATCGGAATCGGGTCTACATCTGGGTGGCCCCATTCCGATCGGGTGCACAGGGGCCTGAACGTACATGTTGGAATGGATTAAGACATACATCCAATAACAGATTAAGACTTTGATGGTCTTTGTAATATCAATGGACTAATTTTAGATAAATGTCTGATTATTGTATTCTTGCAGTTTGGTAAGATCGTTTTTGAAATTTTGCTGCAGTGGCTTAAAATTTGTTTTAGGGATGGGAATAGTTTTAAAGAAATGTTTTTTATTGATGCTCATGAATTAAATTAATTAAATTGATGAAATATAAAAATTAAACATAAAGTTATTATTTTTTTAAATTATCAAAGACTTTTATATTTCTTTGAAAAGGAGCTTTTTATAATCTGTGATGTTGAAAAGCCTTACACATGAAGTTAACAATGTAAGTGGCAAGTTTCTATTGAGATCCTTTTGTTCCTTTGTAGTTTTTCTATCAGAGAGTTTTTTTGGAGCAGATTTTATCTTCTTATCTACCTGAAGTCTGGTGTGTACTTTTTCCTGCATGGAGCTCCTTGGGCTCGTACCTTAAGTACCAGTTTCTGAGTACCGAAGAGTTCAACCTGAAGAGAAAAGGGACTTTTATAGGCAAATATACACATTTCTTGTCCCTAGTCTTTTCTAGAGTGGATCCAGCCAAGACATTATATGTTGTCACGCCCATAGCCCCTTACATGTGTATGGAGGGGGCGTGCCTATTATATAGAGTTCCCCAATTAAGCAATGTTCCAGACTGGCTAACTTGCAAAGGATTCTGGTAATGGTAGTCCAGTCATACGGTGCTTGCCTTGGAGGTCAATGAAAACAATTGTAGTTGGCTCGAGTGTAAGGCAGTAATAGAATATTTATTTATGAGGTTAATCCAAATGCACACAGATTCACTTGGTAACACCTTAGGATGTATTCTTCAGGATTTTATATTCAAAATAATAATAATACAACTGAATGGTTAAGCAAATAGCTTGTAAAGTCCATTAACAGAAATTCTCTCTCAGTCACTGCTGACAAACCTTGCTCAGCAGTGCCATTGGAAAGGAAAACAAAAATAGTAAAAGCTTCATCACAAAAAAACAGCTTCTCATTCAAAGCACTTTTGTATCCAACGTGTGCATAACCTGAGCTGTGTGCTGCTCTAGTACCAGCTGGCTAACAAGCTTCAATCAACAGCTCTGCTCTTCTCTGCACAAGTATTTACACACAGTTCTAGTGCCAGTTACTAGAACGTTTCCTTTTATGTTGATCTTACTTTCAGGATTTCTCTATGCTAGCAACCTTGCATAAAGAACAGTCCATAAGGCTATTGCCTTCCTCTGTAATTATAGCTTGGTCTTCTACTTGCATAGGCTCTATGTCAGGAGCTGGGTCAGAGGGCTTTATTAACTGACCTTCCTTAGGACAGGAACTGTGTCTAAACACCTTGCCTTGCTCTAGGTTAAACAAACGTTCATAGTTCCTATCTGAGTTGCTGGCATTAGGCTGTCCTTTCAAATATTCTGGCCAGTAAGCATTGGAGTTTATATAACCTGTCCTCCAGTCTATATTCCTGGACCTCAGGGCCTCTGCTCCATACCTCTGCTTAGGGTTCCTAGCTGCAGTTCTCCAAGCCTTTGGATTTTCCCAATCCCTTGGAGCTGGCTTCTCCCAGGAATCTCCCCAAGAACATGGATCTCTCAGTGCTCCTCTCTACTTGCTCTCATGCTTGCCTTCAAGCTTTCCTTCTCTTCCAGGTCGTCCTTCTCTGCCAGGCCTTCCTTGTCTCCCAGGCTTTCCTTGACTCCCGGGCTTAAGCTTCCACTCTGCATATTCTGTTCTAGTTTTAAATTACAGACCAGTGAGCCTGACGTCAGTACCAGGGAAAATGGTAGAAACCATCATAAAGAACAAAATTACACAACATGTAGATAGTCATGGCCTAATGGGAGACAGCCAACATGGCTTTAGACAAGGAAGATCTTGTCTTACTAATCTGATATGTTTCTTTGAAGGTGTGCATAAACAGGTAGACAAAGGTGAGTCGGTTGATATAGTGTATCTGGACTTCCAGAAAGCTTTTGACAAGGTCCCCCATCAGAGACTTTTGGCAAAGCTAAAAAGTCATGGGATAGGAGGCAGTGTACTATTGTGGATCAGGAACTGGTTAAAAGATAGAAAGCAGAGGGTAGGGCTAAATGGCCAATATTCCCAATGGAAAAAAGTGAATAGTGGAGTACCCCAGGGATCTGTACTGGGTTCGCTACTTTTTGACATATTCATAAATGACCTGGAAAAGGGAATAACTAGTCAGGTTATCAAATTTTCAGATGACACAAAACTGTTTAAAGTTGTTAAAACCCAAGAGGATTGTGGAAAACTGCAGGAGGATCTGGATAAATTGGAAGACTGGGCATCCAAATGGCAGATGAAATTTAATGTGGACAAATGCAAAGTTATGCACCTAGGAAAGAACAACCCACACTATAGTTACACGATGCAAGGCTCCACATTAGAAACCACCACCCAGGAAAAGGACTTAGGAGTCATCGTGGATAACATGTTAAAACCCTCCGCCCAGTGTGCGGCGGCGGCCAAGAAAGCAAATAGAATACTAGGTATCATAAAGAAAGGGATGGAGAATAAAACAAAGGATATTATAATGCCTCTGTATCGCTCCATGGTACGACCGCACCTTGAATATTGTGTGCAATTCTGGTCACCGTATCTTAAAAAGGACATAGCGTTATTAGAAAAAGTTCAGAGAAGAGCCACCAAATTGGTGAAGGGGATGGAAGGCTACTCCTATGAAGAGAGGCTAAAAAGGTTAGGGCTCTTTAACCTGGAAAAGAGACGGCTGAGGGGAGATATGATAGAGGTCTATAAATTAATGAATGGACTGGAACGGATAAACGTGGATCAATTGTTTACGCTATCAGAATATAGAAAGACTAGGGGACATGTAATGAAGCTACAGGGTAAACTATTTAAGACAAATAAGAGAAAATATTTTTTCACTCAACGTGTAATCAAACTCTGGAATCTGTTACCGGAGGATGTAGTAAGGGCTGTTAGTATAGCTGGGTTTAAAAAAGGTTTGGACAAGTTCCTGGAGGAAAGGTCCATAAACCACTATTAAAAAGGGACCCAGGATATCAATGCTTGACCCAGTACAAGCATTGTGGAACCTGTGTCTTTTGGGGATATTGCTAGGTATGTAGGACCTAGATTGGCCACTGTTGGAAACAGGATACTGGGCTTGATGGACCTCGGTCTGACCCAGTATGGCATGTCTTATGTTCTTATGTTCTTAAAGTTCCCAGTTTCCAACCCCTCCCTTGCAAAACTCATGTGGTG
Source organism: Ichthyophis bannanicus (assembly GCA_033557465.1). Lineage (NCBI taxonomy): Eukaryota > Metazoa > Chordata > Amphibia > Gymnophiona > Ichthyophiidae > Ichthyophis > Ichthyophis bannanicus. The sequence goes on along the minus strand of CM066032.1, from coordinate 1,791,657,060 downwards.
CTGATCAAAGTCTCTCCTGGCAGCTGAGTAATTAGGAGTGACGTAAGGGTTTCTCAATCTGGGCTTAAACTGCTGCACCTCATCTCCACTAGAGACTCTCTGCAGGCCACTGCAGCCTGGAATAACCTGTCTTTTAGGTAAATATGGAGTTTTATTCCTGTGACCTGGCAAAACATTAGGGTAAATTCCTTTCCTTTATCACCATTCTCTGGGCTCTGGGCAGCTTCCTCATCACAACGTACACCAATATGGAGTTAGGAAAAGCCCTTGGAACACTCTTCCCTAGGACTTCTGTTACTGATCCTCTACCACAGTTGATACTCAAATGATAGCATTTATGATGCAAGCAGTTGCTGGCTTGCAAAAAACATACCATAGAATTTGCCAAAAGCTCCTTTGAACCCTTTCCCAGCTCCAGATACCATGATATCCTTCACTGACCAGTTCTCAGGGGATTTGAATACCTTCTGCGCCTTTATGAATAGTGGAAAATTATACCTTCTAATGAGACTGAAGTCCCATCTTATGGACCAAAGGAAGGTAGGTATTGTGGTGTCTCTGTTGCAAGGTGACCCACAGACCTTGGGTTTTAATAACTTTAAATAGTTTTGTGTCATCTGCAAATTTGATAACCTCACTCGTTATTCCCTTGTCCAGGTCATTTATGAATATCTCAAACAGCAGCGGACCCAGCACAGATCCCTGTGGTACTCCACTATCCACCTTTTTCCATTGGGAAAATTTGCCATTTAGCCCTACCCTCTGCTTTCTCTTTTAACCAGTTCCTGATCCACAATAGTACATCACCTCCTATCCCATGACTTTTTAGTTTTGCCAAAAGTCTATGATGAGGGATCTTGTCAAAGACTTTATGAAAGTCCAGATACACTATAACAATTGACTCACCTTTGTCTACCTGTTTATTCACCCCTTCAAAAAAACATAACAGATTAGTACGACATCTTCCTTGTCTAAAGCCATGTTTTATTTATTTATTTTTTTATTTATTTCAACTTCTTATATACCGCACTCTTTGACATCAGCGCGGTTTACAAATAACAGAAAGAAACCAGAACAACAGGCTGTTTGGTATTACATATAACAGGAGTATCAACTTGGATAACATGGGAGAACTATCTACATGGAGTATATAATCTAATAGCTAGATAATATGCTCGAACTATTTACATAATAGTTGACTGTCTCCCATTAAGCCATGACTATCTACATGCTCAGTAATTTTGTTCTTTATGATGGTTTCTACCACTTTTCCCGGTACTGACGTCAGGCTCATCAGTCTGTAGTTTCCTGGATCACCCCTGGAACCCTTTTTAAAAATTGGCGTTACATTGGCGATCCTCCAATCTTCAGGTATTACAGATGATTTTAATGATAGTTCACAGATTACTAATAGCAGGTCTGAAATCTCATATTTCAGTTCTTTCCACACTCTTGGATGTAAACCATCCAGTCCAGGTGATTTGCTACTCTTCAGTTTGTCAAATAGTTGTAATACATCTTCCCGGTGTAGTGATATTTCTTTCAGTTCTTCTGCAGTATCACCTTTAAATACCACTTCAGTCATGGGTAACATCCATACATCTTCCTCAGTAAAGACCAAAGCAAAGAATTCATTCAGTCTCTTCGCTATAGCCTTGTCCCCTCTTATTGCCCCTTTTACCCCTCTAACATGGTCCAACTGACTCTCTCACAGGTTTTTTGCTACAAATGTACTTGAAAAAGTCTTTATTATGCGTTTTTGCTTCCATAGTAAGTTTCTTCTCAAATTTTATTTGCCTGCCTTATCAATGCTTTGCATTTAACTTGCCAGTGCTTGTGCTGTTTCCAGTTTTCATCATTTGGCTCTTTTTTTCCATTTCCTGAAAGATGCTTGCATGCTGGCAGTTTTTTGGACTTCTTTCCACTTTTCTTAAAGCATGGAATACAGCTTGTCTGGGCTTCCAAGATAGTATTTTTAAGCAACACTCAAGCTTGATGTAAGTCTTTAACCTTTGCAACTGCTCCTTTTAGTTTTTTCTTAACTATTTTCCTCATTTTATCATAGTCTCCCTTTCAGAAGTTACAAGGTATTAATGTGGATTTCCTTACCATCCCTCCTACATTAATTAAATCAAACACAATCATGCTATGATCACTATTGCCAAGTGGCCCCAGCACCCTTATCTCTTGCACCAGATCTGGTGTTCCACTAAGGACTAAGTCCAAAATAGCTTCCCCTCTAGTTGGTTCATGAACCAGCTGGTCCAAGAAGTAGTCATTTATTTCATCTAGAAACTTTATCGCCCTAGCATGTTCTGCCGTGACACTGACCCAGTCAATACCGGGGTAATTGAAATCACCCATTATTATTACCATTCTGTTACTTTTTTAGCTTCCCTGATTTCTTTGAGCATTTCATCATCCATTTATTTATTTATTTATTTATTTAACAGTATTTTTAAACCGCCTTATCTTATTAATCAAGGTGGTATCACAGCAAACAATCGGGTAAAGTGAGTGTGTTAATCATGCAGTGAGGGTGCAATTTAGTTGAGTGTGTGTTGTATCGTGTGCTAGATTGGGGTGAGCTATGTACAAGGTGTGGTGTGTTGCGTGCTAGAATGGTTTGAGCTATGTACAGTGTGGGCTATATACAGTGGTGCTGTAAAACATTATCTGTACAGACAGCAATATGTGCTGTTATATTCTGGCCAGGCGGTCGCAATCGCCTTCCCCTTTTTACATGGAATTTGAATCCATAGAGATTCTACAACAAATTTTGCTTCCTGTAGAACTTTAATTCTTTGTGATTCAATGCCCTCTCCAAGATAGAGTGCAAACCCTCCACCAATTTGATCGGCTCTACCATTATGATATAGTATGTACCTATGTATCACAGTGTCCCACTGGTTGTCCTCCTTCCACCATGCCTCTGAGATACCAATCATATCTAACTTCTCATTTAGTGCTATTTATTCTAACTCTCCCATCTTATTTTGTAGACTTCTAGCATTTGCATACAAGCATTTTAGAGACTGTATTTTATTCATATTTATCTGGTTATTGGTAGGCAGGGGTAATTTGTAATCTTTAAGCTCTGTCTACTCTGTACTCAAAGGTATTTGAGCTACTTTTGTCTTTATTGGAACCTCTCTGCTGATGTGCCCTACCTTCATTTTTTTGGTAGTATCCTAGGTAGTGCCTAGGTTAATGCAACCAAAATGTATCTATTTTAAGCCTATTTTATAAAGATAAGGAGGTGCCTATTTGTTTTTATAAATTACTAGTATAAGTCCTTCAAAAATAGCACCTACTTTGATGCATGGACATTACACTGCATCGAGAACAATGGTAAGGGGGTCATATTACAAGGCTTAGTTGTGATTTAGAACTTCTGAAGATGTGCACTGGGATGTCATAATCACAGAGACATCTCCAAAGTCATTCTACAAATGATGTTCACAGACATCTCTGGTGCAGGGATGTCCAAGTAGGCAGGAGTATAGTGGAGGCATGTTTCGGGAGATAAAATGGATTTACACATCTCTATTAGATTCCATGAACGAGAGGGAGATCTGCAGGCATGTCCATGTTTGGATCTGCTGCAGGCATGAATAGGCTTCAGGAAAGTACTTGTTTTGGCCTTAAAACATCCAGAGAGTGTAGAGAGTTAAGTGACTAGTCTAAAATGTTCACAACTATCCAGCAATCTATGTCTTTTCTTGATGCTATGGAAGTCTTCCACCTCAAACAAATCATTACTACCCCAACACGCAGAAAAGGAGGGATATTAGACCTCATATTCACTCTGGCCAACTGGCCTTATCAGCACCTCCTCCCACCCACACAAGTTACTCCAACACCATAGTCAGATCATAATTTGATAACCTTCTTCCTACCACACTTCCCCACCATGGATTCAAGCAACTGCATACCATACAATATACTCATATTTCATCATTTTGATAAGAAGACCTTTTTAAGCAAAACCCTCCCACTAGCACACTCAGAGCAAACAGACCTGGCTGCTTTCATTGACAACTGGAACAGCACCATTTCTTCTTATGCCACAACTTTCCACCCTTTGAATACAAACAGGAGGCTGCACTAAGCCCCATTGTATTTGCCTGAACTCAAAGAACTTAAGTGCAAGCTACAACAGCTTGAGTGCAAATGGAGGCACTCCAAGGACCCATTCCATCAAGCAGCATATAGCGCAGCCTAAGTTGAATACTGCTCCTTGACCAACAATTGCAAGAGTGGCATGCCACATGAAACTTCATAAATCCTCCCTAAATCACCCCAGAGAGCTGTTTGAGATTATGTAGCAGCTAATAAGAAATCCTAGCTCTAATAAAACAGATATCACCTTATGTCCATACGTCATGGCCAAATTTCTCCAAGACAAATTAAGCAGACCTTCCTCTGGAATGTCCTTATGAACTCTCAATTCAAACAACATCCCTCTTAGTTACAATTGATCCAATTTCCACACTATTTCTGCAGAACAACTGGAAATTATCATCGCAAACCTTAACACTACAACCTCCTCCCTAGACCCATGCCCAGTCTCATGGTTCAAAATCACCAAACAGGAACTCAGTCCAATCCTACTCAGAATAGTACAATCTTCTTTATCCCTGGGATACATGCCTAGGGGCCTCAAGTGTGCCTTGATCAGGCACCTTCTAAAGAATTCTACACTAGACCCAAAGTCATCAACCTCTTACAGACTGATCTCTAGTATTCTCTTCGTAGCCAAGATCATTGAAAAAGCAGTTCAACTACAATCGCAAGACCACATAGATTGTCACTCTCTACTTGATCCACAACAGCACAGCTTCAGACCATCCCATAGTGTCGAGACCTATAGTGTCATTCCTAACATTAAGATCCAATGCAGAATATTTCAGGGAGATTCCCTGTTGCCTCTTCTGTTTTGTGTGGTGCTAAATCCAATAGTACTTTCATCAACTCTGGGATACAACTTTAGACTGAATCCTAAAAAAAGGTAACAATCCAGAAACAACATCTTATTTATTGTTTGTAGATGATCTGAAGCTTTACAGTTCCAGTGACCAACAATTAGCAGAGCAACTCCGTGTGGTGAAAAGCTTTTCTGATGACATCAGATTGACTTTTGTCCTTGACAAATGTGCTAAGGCAACTCTTTTTTTAGAGGAAAATTGAGCAAAATGGAAAACATCTCCCTGGCTGAGGGCTGTGATATCAAGGATCTTGAATAGGAAGGCATATATAAGTATCTCAGAGTAGAGGAAGGAACGACACTGAAACAGAAATTATTGAGAGAAAATATCAATAAAGAATACTATAGGAGATTAAAATCATTATTAAAAAGTGCTTTAATATCACAGAATAAGATACAGGCCATTAATTAGCTGGCAATTCCTGTACTCTCATACAGCTTTCGGATTGTGGACTGGCCTCTCAAAAATCTTGAAAAACTGGATGTGCAAATAAGAAAACTCTTCAAAGACCATGCATTAATTTACAAGAATCAGTGTATTCCAAGATTGTACATCCATAGAGCTGAAGGATGGTCAGGCCTCATAGAAATTTATTACATATACATAGCTACTATCATAGGCCTCCAGGCCTATCTAACTGCATCATCAGCTCCAAATGTGCAAAAAGTGCTGAAATATGCACGTTAATGTCCAGAATCTGTCTCCATCATGAAACCTGAACAAGCGTTCTGACGACTAGAAGGAATGAGTGAGAATCCACAGGCATACATAATTAAGGAGGTAACAGAATTTGCAAATCAAGAGAAAAACTCTATAAAGAATTGGATCAACAAGCACATATGCACAAATACAGTAGGAAATACAGAGTGTTGCTTCAGGAATCCTTTGTCAATCAAGAGCGGACACATGAATGGTTGAGGAGAGGTGAACTGAAACCGAAGGATGAGAGGTTGATAGTTGCAGCCCAGGACAGTGGCTTACGGGTGAGATGGTTTACATCAAGCATTGAAAAAACTGGCAAAACAGACATATATATCAATTCTGTGGGAAAGACCTGGAAACGGTGACTCACCTTATAGCTGTCTGTTAAGTTCTGATCGTAATGTAGAAGGCGTATTTACAGAGTGTATACTAATGTAACTATAAATCACGCTTGCGCTCTAAAACATTGTACCCCTATACCTTAAAACCTCTTCTCAATCAAAACTGTTCAACATCAAACTGGCAAGGTCTCAGACTTCCCGGCGCTATCTTGGCTATCTGTCAGTAAACCAACAGAACCGCGCCAACTAGCATCAACGACCTGCCAGATTCGTGACCAGTTTTACAATTCTATTAACAATTTTCCAAACTATGTAAACAGATGATAATAGCTTTCCAGAAGGTTTGAAACAAATGATCATAAAAAATCATATCAATTATCTTAACCACCACCTTACCAAAAAGTGTAACATATTATTCTTTAAAAATGCACGTTATGAAAATGCCTCTTAGATAAATCTACAATATTAACTTTAAGATCTCGATATAAACTCTCTGAATCTAAAGAAATGTTCCCAGTCTCAATATGTGTCATCTGAGTTTTTCCCAACGCTGTCCTAGTCGCACTCCTGCGCGTTTCTCCCACACGGGATTCTTCAGGGGAACTTTTAAGCAAAATTGCTTTCTGGGAAATATCAAAATTGCTTTCATCAGAGGAGAATTAATCTTCTTAACAAATTGAATTAGCCCTTATTCGAAAATCACCAGCTCCGTCTGTTGGGATCGCTGAGAAAAGATCCTACTTCTCGTGGTCTTCAGTGGATTTTTGTAAAGAAGGTGCTGCCCGTGTCTTCAAGGATTCCCTTTGCCTTTCGAAAAAACGCCGCATATCACCTCCATCTTACATCATCTGCACTAGTTCCCAGTTCATATGAGAATTAAATGCAAGATCCTCCTAAGCACTTTCAAGATACTCCACAATCAATCAGTTCAGATTCTTCAACTTCTTATTATGAAGCCCCCCAAAACCAGAATAAGATCGAGAGCTACTCAAAAGATTCTAATGGTCCCAATCCTTCAAACCAAATACAGCCAATCCACCTCCAACTGAGCCTTCTCTTTGTTCGCATCCCCCTTCTGGAACTCACTCCTTAATGACATTCAAACTTCAAACAACATTGAAGAGTTCCACTGCAAAATAAAAACATACCTATTTACTGAACACTATGGATCCAACACCTAAGAACAAACAAACAAAAGGTCATCTCTTGACTCCTTGGTGAATAATCCATGAATAGTCTTTAATCAATATTTTACTTCATCAAGACTCTCCTTCGCTCAAGCATTAAATGTTTCCCCTGTATTCTCACAAATACTTCTCTGTGTTACACCCCTTGCCTATTATACATATCTTATCTCCTTAAGTTATACATTGCCTACTGTGCATATCTTACCTCCTTAAGTTATACATTGCCTACTGTGCATATCTTACCTCCTTAAGTTATTATATGCTTTTGTGGAAGTTAATTGTTCAGTTCTATACCTCTCACTGATATACCATATACTTAACTCTTTTATAAGTCTTTTTTTTTTTTAGTGCCATCAAGTCAGTGTTGACTCATAGTGAGCCAGCTACCTCTGGGTTTTCTTGGCAATGTATCACCAAAAGTAGATTGCCAGCCTTTTCTTCTGAGGCAATGGAGGGTAAAGTGACTTGCCCAAAATCACAAAGAGTGCCAGTGGGAATTGAACCCTTGATCTTCTGGGTATGAGACAGTTGCTCTAACCACTAGGCTACTCCTCCACTCTTTTGTAAGTCTATCTATTGTTAAATACTACTATTTAGCTTATTATCATCTATTTTCAAGTTAATTGTTACTCATCAAGTTATTTGTAACCTTTCCTTTCCAAATCTTGAGTTAACTGTACACCACTTCGACTTGTAGAGAAAGCACTATACAAAAGTTGCTAAATAAAATCACAAGTACACACACTGGGATTTGAACCTTGCCACGCTGCTACCAACCCATTATTTAAGCATTATGCTATTAGACATCTATATTCTGAGTTACTATTCTAGGAAGTCTATGTAGATGTCTCTATAGATGTTCATATTGGGCTCGTCCATGTTTCTGAAATCATGCTTGAACTTGCAAATGCCTGCTTTTTTTTCAGACGTTCTGGCTTTTACGTAACAGATTGCACTTCAGTATCACACTGTAAAATGTTCCTTCACATGTCCAAATGTAGATTACTGAATTATTCACATAAAGGTATTTAATAATCTGCACACATACTTTCTGACTCCACCTGTTCTCCACACAAATGGCAAATGCCCACTGTAGAAGTACATGCCTGCCTGCCATAGTGTGTACTTTTAAGTCTCACCTAATTTTTATACAAGCCATACTATCTTGGAAGCCCAGACCAGCTGTATGCCACGCTTTAAGAAAAGTGGAAGGAAGTCCAAAAAACTGCCAGCATGGTTTAAAGGTGAGGTCAGAGAGGCTATTGTTGCCAAAAAAGCACCTTTCAGGAAATGGAAAAAAGAGCCAAATGACGAAACCTGGAAACAGCACAAGCACTGGCAAGTCAAATGCAAGGCATTGATAAGGCAGGCAAAGGGAGAATTTGAGAAGAAGCTTGCTGCGGAAGCAAAAACGTGAAATAAAGACCTTTTCAAGTACATTCGTAGCAAAAAACCTGTGAGAGAGTCAGTTGGTCCATTAGATGATAGAGGGTTAAAGAAGAACTAAGAGGCGTTAAGGCGATAGCGGAGAGACTGAATGAATTCTTTGCTTCGGTATTTACTGAGGAAGATGTAGGGATGTTACCCATGACTGAAGTGGTATTTAAAGGTGTGGAAGAATTGAAGGAAATATCGATACATCGGGAAGATGTATTACAACTATTAGATAAACTGAAGACTAGCAAATCACGTGGGCCGGATGGTATACATCCAAGGATGTTGAAAGAACTGAAATATGAGATTGCAGACCTGCTATTAGTAATCTGTGAACTATCATTAAAATCATCTCTAATACCTGAAGATTGGAGGATCGCCAATGTAACACCAATTTTTAAAAAGGGTTCCAGGGGTGATCCAGGAAACTACAGACCGGTGAGCCTGACATCAGTACCGGGAAAAATGGTAGAAACCATCATAAAGAATAAAATTACTCAGCATGTAGATAGTCATGACCTAATGGGAGACAGCCAACATGGCTTTAGACAAGGAAGATCTTGTCTTACTAATCTGTTATGTTTTTTTGAATGAGTGAATAATCAGGTGGACAAAGGTGAGTCGGTTGATATTGTGTATCTGGACTTTCAGAAAGCCTTTGACAAGGTCCCTCATCAGAGACTTTTGGCAAAACTAAAGAGTCATGGGATAGGAGGCAGTGTACTATTGTGGATCAGGAACTGGTTAAAAGATAGAAAGCAGAGGGTAGGGCTATATGGCCAATTTTCCCAATGGAGAAAGGTGAATAGTGGTGTACCCCAGGGATCTGTGCTGGGTCCGCTGCTTTTTGACATATTCATAAATGACCTGGAAAGTGGAATAACGAGTGAGGTTATCAAATTTGCAGATGACACAAAACTATTTAAAGTTGTTAAAACCCAAGAGGATTGTGGAAAATTGCAAGAGAATCTTAATAAATTGGAAGACTGGGCATCAAAATGGCAGATGAAATTGAATGTGGACAAGAGCAAGGTTATGCACCTAGGGAAGAACAACCCAAACTATGGTTACACGATGCAAGGTTCCACATTAGGAACCATCACTCAGGAAAAAGATTTAGGCGTCATTGTGGATAACATGTTAAAACCCTCGGCCCAGTGTGCAGCAGCGGCCAAGAGAGCAAATAGAATGCTAGGTATGATAAGGAAAGGAATGGAAAATAAAACAAAAGATATTATAATGCCTCTATATCGTTCCATGGTGAGACTGCACCTTGAATATTGTGTGCAATTCTGGTCGCCGTATCTTAAAAAGGATATAGCGATTTTCGAAAAGGTTCAGAGAAGAGCCACCAAAATGGTAAAGGGGATGGAAGGATACTCCTATGAAGAAAGGCTAAAAAGGTTAGGGCTCTTTAACCTGGAAAAGAGACGGCTGAGGGGAGATATGATAGAAGTCTATAAATTAATGAACGGAGTGGAACAGGTAAACGTAGATCGATTGTTTACCTTATCAGAATATAGAGAGACTAGGGGACATGCAATGAAGCTACAGGGTAAACTATTTAAGACTAATAAAATAAAATATTTTTTCACTCAACGTGTAATCAAACTCTGGAATTTGTTACCGGAGGATGTAGTAAAGGCTGTTAGTGTAGCTGGGTTTAAAAAAGGTTTGGACAAGTTCCTGGAGGAAAGGTCCATAAACCATTATTAAGAAGGGACCCAGGATATCAATGCTTGACCCAGTACAAGCATTGCGGAACCTGTGTCTTTTGGGGAAACTGCTAGGTACGTATGACCTAGATTGGCCACTGTTGGAAACAGGATACTGGGCTTGATGGACCTTGGTCTGACCCAGTATGGCATATCTTATGTTCTTATGTTCATTTTAAGGCATATATGGCCACATATGTGCTAAAAAGACTATAAAATTACCTCCAAATGATCTAGTTTGAACAATAGGCTATCGGCTGGGTAGTTTTCCTGCACTATTACTTTTGCAGTAGAGGAAGTACCACATTCTTTTGTGGTACTTCACTGCTCTTCACAGTGGGGATTGTGGGAACAGAACATATGAGCTGCGTTAATCATGTAGCCAAATGAAGAACTTTCAAATTGATTGCTTGCAATAAAATCTGAAGGTATCCAGACATTTTACTCTGAGCCATACAGCTGTATTTATTTGATGCCAAAAACTGATTGGCAGAAATGGTAGTTTGAATGCCAATATGAATTTTGCTGATATACTGCTGAACAACATCTGCAGGCCTAAAATTAGTAAGATTAACCCTAGGGCTCAGATATGCCGTGAATAGTAGGATACTGGTCTATGAACGATGAAAGAAAAATAGAGATTCTATGAAAATTAGACTTGTCATAGCTTAGACAAAGATGTGTCATTAGGAAAAAAAAAAACTTTTTCAGGTGATTTTTTACACAAAGAGCCAAGATAGACAACCACAAATAGTTTTGTCTTTACTTCTTCCATGTAATTCTTTTCTAGGCTCCCTTTATTATTTGGCCTACAAATGGTTTCTAGCTCTTCCTCATTAGCTCCTTCTTTGTGAAGGGTACTGTAAGAAAAAGGTTAGTGCTTTCTAATCTTATAAACAGGGTTACTAGGGCATTCGTTAGTATGCATTCAGTTTGTAAAATTTAATGTGTGCTAAATCACTTACCGCCTGTTCATCCTGAGAAATTAGCATGAGGGTGGTTCCAGACTCACATTAGCAAATGGAGGTGTGCCTGGCATGTCCCTATGTAGTGAGCCTGGGTTCCATGCCACCTCCACCCTAAACTGTTTGCTACAATTATCATGGATGCACTTAACGTTATCCATTTAGGTGGCGATAAGTGTACTTATGCTAAGTGCAACATTGACGGTTAGCATGCATTGAAGATGCCCACACTAACTGCAATGCACATGGTCCACCCCTGAACCCCCAGTCTCCATCCCTACCTGTGCTAAGTGGATAGTGCAGAATTCTTAGCAGCGTCACGTGGTAATGGTTACCACAGCACATTTGGAGTGTACTAAACCTCACACTAACCATTGCCATGAATAGTAAATATAGACTTAAATCTATTAGCACATGTTATAAAAGTTCTAACATGCATTAGAAAGTTTTAATTGAAAAAAAATATAAAAACACCAAACAGATGATGTCCTGTGCACATCCCTAAGGGTTACTGGTAATATCACTTGGAGTCTAAATAAATGAAACTATAGAATTAGACTGTACCCTCACCATTCAAAATCACAAAAGACAAAGGGGGCAATTTGGCATCTTAACATGGAAACTTTAAAAATAAAAACATTGCGCACAATTCTGAAGAAAAATTTCACATGATTCCATTATGAAAGCAAGAAGGGTTCGTACTAGAGCTGGCTATAGAAGAAGAAAAGGTTCTCCTTGTCCCAGAAGGGCTCACAATCTATGTTTTGTACATGTGGCACTGGAGGGTTAAGTGGCTTCTGCAGGTCCACAATGGGTGCCTGTGGGACTAGAAATCCCAGTCCCTCCAGCCTAAGGTTGTTGTCCTCCAGTGGGATTTGAGCCCCTGGCCCTTGGCAACTTGACCCAACCACTAAACCGTCATTGCCACCTACCTACTGCACCAGTTTTAGCGAGGTGTTTTTTATGTGGTCCATGGGGATAGTCAGTGGTACTAACCAGTTATTGCCACTGGATATTGGACTTAGCTTGCTTTAACTGGTGAGCAGGTCTGCTAACCAGATAAAATGTTTTTAATATGCCCTTCATGTTTACTACCTCAAAATGGTTACATAATATTGTTTCTATCGCACTATAGCCTGGCGTTTTTTCAAATGCATTAAAGGAGGTCAGTATTATGGCGGTTTTGATAAAGAAAACGGATCCTTTGTATGCCAATTCGTACCATCCCATTGCCAGCTTACCCCTTCTAGGAAAAATGTTGGAGTGGGTCATTTACCAATAACTATTGGCTTTTGTAGAATTTCATGCAGGTGTATGCTAAATAACATAGAAGGCCATAACCATTGCCGGTTGATATTTAGACATGATAGCCTGGATGGAAACCAATGTGCTTGCAATCAGTTTGAATAAGACTGAAGTGCCTATTGTCTCATCACCAAAACAACGCATGCTCAGCGGGAGAAGCCATTTTACAAACTTATACGTGGGAAAAAAAAAACTGAGGAAATGAAGCTACGCAAATGTGTACAGTAAGGGCCAGCATCTTCATGTGTAGGATGGGATTTTGCATCTTACGCATGTAGGTTCCATGTGCTTACAAATATGTGAGTCATTTTTCAAGCCCACATGTGTCAATACCAGCAGTTAATAATAGATGCTGTTTTTTCTAAATACAATATGGAGGGGGAAATAAACAACAGGGGATTAATGAGGATAACCCCTTTAATCACTCTGTAAAGGGATGGTCAAAACAAGCATCTTTTAAAAACTAAACATGCCACGGAGTAACTGAGGTACCCGGAAGCCCAACCCCGCATCCCCCAACCCTCTGACCAATCTGCCACCTCGGACAGCCTAACCCCCACCTGCTGCATTAAGGTACACCTCCCCCCCCCACATGAAACCCAAGTAAACAAGCCAACACCGGATTATGGTAAACAGATGCTTGGTCGCAGCTTTATTAACAACAGTGAAAATCCGGCCCAACATGGGCCAACTCAATATTAGCAAAATGCCACATGCCCCCCCCGCCACCCTTTTCCGGATGATGCCCCCACCAACCGTTTCTAGCAAAGTGGTGCATCATCCACCCCCCTTTCCCCTGCCGCCCGCCTCGCCATGTTATTAGCAGAGGCAGGTTCCAGTTGCCTTCCACCGGGCAGAGACCCCAGCCAGGACGTCTCTCCCAACCAAAGGAGCTGAACCGCTCCCACTCAAAGCGGCATCAGCCTCAAATGCCCCGCCGGGTCGATGAGCGCCAGCTCGCTACCCCGCCCAAGCCAGTTAACTCAAGTAACACACACCCCCCAGCTGCGACAACCACCCCCATTAAAGAAAGCAAGGGAGGGGAGGGTGGGACACCTTTCTCTGGGGCGAGCAGGACGTGAGAGGGAGAATGACCACAACTGCTCCCCCACGCTCCCTGCCGCCCCGCCTCCTCCAGCCACTTGCCCAATCACGCGCCCGATGGCGCCACGAGCTGCGGAACGCAGCCCGCCCTTGCTCCCTCGAGTTCACCCCCCCCAAACTCCACCCATGCCATGTGCTGAGGGTTCGGGCCCCGGGGACCCGGTTACAATGCCGGCCTCGGGACCCGGCCCTGCGGCAATGGCTAAATTAACCGAGGTACCCGGAAGCCCAACCCCGCATCCCCCAACCCTCTGACAAATGTGCCACCTCGGACAGCCTAACCCCCACCTGCTGCATTAAGGTACACCTCCCCCCCCCCTACATGAAACCCAAGTAAACAAGCCAACACCGGATTATAGTAAACAGATGCTTGGTCGCAGCTTTATTAACAACAGTGAAAATACGGCCCAACATGGGCCAACTCAATATTAGCAAAATGCCACATGCCCCCCCGCCCCCCTTTTCTGGATGATGCCCCCACCAGCCGTTTCTATCAAAGTGGTGCATCATCTACCCCCCTTTCCCCTGCCGCCCGCCTCGCCATGTTATTAGCAGAGGCAGGCTCCAGTTGCCTTCCACCGGGCAGAGACCCCAGCCTGGACGTCTCTCCCAACCAAAGGAGCTGAACCGCTCCCACTCAAAGTGGCATCAGCCTCAAATGCCCCGCCGGGTCGACGAGCGCCAGCTCGCTACCCCGCCACCGGCACAAGGTGAAACACTAACCTTGTGCCGCCCCCCCCAAAGAAAGCTGCAACCAGCACCAACCCTCAAGAGCTTCCTGCCAATCATTCAGAAGCAGGTCCTGCCCAACCGGGGCGAGGTGAATCCCATCCAAATGATACAGGCCGGCGCACAGGACATCCGCCCACGGATGCAACACCTGAAGGCCATCCGACTGCTGAACCCAACGCCCAATCTACCTGTTGGTCTCGATGAGGCCTCGTGACCACCGCCGCTGAGACCAGCATGCGGGACGAGGAATAATGTCCGGCCATATAATGGCCACTCCCGGGAGAAGCTCCCGCACCAGCTCAATGTCCCGCTGCACAGCTCTGATGATCAGACGACACGACCAGCTCGCCAAATCGTTGCCACCCAGATGTAGCAACAGTCCGACAGGGTGCTGCCGCTGAACCATCTTCGCCTGAAAGCAGGCCACCAGCTGCCACCATCGCATGCCGCGTTGACCCATCCAGTGCAGCTGGACTCCTGCAGACTCGAGACCGAGATGGGTGCCCAATGGCTGTACTGCAGCCTGACGCTCCGCCTAGTAGACGAAGGAGTGTCCGACAATCCACCAGTCTCCCGAGCGCGCACCATCTGAAAAATAAGAACCCGCACTGCCACCAGCAGCCAACTCTGCAACAGGAAGGAAAACATTAGCAACCCCCCCCCCACCCCGCATAGATACCTCTCCTATGGCATGCCTAAAAGCCAGGAGCTAGGCATGAAAGCTCACGGGCGAACATAGCCCTCGTAAGCCCCAGAACGCCACCTCACAATTCGCTGAATGACCCGGGGTTCGAGACCCGAACCAGCCGCACTCATGGCCGCCCCAATCCGGAAAGAATGAGAAGCATAGCTCCTATCATCATAGCTCAGAAACCGCAAGACCCTGCGCAGCACTGCCATAAACTGAAACTGCGTTGCCGGCCTGCCATCAGCATGAATGAAAAAATATCCCCGTGCCACCGGCCGAAGCCGAAAGTAATGCCGGAGAGCATGCACCGGGCAGGACTGCAAAGGGAAGATAGCATTGAGGACTACCCAACCCCCCTTTCCCGCCTGGTCAGTTTTGGAGCGTGGGACATAGATACGCACCAAGGACGCCTCCACCGTTACATGCTCAAATTCCAGCCCGCCAAAAGCGCCCCGCCTCGCGGACCTAGGTACGAGCTCGCAGACCCGAAAAGCCCCAAAAAACGCTGTTGCAAACAACGCACGGAAAAGAATGGACTCGAAACTCGAGGCCATGATGCGCGGTAATGACTCACAAATCTGCAATAATAAGTCATGGAAACAGGTAGCCGCCAATCCGGAGGCCGGGGCTGCACTCTAGCCCAACCCGCCAACAGACGCTTAACCAGAAAAGATACCCGGGGGTTTCCCAAGCCCGCCGCCTTACAAAAGAAGGAAAACCCCGCCAGCGCAGACATGACCGTGGACCGTGCCCAGCCTGCGTTCTTAGCCCACAAAACAAATTGCCCCACGAACCCCTCCGGCACCCACCCCCCAGACCAACCCCTATCACCCAAGAACAAACTCACCTGGGCATAGCCACGCCGATACCCCGCCCAGGTACCACGCGCCACCGATGCAGCCAGCAAAGCCATTAGGTCGGGGTCCCAACACTCCAAAGATGCTCCGGGACCGGCGACGCCAACTCCTCCACCTCTGGCGCCAGGTGCCGGAACTGCTCCCACTGGAAACGGGACAGAGCATCAGCAATGGAATTCTGAGTGCCCGGCACATGCCGCGCCCTGGCAGCCACATTCAACCATAAGCAGGCCAGCACAAAAAGCCTCATCAAAGACGCTATTCTCGGACACCAAGGCGCATGTCTGTTGATCACCTCGACCACCGCCGCGTTGTCACACCAGAAGACTACACTCCGATTCCGCAGGCAATCAGGCCACACCCAAAAAGCAACCACTATAGGAAACAGCTCCAGAAAGGCGATGTTGTGTACCAAACCAGACTGCACCCAATCCGCCGGCCAGGGCTCCGCACACCAAGCCCCCTGACAGTACGTCCCGAAACCGGAACTACCTGCCGCATCGATAAACAAATGTAAGTCTAGATTCGAGATCTCTGGCAACTGCAACACCGAGCACCCGTTGAAAGTTGCTAGAAACGCGTCCCACACCCGCAGATCCTCCAGCATGCCCACCGACACGCGAATCCGGTGATGCGGGAGCCGCACCCCAGCCATGGCCAACGATAACTGCCGCGAGAACGGACGCCCCATGGGCAGAACCCTGCAAGCGAAATTGAGGTGCCCCACCAAGGACTGCATGACCCGCAGGGTGGTCCTGGGCGAAGATCCCACGGACGCCACCAACTCCTTGAGCCGCTTGACCTTCTGGGCAGGCAAGCAGATGACCATAGCCTCCGTATTGATCTCAATCCCCAGGAAAGTGAGGCGGGTGACCGGCCCCACAGTTTTGCCGGCCGCTATAGGAATGCCGAAATCCCCGTAGGAAAGTGTCGAGCAAGGTAACACAAGTGCAGTCCCCCCCCAGGCCAATGAATAGGAAATCATCCAGATAATGGACTATGCCACTAAGGCCCGTCTGCCGCTCTAACACCCAATGCAGAAATGTACTAAAGGCTTCGAAATAGGCCCAGGATATGGCACAACCCATAGGCATGCACTTGTCAAAATAAAACGCAGAGTCAAAGCGAAAACCCAACAATTGGAACGCAGAAGGGTGCACAGGTAACAGCCGGAAAGCGGATTTGATGTCAACCTTTGCCAGCAATGCCCCAACCCCACACTGCCGCACCAGAAGCACGGCTGCATCAAAGGAAGCATAACGCACGGTGCACCATTCGCGAGGAATGCGGTCATTCACCGAATCACCTGGTGGACAAGAAAGATTGTGGATCAGCCAAAACTTACCCAGCTCCTTCTTTGGCACCACTCCCAAGGGGGAAATAGTAAACTGTGAAAATGGGGGCTCGCTGAAAGGCCCCGCGACCCTGCCCAGCACGCACTCCTCTGCGATCTTCCGCCTCACCACCCCGGCATGGGCTTTGACAGAACTAGCATTACGCGAACCCCTCCCCGCTGGCAAACCCTGGCATGGAATCCGGAAGCCCTCTGAGAAACCATGTAATAACAACTGCGCTACCCCACCCCGCCGAACACGCCCGTAACTGACCAGCCAAGGTTGCATAACAGAGACCCTGATGGGCGTGGGGGACAAAGTACCACAAGCCACCTCACTTACCCCCAGTGGGGGCGCCCGCCACCCCTTTGCAACTGCACTTAATGGCCGCATGCCCACTCCTGCACAAGGAGCAGACGTGCCGAAATTTACAGTCGGGGAATGGGCACGACGCCTTGTTGAAACGCCAACAGACGTCAGCCCCCCCCGCACCCCATTTTGGCTGGGACTGAACGGGAGCTGAGGCCCGAAAGGACCGCGGACCACCCGAAGAAGTAGACGGCCCCAAGTTACCACTCCCCCACCAATGCCCCCGCTCCGATTTCGAGTGGACATCTGCGTTAACCACAGATTGATGTCCTTCATCCCCCACGAGAGCTGACCATTCTCCTCCATCATGTCCCGAAACTCCTCATCGTAATTTAACCACGCCCACCCCTCGTGAGCCTGCGACGCTACTAAAATAGTATCCGCATAAGCCATCAGCGCTCCATAATGATCCGGGAAATAATGACCCCAAACACTAGCCAAACGCAAAAAGGCGCGAGTCCAGTTCAGGGTGTAGCGAGCCGCCCTCCGCACCCTGCCTGCTTTCTCGTCTTCCTTGCGCTTTTTACGGCTTTCGCCAGAACGCTTCCTGCCATCCAACAGGCGGAAAATATCAATATACCTGCGCCGCTTAATCCGATGGCGCAGCTTCCGCGGCACACACTCCCATAATTTGGAACAGCGCACCACCGCGGGCCCCCCGCCTTCGCCCCTCCCCCCCCCCGCTAGCCCCGAATCGCTCGAAGAAACCAAAGAGGATGACGAAGAGGAGGACGAAGATGCACGACGACAACGGCACCCACGCCTGTGCTTCGTTCTCGCCTTCTTAGCCGCACCACTCCCAGCACCAGGGGCCTGCGCCCCACCCGAACCCACCGCATACTCACCAGCTGCAGAGGAAGAAGCCACAGAAGCATCCACAGGCTGGGCCGCCGCCGCCGCATCGGTCCGCTCCTCCGAGGAACCTGCATGTCCCGGACCTTGAGCCGTGTCCTCCATGTTCGCCCGGGCCAGTGACATCGGATGTATCTGCAGGGGAAGAGGAGAAGAAAGACCAGCAGCCACAGGCCTGGATGCACTGGGAGTAGAAACCGGCCCCCCACCCCAGCCCCAAGTGGAGGAGCCGAGGCCACCAGCATCCCAAGCCGCGGGGCCCCGAGCCCCGAAACAGCTTGGCCCACCACACCCAGCACCAAACCAATCACCCCACCCAGCCCCCCAATGTCCCATACCCACACTCTGCCCCATACCAAATGCCCATGGGCCCCACGACCCGGAGCACCCCGGGTGCATCAACTGCCCGGGCACCGCAGAGGAAGTAGTCTCACTAATAGGTCCACTGGAGACATCAAGCGCTGCTGGCCCGACGGCCCGCGCAACCGCTGCACTGGCGACCCCCGACGCCGCCTCACAGCCGGCTCCTACTCCCCCTCCTGCGTCACATCCTGCTCTGCCACCCGCTGCTGGAGACAAAGGCCCCAATCCGACTAACCCTGAGCCCTCTGCCGCCACCTCAGGCACACTGGTCTGTGGGACCTGATGCAAAGCTCCCCGGCCCCTCGCCCATTTTTCCTTCCCCCTGCCGCGCTCTGAGCGTGCCGCACGAAGCTCGCCGACTGGCCTAGCCCCCCTGCCAGAAGCCCTACCCCGACTGGAAGACAAGCCCCGACCCCTGGCCACCCCTGCCACCACAATCCGTTTCCCAGCTCCTCGCCCGCCCGTCCGACGAGGCGTAGTGCCCCGCCCATAATACACCAGAAAAAATGCGATACTACAATGAATATCCAACACCCACACCCCCGCGCCGTCCCTGCACAAGGGCTGAAAATAGCGCGTAAGGCCCCTTTAAGAGAATATATATAGAATTTCTTTTTTTTTTTTTGGAAAAGGGAAAGCCCTCACCCGCTGCTAGACCCCCTGAGGAAATGCCTCCCTATAGTGAAGGCCTCCCCCCCAGCAGCACACAATGTGCGGGAAGCGGAGCAACAACCTCCGTCTACCCCACGAGCTGCCGGCTGAAGTGCTCACACCCTCCAAGCGTAGGAACCGAAACCCAGCAGCCTACCGGACTGCAGGCCGCCACATGTGCAGCCGGCCCAGAAACACGCACCCTCGACGCGCACCCCTAAAGACCCGACAGAATGCCCGCTGGCGAAATGGCCCCCCATGCACCGAACCCTAGCCCGCACCGCGAACAGCCAAACACCCCCCCAAGCCCAAAACCACCACACCGCGCCGCAGGCCACAAACGGGACAAAACGCCACACACCTTTCTCCGGGGCGAGCAGGACGTGAGAGGGAGAATGACCACAACTGCTCCCCCACACTCCCTGCCGCCCCGCCTCCTCAAGCCACTTGCCCAATCACGCGCCCGACGGCACCACGAGCTGCGGAACGCAGCCTGCCCTTGCTCCCTCGAGTTCACCCCCCCAAACTCCACCCATGCCATGTGCTGAGGGTTCGGGCCCCGGGGACCCGGTTACAATGCCGGCCTCGGGACCCGGCCCTGCGGCAACGGCTAAATTATGTACAAATCCCGACATGGACATTTTTGGTCATAGATATATATTCCTCATATCAAATTGGGGCTGCATGTGTAGATTATTGACTCATCCTGGCCACATCCAAACTATACCCCTGCCATACCCCCTTGCAACTTTTATGTAGTAAGGAATCCATGTGAATCCAAGTGAGCTCTTTCTAAAGTTGGCATACATGTGTAAACTGTGAAGACGTTTTCTAAAATAATTGTGTAAGAAAACATAACTTTTTACACAATAACAGACTCCTCAGTGAGGCAGATTTATTTTAATGACATTCTCCCAAGACGGGTGATGCTTAAGTGAGCATTCATAATTATCCTCTGTTTCACAGTTCTTTTATAATATAATAGGTCCTTTCCTACTTCCAACATGTCTATCCTTCATTGGTTAATACTTATACACCTGTATCAGGCTACGTGTTATTAGCCACGTAGACTTTCCCTTCCCAGGATGCAGACATACAGCAAAAGAAGTCAGAGTCATTACCTACTATTCCAGCATGTCAATATTTCATTGGCTAATACTTATCTCACTCCACTTCTTTGTACTTCCGCACCTGTAACAGGCTATGTATTACTAACCATGTAGTCTCTCCTTCCAGGATGCAGACATGCAACAAAGGAAGTCAGAAAGTCATTACATACAAAATTATATTACAGAATGGTGAGTGAATGGAATACAAGAATTATATTACATTGTAAAAATAACATAGCACTTGTTTATATAAAACCTCTCCCTCTTTCTTTTTAAAGTTTTCTTGTTACTTTTTACATTTTCTCTACAGTTCCATAGGAAGATTCTAATTTACATAACGTCCTTCCCGACTCTCTCTCTTCCCCTTTATTGTCCATTAATAACATTGCACCTTTGTGCACTGGAGATGATACAATCATTTGTTTTGTGCTTGCTGTCTCTATCAATCTTTGAGTTAACCATCCTATATACAGTATTATGCAATGCCCCACTATAATTAATACTCCAATTACAAGTACTGAGGCAAATATAGAGACTACCACCCCTTTCTACTTCCCAAACCATGACTCCAACCATCCCGTGAGAGAGGTATCCTTACCTGAATTTTCTGCCAAATTCCTCTGCCAAGGTAGTTAGTCCTCACAGGGCTTTAGTGATAGTACCATCAGGGGCTGTGTTATTGGGGATGAACATACATTCCCCCCCCCCCCAACATCACACATGCCCCCTTTTTCAGCCGCCATCATATCTAAAATCATTCTGTTCTCCCAGGCCATTCTGCTAGTGGCATCCAATTGTTCTGCGATACCCTTTATTGCATCCCGGGTATAATTGATAAACCACTGTTGGTTATAATACATATAATTTATCCAACCTACATTTTTGTTTATTATAATTACCCATAACAGGGATTTGAATCCAGCTGCAATCTGGTTTCGTGCTTTATACTCATACGGAACTCCCCGAGGGATTCCTATTGCGTCTATAGATATATCCTATCGTCAAATGAGGCTCCCGAAGTACTCCTTCTTTCCCTTTGTATTTGTCCCTTGTCCTGTTCTGTGAACACCAAGGTGAAAGGAACTGCCAATTGAACTATTGCACATGTTCCCGACCATAGGGTAGGCAATGTTGGTCTCAACATCCACCCTCCACAGTACCACCACAGGTCTGCCCTAGGGATTACCAGATTGGAGTAGTTCTTCTCTTCTCTTTCCATCCCTGTCAGGTTTAGGCTTAGAACGCAGGTATTCAGTTCCCTCACTTCCCTCGTGTGGTTCTTCCCCTGCTTGGTGAGACAAGAGGAATGATTTCCAAACACTGCTGAAAATGTGGGGGGAACTTTTATCTCCTTCAAGTTTGTAGGGGGAAAGAGCATATTCAACGTCTTGCAACTTTCATTTCCCCAAGCCTTTTTTTCCTGATACAGAGATATGAGGCATCTTGCTCCATCGGAATCTGTATCCCACCTCAAGGGTAAGGGCACAACATGTGTAATGGGCCTCCCAGAGGCACATGTGTAGCAATTGCTATGGTTGAGACTTCCTATGGTATATTTAACCCATTCCACACAGGCGTTCACATCCCCATAACCCGTTTCCACCTCTAGAGTGTCCCTCAAATCTTTAATCTCCACTATCCTGACTGCCTTAGGGTCCTTATTAGGTTCAAAGGTTATGCTAGGGGATGGTGTGGAGACCTGAGTTTGATTCCTGAGGGGTATTCCTATCCTCAATCTTCCCAGGGGATCTTGCCCACTAACATCTATTCCTAGCCCATAGGTCCCATCTAGCGAATCATCCCTTCCAGAGAGGATGACCACGATGGAATTGCAACTTCCTGGGTTACATTGCTGAATGCTGTGTTTCTTTATCATTTTTATTTTCTTTTGAACTGGGTGCTTCTTCCCCCCTGGGGAAACCCAGCCTCCATCCTCGGTGGTCCACCGAACTTGGGGCCACTCCTAACAGGGCATCCCGTACACAAGTGTCTGGGCAGTCTCTGGACACATATACTTATGACGATTTCCCCACAACTTTTTGTAGTATCCCCCATCACTATTTATCACTTGGCAGGCATCAAATTCTAGGCTCACTGGTCCCTCTCCCTCTGGAACGGTTACAGTAAATATGCTAGGGTACATCCTTCCCCATCATGTCTGTGTTTATATTTGTTCATCTGTCCATCCCTTTTCCCATCCTAGATCCCATGTCATTCCCCTTAACAGAGAAAGTGTTCTCCCTCATCATAGCAACGTCATCCACTTTTCTTTGTCCTTGTTATAATTTTTATTAGTCCTTCTTAACCAACTCCTCTCCTGTTCTTCTGTTTTATCTTGTTATTTTCAGGCGCAGAGGGTCATTAGTTCCCTGGACCTTCCATTTTTCATCTGAAGGAGCTTCGACCGGACCTTTAATTCATGTATAATGAGTCCAACCTTTTTCCGTAGTTCTTACAGCAGTCTCAGTACTCAGTAAGATCTGAAACGGGCATTGCCAGTCTGGTTGCAATTTGGACTCCTTCCAGGATTTTATCAAGACCCACTGTCCTGGTTTGAGACTGTGAACTGCAAACTCATAGGGGGACAATCCTAAATCTTTCCGAGGGGCTGTTTGGATTCTTAACAATGCTAAGGGCAAACACTTAGTCCAAGGTCATTTTGTTTCTAACATGAATTTGGCTAGCTGCTTCTTTATAGTCTGATTCATGCGTTCCACTCTCCCTGAGGATGGTGAATGCCATGGAGTATGGAAATCCCAGGATACTCCCAGAGTTTCCATTATATTTTGCAATACCTTGGCTGTGAAGTGACTTTCCTGGTCCAAGTCAATGTGACCTATCATTCCATATCTTGGAATGATTTGTTCCAAGACTATTTTTGCTACTCCTATTGCCGTGGCAGCTACCATGGGATATGCCTCCACCCATCCCGTCAAATGGTACTTCACCCGCCCAACCAGGGGCAATTCAATGAAATCAACCTGTATACTTTAGAATGGATGAAGACCAGGGTCTCTGCCTCCCTGCAGTTGTTTCCTAAAGACCTTTTTGTTTATTTTCTTACAGGTTATACACCTCTCACACACTTGCTTGGCTACTGTGTATATTCACATACACCCCAATGACTCTCTTATTCATTTATTTATTTAACAGGTTTTATATACCATTTTATCATTTCAATCAAAGCGGTTTGCATTGAAAACTTAAACTTGGTAATGTACATTAAAACAGGGACATTGATAACTTGGATTTTTTTGAGGCAATGGTGGGTTAAGTGACTTGCCCAAGGCCATAAGGAGTGCTAGTGGAAATCAAACCCTGGTCCTGGTCTCTGGGTTCCCAATCCATTGTTCTTAACCATTAGGCTACTCCTCCAATCTTAATGTAGAATGGCCATAATTTATATTTGTTTATCATCTGCCTGTCATTGGGTAAAGCCCATTTCCCCCTTCTGTTCCTACTGCCCCTATATCTTCGAGTTTTCATTTTTCCCTTTCAGTAAATAGGAACATAAGATAAGCCATACTGGGTCAGACCAAGGTCCAGCAAGCCCAGTATCTCATTTCCATCAGTGACCAATCTAGGATATAAGTACCTAGCAGTCTCCCCAAAAGACACAGGTTCCTCAATGCTTGTATTGGGTCAAGCAGTGATATCCTGGGTCCCCATTAATAATGGTTTATGGACCTTTCCTCTAGGAACTTGTACATGCCTTTTTTTTTTAAGCCCAGCTCACTAACAGCTTTTATTATATCCTTTGTGTAATAAATTCCAAAATTTGATTACACGTTGAGTGAGAGAGAAAAAACAAATATATATTTTTCTCTTATTAGTCTTAAATAGGTTACCCTATAGCTTCATTGCATGCCCTCTAGTCTTTTTATATTCTGATGATGTAAACAATCGATCTATGTTCACCCGTTCCACTCCGTTCATTAATTTATACACTTCTATCATATCTCCCCTCAGCTGTCTCTTTTCCAGGTTGAAGAGCCCTTACCATTTTGGTGGCTCTTCTCTGTACCTTTTCTAATAATGATATATCCTTTTTAAGATATGGGGATTTGCTGCCTGACTTCCTATTTCTGGGGTTAAATTGTATATAGGGGTTAAGTCTACCTCTAAGGCAGCTCCCTTAGCAGTTTCATGTGCTAATCTATTTTTCTCTGGCTCCAAAATAATTCCCTGCTTAATAACCATTTTCATGCATCACTGCTTTTTCTTTTTTGGCAGCAGCTAACACTTGCTGAATTAATCTTTTTCACTGTTTACATATAAGTTAAGAATTTGACATAACCACTCTTTGGGGTATGTTTACTAAACTGCGTTAGTGCAAATCGCGTTAGGAGCCGCGTTAGTGAAAGGAAAACCAAAAAAGGACATGGGCGGGACATCGTAACCACTAACGCGCGTTCCAAAAACTAACGAGCGTTACAGAGCGCCGTGGTGCGTTACTGCGCGTTAATCGTATGAAGGCGTACAGACACAAGTCACAGAAACAGAGCTGTAGCACAATGGTTAGTGTACTCACCGCTCTTACAGGCAGCATGGGTTCGAGTCCCCAGTGTGCCTAACGCAGAAGGCTGTCCCAGGCATCACCCTGTACATCACATAGGGAATGAGGAGGCATGTTTTTCTTTACGTTCAATAGTGGTTACTGAAACACCCCCTCGCAGTGCGCGTAGCCATGTACGTTGGTGCATGCATGGCTGCGTGCGTTGTTACGGGCGTAGCCCCGTGCGTAGCTACGTGCGTTGGTGCATGCGTACAATCGTGCGTGGGTACGTGTGTTTTTACCAGCGTGGGCACCTTATAGTACAGACACTTTAGGGTGTCTTGCACCTATGCATTATGCTAACAGATGTATGTGTGATGGCCTATGGTTTATCAGAGCCTGTGAGCAGGTGCTGGATCTTCCCAGGGTTGGATCGTGCCAGTCACACCCATGATGCACTGCACATGCAAATCAGCTGTCCACAGATACACACCATGGGGAATGCACCCCAACAGCACCTCGGCCTGGTAGGGGGAAGTGACCATGTGCACCCCCACAGCACCTCGGCCTGGTAGGGGGTACTGACCATGTGTTGTACTGGCACAGAGTAGCTACACACCGTCACATTGTGCGGGTACTGTGCTCACCCTGAGGGTGCAGTGAGGCGCCCAGCACCAGGTCCACAGCACCGTCCATGGCTGAAAGAGGCCATGGCGCAGGTCCAAAGCAGTGTTAATGTGTGAGATAGGTAGTTTCTGCACAAACCCTTGCAGTCAGGCATAGCCCCCCTAGGAGGCCCATGTACCCCCCCCCCCATCCATGCCAAGGGTGACAAACAGGGTCCCCCAACAATAGATGCACATTCTACCTCCCTGCAAAGGTGGCAGTAGAGAGGAACATCAACCCCAGTTCTGGTGAGGAACAGACACCCCACAGGGCAGGCAATCCATAACACAATAGCAGACAGACATTAGGCCTAGATATGCTAAACTGCACCCCACCACTATCTTATATTCTCCTGCTGCAAGTCATCAGCCACTGCAAGCCACTCCATCAAGACACATACCAGCTGCAAACAGTCTGCTAGTTAGTTAATCATGCATGTGCCCAGTGGAGAAGCATGCACCCAGAAGTGGGATGTCAGCATACACAGCAAGCAGATAAATCAGTGACTGGGCCCCAAAAGGAAACCCCTATCTATCACATGAGAGAAATATTATATAGCACTATGGGGTGCCTAGCCATGCTGTGGTCACTGCACAGTCAGGGTGAGAGTGATCTCTCAGCAGGACATACTGAGGTCACCCTGTCTGTGTAGGTGGTGGCCTGGCACTAAAATGTGCCTGTCACTGCCCTATGCCCTGTGCAGATGCACCCTGGCCAGGCCACCCTGTCCGGCCTATACCCATGGTACCTTGCTCCTCATTATGCACATTGGCAGCTCAATACTGGCAACATTGCTGGCAGCGTGGGCTGTGGAAGGTGTTTGCAGCCACCACACACTGGATTGACAGACAGCCACCCCCACACCTATGCCAGCATTGTGCAACTATAGAGGTGTTCAGCAGCCATACCCACCACACCAGTCCTGGGCACAGTTCAGGCATGGATATGGTACGCAAGACTGTTGGGGGTCACTCCCCAGGGTGGTAAGCACTGTCAGAGACCAGACCTGCAGCACACACCGCAGACATCAGAATGCTTGTTTTGGTGGAGCTCACTGGGAAAACTGTGCTTAACGTAGGAACTGATATCTGCCAGTTATCACAGGAAACGTTTGATAGCTGTGTACCATATACCCAGGTGTAGGGTGGCATTGCAAAGGTATGCAACTGCTAGTATTGGGAGATACAGGCAGGGCCCAATGTCCTGCTTCTCCAGGAGGCATTGGCCAATGGGGCCTGTGGGTGTGTGTGTGGGTGTGTCTGGCCCTGTTGGCTGCTGCTTTACGGCAGAGTTCCCCAACTCCGGTCCTGGTGTTCCTAACACTGATCGGGTTTTCATGCTGTCCCTCATAAATATGCATGAGCTACGCCTGCATACCATGGGGGTGGTGCATAGATATGCAGCACAGGCATCTTTATTAAAGGCAGCATGGGACC
Source organism: Ichthyophis bannanicus (assembly GCA_033557465.1). Lineage (NCBI taxonomy): Eukaryota > Metazoa > Chordata > Amphibia > Gymnophiona > Ichthyophiidae > Ichthyophis > Ichthyophis bannanicus. The sequence goes on along the minus strand of CM066032.1, from coordinate 1,791,629,767 downwards.
TGGATGGTGTGGGGCCCTCTAGGACTGCATTTGCGAGACTCTGCTCTGGGTAATGTGCCTGTTTCTGGTGTCTGTGTTTGGTGTGGTAAAATATAGGTGTATGAACCATGCGTATGTTCTCTGCAATAAAGGGGTGTTGTTACTATCACTGTTTAGTGGTGGGTAAACCTATGGAGACTGGGTTGGCAGGAGCCCCAGCTGGGATTTGAACCTGTGACCCTCTGGTCTTACAGGCACTGGCTGTGTCTGTTGCACCACACTGTGGCCACAGAGACAATGCAGTCCCTGGAGTTAGTTAAACGAGTCAGACGAGTCCGAAACCCTGCTCTGCACAGGTTTACTGTGGGCTCATTTACCTTGTATGGGGACAAAGGTGCACATAAACCTCAGAATAGACCTCAAAAAAGGGGCACACACCCATAACCAAGATGGCAACAATGATATCATTGGGCAACAGGGAACAACACTCCCAGGACAGCTCCATTACAATGAACTGATCTTTGAAAGGGTCTGCGGTGCGTAGACCCTTCCAAACATCATTTCTGTTTTTTTGGTGCTTTCCAGGGAGTGTTGTGCCTTGTTGCCCATTGCTATCACTGTTTCCCAGCTGAATTATGCTTTTTACAATGTTTCTTGTGGTCATTTTTAACGTTTTATGTGAAAGTTTGTTCTGTGCACATGTATCACACTGCTCACGTTTTGTGGGTTTCCCCGGTTTTGCTGTACATTGCTGACGGAAATGGTTTCTCTTCCCTTTAATATGCCTTTAACGACAGGTTTTCATTCGCGTTGGAATTGAGCTCAGGAATTCAGTGCGTTAGTGTGTGGGGAGCCTCTCCCCGCCCACTCTCTGCCCATTGACCCCTTCTCTCCGCCCACTCTCCGCCTTCTGCGCTGTTTTAACGCGCCGCGGAGGTTTACGATCGTTAACTGCGGTTAACGCGCGTAAAGTACGTTTAACGATCGTTCGCATGTCAGAACGCGTGTTTGGACGTGCGAACAATCGCTAAACGTACTTTACGTGCGTTATTCACGCTTACCGCACTTTAGTAAACATCCCCCTTTGTCTGTGCCAAATTTCAAAAAAGGGGCAGGAGAAGAGGATCTTCCGCAGGAGGATCAAGGGATCAGAGCGGAAGCTAATGACCACGGCCAACACGATGAAGGTGGTATAAAATAACCTTTATTAACAGACCCAACTCAAACGGTTTCGGCTGGAGGCCTTCCTCAGGGGTCATAGACAAGCAAACAGACAACCAGAACAAGGTGGACAGCTGTGGCGCTGTCCACCTAGTTCTGGTTGTCTGTTTGCTTGTCTATGACCCCTGAGGAAGGCCTCCGGCCGAAACCGTTTGAGTTGGGTCTGTTAATAAAGGTTATTTTATACCACCTTCATCGTGTTGGCCGTGGTCATTAGCTTCCGCTCTGTGCCAAATTTCAGCCAGAAAACTGCAGCTGGCTTTATGCTTTCTCTTTTGTCCATGTAAACCAGCAAATTCTTAAAACACTTCTTTACTTTATCTTTATCCTGAGTACTCTTATAATCCTTCCAATATTTCAACATCCTCCCTAATTGACTGTCTGGAGGAATGTCCCCGGGGTCCTTATCCCTGACCCCATCCTTACTCGAGTTTCCTTTAGAATTCCTGACACCCATCGAGACCTGTTTCACCAATGTGCTTTTCACTTCGTCTCTCTCCGGCCAAACTCCTCACAGATGTGTCGGAACCACGGATTGAGAGTGCACTCACTTCATGTCTAGGACACGTCTCATACACACAACAATCTGTCTCGATACCCAACCATTAAGGCAATACTTTACATTCTTGTTTCTTACCTTGGTCCTTGCACGGAATTACTTGGTTGACGTGTTTGTCTTTGTTTAATACCTGGTCTGCTTCACTGAGTCTGTATTGATTTTTCCTTCATGGTCTCGGGATTTTGCAGTCAGTACACTGTTGGAGCCCCCCCTCCACTGATAAACGAGACCATTGAACTCAACGGGATGCGTCTCCCCATCCTCAGATGTGGTGGTCTCCTCCAGCGATGACGCAGTCCTAGATACGAGCCCCCAGTCTGTAAGAAAACATAACTTTTTACACAATTACAGACTTCTCAGTAAAGCAGAGTTTAATGACTTTGCTTGCAAGTAAAGGGTGAGATGCTTCAGTAAGCACTCACAATAATCTGCTGTTTCACAGTTCTTTTATAGTATAATAGGTTCTTTCCTACTTCCAACATGTCTATCCTTCATTGGTTAATACTTATACACCTGTATCAGGCTACCTGTTATTATCCACGTAGACTTTCCCTTCCCAGGATGCAGACATACAGCAAAAGAAGTCAGAGTCATTACATACTATTCTAGCATGTCAATATTTCATTGGCTAATACTTATCTCACTCCACTTCTTTGTACTTCCACACCTTTAACAGGCTACGTATTACTAACCATGCAGTCTCTCCTTCCAGGATGCAGACATGCAACAAGGGGAGTCAGAAAGTCATTACATACAAAATTATATTACAGAATGGTGAATGAATGGAATACAAGAATTAAATTACATTGTAAAAATAACATATCACATTTGTTTATATCAATTGCATTAATGTTCAAGGTGAACAAAAGTTCATGCTTCGTGTACTTTAATTAAAACACCAATTCCTTGAGGAAGTGGATAATTTCCAAATAGCTCATTTCCTCAGGAAAGCACTCTTAAACAAGGCTATTAAATTACCTTCAATGCAGGTTTATAAAAACATAAGAAATGCCATACTGGGTCAGACCAAGGTCCATCATGGCCAATATCCTGTTTCGAACAGTGGCCAATCCAGGTCACATGTACCTATCAGGTTCCCAAAAAGGTATACAGGCTCCATAATGCTATCCTGGGGTAAGCAGTGGATTTCCTGGGCCCTCTTTAATAATAGTTTATGGACTTTTCCTCCAGGAACTTATCCAAACCTTTTTTAAACCCAGCTACACTAACAGCTTTTATTACATCCTCAGGTAAAAAAAACCTCCAGAGTTTGATTACGTGTTGAGTGAAAAAAAATATTTTATCTTAGTACTCTTAAATGGGTTACATTGTAGCTTCATTGCATGTCCTCTAGTCTTTCTACTTTTTGATGGAGAAAACAACCTATCTACGTTTACCCATTCTACTCCATTCATTATAGACCTCTATCATATCTCCCCTCAGCAGTATCTTTTCCAGGTTGAAGAGCCCTAACCTTTTAAGCCTTTCCTCATAGGGATATCCTTTCATCCCCTTTACCATTTTGGTGGTTCTTTTCTGCACCTTTTATAATACTGCTATATCATTTTTAACATATGGTGACCAGAATTGCACACAATATTCAAGCTGCAGTCGCACCATGGAACGATACAGAGGCAATGCAATATCCTTGGTTTTATTCTCCATTCCTTTCCCTATGATTACTAGCATTCTATTTGCTTTCTTGCCCATTGCTGCACACTGGGTGGAGGGTTTTAACATATTATCCATGATGCCACCTAAAATGGTATATAAAGGTAATGTATTGGAAGACTTGAAAGATATATTGATAAACCAGGAAGATATATTACAACTATTTGATAAACTGAAAAGTAGCAAATCACCTGGACCGGATATATACATCCAAGGGTGTTGAAAGAACTGAATGATGAGATTGCAGACCTATCATTAGTAATCTGTGAGCTATCAGTAAAATCATTTGTAGTAATGGAAGATTGGAGAATGAGCAATATATGCCAATTATTAAAAAGGGTTCCAGGGCTGATCCGGGAAATTACAGGCCAGTGAGCCTGACATTAGTACCGGGTAAAATGGTATAAACTATTATAAAGAATAAAATTACTGAACATGTAGATAGTCATGGATTAATGGGAGAAAGCCAACATGGATTTAGCCAAGGAAAGTCTTGTCTTACTAAATCTGTTATATTTTTTAGAAGATGTGAATAAAAGGTAGACAAAGGTGAGCCAGTTGATATAGGGTATCTGGATTTTCAGAAAGCCTTTGACAAAGTCCCTCATGAGAGACTCTTGGCAAAATTAAAAAATCATGAGATTAGAAGCAGTGTATGTATCATCAGATGTTAAGGCCAACAGGATGACATGTTTGGCAAAGTTGTGAACCATGCTGGCTTTTGGATTTACAGTGTTTGAATCACAAGGGTTTAAATGAAGAGATGGACTAGTTCTCTATTATATACATTTATTGGCCCTTATGAAGTGATATAATGTTTTTCTTTTATATCAAATTCATTTGTTCCATGTTATGGGAATTAGAGTTTCAGCTATCTTAAGAGTTGGTGCTGATGTCAATACATTACTTACAATATTTCTGTTTCCTTGGAAGGTTCACAATTGGTCACCAAAAGAAGAAGCAGCCCCAATATGCTGGTGGTGAGAAATGCTGGCTGAGCGTTTCAAGCATGGTAAGGTTTTGTGCTGAGATTTTTGTGTGAGACTCTGGTTGAGGAAGTAACCTGATGCAGTCTGAAGCATATGATGACACTTGAGTTGGGTCTTACAAATGGAGCTCAGACATGCTTTTTGATGTGACAATGTAATTTATTTATTATTTATTTATTTATTTAACATTTTTATATACTGTCTTTCTATGATTCAAAATGGTTTACATGGAAAATGAAGTAAGTGTTTTCACAGCTGATTTACAAAGAACAACAGTTTGAACAGTGGTGGAACACTTTCGATAGAACTATTTACATATTTACAGGGAGATGGGAGGAGAGGAGGAACACGGAGGGGAGCGGTTATGAGGAGGGAAGAAGATGGGAATTGATTTTGATTAGCTTTGGAGAGCTGAGGCTTAGGTTTAGGTTTCCTAAAGAGGAAAGTTTTAAGCTTTTTGCGGAATTCCGAGAAATGCCATTTAAAATGACAGTTTGTTGAAAGATGCTGTTGAGTAGATAACTTAAGACTTTCAATTTTTAACTACATTTTGAAAAATATCAGGACCAGTGATTGATATTTGAGTTGGCTTGCAGTGAAAGTGATACTTCTAGTCTGCCACCCTGCTGCGGTTCCATTTAATAGAAGTTTAATTTAGTCACCTGTGGGCATCATTAATGTGCTGTGATTCTTCATCTTCCTTGTTGAGGTTATGTATATTTTGTTAGTGGGGCTTTTATAACATAAGCATAACGTACATGCATCTTTTAAATATTTATAGTTGCCTTCTTATCAAATTGCCATCCATGAGGTCATCAGATAGAGCTGTCCACAGGCCAGTCTCCTATTTCAGTGGTTCCCAAACCTGTCCTGGAGGGGGGGGGGGAGGTGTTCCTCAGCCAGTTGAGTTTTCAGCATATCCACCATGAATATTCATGAGAATGATTTGCATACACTGAGGCACATTTCACAATGGGACATCCAAGTGCAAATCTGGGACATGAAAGCCAGAACGTCTGAAAAAAAAAGCAGGTAAGTGCAAGTTCAGGCACAATTTCGGAAACATGGACCTGCCTGATATGCACGTGTGTCAAACTACTATATAGACATCCCCAGGAAAGCATTTTTGATCTAAAATGTCTGATAGCATAGTTTTTAGAATAGTACCTTGCAAGCAGAGTGGTTGGGGTTCCAATCCCACTGTAGACTTTTGTGATCTAAGGCTAGTTTCACTCGCTGGATGTTTTAAGGTGAACACAAGCATTTTCTTGATGCCTATTCATGCCTGTAATGGGTATGAACATTGACGTACATTGCTACTCCCCGGACAAGCCTCTGGCACACCTCTGTGCCTACATGGGAGACATCTGCAAATAGGGACGTGCCCATGATTTTGATATCCACATGTATGTCTTCAGATGTCTAAATCACAACTAAACTTTTATAAATGACCCTCATTGCCTCCACTGGATGCAAATCTACCTCCTGCATATTTATTGTGGACATCCTGAAAACCCGACCAGCTGGGCTACCTCTCAGGACAGGTTTAGGAACCACTGTCCTATTTGTTAGATGTGAAGACAAATTTTAGATAGTACATGGAGATCAGAATTGAGACATTGAGGCTGAGACATATGCCGTACTGAAGGTATTTTAGAAAAGGCTCCAGCAAACATGGAGCCTTTTGTAAAATCCATATAAGGACGTGCGGAAGTGCATGTTTACTTGCCAACTCTAGTAAATTTACATGTGGGAAAAATCAATCAAGGTAACTCGGCAACTAACACGTGTCAGTGCTGACACGTACACGTCTAACTGGTATTTACCAACAAACATGTATTTGGAGACCTCTACCTACAAATGCCATCAACTAACTAGAGGCCCATTTCTTTAATTCTTTAATTCATTTTTATTGGATGTGGAGATAAACAACAGCGGATTAAGAATGCTGACCCTCTTCATCCCATCTGTAAAAGGCTGGTTGAAATTAGCATTATTTGAAAACCTATAAGTGCCATGACCAATCCAAACATTAGGTGGTTACCTAGGGCAGACTTCTGAGGGACTACAGAGAACAGCAGCAGTTAACCCTTTCATGGCTGTTTTTGCCATATGGCAACCTTCAAATTTTCCCCAAAATTTTTCACCGGATTCTATATTTCCAAAAAATCAGCACACTGTGTGCGAAATGTGATGTATATCTGTGCTTGACACCTGAAAAAAACTGTGATTTAAACTATCACACCCAGTAGTAAATGAAACTGATGCCAAGACTGTTTTTAATTTTCAGCCATTCAGGACCGTAGTTGCCATATGGCAACAGTAAATATTGTTTCTTAGAAATATTTAAAAAAAAAAACCTTTATATTCTGCATCATTTAGCTCAAATCTTAATAAAAATATAAGATCTGTCAAAACTGGTTCAAGTAACAGAGCATACTCTTACACAGCACCGACACTCTGGAACCAACTGCCGCCTGAGCTCCGAGCTAGCAAAGACCTGATGGACTTTAGAAAAAAACTCAAGACTCACCTATTTCAAATACATTACAACATGAATTAGTCAACGTGGACTAAGCGGTGCTATCCGGTGAACCAAAGATGTATATATGTAGAAATATACATATGTAAATAACTCCTCCCTCCTTATGGAAGGGAACTCTGTCATTGTTATATACTGTTGCCAGTATACTATATAACATTGTTAGTAGCCTCATATATTGTTGTCAGTAGACTATATAGCATTGTTGGTAGCATCATATACTGTTGTCAGTAACCTATATAGCATTGTCAGTAGCTTTCATATACTGCTGTACTGTCGTCAGTAACCCTCAATCTCCCTACTCTTCTGCTAATCCGCTCCATACACAGGATTCCCACTCATTCAATCCTCCCAAAAAAAAAAAATACATAATGTCTCCAAAAAAACGTGCAAACATCCCCCTTACTCTCCTCCTAATAACACTCCTAACACAACACATTTATACGTACAAAACCAATCAAAGCCCCTACAACAACATCCCCATCATACATAACCATTGTCAAAACCCATATAACAACATTCCCACCCCCCATAACCTCTACCTAAACCCACAACACAGCGCAACATACACACACACTCACAACCATTATTCTCGTCATGACTCAGGCAGACGCCTCCATAGACTTATTCAAATAAAACATCAACCACAAAGTGGTATAAACGACAATACAGCTAATATAGACACTAAAACTAAGCTCTTCTTAATAAACATCAGATCCATACGAAACAAAATACCAGTAATCAATGACATGATAAAAGACAAAGATCCAGATATCATCTGTATCACTGAGACATGGCTCTCACCTACGGACACCATACTATTAAACCAGCTAAACACACTTCAATATGATATATTCAGCTGCCATCGAGATGTAAAAAGAGGAGGCGGCGCTCTCATACTCACCAAAAAAGTCCTACAATACACCTTAACAAGCTTAAATAATATAGATGGAATGGACATTATCAATATAGAAAGCAGAACCCTTGCACTCTCCCTCATATATAGACCCCCTTCAGCAGATCAAAAAAACCTCTCCCCCATCCTTGAACTTGCATGCACAGCATCACAAAACAAACCACTAATAATTCTAGGTGATCTAAACCTCCCCTCTCTAAATAATTCCCAATCAGATAACTTCATGGACGCCATGAACCAAATGGGATACACACAGATAGTTCATACCCCCACACACATAAAAGGCAACACATTAGATCTCATCTTCCTCCCTTCCTCCCTTAATAACCACCAACAATTTACCTCTCCAACCATGGTCCGACCATCACCTCATAACACTCCACCTCCCAGCACAAGCAACACTGAATACAACAAGCGCATCACCCCATATATCACGCTTCGCATACTTTGACAAAGATACTTTCCTTGACAAAGTATTACCCATACTCGACACAGACTTCACAGACATCAATTCCACTGTAAATCATTGGAACCTAACAATACAAGAAGCAGCTATCCCCACACGCACTATGCATAGACAAACAAAAAAGACAGAAAAATGGTTCACGAAAGAACTAGCAAAACTAAAAAATCAACTGAGGAAACAAGAAAAGAGATGGAGGAAAACTAAATCAAACGAAAACAAATCCCAATATATGAACACACTTAACGAATACAAGAACGCAATAAACAAATCAAAAAGGGATTACCACTCTAAAGTAATAAATCTGGCCATCAACCGACCTAGAGAATTATTTGCAATTGTAAAAACACTGACTAAAGCAAAGAACTCCGAGCCAAAACAACCAGCAATAAGTATTCAAACATTAGCAACCCACTTTGCAGAAAAACTAAAGTCTAAACCCAATACTCTAACAGCAATACTACCTACAAGCATAGAAATTAATAACAATTGGACAACTTTTCACACGGTTGACCAAAAACAGCTCCTTAAAATCATAACAATGATCAATACCACAACCTCCCCACTCGATCCTTGCCCTGTGTCTTGGATTAAATGTACTAAGGAAGAACTCGCTGAAAACATTCAACATATGGTGAACCAGTCCCTTTCTCAAGGCATCATGCCCGATGCCCTAAAGCTCACAACGCTTCGCCCAATAATAAAAAACAATAAACTTGACTCAAAAGACCCAAATTCATACAGACCAATAGCCAGCATTCCATTTATTGCTAAAATAATAGAAAAAACAATTCAATTACAATTACAAGACCATATTGATGAGCACAAACCCCTTGACTCACACCAATTTGGTTTCCGCCCCTTCCACGGAGTGGAAACCCTCTTGATTACACTGATGGACTACCTCATCAAAGGCACAGATGTCAACAATCAAGGCTTCCTACTCCTCTTGATAGACATCTCTGCTGCCTTTGACAACATCAACCACCCTACTCTGATCAATAGACTAGAAAACTTAGGAATAGGTGGGACTGTTCTCAAATGGTTCAAGTCCTACATCACACATAGACTAATACGTGTTCAAATAGACCAAGAAGCATCAGAAACCTTCCCCCAAGGACAAGGAATACCTCAGGGATCAGCCCTTTCCGCCCTCCTTTTCAACCTATACTTGCAACCTATCACAAACATATTTAGAAAACACAGGATTAGTCACTTTATTTATGCTGACGATATCATGCTCGTCATTCCCATAACCACCAAAAACCCCACTTACGACACCCTATCTGAATGCATGGCTGAGACCACCTCTTGGATGGAAACCAATTACCTCAGCATTAACCTCAAAAAAACGAAAGCAATGTTTGTTACAAGAACACCCGTGACCGAGGACACTTTTCCAACAACAATCTCAATCAACAATACATCTATACCTGTTAAAAAAGAGGTAAAATACCTGGGTGTAATAATAGATCATACTCTCACCATGCTACCGCACATAAAGCAGACAGTAAGAACCATATTTCATAAACTCAAAACCATACAACACCTAAGGCCCCTCCTTGACACACATGACTTTAGATCAGTTGTTAATACACTCATCACACCCCATTTTGATTATTGCAACAGTCTCCTAATTGGCCTACCACAAAAAAAATACTTACCTATTACAAAGAGCCCAGAACATCTGCGCAAAAGTAATCACTAAAGCTCGTCTAACGGATCATGTGACCCCGATACTCTTAGAACTACATTGGCTCCCTATAAACAGCCGAATCAGATACAAAATTCTCCTAACAACTTTCAAGCTCCTAAATGACATCGCCCCCTCACACCTATCAACACTACTACAGACCCCACCCGAATCGAGAGCTTGCAGACAAAATGCAGCCCACTCACTCGATATGCCAAAAACATTCACGAAGACTAAAAAATCCTCAAGTGCCAGAGCCTTCACGTTCACTGCCCCCATGCTCTGGAATGATCTCCCATTAGGCCTCCGTTTCATAAAAGACCTCTCCCAATTTTGGAAGGATCGCAAAACCTACCTATTCTCTGAACATTTCCAAATCCCCTACCCTCCAAGTCCTGTACCACAGCATCCACAAACACACAAACTCAAAACTCCCAAAACCGCAATTAGCTAACCCCACACAGTCCTCCCACACACACAAAAAAACTTATGAAAAAATGGAAATAAATTCCACCACTTACGCATGACCTATGATTATTCTGTAACACATTGTATATAACTACTTGTAAATAACCTATGTAAATAGTTTGGACAGTTTATCGCATTTATTGTTATTTGTAAAAAGTTAGAAAATTCCTGTTCAAGGTAAATGTATAACGAAATATACATAATATGTTAACTTGTTCCATGTAAACCGCCCTTGATCTCTGGAAGGGGCGGTATAGAAGTAATAGATAAATAAATAAAATAAATAAACTCTATTACCTAATTGCTGTGTGTTGTGCTTATCCTACTAATCACCATGTATATAGTTCAAATTTTTCTGTCCTGATCTGACAGTTCCAATATGTAATCTAGCCCGCTACTGATCGCTGGAAGTAGCAGTATACAAATGTGCGCTAAATAAATAAAATAAAATAAAAAAAACAGAAAAAAAATTTCAGTTACAAAACGCGAAAGAGTTAAAGCACAACAATAGATCCTGACAATCTTAGGAACTCAAAGAGCTATCAGCGCCTTTTTTTTTTCCAGCAGGGAGAGTGGGCCTACACATGCATACAAAGCAAACAGGTACTAGTGACCTGGACTGGCTGCTGTTGGAAACAGGATACTGGGTTTGATGGGCCCTTAGTCTAACACAATATGGCATTTCTTATGTTCTTATGTGTATTTATTTATTTAACTGGTTTTATATACCACCTTTCAAAGAGTCAAGGTGGTTTACATGGAACAATTAAACATAAAGTACATTGAACAAGTAAATAAGAGTTAACAAAGAGTCAAACAACTGGACATAAGGTGCATGGAGTAAGATGCAGTGATTTGCACAATAATTGAACAAAAGCATGTTGTAATACTTAAAAGTATGATGTTCAATTCTGCATTGTTTGCAGGATTGTTATAGGAGAAGTGGTGTTGGGATGATGATAATTGTTGAGTTTCATTATAAAAATCTTGGGGGAGGAAACGTAAAGCTGAAGGTTTGGCTAGGGTACCCAAGAAACCCTTTGATTCGCCCTGCGGGGAACAGCTGTAAATCCTGATGTGGACAATTTTGGTCATATACGAGCATTCGATATATGGTAGAGAGAAAATGGCGACAAAGCAAATCCGACGAACACAAAACAGAATATCTAACCCTACTCTCAAAATACAAAAGCGAAGTCAACCGATCAAAGCGAACGCATCACACAAACTTACTAAACAAAGCTTTAAACAAGCCCAGAGAACTGTTCGCCCTGGTCAAATCCCTCACCAAAACAGCACAAGAGGATCAATACAACGACAAAATCAAGGTTCAAGCCCTAGCAGATCACTATGCTAGCAAACTAAACCCACAGATAGGAGCCAAACCCTTACAACCCTTGGGCGAAACCCCCCCACGCAACAATCTACCACGATGACGAGCCATACCCTCATCACCCACTGGACCAATTTTTGCAGCATTGGAGACAAGCAAGTCATGAACATAATTGGCAGCATCAACACCACAACCTCTCCACTAGACCCCTGCCCAGCTACATGGGTTAAAGCAACGAAAACAGAAACCGCTCACCAAATCGCTCACATTGTAAACCAATCATTCCAACAGGGAATCATGCCAACGCAACTTAAAAAATTCATCATAAGACCAATACTGAAAAATAAAACACTCAACAAGGAAGACCCAGCATCTTACCGCCCAATATCCAGCATAGCACTGCTAGCAAAAATTATTGAAAAGGCGGTCCTACAGCAATTACAGGACCACCTGGACAACAACGGAACATTAGATGAGCATCAATACGGTTTCATACCACACCATGGGGTCGAAACCCTACTTATTGCACTACTGGACAGCCTACTCAAAGGGATTGAAAACAAAAAGAAAATGTTCATTCTCATATTCATTGACATCTCAGCGGCCTTCGACACGGTCCACCATCAAACATTCCTAAAACGAATAGAAGCGATAGAAATATCGGGAACCCCACTAAAATGGTTCTCATCGTATATCTCCAACAGAATGCAACAGGTACAGTTTAACAATGAAAAAGCAAAGGCTTTCCCCCAAACACAGGGCATACCAAAAGGCTCAGCACTATCCTCGCTTCTTTTCAACGTGTACATGAAACCAATCTGTGATATATTCAAAAAGCATAAATTCCACTACCACATTTACGCTGATGATATTATGCTGTACACTCAACTCGACGCAAGCAACCCAAACTACTCACAGCTAGAAGAATGCATAAAAGAGATGCAAACATGGCTCCAACGAAACAACATGGCCATAAACCATAAAAAAACCGGTCATGTTCATCTCAAGAAAACCAGAGTTCAACCCACCAGCTACAATCTCCCTATGCGAAAATACCTATCAAACAAAGAATGAAATAAAGTACCTCGGAGTAACACTCGATAGTGAACTAAAGATGGTAAAACACCTCCGCTTAGTAAACAGGGCCATTTTTCACAAACTTAGGGTTATACAGCCTCTAAGGAACATCATTGAAGCCACCGATTTTAGGACAGTAGCCCAAGCCCTCATCATACCCCATTTTGATTACAGTAACGCAATTTTTACAGGGCCTTCCAAAGAAAACCCTAAGCATCCTCCAGATGGCACAGAACGTCGCGGCCAGAATCATCATGAAAACAGGCGTTGCTGAACACATCACTCCAGTTCTAGTTGAACTACACTGGCTCCCCATCGTAGCCCGCATAAAATACAAAACCCTAGTAACCACATTTAAACACATCCACAACCTGGCACCAACCTTCCTCGCTAACCTAATCAACTTGCAACCCGCTAACAGAAACAGGCGAACCACCAACATAAACAACCTACATGTACCAATAAGTATAAGATCAGTTAAAACAGTCACAAGCAACAGGGCATTCTCCTATACTGCCCCCACACTCTGGAACCAACTCCCTCCTGAGCTGTGCTCAATCGATGACCTGATGGTCTTCAGAAAAAAACTAAAGACGTACTTATTTCAACAGGCCTACAACATCTCCTGAACAGTAAGGCATCTCAACCAATACCTACAAAACCAAAATGTAGTCAAGTGTAAAGTATACTTAGGTATCAAAATGTAATCAAGTGTAAATTGTATATATGTAAATCTCCCTCTCCCCCTCCCAACTGTGTGTTGTGCATATCCCATGAATCTTGTTGCACATATTGTGAAAATGCTTTTCTTTGTTCTGTCAACCTTAGTCTATAATCTTGTAAATCACGCTGTAATACTTGAAACTTTGTCATTGATCCGACATTTCCCCGTTTCGCATAATCAAACCGCTCCTGTTCGCTGGAAGCAGCGGTATACAAATATATGCTAAATAAATAAAATAAATAAATAAATAAATGAAATGGAGAATTCATGTGAAGATTTTTAACCTACCCTAACTACATCCCAACATTCCTCCTTGTAATTTCTATATATTATGAACATCTACATGTAAATTCTAAAATTGGCATTTTCAAATGGATTCCAATTTTGGGTGTAAATGCCAGATTTTCCAAGATTTTCCACGTGGAAATTGCAATAAGGGTTCTAAAATAAGTCCTACTGCCTGTTAAGACAAATGCCTACAAGCGTTCTATTGTAAAGGAAAATTAGCAGACATTGAATTGGTTTACTAAACATCTTTTTCCTATAGATACAGAATGAGGAAGAAAGCCTTATTAAACAGGTCCATTATTCTGATGGGGGAAAGGGCATATGGGTTAATAGAATGACTTACAAGGGCTTACTGTGCACCAATAATGAGAAATGGGGAGCGAGGGCCAGGAAAAGGAGGTAAGGGGTGCAGAGGGATCCTCGCTGCTTTACCATGGCCATGGCAGGCCCGATCAGGGGTTGGGTAGCAGGGAAAGGAGAATTGTGGGTCTGCTGGAGATCACAGCTCTTGCATGGAGCCGCGGTGGCATTGCAACAGGATGCCATGCCACCGCCACACCATTCAGGAGCCAGGTTGGGCTAACTGGAGAAGCGCAGGACCTCCAACCGGACAGAATTGGGTCATGGCCTACATGTCCAGGCCAGTAGACCTGATTCTGATCCCGTGGGCATATCTAGCCCCCAAAGGATCAGAATTGGGTTTACTGCTGCATGCCCCGATTCTGACCGGACAGACAGGCGGGGGACAGGCAGTACAGAATGACTCCCTATTGCTCTTCTTAATATTTCTGTGTTTATTAATGTGTCTGTACCTTAAAACATCCCCTCAACTCCGCTCTCTGTACCTTAAAACTGCATGTTGTGTTTTTCCAGACTGCAGTCACGCCAGTTCAAAATGTACTTTCATAACCATTCTTCAATATGGGACGCATTGCAGAGAAGAGCAGAATTTTTTCTAAGTCCTGGCCTTATTCCACATTTCAGCAGGAATGACATGGACATTTCTGGGAAACACTTAATATGTACATGAGCCTTTCCTGAATACACTTTATACATCTCCATGGCTGATCACTCCCCTGTTCTGCCCCTTCTGGACACATTCTGAGATCCCCATACTATCACCGTGAATGTGTATGTCAGCAGTGTTTCAGAAAATGGTCAGAGACGTTTTTGGCACATAAACATCCCCGCCACACGTACAGACCCCTTATTCATGTTCTGGAATGACCCGCATAGTGATACTGAAAATTGCTAGATAGTAGGTGCTGTTGTCTAGGTAAGTGTGATCTAGTGTGATGTGCAGTGACAAGGGCTTATAAAATATTATGACAACAACACTGCAGGGCCAAACAGACTACTTTTATTGTCCTTCAGCTTACACTGCATTCACTTCCCAGCCTGTTGCCTTCACAGGCTGGGTTTTCAGTGCCCTTCCCCTGACCCACAAATCAAAGTCAGAATTCAGTTCAAAGTCCAGGCACTTACTTATTTATTTATATTTATTTATTTATTTATTTTTATTTATTTAACAGTTGCTTATATACCGCTACCTTCCACAGATCAGGTGCGGTTTACATTGAACAAGGAATGAACAGATTTACAAGTCTGTTTTACATGGAACATTTGTTAACTAGGTACAATTTTGCTGTTTTACATGGAACATTTGTTAACTAGGTACAATTTTGCTAAATACATTAAACATGAATGACTAAATATGGTAAAACTTGTTAAATAACAAACGAACTTATTTACATATTTTGAACTATTACATATATCTATTTACACGATTTACAAGTAGTTATTTAGTCGATTTAATTGTAATTGTAGTTAGCTAGGAGAATTAGAGTTGGTGTACCCTAGGTTGCTATTAACCATTAACCATTAACTTACTTGGGCTTTGGTATTTAAAAATATGGTTCCGAGTTCCTAAATCACCTACCTTACAGCTAAACTCCTCTCCAAGCCCTTCTTGGAAAGAGCTTTCTGTCTCTACGGGCCTTTCTTCACCCTTGTACACACACACAGCTGGCTTCTTAATCCCTTTTCCAGCCATGAGTTCTGAGCTTTAGATTCATTTAAGGTGGACTGCTGATAACTTCCTATATACCCCAACACAATAAGCTTTTTTAAATATTGGGCCCTGCAGTAGCCTAGTGGTTAGAACAGTGGCTTGGTAACCAAGGTTCAGTTCCCACTAGCACTCATTGTGGCCTTGGACAAATCACTTAACCCTCCATTTACTTGGAAGAAAGTTCTGGCAATCTACTTCTGGTCACACTACCAAGAAAGCCCAGGAGCTTCTGGGTTGCCAGGAGTCAGCATTGACGGACTGGAAAGGGGGGCTGTTACTTCTGGAGAGAAATCTGAAATTGTGAGTATATACTTCTGGGAATTTTTCTGAAAGGAATTGTTTTTCTTTTAAAGCTAATTAATCTGTGAACCCACTATTTTTTTTTTGTTAAATCAGTCAGGGCCTAGTAGCAACAGTTTAAGATTCAATTTAAAAACACAGAAGAGAACTTTCTGGTTACCTTTCATACCCAGTAGACAGCTGTAGTTTAAATTTCATAGTCACTCAGGGCCTAGCATCAGCAAAGTACTTTTAGTTTCAAATTAAAACACAGAAGAGAGCTTTCTGGTTAAATTTAGAATCCAGCAGAGAGCTTGTAGTTTAAATTTCATAATAGGTTAGAGCCTAGTAGCAGCAAAGAGCTATAATTTAAATCAAATCAGAATATAGCTTAGCACAAGAGGCAAAACAAGGTCAATTCTCCTTGAGCAGCATATAAAGTCTTCTAGAGACCTTTACAAAGAGGCCTTCTACCTAGTGGGCAAGCAACCTGTGAAGCTTTTTCAATAGGTGTTAACACCAGCTGGCAGTTCAAAAGGCCATTTTGAAAGACTCCTTCTATCCAAGCAAGGACTGTTAATTACCCAGGAAGTAGGTCACTGCTTACATCATCAGCACAAGCATAAATAGCTCAACCAGAGCTCTGTGACCCTGTCTTGACGGACTGGAAAGGGGGGCTGTTACTTCTGGAGAGAAATCTGAAATTGTGAGTATATACTTCTGGGAATTTTTCTGAAAGGAATTGTTTTTCTTTTAAAGCTAATTAATCTGTGAACCCACTATTTTTTTTTGTTAAATCAGTCAGGGCCTAGTAGCAACAGTTTAAGATTCAATTTAAAAACACAGAAGAGAACTTTCTGATTACCTTTCATACCCAGTAGACAGCTGTAGTTTAAATTTCATAGTCACTCAGGGCCTAGCATCAGCAAAGTACTTTTAGTTTCAAATTAAAACACAGAAGAGAGCTTTCTGGTTAAATTTAGAATCCAGCAGAGAGCTTGTAGTTTAAATTTCATAATAGGTTAGAGCCTAGTAGCAGCAAAGAGCTATAATTTAAATCAAATCAGAATATAGCTTAGCACAAGAGGCAAAACAAGGTCAATTCTCCTTGAGCAGCATATAAAGTCTTCTAGAGACCTTTACAAAGAGGCCTTCTACCTAGTGGGCAAGCAACCTGTGAAGCTTTTTCAATAGGTGTTAACACCAGCTGGCAGTTCAAAAGGCCATTTTGAAAGACTCCTTCTATCCAAGCAAGGACTGTTAATTACCCAGGAAGTAGGTCACTGCTTACATCATCAGCACAAGCATAAATAGCTCAACCAGAGCTCTGTGACCCTGTCTTGACGGACTGGAAAGGGGGGCTGTTACTTCTGGAGAGAAATCTGAAATTGTGAGTATATACTTCTGGGAATTTTTCTGAAAGGAATTGTTTTTCTTTTAAAGCTAATTAATCTGTGAACCCACTATTTTTTTTGTTAAATCAGTCAGGGCCTAGTAGCAACAGTTTAAGATTCAATTTAAAAACACAGAAGAGAACTTTCTGGTTACCTTTCATACCCAGTAGACAGCTGTAGTTTAAATTTCATAGTCACTCAGGGCCTAGCATCAGCAAAGTACTTTTAGTTTCAAATTAAAACACAGAAGAGAGCTTTCTGGTTAAATTTAGAATCCAGCAGAGAGCTTGTAGTTTAAATTTCATAATAGGTTAGAGCCTAGTAGCAGCAAAGAGCTATAATTTAAATCAAATCAGAATATAGTTTTCCTCAGCAGCACAGGACAAGGTACTGTGTAGCAGCCCTTTTTTAATAAGTGTTATATCCCTCCTCCCTCCCCACACCCACCCTCCCCTGGGAATTTCACAGCTTTATAGGTACTTGCACAACTTAAAAGACAGGAGGTGCTCTCAGGTGAAGCTCATTACCCAAATCAGTCATACACCAAGGACCTGAGATTAATTAAGCTTCAGGTGAACAAGGTATATTAAACTTCTTAGGTACAGTTTTAGTGGTATAAATATCCATTGCACCCTTTAGTACATATAGAACTTAAAGATCTAAACACAAACTTAAAACTAAGATGCAGACAGCAGTCCAGCAGCGGGATGTGGGCTTTCCAGTCTTTTGCATTGAGTGTCACATGTATGATTTTCTCCCAGCTGGTGAGAGGTCTTACGTGTGCACTAGGTGCAAGGAGCTCTCTGCT
Source organism: Ichthyophis bannanicus (assembly GCA_033557465.1). Taxonomy (NCBI): domain Eukaryota; kingdom Metazoa; phylum Chordata; class Amphibia; order Gymnophiona; family Ichthyophiidae; genus Ichthyophis; species Ichthyophis bannanicus. The sequence goes on along the minus strand of CM066032.1, from coordinate 1,791,611,292 downwards.
CTCAGGGAACAAGTCCGTTCTCTAGAGGCTAGAGTAGCAGACTTGGAAAACATAAGACAGACAGAGAGGTACATAGACGAGACCTACAGGGATATAGTCCTGAAGTCCCACCTCCAGTCTGGCAGCATCCCTGTTGCCATGGAGGAGAGAGGTCACGTGACAGGAGAGCATCACCCTGGTGTGGCAGGAAGTGATCCTGTAACTAGGACCTGTCCTCCAGGTGATGTAAACCCCTCTTGCACCGAGGAGGTTTCTCCAGGGCCAAGTGCCCATGCGGGAAGGGTTAGGACAGCAGTTATAGTTGGTGATTCGATCATTAGGCATGTAGATAGCTGGGTGGCTGGTGGACGTGAGGATCGCCTGGTAACATGCCTGCCTGGTGCGAAGGTAGCGGACCTCACACGCCACCTAGATAAGGTCTTAGATAGTGCTGGGGAGGAGTCTGCTGTCTTGGTACATGTTGGTACCAATGACATAGGAAAATGTGGTAGGGAGGTTCTGGAAGCTAAATTTAGGCTTTTAGGTAGGAAGTTGAAATCCAGAACTTCCAGGGTAGCGTTCTCCGAAATGCTTCCCGTTCCACGCGCAGGACCCAATAGGCAGGCAGAGCTCCGGACTCTCAATGCGTGGATGAGACAATGGTGCAGAGATGAGGGGTTCGGATTTGTTAGGAACTGGGGAACATTCTGGGGAAAGGAGGGGCTCTTCCGAAGGGATGGGCTTCACCTTAACCGGGATGGAACCAGGCTGCTGGCATTAACCTTTAAAAAGGAGATAGAGCAGCTTTTAAACTAGATAATAGGGGAAAGCCGACAGTCGCCCAAGAGCGCATGGTTCGGAAGAATGTATCCTTGAAGGATACTACAAAAAGCAGAGAGGTTCCAAAAAAGAGTAAAGTAGCCCAAATGCCCTCGAGTATGGAGCAGACAGAACTTAAAGATCCCAAATTACCCATGTCTACCAATAGCCAAATTAATATGAATAAAATACAGTCTCTAAAATGCTTGTATGCAAATGCTAGAAGTCTACAAAACAAGATGGGAGAGTTAGAATATATAGCACTAAACGAGAGGTTAGATATGATTGGAATATCAGAGACATGGTGGAAGGAGGACAACCAGTGGGACACTGTGATACCTGGGTACAAACTATATCGAAATGATAGAGCTGATCAAATTGGTGGAGGGGTTGCGCTCTATGTTAGAGAGGGCATTGAGTCAGAAAGGATTAAAGTTTTGCAAGAAACAAAATTTGCTGTAGAATCTCTATGGATTGAAATTCCATGTAAAAAGGGGAAGGCGATGGCAGTGGGGGTGTACTATCGTCCGCCTGGCCAGAATGAACAAATGGATGATGAAATGCTCAAAGAAATCAAGGAAGCTAGCAAAAGTTACAGTGCAGTAATAATAATGGGTGATTTCAATTACCCCGGCATCGACTGGGTCAGTGTCACAACAGGACATGCTAGGGAGATAAAGTTCCTAGATGAAATAAATGACTGCTTCTTGGAGCAGCTGGTTCATGAACCGACCAGAGGGGAAGCAATATTAGACCTAGTCCTTAGTGGAACACCAGATGTAGTGCAAGAGATAAGGGTGTTGGGGCCACTTGGCAATAGTGATCATAGCATGATCGCCTTTGATTTAATTAGTGGAGGAGGGATAGTAAGGAAATCCACAGTACTACCCTTTAACTTTCGAAAGGGAGACTATGATAGAATGAGGAAAACAGTTAAGAAAAAACTAAAAGGAGCAGTTGCAAAGGTTAAAGACGTACATCAAGCTTGGGTGTTGTTGAAAAATACTATCTTGGAAGCCCAGACCAGCTGTATTCCACGCTTTAAGAAAAGTGGAAGGAAGTCCAAAAAATTGCCAGCATGGTTTAAAGCTGAGGTCAGAGAGGCTGTTGTTGCCAAAAAAGCATCTTTCAAGAAATGGAAAAAAGAGCCAAATGATGAAACCTGGAAACAGCACAAGCACTGGCAAGTCAAATGCAAGGCATTGATAAGGCAGGCAAAGAGAGAATTTGAGAAGAAGCTTGCTGCGGAAGCAAAAACGCGAAATAAAGACCTTTTCAAGTACATTCGTAGCAAAAAACCCGTGAGAGAGTCAGTTGGTCCATTAGATGATAAAGGGGTTAAAGGAGCACTAAGAGGCGACAAGGCGATAGCGGAGAGACTGAATGAATTCTTTGCTTCGGTCTTTACTGAGGAAGATGTAGGGATGTTACCCACGACTGAAGTGGTATTTAAAGGTGTGGAAGAATTGAAGGAAATATCGATACATCGGGAAGATGTCCTACAACTATTAGATAAACTGAAGAGTAGCAAATCACCTGGGCCGGATGGTATACATCCAAGGGTGTTGAAAGAACTGAAATTTGAGATTGCAGACCTGCTATCAGTAATCTGTGAACTATCATTAAAATCATCTCTAATACCTGAGGATTGGAGGATCGCCAATGTAACACCAATTTTTAAAAAGGGTTCGAGGGGTGATCCGGGAAACTACAGACCGGTGAGCCTGACATCAGTACCGGGAAAAATGGTAGAAACCATCATAAAGAATAAAATTACTCAGCATATAGATAGTCATGACCTAATGGGAGACAGCCAACATGGCTTTAGACAAGGAAGATCTTGTCTTACTAATCTGTTATGTTTTTTTGAAGGAGTGAATAAACAGGTGGACAAAGGTGAGTCGGTTGATATTGTGTATCTGGACTTTCAGAAAGCCTTTGACAAGGTCCCTCATGAGAGACTTTTGGCAAAACTAAAGAGTCATGGGATAGGAGGCAGTGTACTACTGTGGATCAGGAACTGGTTAAAAGATAGAAAGCAGAGGGTAGGGCTAAATGGCCAATTTTCCCAATGGAGAAAGGTGAATAGTGGTGTACCCCAGGGATCTGTGCTGGGTCCGCTGCTTTTTGACATATTCATAAATGACCTGGAAAGTGGAATAACGAGTGAGGTTATCAAATTTGCTGATGACACAAAACTATTTAAAGTTGTTAAAACCCAGGAGGATTGTGGAAAATTGCAAGAGGATCTTGATAAATTGGAAGACTGGGCATCAAAATGGCAGATGAAATTTAATGTGGAGAAGTGCAAGGTTATGCACCTAGGGAAGAACAACCCAAACTATGGTTACACGATGCAAGGTTCCACATTAGGAACCACCACCCAAGAAAAAGATTTAGGCGTCCTTGTGGATACCATGTTAAAACCCTCGGCCCAGTGTGCAGCGGCGGCCAAGAGAGCAAATAGAATGCTAGGTATGATAAGGAAAGGAATGGAAAATAAAACAAAAGATATTATAATGCCTCTATATCGTTCCATGGTGAGACCGCACCTTGAATATTGTGTGCAATTCTGGTCGCCATATCTTAAAAAGGATATAGCAATTTTAGAAAAGGTTCAGAGAAGAGCCACCAAAATGGTAAAGGGGATGGAAGGCTACTCCTATGAAGAAAGGCTAAAAAGGTTGGGGCTCTTTAACCTGGAAAAGAGACGGCTGAGGGGAGATATGATAGAAGTCTATAAATTAATGAACGGAGTGGAACGGGTAAACGTAGATCGATTGTTTACCTTATCAGAATATAGAAAGACTAGGGGACATGCAATGAAGCTACAGGGTAAACTATTTAAGACTAATAAAAGAAAATATTTTTTCACTCAACGTGTAATCAAACTCTGGAATTTGTTACCAGAGGATGTAGTAAAGGCTGTTAGTGTAGCTGGGTTTAAAAAAGGTTTGGACAAGTTCCTGGAGGAAAGGTCCATAAACCATTATTAAGAAGGGACCCAGGATATCAATGCTTGAACCAATACAAGCATTGTGGAACCTGTGTCCCTTGGGGAAACTGCTAGGTACGTATGACCTAGATTGGCCACTGTTGGAAACAGAATACTGGGCTTGATGGACCTTGGTCTGACCCAGTATGGCATATCTTATGTTCTTATGTTCTTATGTTCTTGAAGGCACACATTGCATTTGCATATCTAAGTGGCTATATTATTAAAGTACGCTAGGGTTTTGCAACTAATGCACATTTGGCACTAAAATGAAGGCATGGTAGTTGCAACCACTGTGTGCTAACTGCTGAGGGCATGGCCAGAATGTTATTGACAGTTATCCCACAGAACAGTACTCTAACACGTCATGGCAGTGTGTAATATTACCGTGGGTGCACCGAATGCTACCTATTGAGGTGGTATTAGGTGAACCCATGCTAAATTGCATGAGGTACAGATAGTGTGTGGTATGTACCTGTGAACTCATGCACGCTCTCTGCCCCAACCCACCCCTCTACCACCCCAACACATGACATGCTGTTAACGTGGAAATCGTCCAGTGCTGCCTTGGTCCCATGCTGCCAGTTAAACCAGGCTTCAGCTCATGCTTAATGCACATCAAAGCCCACGCTGACTGTGCAGTGCCCTTTAGTAAATGGGCCCCTAAGTGATGATATCTAGCAACTAAAGATATAAATTAGCCAAGTGGGTCACACAAATAGCAAATATAACTTATATCATCTAAGTTAGATAGTGCAAGTTACATGAACCGCTTGTGCACCACCAAGCAGCGCTGTTGAGTATAGGTATGATCTGAAAACATCCGAGTTAGATGTTTCAAATTATACATTCACAACATGATGGAATGTTGACCTTAAAAAAGTAGGATGTTATATCATCACCATTAAGTATAAACTCCTTACAATTGCTAAAATTGAAAAAAATATATATTTTTTGTCAGACCATCAGTCCATTGCATTAGATATTTTTTAATGAGCCCATAAAATAAGGTCCTTTAATATTATTTACAAAACCATATCTTTCCTTATAAATCTTCAGTCTTTATTTTCACAACAAAGGCCAGTAATGTAATGGATGGCTACAATAACAGCAGTGATGGAAGCTACTCTGTCAAGAATCTGCCACCTGACTGAAGGCCAAACACTGTTTAGGACAACGATCCAGAGGGTAGGCATGAGTTGACATGAAATTGACAACTCTTTAACAACTATCTGCAAAGAAACTGAAATAAATGACTTTCCCCAAGATGTCCAAAGCTTGACTTGTAGTTCAATCATCCAATATTCTTTAAACACCCATAACTCAATATAATATCACATTTTCAACTACCAAATTCTTTTGATCTGCAACAGGGATAACAAACAATTGCACTTATCTGAGAGAAGAATTCTCCATTCAAGATGTCAATCACATTGTGCATAATCAGTTTTCCTTGCTAATTCTCTTAATTGAGCTGTACCATTTTATCAGCTGCCTCAACTCAACATGGTTACGGCATTCTTTAATGGTCCAATACTCCTCTCCTTTTAAAAACATGGCATCATCACACCATGAGCAATATTCAGCAGTGACACTCAAAGTCCAGCTTACAATCATCAAATTATATCAATGAGAACTAATCTACAGTATATCTACAGTAAGTTTAATATTTTTATAGCCCCATTGTTCAGGCCTATGTGTGATGCTGGTTGTCTGTTTTATCTGTATGGAGATGATGTGAAAGTTTTGATCCTTATCCTACACGGAGCGGTGGGTACACCCCTAAACAAGGGCTTGGGGAGGGGTGACCTACACGAATCGGCAAGTGCACCTACTTTTGCCGCCTTGCTGGGCAGACTAGATGTACCATATTGGTCTTTATCTGCCGTCATATACTATGTTACTATGGTCCCAAAGGAGGGGTTGATTTTCATTCTCTGGCTCAAGAGCATTTTTCTAGGTTTTGGGGTTGGTTTTGATTTCTAGGATTAAAGCTTAATGGGCCCGATATTGAGTTGGACAGGCTATATGCCCATACGGTGCATAGCCCTGGATATTCAATGCCAGAGTCATATGCGTCCCCAGCATTGAATATCTGGGGATCGTCTAACTGACCGAAAGTCACAGTAGCTAACCAGGCAGCAGAGATATTGCATCATGCCTGGTTAGTTCCTACGCCTTAAAGATAGACAAGGGATTTCCTTGCCTATCTTTTAGGCACAGGTTGCTAACTTGGCAGCATGCAATTTCACCGCTCCTGGTTAGCAACAGTCTCCACATCCTTTCCATCCTAGAATGCTCCCAACATATCCCGAAGCTAACCAGATAGCATCGGGCACATAGGGGAGTTAGTAGGGAATATTCAAAGGCACTGTGAATATCCTCATTTAAAACTAAACATGGCCAAAACTGAGCTTCTTATCTTTCCCCTGAATGCTTCCCCTCCTCTTTCCCCTTTCTCTCTCTCTGTTGATAACTCTGTACTCCTCCCTGTTTCTTCAACACATAATCTTGGTGTTATCTTCGATTCCTCTCTCTCTTTCTCTTCACATATCCAGCTCATTGCTAAAACTTGTTGTTTCTTTCTATACAAAATATTTCCAAAATTTGCCCCTTCCTCTCTGTTGACACCACTAAATTGATTGTCCACTCCTTAATAACCTCCTGTCTTGATTATTGTAACGTTCTCGACGGCCTCCCTGCAAGCCACCTCTTTCCTCTTCAGTCAATTCAACACTCCACTGCTCGACTCATTTTCCGCCAGTCTCGTTTTTCCCACATCACTCCTCTCCTCATGTCACTTCATTGGCTTCCCATCCGTCTCTGTATCCAATTTAAACTTCTCCTGACCTATAAATGTATTCACTCTTTTGCCCCCCAGTACCTTTCATCTCTCATCTCTCCTTACAACCCCTCTCGGTTGCTTCGCTCTTCTAACAGTCTTTGTTTATCTGTGCCCTTTACTCGTACTGCCAATTCCAGACTTCGCTCCTTCCAACTGGCAGCACCCTTTGCTTGGAATAGTCTTCCTATCTCTGTATGCCAGGCGTCCTTAGTCCCAAGCCATTTTCAAGTCCAGACTAAAATCCCATCTCTTCACTATTGCTTTCCGTTCCTGTCTTACCCTATCTTGATCTCTCTATCAATATTTGCTTATTTTGTCCTGTAAATTTTTGTTATTTGTATTATGTAACTTATTTTGTTTTCTGTCTTATTAGATTGTGAGCTCTGATGAGCAGGACTATCTTTCTTCTATGTATGTACAGCGCTTCGTATTTTGCGACGCTTTATAAGTCTTTAATAATAATAATAATAATAATAATAGTTTACTGGGCTGTAGACCATGTAAATGCCTTTTGAAAATCAGGCCCAATGTGTCTAAGACGGAGGTGATGTTTTTTTCAGATGTTAAAGGGGGTGTGGTTGGTGTAGATGTGGTTGAATCTATGTGGTATGAATCTCATGATTTGGAGGTGATGCTTTACTCCCCATTGCAGATATTGGGTCATGTTTCTTCTCCTATTTGGAGTTATTTTTTGCTGTTGTAGCAGTTTCGCTAGCTGGGGTCAGTTCAGCTATAGCCTGATAAACCATGTAAATGCCTTAAATGGGAATATTCAGTGGCACTTACACGGTTAGTGCCATTGAATATCCCCTACTAACTCCCCTACATGCCCCGATGCTATCATGTTAGCATTGGGGCATGTTTGGGGCATTCTGGGATGGAGGCAGAGACTGTCGCTAACCGGAAGTGGCAATAATACATGCTGCCCGGTTCGCTACTGTGGCTTCCGGCATGTGCAGCGATCTGCGGATATTCAATACTGGGGCCACATATGACCCCAGCATTGAATATCCGGGGTAAAGCTCTGCACTGTAGGGATTCATAGCCTTCCCCAGGGCCGGCCTGTCCATTGTGCAAGGATGTTGTTCACACAGGGCCCCGCGCTTCAGGGGCCCCGCATGAACAGCATTCTCGCACGGATGGATGGCTGAAGAAGGAGCCGGGGAAACTTGTAATTTATTTGAAAATAAATAAAATATTAAATATAAAAAAAGGTGTTGTTTAGGATGGCATTTTGGGAAGGTTGTGGGGTAGGGGTAGGGCCTGTTTCATAAATGTGTTTGTCGAGGAGATGGAAGTACTGTTATTGTATTATTGTGTTTCTGTACATCACACTGGGTGGCTTTTCCATTGTGTGATCTTAAGTGTAATTACATAAATAAATAAATAAATAAATAAATAAGTTCAACCTACTTGTTTGTACTGATTTTAAAATAGAAATCCAGTATTGCTCCTACCAATTTAGCCAAGTATTCCAATCATCACCCTCTACTGCGAAGGTGTATGATCTATAATTCTCTACCATAGCTTTTCAGACTTGTGGCCCTGTCTTAAACATTGTACTATAATTGGGGTCAATGCTGTTCCTGTCTTCAAATGGGATTTATGCTCCTGTAGCTGAATCCTAATCTTCCGTTTAGTCTTCCCAAGAGCACAAAAGAATGTAGATGACATACTCAGATTGGTACTGTCTTCTTTCTTCCCTTCATCTTCCATCCCACTGTGTCTTTCTTCTCAAACGCCACCCCTAACTTTTACCAATATGGTATCAGGTATCAGAGGAGGGAGGAGTAGCCTAGTGGTTGGGGCAAGGTACTTCAGGCCAGAAGGTCAGGGGTTCAAATCCCACTAGAGGACAGCAACCTTGGGCCAGAAGGACTGGGGTTTCTCATCCCACAGGTGCTCCTTGTGGTCTTGGGCAAGCCACTTAACCCTCCATTGCCCATGTTCCCTGTAAGTATTAGTGTATGTGTCTCATATCCCCCAATTGTGTTGTGACCACTTTGATTGAAGGATAAGGCAGTATACAAAACTGTCTAAATAAATAAATCAGCTCAGAGATGGGCACGTGTATAAAGCTTCCAGTTTTTCTCTGCTTGCTGCTATTTGGTTCTCTTGCGACCTTTGTTCTGACTTTGAGTGCTTCCAAATAGTGGACAGGTTGAGTCAGTCCCTGTACGAGCAGTATGCCTTATATGCACTGGCTTAGGAGCCCTGTATTTAAAAAAGAGCCTTATGCAAAGAGGTATGTTAGTAGAAATCCAATGACTGAGACTTCAAAATCCATGGCAGCAATATTCCTCTGTTTATATTAAATCTAAGTGATTTTGAAAGAAAATACAAATAAAAGACAAAATCATATTAACTGAGTTGAAAAGGATGTACCGTACCGGCAGTAGCAGCATCACTAACATTATTACAAAGCATGTTCTAGGTTCATGGTGTAGGATAATATCATTTTGGAATTGAATAAAATGCTAAACATTGCTATATCCTCACAGGACCCTCTGAGATGCTTATATTTGCTTTGGAAAAGGAAAACATCTATTGCTATCACATAAGCCATAAACTCTCATAGCCTTTCCTATTTGAGTAATGCAGAAACCTCTCTACACAGATTAATGCAGAGCAATCTGCCAGTGGACATGGGGAGATGGGGAAGGATCTGGTCATCTGGCCAAATGCGGGTCAGTCCATGGATGAAATAAATAATCACATGGCCCTGATGCCTGGGTCTGCAAAGAAATTCCTCAGATCCTGAAATACTTTCTGCTATGCCAACTGCTGCAACTACTACTATTAGTTATTATATATATATATATATATATATAAATAGTCCTATCAGCAGGTCTAGTGCTGCCATAGACAGACTAAGCAGTCGCCTAGAGCGCTACACCTCCGGGAGGTGTCCATTGTCACTGGTTTTGCCCCACTCAGGACAGGCAGTGACGACAATGGCTGCAAACAGCGCTGCAGTGCTTACCTTTAAACTTCGGCACCATGGGTCTGTTTGCTTTCGCCCCTCCAATGTCGAAGCTCTAAACGCAGTGCTGTGTTCACTCAGCAACATCATTTACTACTACTACTACTACTACTACTATTCAGCACTTATAAAGTGCCACACACGCAGCGCTGCATAGCCAACATACAAGAGACAGTTCCTGCCCATCAGAGTTATGCTCATCGGAGCTTACAATCTAGTTAAAAGAAAACAGTACAGGGCATTAGTCAGTTCTGCGCAAGGTACGGTGTGGTACAGTTTGGTCATAAACGTTGATGGGGGTTAGGGTAAGATGAGGATGGAATCAGGATCTGAATGCAATGGTGAAGAGGCGTGTCTTCAACCTGGATTTGAAGAGGGCCAGGGCACAGGCACAAGTAGGCTGTTCCAGGCATATGGTGCTGCAAGGTGAAAGGAGCGCAGTCTGGAGTTTGCGGTGCGGGTGAAAGGCATTGCTAACAGTAATTTGTTAACAGAGCGCAAATTACGAGAGGGGACGTAGGGGGAGATAAGAGATAAGAGGTATTGAGGGGCCATAGAGTGAATGCATTTATAGGTCAGTAGGAGAAACTTGAATTGGATGCGAAATTGGATAGGAAGCCAGTGAAGCGACTTGAGAAGAGGAGTAATGTGGGCATGGTGAGGCTGGCAGAAGAATAGTCGAGCAGCGTGATTTTGTATGGATTGAAGGGGGAGGAGATGGCTCACGGGGAGACCAGCGAGGAGTAGGTTGCAGTAATTGAGGCGAGATGAGATTAAGGAGTGGATAAGCATTTTGGTAGTGTGTTCAGAGAAGAAGGGGCAGATTTTGCTGATGTTGTAGAGAAAGAAGCGGTAGGTCTTAGCTACAAGCTGGATATGAGTAGAGAAGGAGAGAGAGGTGTCAAAGATAACCCCTAGAATGCGGGCAAAGGGAATAGGAAGGATAGCAGATCCATCCACATGGACTGAGAGAGGGGGAAGTGGGGGGGAGGAGTTGGGTGGAAAGACAAGGAGTTCAGTCTTGGCCATGTTCAGTTTCAATCGGCGATGAGACATCCAGGCAGCGATATCCGAAAGACAGGCAGAGATCTTGGAATATCAGGTGTAGAGAGGTAGATCTGGGAGTCATCGGCATAGAGATGGTACTGAAAGCCATGGGAGGAGATAAGCACACCAAGGCCTTGGGTCTAGAGAGAGAAGAGGAGGAGGCCCAAGACAGATCCCTGGGGTACACCTACATATAGCAGGGTAGAGGAGGAGGAGAAGCCACCAGAGCATACGCTGAATGAGTGATGGAAGAGGTAGGAGGAGAACCAGGATAGTACAGAGTCCCCGAAGCCAAGCGAGGAAAGGGTGGTGAGGAGAAGGTTGTGGTCAATGCTATCAAAGGCTGCAGAGAAGTTAAGAAGGATGAGGATGGAATAGAGGCCCTTAGATTTAGCCAGAAAAAGGTCATTGGTGGCTTTTGTGAGTGCCGTTTCAGTGGAGTGTAGGGGACGGAAGCCGGATTGTAATGGGTCCAGGAGGGCCTGGGAGGTGAGAAAGTCGAGGCAGCGATGGTGAACTGCTCGTTCTAATAGTTTGGATATGAAGGGAAGGAGGGAGATGGGTCTATAGTTAGAAGGGCATGTGGGATCAAGTGAGGGTTTCTTGAGGAGGGGTGTGACCACAGCATGTTTGAAGTCGACGGGGATAGTTGCCATGGAGAGTGACAGGTTGAGGATATGAGTGATGGAGGGGACAATGGTGAGGGAGATGGAACGTAGGAGATGGGTGGGGATAGGGTCTAATGAACAGGAGGTGGGTTTGGAGGAGGAAAGGAGGAGTGTGGTTTCTTCTTCAGAGATCGGAGGGAAGGAGGAGAGGATAGCAGGGGGAGTATGGATGGGGGAGGAGAATTGGGGAGGAGGGGAGGTAGATTAGGGGGTAGGGAATTGGAGGGTAATCTTGTGGATCTTGTCATGGAAGTAGCCGGCTAGGGTTTGGGCAGAAAGGAAGGGTGGGATCGGGGGTTGGGGGACCTTGAGGAGAGAATTGAGGGTATTAAAGAGGCGGCGAGGATCAAAGGCAAGGGAGTTTGTCAGATGGACGTAGTAATCTTGTTTGGCAAGTGCTAAGGCTGATTGGAAGGATCCAAGCATGAATTTGAAGTGTAGAAGGTCATCCAGGGAGCAGGATTTGGACTAAGCTCGTTCGGCAGAACGGGCGCAAATGCATAGGTAACGGATTGTGGGTGAAAGCCAGGGTTGGGGAGTAGATCGTTTGACAGGATGTGGGGTGGGAGGGGCAAGAGTGTCAAGGGCTGAGGATAGTGTAGCATTGTATGAAGATAATGCCTTGTCGACGGACTTGGAGGATAAAATGGAGGAGAGAGATGGAGAAATGGTGGAAGAGAGCATCATGGGATCAATATTATGAAGGTTTCTACAGTAAATAGGTCGGAGGAGACAGGACGAGGTTGGGATGGTGGAAGCTGAAGAGTAAATGTTAAGAGGTGATGGTCAGATGAGGGAGGATTGATTTGTGGACGTTTGAGGGAGAGGAATTGGAGAAGAGTATTAGGTCAAGGCAGTGGCCATGTAGATGTGTGGGGGCAGTGGAACAAAGTTTGAGGTCAAACGAGGAGGTAAGAGCGAGGAACTTTAAGGCATGGGTGTCGGAGGGGTTGTCAATGTGAATGTTGAAATCGTCAAGATTAAGAGTGGGGGAGGAGGGGTCCATAAAGGTAGAGAGCCAGGAGTCGAAGTCGGTGAGGAAGGTTGATTTGGATTTGTCGGGTGGGCGATAAATAACAGCTACTCAAGGTAGCAAGAATCTGTATTGCGCGATAGTGGGTGCCGTGGCACGTTAACGCGTGTTAACCCTAAGTTCATGCCAGTGCAGAGATAGCAACTATAAAGATGTAGCCCACTGGTTACTGCAATGACTGTGGAAGCAGAGGTCATGGGTTTGATCCCACAGTGGTGTTATATAAGAAGGCTGCCTGAGGCATTTCCATTTTCTAATTTAAATCAGTGCTGCCAGCAAAAACACCTTCACAGTGCCGTAACATAAGGTGCCGCATAAGGCACTCCAAAGGGCATATTATAAAGTGCCCTGTCCGCTAAGGTGCCTTCTAATGTGCCCTATAGGGCACCTTATTGAGCGCCCGATAGGGCGCCTTATGAGTCACCTTAAGGTTACAGCACTGTGAGGGTGCATTCTGCTAGCAGCACTGATTTAAATTAAAAGGAAAAGCCTCAGAGAGCCTTATTAAATAAGACCACTGTGGGATCAAACCCATGACTGCTGTTGCCACAATCATTGAAGTAACCAGTAGGCTACATCTCTATAGCTGCTTCCACACTGCTGGCTGGCTACAGAAAGACTGCAGGTCACCACACAAACTGTCTGCTGTGGTTACCAGGATAGGGTAAACCCACCCGTACCCATGATGCATTGCACATGCAGATCAGCAGTCTACAGCTGATCACATAATGGGGTATGCACCCCCACAGCAACTAGGCCTGGTAGGGGGAACTGACCGTATGTGTTACTGGCACAGAGTAGCTACAGACCGTGACATTGTGCGGGTCCTGTGCTCACCCTGAGGGTGAGGTGGGGCACCCAGCACCAGGTCTGCAGCAGCTGGCTTGGCTGAAATAAATTATGCTGCAGGTCCCCATCAGTGCCAATGTGTGATAGGTAGTCCTTGCAGACACACCTAGGATATACCTGTGTCCATCTGTATTTCCCAGTCACGTCTAGCCCTTGTGGGCTATGATGCCTCCAGAATAGTGCATATCCTGTGTGGGTGCCATGGTCATATGTTATAGGTGAAAGAGGGTGTTTGGACCCAAAAGCAAATTATGTAGCACCACCCAGCATGCCCGTTGTGGCTCAGGGTGGGGGAACAGGATCTCCCACCAACAGATCCACATTATACATCTCTGAAATGGTGGCAGCAGAGACGACCATCAACCCCAGTCCTGCTGGGGAACAGGCACCCTACAGGGCAGTTGATGCCGATCTGTACGCATCACATAAGGCAATGGCAGACAGGCAGAATGCTGGAGAAGCTCAGCTGCCTCCCACCACTATCTGATATTCACCAACAGAGAGAACAGTCAGTCTCCACCCACTGCACCCTACAAGGTGTTCCAGCCATACACATGCTAACTGCAGACAGTCTACTAGCTAGTATATAGCGCATGTTCCTGGAGAAACTGTGTGCACCCAAAAATGGGAAGTGAGCACATACACACCAAGCAGGTATGGCAGTGGTTGGTCCCCAGAAAAGAGAACACATAAATATCACTTGAGAAAAATGCTGCATAGCACTATTGGGGAACCAAGCCATGCCGTGGTCACTGCTCAGTCAGGGTGAGAGTGACCTCCCAGCATGATATGCTGTGGCCACCCTGTCCGTGCAGGTGGTGGTCAGAAACTACAATATCCCAGCCATTGCCTTATACCAGGGGTGTCCAACCCTGTCCTGGAGGGCTGCAATCCTGGCAGGTTTTTGGCATAGCCCTAATGAATATGCATGAATATATATGCATTAGAGATATCCTGCCAATCTGACTGGTGTGTGGCCCTCCAGGACTGGTTTGGAGACACCTGCCTTATACCTCTGTCATTTAAGATTGTGAGTGGGCACGTTACAGATGTCCTAGACATCAAAAGGGTAGATAGAATTTGTCACATCCCTCCTCAATTCTCACCATAGACAACATTTTGGTGGTGGTGAGAAATGAGGAGGAATGTGACAAATTCTATCTACCCTTTTTGATGTCTTGGACATCTGCACCTTGCCCACTCACAATCTTAAATGACAGAGGTGTAAGGCAGGGGTCTCCAAATCCAGCCCTGGAGGGCCAAAAACCAGTCAGGTTGGCAGGATATCTCTAATGCATATTTATTTATTTTATTTATTTAGTATATATTTGTATACCACTACTTCCAGCGATCAGGAGCGGTTTGATTAAGTAAAAAGGAGTGTCTGATCAGTGACAAATTTCAAGAAGTTACAGTGAGATTTACAAGGAGTGTCTGATCATAGACAAAATTTCAAGAAATTACAGTGTGATTTACAAGGTTATAAGATATCAGTACAAAGCCAGTCATTTTCAATAACGTATATAGTTTGATTCAATAGGATAAGCACAACACACAGTTAGGGGGGGGGGGGGAGAGAGAGAAAGAATTTACATATGTACAATTTTACACTTGTTTCATTTTTGTGGTAGAAATACATTTTTTGGATTGGCTACATTTTGATGAAGCAGCTGCTGCTAAGAAAGTATTGATGTTCAAGACACATTGTAGGATTGTTGAAATAAGTATGTCTTCAGTTTTTTTCTGAAGACCATAAGGTCATTGGTTGAGCGCAAATCAGTCGGGAGTTGGTTCCAAAGTGAAGGGGCAGTGTAGGAGTATGCCCTGTTGCTTGTGGCTACTTTAACTGATCTTATACTTATTGGTACCTGCAGGTTGTTTATGGTGGTGGTTCTCCTATTTCTGTTTGCAGGTTGTAAGTTGATTAGGTTAGTGAGGAAAGTTGGTGCCAGGTTGTGGATGATTTTAAATGTGGTCACTAGGGTTTTGTATTTTATACGAGCTATGATGGGGAGCCAGTGGAGTTCAATTAGCACAGGTGTGATGTGCTCTGCCACACCTGTTTTAGTGATGATTCTGGCTGCGACGTTTTGTGCCAACTGGAGTATGCTTAGGGTTTTTTTTGGAAGGCCTTGTAGAATTGCGTTGCAGTAATCGAAATGAGGTATGATGAGGGCTTGTGCCACTGTCCTAAAATCAGTAGCTTCAATGATGTTCCTTAGTGGTTGTATGACCCTGAGTTTGTAAAAAATGGACCTGTTTACTAAGCGGAGGTGTTTTGCCATCTTTAGTTCGCTATCAAGTGTTACTCCGAGGTATTTTATTTCATTCTTTGTGTGATAAGTATTTTCACATAGGGAGATTGTGGCTGGTGGTTTGAATTCTGGTTTTCTTGAGATGTACATGACTTCGGTTTTTTTATGGTTTACGGCCATGTTGTTTCGTTGGAGCCGTGTTTGCATCTCTTTTAAGCATTCTTCTAGCTGGGAGTAGTTTGGATTGTCTGCATCGAGTTGAGTGTATAGCATAATATCATCAGCGTATATGTGATAGTGTATACTATGCTTTTTGAATATTTCGCAGATTGGTTTCATGTACACGTTGAATAGAAGCGCAGATAGTGCTGAGCCTTGCGGTATGCCCTGTGTTTGCGGGAAGGCTTCTGCTTTTTCGTTGTTAAACTGTACTTGTTGCATTCTGTTGGTGATATACGATGAGAACCATTTTAGTGGGGTTCCTGTTATTCCTATGGCTTCTATCCTGTTTAGTAGAGTTTGATGGTGAACTGTATCGAAAGCTGCTGAGATGTCAATGAATATGAGAATGAACATTTTCTTTTTGTTTTCAATCCCTTTGAGTAGGTTGTCCAGTAGTGCAATAAGCAGGGTCTCGACCCCATGGTGTGGCCTGAAGCCGTATTGGTGCTCATCCAGTGTTCTGTTGTTGTCCAGGTGATCTTGTAATTGTTGAAGGACCGCTTTTTCAATTATTTTTGCTAGCAGGGCTATGCTGGATATTGGGCGATAAGATGCTGGGTCTTCTTTGTTGAGTGTTTTATTTTTTAGTATTGGTCTTATGATGGATTTCTTAAGTTGAGTTGGCATGGTACCTTGCTGGAGTGATTGGTTTATTATGTGAGCAATTTGGTGGGTGGTTTTTGCTTTCGTTGCTTTAACCCATGCAGCTGGGCAGGGGTCTAGGGGGGAGGTTGTGGTGTTAATGTTGGCAATTATATTCACGACGTGTTTGTCTTTGACGGTGCAAAACTTGTTCCAGTGGGTGATGTGGGTTTGTGTCGTCGTCATGGTAGGTTGTGGTGTGTTGCGGGTCACATCCAGTGGTGGTGAGGGTTTAGGTCCGATCTGTGGGTTTAGTTTACTAGCATAGTGGTCTGCTAGTGCTTGGACCTTGATTTTGTCGTTGTGTTGATCCTCTTGTGCCGTTTTGGTGAGGGATTTGACCAATGCGAACAGCTCTCTCGGTTTGTTTAATGCTTTGTTTAGTAAATTTGTATGATGCGTTCGTTTTGTCAGGTTGACTTCGTTTTTGTATTTGGAGAGCAGGGTTAGGTATTCTATTTTGTGTTCGTTAGTTTTGCTTTGTCGCCATTTTCTCTCAGTTCTACGGAGTTCTTGCTTTAGTGTGGTAAGAGTAGCTGTGTACCATGGTTCGGTTTTGGGCTTTGGGTTGTTTTTTGTTGCTTTCCATTTTGGTTCTGACATCTCTTGAATTCCTGAGTTCCAGCAGGTTATTAATTTGTCGAGGTCAGTGCTTTCCAGGTCTATGTTTGATGTGATGGAGTTAATGAGGGCTTGACTGTTGTATTTGTTAAAACTTCTGCGTGTGTGTGTTGGTAGGTCAGTTTTTGGGTTTCTAGATAGCATGGGTAGGCACATTTTGATCTCAACTTGGTAGTGATCTGACCATGGTACTTGAGTTATTTTTATTACAGTTTTTTTTCTCTTGTCAGGTTGTTGTTCTGCGGGTGTGAAAACCATATCCAGGGTGTTTCCTTTGCTATGTGTCGCATCATTTACTATTTGCTTGTAACCAAGTTGTTCCATTGCTTCAATGAATGAGTTGGCTTGGAATAGTGGTAGTGATGGTAGGTTTATATCTCCCAGAATGATTTGATGTTTCCTGATTGCTGTGGTTGAGACGCATTCCAGTGCTGTGGCCAGTGTCTCTGGATGTGGTGACAGGGGTCTGTAGATTAGGCAGATTGCTATTGCATTGTTTTCCACTTTGAGTATGTCAATGTCCTTGGTTGTGCTGTGGGTGGTGCTAGTAAGCGATAAGGTGGATTTGGCTGCAATTAGGACTCCTCCTCCTCTCTTGGATGCACGGGGGCAGTTGAATATCTTGTATCCAGGAGGGGTTATTTGATTTGTTATTGCAGCGTCGGCATCGGTGATCCATGTTTCAGTGATGCATAGGATGTCGGGTTGGTCATCTGTGATGATGTTGTGTATGATGTGGGTTTTGTTCCTTATTGATCTGGCGTTGATGAGGATGATGGTATAGTAGTCTTGCATCTGTTGGACTTTCTGTTCGTGTTTGTTTTTTCTTGCTAAGTGTTGGATATGGTTTGATCTTTTCGGCTTGGGGTACTGGGGATCTCGTGATGTTGTCTGGCTTGTAGTGGGTGGTCTTGGACTCGGAGGGGGTGTGTGAACCTGGCGGGAGGGGTGGAGTGGAGAGTATTTATAGTATTGATTCGGTTGATGCGGTGCGGTTATTAACAGAGGGTGGTAGATGTAATAGATTGGCCTTATAATGTGGTGGAGGTTATGGTGCAGGTTGAGGGTGAAAGTGAGTGTTGGTATCACTAGGTACATGGATAATAACAGCATATATTTGAGGAGCTCCATTTTGTCTGTTATGTTGGTTGATACTCTGTTGTGGATCTTTGTTTTTTTATATATTATGCCGCTTCGTCTCTAATACAATATACAACTTTTTCTCTAAGACAGTGGGTATACAGTAAACAATTTCCTCTCCAAAACAGATACAACTTCTTCTCTAAAATAGTGGGAAGGCAGTATATAACTTCCTCTGTAAAACAGGTACAGGTATATTGGTACAGCATGAGAAACACTATACAGTGCTGAGGGAGTCTTGTGGAGAGAAGTTTGTGTTCAGCAAGGAAGAAAGATAGATAGCAAGAAAGTCTGCGTAGCTTTTGCTGGAGTAAATTTGCTTATAAGTATAGGATGTACTTACAGCTGGGTTTTGTTGGTATCAACTGAGATGTGTTTCGAGCGAGCTCGATCTGTGAAGAGAGCTCAAGCTTAGCTGGACTACTTGTTGAGGCTGCAGCCGGAGGTGAGTGTGTCTTCTATCGGGTGTCGGCTGAGCTTGTTGGGTGCTTCGGGTAGTTGTTTCCTCTGGAGGAGTGTTCGAAATTCTGGGTTGCAGAGTGTTCTTTGGATGCCTTACAGGAGGTGGACTATAGTCAGGGGTAGTGCGGCGCCCTTCAGAACAAGGGCCTATCGCCTCAGGGCCACGCCAAAGGGCCCTCTGGCGAGGCCCTCAGGCGTGGGCCCGTCAGGCGCGGGCGTGCTCTAGAGGTCTGCCTTTTATTCAGGCTCCTGCTGCTCCGATTGGGCAGTCAGGTGAGGCGGCAGGAAACGGTGCGGTCGGTTGTTGCAGCCCCGGCTGCTCAATCCCCGACTGGGAGAGCTGCCGCGAGCTGGGGAAAGCTGCTGGAGATAGCGCCCGAGAGGTCTGCCTTTTATTCAGGCTCCTGCTGCTCCGATTGGGCAGCCAGGTGAGGCGGCAGGAAACGGTGCGGTCGGTTGTTGCAGCCCCGGCTGCTCAATCCCCGACTGGGAGAGCTGCCGCGAGCTGGGGAAAGCTGCTGGAGATAGCTCCCGAGAGGTCTGCCTTTTATTCAGGCTCCTGCTGCTCCGATTGGGCAGCCAGGTGAGGCGGCAGGAAACGGTGCGGTCGGTTGTTGCAGCCCCGACTGCACAATCCCCGACTGGGAGAGCTGCCGCGAGCTGGGGAAAGCTGCTGGAGATAGCGCCCGAGAGGTCTGCCTTTTATTCAGGCTCCTGCTGCTCCGATTGGGCAGCCAGGTGAGGCGGCAGGAAACGGTGCGGTCGGTTGTTGCAGCCCCGGCTGCTCAATCCCCGACTGGGAGAGCTGCCGCGAGCTGGGGAAAGCTGCTGGAGATAGCGCCCGAGAGGTCTGCCTTTTATTCAGGCTCCTGCTGCTCCGATTGGGCAGCCAGGTGAGGCGGCAGGAAACGGTGCGGTCGGTTGTTGCAGCCCCGGCTGCTCAATCCCCGACTGGGAGAGCTGCCGCGAGCTGGGGAAAGCATATTCATTAGGGCTATCCCAAAAACCTGTCAGGATTACGGCCCTCCAGGACAGGGCTGAACACCCCTGCCCTATACCCTGTGCAGATGCATCCTGCCCAGGCCACCCTGTTCAGGCCATACCTACAGTACCTTGCTCCTCATTATGCACATTGGCAGGCTAACACTGGAAACAGTGCAAGCAGTGTGGGCTCAGTAAGCTGTAGGCAGCCACAACACACTGGATAGACATACACACACTCCCACACCTATGCCAGCATTGTGCAAAAATGGAGGTTTGTGGCAGCCCTGGCCGCCACACCAGTCCTGGGCACAGTGCGGGCATTGCTATGGTATGCAATACTGATATTGAACCCATGATTGTTGAAGAAGGGGGAGAGGTGGTAGATACAGGCTGTGAATACATGGCTTGCTCTCTGTCTAAACTCCTTTGGTAATTTACTGTTACAAAGTACAACAACCATCACAAAGAAATACAAACTTGTTCTTTAATCTACTCAGAAAAGCTCCTGAGTAGGATTTGAGCCACGCAGTAGAAAGCAAGCCAGCTAAGGGGTTTCAGCTGGGTAACTTCTAGCAATTGAGCCTTACCTAATTGCTTGTGAGCTCTGAGGAAATCACTTCTGAGTCTATGTGTGAAGATATAAGAAGTTAACCTGAAAAGAACAGTTTTTCCCCTACTTTGTGGGTTTTGTTTGTTGATTAAAGCACTGCTAAGAAAATATTAGCTAGAGCCTACAGAAAAGACCAGTTTGTTACCAACCAGGTCTTTATTCTTTTGATTTGATTGCCTGACAAAGTTCAGCTGTTGTTTTCCTGATTTTGTTTTTCTAAGTTTAACACTGAAAGCAAGTATCCTGTTTTATGTGCTACCAAGCATATCTGTGTTGGGAGAAATAACCCCATAAATAAATAAATATCTTATTGGCTTTACACTCAAGCACAACTAATTATTGTGAACGGCTGTGTCTGGTGTGAATGGACTACATTTCTCACAATCCCTTGCAAATCATATTAATATATGCCTTTGCCAAGACTGTGAATATTCTCACCCAGGCACCCGTCTGACAGGTTTCATGCTATCCCTAATAAATATGCCTGTGCTGCATTTGTATGCATCGCCCCCATTGTATGCAAATATATCTCATGCATATTCATTAGGGACAGCATGAAAATCCGAACTATGTTTGGCCCACCAGGACTGGAGTTTGGAACCTGTGCCCTAGAGCAGCGGCCAACAGGGGCACAAACATTCCCACCCACAAGCTCCACTATCCAAAGCCTCATGGAGAGTCAGGCTGTTGGGCCCTGCGCGGAGCAGCATCTCCCAATACTGGCACCTGCATAACTTAGCAATGCCGTCCTAAACTTGGGAACACGTTCCACATATATTAAAAGGTTGCTATGATTAATGTCAGCTAACAAATCCTAAGTTAAACACAATTTGTTGATAGAGATTCATCATAGCAACCTTTCTGATATCTGTGGAGTGTGTTTCAGTTATCATTCACTTTGTAGAGGGACAGAGCATAGACCCTTCCAAACACGATATGTTCCTCTTTACGCTTTGTCAGTAGTGTTGCTTTATGTTTTTCATTAATATCACTATTGGCCAGCTTGGTTATTGGGATTTCAAATGTGGTTCTGGTCATTTTATATGTTTATTTGCCTTTTTGGTTCCTGCACATGTATCACTACTATCACTTTTCTGGGTTTCCTTGCCTTTGCTGTACATTGCTGACTGAAATGGTTTCTCTCTCCTGCAAATGTCCCTCTAATGCGAGGGTTTCACTGGCGTTAGTGTTCAGACCCAGATTTCACAGCATTAGTGTGCCTGGAGCCTCTCCCCGCCCACTCTCTGCCCATTGACCTCTATCTCCGCCCTCTGGGGGGCCTTACTCCGCCCTTCAGACCCGGATTTCACAGTGTTAGTGTGCCTTAATGCCGCTGCCGATGTTATCGCGCGATAATGTTACATTATCGCGCAATAACATTATGTATCGCACGATAATGTTGCCGCTGCTATGTAAGGCCAGTTAGTAAACATACCCCATAGTAATTAAAATGTACTTACTTGATATATTTTTTATTGTTTCCCTCCCCTCATTTTATTGCTTTCTAAGCCATCTATGTGGCCTTTATATGCTATCTGGCAATATTGTGAGTCTTCAAAATATATAAATAAAATAAAACTAAAACTGAATGCACACTAATGAAAGCACGGTCTTATCCTTTGTTTTTATCTCTAAATGTATCTTTGATGAGCCAGGTCTCATAGATTCAGCATCTACTTCCCTCCTACGGATTAAGCAATGAATCTGTAGGGTAGAAAAGCAGGTCCTTAAATTCCATACAGTAGTGGATGAGAAACACTAGAAGAAAGAACCCTGTTGGCAGCCTTTCACTGCTCTCCACTACCAAATGGGATGGGGCAACCCCCATAATGCAAAATATTATTATGGTGGCCATTTTCTAAATTTTTTCCACATGCAAAGCATGTACTTACTTTGATGCAGATCAAAAATCGAACAGTTTCTCAAGAGTTGGCTCTAGACCTGGACTTCATAAAATTTCTCTGTTTGCATGTTGATGTCTGTATTCTAGAACACCACACAGAGAAGAGACCTTCTCCCTGAAACCCAGTGCCTTCCCTCCACCTTGCAATCCAATCCTGTAATATGGTTCAAAGAGCCTATGTTACTGGGTCACAGTGGGATTCAGTTATCCCAAGAAGAGAAGGACCAAAGATGAAAGATAGGTGTGCACCTTTATTGTAGTGGTCAGGGGCACTTGGCCAAGAATTTCCAGAAATAAAATACACAATGATGGGCAGTTAACCTCATCAAATCAGATTTCTTCTGCAGTAGCAGTTACAACCCAAAGTAAAAGCACATTTAGGACAACTATCCAGAGGGTCGCCATGAGTCGACACTGACTCGACGGCATATAACAACAACATGTTAAGGATAACACAACTTATTAACTGCAGCTTTTCGTGTGGTTCAATGTCTTTTCCTTTAGCAACTGATTTGTAGATTATGGATTTTAACATGTTGTGTTCCTGTTGGTATACACTTTTTTAAGTGTTTGGTTTAAATGTTTCTTTTTGTTCACATTGTATCCTCTTCTTTGAAACCCATGGGTTTTTATTGAAGCCCTCTTCACATCTTGGATGTCTGAAAACGGGTATAAAGACAACCCAAGCACAGAAATGTCCCTGGAGTTATATTAGAAGCAGGTTCTATGGACATCCCTAGAATGAGGACATCCAAATCTGAATGGGAGCATGGCAAAGGTGAATCCAGGGCATTATCAGGAACCTGGATATCATCTCCAAATTGCAGAAACACCCTGTGCATCTTGTGCCGCGTTCAATTTTATACCTGCTCCAGGCAAGAATAAGTCACAGAAAAGTGTTCATTTTGCCTGACAAATATCCAGAGGGTGTGGAGAAGGAGGGAAGCTCCAATCCCATATGTTTCCCGTGTTGACAACAAAGTCTTCCAAGGAATTGGGACTCATATTTCCAGTTTGCAACATCACCAGATGTCCCCATATGAAACCTTGTATGAAATGGACTTCCCCAACCAAATTCTGTGGCTGGGATGCTCATGGTGACAGGGCTGCAGATGTCCACACTGGAGATGTCTATCTTCCAGAAACTGGCCGGAGACGTAGCCATCCCTGACATTTTTCTGCACATTCTACCCTGGATATCCCAGAATGCAATTGGACATCCTTTCTAAAAATTTACCTCCAAATATTCATTATCTTTATCCTGCCTTTAGTTTATGATTTTCTTTCTGAGATAGTTTATTTACACATAAAAAGCATTCTGCAGAGGTAATATGCATTTGCACCCTGCACAGCAGTCTAGAATTGAATTTCAATTTTAGCAATCACCCAGGAAAAGGATCCAGGTGCTGTCCTGAATAATCCATTGAACTCCTCTGCTCAGTGTACAGCAGCAGCCAAGAAAGCTAATAGAATGCTAGGAATGATAAGGAAAGGCATGGAGAATAAAACCAAGGATATTATAATGCCTCTGTATTGTTCTGTTACATGCAGTTCTGGTCACCACATCTTAAAAAAAGATATAGAGGAATTAGGAAAGGTACAGAGAAAGGTGACCAGACTGATGAAGGGGCTGCAAGGTTACCCTTATGAGAAAAAGCTTAAAACGTTAGGACCTATCGTCTTGGAGACGAGATGACTGAGGGGTAGATTGTAAGCTCTAGTGAGAAGGGACTGTCTCTTACATGTCTGTGTACAGCACTTCATATACCTTGTACCACTATGCAAATGAGTAGTAGTGGTAGTATAGTAGATATGACAGAGGTGCATAAAACAATGAGTGCAGTGGAGTAGAATGAGTTCCTTCAAAAGGCATAAAGACTACAGGGCATTCAATAAAGCTACAAAGTAGTACATTTAAGACTAATCAGAGAAAACATGTACTTTAAGCTCTGGAATTTATTGCCAGAGGATGTACTAAAAGCTGTTACTGTAGATGAATTTTAAAAAAAAGTTTGGGATTATGGGATTTGGGATTATGCCAGGTACTTATGACCTGGCTTGTCCACTGTTGAAAACAGGATGCTGGGTTTAATGGACCATTAGTATGACCCAGTAAGGCAAATCTTATGTTAAGCAATAGAGGTATATTATAATTAACATAGACTCCAACAGGATGCAGCACAGATGCCCTTCTTCATATCACAAATTTTTTAAACCCTTGCTGATGTTCATCCTTCCATACCTACTCACTTTCAACATCTCTCTCGCATGCTCTCATTCCTACATTACAGTATTTTAACTAGTTAAATATTCACAGGACTCTGCATTGCTCCATGTTGCAACTGCACCTTGAGTACCGCATACAGTACTGGTTGCCTCATTTAAAAAAAGATATAGCAGAACTGGAAAAGGTACAGAGAAAGGTGACCATTAATGGTTGAAAAACCATAATGGTATCTGAAGTCAATCCTCCGGGAAAACAACATCATAAAATACAAAGCTTAACAGCCCTTACAACTACATCCACAATTAAAATTGATGGAGGTTTTAATTGTGGATGTAGTTGTATGGGTTGTTAACCTTTGTATTTTATGATGTTGTTTTCCCAGAGGATTGTCTTCAGATACTATTATGGTTTTTCAACCATTAATGGGAATGTTTTATTGTTCTGTACTTTAACATTTGTCTTTTTCTTACTGTGATTATCCTCTCTTGGTTTTAGAGACTCTGTGCTGTCTTGGTTTGCTTCTTATCTCTCCAAATGCTCCTTCAGTATTTCTTCAGCATCCCTCCCTTAGTTGATATACCCAAGGGTCAGTTCTAGGACCTCTCCTTTTCTATCTCTATATCTAGTCCCTTGGTGCACTCATCTCTTCCCATGGCTTTCAATATCATTTTTATGTGGATGACTCTCAAGTCTATCTATCTTCATCTGACATTTCTCCAGCACTCCAAGCTCATGTCTCTGCTTGTTTGTCTGACATCGCTGCCTGGGTGTCTCACCGCTGTCTGAAATTGAGTATGGCTAAAACTGAACTTCTTATCTTTCACCCTAAACCTTCCTCCTTTTTCCATCATTGTTGACAATATTCTTCTTCCTATTTCCTCAGCCTGTAACCTTGGGGTCATTTTTGACTGCTCCCTTTCCTTCCTCTCACATATTCAACAGATTGCTAAAACCTATAATTTCTTTCTCTGTAACATTAACAATATTTGCCCTTTCCTCTATGAACACACTACTAAAACTCTTGTCCACTCTTTAGTTACCTCCCGTCTTGACTACTGCAACCTCCTCCTTGTTGTTCTCCTTCAGTGCCATCTCTCTCCTCTTCAATCTATTCAGAACTCTGCTGCATGGTTAATCTTCCGCCAGCCCTGTTACACTGATATAACCCCTCTTTTGAAATCACTTCACTGGCTCCCCTTCCGTTTTCATATCCATTTCAAACTTCTTCTTCTAACCTATAAATGCATTCACTCTACTGCCCCTCATTACCATTATTCTCTTCTCTCTCCCTATACTCCTCCTCGTGATCTTCACACCTCCTCTGGTTTCCTTCTCTCTATGCCCTTTTCCTCTAATGCAAACTCCAAACTTCATTCCTTTCACCTTGCTGCTCCTTATGCCTGGAACAAGCTTTCTCTTTCCTTATATCAAGTCACATCTCTCTCCCTCTTCAAATCTTTGCTAAAAGCTTACCTCTTTGAGGCCGCCTTTGGTTCCTAATCACTTGTTTCCCTTGTGTCTCCTCTCCCCATTGGACCCTTATTTCTCTTGTATTATATTGTCTGTTTTGATTAGATTGTAAGCTCTTTGATCGGGGACTGTGTTTTTTTTTATGTGTATTTGCAGCGCTGTGTATGCTTTGTAGCATTTTATAAATGATAAGTAGCAGTAGCAGTGATTGTTTTATTATAATTGAAAACCATTTGAATGATGTAAATCACTAAGATGTTCTATAAAAAAAGTTAGAGAAATTAAAAAAAAAAAAACCCTGGTGGAAAGACTCTTAAGAAAAGGAGAGAATGAAAGACTGGGTGAATCCCAGGTGGTCATCAGAGAAAGAGGAGAGAGACCAGGCAAAGGCTAGTGGTGGGGCATTATAATAGAAACACACACACACACACACTCCCCGACACTCCCCATAACACACATGTATGCACACACCTCCTGATACTCCCCATACAGCATTTAAAGTTGTTGTTGTTAAGTGTGTTAGCTCATAGCAACCCTCTGGATAGTTGTCCTGAACTGTGTTCACTCTTCAGTCAGGTGGTGAATTGTTGAGAGAGTGGCTTCCATAGCTGCTGTTATTGTATCTATCCATTGCATTGCTGGCCTTCCTCTTTTGTGCTGACCTTCAACCTTGCCAAGCATGATGTCTTTCTTGAATGAACTCTCTCTTCTCATGATATGTCAGAAGTAGGGAAGTTAATGTCTTGTTTTCTGAGCTTCTAAAGAAAGCTTAGGTTTTTATCTCCTCTAGTAACAACTGATTTGTTTTTTGGGCAGTCCATGGTTTACACAATATTCTTCACCAGCATCATAATTCAATTTTCTCCTTGTCAATCTTTTTTTTTCTTTACTTTCCACCATTTCCATCCCTATGAGGTTATTGAAAATATCATAGCATGGGCAGAGCCAGCTACCAAGGAAGTTGGCCGTTTAGTCTCTTAGCTCTCCGCTGAATCCTGATTAAATCCTATCCTCCCTTTCTAGTTGCAAAATTTATTGTCCCTATTGGCAGCCTCAAAGTGACATAGCGATGGCTGGTAGCAAGCAGACAAGATTGGAGTTCGGGTCGAGTCGAATCCCGGGGCAAAATAATCCAAGCCTGATTCCCCTGTCCCCTCTCAAGATGGCGAAAACCCGTGAAAACCCGGAGGGTCTACAAGAACTGCTGCAAGAGATAAGAGCAGTGCAAGAAATGGTATCTGCGAATGGGGAGACCCTAGCAGGCATGTAAGCTGATGTCCTCGAATTGAAAGATCTTAAAGAACAACTGATGGGTATTACAAACAGATTGGAGGAGGTTGAGGCCAAAGTAACCATGCATGATGAGCGATTAAAGCAAGTGACAAAGCATGGTAAGAGGATCGAGGCTCTGGAACACAGCTTGGAAGATCTCAATAACCGATCCCAAAGGAATAATATTCGGGTGGTGGGAGTGCCAGAAGGCACGGAAGGCATTAATGCTGTGACTTTTATGGAAAAAACAATTCCAAAGATCCTCCAGCTAAATTTCAGTCAACATTTTGAAATTGACAGGGCACATTGAGTCCCGACTCAGACACACCCCCACACTCGACATCCACGTCCAATTAAGTGGGTTCTATGCTACTCACATGTAGTGCAAATTATGGCCGCAGCTAAAGTTGGATCGCCGTTGAAATTTCAACAAAACGACAGTGGAGAGACGCAAACAGCTCCTGTCTTTCAGACCTCGGCTGCAAAGGCTACAGGCCAGATATGGCCTCTTTTTCCCGGCAAGGATGAGAATGACAATTGACAATCAAACTAGAACCTTTGAGGACCCATCGGCGTTGCAGGCCTTTTTGGAAGAGAAGGAAGCAGAAGTAATGCGCTGAGTGATATATTGATGAATGACTCGCAATAAGGCCCTGATTGAGCACTCACTCTATGGTCTCAGGTGAAATGACCAATATTTGACTGTTATACTAAATGCTTTCATTTTATTGTGGAGACCTGGACTTGGGAAAATCGGAGATAGAGTGTTAGAGCTGTGGGACAAAGTTGTTTAATGATTAGGATATAGTATATTTCTTTGTTGCAAGACCAGGTTAATAAAGAATGGTATTATAAGTGTTGAGGAGAGAGGAGGAGGGTCTGCTCCTCATGCAGGCCTGAGGGTAGGACACCATTGAGAGTGTGGAGGGGAGGGTAATGAAATAGAGGGGAGGGGGAAAATAGTAAATTCAGGGGATGGGGGAATCAGGAGGAGGGGGGACACGAAGCGATTGTGGGTGGTAGGGGAGAGGATTTTCTTAATATTTGGACAGGCGGGACTGGGTAGTTTTCCTCGGACACTGGCTTACCCAGTAGGACTTGTTCTTTGGGAGGTTGTTTTTGATATTTGGGATATTTTGGCTGGGATATGTTGGAAGGGGCCGGACTTTTTAAACAGGGGTGGCAGTTGGGAACTGGACCACGGAGGCCGTAGTATCTGGAAGAAACCTAGTGAAACCACTTAACTTCTTGTCTCTGAACGTAAAGGGCATTATGAATCCGGCTAAGCGTAAAAAAGATTTTGCTCTATTATAAGAAGGAAACAGCTGAGACAGCTAAACTTGGGATGGGGCACTACATTATGGTGGGACATTCAGAGGCGAAAAAAAAGAAAAATGGAGTTGCCATTCTAGTTCTCAAATCGTTGGCGCCAGTGATTGTGTGGATAAAGCGGATCTGGAGGGTAGGTGGGCCAAAACACTTTTGCAGATTAGAAATCAAAAAATTGCCATCATAAATGTCTACGGCCCTAACAATGATGATGATGATGTTGATTTCTTCAGGGTTCTTGCAGAGGAGGTGCATGAATGTGCTGCATATGCCACCATTTTGGGGGGAGATTTCAATCTAACGTTAGATCCTTTGCTGGACCGGCAACCCTACAGGCCCCAAACACGGTCCAGAGCAACTTCAGTTATGCACTCTATAATTCAGTCCTGTGAATTGTCGGATATTTAGCGGCTGTGGCATCCAAACGATAAAGAATATACTTTCTATTCTTTGCCCCACGGGTCACACTCCCACATAGACTTCTTTCGAATATCAAAATCCCTGGTGCCCTCGGTTACGAAAGTTGACATATGTGGAACCCATATTTCTGATCATGCCACAGTAACATTTGCTTTGCGGGTTGATGACTCTGACCCAAGGAGTCCCACCTGGTTCTTCCTGAGGGAGTTACTGGATGATCAAGGTTTCTGTGAGACCATCAAGGCGACTATTAATGGGTATTATGAAGTAAACCTCCCAGAGGATACAGCTTGATGGGCATGGTGGGAAGCTTTTACTGTAAGGTGTGCATTCAGGCCGAGTGTACGAGTTATAAAATCATATTAGAGCAGCAAAAGAAAGCGGATTTGCTGGGGTTGGAGACCCAAATACGAGCTTGTGAGAGAATACTGAGGAATAGAAAGGACCCAATGGTTCTTCTGTGTTTACAGAAATTGAGATACCAATGCAATAGTATTATTGCTGCGGAAGCTGCAAAGCTATCGTTAGTTCAGCAGGGAAAGTATTATGTTGACAGTAACAAAGCAGGGACCCTACTTGCGCGCACTCTTAGACCAAGGCCGCCAAAGAGGAGAATTGAGGCTCTTCGAGAAGGTAAGCAGGGTATGATCACAAGAGCAGGAGAAATAGCAGAGGCATTCAGATAATTTTACTCTGAACTATATTCCTGAGTTGGAAGTAAACCCCGTTGCGTTTCAAGAGCTATTTGGTCAGCAATCTCATCCCTCCCTATCTCCTTTACAGAGAGAGGGGTTGGAGAGTCCTATAACTCTAAGAGAGATTAGTGAGGTTCTACAGGAGCAGGCCAGGGGTTAAGTAGCTGGGCCAGATGGAATCCCCACTGAATTTTATCAACTGTTTTCTGAAGATCTCCTCCCCTCTTTGAAACAGTACTTTCTGATGTTAGGTGCGCAAGCCCCGGCCACCGGCTCCTTTAGTGAAGCAACAATTATTGTTCTGGAAAAAACAGGTAGGGTCCCCCAGAGAGTGGAAAACTATTGACCGATATCCCTTTTAAATGCTGACTATAAGCTCTTTGCAGCTATTCTTGCTCAGAGAATAGAAAAAGTAGTTTCTCACATAATTCATCTGGACCAATGTGGCTTTATGGCTGGCCGGTCCTCTGCAGATAATGTGCGTCTTTTCATGAATCTTATGGCTGTCTCTGAACATTTGAGCTTTCTGGTGGTGGGGCTCACTGTTGACGCAGAAAAGGCTTTTGACAAGCTGGAATGGGCCTTCTTGGAGCAAGTTCTAGCCTGGTTTGGTTTTGGGGCAGAATTTACGTGACTTATTCACCTGTTGTATACTAAACCTTCTGCCCGCATTCTAGCAAATGGGCTGCTTTCTCCTCCCTTTTTGTTGAACAGGGGTATGTGACAGGGTTGCTCCCTGTCCCCCCTTCTGTTCAATATTGCACTAGAACTGCTTACCCTGCTGCTTTCAGACAAGATCCAGGGAATTCCCATCGGAGATAAACAAATTAATCTGTCAGCGTACGTGGACGATCTCTTGCTGTTTATTCAGCCCATGCTTTCGGGGAGGTATTGAAGATAATGGGGTTATACTCTACTATGTTAGGTTATAAGATAAACTGGAGTAAATCAGTCACTTTTCCATTGAATAAGATGACATTTTCTTCTATGCTTTCTCAATTTTCCTTCCAATGGGAGGCTAAAGCTATAAAGTACTTAGAGGTGACATATACTTTCTCTGTATAAGAAACAATACAGTTCATTGTTAATGGGTTGATTGAAATGATTCACTCCTTTACTTTGAAGTGGTCGCATCTTCATTTGCCATGATGGGGTAAGCTAGATTCTATAAAAATTGGTGCCCAAGGTAAATTACATTTTGGAAACACTCCCAGTGGCCTTACCCAATAACGTATATTACAAAATGGAACAATTATTAGTGGATTTTCTATGGCAGGGGAAACCCCCTAGGATTGCGACCTCCAAATTAAAGGCAAACAAACTCAAGGGGGGAATCAATTTTCCAGACTTCCGATGGTACCATATGGCCTTCCTGTTAAAACAAGCTGCTGAGTAGTGTTTCCCCAATGAAGAAGGGCAGAGACAAGTATGGCCTGATTTGAAAGAAAGGCTGGGAGCTCCGTTTCCTTTATTGATGTGGGGAGGGATGAGGTTCCCGGACACTTTCAAGAGCCTTAACATCATTCAGGCAACTCAAGAGGCCCTTATTTTTCTTGGGGGAGTCTTAGTGAAGAAGGAGTGCCCTGCTACTCTTCTCCCACTTTGGCACAATCCGAATTTCAAGATTGGCCATAAGGAAGTCATATGGAAAAACTGGCAAGCAAAAGGTATATGGATAGTTGGTCAGGTAATTACACAAAATAATTGGAAGTCTTATGACGATATGCAACAGGAGTTTGCATTGCCAAAGACTTGGCGGTATCAATGGGCCCAGCTCAAACATTGTATTGTGGATAGTATAGGAGACCTGCAAAAGTTGTCTGATGAGTGGGGCTTGATGAAAATGGTGGAAATTTGTCATAGTTTGAAGAGTACAGCCTCCAAATGTTATGCTGTAATAAGAGATGGTTCTGTGCCTCCTTTGACTGGACTAAGGAAAGCATGGGAGATGGATCTGGGTTCCTCTATTTCTGCACAATCCTGGCGTCAAATCTGGGGGCAGGTCAATAAAGCCTCCAAAGTAGCCGCCCTCACTCAGTCTCTATTTTTCTTAATGCATAGGGCATTTTTTACAATGATCAGGGTCACAAAATGGGACCCCAAGATTCATAACAGATGCTGGACCTGCTCAGGTAGCCCAGGTACTCTGAAGCATATGCTATATGAGTGCCCGTATGTTCAGAGATATTGGTGCCAGGTGTGGGACAAGATTCAAGTGGTTTTACGGTTTCAGGCCCCGTTGACATGGAAAATAGTCATTCTCCGCTCATCAGAGGGTGGAGTAGATCTGCCCAAGGAGAGATCTTTTCTATTCAATTTTATAATGGCCATTACTCTAAAGCTAATTCTGGCATCCTGGAAAGACCTCTCTAAACTTGATGGGTATTACTGGTGAAATTTGGTCTGTTTATATGCTAAATATGAGAAAGCACATGAGTGGGCTGTAGCTCAAGGGGGTCTGAGGATCAAATTGAGAAGGTGCAGCAGAGATAGTCTAATTGGGGACTTAGGAATCAGTAAATGGAAATGCCTAGATGATTTTGCTGCAAAGGCAAAATGTTCCCCAATTAACATTGAGTCTCAAGGCGGTCCAGTAGATTATTGTGTTTGAGATGATCCAACTCAGGGAGGGGGGAGGGGGAATACCAGTTGGGATGGGGGGGTATGTGAGATGTGACTCCAGTTTTCTCTCATTTTTCCTGTTTTTCTATGTGGCTGTGCATTTCACTGTTGATTGTGTACATTGTAGTATGTAGTTTATAAAAGCAATAAAAATTTGAAAAAAAGAAAAAAAAAAGAAAATAGCATAGCATGGACAAGTTGAATCTTTGTGTACAGAGATTCATCTCTGCTCTTGACTATCCTGTCTAGGTCCCTCGTAGCCATTTGCCAAGGGCAATGTGTCATCTGATTTTCTGGCTGCTTGTCATTTCTTTATTGATTATTGATCCAGGTATTTATTTATTTATTTATTACAAGTTCTTATATACCGCACTATTCGGCAGGTTAGGTTAAAGTTGTCTACTATTTCTATTTCTTCTTCATCAAGGATGAAATTATTGATTTTGCCAGTTGTCGGGTTCTTTGTCATCTTCATTTTAAGGTATAGTATAAGCCCATTTTAAGATATTGATAAGCAAATGTTTTAGTTCGTCTTTACTTTCAGCCAGTAACATGGTATTATCAGCATAGTGAAAGTTGTTGATGAGTCTTCCACCAATCTTCGCATCTCAATTGTCTTCATGCAGTCCTGCTTTGATTGTGTAAATCATGAGTCTCTGTGCCACATTAAGAAACATGGGTATACCAGAACACCTGATAGTTTGCACGATTATTTAAGGTAAGACCATTTATTTGTTAATGTTTTTTATTCACTGTTTATAGAATGTTAGATACTGGAACTGGGGATGGAAAGTTTTGCATGACCAAAAATGGAGTACATCTAAGCCGAACATTCTGGGGAAAGGAGGGGCTCTTCCGAAGGGATGGGCTTCACCTTAATCAGGATGGAACCAGACTGCTGGCATTAACCTTTAAAAAGGAGATAGAGAAACTTTTAAACTAGAAAATGGGGGAAAGCCGACAGTCGCCCAGGAGGATACTACCAAAAGCAGTGAGGTTCCAAAAAAGAGTATAGTAGCCCAAATGCCCTTGAGTAAGGTGCAGACAGAGCGTAAAGATTCCAAATTACCCATGCCTACCAATAGCCAGATTAATATGAATAAAATACAGTCTCTAAAATGCTTGTATGCAAATGCTAGAAGTCTAAACAATAAGATGGGAGAGTTAGAATATATAGCACTAAATGAGAGGTTAGATATGATTGCAATCTCAGAGACATGGTGGAAGGAGGATAACCAGTGGGACACTGTGATACCTGGATACAAACTATATCGTAATGATAGAACTGATCAAATTGGTGGAGGAGTTGCACTCTATGTTAGAGAGGGCATTGAGTCAGAAAGGATTAAAGTTTTGCAGGAAACAAAATTTGCTGTAGAATCTCTATGGATTGAAATTTCATGTAAAAATGGGAAGGCGATGGCAGTGGGAGTGTACTATCGACCGCCTGGCCAGAATGAACAAATGGATGATGAAATGCTCAAAGAAATCAAGGAAGCTAACAAAGGTCACAGCAGAGTAGTAATAATGGGTGATTTCAATTACTCTGGTATCGACTGGGTCAGGGTTACGGCAGGACAAGCTAGGGAGATAAAGTTTCTAGATGAAATAAATGACTGCTTCTTGGAGCAGCTGGTTCATGAACTGACCAGAGGGGAAGCCATACTGGACCTAGTCCTTAGTGGAACGCCAGATCTGGTGCAAGAAATAAGGGTGTTGGGACCACTTGGCAATAGTGATCATAGCATGATCATGTTTGATTTAATTAGTGGAGGAGTGATAGTAAAGAAATCCACAGTACTACCTTTTAACTTTCAAAAGGGAGACTATGATAAAATGAGGAATATAGTTAAGAAAAAACTAAAAGGAGCATTTGCAAAGGTTAAAGACAGCAAGCTTGGGTGTTATTTAAAAATACTATCCTCGAAGCCCAGACCAGCTGTATTCCACGCATTAAGAAAAGTGGAAGAAAGTCCAAAAAACTGCCAGCATGGTTTAAAGGTGAGGTCAGAGAGGCTGTTGCTGCCAAAAAAGCATCCTTCAGGAAATGGAAAAAAGAGTCAAACGAAGAAAACTGGAAACAACACAAGCACTGGCAAGTTAAATGCAAAGCATTGATAAGGCACGCAAAGCGAGAATTTGAGAAGAAACTTGCTACGGAAGCAAAAACACAAAATAAAGACTTTTTCAAGTACATTCATAGCAAAATGCCTGTGAGAGAGTCCGTTGGGCCATTAGATGATAGAGGGGTAAAAGGAGCAGTAAGAGGAGACAAGGCTATAGCAGAGAGACTGAATGAATTCTTTGCTTCGGTCTTTACTGAGGAAGATGTAGGGATGTTACCCAAGACTGAAGTGGTATTTAAAGGTGATACTGCAGAGGAATTGAGAGAAATATCGCTACACCGGGAAGATATATTACAACTATTTGATAAACTGAATAGTAGCAAATCACCTGGACCGAATGGTATACATCCAAGATTGTTGAAAGAACTGAAATATGAGATTGCGGACCTGCTATTGGTAATCTGTGAACTTTCATTAAAATCATCTGTAATACCTGAAGATTGGAGGGTCGCCAACGTAACACCAATCTTTAAAAAGGGTTCCAGGGGTGACCCCGGAAATTACAGACCGGTGAATCTGACGTCAGTACCGGGGAAAATGGTAGAAACCATAATAAAGAACAAAATTACACAGCATGTAGATAGTCATGGCATAAAGGGAGACAGCCAACATGGCTTTAGACAAGGAAGATCTTGTCTTACTAATCTGATATGTTTTTTTGAAGGTGTACATAAACAGGTAGACAAAGGTGAGTCGGTTGATATAGTGTATCTGGACTTTCAGAAAGCTTTTGATAAGGTCCCTCATCAGAGACTTTTGGCGAAACTAAAAGGTCATGGGATAGGAGGCAGTGTACTATTGTGGATCGGGAACTGGTTAAAAGATAGAAAGCAAAGGGTAGGGCTAAATGGCCAATATTCCCAATGGAAAAAGGTGAATAGTGGAGTACCCCAGGGATCTGTACTGGGTCTGCTACTTTTTGACATATTCATAAATGACCTGGAAAAGGGAATAACGAGTGAGGTTATCTAATTTTCAGATGATACAAAACTGTTTAAAGTTGTTAAAACCCAAGAGGATTGTGGAAAACTGCAGGAGGATCTGGATAAATTGGAAGACTGGGCATCCAAATGGCAGATGACATTTAATGTGGACAAGTGCAAAGTTATGCACCTAGGAAAGAACAACCCACACTATAGTTACACAATGCAAGGTTCCACATTGGGAACCACCACCCAGGAAAAAGATTTAGGAGTCATCGTGGATAACATGTTAAAACAGCCCAGAGTGAGCAGCGGCCAAGAAAGCAAATAGAATGCTAGGTATCATAAAGAAAGGGATGGAAAATAAAACAAAAGATATTATAATGCCTCTGTATCGTTCCATGGTACGACCGCACCTTGAATATTGTGTGCAGTTCTGGTCACCGTATCTTAAAAAGGACATAGCATTATTAGAAAAAGTACAGAGAAGAGCCACCAAAATGGTGAAGGGGATGGAAGGCTATTCCTATGAAGAGAGGCTACAAAGGTTGGGGCTCTTCAACCTGGAAAAGAGACGGCTGAGGGGAGATATGATAGAGGTCTATAAATTAATGAATGGAGTGGAGCAGTTAAACGTGGATCAATTGTTTACGCTATCAGAATATAGAAAGACTAGGGGACATGCAATGAAGCTACAGGATAAATTATTTAAGACAAATAAGAGAAAATATTTTTTCACTCAACGTGTAATCAAACTCTGGAATTTGTTGCCGCAGGATGTGGTAAGGGCTGTTAGTGTAGCTGGGTTTAAAAAAGATTTGGACAAGTTCCTGGAGGAAAGGTCCATAAACCACTATTAAAAAGGGACCCAGGATAATCAATGCTTGACCTAGTACAAGCATTGTGGAACCTGTGTCTTTTGGGGATATTGCTAGGTACGTATGACCTAGATTGGCCACTGTTGGAAACAGGATACTGGGCTCGATGGACCTCGGTCTGACCCAGTATGGCATATCTTATGTTCTTATGTTCTTATGACTGTATGGATATTGAGTCTTTTTCCTTCCATATACTTTATGATTGTGCCAGTATGAATTGTTTAAGAATGTATTGTTTTTTAACTGATTAGAGAGAATATTTTTCTACATAATAGGTTGATTTTTATAACACTTACATGCGTAAGTTGCCAGATTTCCAACGTCTATTTTTCCCTCATGTTTCGTTGTAAAATGGCTAATACTGTTGCATGTGGATGCCAGTATCTATGCGTTCCTGTGCTTCCTTCTTTGAAATACATAAAATGCATGACCACAGCAAGGGGTGGAGATATATTGATTTCACATCTGACTTACTTGCCCCACCCTCTCCTATAAAATTGACATAGATTTGCAGACATTTTCACTTGGACTTTACTGCAATCACATAAATGGCCTTTCTAAAATGTACATTCATGAAGTATGGACAAATTGGCTTAACTGCTCTTCTTGGCTTTTACGGTCTACAAATACGGTATCTTCTAGACGTTAAGGGCAAAAGGAGTGAGGTGAAAGGAAACAGTCTTTATAAAGTACTCCGTCACAGCCGTGTTTTGACTTGGTGCCTTCCTCAGAGGGGAATAACTGTGGTGTGAATTCACATGTTTCAAGACTGGATTCACTTGGATAGCGTGGCTCAAAAGAGTTCAAACAGCAATACTGATCTGATTGCAAACCTGCAATAAGGCATAATTGTTGCCTTATTGCAAGTTTTGTGATCAAATCGGTATTACTGTTTGAGCTCTTTCAAGCCATGCTACCCAAGCGGATCCAGTCTTGAAAAATGAATTCACACCACAGTATTTCCCCTGAGGAAGGCACCAAACCAAAATGCAGTTGTATCGGGGTACTTAAGCAAGACTATTTCCTTTTGCCCTCCTCATCCAGACGTCAGCCATACAAGCTTAACTGCTGGCAGGATATTGCTCTTTAAACAGTTTTATTGCTGTCCATCTTTGATCTTATTCTGGGCAGACAAGCATAGAAACTCCCATGCTTAAACCAATATCATATCTCATTCAAACCCCATCTCAGGTCACAACCCCTTGTGTTAAAACTATTTTCTACATAGCACTGTCATTCTCAGGACTCAAGGGATTAAGATTAAAGGGCTTGCTCTACAAAGCAAAGAAAAACAGGCAGCTCCCAGTTCAAGGACATAACATGAACACTTCAAGTGTAGCAATGTCTTCATACTTGCTCCTTCAATACAACGCCGCTGTATGCGAGGGGCCATTGGGTTGGAAAAGAGCAGTGTCATGTAAGATTCTCTGACCATTAGACAATTATTTCAGTTTTTTGCTTTGCTTGTTTCTGTTCACAAAGAACATAAAATGGGCTTTCACCAAATCTAATTTATTTCAGTTTCCATTGCTTTGTGAGAGACTCCAGGCAGACATTTGTCGAGAAACACGAAAACAAGTACATTAGGAGAAAAAGTCACATACTTTAATCCCCCTAGAGGCTCAGCTCGCCTTACAGTATCGACACTGCCATTTATTTTCAGCTCCAGTTGATTCTTGTCAATAAAAAAAATAGGCCTCATCTCTTAGAAATGATTTACACTCTTGGTAAAATAATGGTCTGAATTTTAGATGAAAATATTTTGCATTATGAATGAACACTGCAGAACATCTTTCCAGACTATAATAAATCTGTCCTCAAATATCATACTGATGTCTAATCCATGGCAATGAAATATAGACAAATGGATATTACTTAAAATAAAAAGGAAATATGTCATCCTATGAGCTGTTATGATCTTAGTATGTGTTTATTCTGAAAATAGTGTTTTTCATCCAGTCATTCCAATAATTAACTATAGTGTCTAATCTTTTCTTTTTTTCCTTTTACTGCAATTTCAAAGAAGACTTTTGAAGAATCTCACTTCAAATAAATATTGTAATTCTATTTCTGGTAACAAATGCCAGTCATTTCATAGAAGAGAAATCATTCTTTCACATAGAGTTCATGCAATGTCTTTCTTTCTACATCTCAGTCTTGATAAAAGTGTAAACCGCAGCATAAGAAAATGGAGGGGAAGGATCCGGGTAAAATAGCATATTGCCTTCAAATAGCTGAATGTTACAGAATGCTCTTTTTCTTTCTCTGGACATTTCTTCCGTAATCTGATTTTGACAAAAAGAAATATAATGTGAAACCATACCACGCAATCCTCTGGGACAGAAGATGATAACCTAGTGACTGATGCACTATAAGGTGTCAACTTGTTGAAGTTATAATGACTGATGATAATGAGATGCAATGGAGATACAAGCTACCATGAACGATAAAGTATGGACTACTTACATGTGGATGGTAAAGAAAAAAAATATAGTTCTGCTTTTTGCTTTAATGTGTTTGCAAAATATTTTATGAATCATGGCTCATATATTTTCACTGCACTAACAGATAATGACTTAGTTTGTGAATTTTGTATTCCATGGTCAGGATAGGATTAATACTATATTGGACCCTAAGCAAGCATATCTGTGAATCCCCTACTATGGACCCCCATTTACTTCCATACTCCCCCCCCCTCTCCCCCCAGAGTCACATTCACTTTTTTCCTGTACCTCTCCCCTTCTTCCTCCCCCGGATCATCATCCATGGCTTTCTCCCTATACTTTACCTCTCCAGAAATAGCCTGTGGCAAATTGCAAGGTCTAGTTTTGGGTGTGATGGCAGTAGCATGTTGTGAGTGACCATGGAGAATGCAAAAAGCCTGCTTTAAGTGGAGTGACCTAGTACTTAGAGCTAAAGTCAGTCTAGTGCCTCTTTGCTGAGTTAAGTCCCCTCCCCCCCCCCAAAAAAAAAAGAAAGCAATGCATGTGTCTTTGAAAACATAAATATATCTGGGTAAAAGAATACGTTCTGAATCCCTGTGTATATTTTTAACATGTACAGAGTAAGCAATTTTCAGACAACTAATTTTCTATGGTAAATGGCTTTTAAAAATTGTCCCCCACGTCCTCTAATGACCACTACCCGGTTAGCTCCTATGGCTAATACTAGGAGAGTTTTTGCTTCACCTAGTTTTATTTGCAGGTTGCTAACCGGGTAACAGTGCAATGTTGCTGCAATCTGGTTAGCGACTATCACCACCCACGACATGCCTTGCAATGCCCACGACACATCCCGACGCTAAGCAGTTAGCTTTGGGGGCAAATGGTCACATTAGTTGGGGATATTCAGTGGCACTAACTGTGTTAGTGTTGTTGAATATTCCGTTCAGCTGCAATTACATGGTTTACAGGTCAGTAAACCGTGTAAATGCCTTTAGAATCTCTGGCCCTAAGTGCTTATTTTTCACTCTCCCCCTCAGTTCTCCCCCATCCTGGTTACAATCTTTGATTTTTTTTTATATTTTCAAGGAATGTTTACAATAAGTATACAAAGAAAACAGGACTGAAATTAATTCAGCAGAAAAATTACATAAATCAAGAACTAATATTAGTCTAGCAGCCCTCATCTTGAGGAGGCCCAAAAATCACAGAAACAACCCAAGGAAATACCAAGACAAATTTACTCCACTATGGACAGCTCAAATTAATTACCTCCTTCCTTCCCTCTCCTTAAACATCATGTTTCTCTCTGCAGCAAGAAAGGCTTTTAACTGAAGAAAGTCAAGAAACACATATCAAGTCCTATGTATCATAATCAACATTTGCATGGGTACCAGAGAAAAAAATATGCACCCATTGTGAGCACCCTCGGTTTCAGAGCCAAAAAGGCCCATCTCTGGAGTTGTGTCGCTCTGGAAACATCTGGAAACAATTGCAACATAGCACCACAAAATAAATCTGTTTTATGCTTTAAGTAACTCTTGAATACAGAGACTTTATCTTGTTCAGATACAAATGTAAGGTATTTTGAGAAGGGAATCACATCAGCATTAGATAACTCCAACTCTTCTCAAAAATATTTATGCAGTAATATCTCTGGAGGAAGTAACTGATATTTACGAAAATATAGCCTCCAGGATATTGGGCTGAGCGAGCCCCGATGACATCGCCATCCTCCAGCTCCCCCTGATCAGAGTTGAGCGCCAGAGCGGGACAGGAAGCCTTCCTTCCCGCTCTGAAGCTCTAGCCCAATCGGGGCAGAGAAGCCTGCATAAAAGGAGCCAAGCAGAAAAGCAGCCTCCAGGATATTGTGTGAGCAAGCCCCAATGACACCGCCATCCTCCAGTTCCCCCTGATCGAGGTTGAGCGCCAGAGTGGGACAGGAAGCCTTCCTTCCCGCTCTGAAGTTCTAGCCCAATCGGGGCAGAGAAGCCTGCATAAAAGGAGCCATCTCCAGGTGCGCCTGTGCCTGGCGGGCCCGCGACTAAGGGCCATGCCAAAGGGCCCTTTGGTGAGGCCCTTAGGCAGAGCCCTAAGACGGAGAAACAGACCACCCTAACAAACCACCCTACGAAGAGTACCAAGTTCTCCCTAACATCAACAAGGACGGAGTCAAGGAGATGGGACCTACTACAAGCATCTTCTTCACATCACACAAACTAGCAAAGGACCCAGAACTGGCCACAACAGACCTAAAACAATAGACACACGTTCAGTATAACATGTAGAGGGATTATAGTAATAAATAAATTAACTTCTTCCTTTCTTCTTATTCACTCACATTACATTAAAAATTATCATCCAGAGGTCTCAGATAAGCTACTGTTCCCCGGACTTTTAACTTGTCTGTAGGGGAACATGCAAGCTAAATCACATCAACGACCTCCTCAAGGATATATGATACAGTTAACGGATATAATGGAAACTAGCAAGATTTTCCAAGGGTTCCACAAAAGTAGTATTCTTCAAAACAGTAATCAATATGATACCCGTTCCTTGCTATGGTCCATTAAGTTGCAGCACTATTAGCATTACTATTTGTACGGAAACTCTCATTAAAACATTATTTTGCAGAACAACCACCCTCTACCACACTTTTAATTGAAAGCAATTCGGAACACACAGGGATACCTCGTATTCCATTGCCCCTTACATCCACCTGGTCTCCCCCAGGTCCTTTACATCCTGGGATAGAGATCTTTAAGCAATTAGTTCTAACAGATGTAACAAAGTTGCAACATTCCCAGAAATCAGTGTGTCTTGCTTTAACACAATCTGAACATCGCGCCCTCCACTCTTTAAAACAACGCACTGATGTGGTTATTAGGCGAGCGGATAAGGGAGGGGCGGTGGTGGTTTTGAGACGGGATGAATATGTAAATGAAGCTTTACACCAGTTAGGTGATATTATGACTTATGAAAAATTATCTAGTGATCCAGAGCCACTTCTACAATCCCGTATTAAGGAATTAACAACATTGGCTTTATCTAATAAGTTGCTTTCTAAGAAAGAATATCGTTATCTTAATGTTGTCTCCCCTTCTGTAGCCCGATTCTATCTAGTGCCAAAAATCCATAAGGATTTAGTCCATCCTCCTGGGAGACCTATTGTGTCGACAACGGGTAGTGTGCTTGAACCCTTGTCTACTTTTGTAGATTCCTTTTTGCGGCCATTGTTAGTTCAAATTCCGGCGTATTTGAGGGACACTACAAATTTTCTATGTGTATTACGTGACCTGGATAGTTGGGCAGATGATGTTGAAGTATTCTTGGTTACAATGGATATCACATCACTATATACTAACATTCCCCAACAGGTGGCTTTGGAAGTAGTGAAGGTAGCGTTATTGAAAAGAGGGGATCTTTCAGATAGTATGTTGAACTTTGTGATGGAGTTGGCGTCTCTCACTATTTATAACAACTATTTTGCTTTTGAAGGAGCTCTGTTTAAACAAATAGCTGGAGTAGCCATGGGTGCTTCTTGTGCTCCCTCAATAGCGAACTTATATATGGCTACTTTTGAGGACCAATGGTTAGTTAATTTTCCCTTTGCTTCTAATGTTATCATCTGGAAGAGGTACATTGACGACGTCTTTGTACTTTGGCGGGGGTCAGAGACTGAGTTACTTGCGTTTTTCCAATGGATTAATCGCTTGGATGTGAATATTAAGTTTACATATGATTACCATTCTAATAGTATAGCCTATTTAGATGTTAATATCACTAGAGGACGAGGACATTGGGATACATCCTTATTTAGGAAACCCACAGATCATAACACGCTTCTCCATTTTTCTAGTGTTCACCCTCGAGCTTTAAAAGAGGGTCTTCCCTTCTCTCAATACCTCCGGGTTCGCAGGAATTGTTCTACAGATGCAGAATTTAAAACACAAGCACAAATACTTACGAGGAATTTCTTAGATCGTGGGTATCCTCCCCGGGTGGTTAAAAGTGCCTATAGGAGGGCTCTATATAATAACAGAGAAATATTATTTGTTCCATCAACCCGTACGACCCGGGTGGATACAGAGAGTGTAAATTTAATCACAAAATTTTTTCTATTGAGTCGAGGGATTCAAAGTATCTTGCGGAAACACCAAAATGTTTTAAGTACAGTACCGGGGTTGACAGGGAAGAAGTTGCGATGCGTGTGGCAACGACATCGCAATTTGAAGGAATACTTGAGTCCGGCTATTCTTCCCCCCTTAGATAGAGATATACGCTTGCGGGGTCATAAACAATGTGGAACTTGTGATATTTGTATAATAACTTTAGTTACTATGTCATTTCGTTATCATCTTCGAGATTATAAGATTTTATCCTATACATCCTGTGACTCTACAGGGGTAGTCTATGTAATCCAATGTCCATGTAATCTTTTTTATGTGGGAAAGACACTCCGTTCCTTTCGGGTACGTATGCGAGAACATAGGAGCCGCCTGCGATGTAGAGTAATGACAGCTCCTATAGTTCAACATTGTTTGGAGAAAGCACATAGTTTTGATCAGTTGGTTTGTTTTTGTATTGATCAGGTAGTACGTGGTGGAAGAGGTAAAACACATGATCAGGTTTTGACTCAGAGGGAGCAACGATGGATTCACAAATTAGATACTGTAATACCAAACGGATTGAATGCTATGATAGAATGGGCAGCTTGTTTATAGATATTGGGATTATTTAGGACACTAGATGTCTTTACGTGATAGGAGGAGTTACTTCCTGTTACGTTGACGTAAGCCCTTTTAAATACCGTCTGATGGCCTTAGACCGCATGCGCGGCGTCTTTTTCAATCCTGCTGTGATTTGATATACATGGATAACGAAAAACATTTAAGAATTGGACGTGGACAGCATTATTGCAAGTATGGTTGTCTCTTTAGGGTTTTGCGTATATAGTACTGGGTGAATTTTATAAATATGGTAGTAGGGAATGATTTTTTGTTCCTATTCGTTTTATTCACAGGATCCTTAACAGATCCCCTGAAGAACCCGAATTGGAGAAATGCTCAAGGGCGCTGAAGAGAAGCGTCGGGAATATAGAATATAAGGGTCATTAATTATACTAATAGTGCTACAACTTAACGGACCATAGCAAGGAACGGGTATCATATTGATTACTGTTTTGAAGAATACTACTTTTGTGGAACCCTTGGAAAATCTTGCTAGTTTCCATTATATCCGTTAACTGTATCATATATCCTTGAGGAGGTCGTTGATGTGATTTAGCTTGCATGTTCCCCTACAGACAAGTTAAAAGTCCGGGGAACAGTAGCTTATCTGAGACCTCTGGATGATAATTTTTAATGTAATGTGAGTGAATAAGAAGAAAGGAAGAAGTTAATTTATTTATTACTATAATCCCTCTATATGTTATACTGAACGTGTGTCTATTG
Organism: Ichthyophis bannanicus; assembly: GCA_033557465.1. Lineage (NCBI taxonomy): Eukaryota > Metazoa > Chordata > Amphibia > Gymnophiona > Ichthyophiidae > Ichthyophis > Ichthyophis bannanicus. The sequence goes on along the minus strand of CM066032.1, from coordinate 1,791,567,379 downwards.
TTTTATCTGTGAAGTAAGACGTTCGTAAGAAGACCAAATATTTGACAACAGACCTAAAGGCAAGCAAACATGCAGGCAAACTACCAGTTCCTAATAGCATACTGCTCCCTACTACTTCTCATGCAGGGAGGTCAGCCAAACATAATCATGCCGATACCCTCAGACCCTCTCTCACCTACCCCAGAACGGAATGCCCTCCACAGGAGGCACCACAGACCCAAGCAACCAGCCACCAGCTCACCCAACAGAATGCAAGCTCCAACACCACTGGCACACACAGCAAACCCCATACTTGCTACAACTATCAAATGTGCACTAATAAATGCAAGATCAATCCGTAACAAACCAAATACTATCTATGACTACATTCTTGACCAAAAGCTGGACATCATCTGCATCACAGAGACCTGGCTCATGGACACAGACCAGGTCATACTGAACCATAAGAACATAAGAACATAAGATATGCCATACTGGGTCAGACCAAGGTCCATCAAGCCCAGTATTCTGTTTCCAACAGTGGCCAATCTAGGTCATATGTACCTAGCAGTTTCCCCAAGGAACACAGGTTCCACAATGCTTGTATTGGTTCAAGCATTGATATCCTGGGTCCCTTCTTAATAATGGTTTATGGACCTTTCCTCCAGGAACTTGTCCAAACCTTTTTTAAACCCAGCTACACTAACAGCCTTTACTACATCCTCCGGTAACAAATTCCAGAGTTTGATTACACGTTGAGTGAAAAAATATTTTCTTTTATTAGTCTTAAATAGTTTACCCTGTAGCTTCATTGCATGTCCCCTAGTCTTTCTATATTCTGATAAGGTAAACAATCGATCTACGTTTACCCGTTCCACTCCGTTCATTAATTTATAGACTTCTATCATATCTCCCCTCAGCCGTCTCTTTTCCAGGTTAAAGAGCCCCAACCTTTTTAGCCTTTCTTCATAGGAGTAGCCTTCCATCCCCTTTACCATTTTGGTGGCTCTTCTCTGAACCTTTTCTAAAATTGCTATATCCTTTTTAAGATATGGCGACCAGAATTGCACACAATATTCAAGGTGCGGTCTCACCATGGAACGATATAGAGGCATTATAATATCTTTTGTTTTATTTTCCATTCCTTTCCTTATCATACCTAGCATTCTATTTGCTCTCTTGGCCGCCGCTGCACACTGGGCCGAGGGTTTTAACATGGTATCCACAAGGACGCCTAAATCTTTTTCTTGGGTGGTGGTTCCTAATGTGGAACCTTGCATCGTGTAACCATAGTTTGGGTTGTTCTTCCCTAGGTGCATAACCTTGCACTTCTCCACATTAAATTTCATCTGCCATTTTGATGCCCAGTCTTCCAATTTATCAAGATCCTCTTGCAATTTTCCACAATCCTCCTGGGTTTTAACAACTTTAAATAGTTTTGTGTCGTCAGCAAATTTGATAACCTCACTCGTTATTCCACTTTCCAGGTCATTTATGAATATGTCAAAAAGCAGCGGACCCAGCACAGATCCCTGGGGTACACCACTATTCACCTTTCTCCATTGGGAAAATTGGCCATTTAGCCCTACCCTCTGCTTTCTATCTTTTAACCAGTTCCTGATCCACAGTAGTACACTGCCTCCTATCCCATGACTCTTTAGTTTTGCCAAAAGTCTCTCATGAGGGACCTTGTCAAAGGCTTTCTGAAAGTCCAGATACACAATATCAACCGACTCACCTTTGTCCACCTGTTTATTCACTCCTTCAAAAAAACATAACAGATTAGTAAGACAAGATCTTCCTTGTCTAAAGCCATGTTGGCTGTCTCCCATTAGGTCATGACTATCTATATGCTGAGTAATTTTATTCTTTATGATGGTTTCTACCATTTTTCCCGGTACTGATGTCAGGCTCACCGGTCTGTAGTTTCCCGGATCACCCCTCGAACCCTTTTTAAAAATTGGTGTTACATTGGCGATCCTCCAATCCTCAGGTATTAGAGATGATTTTAATGATAGTTCACAGATTACTGATAGCAGGTCTGCAATCTCAAATTTCAGTTCTTTCAACACCCTTGGATGTATACCATCCGGCCCAGGTGATTTGCTACTCTTCAGTTTATCTAATAGTTGTAGGACATCTTCCGGAATTCACAGCATTCTGCTGCCACAGAGAAATCAAGAGATGAGGAGGTACCCTCATCATAGCCAGAAAGAGCTACAGATTTAAAACTCACTACCAGCACCTCAAACAAATCCAACACAATCCTCATATCCAACCACCACATCAGCTTCTGCCTCACCTACAGACCCCCCCAACTCCACGAAGGATCACCTGTCGGCAATACCAGAATCCATATGGGCAGGTTACACCAAACACAAGCCGTTGATTGCCCTAGGCGATTACAACCTAAACTTGTGATTTCATAATTTCCCTTGTACACATTAGCTTTCAGCTGAGATTTTGTTGAAAAAATATTTTGTTGAAGTGTTGAAGTTAGCAGATGATTTCCCATTACAATATTGTTATTATGCTTCTACTAGGATTCGAAAAGTGAAGTCAAATGATGGAGATATGGATGTATTATAGCCTAGTGAGAGTTAGGATTTAACAAAGGTTTTGGAGAACTCTCTGGATATAATTTCCAGAAGGGATACCTTTTTGGTTACATTGTTTCAGAAGTGGATAAAATCAAAGTTTTAAAAACTTTCTTTAAGTATAAGGATCTTATCTTAAGTGGTCAGAAGTTAAATATGTTTCTTGATGTGACCAGGAACACTCATCTTCGTAGAAAGCAGTTTTTGGCTTTGAGGTCCAAGGTGTTGGCTTTGGGAGCTAATTTTATGTACCTTTTCCCTGCAAGGTAATAGAGTACTTTATGTTTTCTTGGATCCAATTCATTTGGAAAAAAATGTATTAGATAAGAAGGTATAATAATCTAGGCGGTATATCTACTAAGTGCCAGTAAGGGCTCAAAGGTGCCATTAGCGGGTGTTATTGTCACCCTCTAGAGGTTAATGCAGTAGAAAGTACCGATAATGCCGGCTTAAGAGCAGTAGCCCATTAACGTGGGCTAAGGTGAAAAGGGGCGAAGAAGAGGCGTTAACTGGGTAAGATCGTTGTCAGAGACAGCATGTGTTCCCTTAACGCTGGGTGCTATTAGTGCGTATTACAAGTGCTGCCACCGGGAGCCTTATGCCAGCTCAGAACAGGCATTAAGAACTCCTCTCTAGGGAGAGAGCTGTTTTAATGGATTGAACACTACAGAAATCACACTGAGGTATATGCAGTGTGCACCTTCCAGGCTCCAGTCCTGGAACGAGTGAATGCTGTGGCCCATTGCCTGTCACGGCATGGTGCTCTTTTAATAAAAATCACTATGCTGTTACAGTTACAGTTAACTTTATTTGCTATACAGCATATTATGTATGATGTCTAGGTGGTTAACAATTAAAATAATATAAGATAATATACTGTATATAAACAAAAAATAAATAAAAACAGCAAATGCAAAAAGAGGGGGAAGGGAAGGCCTAGGTTACAAATTTGGCAACATATTGATAAACAGTAAACACATAAGGAGGGGAGGGAAGAGTGAATAAAACCTGGTGCTGACTCAGGTTGCTGCAGTAGGGTCACAAGCATAGCATCCCATCCCCGCCTCCCCCTCACAGGTGGCGGTTGACCATTTTCAGGGCCAGTTGTCCATAGAGTGGCCATGCCTGTGTCCTTGCAGAAGGCAAGCCCAGGGTAGAAAGCTGTATCATGAGATACAGCCACCTTCCCCGGCCATCCTCCAGTCCAAGTTCTCACCCTCCATCAACCCTGCTTGGGGGCTATAAGCAAGATGTATGAGCATCTGAGGCCTCACCTCCACCCTCTGACTGCCACGTCACATGCCATACTATGGCTAAACAAGTGCCTGAAAGCTCCACATAACTTTGCCTCTTGCTTCCTCCATTATTTATTTATTTATTTATTTATTTTATTTAGAAGGATTTAGTATACCGCCTTATCGTTAAATCAAGGCGGTGTGGCACATCAATCAAAATCAATAATAAAGTGTGGTTTGTAGCATGCAGTGTGAGAACTGAGAAGTGTAGTGTGTGGGGCAGTGTGTTAGATTATATCGGTGAACTATTTACATAATGAGCTATATACATATATACAAAATGGGGCTGTTTGAGAGGCGTGCTAGGATTGCTGCAGTTGGTGGAATATGCCACACCTACTTTGCCAGCTGCCTCAATCAAGCACTGTGAGCCATGAGCAGCTGCAGAAGGAATGACCATGCATTTCCTAATGAGAGCCAGCGGTGCATGACCCTAAACCAGCAGTGTAAGAGAATAGGTGTTCATGTACAATTGATGGCACCTGTACACACATAGCCAATAATGTCATGCAATACCGTGTATCCCCCTCTCAACACTTCACCATGTTTTTGTTGGGCATAAACCGCAAGAGGAAGAGAAAAAACCTCGACCTCACATGCAGTACATGCCCCTTTTTTTATTCATATAAATGTTCTCATATCATTTCCATAAAACAAGTATAAAAATCACACTTATCTGGTCCGTCACACGACGTGCAAGTTTCGAGGCCTGAAGCCTCTGTATCAAGTGCTCACAATAAATTACAGTGTGTCCAAACTTCCTTCAACCGCCAAAAAATGCCGAACAAGCAGCTATTGAAAAGAGAGAAGCTTACTCAGGATAGGCTGCCCACAGTAACGCCCACCAACCAGAGAACACCAATCACCACAAGGGACTTCCCCACTCATTCCGGGGTTCCCTATAGTAAAAGGCATGTGAACACAGTTTTCAGAATGAGCCGTCAAAACCCCAACCAGCCAATTTCGCGATTCAAACCAGCAGGAGTAACAGTCCGTAAGGTAAATATCCAACGCTGTTCCAATCTGCGTAACTTTGCCGTTCGATCTCCGCCCCTAGGATCTAGCGGGACATGATCAATCACTGTCCATCTCAAATGTTCAAAGTTATGATGTTGATCAAGACAATGTTGCGCTACTGGGGCCGTCAATACAGATTGACGAAGCCGTGAGGCATGCTCCCCCAGTTGAATTTTTATCGGTCTCGTAGTGCTCCCCACATAACGTAATAAACAAGGACATTCCAACTAATATACTACAAAGGTGGAAATGCATGTTGTCTGCCATCTCCGATGAAAATTGCGACCTGACCCTAGGTCAGAACATACTGGGCCGGAAATAGTAGTATCACAGTAGCTGCATTGATTGCATGGCAAATGGGACCCCGACCTAACCGCCGGATAATTTGGTTGATCCACAGAAACCGCAGATTTCATCAAAACATCCCATAAATTTCTCCCCCGAGAATAGATGATCCGTAGAAGCTTATTAAAACAGGGATATATAGATAATATAGACCAATATTTCTTTAACAGGTTAGCCACCTTATTCGAATGACTCATATATGGCAAAATACCTGTCAATATATCCTCCGATCTATTAACCGATAGTGCCTGAATAAACTCAGGATCTAAAAAACATTCTCTATGAGAATACAAAGCCCTGCGATATGCACGAGAAATTACCTCCTGAGGGTAACCTTTATAAAAAAGCCGGTTCTTCAAATCCACCGCATGATATTTAAATTGAACCACAGACATACACAATCTCCGAATCCTCAAAAACTGCCCGTGAGGTAATCCCTTGCAGAGGGATTCAGGGTGAAATCTCCTATAGCTCAATAAACAATTTCAGTGAACCGGTTTTCTGAACAGAGTAATAAACAATGAGGTCCCCTCCTGGAAAACCATCATGTCCAGAAATTCCAATCGGTCCATTGACACATGAGCTGTAAACTTGATATGGGTCTTTATAGTGTCAAGCCACGCAATGAAAGCATTTAATGATGGCAAATGGCAGAAGTAGTCAAACAGGCAGACCCTCGCAATAGGCTTACCCCACAATGTATATAGCAAGCATTTTCCTGTATGGTTGTACCACATATGTATATAGTTGACCATGTCCATTATCAGGTGAACCACCAATGTATATAGTTTTCCCGTTTCTCCAATTTCTACTCCCTGTTAAATGTAATGACCAGACATATGTAAATTGTCGGATGTTTCTGTTCAATGTAAACCGCACTGATGGATAATAGTGCGGTATATAAGAATTGTTAATAAATAAATAAATAAATAAATCAGAGTTCCAAACAAAAAAATATATCATCAAGGAATCTTTTCCACATTATAACATTCACAAAATACGGTGAAGGGTAAATGTAGCGTTCCTCAATGTCAGCCATATACAAAGTGGCGATCGAAGGAGCCACAGTGGCTCCCATAGCTATCCCAAAAATTTGCTGGAAAAATTCCCCTTCAAATAGAAAATAATTGTGGGAAAGCACTAATGTTATCAATTACATCAAAAAAGCCTTTGGCATACGTGTCGGAGCTTTCACAAACTTTGATTGAAGCAAACATAAGGCTTCACCCTGATCCACATTCGTATATAGGGCAACAACATCCAAGGTCACAAGATAAAATCCAGTGGATGGCAGCTCCAATTGTTGTAAAAACCCCCAAAAATGTGTGGAGTCCCGAATATGGCACCTATCACACCCAGAGACTGGGAAGTGATCTGCCAACTGCTATCGCCTTCATGCCCTGAATGTACATGTGAAGTGTCTTGGCTATATCAAGTCCCAAAGTGATGACCAGGTTGGCTGTGTCCACCCACGACCCATACATCCTGCAGCAATCACCAGTGTCACAGCATTTCGACAGGGGAGGGTTGGATCAGGATGCCCCTCATACGAGTATGCACATATTTATTTATTTTATTTATTTATTTAATAACATTTTTATACCACTATATCTACCAGTCACAGCAGTGTACAGGAAACAAAAACATGAATAACTTTACATGGAACATAATTGATAACAGGTTGAACATGAAATGTAATTGAAAACAAGTTTAACAAGAAAATAAGTAGTGAAATTTAACATTGTACTAAATAGATAGTGGAAGAGTCTATTGTACATGGTGAGAGTGGGAGCTAAGTGGCAGATCCAAAGTGTTCTTGGAATAGGTGGGTCTTGAATTTGTGGCAAAACTCTCCAATGTCAGATAATGAGCGCATTTCTGGGGTGAGGGAGTTCCATATGGTGGGTGCATAGTAGGAGAAAGCTCTGCTGGAGGTAGAGAGATTGGAGCAGGAGAATGAGACCGGAACCACTAGCAGGTTGTGGCTGTTCTTTCTCCTGGATCTGTTATTGTGAGGTTGATAGTAAGGTGTTGAAGGATGTTTGCTGAGAGACTGTGAAGGGTCTTGAAGATGGTCAGGGTAACTTTGTAGTTGACTGTCGTGCAGATAGGGAGTCAGTGTAGGTGCTTCAGGACTCAGGTGATGTGTGAATGTTGCTGATGCCTGTGATAATTCTGGTGGTTGTGTTCTATGCTAGTTGAAGGGGGAAGAGAGTGGATTTAGGTGTCCCTGGCATAGTCGAATATTGGTGTTATACAGGCTTGAAAGACATAAGTCAGTTTGTTTCAGGAGGGATCTTATATTTTGAACAGTCTTCATTTGGAAGTATGCTGCCTTGTGGGTGGAAACTTCAATTCTGGTCCTGGATAATGCCAAGGTACTTAATCTGCTCTTTTACTTGCAGGGTTAGGCTGGATAGGTTGATTGTAAATGGTGGGGGGAAGGAGATGTTCTTAGTTATTATGAAGCCGTCCAACTTGTTAGGATTGAGATGCATGTTGTAAGGCTGAGCCATTGGATGATGGATGTGACATTGCCCTATTACAGATTAGTATGGGTTGATGATGGTAAATGGTGTATAAATGAAAATATCATCGGCAAACAGGTGGTAGAGGATGTTGTAGTTTTGGAATATTTTGTATAGAGGCTGGATAAAAATATTGAAGAGGAGAGAGGATAAGGCAGAGACTTAGGGTAGACCCTGGAGAAGTCTGAACAGGTTGGAAGTCTTGGATCTGAATTTGACCTGTTGGTATCAGTCAGTCAAGTAAGATTGGAGCCACTGCAATGTTGTGTCTCTGAGGCCGATGGAGTGGAGCCATCAACGGATGTGCTCATGGGTGTCAGAGTCGAAGGCAGCAGAGACATAAATGAAAATGAAGATGAATCCTTGTGAAGTTTTTTCTGTGTCCTTGATTAGTGTGCCTAAAAGTGATGTCAGAAGGGTTTCAATGCTGCGATGGGGTTTGAAGCTCTGCTGATGAATGTCCAGAGGGGCATAGGAGTCTATATAGTCCTGCAACTGTACCTGCACAGCTTTTTCAATGATTTTGGCAAATGAAGGGAGGCTGGAGATGGGTCTCTAAGATGGTGATGCTGGGTCAGCGGTATGATTCTTTTGGAAGGGTCTGATGGAGGCATGTTTGAAGGCAGTTGGCATGTAGCCTGAGGCTAATGATGTCTGAGAAATCTGTAAGATTATTGGTAAATGCTCTTATTTAGTCATCTTGATCCAGGAGAAAGGGTAGGGGGTCGAGAGGGGAAGTAGTGCTGTTGAGGCTTGTGATGATGGTTTCCACTTGGCGGAAGGACAGAGGGCTGAAAGTAGACCAGGTCTTGTTGCTTGGGCCATTGGAGGGGCTAGCAGAGGGGTGGGGGGCAGGAGGGTTCCGGTGGAGGATGACTGCTTGGCCTGTAGAAATTGTGCCATGTCAGCTGGAGATAAGGTGTTGTCTGAGTTGGTTTTGGTGGGGGCCTTGAGCAGCTGTCATGCTATATTGAATAGCTCTCTTGCCTTGTTGAAGGAGGATCTAATTAGGTTTGTGTGGTATTCTTTTTTTTCAGAAGGGCGAGTGAGCAATACATAGCTCAAGCTGTTGAATATGTAGGTGATTAGATGTTTTTTTGTGGCACCTCCATTTGTGATCTAGTTGCCTGAGCTTGTTTTTTAGTGTCTTGTTCAGGTGTGAATCAGGGAACATGGTATGATCTTGTTGTCCTAGTTGCAAAGGTGGTCATGGTGGCAAAGGAGGAAATGAGGTCATCCCATTCAACTATTATGGAATCAAGATTTGTTGGGTCAGAATGGGTCATTGGGAAGATGCTAGAGAGGAAGGTGTCTCTATCAAAGGCTCAAAACCTGCGTGAGTAAGGTGGGGGGCTTGATGATTATGTGAGCTGGAGAGGTTTGGCAGGAAGAAGGTGAGGAGATGATGGTAAGGCTATGGAACTGGTGTATTCTGTGTCATGGTGTTGGTGTGGCCATGTGGCTGGGGTAAAAATTAAGTTGATGGTTCCTCCTCTGGAATGTGTAGACTGTGAGATAATTTGCTTGAGTTGGAGTGCTTCCATAACTTGTAGGAAAGGTGAGGAGAGTTTGCTGGGGAAGATGGGTAGGTTGATGTCCCCAAGAAGGATGAAACATTTATTTGTGTGGAGGTTTGCACATGCTTCCTTGATGATGGGTGAGCGATCACTGGACCCTGCTGATGGAGATCTGTATGTGAGGAAAATTGATAGATGAGAATTAGAGATAGTGATAAGGTCCAATTTGCTGGTAGAGCTTGAGCTGGTGGTTTTGAATTGTAGATCTTCCTTGACAATTATGAATATGCCACAACCTCTTTTGGATGCTCTAGGGCGATTGAAGAGTTGGTATGAAGGGAATGCCAGTTGATTTAGAAGGACTGTGTCAGAGTCTTCTAGTCAGGATTCTGTGATGCACAAAATGTCAATATAACTTTACTTAGTGTAGTTGACCAGAATAGGTATCCTGTTGTAGACTTAGTGTGTGTTAATGAGAACACATTTAAGAGTTTGATTGGGAGGTGTATAGATGAGGGGGGGGGAGATACGAAGAGGTACTTGCTTGATGTTAATTAAGTTGCAAGGGTTTCTATTTCTAGGATTGGGGAAGAAAGGTTGAAGTCTGCTGTGGTGTGAGTGATGCATGATGGAAATGTGGGAAGGGGTGGGGATGGAAAGTGTGTAGGTTAGGATATGTAGCACAAGGATGAGGATGGTGAAGTGTACCAAGATGCTGAGCATGATGGCTCGGAACTAGGGGTTGTGTACGATGATACTGGAATCTAGCGAGTTGGGTGGTCAATAGTTCTTTAAGTCAGAAGTGGAGTAGTGACAGGTGAGAGGCAGTTGAGGCTAGGGAGCCAGTGTCAGCATTTAGAGCACCTTGAGTAGTTACAGGGAGCTCTGCAATGCTGGAAGGAGCTTCACTGGTCATATGTGATGATACAATGGAGTCCTAGAGGGCTTTAGATGGAGTATGAAAGTGGTATTGGCATTCTTTCACTGTGGGCCACTCTAAAGGCCATGCCTAAGGGCCCTTTGGCAAGGACTGACAGGAGCGGACCCACAGCCATGGGTGCACCTCTTGCGCTGTAAATTTAAACTTGCTGCTGGAGGGAGCTGGTTGGCTGCTGTGCAGAGTGAGGAGGAGCTCACTCCCTCACACACTGGCTTGTCATATCCTCGTCATCTTGCGCCTCCACGCTGTAAATTTAAACTTGCTGCTGGAGGGAGCCGGTCACTGGCTTGTTAGGTCCCAGTCTTCTCGTGCCTCTGGCACTGTAAATTTAAACTTGCTACTGGGGGGAGCTGGTTGGCTTATGTGCAGAGTGGGGAGGAGCTCACTCCCTCAGTCATTGACTTGTCAATTCCTGGTCTTCTTGAGCCTCCGGCGCTGTAAATTTAAATTGCTGCTGGAAGAAGCCGGTTGGCTGATGTGCAGAGTGGATGCATATGAGGGGTAAAATATGCAAGTGAGGCAGGAAGAATAGGCAATATGCTAACACCCCATGTCAGTAAAAATATACCCACACTGCCTTCTCAGTTGCTTGGACCAGTGATCCCTACATGATTAAACATTAATTTATGTGCCGCATCCATCAGAGGCACATTGGATCTATACTACTCATTGTGGTCTGCCAACTATGAGATTATTCCAGGATTGGCCCACAAGCACACACCAGGAAATGGTGAAGTTTCCCACTCTTTTAGGTCACCCATGGTCTTGAATGTGTGTGTTCTTGAATTATGCCCTTCCTCTATGGCAGGACAGATCCCATATGTAAGACATGAATGGCAGCATATCAATGCAGCTCTACATGCAATACAGACCTAACAAGACATCCCTCTCCCTCAACTGCCTAGCATATCTTGTCAGACAAGTATGGCACAGAACTTGCAGAGAGCTACACAGACATAGGCATACCCCAATTCATGCCTTCATGCATCTTTTTTTTTTTTAAATATCTTTATTAAGTTTTCCAACAACCAGTACAACATACACCACACACACAAAAATCAACACAGCAATAACAGTAAAAAACCGTGAAAGAAAAAGAAAAAGAAAAGAAAACCCCCCACCCCCCGACCCTCAGGAGTAGACAAGCATATAGAACAGTGCCAGAGAAGCCAGAATCCAGCAATTTACTGGGCTGCTATGCGACCATATCCCAACCACAAATTAACATCCCATGTTGGAGACCAGCTACAAGAGTTAACCAGCAACAGAGCGAGCAACGTATTGGTCTAGGAGAAGCCACTTATCATGACAGAGCGCCCCGCTGCCGGGATGATGAAGCTTGTCGTATATCCGTTCATATTTGGCATAGTGACAGACCAAGCTCCACCATTCCCCTGACCGCAACTTCTCCAAGGTCTTCCAATTAACTAAGATCAGCTTGAAAGCAACGGCCATCATAAAGTTTAACAGGAAGTCCTTGGACCTGTGCCCATCTTGGGAAAGCCCCAAGGAATGCAAGAAAACTACAGTCTTGGAAAGCTGGTCTGGTATGCCCAGTACAACTTGTATTTTGTGCCAGACCTCCCTCCAATAGCTCTGCACAAAGGGGCACTCATAAAACATATGAAGGAATGTGCCTTTCACTCTCTGACAGGACCAGCAATTCCCTGTGGATGACCGGTCCCATTTGGAAACCTTTACAGGCGTGAGATGAGCCCTGTGCAAAAGGAAATACATAGATTGCGTAATCGCAGCAGAGCGGGAGGCTCTGGTGACAGTGCCCCACAGCGGTGCCCACATATCAAAAGAGTGCACCACAGACAACTCAGATTCCCAGACCCGATATAGCCCCCTCGGTACTGAGCTGGCATAGTCCCTAAACAAAGCATATACACCAGCTATCATGCCCTTTTGCCCGTACATAGCTTTGAGGTTAAGAATCAGGCTACCCTCCTCTACCAAATTGCGGATTTCGACCCTGGCTGCCAGGATGCTATGCTTAATTTGCAGCCAACGAAAATAGCTACTCTGAGGTAAGGAGAATTCTGCCCTGAAGGAATTAAAATCTTTCAATCCCGCAGGCCCAACTATATGGTCCAAGGTCCATATGCCCCTTTCTTGCCAGTCTTTCCAAGCGAACCGCTGGCCCCCAATCTTAAACAGTGGGTTTCGCCAAAGCGGAGTCCGTCGTGAGGGGAGCCCATCTCCGCCCGCTATGTGCACCAGCTTTAGAAAGGCAGCCTGGGTAGCCCGGATTACCTTGCCCTGTGGCCCTTCCTCAGGATGCAGCATTCCCAACAAGTGTTTCAAAGGGTAGGAGCCTGCCGCCCGGGCTTCGACTTGGAGCCACCTTGGCCCTGGGGTCTCCACCTCAGTGTCCAGCCATGTAGTACCCTGCTTAATGAGGAGTGCATGATGGTACCATTGAAAATCGGGGAAATGGACACCCCCCTTATCTTTGGGGGCCTTAAGTTTCCGGAGGGCTATACGAGGCTGGACATCCTTCCACAGGAACCCCAAAAGGGTTCTCTCCAACCCCGTAAATATCTCTAGCGGTATGGTGAAGGGGAGCATGCCTAGAACATAATTGATCTTGGGGACCAGAACCATTTTAATGACTTCTAAACGACCCCACCAGGTAAGGTATAAGGGAGACCATGCAGAAATTTTACTGCGGACTATCCGGGTGAGCTCCTCCACGTTCACACGGATGGTATCCGCCACAGAGGCACTATACCAGGCTCCCAAGTATTTAATGCCAGCAGGTTCCCATCTAAACGGGAAGGGGGACATCATTGCGATTGTCGAGCATCCATTAAGTGGGAAGGCCACGGACTTATCCCAGTTAATCTTATAGCCCGACAGACTGGAGTAATTATTGATTAAAGTAAGGATCTGTGGGATTTCCTGAGGCTGCGTAAATAACAAGAGGTCATCTGCATATGCAGATAACTTAACATTCAATCCATTAAAGTTGAAACCCAGAATAGCTTCACTTTGCCGAACAGCCAGGGCTAAAGGTTCAAGGACCAAGTCAAACAATAGCGGGGATAAGGGACAGCCCTGTCGAGTACCCCGGTGCAATGAAAAGGAACGATGCAGACGGCCATTAGCAAAAACTCTAGCACTGGTTTTGGCATAAAGCAACCTGACCTTGTTGATAAAGTCCTCTCCCAATCCGAACCAAGTTAGCACAGAAAAAAGAAAGGACCATTCCAACCTGTCAAATGCCTTTTCCGCATCTAGGGAGAGGGCCACATAAGGGGAGGTGTCCGCCGCCGCCTTATCGATCAGATTACACAACAGTCGGGCATTATCAAAGGTGGACCTGCCTGGTATAAAGCCACACTGATCAGGATGCACTAAGTCCCCGATGACCAAAGCAAGCCGCTTAGCCAGAATGCTCGCATAGATTTTATAATCTATGTTCAATAGGGAGATAGGCCGATAATTCTTAACATTTTCGGGGCGTTTCCCAGGCTTCTCCAGGACCACAATGGTAGCTTCTGAGAGATTACCGGGCTGACCGGATTCCTTTTCCAGCTCCCCATAATATAGCATTAAGTAAGGAGCCAATTCATCGCTCATAACTTTATAAAGTTCCGCAGGCAGCCCATCTGGGCCCGCAGCTTTCCCACCCTTCATGGCTTTGATTGCCTCAGTCATCTCCTTATTAGAGAAAGGTCGGCCCAACTGATGAGCTTGTAGGGCTCCTAATCTGGGATGACTGAGCGCATCGAGAAATCGTGCGGTCGCCGCAGAATCTGCTACCACTTCTGAGGAGTACAACTTATTATAGAATATTGAAAATTCCTCTAGAATGAGTTCGTCTGTGACCAATCTCGTCTGACTGTCATTTACAAGAGAGACAATTCTAGCCTTTTCCCTTTTCCCACGCAATGCACTTGCGAGGAGCTTGCTATCCCTATTCTGCTCGACATGATATCTTGCCGATTGTTTTAACATCACATGTTCTATCTCAGAGCTCAACAACTCGTTGTATTGAAACCGCAATCTCTGCAACCTACAAAGGATCCCAGCATCAGGCTGCCGGATCCAGAGCCGCTCCCCCGCCTTGATCTGGTTTTCCAGAACTGCTAACTGTTCTTTCCTCCTTCTAGCCTCCTTAATCTTATAACTAGTGATAGTCGCCCTTAGAGAGGCCTTAAAGGCTTCCCACCAGGCCCAACTAGCCGTGGCCCCTAAGATATTATGTGAAAAATAGGCCCTAGTAGCAGCACTCAACTCGGATTGGAAGGAGGGATCCGCGAGCCAGGTTCTGTTAAATGACCACACTGGATTGCCCCCAACAGTCTCCAATAGCGGAAGTTTAAGCGTGATGGCTGAATGATCGGACACGGTCCCCCCCAGGATTTCTGCCTCACAGCAGCCTGAGACTAAAGACCTGGAAACTAAAAAAAAATCTATCCTGGAAAGAGAATTATGCACTGGAGAAAGAAAGGTAAAATCCTTCTCAGTAGGATGGAGCAGCCTCCAGATATCGACCAGACCACAATCACCCTTAAGGGCTGAAAAAGCGCCATCCGCCCGAGAGGGTCGGCTTATTCTCGCTGGGCATCGGTCTATCAAGGACTCATTTACCAAATTAAAATCCCCCCCTACAATAATCGGGGCAGTATAGTCCTTTTGTAAGGTGCTATTCAAAGCACGGAAAAAATCCGGATCATCTTTATTTGGACCATACACGTTAACAAAAGAAAACTGCACCCCCCCCAATTTCAACCAGGGACCGTGACCATCTCCCCGAGGCATCATTACTAGTACGAACTAGCGATGCCCCCAGTGCTTTCCGGACGAGTGTGGCAACTCCATTCTTCTTGTGCTCCGCTGGGGAGGAACCCATAAGCAAATAGTGCTTACCCTCTAACTTCATGGTTTCCTGCAGAGTAAGATGGGTCTCCTGCAGAAACACAACATCCGCCTGATTCCGGGCACAATATGCTAGAATTTTTTTTCTTTTCATGGGAGTTTTGATGCCCTTTACATTTAAGGACACGATTTTTAGCCAATTAGCCATAGTTGTTCAGCAAACTACTCACACCATATGACTGAAGATAGCAAAGCAGCCCCATAAGGAAATCCCAAAACTGGCAACCCCAACAAATAACCCACAAATCCCCATCCTGAGAGCCAATACAAACCCCCCAATAAAACATCCCCTGATAATAATATAAACTTGGGTGAGCCAGGAAGAATGACCAAACATGGCGCAGCCTGGCCCCAATGAAAGCTACCCGCCATCCCCAACCAAAACAGACATACTGAAAACAGAAGGCAATAAAACAAGGTGCATGTCAAAGTCCTGCTCCTCTGAGGATCCCCTCGGCACAGCCCGGTTGAGCGGCAGAACTGCCCGCCCTTCCCGGCTCTGCGCCGTACGAGAGCCAGACCCTTCGCCACAAATTGATGAAGGGCCTCAGAGGGCCTAAATCAGGAAGTCCGCAGGACAGTCCTGAGCGCAGCCGACTTCCCGCTGCCACGGCACTTCAACTCGACTGCATTTGCAGAGCTTCTTGATCTTCAATGTACACTGCTAGCTCTGCAGGATCGTCGAAGGTCTTGGTCTCGTTGTTTAAAGTTACTTTAAACCGGGCGGGACTGAAGAGGCCGTACTTTGCCTGTAGGCGCTGGAGACGAGGCCGGAACGCTAGGAATCGCTTTCGTCGCTCAACAGTTGGCTTGCTAAAATCCGGATAAAAGGCCACTTTCTGACCCCCAGGTAATAGAGGCTGGATGGTTTTAGCTGCCGTCAGGATTTGGATAGCATGTTGGTGCCTGAGCGCACAAAAGATCATCGGGCGCGGGAATTTAGAGCGCTGATTCACCGAAGATGGTAGCCGGTGGGCCCGCTCTATTTCAAACGGGCGAGAGAAATCCAGCTTCAAGAGCTGCGGGATCAAAGATTCCAAATAACGTATTGAATCGCTCCCCTCTGCCCCTTCCGGAATTCCCAATACCCGGACGTTATTCCGGCGGGCCCTGTTACTCATGTCCTCAACGCTCTTCTCAAGCCCTTCCAGCTTACGGCTCATCCGCGGGATAAGGGCTAGGCGCTCCTCGTGTTCCGCAGCGGCCCTCTCCACTTTCTCCACCCGTAAGGTAAGCTGCTGCATTTGCCCAGACAACTCCTTAAGGCACGTTTGCACCTTGTCCAAGGATTCGCCGTTTGCGTCCACCCGGCAGCGAACCGCCCTTACCTCCTTCAACACTTCTTTCAGGCCCTCAGGGGCTTCGGGCGGTGCCGCCATTTTCTGTGGGGAGAGAGGATCGGTCTTAGATCGCTTCGTGCCGGATGCCGCCGCAGCAGCAAAGTCAAGGCGGGTCTGCTTACCGGCTGACATAATTCAGCGCTGGCGCTCTAAAGCACTGCGAACTAGGCGGGTAGAGCTACAAATGACCAGGATTCGCTGTCAAAGGGCCAGGAGAGCTTCTCTTACGCAGCCATGTTGGTGCTTCGTAGGCTCCGCCTCATGCCTTCATGCATCTTGACAATGACTACATATATACACATAGAGTGATGGACCCACACTCCCACAGAGCTGCTCAGTGCCTCCCAACACATGGACACTCTGTGTGAGAGAGAAGGTTCATGGGCTCAATAACAGCCTGTGGATCAAGAATGATATGTTTAGGTGTGTTGAGTTTATCCTACATTTCCATAGCTGTATCTGCATGTGTAGCCCTCCTCAGCTTGTCCTACAGCCCCTCTGGCAGACACCACTCAGCAGTCCTCACACTCTCCAGCAGGTGAGATACAGAAGCTGCACCAATACAGGCTGGATGGCAGAGTGAGCTAATAGCATGCACACACTGAAAGGCATTGACAACATCTAAGGAATACAGTAAGCACTGGACCTTCATCACTTCTCCCTCACTGAAAAGCACATGCTTTCACTAAGTCCTCACACAACTGGGCCCTGGGACAGTGAGAAGCTGCACCAACATCAGCTTGATGGCAGAGCATGCTAATTGTGCCTGCACATTGAGCAGGCGTTAAAAATGCCCAAGGATAACGCTGAGGCTCCCGAGAGGCCTACTCAGAATCCTGAATTAACACCGGACATTCTTGAATTTATGCTCTGATTTTACCTGGGCACATTGATGAGATGGCGGGGACCAAACCTACGCGCCTGGAATTTGGATCTCCAGCGGCTTCTCACGGCAAACGCTCTAAAACCGAACCCCCGTCCCCGCAGAAGGGGCTGGCTCTACACGAGGGCCCCGAAATGCAGCAGGAGATCCTCGCAGAGATCAGAGGGGTTAAAGACCTCGTGCAGTCCAACGGGAAGACCTTGGTGTATTGCAACGCAGACTAGAGGGACTCTCCTCGCGTCAGGACAAAATGGAGAGCATATTAGACTCCCATGTGGTCCGGCTGTCCAAACTCGACAACGTGGAACGTCAGGTGCGGGCCTTGCAGAAAGAAGTGGAAGATAGCAATAATAGAGCGCGCCGTAACAACCTACGATTAGTGGGCATACCGGAGGGAGCGGAATCGGGAGACATGAAGGAGTTTTTATATAAAATCCTCCCTTCTCTGCTCCAAATCACCTTTACCAAGGAATTGGAGATCGATCGCGCTCATCGTGTGCCCACGAACATAACGCTCAACAGGAAGACCCCGCGGCCTATTATCTTTCGACTTTTGAGATATCAACATGTGGAGCAAATTCTCAGCGCCTCTCGGGCGAAGGGCCCTATGGAGTTTGAGAGCCATAAAATCTCCTTCTATCCTGACTTGGCTAAACCCACGGTTGACCGCCGAAAGCGCTTTCTGGAATTCCGGCCGAGGCTTCAACAATTACAAGCACGCTATGGCCTGATGTACCCGGCCAAGCTCCGAGTCACGCTGCACAATCAGACAAGAACATTTGAGGACCCTGATCTACTAGCGGAGTTTTTGGATGCTAAAGAAGCCGACTTGATGCGCTGACTTCTAGAGTGTTCCTACTAGTGTTCTCATGCCCGCTGTACCCGCCATTTTGGATTTGCCACGGCTCAGCAAGGAGGCCGTCGAGGGCGGTTTGTAGCCTTCTTTTGATGATATTTGTGACCCGATTCCATCTACCCAGAGTAGCCTCGATGACTATCAGAGACAGTGTTAATTATGGACTCTGGTGTTTCTTCTCTTTTCATGTCTTTATCCTCCTCTCTGGGGCCTCCTCCCGCAGACATATGGTCGCCATATTCATTGGGGGTTTTGCTTCTTCTCTAAGTTACTTTGGTACATGTTTTTCAATATGGGGTGTATTGGCTAGTATACTTGGGGATTATGTCATTGCTGTACAGATTCTGTTTATGTTGTCTATCTTCAAGCGCCCTTATCTAAAATGTCTCTTATCGATTGATGGCACCATGTAAGATTTTATCCTTGAACGTAAAAGGCATCAATAACCCGATAAAACGGAAGAAAATCCTGAGCTATCTAAGTCATGAAGCAGCTGATCTGATTTTTCTCCAAGAAACGCATTTAAATTCGAAGGAAACTCTTAAACTCAATATTAAACCTTACATGGTGGCCGCCTATTCTCCAGCTGTTTCTAAGAAATGTGGGGTTGCCATACTGGTTAGGAAATCTCTGCATGCCACTATTATTGCGACTAGCTCGGATACTGCAGGCAGATGGTAAGAAGGGTCGCTTTCTCCTTGACTTCCTGCTGGGTATAGCCATATGTTTAATCACGAGGAATTGGAAGGATAGCTCTCGAATTACTGCCAATGAATGGTGGAACCTTGTCTGCTTATATAGTAAATATGAGCAGATATCTCGGAGGGCTATTCCTCATATCCAAACTCACTTTCGCTTGTCTAAATGGCAGATGCTCAATGATTATGTACACTCTGCCCATTGTTCCAACATGTCTGTTTAATGCATACTTATCATGTTTTATCTCACCGTTAGGTTTGTACCACAATAATGTCAGTACACGCCCGTTTTCGGGAATGATTAGTTTCTAGAGAAGAAGCAGGGGGGAGGGGGGTGGTAGGGGTTTACTTTGGTGTATGTATCACATTCTCTGTATGTATTTGTCTTTTAGTTGTATGTCTTCCTTTCCTTTGTTGTTATAAAACGAAAATAAAGCATTTAAAAAAAAAAAATGCCCAAGGATAACAGTAAGCACTGGACCTCCATTGCTTCACTCTCATTCGAGAGCACATGCTTCTGCTAAGTCCTGACACTCACCAGGCCTTGGGACAGTGAGAAGCTGCAGCAACACCAGCTGTCCACCCTCATGTGATGAGTTCATGTGCTAATGGTAAACACACACAGAGCGAGTGTTCACAGTGTCCAAGCATTAAAGGAGGCCTAAGGGCCAAGTGAGTGCCAACTCACTTACTCTGTGTATATATCTCCAGAGGACTGTGAGCTGCAGCAATGCACTGTGCTTGCGTGTGTTGTCCGGGCATTATGGCTTTGCATACAACAGGCTGCATGGTCAACTAGTCTGCAGCTCCACATACTGTGCGAGACAGAAGGTTAGTTTTCAGAGACTAGTTTTAACCTGTTGGAGTCACTGGCTGACTAGCTGTGATTGTACAGATGTTGTTGCCAAAGCTGTGAGTCTCAAATGTATTCCCTGTTACACCATTGTCAAACTCCATCCCCACAGTTTTCTCCTACACTTACCTCCCAACATAACTCTGTTGTACAGATCCCGTATCGCCTGCTGGTTTTAATGCAGTGAGTCGGGGGGATACGTTTTCACCAGGGAGAGCTCCACCACATGTGTGTGTGCAGCAACCCTCACCTCTGACTGAGCCTCCAGACCTCAGGACACACCTGTCTGCACAGGTGAGATGCCTGATTAATGCCCACTGTCATAAGAGCTTTATCAGCGGCAACACTGTCAGCCCCCTTGGTGCAGCTGCAGTCTACTGGGAGCTGGGCTCACGTGGAGGCCTGGTCTCTGTGAATGTCACTTAGTTGGTGAGACAGAAAAGATAATGCAATGAAGCTACATTTAGTTTGCTCTTGTCCTAGTCTGCAGTCACAGAGTGCCATATAGTGATCTCTCAGCTGCATGCACAGTATACAGGTCGGCCTTATCACTAGGCAAACTAGGCAGCGGCCTAGGGTGGCAGAATTTTAGGGTGGCACTGCAGGAGACTTAACTAAAGAAGGGATTGAATCCTCACCTGATGCTATCAATGCACTGGTAATTCAATAAATGCTATGAGACAGAGTAGGACTTAGTGTCCAAGATGAGTCAATTTAAGAGGGCCCAACTGTAACTGAGACAGAGCCTAGGGGGCAGAATCCAAGATGGCGACCATGATCAGTCACACTCTGGCTGCTTGCTGGTGAATGGACTCTGGCCTTGAGAATTTTGAGTTTTTGCTGCTAAGTTTCTTATTTTTGTGATGGGGAAGAGGAAGGGGAAAGTCAAGTACCTCGAAGCTGACTCTTTGCCTAAGCAGCAGTCCCTAACTAAGTTTGTTGCCATTGGAGCTATACAGAGTTCTGTTGGGGTTAGTGAGGTTAGGAACTGACTTGAAGGTGGTCCTTTCTAACTCAGATGTTAGTCTGAGCCCTGGGCAGCATGTTCCACCAGATGAACCTCTTCCACCTCCAGTTGAGCAGGCTTCCTGGCTGCAGCCACGTCCAGGTGAGGTAATTGCTGTTTTGCCATCTTTGGGGGTAATTCTGAGTCCAGGGACACTGCTGAATGCTTCTTGAGTGGTCGGGGAAGCCTCTCTGCTTGATTCAGGACAGAGTGTTGGGGGTTTGGCCCCTATGGTGTACAGTATGGTGAATCCATCTTGCCCGGTTTGCAGGGATCCCTGGTACCCTGGCCGGTGGCAGTGCTCTGGTGAAACCATAGGTGGTTACTTTGGACTCTATCTGGACTGTGATAGCTTCAATGAAATGTTCTGTCTTCACTCATTTAAATTTGTGGAAGGCTCTACCCAGGACCTTCAGACAAGGCTTGAACAACAAGACCAAGTTTGTAGAGACTCTGCTAAAACATTATTTATTTTATTTATTTAGTATACATTTGTATACCGCTACTTCCAGCGATCAGCAGCGGTTTGATTACAGATTGGAAATTGTCAAATCATGACGGGAAATTTTGGGGTATACACACATTGATTAGACAGGAAGGCACTGCACACATTGGTAAGGTCGTAAGGAGGTTCAGAAAATACATATGTACATTTTTACATAATTTTACAAAATTTTATATACAGGCACTCTTTCAATTTAGGTCATCTCGTAGCTCCCTGGGATTTTACTTCAAATTGTATTGACACTGGAATAGATGTGTCTTTAGTTTTTTCCTGAAAGCAATACGGTCTTTGGTCGCAAGTAGGTCAGGTAGGAGTTGGTTCCAGAGTGTCGGGGCAGAGTATGTGTATGCTCGGCGGCTGGTACTGTATTTGACAGATCTGATATCGGTCGGAACGTGTAGTGTGTCTGAGTTGCCGGTTCTTCTGTCTCTGTTGCGCAGTTGCATGTTGATAAGGGTGGAGAGAAAGGATGGAGCGATGTTGTATACGAGTTTGAAGGTGGTTATCAGTGTTTTGTATTGTATCCGAGCAGTGATGGGGAGCCAATGCAGCTCGATCAGTACGGGCGTGATGTGCTCAGTAAAACGTTTTTGCATGATGATTCTCGCCGCTACATTTTGGGCAAGTTGTAGGATGTTTAGCGTTTTCTTTGGGAGACCCTGAAGGATGGCGTTGCAGTAGTCTAGGTGAGGTATAATGAGTGCTTGCGCAACAGACCTAAAGTCGTGAGGGTCGAGGATACTCCGTAGAGGTTGTAACACTCTAAGTTTGTGGAAGATGGCCTTGTTGGTTTTTCGTAGGTGCTTTTCCATCTTTAGGTTGCTGTCCAATGTGACTCCCAGATATTTTATTTCATTCTTTGTATTGTACGCATTGTTACACAGGGTAGTTGTCGCAGGAGGTTCAAAGTTTGGCTTACTGGCGATATACATCACCTCAGTTTTCTTACGGTTGATTGTCATGTTGTTTTGCTGTAACCATATTAACATCTCATTGAGGCATGTTTCTAGCTGACTATAGTTAGGGTTGATTGTATCCAGTTGTGTGTATAGCATAATATCATCAGCATAAATGTGGTATTTGATATTATGTTGCTGGAAAATATCACAGAGGGGCTGCATATAAATGTTGAAAAGTAGTGCTGAGAGAGCCGATCCCTGCGGTATGCCTTGCATTTGAAGGAATGCTTCTGCCTTTTCACCGTTTAATTGAACCTATGGCATTCTGTTTGATATGTAGGAGGAGAACCATTTTAGGGGGGTTCCCACTATTCCTATTGATTCGAGCTTGTTAAGGAGTATTCCATGATGGACTGTATCAAAGGCGGCAGAGATGTCAATAAAGATGAGTATAAACATCTTCTTTTTGTCTTCAAGGCCTTTGAGGAGGCTGTTAAGGAGTGCTATTAACAGTGTTTCAACCCCATGATGTTGTCTGAATCCGTATTGCTGTTTATCCAGGATTTTGTGGTCTTCCAGATGATCTTGTAGTTGAATAAGTACTGCCTTTTCAATGATCTTTGCTAGGAAAGATATGCTGGAGATGGGGCGGTAGGATGCTGGGTCGCCCTTGTTGAGTGATGTGTTCTTAAGAATTGGTCTTATTATGGATTTCTTGAGTTGCGCTGGCATGATTCCTTGTTGTAGGGATTGGTTCACAATATGCGAGACTTGTTGGGCAATATCTTTTTTGCCGCCTTGACCCATGCAGCTGGGCAGGGATCTAGCGGGGATGTGGTGGAATTGATGTTTGTTATTATGTTGATAGTTTGCTGGTCGTCAATTTTGTGAAAGTTGCTCCATGCCTGATCCTGTTCTATACTGGTTTTCCGATGTTTTGTGTTCAGACATATAGTGGACGGGGTTGCAGTAAGTTTGCTTGCGTAGTGGTCTGCAAGGATTTGGGGTTTGATTGCGTTATCATAGTGATCTACCTGGGCTGTTTTGGTTAGAGATTTCACTAGTTCAAAAAGTTCATGAGGCTTATTGATGGCTTTGTTCAATAGGTTGGTGTGATGGGTCCTCTTGGCGGCGTTAACCTCCTCTTTGTATTTTGAGAGGAGATTTAGGTACTCAGACTTGTGTTCGATGGATTTGGTTCGTCTCCATTTTCTTTCGAGTTTTCTGAGTTCCCTCTTTATTTTGGTCAGTGTTTCTGTGTACCATGGTTCGGATTGGTGTTTCGTTTGATTTGGGGGGGGTGTTCCACGTGGGGTGCGCTTCCTCCTGGATTCCGGTGTTCCAGCTGTTTGTTAGAGTTTCGAGGTCCTTGTTTTCCAAATCTATGTGAGTTGTAATGGTACTTATAAGATTATATACTTATAAGGATATACAGTATATACAATGATATATACAATGTAGCACAGAAGAACTTAGCACGGGACAGAAGTAGTAGTTATCTGGGCTGTGAAAACATTTGTCGATTCTGAACTGGGTGCTATGCAGCTCTTGAGTAAACGTTATGGTGGAGGAGGTGTTGTGGTTAGGTTATAAATAATAACGTATATAGTCACTTTGTATAGTCAACATAAATCTGAACTCGTGGTTGAGAGATAGAGCTGTAAAGGGTTTTGTTATTACTATTCAGGTTATAAATAATAGCAGACAGAGAAATGTGGGTTGATATAAGTAGTTTGGATAGGTGCAGAATCTAACATACCTTTTTCGTTTGGATTTGTCATGCCTAAGCTCTATGCACTCACTTTAAAATCCTGCAGGAGCCTCTGATTGGCCCTTAGGCCTGGGACCGGGGAGGAGATTAGCTTCCCGCTCCTTAGCCTGATGGCCAGTCAGAAGGCTGGAGTTGTTTTGGTGGCGATTATTTCCATGTGCCCAATGGCGCTGAACTTTAAAGTCCTGCAGGAGCCTCTGATTGGCCCTTAGGCCTGGGACTGGGGAGGAGATTAGCTTCCCGTTCCTTGGTCCGATGGTTGGTCAGAAGGCTGGAGATGTTCCTGTGGCATAATACCTTAAAACCCTCTTCTCAGTGTGCTGCGGAGGCCAAGAAAGCAAATAGAATGCTGGGATTCATAAGGAAAGGAGTGGAGAATAAAACCAAGGATATTATAATGTGTCTGTATCTCTCCATGCTGTGACTGCTCTTGAATATTGTATGCAGTTCTGATCAATATATCTATAAAAGGATATAATAAAATTAGAAAAAGTACAGAGAAGAATGACCAACATGATTAAGGGGATGGAAGGGTATCCCTATGAGGAAAGGCTGAAAGGGCTCTTCAACTTGGAAAAGAGATGGTGAGGGGAGAAATAATAGAGGTCTTTAAAATAATGAGTGGAGTGGAATGGGTAAACAAAGATTAGTTATTTGCTCCTTGAAAAAGTAGAAAGACTAGTGGACATGCAATGAAGCTACAAAGAAGTACATTTAAGACTAATTGAAGAAAGTATTTTCTTCACTCAATGTGTAATTATACTCTTGAACTTGCTGCCAGAGGATGTAGTAAGAGATTTAAAATAGGTTTGGAGAAGTTCCTAGAGGATCTGCATTTAGCTTCACAAACTACAGAGCTATTAAGAGGACCTTCTATCCTTCACCCTGACAGTACTGTAGAAATTTGGTGAACTGGACTGAGCTTAATAAGGCTTATAAGAAGATCATGTTTTGAATTGCATAAGAACACATTGATTGATTTTTTATTTGTTCATTTATTTATTTAATATATTTTTTATACCATTTTTCTACTAGTCAAAACGGTTTGCATAAAACTCAGTGTATTAACATTGTAGCTTGAACAGTAAAGGTACACATTACAAGGAACATTCGGTAATACATGTATTTAACATCGATAATTTGAAACTAACTATTTGCAATTGTTAAAAATAACTTATTTTAAGAGGCATAAGAATATTTAAAGAACTGAGACTTTTTGTTAACGGCAAAACATTTGTTGAATGCTGGAATTGTGTATTAAACAAGCTTTCCTTGGATTTAATGCTTCTAATTATAAACTAAAGCAGTCATAGAAGATCACACTAAAGTTTTTGATGAGAAGTTAGCTATATTAAAAGAAGGTATTACATTGGAACAGTTTGATTTACAACATATAAAGTGGCAATTCTGGGGACCACACCTTCCAAAGGATATAAACAGGTTGGAGTCTTTGCTGAGGGTGGCTACTAAAATTGTTAGTGATATTTGTTATAAAGCATATGAGGACAGACTTAAAGATGTTAATATGTATACTTTAGAGGAAAGGCGGGATAGAGGAGATGTTTATACACCTCTGTGGCATAAATGCACAGGAGATGAGTCTCTTTTGATTAAAGCAAGCTCTGCTTTGAGGGGACATATGATGAGGGTGATAGGGGATAGACTCAGGCGTAATATGCAGAAATATTTATTTATGGAAAGAGTTGTAGATGCATGGAATAGACTCACAGTGGAGGTGGTAGAGATGAGGAAAGTATCTGAATTCAAAAAAGCATGAGACAAACCTCTAAAGGAAAAAAAGGGACTATTGTAGTTGATATGGAAGGGCAGACTAGATAGGCCATGTGGTCTTTTTCTGCCGTCATCTTTCTATGTTTCTATTTTAGAAAGAGTATCAGACTGCAGTCTGAGACATCCAGGGAAAATGTGCTGGAAAATTCTGGGGACTTCTAAGTTTGGCCTGATTTTAGAAATATAGACACCCCTGATGTGGGCACCTGTGCTAGGGGCCACATAGACATCCATGCTACGAAAAAATAGGGAGGCAAATTCTATCTCATGCTCTTCTGCATATTGGGATATCCATTGGCATGGCAACACATATACATGAGCCATCATTCCCAATTAATGCTCTTAATCAACATGGAAAATATAAGGGATATGAATATACCTCCTTCTGTACTTTTCTATTGCCTATTCATACCTGTAACAGGTATATACTTTGTCACAGCTTGGGATGTGCAGGACATTTATGAGATCAGGCTAGGACATCCAAGTTCTTGGGAATGCCCCAAACATGCTACATCATGACACATTCTGATGCGGATGTCCTCCCATCGGGAACATCTTTGAAATCTCTTTCTAAAATGGCTCTGGTGATGTCTCCATCCTTTGGATATCTGAATGACCGTTTTTGGACATAGAAAGGATGAATAGGGCTTCTAAAATACCCCCCCCCCCCCCAAGTGTTTAAAGATAATATGGATAAGTTCAGAGGAGAGATGCATAAACAGAAATGGAAAATGGAAAAGAGATGAGAATGATTACCTTCTTGGTCCGAGATATCCTCAGAGAGACTGAGTTTGGGAAATCGAAGAAGAACGAGACCTTTGATTCTTCCATAGAGAGTTCTGATAATAGTAATGACATGATTGTTTTTAGAAGACGGGAACAGAAAAAAACAAAACAAGAATAAAAAACAGATTACAAAGAAAATTGGGAGAGGTCTCAACCACTTGCAAGGTCCCAGGACAAATCCAGAAAGTGGTAGTTAATCTTTCTGATCAAGTTCTAACAGCATGTGATTTGAGAGTTTTATCTAAAGGTTTATCCTTTGTGCCATCTTCAGAACTGGACATTTCAATTCACTCTAGTTTTTGAAAGATTTATCAGGCTTCTACCATGAAAACAATATTTCTCAAATGAAGATGAGAAGACTGATCGTGCTGACGTGGGGATTTTAATCCTAGCTTCCCTGGTAGATCTGCTTTCTGCACAGCCCAAATGTATTAATATGTACCAAATATTTTTTCTACCTAATTTGTATCTCCAGAATAGACCATTTCACTATAGCTAACTGGAAAATCCTGGATTTCTCTAGATATGAAGAGGGCGGGAACATATTTTGAGAAGTTTAGCCGGTTAGCAGACCTGCCAAGTGGCGAAACTGTGGCAATCCCGATATCTGGATAGTGCCACTGACTATTGATACAGACCACAGAAAGGACACCCAGTTATAAATGGGGTGGTCAGTGGGCGGATCTTGGCAGTCCCGGTCACAATCCAATTAGTGGTGATATTCAGGCACTAACCAGGTGGCTAAACTGTATAGAAGTTGGGATAGGCCAATAGCAGTCCTGAATGATCGGTTTTCACTATCTGGTTAGCAGCTGAATAATGCTTCTAATTGGATAACAACCATGTTGTCTGGCAAAACTGGATATTCAGTGCTGGGTGTTAAGTACGTTCTATTGCTGAAAATCCAGTTTAGTTAAAGTGGCAGCGGTCAGGCACCTTAAACACACTTGTCTGCTGCCGTTAAATATAGTCCACTAACATCCCACAGCCAAAAAAGACCTGGAATAAGCATAATACATATCCTCTATGGCAGTAGTTCTCAACCCAGTCCTCTATGAACCTCAGGCCAGTCAGGTTTTCAGGATTTCCACAATGAATATGCATGAGATAGATCAGCATGCACTGCTTCCACTGTATGCAGATCTATCTCATGCATATTGATCGTGGATATCCTGAAAACCTGACTGGCCTGGAGGGGGTGGGGGGGGGGGGTCCAGAGGACTGGGTTGAGAATGACTGCTCTAGGGGCACAACAAGAAATGATATCCATGTTACTGCTTTCTATAGCCTGAATGTAGTCAATGGAGGTTAATCATAACATTTGTGTAATATTAATTTTGCTTTCTGGAATTTTACTTTGTACCTTCTGAGGGAAAATCAATGCTGACTAATGCATCTTGTGAATGCAATATGTCCCTAGATTATTAGAAGAAATGTATCAGATAACAACTTCAGCTGAAGCTATTGAACACATTGGATATGTACTAATGATGCACAGAAGTCATGATTCACATAGAGTGAAAAAGAATGGGGAGCATAGTTCATGAGTAGCCATTTGAAAAATCATTCTTAAGTAAGAGTCTTCCTTTAACTTAGAGCATAATTATTTGGGCATGAGAGTTCACTTACTTCAGCTTTCCTGTCTATCATTGTTTTATAACTGTATAGTTTAGATTTTTAATATGGATAAGTACATTGGTCTTAAAGTATTATGTGATTGTATAACCTGATACTAAGGGGCTTATTTATTAAGCAGCAGAAAGGTAACATAGTAACAAAGGGCCTGATTCCGTCCCACATATAGATCCTATGGGAGAAGTGGCTCAGTGGTTGGGACAGGTTATCTCAGGCCGTAGGGACTGGGGTCTCTTGTCCCATGGCCACTCCTTGTGGCCTTTGGGCAAGCCACTTAACCCTCCATTGTCTCAGGTACACTTAGGGGTATGTTTACTAAACGGCGCACTTGTGCGGGGCGCACTTGAGTGCCCTAAAATGATGCATTTAAGTGCTCTTAAGTGCCCCGTACGCGTGCGCATCACATTAACGGGCCCCGCACACATACGCCGAAAACGCGCACGTTTGCGGGGCGCTCATGTGCGATAGAGGCGTGGAAAGGCGAAATGAGGGCGGAGGAAGGCCCCCGAGGGGCGGAGAGACGGGGTCAATGGGTGGAATGTGGGAGGGGAGAGACTCCCCGCACAGGAGCGTGCCCGAATTTACAAGGAGCGCATTTAAAGGGAAGAGAAACCATTTCCGTCAGCAATGTACAGCAAAATCGGGGAAACCTAAAAACGTGAGCAGTGTGATACATGTGCACAGAACAAAATAGCAAATATGATATGAAAATGACCACAACAAATTCTAAGAAAATTATAATCCAGCTGGGCAACAGTGATATTAATGGGCAACCATACAAAACACTCCCAGGAAAGCTCCAAAGAAAAGAAATGATTTTTTGAAGGGTCTACGCTCCGTAGACTCATTCAAAAGCACTGCATTTTAATGGAGCTTTCCTGGGAGTGTTTTCCAGGTTGCCCATTGATATCACTGTTGCGCAGCTTGGTTATGGTTTTCTTCCCCTTTTTTGGAGGACATTTGTGAGGTTTATTTGCACCTTTGTCCCCATACAAGGTCAACGAGCCCACAGTAAAATTGTGAAGAGCAGGGTGTCTGACTCGTGTGGCCAGGTATCACATCTCCAGAGACTGCACTGTTTCTGTGGCCACAGTGTGGTGCAGCAGACACAGGTAGTACCTGTAGGACCAGAAGGCCACAGATTCAAAGCCCAGCTGGGGCTCCTGCCAACCCAATCCCCATCATGTTACCCACCACTAAACAGTGAGAATACAGACACTCTTTTATTGCAGAGAACATAAGCATGGTCCCAACACCTATATTTTACCCTACACCGCACACAAACCATAACAATGGGCATTGCCTACAGCCGAGTCCCCCAAAGTCAGTCCTGGAGTGCTACAACTCACTCAGGTCATATGTTTTTCCCAGATAGGAACATGTCTGCATGTTTGCGGAAGGGTACAGGTGGCGGAGGGGGCAGTGGCTGCAAACCACAGCAGACAGTGGCCTAGGCCTGTGCAGGCTGGCACCGTCCACCGCAACAGACAGGCTCTGTCGGATGTACAGTCATGTACTCCCCAGGGAACACAGCACATCTGTGGCAACACGGTGGTGCAGTGCACACAGACAGCGTGTGCAGGAACAGATGGTCACAGGTTCAAAGCCTAGCTGGGGCTACTGCCAATCCAGTCCACATATTTTTCCTACAAATAAACCGTGCTAGTAAGGACAAAACTGTATAGCTAGGAACATATGCATGATTAATATGCCTATATTTTACCACAGCACTCACAGACACCATAAACAGGCACATTACCTGGAGCAGAGTCTCCCAAATGCAGTCCTGGAGGGCCCCACACCATTCAGGTTCCATGCTGCCTCTAACAAAGATGCCTGTGCTGCATAGCTATGCACCACCCCCATGGTATGCAGATGTAGCTCATGCATATTTATGAGGGATAGCATGAATACCAGAACAGTGTGTGGAACACCAGGACTGGATTTGGGGAACTCTGCCGTAAAGCAGCAGCCAACAGGGCCAGACACCCCCCCACAGGCCCCATTGGCCAATGCCTCCTGGAGAGGCAGGACATTGGGCCCTGCCTGTATCTCCCAATACTAACAGTTGCATACCTCAGCACTGCCACCCTACACCTGGGTATACGGTACACAGCTATCAAGCATTTCCCATTATAACTGGCAGATCTCCAGTCCTACGTAAAGCACAGTTTGCTCATTCAGCTCCACCATAACACTCAAACAGATGTCTGCGGTGTGTGCTGCAGGTCTGGTTTCTGACAGTGTTTATCACCCTGGTATGTGACCCCCAAATGTAATGCGTACCATATCCATGCATGTACTGTGTCCAGGACTGGTGTGGTGGGTATGGCTGCTGAACCCCTCTATAGTAGCACAATGCTGGCATAGGTGTGGGGGTGGCTGTCTGTCTATCCAGTGTGTGGTGGCTGCAAACACCTTCTACAGCCCACACTGCCAGCAATGTTGCCAGTATTGGGCTGGCAATGTGCATAATGAGGAGCAAGGTACCATGGGTATAGGCCGGACAGGGTGGCCTGGCCAGGGTGCATCTGCACAGGGCATAGGGCACTGACTGGGACATTGTAGTGCTCAGCCACCACTGACACAGACAGGGTGACCTCAGTATGTCCTGCTGAGAGATCACTCTCACCCTGACTGTGCAGTGACCACAGCATGGCTAGGCACCACCATCGTGCTATATAGTATTTCTCTCATGTGATAGATATGGGTTTCCATTTGGGGCCTAGTCACTGATTTATCTGCTTGATGTGTATGCTGACAGCCCAGTTCTGGGTGCATGCATCTCCACTGGGAACATGCACTATGGACTAACTAGCAGGCTGTTTGTAGCTGGTATGTGTCTTGCAGGGTGCAGTGGCTGTTGGCTTGCTGCAGGGGAATATCAGATGGTGGTGGGGTGCAGCTTACCATATCCTGGTCTTATGTCTGTCTGCTATTGTGGTATGGCTGTATAATAGAGCTGCACTGACTGCCCTGTGGGGTGTGTGTTCCTCAGCAGGACTGGGGTTGATGTTGCCCTCTACTGCCACCTTTGCAGTGAGGTAGAGTGTGGATCTATTGATGGGAGACCGTGTTTGCCACCCTTGGCCTGGGGGGGCTGCACCTGACTGAGGCAGACAGAGATATCCATGGTGTTTGTACAGACACTACCTATCTTACACATTAACACTGCTCTGGGCCTCCATCAGCCATGGAAGGTGTTGTGGACCTGGTCCTGGGTGCCTCATTGCACACTCAGGGTGAGCACAGTACCCGCACGATGTGACGGTGTGTAGCTACTCTGTGCCAGTAAAACACCTGGTCAGTACTCCCCCTACCAGGCCGAGGTGCTGTGGGGGTGCATTCCCCATCTTGTGTCCATCTGTGGACAGCTGATTTGCATGTGCAGTGCATCATGGGTACGGGTGGGCTAACCCTATCCTGGTGACCACAGCAGACTGTCTGTGTGGTGACGTGCAGGCTTTCTGCAGCCAGCCAGGGGCTTGCTAGCAGCTATAGAGCTGTGGCCTAATGGTTACGTCCCTGCCTGTGAAGCCAGAGGTCATGGGTTCAAATCCACATTGGGGTTATTTGTTAGGGTTGTCCAAAGCATTATTTGTCTTTAATGTACATATTTTGTTGCCAGCAAACAAACCCTCAGCGTACTGTACCCATAGGGTGCCGCTTTATATGGCGCCCTATCGGGCACCCTATGGTTTCCGTCCATATAAGGTGCACTATACATTATCCTGTGACACAACTTATAGGGTTCCCTATGGGGGACATATTAGGGTGCCGTGGCGGATAGTGCACTTTATAATGTGCCCTATGGAGTGCCGTATAGGGTGCCTTATACGGCACCTTCAATTATGGCACGTGAGGGCGTGTTTGCTGGCAGAAATTAATAAAATAAACATACGGTGCTGCAGGACAAAATATGTACATTGCAAACCTGCTGCCACAGCCAGCCTTCTGTATTAGGCACCATGGGGAGCAAACCCATGACCCCTGTATCAGCAGTCAGTGCCTTAACCATTGTGCTCCACTGCCGCTCTCCCTTGCATGTCAACGCACCTACCTATGCTTTTCATTCCTTAAACTGCACAGTGCTGCCATCGAAAACAGTACTCTGACCTTGCGGTACCTCATACGACACCCTCTACAGCGCCCTGTGAGCAACATTCTAGGCACTGTTCCCTCTAAGCTGTGCGCGTGTGCATACTTTACAACAGAGTGCACAAAAATTACGGCTCTGATTCTGATAGAAAACAACACAGACGTCTTAAAATTTAAAAGTTATGATTGTAATCACTAGAAATTTCTCGCTTCATTTAGTAATCGTCTATTTTCATTTAATTTGAGTAAAATCAATGTGGTGTACATACTGTATTCTGACATGTAGTCAAATTTTAAAGTATATAACTCCGAGTGGCGTTATGTGGCGCACAAAAATTTAACCTTCCTTCAAAAGCTGCACACAGCTGATATTTTATGCGCACACAGCCTACAGAAAATTAGAGGGAACATTGATTCTAGGGTGCCGTGGCAGACAGTGCACTTTACAATGTGCCTTATGGGGCACATTATGTTCACACGCTTTAAGGGTGCGTTTGCTAGTACTGTAAATTAAAATAAACAGAAATTGACTCCTAAAGCAACCTTCCCCATAATATGTAATGCTTCATCTAGCCCTTTCATTGGGCACTGTGAGGAATTGAACCCTTGCTCCCTGCACCATTGGTCAGTGTCATAACCATTGTGCTGCGGTTCTATTCCTGTGTTTGCATATCAGCACGCTGCCTTATGCCGTCCAGTATTGATGTGCGCTGCTTTATTTGACCCAGTATTTCTCTGCCTCATAAACTAACACCTCAGCAAGCCATTGAGCATTGTGGGGGTTTGAACCCCTGATCCCTGCACCATTGGTCAGTGCTTTAACCATTGTGCTGTGGCTCTGTTCTTCTGTTTGCAGATCAGCGCGACACATATGCCTCCCGTTCAGCTCTCAGTTGCGGTAAGGTGCGCCGCGCACCTTAGCGCATCTGTCAATCACGGCTTTTCTTCTTCAGGACGGAACGCCCACTCCTTATATGGCACACGCACTCTACCGCGGCCCGCACTTTACCGGGCTTTTAGTAAACATACCCCTATATCAACCGACTCACCTTTGTCCACCTGTTTATTCACACCTTCAAAAAAACATAACAGATTAGTAAGACAAGATCTTCCTTGTCTAAAAACATGTTGGCTGTCTCCCATTAGGCCATGACTATCTACATGCTGAGTAATTTTGTTCTTTATGATGGGTTCTACCATTTTTCCCGGTACTGATGTCAGGCACACCGGTCTGTAGTTTCCCGGTTCAACCCTGGAACCCTTTTTAAAAATTGGAGTTACATTGGCGATCCTCCAATCTTCAGGTATTACAGATGATTTTAATATAAATTCACAGATTACTAATAGCAGGTCTGAAATCTCTTATTTCAGTTCTTTCAACACCCTTTGATGTATACCATCCGGCCCAGCTGATTTGCTACTCTTCAGTTTATGTAATAGTTGTAATACATCATCCAGATGTATCGATATTTCCTTCAATTCTTCCACACCTTTAAATACCACTTCAGTCATGGGTAACATTCCTACATCTTCCTCAGTAAAGACCGAAGCAAAGAATTCATTCAGTCTCTCCGCTATCGCCTTGTCGCCTCTTAGAGCCCCTTTAACCCCTCTATCATCTAATGGACCAACTGACTCTCTCACAGATTTTTTGCTACGAATCTACTTGAAAAAGTCTTTATTTTGTGTTTTTGCTTCCGCAGCAAGCTTCTTCTCAAATTCTCCCTTTGCCTGCCTTATCAATTCCTTGCATTTGACTTGCCAGTGTTTGTGCTGTTTCCAGGTTTCGTCGTTTGGCTCTTTTTTCCATTTCCTGAAAGATGCTTTTTTGGCAACAACTGCCTCTCTGACCTCACCATTAAACCATGCTGGCAGTTTTTTGGACTTCCTTCCACTTTTCTTAAAGTGTGGAATACAGCTGGTCTGGGCTTCCAAGATAGTATTTTCAACAACACCCAAGCTTGATGTAAGTCTTTAACCTTTGCAAATGCTCCTTTTAGTTTTTCTTAACTATTTTCCTCATTTTATCATAGTCTCCCTTTCAAAAGTTAAAAGGTAGTACTGTGGATTTCCTTACTATCCCTCCTCCACTAATTAAATCAAATGTGATCATGCTATGATCACTATTGCCAAGTGGCCCCAACACCCTTACCTCTTGCACTAGATCTGGTGTTCCACTAAGGACTAGGTCTAATATGGCTTCCCCTCTGGTCGGTTCATGAACCAGCTGCTCCAAGAAGCAGTCATTTATTTCATCTAGAAACTTTATCTCCCTAGCATGTCCTGCTGTGACACTGACCCAGTCGATACCGGGGTAATTGAAATCATTATTATTACTGCACTGTAACTTTTGTTAGCTTCCTTGATTTCTTTGAGCATTTCATCATCCATTTGTTCATTCTGGCCAGGCAGTCAATAGTACACCCCCACTGCCATCGCTTTCTCCTTTTTACATGGAATTTCAATCCATAGAGATTCTACAGCAAATGTTGTTTCCTGCAAAACATTAAACCTTTCTGACTGAAAACCCTCTCTAACATAGAGCACAACCCCTCCACCAATTTGATCAGCTCTATCATTACGATATAGTTTTAACCCAGGTATCACAGTGTCCCACTGGTTGTCCTCCTTTCACCATGTCTCTGATATTCCAAGCATATCTAACCTCTCATTTAGTGCTATATATTCTAACTCTCCCATCTTATTTTTTAGACTTCTAGCATTTGCATAGAAGCATTTTAGAGACTGTATTTTATTCATATTAATCTGGCTATTGCAAGGCAAGGGTAATTTGGGATCTTTAAGGAGTTGGGCCACACTTTGGAGGATATTTAAATGAGGCAGTTTTGTGACTGAAGAATAGACAGATATGTCTAACTTCTTTTCTATAGTATGATTTGATGTCATAATCTTAGCACTTCTGTTGTTGTTATGTGCCGCCGAGTTGGTATGGCCTCATGGTGATCCTCTGGATAGTTGACCTAAACTAAACTAAGCACTGTTACTGTGTTTCTTTTAAATGGTTTAGATGATGACAAATCGAGAGAGAGACTATATTTGAAAAAGGATAAGAAGGCTCATTGATATTCTCATAAATTTCATCAGCTATTATATGATACAAAGGCAGGTCAGACCTTAAAATGTACATTAAAAGGGTTGCTCATTTTTAACAAAATAGTTAAGGTCTCTGAATCATGTTAACAAATGATCTTTTTTTGTTGTTTTTTTAATATATATTATTATTTTTACTACTATTACCCCTTCATTCTCAGTGGTCTTTGTGAATCCCATTGTTCTCAAATTATCTTACCTGGATAAAACAGGCGCCTTTACAAACCCTAGGACCTTGGGACGCCTCCTTCTGTGTGTACCGATAATGACAATATTGGTTGATAGGGAGCATCACTGAGATGACAATCATTTTTTATTTCACTCCTTTAGATTTGAGCACTTCCTTTCTGATAAGGCCAAGTTCAATTGGCCCCTTTAAATGGAGGTTCCAAACCTGATGTCTTAGGCTGATCTAATCTACAAGGCCAACACATAGGATGCAATTATTTATATTTGTCAATGCTAGAAATATTTATGTCAGGTATCAGACATATTCCCTAAGTTCTGACCATGGGCGCATCAAGGAGTCTGTTAATATTCAGACTATCTAGCAAACTGACTGCTTTCAGTGTCTTTCTCTGACACCGGCTACATAAAAAGATAGAAAAGCTTGTATTTGTAGGTCATCTATGAAATCTTTTTCTGGATTTCCTCTGTATCCAGTATAGTTGTGAATGCATTTTTCTTTGTAGTCTGGAATACTGTGTTGTTGCTAGTCGATCACATAAAGTACATTGTGTTGTTCTTCTGCCGAACCCCTAGACTGAAAAACCCTAAGGAATTGCATTGTCCTATTACCGAGGCATGGAATATTGACAAAGAAGTCTTAATCCAATTTAGAAACCCTTCCATTAATCCACGTCTTTAATGCTGAAAATAAATCAAATCATTCCAAGTCTCAAACCTATTTAGTACCCAACAAGATCACTAGACCTGATGCTTTGAATATATATTCTCATGAATACAGTATGAGCCATCCTCTCTTTTACAAAAGCAGCTATATTTTGCTCGGAACATTTCAGAGTAAGGAGTTACCATGTCAGAGGAAAAACCTAGAAATAATCATATAAAAGCCATACATCGGTAAAAATAAAATACTAGACAATAGAGGGATCAGAGCTCTGGAAATTAAGTTTTATATTTTCCCTGTGATTCCTTCACAAAAATGTAATTCTCACTTTACTGACCACAGTGAATTGTGAAGAGACAGTAGGATCAGGTATACTGGAGAGAGAGTGCAATCTTGTAAGCAAATTTCTCACATTTGGACCTATCAAATAGGGGTGCACATAGCCAAAAACATTTGGTTTATGCTCTTTTAAAATACATTTTTCCCAATTTTTGAACATTTTTTTCAAGTTTGTTTCACGGTGCCTGTGCCAGAAGACATATGAGAAGAGACTTGATGACCTAAATATGTATACTCTAGAGGAGAGGAGGGAAAGGGGAGATATGATACAGACCTTTAAATACTTAGAGCCCTATTCTGAGCCATGAATAGCAGGGATGGATGTCCCAATGGGATGTCCATCCCCGCTGGGACGTCCATCCCTGTAATTTGTGGCTGCTCCTGCCCCCCGACTAACCTCCCTGCTGGTTGTGCGAGGAACTTAGTCAGGAGTGGGGAAGTGGCAGCCTGGGTTTGGAGAGTGGGCGGGCAGTGGGCGGTCACCAGCCCTGGACGTATAGGGCCGATTCTAATGTCGGCCCTATACATTCAGGGTCGACAAAATGGCCGGGGAAGTTATTCCACCTCCGAGGTGGAATAACTTCCCTGGATGGTTTTTTTGTTCACTCCAGGGTGCAGAAGGAGCTGGAGGGGTGGGGGTGGGGGGGGGGGGGCTAAGGTTTATTTCCCGCAGCCCAACCCTGGCCTTAGGAGGCCAGATCGGGGGTCGGGCTATGGGGAATAAACCTTTTTCTGTGGTGGTTAGCATCACAGTTTTTAAATGGAACCGCGGTGCCATGGCAGCATGACACCATGGTGCCACATCTCCATTTAAAAGCCTGACTGAGCTATCCGGGCAGCACCTGCATGTGCAGGCTGGGACTGAATCGCAGTCCCGGCTTGCCCGTACAGACCTGATTGCAATTCTGATCGCGCAGGGCTAGACGTTCCCCGTGGGATCAGAATCGCGCTGCTCTTTGTACTTCCAGTTCAGGTCTTGATCTGCAGTCATATATTATGTTACTATGTTATATATTTGTTCTTTAGGCATGCACTGTATGCACAATAGAACTTTAAGGACACATATTGCTTGTACCCAGGACCAGCCCAACCATCAGGTAAACTAGGGAGTGACCTAGGACGGCAACTGCTGGGAGCAGTAAAAAGTAGGACACTCAAAGTTAAAAAATAGATTTTGACAGTCAGGGGTATTTGCAAACCTCATGGTCTTCCTAGTGCTCCATCACCTTGAACCAACTCTGGGGCTGGCCTGGTTGTACATGCATTAATTTGAAGGTATATGTGGGTATAAGCAATTTGCATATATTTTAAATTTTTGGGTGTCCGAAAGAACCAAATTCACCTTCATGAATGCACACGCCTACTTCAAAGTATAAAATCATGAGTGTATTCCACATTCTTTCCTTTTGGTTACTGTCTAATGATAAAGTTCAATGCTATACCACAAGAAATGCATGTGTCCTCTGAGAATGCTGTCGAATGGCTAATTGAGAGCAATCATCCAAACAGACCTAGAAGATCATTATTCTCCATCTAAACTGTAGCCGTGGAGCCTGATTCTGAAAGGGGCACATCCGGGCCATCTAGATGGCCCCAAACAAGATGAATTAATTTGGAACCGATTCTGGATCGTGTGAACCAAACATTGCCGCAATAGCCAGAATCGGGCCGAAGGACGGCTCGGAGTATCCTGCTGCCTGAGGGGATGTCTTTCCTGCAGGTGCCCATGATTACTGTGGCTCCAGGCCCCCTTTTCTCTGCTGCCCAAACCAAGGCTGGTCTGCTGTGGCCTGGATTGGGTGGCGGGGACTCCCCCTGGCCCCAGCCCCAGGGGGGATCCCTGGGCCCAATTAAATTTACGTTGCTTATTCTTCCTTTGAGATGGAATAAGCAGTGCGTCCCCAGTGGCCTGGAAGGCTGTACAGGGCTGTGACCTGAATCGGCCCTGTACATTCCGCTGGGCTGCCCCGCCCCTGCCCCCGCTCTGCCCCGATCCCGCCCCCTCCTGCCCCTGGCCAGCTCTCCCTGTCCTTAGCATCAAGATATACAGGGAGGGCCAGAGGGGGAATCGAGTCAGGACAGCTTGTGGGGCTGCACGTCCCGCTGGGACATGCAGCCCTGCAACCCACATCCTGGAATCAGGCCGATAGACTACCATCTAATAAAACTTGGCACTTCTCCAAAACATCTCAGTTCTGAACTCTTTCAAAGCAAGGGTATTAAGATTTACAAACTTTCTTTAAATGAACCAGGAGAGGAACAGCTCTAGAAATTCAGTCTAGGAACCGTAAGTGGGAGTCAATTTATGCTTTATTTGTGAGACATACTACAGCAGGAGTTTAAACCAAGAACAACTTGGAACTAAAGGCTTACTATATCACTTCAACAATGTCAATCCCCTGTGGAGGAGATATGGTTATTATCATGTTTGATTTGCTTCTGTTAATGCTGCTTCCCTCTTTGCTATTGAGAATATCCTGTATGGTACGGTTTGATGTCTACGGTCCCTATGTAGAATTCATAATGAAGTATTGTATAAAAGAAAGTCTGGTATT
Source organism: Ichthyophis bannanicus (assembly GCA_033557465.1). Lineage (NCBI taxonomy): Eukaryota > Metazoa > Chordata > Amphibia > Gymnophiona > Ichthyophiidae > Ichthyophis > Ichthyophis bannanicus. Next base: position 1,791,528,295 of record CM066032.1, on the reverse strand, counting down.
TCTGATGCATTTTATAATATCTAAGGATGAGGAAGCATAGCAGTGTTCTTGGACTGAAAGCTATCCCTTTTGAAAGCATATTAGATCAACTAGAAGTGGGATTTATATACAATAATCATTACCTTTGGGAAGTAGACATCTGAGTTCAAACATTTTTATTGAGTTTTCAACAGAAATACAATGCAACCAAAATCACAACCTCCCAAACTGAGATAAAGAAGACTACTCATAAGTCCCATGTAAAGGCAAAGAAAATTGCATTAACTATTAAAATATTGTAATATTGTTCAATTGGTGCAGACCGCTACAACCGCCACTCGAATATTTTGCAATCCCCACACTTTCTATGGCTTCATATTTAAAAATCGCACAAACCAGAGGGGGGAGGGCGGGGGTGGTAGGCTGTAGAACACGAGTGGAGCAGTTGCATGCCTTGAGAGCTCCTCCGTTCGAGGCCTCTTTGAAGTATTGTCTGCATTGTTACATCACCTATTTACCTTTTCTGGCTTCTTTTGGTGTGAAGATGGCAATTAGTAAGAGTTGAAAGGCTGATGGGCAGTATGCTATTGTGTCTGGGCTAAAGTGCCGTAAGGTTAGCCCTCTGAAGCCAGAAAACATGGCAGTGGTGGAATAGGCCATGGTGCCTGACCCTACATTATTGAAGATCGTAAAGCTGAAGGAATTTATGTATTTTCAATTGGAAGTGATAAAGTCAATTCAGGGTGGGCTTGAATCCCTTAATGCTAGATTGCTTGAATTACAGCATCATCTTGAATTTCTTGAGATACGAGCTGGCCAGCTTGAAGGCTATGTGTCCCATATTGAATCAATACTGTGGCAATTGCTTGTCTTCAGAATGATTTGGAAGATCTGGCTAATCATAATAGACAAAATAATATTCCCATTTTAGGAGTTCCCAAAAGCATTGAAGGTATGGACATGATTAATTACCTTGAAGGAATTATTCCAGAGTTGCTGGGTATTGCTTTTCAGCTGCCCCTGAGATTGAGAGGATGCATTGGGTTCCTTCATGCTTGTCAGCCTCCAATAAGGGCCTGTGTCCTATTGAGGCTAAACTCCTGAGGTATCTTCAAGTTTTACAAATTCTTCGAGCAGCTGAAGCCAAGCTGTCATTACTTTTGCAAGGTCAGAAGATTTTGTTTGTTCTAGATTTGGTTCATACCTCAGCAATTAAGCATAAACAGTTTCTGGTGATGTGACCTTCATTAGAGATCACAGAACAAAATATGGGTTTTTCTATCCCGCCCAGAAGCAAGTCACTTTCAATAACCAGACTTCCTGGCACATGAATCCAGATAAGCTCCAAGACATTCTTGATCTCCATAAGATGTCCTGAAGTTTCATTTGCTATTGGAACTGGTTCTGATGTTATGCTTGATGCAGAGTTTATTGCTGCTGATCTGCTTATCTAAAGCTGTTTTGTACTTTTTTACTGGTGATCTCCGGTTCTGGTCAAGAATCATTTCTTGTATTTATCTTCCATTCTTTCATTTCTGGGCTGCACTATGAAGCATTTGTGCAGCTTGACTGGTCTTCCACCTACACTCGGAAATTTGTCTTTTTTTGTGCTATTCCACCATGCTTGTTGGTGTTGTGGCCTTTATGGCTGCTTGATTTTAGTGCTGGCATTCTGCTCCCTGCTCAGTGGTGTGAATGTGGGATGGTTGCTGTGGTTTCGTATGTTGTTCAATGTATATTATGTGTGCCTTGTTTGGAAGTGTAAATGTGGGGTGATGTATGGTGTTCAGCTTGGCTCATATGGTCTTTGGTGTGTGCTGCTCTTGGTGGAATGGTTTCATCTCCTGTTGAATGTATAATTGATTTGATGGGTTTCTTTCTATTGCTGATACTCTTTTTTTCATTTGTTTTCAGAGAGCTTTGCCATTTGGAAATAGGAGGATATTGCACTTTTGGTATGGGCTATGAGAGAATGTAGGCTTGAGCTGAGAGTGGTATGTGGGTGGTAGGTTTATTATAATGTCTTGTTATGAAGGAGTTTCAGTTAATTTATTGGAATGTCAATTGTATCAATCATCCTGTTAAATGTAAAAAATGTATAAACATATTTAAAGAAAGAAAAGGGTGATATATTTTTTCACAAGAAACTCACATGCCCTTGTCTCTGTGTTCTGAGCTCAAGATAGATTGGTTGAGGGAACATATCTATGCACCTGCTATTCATAAGAAGTGTGTAGTTTCTATATTTTTCAAATTCTTTAGATTCAGATCCAACTTCGTGGTGGGAGATGGTTATTGGTGGTAGTCATAGCTGAGGGTTGACCTCTTCTATTTGTAAATTTGTATGCTCCCAATATAGATTTGTCAGATTTTCTTCACTCATCTCTTTTGGCAGAGCATGGTAATATGGAAATGATTGTTGCTGGAGACAATCCCAATGCAGGGGCATTTATTTAAAATCTCTTCTAGATTTCACAATGTGATGAATGTCACTGCCCTGGTTGATCTTTGGAGGCTTCTCGACCCAACTGGATGGGAATTTTCCTTCTACTCTCACCCACATGCCACTTACTGTAGAATTGACTATTTTCTTCTTTCTGGAATGTGTTTGCATTCTATTATTGAGTCAAATGCTGTTCCTGTTTCATTTCAGATCATGCCGCTGTTTCCATTACTCTGCACTTGGATTTGGTGAAGTCTCCATCTGTTTCTTAGAGGTTCAATAATAGCCTCCTGGTTGATCCCAAGTTTCTTCAACGTGTAGAAGCTTTCACTCACAATTTTTTTTCCTCAGAATGATACTGGAGAGTTTCCCTTTACCATTGTTTGGGAGACCATTAAGACATCACTCCAGGGTGAAATACTGAGCTACTTCTCTTGGACTAGGCTTTACCATTGAATTTTAAAAACAATTTAAAGAATTAGCTTGTCCTTAGCTGTGTAAACTTTTTCGATTTATGTTTGAGAGTAATCCCCATCCCCCTCCTTTAAAGAAGCACAGATAATTGTTATTCCTAAGCCTAGTGCAGAATTACAGACCAACAATCTCTTTAGCAAATGTCGATAACAGTTATCCAGAAGATTGCCATGACTCCACACCAACTTGATGGCACTTAACAGGCACTTAACAACGACAGCAACAACAACAACAAACAACTTCTGGCCAAAGTGGTGGCTATTAGGCTTCAGGAAGTGTTGGGTTTTATTATCCGTATCGACCTGACAGGCTTCATGAGTGGCTATTATATTGGTGACTGTGGGAAACTTTTTCATTTGTTGATCTCAGTAGTCTTCCCTATCCTAGCAAAAGGTAAACGTATTCCACTGTATCTATTCTCTGCACATGCTTAATCCTTTCAAGAAACCACGGTTATATGCCTTTATGGAACATCAAAGTGTCTAATCACCTACGTCTTGCTTACCAATGAAAATGTAAATAGTTTACTTATGTTTTTGTACATAGTTAACTCTGTTTGATGTATTGTTCAAGATTTTGTTCATTGTAAATCGTGTTTGATTGCCAGATAATGTGGTATAAAAGAATGTGAAATAAATAAATAGGGACACTCCTCTGGTGGCTTTGTCCCTCAATACAAAAAAAGCCTTTGACTGTTTTGAGTGGTCTTATTTGATGCGGGTTTTAGAATGGTTGAAGTGTGGTGCAGAGTTCATCAGATGGGTGCGTAGTCTCCATTTCTCTTCTTCTCTGATGTTTGGAAATGGTATCCTCCCCCCTCCCCCCATTCTACTTTCCCATGGGACCAGGCAGGGCTGCCCTCTTTCCCTTTACCTCTTTAATACTGTATAGCTTTAGAACCTCTCCTTAATGTCTCTTTGGCAGAATGTTGCTGTGGAAGGAATTGCTTTCCCAGGGTTTTACTATAAGCTTGCAGCTTATGCAGATGATCTTTTAGTGTTTTTGAAGTTACCTGGAACTTTGATTCCTGCTCTGGTAGATGTCTTGCAAGCTTTTTCACAATTTTGTGGATATAAAATCGACTGGGAAAAGTCTAAGGTTATGTATCTGAACCATTGCACCACACGACTGGATATTGGTGAGCAGGGCCGGATTTACCTTGAGTGAGGCCCTACGCCAACAAAAATTGTGGGCCCCCAGCAGGGGCGGCCCAAGGGGGGTGCGGACCTCATTTGCATAAGGGGCCTCATTTGCATAAATATTTGCATAATGTTACCATATACTAACTTTTAGTAAACGTGCCTCTTAATGAGTGTATGGATAAAGAAAGACTAAAAGATTTCTACATTACTATAATCCAGTGCCAACTGCCAGACACATTAGGAACTACTACAAACACTGCCCATAGTAAACCCGCCGTATCCTAACAGCACTACCAGGACTCACAAAGCACCATACTCTACCAATCAAAAGGCAACACTGCAAATATTAAACCAATACATTTCAGAGAACAACAATACATGACCTACTGGGGAAAGAGAACAAGTGGCAATGTCAAATAGGAATTATATAAACAGAACACCTCAGCTCAGTTACACATGCAGAACATAGACCATCACCAAACAAGTAATCACAATTTAGAAATAGGAAGACAATAATTAAACTGGGAATCCCAAAAGCCAAACTTGGAATGTACAACACTGTAGAAATAAAACTATACATTAATTTGCTCTTGTACTAAACAAAGCGCAGATGTTAATGATGCACATTTACCAGAGCTGACATATTCCAATTAATAAATTCAAAATAAAGAGATATTTTTCTACCTTTTGTGCATTTTTTTCAGCTGCAATTGCTCCAGCCACTTTCTTCTGGTTTCTTCGTGTCTTCTGCTAACTCTCCATCGTCTGCTGTCCATTTGTCCTTTCTTCTCTCTTCTAGATTTTTTTCCATTCTCTCTACATCTGCTTTAACATACTAATCTTTCTCCTTTTGCTCTTTCCTCATTCCTATTTCATCCACTCAAATTTTACCCCTCCATCCTCAATCCCCACTTACTCTCCCAATACCCGGCCAATTGTAGATTTTTTATCCCTCCCACACAAAATATTTTTCCCTTCTCCATTTTACTCTTCCAGCCCCATCCCATTCTAATCCTCCCCCAACATCAGCTCCCTTCTAGTTCCAGCCTCACCCAGCATCCATTCCCTTCTAGTCCCTGCATCAGCCCATTTCCAGTCCTAGCCATCCATCAGCCCATTTCCAGTCCTAGCAACCCCCCAACCCAATACCAGTCCTAGCCCCCCCATCACCCCACTTACAGTCCTTAACCCCCCATCACCCCATTTTCAGTCCTTAACCCCCCATCACCCCATTTTCAGTTTAAGCCCCCCCTATAACCCATTACCAGTCCTAACCCCCCATCAGCCCACTTCCAGTCCTAACCCCATCAACCCATTTCCAGTCAGCCCCCCATAGCCCATTGCCAGTCCTACCCCCCCCCCATCAGCCCATTACCAGTCCTAATCCCATCATCCCACCTCCAGTTTTAACCCCCCAGCCCATTTCCAGTCCTAGCCCCCCATAGCCCATTACCAGACAACCCCCATCAGCCCACAGCCCATTACCAGTCTTAACCCCCCCAAAGCCCATTACCAGTTCTAACCCCCCCCAACAGCCCATTACCAGTCCTAACCCCATCAGCCCACCTCCAGTCTTAACACCCCCCGCCCAATGCCAGTCCTAGCCCCCCCCCATAGCCCATTACCAGACAGCCCCATCAGCCCACAGCCCATTACCAGTCTTAACCCCCCCCCCTAAAGCCCATTGACAGTTCTAAGCCCCCCCCAACAGCCCACAGACCATTATCAGTCCTAACCCCATCAGCCCACCTCTATCCTTAACCCCCCCCAGCCCACCCCAGCCCATCCCCGCCCATTTCCACCCACAGCCGCCCAATCGCACATTTCCAGCCCTACCCCCCCCCCCATAGCCCATTACCAGTCCTACCCCCCCCCCCGGCCTAAAGAAAAATGTAATTTAAAAAAAACCTGGTGGCTGCCGCCGCGGGGCCCCCTCTGCTGCCGCGGGGGCCCCGTCTACAAGCTGAAGCGGTGCGGTGCGGTGCGGTGCGGTCGGGTCGGGTCCGGTCGGGTCTCTCCCTCCCTCCTTCCCTCCCTGCAGGCTGCGAGAGACGCGAAGATAGAGCGTCTCCTCGCGTCTGTGTTAAGCCGGCAGGGGCTGATGGGAAATCCCATCAGCCCCTGCGGGCTTAACACAGACGCGAGGAGACGCTCTATCTTCGCGTCTCTCGCAGCCTGCAGGGAGGGAGGGAGGGAGGGAGGGAGGGAGAGACCCGACCGCACCGCACCGCACCGCACCGCACCGCACCGCACCGCTTCACCTTGTAGACGGGGCCCCCGCGGCAGCAGAGGGGGCCCCGCGGCGGCAGCCACCAGGTTTTTTTTTTAATTGAGTAAAAAAAAAATTACCTGGTTCTTTTTTTGTGGGCCCCTGCCGGCTGTGGGCCCTACGCCATGGCGTACATGGCGTATAGGTAAATCCGGCCCTGTTGGTGAGTGTTCTTTGAAATAGTGTGTGGCACCTAGCTCAAGTGTTCGAGGATGAAGCATTGTCTTCTTTTGCCGCTCTCCATGCTCATTTTAATCTTCCTGTTAATCAGTTCTTCAAGTGGATACAGCTCAAGTACTGCTTTCAGAAGAATATTGCAGGATATGGTGAGTTGCTAGAGCAGCCTGATTAGAAGGGATTTAGCGTTTGTGTTTTAGATAAGGACCGTGTTGTTTTTCATATTTATTTATTTTTATTTATTTATTTATTTAACATGTTTTGTATCCCGCCTTTTCCTTCAATCAAAGCGGTTAATACAGCACAAAGTTAAACAAAGGTGAGGGAAACATACATTGCATTATCATTACATCACAACAAAACACTAGGAGTACAAACAGGGAACACAGTACATAACTTACATTACATTACCTTACATTAACTACAAACAGCATATCGCTGAACAGAATGAGCATATAGCATATAGGAGTCTTAGGGATTTATATTATTGAGCACATGAGGGATTGGAAGAAATTTGGTCCCATGATTTGGGGTCACAGTTGGAGGACAAGCTGTGGGAACATTTTTGGTCTCGGGTTAATCAGCCTTGTCGGTCAGCTGGCTATAACAGTCATTGTTTTTACTGGCTCACTGTGCCATTTGGGCACCATGGGAAAAATGAAGAGAATGTCTGTATGATGGCAACCAGGGATGTACTGTGAGTCTGCACCAGGTACAATGAGACGTATGATCTATGACTGTCTGCCAATCCAGACCTTTTGCTCAGATGTCTAGAAGAGGCTGCAGGAGATCTTTCACATTAACCAGGAGCTGAAGGCCAAATTTGTTTTATGTGGTTCACTACAAATGACTGATGCTTTGACATCTGCTCAGTGTAAGTTGTTTGATTTGTTGATGGTAATTTCACTTCAAATGATGCTGGCTAAATGGAAAAATGCTTTATTATTGTCTTTCATTTCTGGTATAATTCTGTTTTAGTGCATACTGTAGATAGGAGAAGACTGGCTAGTCTAGCTTGCTCTGCTCCTTCAGTACTTAAAATGTCGAGTCTTTAGATAGCTATCATCAGAAATCAAGCCATCCTCCTTCAATTGTTTCACTGTTAGCCTTTGTTTTTAATTTTCATATATGTTTTGCCTTCTTATTTCCTTGTCCTTTTTCTTTGGCTGGTGTAGCTCTCCGTGCTGTTAGGTTGATTTTTGGTTTATATTTTCTTGTTAAAAAAAGCATAAACCAAATTCCACCAATAGGAACATAGAAATACAGAAACATGACGGCAGAAAAAGACCACATGGCCTATCTAGTCTGCCCTTCCATATCAACCACTACAAGTCCGACAAGGAGTACCTCAAGGATCTGTGCTCTCAGCACTCCTATTTAACATCTACATCCAACCAATATGCAACATCATGAAAGAGAACAACATTCAATACACAATCTATGCGGATGACATCATGATATACACCCCGATATCAATCGACAACCCGGATTTCTCTAAGATAACAGACTGCCTTACCCAAATGACCAGTTGGTGTCAAAACAACAACCTCGCAATAAACTACAACAAGACTGAAGCTTTAATCATCACTCGGAACCAAAGCTTCATACACCCACCAAATATAAAGATACAAAGCACTACTATACCAATAAGGTCAGAAGTGAGATACCTCGGGGTTACCCTGGACAATAAACTCAATCTCAAGCCACACATAGACAAGACCATCCAAAAAGCCTACTACAAGATGCGAATCATCAGGAGACTGAAACCACTACTCGCACCAGAACACTTCCGTACCGTCTGTCAAGCACTGATAACCCCACTACTGGACTTCTGCAATCCGATATACCTTGGACTACCGAAACAAGCCATCAAACCACTCCAGCTAGCACAAAACACTGCAGCGCGGATAATATCTGGAACTGCAAGACAGGAGCACATCACACCCACCTTGAAGGACTTACACTGGCTTCCAATCGGTGCACGCATCAGATACAAAACTATCATAAACCTATTCAAGATAAAACAGCACACATCAGCCAATAGCCTGCACTCCCTCATACAACCAGACACCAGCACACGTCCTAGAAGAAAACAAACACACAACCGAGTCAGCACCCCAAGTGAATACAAACACACACGCAAGGACACAACAGACAGAGCACTATCCATGGCTGCTCCAACAATATGGAACAAACTACCGGACGACTTGAGGGCAACCACAGACCTCAAAGACTTCAGAAAACAGCTGAAAACCATGCTGTTCAGAGAACACTATGGACACATCACATAACCTAAGTGACTGTATAGCAGCACATGTTACCGCCTAACACTCTATGTATATAAATGTCTTTAGCACCACTGTATATAGCCCACATTGTACATAGCTCAAACCAATCTAGCACACAATACAACACACACTCAACAAAATCCTCACCCTCACTGCATGTATAACACACTCACACTACCAGATTGTTTGCTGTGATACCACCTTGATTATTATGATAAGGCGGTTTAGAAATACTGTTAAATAAATAAAATAAATAAATACAACAGCCCCCTTTTTTTCCTTTAGAGATCCTCCTGTGTTTGTCCCATGCTTCTTTGAATTCAGATACTGTCCTCATTTCTACCACCTCCACTGGGAGACTATTCCATGCATCTACCACTCTTTCCATAAAGAAATATATCTGCATATTACTCCTGAGTCTATCCCCTTCCATCTTCATCCTATGTCCCTTCATTGCAGAGCTTGCCTTCAATCGAAAGAAGCTCTCCTCCTGTGCATTTATGCCATAGAGATATTTAAATGTCTTAATCACATCACTTCTATCCCACCTTTCCTCTAAAGTATACATAATAAGATCCTTAAGTCTGTCCGCATATGCTTTATAATGAAGACCACTAACCATTTTAGTAGCCACACTCTGTACCAATTCCAACCTGTTTATATCCTTTTGAAAGTGCAGTCTCCAGAATTGCACACAATACTCCAAATGAGGTCGTACCTAAGACCTATAAAGAGGCACTATCACCTCCTTCTTTCTGCTGGCCATTCCTCTCCCTATGCATCCAAGCATCCTTCTGGCTTTTGCTGTCACCTTTTCTACCCGTTTAGCTACTTTAGGGTTGTCAGACAGCATCACGCACAGATCCCACTCTTCTTTTGTGGACAGAAGTACCTCCTTCCCCTATACTGTACCATTCTTTTCGATTTTTGCAGCCCAGATGCATTGCCCTGCATTTTTTAGCATTAAATCTCAACTTCCAAATTCAAAGAAATTCAAACAGATTTGTCTGACAATACCTGCTTCTAATGAATCCATGCTGCCTCCAATTCTGCAATCCACTGGACTCCAGAAACCTCATTATTTTCTTTTTGACAGTATTTCTATTAATTTACTTACCACAGACTAATCGGCCTGTAGATTAATCGTCCTGTAGATTTCAACCACATCCTTACTTCTGCTTTTATGTAAAGGGACCATATGTGCCTCTCTCCAATCCTCTGGCATCACTCCCGACTCCAACAAGGCATTGGAAAGGTCAGTCAGTAGAGCTGCTAGAACATCCCCAAGTTTTTTCAGTATTCTCAGGTGTATCCCATCTGGTCCCATCGCTTTGTCTACTTTTAGTTTAGTTAGTTCCTCCCGAACACATTTTTCTGAAAATCGTTCAAGATCCCCATTGTTTCTGTTCCTATTTGTGGGCGTTTTCTGAGATCCCGCTCTTGGATCTTCATCTTTGAACACAGAACAGAAATATTTATTAAGCGATTCTGCTTTATCCTCATCAGCTTCTAAATATTCCTCCCCTTCACCCTTGTGTCTGACAATATCACTTTTGCCCTTCCTCTTCTCACTAACTTATCGGAAAAATGTCTTATCCCCCCATTTATTGCATTGACTATTTCTTCTTCTTTTTGTATCTTTGCTTTCCTGACTAGTTTGTTAGCTTCTCTAAGTTTTTCCAAATATAGATGCTTGTCTTCCTCTCTCTGTGATTGCTTGTATTTCATGAAGGCCTCCCTCTTTTTCTTTACCTTCAGCTACTTCATTTGAGAACCACAGCAGACTCCTTTGCCTTTTACCTTTATTTACCTTTCTAACAAAAAGGTTGGTTGCCCTTAAAATATCCCCTTTGAGTTTTGCCCACTGTTTTTCAACATCTCTGAGCTGTTCCCATCCCACTAACGACTCCTTGAGGTACTGGCCCATCTTGGCAAAGTTAATTTTCCTAAAAGCTAAGACCTTCATCTTCAAATAAATTTTATGAGCCCTAGTCCTAATACTGAACCAATGAACTCTTCCAAGCAACTAAAATACCCAACAGTTTACCTTTGTCTTGATCTTCAATGGCTTCCTGCCTTGATGTGCCAAGGGAAGGAAAAATTACCAACAATTAAATCAAAAGATACTTATCTCTATTAAGTTGCCAATTTTTGACCAAATGGCCTGCCAAAATCTTTAGACCAATGGACAGCTATAGAATATATAATCCAGAGTACCAAGCTTGAAAAGGATATAGCAGAATTGGAAAAAGTACAATGAAGAGTCACCAAAATGGTAAAGGGGATGGAATCATATCCCTGTGATGAAAGGCTTAAAAGGTTAGGGTTCTTCAACTTGGAAAAGAGACCACTGAGGGGAGATATGATAGGGGTCGATAAATTAATGAATGGTGTAGAACATGTAAATGTAGATTGTTTGTTTACTCCATCAAAAAGTAGAAAGACTAAGGGACATGCAATGAAGCTACATTGTAACCCATTTAAGACTAATACGAGAAAATATGTTTTAAATCAGTGTGCAATCAAAGTTTGGAATTTGTTACCGGAGGATATAATAAAATCTGTTAGTGTAGCTGGATTTTAAAAAAAAGGTTTATACAAGTTCCTGAAGGAAAAGTCCCTAAACCATTATTAAAGAGGATCTGGGAAATGCACTGCTTACCCAAGGATGAGCATCGTGGAACCTATATGTACCTTTCTGGGAACCTGATAGGCACTTGTTACCTGGATTGGCCACTTTTGGAAACATGATACTGACTTTGATGAACCTTGATCTGACATATGGCATATCTTATGTTCTTAACCACTGTCTTTCAATGCCAGCAAAGACTAAAGAGACCATTATGGGCCCTGGAGTATTTCAAAGGGGTCCTGAACACTCTGCAAACAAGATGGTTTATGGTTTATTATATTTGATAAACTGCATTTATGCTTCAATCAACGTGGTTTACAATACTATAACTTGAGAACCAAAATGGAACTCTGTAATCAATAAAGGAAAGGTGAAAAGGAACAAAGTCAGACAAGGATAGGTCTACCGAGAGATAGCTGGAGAATAGAGGAAGTGGGAGGTAAGCAGAGTCAACAGTAGCCTGGGATCCTTAGCCAGGGACATCAAAGGCTAAGTCGAAAAGATGTGTTTTTAAGGATCTTTTAAAGGGTTTAAAAAATGATACTTACTAAAGATGTGGGGGGGGGGGGGAGGGTTAGGGAGGAACTATTCCATAGAGGCCAAAGAGAGGATTCTATTAACACTTACTCAAAGATCCTCCCACTGAAAATCATAGTGAACAAGCAATCTCCAGATGCCATATTTTCTGAAGTCCTATAGTAAGTTGCTTCATATTCCCTCTAAGCATTGCACAGGCTGTTGAAACTGAATGATTAGACATTTGCCACAACTGACATCACTGAACCGTGCCAGGTAACTCTGAAGAAAGCACCTTTCTTAATTGCCCTTCATCGGCTTCTTATAAGGGCATGAATCCAGTTTAAACTTCTGATCTGTGTATTTTAGATTCTGTATGGTTTGGCCTCTGATTAATTAAGCTCTTTAGTTAATCTGCTTGTTTCAAATTGACAGTTTAGATTTGGGAAAGAAATTAGATTGGCTCTTCCATTACCCAAGTCTTTTCATCTACAGGACACCAGAATGAAATCATTCTCAAGAATAGACCTGATTTATGGAGCTCTCTTCCAGTAAAATGGCATAATCTAACACTTTACAACTAATTCTGTTCTTTAAAAACTTGGCCTTTTCAGAAACATTTGCTTAGCTGAATTTCTTTTGTATTATTATTCTATGATCAAATGTGTTGATTGAATAGTGTGAGCTGCTTTGAACTATAATGGTATAAGATTAAATTAGAATAGATTAGAATAGAGGATAGATGGGAGAGAGAGTATGTGTGTGTGGATTAGAGGAGAGGAGGGGAGTAAACATTGAAAGAAAGGGATGAACAAGAGTAGGGACCAAGAGTAGGAAGAGAAGAGAAGAGAAATCAAGATGGATGAGACAAAGGTGGGGGTGGAAGAGGAGGAAAACAGAGGGAGGAGGAGACAGAGGACTAGGGATGGCAGAAAATGGATAAGGAATGGATTGGATGAGGATGGGAATGGGAATGGGGCTCGAGTCCAGGGTAGATAATATCAGAGAAAGAGGTACAGGAAAGGGAAGAGAGATCAGATAGGAAGAGTAGGAGGGGAGAAAGAAGACACAAGCAGAAGGGGAGGAGAAGCCTAATGATTAGAGCACTGGCTTGAGAAACCAGAGACCAGGGTTCAATTCCCACTAGCACTCCTTGTGGCCATTGGGCAAGTTACTTAGTCCTCCATTGCCTCAGAAAAATCCAAGTTATCTATGTCTAATGTATATTGCCAAGTTTAAGTTACAATGTAAACCTCTTTGACTGAAATAACAAAGCAATACAAAAAAACCTGCTAAATAAAGAAAAAGAAAAGTTAAGAATGTATTCAAATATCCAATGTTGAAGAAAAGAGAGAATCAGAAGGAAGAGATAAAACTGAAACAAAAGAGAAAAAGGAAGGACAGAAAACATAAAATGCAATGAACAGAGAATGAGTAAGATGTTTAGCCAGAAATTCAAGTCAGACACACCAAAGATGGAAAGCTATTCTATTTGAATATAGCTCGCTTTGAGATACCATTGAAAAGCCATGCACTAAATCAACAGCAGAAAGCAGTTTCCTGGGCGGGGAGTGGGGTTGAGGGAGGAAGAAAGTCTGTGCAGCCCAGTCATCTCTACTTTCATCTCTCTTCTATTTCTCAAAACAAGTGAGTCACCAACCACCTATAATGGATGACAAATATTTTCCCTCCTCAAAAAAGAACACAAATTATCCAAACATTCAAGATGTGTCAGCAAACAACTTCACATTATTAAAGCAAAATGCAAAGTAATATTATTTGACCTGGAAATTTATTAAAATATTCTGAATAATAACTGAAGAATTTCAGAAACTTAGCTGCAGAATTTACCTTTGAGCTTCTGCAAGAAACAGTTGAGGGATATCCAAATAAATAAATAAAGATGTCCCTACATATTGATGTAGTCTACAGGCCTCTAACTCAAACTGAAGAAATGGATAGGGACTTGATTATTGATATTGCAAAGGTAGCTATGAAGGGGGAAGGGATCATATTACCGATATGGACTGGAGTATTCCTTCTGCAAATCTAGAAAGAAGCAAAAAGATTGTGAATGCCTTCCAGGAAGCATTGCTTAGACAAATGGTGATCAATGCTAGATTTAGTATTGGCAGGGTGGGAGGAGGTAAGTGAAGTAGAATTGCAGCGGGCTAAACTAAAGGAGACACATATAAGGAAAGTAAATAAAAACAAGAGGAAAAGGAAGCCTATATGGTTCTCCAAAGAAGTGGCTGCACAAATAAAGGCTAAAAACACAGCTTTCATAAAATTCAGAAGTTCGCAAACACAGTAACACAGAAAAGAATACAGGATAAAGCTAAAAGAGACAAAAAGAGAAACAAAGATAGCAAGAGCAAAGGCAGAATAAAAGATGGCTAAAGATGTGAAGTGTGGAGACAAAACTTTTTTCAGGTATATTTGGGAGAAGAGGAAGATAAGAGATGAAATTGCAGGACTCAAAAATGCTGAGAACAGATTTATGGAAAGTGACACTGAAAAAGCAAAAATGCTAAATAAATACTTCTGTTTTTACTAAAGAAAATGCTGGAGAAGGACCACCTGTGATTGACAGATAAACAAATGGGAATGGAGTAGATATTGCACCATTCACAGAAGATGTTGTGTTTGAACAGCTCACAAAACTGAATATAGACAAGGTCATGGAACCGGATGGGATACATCCAAGGATACTGAAAGTGCTCATAAAGGTTTTGGCAAGGCCTTTAAGGGATATTTTTAATAGATCCTTGGGGAAAGGAGAAGTTCCACAGGACTGGAGAAGGTACCTCTTCACAAAAGTGGTACCTGTTCACAAAAATTGTAATAGGGAAGAAGTGATAAACTACAGGCCAGTAAACCTTACCTCAGTGGCGGGAAAAGTAATGGAGGCACTCCTGAAAGAGAGAGTAGTGGACTTTCTCGAAACCAATAGGTTGCATGATCTGAAGCAACATGGTTTTATCAAAGGATGATCATTCAAACAAATCTGATCGAGTTCTTCGGGTGACCAGAGAACTAGATCAAGAACATGTGATGGATGTGATCTACGTGATTTCAGCAAAGCCTTTGATACTGTTTCTCAAAGGAGGATTATCAATAAACTGAAAAGCCTGGGGATGGGTCCCAAGGTAGTGAACTGGATCAGAAATTGGTTAGATGACAGATGACAAAAGGTGATAGTAAACGGAACTCACTCAGATGAAAGGAAGATGATTAGTTGCATGCCCCATGTGAGTGATATTGCTGAAGGACTGAATGGAAATGTCTGTCTTTTTGCAGATGACATGAAAATTTGCAACAGAGTGGACTCCTCCGAAGGAATGGATAACATGAGGAAAGATCTACAAAAGCTGGAAGAATGGTCTAATGCTTGGCAGTTAAGATTTAATGTGAAGAAGTGCAGTGTCATGCACTTGGGAAGCAGAAATCCAAGGGAATTGTATGTGATAAGAGGCGAGAGGTTGGTGTGAGGTAGGAGAAGGATCTCATAGTGATTATTTCTGAGAATCTCAAGGTGGCAAAACAATGTGCAAAAGCCAGAAGGATGCTGGGTTGCATACAGAGAGGAATTACCAGCAGAAAGGAAGAGGTATTAATGCCACTGTATGAGTCACTGGTGAGGCCTCACTTGGAGTATTGTGTTCAGTTTTGGTGACCAAAATTATTTGATGCCTGCGCCAGAGTCAGTGAAGCTGTAAAACTAGAGGGCATACGATGAAGATGAGAGGGTGTAAACTGAAAGGCAATGTTGGAAAATACTTTTTCACTGAAAGGGTGGTGGATGCTTGGAATGCCCTCTTGATGGAAATTGTGGGGGCAAATACAGTGACAGAATTCAAAATGGCATGGGACAGACACAGTGGATACCTTCATTGCAGCAGGATAAAATAAAAATAAACGTAACTATCTCTTATATCTTAACAAATAGGAGTGACCTGCACGGAGAGGTGGGTACACCCCTAAACAAAGACATGGGGAAGGGTGTCCTACATGGAGCGGCATGTGGACCTACTCTTGCCACCTTGCTGGACAGACTATAGGGACCAGACTGGTATTTATCTGCCATCATATACTATGTTACTATGTTACCTAGGGAGGCAGTTTCTTAGGGATGGCAAAGAACAGGGAGTTCAAAGCAAAACAATAGATTCAGACAACCAGGGGTGGGTGGGTGGGTGGGGGGAGGGGCATGAAGCTTAAGGTTTGTCTAGTGTTCTGACATCTTGAACTAACTCTGAGGCAGGCCTTGACAACAGTGGATACATCTGGGGGAATAGATGGAATAAGGAGTGATTTATAGAAGATGGGTGGAATGGGTGTGGACTAGGTAGAGGATCTTGGATGTTCATCTTCCCATGAGAGTAGATTAGGAAGAAGAATGATGACAAAAACTTCTTGAATGGGGAATTGGCTTTTTGGCTGGAAATTGAGATATATGTTTGGCAGCATTAGCAGGAACAACTGGACAAACAGGAATGGATGGTTGGTCCTTTACATGCTTATGCATTTTGTCTCCATTATTGTGCTCTAGAGGCATTTTGATACACTGGCTGATGCCCTCCCTAGGAGCAGATGGGATAATTGCTATGACAAGCTAAAGGGTCTGATATTCAGCAGCAGACTGGCCATATACTTATTAACGGACTAGTTATGCATTTAAAGTTACACCTGTTATATGGCCACCATTGCTTTACCGTTCTCTGTAGAACTTTAAACCCGACCCCTGGCCTTCAACATGGAACAGCCTGAATATATGCATCGCAACTGCTGCTGACCAAATAAATATTAGGCCCAAAATATTTCAGCTCATGTTGCCCTTTTCATTTCAGTGTTTTATAATCAAAGTGACCCTTCCTAATCTGGAATAATCCAGTGTTCCATGAGGCAAAGAAGAGCACAGTAGGAATTACTTGTCTTATTGTTAGACATGACTCGCATTGCTCATTTTAAGGCTCGGTAGATTTGTGCTGATTGCATAGTTATTTTTGAAAGATTTATTTAGCTCACACCTCTCTATAATAGCTCAAGGTGAGTTACATTCAGGTACATCCCTGTTTCCAGAGGCTTTGTAATATAAATTTGTAGTTCAGGCAACGGAGAGTTAAGTAAGTGGATTGTGTCATGAACTAGTACCAGAGGAAAAGAGGTATGAAATGACCAATGATCCTGGCATCCTCCTTAATGAAAAATATCCAGCAGATAGAGAGTTTTCCTTTGTAAATAGCAGAGTCAAGTAAAGACAGGGCTTTAGTTGAGGGATACGTGGTGATACCTTTTTCATTGCCTGCTAAAATTGACTCAAGGTCCCCATGTATTAATGAAGGAGCCCTGCATATGAGCACTGACACCTTTTTTCTAGGAAAAATGCACTGAGTAGAGCAATATAAAATATCAAAAGGCTCGTATAAGTCCATGTGGCTTTTACCTGAGAGAGGGTCGCCAAGACAAACAGTGGCTATTGTTTGGGGAGTTTGCTATAGCATCACTATAAAAGCTAATGTTACATTACCCCAAATCTGACCATGCTACTCTCCCAAGTTAGACTGTTCAAATGGTGAGAGCCCTTTTGGCTATTTGTAAGTCACTGTGTGTGTACCATTTGACAATAATGTCTGGGTCCAAGGATTTAGAAACTGGTGTTAATTTTCTGGGAAACTCAGGCACCTTGAATAGCCAAGATCATCCCTGCATTGTTTATGAACAAGGGAAACTTCATGGAACAATAGATGAAGGTACAGGGAGGCATATAGTGGAGGAAAAAGCATTTTGCAGTTTTGATTCATCTCATTAAGGTGACTCATACCAGCTATCTGCAGTTATCCTATCAGAAGATACTTCGTACATATGTTTTAAGACAAGGAAAGATTGAAAATTTTCTTTATTTAGTTGAACTGTTAGCAAATTATTGCCCATTGCTGAAAGAACCTTATCACCTGATCCAGTGGTTTTAAAGAATGCCACAGACACAAAATTCAGGTGGAGCTCATTGATATGTTGTCAAAATGGATTTGAGAGGACATTGTGAAGAAAATTCAAGATGGCCTCTCCTTTGCCATCAGAATGGCTAGTACTCAATACATGTCAAGAGTTTAGGCCTGTAGCAATTGAAAACGATGAAAAGAATGTGGCTGTGGATGTGAATCATTTTAGAATTTAAGGACATTTCATATAAATTGTGCACATCTTGTGAAGACCATTATTGAGTGTATATAAAGGAGAAAGTTTAGATCTGACAAAGCATCATGGCCAAGGGTATGAGAAGTGCACAGTTTGTTATGCAGCAAGGAATTACATAGAAAGAAGAAATGTGCTTTTGTTTTGAAATAAAAGCAGCAATATTATACCACCTTTGCAATAGTGCATCCTATTGTTCAATAGGGCACACTTGAGCAATAGCAAGTACTGTTTGCATAAGCACAAATAGTGCACACTATTGCACAATGTTGTTGTTGTTGTTTTATGCCATTGAGTCGATGTCGACTCATGGCGAACCTCTGGATAGTTGTCCTCAACTGTGTTCGGTCTTCAGTCAGGTAGCTCATTGTTGACAGAGTAGCAATAGCTGCTGTTATTGTATTGATCAATCTCATTGCTGGCCTTCCTCTTTTGCACTGATCTGCTAATTTTCCAAGCATGATGTCTTTCTCTAATGATCTCTCTCTTCATATGATATGTCCAAAGTATGAAATTCAAAGCCTTGTCGTCCGAGCTTCTAAAGAAAGCTTAGGTTTGATCTCCTGTAGTACTGACTGGTTTGTTCTTCGGGTAGTCCATGGTATACACAGTATTCATTGCCAGCACCATAATTGAAAGGTATCACTTTTCTTCCAGTCCATCTTTTTCACTCTCCAACTTTTGCATTCATATGACGTTACTGAAAATACCATGGCTTGAACAAGTCGAATCCTTGTATGGAGAAAGACATCTCTGCTCTTGAGAATCTTGTCTAGGTCCTTCATAGCCATTCTGCCAAGAGCAATGTGTCGTCAAATTTCTTGACGGCTTTTTATTTCTTTATTCATAGTTGATCCAAGTAGGTTAAAGTTTTTTTTTTTATTTTTTTATTTAATGATATTTATATACCGCCTTATCCTTCAATCAAAGCGGTCACAACACAAGTGGGGGATACATTTAACACATGGGGATTTTGAGACACATACACTAATACTTACAGGGAACATGGGCAATGGAGGGTTAAGTGGCTTGCCTAAGACCACAAGGAGCATCTGTGGGACTAGAAACCCCAGTCCTTCCGGCCCAAGGTTGCTGTCCTCTAGTGGGATTTGAACCGCTGACCTTCCGGCCTGAAGTACCTTGTCCCAACCACTAGGCTACTCCTCCCTAGTTGTCTACTATTTAAATCTCTTCTCTATCAATGATGAACTTATTGATTTTGCCAGTTGTCAGGATCTTTGTCTTTTTTATATTAAGGTGCAGGCCCATTTTAAGACCATCTTCCTTGATCTTGAGAAGCAAATGTTTCAGATTGTCTTAGAAACATAGAAACATAGAAACATGATGACAGAAAAAGACCACAAGGCCCATCTAGTCTGTCCTTCCATAACTACAACAGTCTTCACTTTCAGCCAATAATGTGGTATCATCAGCATAGCGAAGGTTGTTGATGAGTCTTCCACCAATCTTCACACCTCGGTTGTCTTCATGCAGTCCTGCTTCTCTGATGATTTGTTCTGCATATAAAGTAAACAGGTAGGGGGAAAGCATGCAGCCTTGTCGTAACCTTTGCTGATTTTAAACCATTCTGTTTGTCCATGTTCCGTTCGGACTGTTGCTTCTTGATCAATGTAAATGTTGTGCAAGAGAACGATCAGGTGTTCTGGTATACCCATGCTTCTTAATGTGGACTAGAGTTTCTCATGGTTTACACAGTCAAAAGCCTTGCCGTAGTCGATTAAACACACCCCCCCCCCCTTAGTTCACCTCCATGAACATATGCTCTAAGAGACTGTAACACAACATTTATGTCTATATCCCAAGTATTTGTTAAAATCATTAATGTTGGACTCCTGGTGATAGCCCCACCCCCAGAAGCTGATTATTGTCCACCCCCCCCCCCCCACTCAATGTTGCACTGCTTTGACCCAGAGAAAGGTGGGATATAAATACAGTTAAATAAATAAATAAATATAGATATCCTTTTGATATTCTTTTATCTTTTCAAGGATCCATTTCACATCTGTGATGTTGTCTCTTGTTCCTCACCCTTTCCTGAACCCTGCTTGCACTTCAGACAGTTCTCGTTCCAGGTATGGTTTTATTTTCTGCAGAGTAATCTTGAGTAGAATCTTGATGGCATGTGGGATCAGAGCACAATAGTGTGCATTATTATGCTATAGAGCATACTATTAAAAAAAAAGAAAAACGATATAAAGTTGGAAAAAAAAACAACAAAACTAAATTTTTTTGGCCTGCACATCCCTAAAAAAATCCAATGCAGTATATCTAAACTGTACTGCATATAATTTAAATGTAATTCTCAATTCTATCAAAGATATTCTAGAAGGGACACACTTTTATGAAATAATAGAAAAACTGTACATTTTCTTTATCGTCATCAGATAGGCTGTTTTCAACTGTGTCTGCTTTGGGAACATTAAATTTCCTCTATACAACCTTTAAAAAACCTTTGCCCTATCCAGTGGTCATCAAGCATATGGACATCATGAAGGCATTAGCAAAGACAGTTGTTTGAGGCTATAGCATTGCGGAAATCAGTACAGAGGTTAAATTTTATATTTTCTAATGGTTTTCCTAACAGATCTTGGAAAGGTCCATGTTGCATCAAAATGCTACAATTCTAAAACACAGACATTTGCAAAGCAGCACATTTGTTTAGTAATGCCCTTCAAAGATTTAGGTGCCTTCCAAAGTGACTTCAGAGATGCCAGAAATGCTTATCTGATAAATGGAAGATGGGGGAAGGTTAGACAATCAAAGCATAAGAAAGCAAGAAAGCAAGAAAGAGAACGGTAAAAGGGTATTGTGACAAAATGTATGAGGATGAGTGACTTGCTGACTGAAAGTTAATTCTGAGTTCATTTGTATGAATGTCCTGATATGATGATTGCACAGCTCTCAAAGAGATTTAAGAGCTTACAAACAGTTGTGGATCTGTTGCAAGTGATTCAACCAAGCATGCCTATTTCTGCAAGTGATAATGACCTTTATGAGGGAGCTGGAAGACTGACCACTCATTTCAGTAAAAATATGTTCCTTTTCTAGACCAGTAAAGATATGTAATTTCTCTAGACCAGTGGTTCTCAACTCAGTCCTTGAGACATAACTAGCCAGTCAGGTTTTCAGGGTCACCACAATGGATATGCATGAGAGAGATTTACATGCACTGCCTCCATTAAATGCAGATATCTCTCATGCATATTCATTGTGGCTATCCTGAAACCTGACTAGCTGGGTGTGTCCTGAGGACTGGGTTGAGAACCATTACTCTAGACGGCTGATGTGTCTAGATCATATTGGCATATTAAAATAATTTTCTGTGAATATGTCTGCAAAAATGCTATCAAAAACAGTGCCATCACTGCCAGTTTTCCAGAGGTGTGTACCATGCTTCACATTTTTCTTATCCTACTGTACATTTGTATGTGCCAAAAGGTCATTCTCTGAAGAAAAACTCATAAAGAATAATTTGAGGAGCTCTATGGAACAGGAAAGACTATGGAGCTTATTTTAGAAGTCTTATTCATGATTTCCATGTCCTGACAATGCCCATTAAGATATTGAAATCACATGGACATCCTTGAGCCATTTTAAAAAGCTCCAAATATACACATGTCCGGCGCAATCACATTCAAGTTGCACGGGGTATGATGGGAGTTTTCCCAGGGTGGGGTGAAAAAGATATATGCGTGCATGTGATTTTAGACCAGTGCTGCACATCTCAATTCACAGTCAGGGATGTGCGTGGCTATACCTACCCACAAACAAAAAGAGAGATGTGAACCAAATACAGTTTATTAAGTTGCCCCTAGGGGAAACCACAAGCCACCTACCTGACACGGCCATGTTTCAGCACTGCTTTCATCAGGGGTTAAGGCCGATCTGAACATGCTATTTAGTTCTGTGCATGACTCAGAAGGAATTTGCTTTTCACTGCATTATACAGCAGGATTGCACCATCAAGGATACAAGTTGTATCCTTTGTACAATTTGTATCCTTGATGGTGTGAAAGCATGGTTGTTTGAATCTTAAATTTGATTTTAAATTCTACTTTTCTTTTAATCTAATTCTATGTGATTTAATTTTCTTCTATAAAACAGCACTGAACCACTTAGCATGGGAGATTAGCGGTATAGAAGTCTATATTAGAATTAGAATTAAAATTAGAGTAGAACAACAGTGGGCAAAACTGAAAGGAGATATTTTAAAGGCAGTGAAACTTTTTTTTTTAAGTAAAGTAAATAAAAGCAAAAACAAAAGGAGACCTCTATGGTTTTCAAAAAGTAGCTGAAAAGGTAAGGAAAAAGGGGTTAGCCTTCATTAACTGTAAAAGATTTCAGAAAGAGGAAGACAAAAAATATCTGGAGAAGCTAAGGGAAACTGGTAAAGTAGTCAGGAAAGCAAAAATTCAAATAGAAGAAAAGCTAACCAATAAAGGAAAATATGGGGCAAGACTTTTTATTAGGTGGTAGTGAAAGGAGGAAGTACAAAGACAGCATTGTGAAAGTGGAAGTAAGGAAAAAGTTGCTAACTACAGATCACTAGTCTGACATCTGTGTTGAGTAAATGAATATAAACACTGCTAAAGCAGAGGATTCTAAGGTTTCATGAATCCAAACGATTATAGGATCCAAGACAGCACGGCTTTACTAGAGGTAAGTCTTGTCAGATGATTGTGATTGATTTCTTTGACTGAGTGACCAGAGAATTGGATGGAAGAGTGCACTAGATGTGGTGTACTTAGATTTCATCAAGGCTTGGAATTTGTTACCAGAATATGTAGTAAAAGCCGTTAGTGTATCTGGTTTAAAAAAGATTTGGAGAAGTTCCTGGAGGAAAAGTCCATAAACCAAAGAGGACCAGGGAAATCCACTGCTTACCCTGAGATATGCACTGTGAAATCTGTGTACTTTTTTGGGAACCTGACAACTACTTGTGACTTGTATTGTCTACTATTGGAAAGAGGAAACTGGGCTTGATGGACCTTGGCTTGACCCAGTATGGCATTTCTTATGCTCTTATGCCTTTGTCAACATTCTGCATTAGTGATTTATAAATAAACTGAGTCAGGGTACAAGTATGTAAGGGGCACCAATGTCATCATTGTTACTGTGAAGTGACTGTAGTTTCCAGGTCACGACCCAAATACAGCTATCCACCAAACAACTGTGGAATGGCACCCCTCAACTTTTTTCTAACCATATATCTGCTCTTACTGGTTCCCTCATATGCCTTCATCTCCAACTTCTACTACTCTCTACAACACATATGCACTCCAATATACATTTTCTACCCTATCCAAACACCCACACTGCCTCCACTCACCACTTACCACACTACCTGCAATGATCCAACACTTGCACTATCTCCGAGGCCCTCTATTACCAGGCATAACAGAGCACAGAGGCACCGCAACCCTAAACCAAGAAGGCCGAATGTAGACAAATCCCTGCTAGCCCAGAGCATCCACATACATTCATAAGAACATAAGATATGCCATACTGGGTCAGACCAAGGTCCATCAAGCCCAGTATTCTGTTTCCAACAGTGGCCAATCTAGGTCATATGTACCTAGCAGTTTCCCCAAGGGACACAGGTTCCACAATGCTTGTATTGGTTCAAGCATTGATATCCTGGGTCCCTTATTTATTTATTTATTTATTTACATTCTCTTATATACCGCACTATTCTGCATCAGTGCGGTTTACATTGAACAAACTGAAATTACATTGAACAGGGCATTATAACTTGGAGATAACTATTTTACAGGGAACATGGGCTATGGAGGGTTAAGTGGCTTGCCCAAGACCACAAGGAGCACCTGTGGGACTAGAAACCCCAGTCCTTCCAGCACAAGGTTGCTGTCCTCTAGTGGGATTTGAACCCCTGACCTTCCGGCCTGAAGTACCTTGCCCCAACCACTAGGCCACTCCTCCACTCAATACTCAACCTTCTTAATACTGGCTTATGGACCTTTCCTCCAGGAACTTGTCCAAACCTTTTTTAAACCCAGCTACACTAACAGCCTTTACTACATCCTCTGGTAACAAATTCCAGAGTTTGATTACACGTTGAGTGAAAAAATATTTTCTTTTATTAGTCTTAAATAGTTTACCCTGTAGCTTCATTGCATGTCCCCTAGTCTTTCTATATTCTGATAAGGTAAACAATCGATCTACGTTTACCCGTTCCACTCCGCTCATTAATTTATAGACTTCTATCATATCTCCCCTCAGCCGTCTCTTTTCCAGGTTAAAGAGCCCTAACCTTTTTAGCCTTTCTTCATAGGAGTATCCTTCCATCCCCTTTACCATTTTGGTGGCTCTTCTCTGAACCTTTTCTAATAACTCTATATCCTTTTTAAGATACGGCGACCAGAATTGCACACAATATTCAAGGTGCGGTCTCACCATGGAACGATATAGAGGCATTATAATATCCTTTGTTTTATTTTCCATTCCTTTCCTTATCATACCTAGCATTCTATTTGCTATCTTGGCCGCCGCTGCACACTGGGCCGAGGGTTTTAACATGGTATCCACAATGACGCCTAAATCTTTTTCCTGGGTGGTGGTTCCTAATGTGGAACCTTGCATCATGTAACCATAGTTTGGGTTGTTCTTCCCTAGGTGCATAACCTTGCACTTGTAAACATTAAATTTCATCTGCCATTTTGATGCCCAGTCTTCCAATTTATCAAGATCCTCTTGCAATTTTCCACAATCCTCTTGGGTTTTAACAACTTTAAATAGTTTTGTGTCATCTGCAAATTTGATAACCTCACTCGTTATTCCACTTTCCAGGTCATTTATGAATATGTCAAAAAGCAGAGGACCCAGCACAGATCCCTGGGGTACACCACTATTCACCTTTCTCCATTGGGAAAATTGGCCATTTAGCCCTACCCTCTGCTTTCTATCTTTTAACCAGTTCCTGATCCACAATAGTACACTGCCTCCTATCCCATGACTCTTTAGTTTTGCCAAAAGTCTCTCATGAGGGACCTTGTCAAAGGCTTTCTGAAAGTCCAGATACACAATATCAACCGATTCACCTTTGTCCACCTGATTATTCACTCCTTCAAAAAAACATAACAGATTAGTAAGACAAGATCTTCCTTGTCTAAAGCCATGTTGGCTGTCTCTCATTAGTTCATGACTATCTACATGCTGAGTAATTTTATTCTTTATGATGGTTTCTATCATTTTTCCCGGTATTGACGTCAGGCTCACCGGTCTGTAGTTTCCCGGATCACCCCTGGAACCCTTTTTAAAAATTGGTGTTACATTGGCGATCCTCCAATCTTCAGGTATTAGAGATGATTTTAATGATAGTTCACAGATTACTAATAGCAGGTCTGCAATCTCATATTTCAGTTCTTTAAATACCCTTGGATGTATACCATCCGGCCCAGGTGATTTGCTACTCTTCAGCTTATCTAATAGTTGTAATACATCTTCTCGATGTATCGATATTTCCTTCAATTCTTCTGCACCTTTAAATACCACTTCAGTCATGGGTAACATCCCTACATCTTCCTCAGTAAAGACTGAAGCAAAGAATTCGTTCAGTCTCTCCGCTATTGCCTTGTCGCCTCTTAGTGCTCCTTTAACCCCTTTATCATCTAATGGACCAACTGACTCTCTCACAGGTTTTTTGCTACGAATGTACTTGAAAAGGTCTTTACTTCGCGTTTTTGCTTCTGCAGCAAGCTTCTTCTCAAATTCTCCCTTTGCCTGCCTTATCAATGCCTTGCATTTGACTTGCCAGTGCTTGTGCTGTTTCTAGGTTTCGTCGTTTGGCTCTTTTTTCCATTTCCTGAATGATGCTTTTTTGGCAACAACAGCCTCTCTGACCTCAACTTTAAACCATGCTGGCAGTTTTTTGGACTTCTTTCCACTTTTCTTAAAGCGTGGAATACAGCTGGTCTGGGCTTCAAAGATAGTATTTTTCAACAACAGCCAAGCCTGATGTACGTCTTTAACCTTTGCAACTGCTCCTTTTAGTTTTTTCTTGACTGTTTTCCTCATTTTATCATAGTCTCCCTTTTGAAAGTTAAAAGGTAGTACTGTGGATTTCCTTACTATCCCTCCTCCACTAATTAAATCAAAGGCGATCATGCTATGATCACTATTGCCAAGTGGCCCCAACAACCTTATCTCTTGCACTAGATCTGGTGTTCCACTAAGGATTAGGTCTAATATGGCTTCCCCTCTGGTCGGTTCATGAACCAGCTGCTCCAAGAAGCAGTCATTTATTTCATCTAGGAACTTTATCTCCCTAGCATGTCCTGACGTGACACTGACCCAGTCGATACCGGGGTAGTTGAAATCACCCATTATTATTACTGTGCTGTAACTTTTGTTAGCTTCCTTGATTTCTTTGAGCATTTCATCATCCATTTGGTCATTCTGGCCAGGCGCTCGATAGTACACCCCCACTGCCATTGCCTTCCCCCTTTTACATGGAATTTCAATCCATATAGATTCTACAGCAGATTTTGTTTCCTGCAAAACTTTAATCCTTTCTGACTCAATGCCCTCTCTAACATAGAGAGCAACCCCTCCACCAATTTGATCAGCTCTATCATTACGATATAGTTTGTACCCAGGTATCACAGTGTCCCACTGGTTGTCGTCCTTCCACCATGTCTCTGATATTCCAATCATATCTAACCTTTCATTTAGTGCTATATATTCTAACTCTCCCATCTTATTTTTTAGACTTCTAGCATTTGCATACAAGCATTTTAGAGAATGTATTTTATCCATATTAATTTGTCTGTTAGACATGAGTAATTTGGGATCTTTAAGCTCTGTCTGCTCCATACTTGAGGACATTTGGGCTACTTTACTCTTTTGTGGAACCTCTCTGCTTTTGGTAGTATCCTTCAAAGATACATTCTTCCGAACCATCCGCTCTTGGGCGACTGTCGGCTTTCCCCTAATATCTAGTTTAAAAGCTGCTCTATCTCCTTTTTAAAGGTTAATGCCAGCAGCCTGGTTCCATCCCGGTTAAGGTGAAGCCCATTCCTTCGGAAGAGCCCCTCCTTTCCCCAGAATGTTCCCCAGTTCCTAACAAATCCAAACCCCTCATCTCTGCACCATTGTCTCATCCACGCATTGAGACTCCGGAGCTCTGTCTGCCTTTTGGGTCCTGCGCGTGGAACAGGAAGCATTTTGGAAAATGCTACCCTGGAAGTTCTGGAGTTCAACTTCCTACCTAAAAGCCTAAATTTAGCCTTCAGAACCTCCCTACCACATTTTACTATGTCATTGGTACCAACATGTACCAAGACAGCAGACTCCTCCCCAGCACTATCTAAGACCTTATCTAGGTGGCGTGTGAGGTCCGCTACCTTCGCACCAGGCAGGCATGTTACCAGGCGATCCTCACATCCACCAGCCACCCAGCTATCTACATGCCTAATGATCGAATCACCAACTATAATGGCTGTCCTAACCCTTCCCTCATGGGCACATGGCCCTGGAGAAACTTCCTCGGTGCGAGAGAGTTTTACATCACCTTGAGGACAGGTCCTAGTTACAGGATCACTTCCTGCCACACCAGGGTGATGCTCTCCTGTCACGTGACCTCTCTCCTCCATGGCAACAGGGATGCTGCCAGACTGGAGGTGGGACTTCAGGACTATATCCCTGTAGGTCTCGTCTATGTACCTCTCTGTCTGTCTTATGCTTTCCAAGTCTGCTACTTTAGCCTCTAGAGAATGGACTCGTTCCCTGAGAGCAAAGAGCTCCTTGCACCTAGTGCACACGTAAGACCTCTCACCAACTGGGAGAAAATCATACATGTGACACTCAATGCAAAAGACTGGAAAGCCCCCATCCCGCTGCTGGACTGCTGTCTGCATCTTAGTTTTAAGTTTGTGTTTAGATCTAAGTTCTTTACTTACTAAGGGTTGCTATGGATATTTATACTAATAAAACTGAACCTAATACGTGTAATATAACTTGTTCACCTATAGCTTAACTAATCTCAGGTCCTTAGTGTATGACTGATTTGGGTAATGAGCTTCACCTGAGAGCACCTCCTGTCTTTTAAGATGTGTAAGTACCTATAAAGCTACGATTATCCCAGGGGTGGGTGGGTGTGGGGAGGGTGGGAGGGAATTAACACTTATTAAAAGAGGGCTGCTACACAGTACCCTGTCTTGTGCTACTGAAGTAAGCTATATTCTGATATGATTTAAATTATAGCTCTTAGCTGCTGCTAGGCTCTAACTTCTTATGAAATTTAAAGTACAAGCTCTCTGCTGGGTTCTAAATTTAACCTGAAAGCTCTTTTCTGTGTTGTAAATTTAAGCTAAAAGAACTTTGTTGATGCTAGGCCCTGAGTGACTATTAAATGTAAACTACAAGCTCTCTGCTGGGTTCTAAATGTAACCAGAAAGCTCTCTTCTGTGTTTTAAATTTAAACTAAAAGTACTTTGCTGTTTCTAGGCCCTGAGTGACTATTAAATTTAAAGTACAAGCTCTCTGCTGGGTATGAAATGTAACCAGAGAGTTCTCCTCTGTGTTTTAAATGTAAACTTAAACTGCTGCTACTAGGCCCTGACTGATTTAACAAAAATAGTGGATCACAGATTAATTAGCTTTAATACAAAGAATTCCTTTTAGAAAATTACCAAAAGTAAATACTCACAGTTGCAGATCTCCCTCCAGAAGCAACAGTCCCCCTTACCAGTCTTTCAAGACAGAAGACCACAAACGCCTCATGATGCATGCAACATCATCCTCATTAATGCCAGATCTATCAGGAACAAGACCCACCTAATCTATGACATCATCACTGATGAGCAACCTGACATCCTCTGTATAACGGAAACTTGGATCGCTGACACCGACTCAGCGATATTAAACCAGATAAATAAACCCGGATACAAATTATACAACTGCCCCCGCACCAACAAAAGAGGAGGAGGAGTTCTCATCGTCGCCAAAGCCAACCTGCAATTAACAAGCACATACCAGCTTTCAAATATGGACATCGACTTGCTTAAAGTGGAAAACGCAGCTCTATCCATCTGCCTAATATACAGACCCCCCTCACCACACCATGAATCACTTGCCACAGCACTAGAGAGCATCTCCTCCACGCAACTCAGGAAATTCCAAATCATCTTGGGAGACCTAAATTTAGCATCAATGCAACCTACTCACGCAAACACCTTCCTGGAAGCCATGAACCAACTAGGATATCAACAAATAATAAATGAGGCCACCCACAACAAGGGCCATACCCTAGACCACTGTTCCCTCTAAGCTGTGCGCGTGTGCGCGCGCACACACCTCGCCGAGCGAGCGCACATACTTTACAACAGAGCGCACAAAAATTACAGCTCTGATTCTGATAGAAAATCACACAGACGTCTTAAAATTTAAAGGTTATGATTGTAATTACTAGAAATTTCCCACTTCATTTAGTAATCGTCTATTTTCATTTAATTTGATTAAAATCAATGTGGTGTACATACTGTATTCTGTATATAACTCCAAGTGTCGTTATGTGGCGCACAAAAATTTAACCTTCCTTCAAAAGCTGCACACAGCTGATATTTTATGTGCACACAGCCTACAGAAAATTAGAGGGAACATTGCCCTAGACATGGTCTTCACACCCACAAATCAGCAGTGCAACGAAGAGAAGCCTCTAATAAGGATAACTCCAGTACCATGGTCTGACCACCATCAAATTGATCTACGCTTAAGCCTGCCATCCTTACCCAAAGACGCAAAGGCTCGGAGAACGGTACACCCGCAAAGGGGTTTCAACAAATTCAACTTGGAAGACCTTATAAGTACCATTACCGCCCACATAGATTTGGAATGCATGGACCTCGACCTACTAACAAACAGCTGGGATGTGGGAATCCAGGCTGGATCGCACCCAACATGGAAGACCCCCCAGAACTCAACTAAACCCAGATCCGAACCCTGGTACACAGAAACACTGACCAGAATGAAGAGGGAACTCCGAAGACTGGAGAGAAAATGGAGACGAATCAAATCCATTGAACACAAGACTGAATACCTCAATTATCTCACAAAATACAAAGGCAAGGTCAACTCTGCGAAAAGGACACATCACACCAACTTATTAAACAAAGCTATCAATAAGCCTCGTGAACTATTCGAACTAGTGAAATCACTGACAAAAGTATCTTTGGAAGACCACTGTGAAACCATAATCAAACCCCAAACTCTGGCAGACCATTACGCAAGGAAACTCACTGCAACCACACCCATTCACTGTTTGAACGCAACCTACCTGGAACATCACCCCAACAAGATGACCAATATAGACCGGGAACAAACATGGAGCAACTTTCACAACATTGATGTTCAGCAAATTATCAACATAATAACAAACATCCGTACCACCACTTCCCCGCTAGATCCCTGCCCAAGTGCTTGGGTTAAGGCGGCAAAACAAGATATTGCGAACCAAGTCTCACATATTGTGAACCAATTGCTGCAACAAGGAATCATGCCCACACAACTCAAGAAATCTATAATAAGGCCAATCCTAAAGAACAACTCACTCAACAAGGATGACCCAGCCTCCTACCGCCCCATTTCCAGCATATCTTTCCTGGCAAAGATCATTGAGAAGGCAGTCCTATTACAACTACAAGACCATCTGGATGAACTTGAAACCCTAGATGAACAGCAATACGGTTTCCGACAACGTCATGGGGTGGAAACGCTGTTGATAGCACTGCTTAACAACTTCCTCAAGGGCCTCGAAGATAAAAATAAAATGTTTATACTCATTTTCATTGACATCTCTGCTGCTTTTGATACAGTCCATCATGGAATCCTCCTACAAAGGATTGAATCAATAGGAATATTGGGAACCCCCCTGAAATGGTTCTCTTCTTACATAACCAACCGAATGCCACAGGTTCACTTCAATGGCGAAGAAGCAGAAGCTTTCCCGCAAACGCAAGGCATACCTCAGGGCTCCACTTTCTCGGCACTCCTTTTCAACGTCTATATGCGACCCCTCTGTAATATTCTCCAACAACACAATATCAACTACCACATTTATGTGGATGATATTATGCTCTACACACAGTTGGATACCGAGAACCCTAACTATACTCAGCTTGAAACATGCCTAAACGAGATGTTAAATGGATACAGCAAAACAACATGGCGATCAACCATAAGAAAACTGAGGTGATGTATATCTCCAGAAAACCAAACTTTGACCCTCCTGCGTCAGTCACCCTGTGTAACAATACATACAACACGAAGTCTGAAATAAAATATCTGGGTGTAACACTGGACAGCAATCTTAAGATGGAAAAGCACCTCCGCAAAACCAACAAGGCCATTTTCCACAAACTTAGAGTCCTACGACCTCTACGGAACATCATTGAACCTCACGATTTCAGGTCTGTTGCGCAAGCACTAATTATACCACACCTCGACTACTGCAATGCCATCTTACAGGGCCTTCCAAAGAAAACCCTCAACATTCTCCAAATGGCCCAAAATGTAGCAGCTAGGGTCATCATGAAAAAAAACCTTACTGATCACATTACACCTGTACTAATCGAGCTACACTGGCTCCCCATTGCAGCCCGGGTAAAATATAAAACACTAATAACCACCTTCAAGCTTATACATAACATAGCGCCATCCTTTCTCTCCACCCTTATCAGCACGCAACCACCCAACAGAAGCAGGCGAACAATCCACTCAAACATACTCCACGTTCCCCCCGATATCAGATCTGTAACAACCAGTACTAGCCAACGAGCATACTCCTACTCGGCCCCTGCCCTCTGGAACCAACTACCACCAGAGCTAAGAGAGATCAAAGACCTTATGGATTTCAGAAAGAAACTCAAGACACATCTTTTCCAGTGTCAATACAATCTGATATAGTCCCGGGGGTAAAAAGATACCTCCCAATGAAACTTGGGTGCAGTTATGTAAATATGTAAATATGTGCATATGTAAATTCTGTTTTCTCTCCGTAAGTCCTTTCACTGTGTGCTGTGCTTCTCCCTTCAAATCAGTGTGTGTATACCGCAAAAATTCCTGTCACGATTGACAAATTCATATCTGTAATCAAACCGCTACTGATCGCTGGAAGCAGCGGTATACAAATGTATGCTAAATAAATAAATACAGAGAAGCTTGAAGAATGATTGAGAATTTGGCAGCTAAAATGTAATGCTAAGAATGCAAGACCATGCATTTTGGCTGCAAAAACACAAGGAACCAGTATAGTACAGGGAATAAAGTACTTCAGTGCATGAAAGAAGAGGGACCTAAGAGTGATCATATAGGATTTATTTATTTATTTATTTAGGATGATGTTAAAGTGGCTAAACAGGTAGAAAAGGTGATGTCAAAAGCCTACAGGGTGCATTTTGAATGGTGAATAGTGCATGTGCATGTGTGGGCTGGATGAGTAACCTGCAATCAGCCCTCCAAAGCGTATGCTGCACTCAACACATCCTGTATGTACACAGCGTTTGTGTGGGAAGTGCTGTACATGGGTGGGAGGAGGCAGAGAGAGGGAGTGGCCAGGTGCTGGGATGTACAAAGCGTATGCAGGAATGGCCTGTGTACGTACCCCAGCACCCCCAAGGATGTGCAGCCTATACCTGGACATAGAGGCCCCCACTGATGATCTGACAGTGGTGAGCAGGGGCCGCTGTCGGGAATGCCATTCTACACCACCATGTAGATGTGTTGGTGTCATGGCGATGGGATGCCACTGAATAAGCGCACCAGCTGTAGTGTTTTGGTGTCGGGATAGGCAGGGTCGGGAACGACTCCCACTTCAGTATCCAGTGAATGCATGGCCATCTGTCTCCATGATTCCACCAGATTTGGTGCATCTAGACCCCACAGTTGTGGAATCGGGTTTACCTCCACCTCATCCCAGCTTTATTCGTGCCTACAGCCCAGGTATATAGGGATTGGAATCGGCTTCCACACTTCAGTTCATAGGGAAAGAATGACCAGCAGGAAAAAGTGGGTAATATATGCCTTTGTAGAAGTCTCTAGTGAGACCATATTTGGAGTACTGTGTACATTTCTGGAGACTACACATTCAAAAGAATATAAACAGAATGGAGATGGTCCAGAGGACATCTACTAAAATGGTCAGTGGTCTGCATCATTTTCATCAGTGGTAGTTCCTAATGTGAAACCTTGCATCGTGTAACCATAGTTTGAGTTCTTCTTTCCTAGATGTAGCTGGGGGTTTTCTGTGGACCTGTTAGTTTCATAAACAGACCCTAGCCTAGCTACATTGCAGGCTTGGGGAATGAATGCCTTTACCTGTATTTCTAGTATGTTACCATCCAGTCATAACTGAAGACAATCTGGAAGAGATGACAAACTGGTTTTCATGATTATTATAATACTGAAACTGTAGGATAAATACTATTACTACTAATCATTTGTATAGTGCTAGAAGGCAAATGCAACACTGTGATAAATAAAAGTTGTGGCCATGTTTTGCCATTACCATTGAGCCAGGTGAATGTTATTTGGAGGAAAAATGCTGGTTTCAGGTTGGGGGTGTTATTGGTTTAAAGGAAAGATGTGAATGCCAGTAATATGGCTTGGAATGACCTAGTTTCATTTAGCATTGACTTATAATGCTTATTAGCAAATATTTTCCAATCTATTGAAATAGCTATAGTAACTTAAACTACTATAGATGATCCATTTCTTAGAGGAATTAGGTCTACAAGCTCAGAGATGCAATGGAGCAAAATTAGAAATGGATCAACCTGTCATGGCTGACTTGTGTCATATAGCCACCCTAACATCTAGCCTATTGGAATCCACTGGATGAATTCCAGTCTCCAAGCTCTTTCACTAAACCTAAGACTTAACAAAAGCAATTGAATTGTGCTTAGATATTAGATGGTGATCTGCCTTGTGAGCCATTCATATCCAATCTGTCATACTGGATGAAAAGGAGGAGTCAGTGTCAAGATGGGATTAGGCTGACATTTTGATGTGTTGGGTCAAGGTAATTTGGATTTAATCCAAAAGCATATTGGGATAATATGCGCAACTGGTTTAAACCTTGAAAAACAAGAGATCTTCGTCGTCACACAAATTCAAAGAACACTCTGTGTTGACTTTTACATTTTTATGCATTTTAACAAGATCATTTTAGGAGAGGTGTTATTGGAGTGTTCATAACTGAATTTAATTATCAAAATCTTGGATGGCTGGAGAGGAGTCTGACGGCCCAAATGTTAAATGAGGGGGTCAAGGGAACCTGATAACCTTGCACCCACCCTGATGATGTGAGTTATACATGGTCTTAATGCACAGCATCTAAATTCCCATACTAAAACTAAGACCACCCCATGTCTTTTATCTAATCTCTCAGCCTCGTTCCCAACACCACCAAGTATTTGTAAATCCTATGACAATGATGCTCTGTACTAACTTTGCTAGTAGACTCTTGCAGGCTTTGTCATCTTTTCTCTTTGATTTTTATAGGACCCATCTATAATTCAGCATCTCAATCATTCTAATTTCTTGATAGTCATTTTCAAAACATTACAAACAGTTGCCAAAACAGTTGATTGCTCATTGATATTCGAGTTATAAGCATGGGTGCTCTGTGCAGGTTTTTCAGACTTCATGGAAGTTCACTGGCATCCTATTCATTCTGAAGTTTGTGATTCAACTGAAACAAGAGCATTTTGTTTCCCTGCAAATGAATAAAAGAAGAAGAAACCTTGCCAGAGGTTATTTGTTTGGTACAACATATATCGATCGATCTTATTATAGCTGCATCGACCTTTGGATGGTAACACTATTAAAAACTATTTGCAAATGTTTGTATTAAGTAAACTTTTCCAATTTCAACTACTCCTTATTATTATACAACAATTTGATGTACTATATGTAGGTTTAGTATAATATAATTTACAAATTTACAAATTAATTTAAGGTTGATCTTGTTTCCTGTTCTTTCTGCAGAACTTAATTGAACAAATACACCCAAGGCTAGAGAAAATCCAATCCAGTCTGAGAAATTTTTATTTTATCATTTTACATTCTACCAAGATTGCAACAAACAATAAATAATTTATTTTTTTGCGTAATTTACGGTATGTCAAATGAAATTAATTTTAGTATCAATTCTTTGGAGAAATAAATTTTGCATTTATCTAATAAAAAAGGCTTTTGCTCCTGCAGATAGGCATGGGGAAGACAATTTTCAGTCATTTACATGGGTAAATAACAATTTCTATGAAAATTGCCTTTCCTCAATGTGATTAAAAGTACATGCCATCTTCCATGGTGAGGGGAACCTTATCAGTGGTGTGCCGGGATGAAGCACATTTTAAAGTGCCTCTGTGAAGCTTATTTTATAAAGAACAATAGATGCTTACTTTTCTTTATAAAATGCTGTCCTACGGGGCTAAATATGCACTTTAATTGAAGGCATAATCACTTATATCATCTCTAGAGCTGGTGTAAATATTTGTGCCTAGATTTATAAAGAGCGCACATAAATTACTGTATAAGATCTATTAATTTATACAGGTACTTGTATGATCTGCCCATGGTCTGCCCAAACTCCATGTATGACGCCTGCAATTAAATTACACACAATGGGGTGACACACATACAGTACTTTTAAATAGGGACTGCATCACTTACACAAGTGGAGGCACATTCTAATATGTGCGTCCAGGACTCTGTGCGCCCGATTGGAAATGGGATGCACAGTTTAAACTCACTTTGTTTAATTTACGATATTTTAAGATGTTCTATGTAAAATTAAGATGTTCTATGTAAAACAAACTTCGCTTTGTTGACTGTTGTTATTTGTACACCGCAACTGATCTCTGGAAGATGCGGTATAAAAATGAGTGTTAAATAAATAAATAAAGAGGCAGACCTGATTCCAATCCCGCTTGGGCTAGACATGCCCTACAGGAACGGAATTGAGTTTGGGCCTGTACGTGCAGGCCTGGACCCAATTCTGATCAGCATGCACGTAGAGACCCTCGCCCAGCTTACTCAAGAGCCATGGTCCCCGGCCGCCAACCGCTTTCTCCTTTCCCCACAGCCTGACCCCGATTTGGCCTTCCATGGCCAGGGTCAGGCTGCTGGGAGCTCCCTGCACCCCCTCACCTTTCCGCTGCTGCCTATGCCTGCTGTCCCCATCCAGTCTGCTGACCCCGGACATACAGGGCCAACCTCAGAATTGGCCCTGTACATTCGGGGTTACAGACCACCCATGCTCCGCCCTCCCCCTACCTCCGGAACACCCCCCTTCCACCTCTGACTAAGCCTTCCCATACAAACTCCTTGTTTGTATGAGGAGGCTTCTGCCAGAACTGAAGGGGGTGATTTAGACATGTTGATGCCACATAGCTTTAGGTAGCATCTTATAATATTATCCTTAATATGCATACTTTTAATTGTATTTAGAGGAAATACAGTATACTGTATATGGGGACATTTTCATGTAGATGGAGGAAATTAACACACATAGATTGAATTTTCGACTCCATGTGTGTCATTTCCCATGAAAAATGAGATGAAAACATTGTTTCTGCTTTCTAGCTGCAGTACGTTCCAATGTGAAAGTACTGGTGTAAATTCTGCAGATTTTGTCTCAGTAGGGTCAGTTTGAAAATTGCCTTTGTAGTTCACAAAAATGGTATGATAATCAAATTATGACATTCAGATGTGATTGAGATAAAGGTACCCATCTAATAAACCTCAGAGGTGTAAATTTGAGCATATCCCAGATCCCTGATCTCCAGGGTTAAGCTTACAAAATTCAACCTTTCTGACAGAATTGATCAGTCTCTGAGGAATTGCCCCAAAAGACAAAAGTCCTTTTATGCCGGTGTGATTGTGTGACATGTGGTGCGTTGTTTTTGTTTTTTTAAACACTGACCAGACAGTAGTTCAAGGAAAACAAAAACTGTCCCAGCTTGTTAAACCTCCCCAAAGCAAAGCCTAGAACAGACAACAGTTCAGGGAAAACAAAATCAGCACTTCTCTCCCAACTTGTGAAATCTCCACAAGCTGGTTCTCCCGGCTCTTCTTCCAGCCCCAGTTAAAGTTCCTACCTCAGAACTCCTTTGTACGGCTTGCCTTTGAGGACATCTGGCTTCACAGGCTTCTCTCCCTCCTCCCTGCTGGGTTCTTAATATCGCCCTGTGAGCCACACCCTCCCAGCCCTGAATTCTGGGCTGCAGACTCTCTTAAAGGGGACTCTTGATACTTCCTTTGGAGAGGGACGGGTAACATTCTATAGACCCCATCACATACCCTCCCTCTCAGGTCAATAATGCCCCGCTGAGCACCTGCCTCACCTGGGACTCCATCTGGGAAAGGAATTCCGCATTTATGATAGTCCGACCAGCCCTATGGCAGACCCAAAACTGGTAGAGTTGGAGACTCAAAACCACCGCATAATACAGCCGTTGGACTCCTTATGTTGAGCCAGCCACTTCAGGGGTTAGTGGTTCATTACCAGCATAAACGGACTACTGAGCAGGTAGTATTTGAAGGTCTCAAGTGCCCACTTGACAACTAGGGCTTCCTTCTTGAGCAATGCATAATGCTGTTCCCGAGGAAGCAGCATCCTGCTGATGAATGTTATGGGATGCTCTTCACCTCTGACTTCCT
Source organism: Ichthyophis bannanicus (assembly GCA_033557465.1). Lineage (NCBI taxonomy): Eukaryota > Metazoa > Chordata > Amphibia > Gymnophiona > Ichthyophiidae > Ichthyophis > Ichthyophis bannanicus. The sequence continues at coordinate 1,791,490,482 of CM066032.1, read as the reverse complement.
GGACCAGAACTGCTCCTAGGCTTACCTCCAAGGCATCAGTTTGCATAATAAATGGTAGAGAGAAATCAAGGTTAATCGGAATGGGCTCAGAGCACACAGCCTTCTTGAGGCACTGGAAGGCCAGATTCAGGTCAGTTGACCACTGAATCTGTTCGGGTGCTCTCTTCTGGAGGACATCAGTTAAAGGCTCCACCACCTCTACAAAATTAGGGAAAAATCAGCAGTAATAACCAATCAATCCAAGGAAGGCTCAAACCTTTTTCTTTGATTTAGGAGTACGGACCTGGGCAAAGGTATCCACCTTCCATAGTTGAAGTTGTATCTGCCCATTCCTGCCAGGTACTGAACATCCCGATCTCCCAGAAAACATTTCTTGGGGTTGGCCTAAAACCTGGCCTTCCACAGGCTGGTCAACATAATGTGGGTTAGATGAGTGGTCCAGTCTCTGCTGTAGATGACAATGTCATCAAGGTAGGCAGCTACATATGCCTTGTGCGGTCTCAGTAGGCGGTCAACTAGGCATTGAAACGTGGCAGGATCCTTATGTAATCCAAAGGGCAGTACTGTAAATTGTAACAGACTTTGTATTGTTGAAAAAACAGTCTTCTCCTTGGTAGCCAAAGTCAAGAGCATTTGCCAGCATCCTTTGGTCAGATTCAAGGTTGATATAAAGTGTGCTCTTCTGAGTCACTCAATTAGTTCATCTACTCTGGAAATCAATACAGAATTTCATGCTTCTGTTGGGTTTAGAAAACAAGATGATGGGTGATGACCAGCCATTCATAGACTCTTCCAGCTCCTTGGTTATGGCCTGTCTCCAGGACTCCGGAAAACGATAGGATCATTGTTGGATAATCACCCCAAGGTCAGTAACGATAGCATGACAAATGAGGTGGGTTCTTTCCAGGTAGGTGGAGAACACCTTTAGGTTCCAGTGGATTAAACCTTCTAAATCTCTTCTCTGGGCAGTAGTGAGCTAATTTCCAATTGGGATTTGAGCTGGATCCAGCAGTGCACTTTAGAGTGTACTAGTGTGGTGCTCACATACCCACTGTTTCATCGGGGTGGTCAAAGCCTCCACAGACTTCTCCAATAGCACAGTCTTGGCTATCTTGGGCCCAGTCTTTCCCTCCAGTTGCAGCCACTTCCATGCAAGATCCTTCAACTGATAGAGGAACCCCCTTTTATCTGGAGCCCCCCCTTGCTAAATCACTGGCGGTAGGCCTCTGAAGTACAGCTGGCCCATTCCAGTATGGTGGCCTTGACAGTTGCATACATAGCTCTCCCATCTGGGTTGGCATCCTGGAATACAGCCTGACTGCTGCCCACCAGCAGATTGCCCAAATAGATAGTCCATGTCACCTCCGGCCACCTGGCCATGCAGGCGGTTCATTCAAAGTTCACAAAATAATGGTCCAGTTCATCTTCTGCCATCATTTTAAGAGGTGCTTGCTCTGGAGGGTAGAGTAGCGGTCTCTGCAGAGCCTGGGTATACTGAACTAGGGAACTCTTTTGTAACTCCCCCCTGTGCTCGAATAAGATCCTGTATCTGCTGCTGCTGCTGCTGTAGTTGCTGCTCTTTCAGCAGGGCATGTTGAAACTGCTGCTGACATTGCTGCTGTTGCTGCTGATACTGTTGCTGTTGCTGCTGACCTTCTACCAGAATCTGGAGGAGCATCTCTATCCTGGCTTGCCACTGTTTTCTTGCAACCCCACCACAGTTTCATCTTCTGCAGCTGAGTTACCCCACAGTATTCCAGCTCCAACAAATGTTTAGCGGACTCTAGTGGCCAAAACAAAGCCTGCCTGTCCGGCACTGACTATGCCTTCTTCATGCTCCCTAGGGCGAGGCTAACCCTCTCAGCCCATACAAACAAACAAAAAAATCCTGTAGAGGCCCAGTCCTTGATGGACGTGGATTTGCCCTCGGTCACGAGGTTAGAGGAAATCTCACTATTGCCACCATATACGGTAGTGTGGCATGTGGTGGGAAGGGGTTTTCTTTAAAACACAGGCCAGACAGCAGGTCAAGGAAAACAAAAACAGTTTTTATTCTGTCCCAGCTTGTTAAACCTCCACGAAGCAAAACCCAGAACAGACAGCAGTTCAAGGAAAACTAAAGCAGCTGTACTTATCTCCCAGCTTGTTAAATCTCCACAAGCTGGTTCTCCCGGCCCTTCCTCCAGTCCCAGTTAAAGTTCTTACCTCAGAACTACTTTGCACGGCTTCCCTTGGAAGGACTTCTGGCTCCATGGACCTCTCTCTCTCCTGCAAACTGCTGGATTATTAACATTTCCCCGAGTCATGCCCTCCGAGCAATGAACTCTGGGCTGCAGACACTCTTAAAGGGGACTGTTGATACTCCCTTTGGAGAGGGATGGGTAACATTCTATAGAGTCCACCAGAGGCAGCTTAACCACAAGACCAGCTAGGATTCAATTGGAGTCATTTTGAACCTGGTGTCTGAAGGAGATTGCTCCTGCCCCATTACCATGGACCGCCAGGGTTTTTGCATTATGTAGGTCTGGAGAACCTAAAGGAGGGATGGAGGTCTTTTTTGGTAGGATCAGGGTTGGGGGGTCTTCAGGGGAGAGAGGATCCACTGGGTGACTTTAGGGGGTTGGACGTTCTGGACTGGGGGGAAGGGGTATTTTTGCTGGCATTGGACCCTTTAAGATAGCATCTGGGAGCAGTGGGCTATATGTTAGCAAACTGATGCTCTCATTCAGGAAATACCAGTTGTGATCTGGTGTTATTTTTCTTGAAATAAACAGCTTACAAAGTTTAATTCAAGCTTTGTTTTTTTTTCTTTGAGAGTTACCAACCTGCTTTATTTATTTAAATGTGTTTATATACCACCTTTCTACTATCCAAGGAGGTTTACATAGAACTTAAAAGATGTAACAGTGCATAAGTAGCAACTGTTTTACAAGGAACAAGAACATTTAAGAACATACAACTAGTATATTATCAAATAACTATGAACATTAAATACGGTAGCTATGTTTAGTCAGAGAGAAATATCGGGAATTAAAGGGATCCGTGGACATAATCTATATGCGTTGAAGGGAAGGATGTGAGACTGACTTGGAATACAAAGGTTTTGAGTTTCTTCCTGAAGTTGGCTTGGTCAGAGCATTCTCTCAAATCAAGTGGGAGAGAGTTCTAAGTGGTAGGGCAAATAGGGAGAAGACATGATTACACGCAGATTGCTTGCTTTTGTTTTTCTGAACTGGGATGGTAAGAAGGTTGAGAGGGTTATGTCTGCAGAGTCTGTCACTTTTGTATATGGAAGGACAGACTAGATAGTCTGTCACTTTTGATATGGAAGGACAGGCAAGATAGGCCATGTGGTCTTTTTCTGTCGTCATATTTCTATGTATCTATGTTTCTATGTATCATGAGAGAAGAGGGTGGAGGCAGTTGCTGATTCATTGTGTATGTCAGGCATGTCCAACAGGTAGATCGCGATCTACCTGTAAATCGCAGAGGGGTCAGAGGTAGATCGCCAGCCCCACTTGGCTCATCTCTCCAGCAGCTCGCCCCATCACTAGGAGAGAACTCTTGCCAGGAGGTCATCTGCTGAGGGCTTGCCGCCGCTGCTGATCCTTTGCCTGTCTTTTTTCCCTGCCTGAGGGAATCTTGCCTGTGGGTGTTTTGGGGCGCTTGTTGTTTTCGTGCCAATAATTTGTGGGTAACCAAGGGGGCCGCTGCCCACATCCCATGATGAGTTGCCACAGGCCAGGCATCATACCTGGTCTCCTGCCTCTCAGAATCACCCATTCCTGCCCCCACCCCAACACCCCTTAGAAGTGTGTTATATACCGGGTGATATCCATTCGCCCAGGCTTTACCTGAATACACTTACCATATTAGTTATGTCATGTGCTGGTCATTGGTCATTTTATAGTTCACTTTCATTAAACGTTTTTGGGCAGACACAATAAAGTGAAAAGAATTTGGTGATTTTGGCAGGCTTTTCTAATTTTGTTCTAACTTGCCAATGCCTTGCCTTCGAATTGGTTCAAACCACTGTGACTTTTGCTTGCCTCTGCAATTTTATTTCGCCTTGCCTTTGCGTTGATTCTACATTTTATCTGATTTGTTGGACAGGTGTTTGAGTTTTTTTGATGATTGTTTTGTGGCATTTAATTACACAGGTACACTACCAAAAAACTGCCTCCAGTTTTGCAACTGATTCCTATAGATTTTGGGGTGCTGAATCCAGGAAAAATAGCCAAAATGTTCCATCACGTCACGTTTTCTTGCAAAATTAGATTTCTTACCCATATAAGGAATGTTCACATAATTTCTTTTTAGCCGACTGCAGTTTATTTTCTTGGCCCAAAATAGAGGTTGTAATGGTTAACTAACTAGAAACACTCCCTCATGATATTTTAGAGTGTTTTGTATTCATTTTATACATTAACAGGACAATTGGGAGGCGGGGGGCTAAATCCAGTACTCGCGCTGGCGCATGTTCTTTCCTGTTCGCCTCGCCTCGTTCGCTCGCTCGCTCAAACACGGTGGTTGCAACATGAACATTCCTGTCAAATTTCAGTTTCTTGCAAGTTCATTATTACCTTTTGTTTGCTCAGTCGTAATCCAGCTTTATTCCGAAGTGGTTCACTACAGTTGTAGTTTGCAGTGCTGTGTATTTGTGATGGCTCACAGAGCCAGAGGTTGCGTCAACTCTCCGGACAGTTTTTGTTTTATTTGTGGGGAATATACCGTGAAAAAGCGGCAGAGGAACATTTCTGCATTTATTAAAAAAGTATATTTCGCCTATTTCGGTTTGAAGTTAGGCGATCAAGACAAACCGTGGGCTCCTCACAAAGTCCGCAAGACATGTGAGGAAGATCTACGCTTATGGATGAAAGGTAAAAAACAAGCATTTCGTTTCGGAATACCTATGATGTGGCATGAACAAAGAGACCACAGCAGTGACTGCTATTTTAGCTCTTGCATTGTGAAGGGATACAACTTAAAAAATAAGAACGTAATAAGTTACCCCAACCTTCCCTCAGCAATTAGGCCTATGCCTTATAGCAACAAAGTACCTGTGCCTGAACCACCAAAATCTTTGGATCATATTTGTGTGGACGGTTCTGATCATGATGAGACTCATCAGATGGCTTTTCCCGATGAGTCCAGTACTTCCGAGTTTGAAACTGAACCAGATCCGAAACCTGAACTTTTCTCTCAAGCTGAATTGAATGATTTAGTCCGGGATTTAGGACTCCCAAAAGATGCTGCCCAACTGCTAGGTTCTCGGCTTAAACAGAAAAATCTATCGTCACCAGGAACAACTTTTTATTGGTACCGCAACCGTGAGACACAATTTTTGAAGTATTTCAGCAAAGAGGAAGATTTGGTATTTTGCAACGATATATACGGAGTGATGGAAAAGTTTAAACTCAAGTATGATCCTGCTGAATGGCGGCTGTTCATTGATTCGTCAAAAGACAGCATAAAAGGTGTTCTTCTTCATAATGGCAACACATTCGCTTCAGTTCATATTGCTCACTCTGTTATTCTCCAAGAAAAATACGAGAATTTGGCCCTGATTCTTCAGAAGATTCGTTATGATGAGCATAAGTGGATGATTTGTGGAGACTTTAAAATTCTATCCATGCTATTATGGCAGCAATCCGGTTTCACCAAATATCCCTGCTTCCTTTGCTTGTGGGATAGCCGGGCCCGCGACCTACACTGGGGGAAAAAAGACTGGCCAATTCGGGAGTATTTGAGACCCGGTGAGAAAAATGTTCTTCATGAGAGCTTGGTACCTCGTGATAAAATTCTATTACCACCTCTCCACATTAAGTTGGGTCTCATTAAGCAATTCATCAAGTCCCTTCCAAAAGATGGTGAGTGCTTTCGGTACCTTTGCTCAAAGTTCCCCCGACTTTCTGAAGCAAAGCTAAAGGAAGGAGTGTTTGTTGGCCCTGATATAAGGAAACTCATTTCAGATGGAGCATACGCTGAAACGATGTCTGAGAAGGAAAAAGAAGCCTGGGATTCCTTCAAGGATGTTGTTCTCAAATTCTTGGGGAACAGGCGGGATGAGAACTATAAGGATATTGTTGCCAGGATGCTCAACGCCTTCAAAGAACAAGGCTGTAACATGAGCCTGAAAGTCCATTTCTTGCACTCCCATGTGAACTACTTTCCCGAAAACTTGGGGGCGTACAGTGAAGAACAAGGTGAAAGGTTTCACCAGGACATCAAGGACGCAGATAGAAGGTACCAAGGAAGATGGAACACCACTATGATGGCTGATTTCTGCTGGTTGCTGCTGCGGGAAACCCCAGATGAAAAATACGCCAAGCAGCACACCAAGAGAAGCATTCGGGGGAAGAAGAAACGGGCCCACCAGGAGATTGATTGACCCAAGAATGACTTTAAAATCTAAACTGTGTTGACAAATATCGTGTTTTTACTAAACTTTGAAATAAAAATTTGCTAGTTATTACCACAGTGTCGGATCTCATTTATTAGAATTTTATTTTCACACCATCGGGTGTTTGTCTTCATGTATTGCAATGGTGCGGTTTGCGTTTTCTATTCTTACATACATACCTGTACAACATTTTTTGCACATTTCTTTGCTTTGCTTTGTGTCTACCCTCGCTCTTATATGCTCAATGTTTGTGCACATGTATGTGGCTGTTTTAAGTGCAGACAATTTTGCTACCATCACAGTGTGTTTTGTTGACATTACTCTATTCTTATGTGCTGCCTTGTTACAATTTTCTTTATTCTTATTTGAATAACTACTAAACAATTAGTATAAAGAATTCATCCAAGAAACTTTTATCTCGATCGCACTCAATCTGAAACATTCACCTCAAACTGCTAACCCAATGTAGCAAAAAATCTGTACGTGATGGAGCAAATTGGTTACCAGATTTGGATTCAGCGCACCAAAAAACGTAAAAATCAATCGAAACATTAGAGGCAGTTTAAAAAAATTTTTTTTAGTGTACCTGTGTTATTGGTGCCAGTAAGATGAATACTTATTTTTACTTTTAGAAATGCATGTGTGGTTTTGGCATCCCCAGTCCTTGTATTGCACATCATCCAGAGGTCTTCAGTTCCTGTTGATCTTTAATACTTTGGGACAGTGACAGTTTTGGACCAGATTCAGCCAGTGTTTCTACTAACTTAGCAGATTTGGCCTTCTTACTTCCAGCCACCCCAGTATAATGAAGATGAGTGTTCCAAAGAAGAGAAAAACCTACCACTTTCATGATGAATGGGAAATGGATCACTTCTTCATCATGGTGAAAGACAAGTGTTGTTGTCTAATTTGTAATGCCCCAGTATCCTTGCCCAAAAAGAGTAATCTGGAACGTCATTATAAGGCTCTGCATAGCAATAAGTTTGATGCTAATTTTCCACCCAAAAGTGAAATTCGTAAACTGAAGCTCAAAGAACTTAAAACGAAATTGGCTACTCAGCAACAGTTGATTGCGAAGCCAAGGTCACATTCAGTCAATGCAACCATAGCATCCTTCAAGTTCAGCAACCTGATCCCAAAGAAATGCAAACCTTTCACTGAAGGGGAATTTGTAAAATATTGTTTTCTTGAAGCAGCTGACAATCTTTTTGAAGGATTTAAAAATAAGAAAGCGATCATAGCTGCTATTCAAGATGCACAATTGTCAAGAAACACCGTCGTGCAGCGAATAGAAAAGATGTGTGGAGACACAACTGAACAATTGTTGGAGGATGTTTCAAATTGTTTTGCTTTCTCACTCCTCACTCCAACTGGATGAATCTACAGACATAAGAGACATAGCCCAGTTACTAGTCTTTATCCGGATTGTTTTTGAAATCTTCAGTGTTAAAGAAGAACTACTTGGAATTATTTCTTTAAAAGGGAGAACTACCGGTCAGGAAAAGTAAGGCCGCGGCACCATGTGCGCGTGGCCGTTGGTAACTGGGGGGCGGCCGGCCTCGTGCACCCCCGCGGCATGCAGCATGGCGCTGTGGGGGCAATACCAGCATGGCTGGCGATCTCATTGGCTCCCGCGGGTTGTTGGATGCGAGGGAGCCAATGAGACGAGGCGCAGGAGCGCCTTGAGGGGAAGAGGAGCGTCGGCACTGCATGGCTGTGGTCTTTTCGGGGCCGGAGCAGGGCTGAGAGGTTGTGTGGTGAGAGTTGCTCCGTTTAATTCGGGCTGTTTTTTGCGGGCGACGCTGAAGTGTGTCGGGGGTGTGAGAGTTCAGTGTGGGGGAGCCTGCAGCTGTCGGTGCCGCGGTTTAACACCATGGGGGGGGGGGGGAGATTAGCCTTAGAGCTAGTGAGCAACTGGGCTTCTCAGCAGATAATAAATAAAAAAATTAAAAAATGCCGGCATAGTATATTGCTGAGGAGGGGGGTGGAACTGCTCTTCTTGCACGGGGGATAGTGGTGCACGTGGGAGATCTGAAAGATGCCGGCGCAGAAGGGAAAGGGGGGCCCTGAAAGAACGGCTGCTAAGAGGAAAGGGCCGCAGCAGGCGGCCGGTAAGGGGACGCAGGCAACCGATGCGCAGAACCCTGGACGGGGAGGCAGGGGCAGAGCGCAGCGGCGCAATAAAGGGAAGGGAGTGCCTGCTCGGGGTGAAAATGGGAGGAAGGGGGTGGGGGGGACTGCGGGGCGTAATGCTGTGAGGGATGCTGTTGTCAGCCATGAAGCAGGGCGAGCGGTGGAGCGGAGTGCTGTGCTAGTTGTGGGGCATGGCGAGGGGACTGTGAGGGGGGTAGGGGGGCAAGGGGGGGCAGATGCAGCAGGGGGGCGATGGGCGACAATGGCATGGGGGGATGGTGCGGGGCGATGGAGACGGGGTTAGGGAGGAGCTGGTTCCACTGGAGGGGGAGGGGCGAGTGACAGTTGGCAGAGGGAGGTGAAGGGGGGGAGCAACGGGCTTTTGTAGTGGGCCTGGTGTGTGGAGGGGGAATTCATCAGCGTGGGAACACTGGCGAGGGGGGGGACAAGGTACCTCACAGCCAAATTGGGTGGGGGCGTGGCAGCCGCCTTGGGAGGTGGATGGTGCTGCGTCGACTTTTGCCTTTTTCTCTCCGCAGGTTCCGTCAGGATGGCAATACACGGGGAGGCCTTGGTCAGCGGGGACGGTGCAGCAGCAAGGCGCAGCGGTGACTGGCTCAGGAAGTCCTGTCATTAGCAGTGTCCTGAGAGAATCCGAAGTGTCAACCCAAGCGGAGATCAGCACGCCTGCAGAGGAGATGAGGGGCGCGGAAGGTGAGTTGGTTGATAATGCTGTGGCTGGTGTGGGGAGCGTCATGGGGGGGCGGCAGTAGTTGGCGCGAAGGCGAGGAAGAAACGGCGACATTCGTGTCATAGAAGGCAGAGGGCAGGGTCCTCATCCTCTTCATCGTCAACCTCGACATCGCATTCGTCCTCACCGTCGGGCAGCAGGTCTGCGGGCAGGGGGGTGCCGAATACGGTCGGGGCTACACCTACGGTTGTGGCGTTTTTGGAATTATTTATTTATTATTTATTTATTTATTACAATTTCTTATATACCGCACTATTGTCAGCGCGGTTTACATACAACAAAATGACCATAACAAACTGCTTGGCTTCACATAGAACAGGAGTAACAACTTGGATAACATGTTTATGCTTTACAGAGAACAGGAGTTACAACTTGGATAACACAGGGAATGCAAACTGAACTAATTACATATGTACAATGAGATCGAGTCTGAGAATTTAGGGTGTATATGTGTACGATAGGGTTGATATGTTAACTTGAGGAGGTAAGGGAGAGGCAATTATGTAGGGGTTGGGTTAATCTGGTAGTACTGAGTAAATAAATGGAATTTGAGAGCCTTTCTGAATTGTGTTAAGTCAGTAATCACACGGATGCCTGGTGGTAATGCGTTCCAACATTTTGGGGCATAGATACTGAATGCCCTGTTAGATGTTGCGGTTGTGTACTTTGTTGAAGCCTTTGGTACTACTAGCGCATTTGTTGATGGGGTTCTCCTTATTCTGTTGGGAGGAATGGGTTGGATGATGTCGGTTAATGAGGGGGAGGTAATGCCATGGATGGATTTGAAAGTGAGTAACAAAGATTTGAATGCAAGCCTTCCTTGTATGGGGAGCCAATGAAGTTGTATTAGGATAGGCGTTATATGGTCGCATCTTGCTGCTCCTACTAAGACTCTGGCTGCGGCATTCATGGCAAGTTGCAACGGATTGAGCGTTGATTGAGGGAGACCTTGGAGAATGGCGTTGGCAAAGTCAAAGTGTGGCAAGATCAGGGCTTGGTATATTGTTCGGAAGTCTTCAGGGCTTAGAAGGGATTGCAGGTGTCTGAGTGACCGGATTTTGAAATATATGGCTCTGACTATGTTGGATATATGGGTTTTCATATCTAGTCGTTGATCGAGGGTGACCCCTAAGTACCGAATTGCTGATTTGGTTTGGAGCTCCGCTTCTTTGACCTTTATATGAGGTGGAGGGCAGAAATTCTGGTCTCTGGTGATGAATAGCACCTCAGACATTTTGTGTTGGATCCTGAGGTTTTGTGACAGAAGCCATTCGGAGACTGCGTTGAAGCAATCGATCAGTGGCGAAAGGTCCATTTGTTGTGTGGAAAATGGCATGAAGAGGAGGATGTCATCAGCATAAATTAGACAATCGACCTTGAATGATCCGATAATGTTGAAAATAGGTTGCATGTAAATATTAAATAAGAGAGATGAAAGGGAAGACCCTTGGGGGACGCCTTGTCGTTGATGGAAGGGTTCGGAAGATCTTGATCCTGATTTTACATGCTGCCATCTGCCTTCAAGGTATGATCTGCACCAATCGAGGGCGGTGCCATTTATGCCCTTTTTTTTTTTTAGTCGTTCTACTAGCAGACCATGGTGTACAGAGTCAAAGGCTGCCGCGATGTCTATGAAGATGAGAGCGAAACCTTGGTGGATGTTGTCGATACCTGTGACAATTTTATTGAAGAGAGAGGTAAGTAGGGTTTCGACGCCATGGTATTCCCTGAAGCCATGTTGGCGATGGTCTAGTGGGGAGGCTAAATCTATATGGTCTTGTAGTTGCCTTTGTGCTTCCTTTTCGATTATTTTGGCTAGGAGAGGTATACTGGCTATGGGTCTGTAGGATTCAACTTTGCTTGGGTCCAGTTTAGGGTTCTTTAACAGAGGTCTGATGGATGTTTGCTTGAGTGCTGCAGGGAAGGATCCATTTGTGAAAGATAAGTTCATCATTTTTGTGATAAGTGGGCTGAGTTCTGTTCGTAAATTTTTAATCCAATAAGCGGGGCAGGGGTCGGTTTGTGCAGTCGTGGTGTTGAGGGCTGCGATAGTATCTTCAACAAGTTTCTTGGATGGTGTGGCGAACTTAGAAAGGGAAGTTGGACTGGCGGTGTCTTGTGCTATGAACGTATTAACTTTATCAGTTTGAAGTAGCTTGGATTGTAAATGGTTGGCAAACTCTTGTGGGTGGATCTCTTCAGGTTGACATGGGGATGGTTCCTTAGAGAATGATTTAACTAGTTCAAAAAGGTCACGTGGGAGGGCGTGCCAAAAAAGTTGCATCGCAAAATTCAGAGGAGGCGGTATATTGATATCTTCCGGTTGCTCAAAGGTCGCAAATGGATGGGGGACAGTAGACGGAAGAGAAAGGAGGATGAGAAGGCAGGGAGAGTTCGGCGCATGGCGCGGAATGTGGTGAATTGGACGTTGGCCTTTTTTGCGACTCGCTAGCGTCTGGGGTCAAGCGCATCCGGAGCAGTATGGGATTTTGCTGGCCTATGCGGACTCTATTCTTGAGGCTTCACAGGTTCATGATAGTTGGGCATGGCTCAACTATGATGAGAAATTCCGCAATAAAATGGAAGAGAACCTGTCGTTATCATGGGGGATGCAGGATATAAATTTGTGGCTGACGCAGATGGCAGTCTGAACGGGTGGTGCGGGGGGCAGCGTACCCAAGCTAGGGGCGGCTGGTTCCTCAGGGGCGGGGCGGCCCTTTCGTGTGGGCGTGCCTCAAGTGGGGCAGAGGCTTGCGAGTCCAGGAGGGACGGGGGATGTCTGTTGGCGATACAACAAGTCTTCCTGCCCCTTCCCAGATTGCAAGTTCCGACATGCCTGTTCGGTTTGCAACGGACTCCACTCTGCCATCAGATGTCTCAGAAAAGGGGCTGGGGGGCCGCTACGCCTTCTACTAAGCAGTAACAAGGAGAAGGGTATTGCGCCGAACCCGATACGGTTGGCAGCTTTGCGACTGTGGTTGCGCAGGTACCCTAGAAGGAAGGTGCGCTTAGTGTTAGAGGAGGGTTTTCAAAACGGCTTCCCAATCCCGATTATGGGGGATTTAGTGGTGGCCAAGGCAAGGAATTCGCCCTCTGTGAGGAAGTTTGCGTCGGTTGTATGTGAAAAATTAGCAAGTGAGATTCGGTTAGGGAGGATTGCGGGCCCCTTTGCAGAGCCGCCTTTTGAGATTTTGTTGTTTCCCCTTTAGGCATAATATCGAAGAAAGAGCCTAGGAAGTTTAGGTTGATACATAATTTATCCTTCCCGGTGGATGCTTCGGTTAATGACCACATCCCGAAGGAATTGTGTTCGGTTCGGTATGCGTCGTTTGATGAAGCAGTTGGTCTTGTGCGGCGATGCGGGACTGGTTGCTTAATGGCGAAGGCTGACATTGAGTCCGCGTTTCGTTTGCTGCCGGTGCATCCGTCTGCTTTTCATTTGCTGGGCTTCTGTTTTGAAGGTGGCAATTATTTTGATAAGTGCTTACCAATGTGATGTGCTATCTCCTGTGCCTATTTCGAGCAAGTTAGTTCCTTTCTCCATTGGGCATTTTTCCAGCGGTCGGGCTGTGTCAATGTCGTACATTACTTAGATGATTTTTTCTTTGTGGGGGAGGCGCTGTCGGGAAAGTGCAACAAATTGCTCGCGGCGTTTGAGCGGTTGACACAAGAGTAGGGGGTACCGTTGGCATCAGGTAAGACAGCGGGTCCTGCGACGAGAGTTACCTTTTTGGGGGTGGAGCTCGATTCGGCGGCGATGGTTGCGCGGTTGTCGGATGATAAGGTGAAAAAACTCAGGGTGCTCCTCGCAAATGTGTTAGTCTCTAAAAAGATGACCTTGCGTGAGATGTAAGTGGTGATAGGTTCGTTGAATTTCACATGTCGGGTGATTCCCATGGGATGGGTATTTTTGAGACGGCTCGCGGAGGCGCATCACCGGATAAGAGTGTTGCAGTCCCTTTGGGCGGATCTGCAGGTCTGGGATGAGTTTTTGCGGCAGTTTAATAGTACTACGGTGCTGCAGGATGAGGAGGTGTCCAGTTGGGAGCTACAGTTGCACACGGATGCAGCTGGAGGGGCTGGTTTTGGTGTCTACTTTGCAGGAGCATGGTGTGCAGCGGCGTGGCCTCAAACTTGGAGGGAGGCGGGCTTGACCAGCAATATAACCTTTTTGGAGTTGTTCCCGTTATTGGTAGTCCTGGCGGTGTGGCCGGCCAGATTGCGGAACCGCAAGGTGGTATGGTGGTGTGATAATGAAGCGGTCGTCAGTGTGATCAACTGTTATTCTCCACGTTGTAAGCCAGTGGCCGAGCTGATGCAGCATGTGGTGTTGGAATGTTTGAGGTTGAATGTGGCAGTAAGGGCGAGGCACATTCCGTGGTGTACTAACAAGATTGCTGATGCTCTTTCCCGTTTTAAGTGGGAGTCGTTCCGGACCTTGGCGCCGGAGGCAGAAGAGGAGGGGGCATCGGTCCCCGAGCGCTTATGGCGGATTGGCCTCGCGAGGTGACGGAACTGCTGCGGAGGTCGGTATCAGCGTCCACATGGGAGGCTTATCAGTGGGGCTGCAACAGTGTGGTGGCGTTCCTCGCAGAGCAAGGTTGGCGGCAGGGCCCTGTGCCGGACCAGTTGCTGGGTCAGTATATTTTGGCGGCGAAAGCTGCGGGGCTGTCGCGGGCTATGGTACGCAGTCACCTGGCGGGGTTTTCATTTTTTGCAAAAGCGGTAGGATGGGGTGCGCTGGGGGGGGGGTGTTTGGCGCGCAGGCTGATGCTGGGATGGGAGCAATCTTGTCCATCACCAGGTGACAGGCGGAGGCCTATAACGCATGACTTGTTGCAGCGATTGTGTGGGGTGTTGCCGCGGGTGGTATCCTCCGCGTTTGAGGGGGTGCTGTTTCAGACGGTGTTCTCGGTGGCGTTTTTCGGTGCTTTTCAGGTTGGGGAATTGGTTACGCAGTCGGGTCGGGTGCTGTGGGGAAAAGAATTGCAAGTCCAACAAGTACAGTGGTTGGGTAGGGGGGTACGGTTGTATTTGGCGCGTTCCAAGACGGATCAAAGCGGAAAAGGTACTTGGGTAGTGTTGCGCGAGGTAGAAGGGGCCTCGTGGTGCCCGGTGGCATTGTTGCGAAAGTATTTGCAGGTGCGGCCTCGGGGCACAGGCAGTTTGTTCGTGCACGGAGACGGGAGAGTGCTAACACGCTTCCAGTTTACGGCGGTGCTTCGGATGGCATTGCAAAATCTGGGTGAAGATGCGACCTTGTTTGCACTGCATTCCTTTCGGATCGGGGCGGACACTAGCGTGGCGGCGGTCGGGCTCCGAGAGCAGGATATTCAAATGATAGGGAGAAGGAAGTAACAGGTTTTCCACCGTTACATTCATTTGTAGGGGCCGGGGGGTGCTAACGGTGCTCTCTTTTGTCTTGCAGAAGGGAATGCAGGAGTGTGTCGATGTTGGATGATTGGCCACTCCTATGTTGACTGGGCTGGGCGGCAAGCAGAAACACGACCTTTGGGGCCCCATATTGGACTGCACGCCTTGGGGGTGTCTGTCTCATGGCTGGGCGAGCGTGGACTGCGGTGGTTCCAGTTGCTGCCTTTGCTACGGCACCACATGCGGATGAGAGGAGCACCGGATATATTGGTAGTGCACCTTGGAGGCAATGACCTGCGGACTTGGACTTGCAGACAGCTAATTCGGGCTGTGCGGAAGGACTTGGGGGTTGTTGGGGTTATGTTTCTTGGAACTGTTATAGTCTGGTCTGATATCATTCCAAGGCCAGCCTGCAAGGGTCAGCGGCGATGGTCGCGGGGGCTGACGAAGATTAATCGCCAAATATGTAGATGGGTGGGGGAACAGGGGGGATGCCAAGTGTTGCATACTTGGGTAGATGTGGAGTGTGCGGGGTTGTATAGATCGGACGGAGTACATCTATCGCCGGTAGGTGTGGATTTACTCTTGAACGATTGGCAAGAGGCCTTGGAGGGTATCATGTCTAGGAGGAGGGCTGGTCGCAGCTTAGCCTTGGGGGTGGCACATGGCGGTAGGACCTGAGCCGGTGGCGGGATCCCGGAGGTTTCCGGGGTCCGGAGCCGGATGCAAGCAGTAGGGCGGGGGTGGGGTTCCACCGACCCGGACATTCCCTCAGGTTTTTGCTAATAATATGGCGAAACCGGATTGAGGGAGGGATAAGAAAAGTAGCCGGGCTTGAACTCGGCGGAAGCGGAAGCGGCGTCACTTTGCTACTCACATGGCTGGTGAGGGCTCGCTCCGCAGGGAGGGGGGGGATAAGTTGATTATGTTTAATGAAGTTTTGGTATGTTAAAGGTTAATAAAGCTGCGACCAGTTTTAAATCCAATTATGATGTGGTGTGCTTTGTAAAGGCGGGGAGCCGGTTGGAGGGTGTAAATAGGGGGGGGAGGAGGTGGGGGAGCATCGAGGCGTTCGGTCCGCCTTACCTGGTTAATATTCAGTTCTTTCCATTCTTTTATGACAAAGTGTAATCTTCCATTGCATAGACTTGTTTCCATCACTACTGATGGAGCAAGAGCAATGACAGGTGAGGTTAACAGTTTCATAGCCCTCTGTAGACAGCATGACGACTTCCCAGATTTCCTTTCTTACCACTGCATCATTCACCAGCAAGTTCTGGCAAGCAAGAGACTCAATACAAAGACTATCATGGACATCACTTTCAAAATTGTAAATTCAGTTCGTGGAAGATCACTTCAAAGACGTTTTTTCAATCTTACTCTTGATGAAGGGGCAGCGGAAATCATTTTGCACACAGATAGAAACATAGAAATATGCTGACAGAAAAAGACCACATGGCCTATCTAGTCTGTCCTTCTGTAAGGTGACTAAGTAGGCACAAATTTATGCAAAGATTTTGTGATTTGCTGAATGGCATAAGAAGTTTTTTGAAGGAGAGGGGAGATGACCAAGCAGAGTTGAAATATGAGGAGTGGTTATGTGATCTGGTATTTCTTGCTGACTTTACAGGCAAACTAAATGATATGAACCTTGAACTACAAGGTAAAAACAAATGCATTGGCGAGCTGATGAGTACAGTTTCATCCTACAAGAGCAAATTTGAGCTAATGATGACTGACCTTGCAAACAACACTTTTGATCATTTTCCTAATACGCAGGACCATCTGGGACAATATCCAAATTTTGTTTTTCAGAACGAGAAGTATGTGACAGAAATCTGTTCTGTGACTTCCAAAAAATTGAAACAGTTGTGGAGTACTTTTCATACCCATTCAAAGTAGATGTGGACATTGAAGAAACTGCAGCTGCAATCAGTAAAAATTACTCATTGAACAAGCCATCTCTTGAAAACAAAATATGAACCCTTAAAAATTACCTTTTTCTCAAGACCCGTGCTGAGCGAGAATCGTTTTGGAAGCTAGTGCCTAGAGACAAATTTCCCAACTTGAGAAGATGCAGTGAAGCTGTACACTCCTGTTTCGGTTCAACTTATTTGTGTGAATCTGCATTTTCCCTTCTGAAAATGACAAAGAGTACACAATGTTCCAACATGACAGATGAACATCTACAGGATTCCCTGAGACTGGCCCTCACGCAATATTCACCCATCTTCAAAAAGCTGGTGGATGAAATGCAGGCTCAGACGTCTCACTAATGAGCAAGAGTGAAATATTAAAGATTGTGCAAGATCAGCCTGGACTCGACCTAAATTTAACACAAATTACTCAATAAAAGTTAAAGAAAGTTATTAAGACAGTTAAAGAAAGTTATTAATAAAACTTTAATAAAATATTTACTTTCCATTTCCTCTCGCAGTTCTTACTGGATCTTTGTCTCTCTGTTTTGTTTTTGCTTAATTTGCTTAACAGCTGATCACATCCAAGTAAAAGACAGAAGGTTCATTAAAAATGGGGGGGGGGGGGGATCCTCCAACTTTATTGAGTTAAAATTTAATTTGAAACTAATTTAAAACTTAAATTTTATGCTGGTAGATCACCGGCACTTTTGGCCAGAAAAAGTAGATCACGACCTGTTCGATGTTGGACATGCCTGGTGTATGTAATGTCCTTGCTTGCTAGTCTGACCCCTAGGAGTCATGAACACCATTTTGTAACCTGCAACCAAAGGAGCAAAAGTGACTTGGGATCACTACTGCTCTCACGAAACACCAGGGATCATGCAGTCCCAGTAAGAACTGGGCTAGGGGGAATGGTATGGGAGTTAGGGGGTCAGTACAGGTGCCATCAGGAGGTTCTTTAAGCCAGGAGGGTCTGATGTAAGGTTATTGATTCCGGCGGATATCTAATGCCTTTGAAAGGGGTCAGAGGGATCTTCAGTCATGGGGGTTGGGGGGATGGCTGTCGTGGGATCAGGGGATGATTAGAAACCTTGGGAGGTAGAGGGACTAATGTTGGGTAGGGGGGCATTGGGAGATCACAATTGCGGGTGCTTGGGGAGTAGTGATTTTTAAAAAACTGTTCCCACACATGTGGGGTGTTCTTGCATGTTTTCCTTCCTATATTCAAATTTTTAAAATCACTGCTCCTGCTGGACATGGGGAGATATCAACATACAATCCTTTATGTCCTTACACGTATTTTACAAGAGACACTACATTTAGCAGAGTCTCTTGTGTAATAGAGTGGGAATTGTCATTATCCCAACCTGGATATCTAAATTCCCTCTTCCATGTTGGATCTAATATCTGCTTCACAATGATTTAAGGAATCATGGGGAATAAGCAAGTGACTATCTCAATGTGAAAAGGGGTTTAATGATAATATAATTGAGGAATAGTAATGGTATTAGAGATGTTTGTAGCTTGAGAGTAACTGGATTGGATATAGTGCAGGGTGAAAGCATTCAACTAGTAATTGTCATGCCTCGGTTAGACCCCATTGGCTAGGATAATACCACCGCACAAAGTGAGTGAGGGAATAGAGGGACAACAGTAAAACTGGAGGGAGTGAAAAGACAATAGAGAATGAGTGAGAAGATCAGAGAGAGAAAGAGAGTGAAATAGGGAATTGTAGAGTGAGGAAGAGAGGGAACAAATTGAATGAAGGAGCATAAGGGATTGAAAGAGTGTGGGTTGTGAGAATATGTAGAGGGAGAATAAGTAAAATAATTGGAGTCAGGAGAATAGTAGGTGGCAGGGAGAAAGTGAGTGTGGAGATTGGAAAGGATGTAGGGTGCGAGTGAGGGGGCCTGAAGTGGCTTCAGAGATCTGGGAAAGAGAAGGGATCAGCAACAGGAAGTGGGTAAGAATGAATCCTGCCTTCTTTCCTTTCCTGTATCTTCCATTTCAAGATCCAGGATCCAACTCCTTTCATCTCCTCAAATTCCGCATCCTTTTTTTGTGATCCTTCTTCCCTGTACCTCAGTCCTCTAACCCTCCTCCTCCATCATCAACCTAGATCCCTTTTCTGCTTCCTTCTTTATCCTACAGATCCCCTCTCCTCTACCTTCATTCCCTATCTCCTTTCTTTTCCCAGCACTGATCACTTTTTTTTTTTTTTCTGTCAAGACAGTGCTGATTCCTGGGGACTCAGCTGCCTCTGAGTTTTCTTGGCAAAGTATCACCAGAAGTAGATTGCCAGGCCTTTTCTTCTGAGGCAATAGAAGGTAAAGTGACTTGCCCAAGGTCACAAGGAGTGCCAATGGGAAATGAACCCTTGAGCTTTTGGGTATTAGGCAGTTGCTCTAACCAGTAGGCTACTCCTCAACTTCCTCTAAGCATTAGGGCCCTTTTATTAAATTGTGGTATATTTTTGCCCCTGAAACACATTTTAAGTCAAAATCAATGTGCGTTAGGTACCATCACACCATGGTAAATTGTTGGGGTGGTGGGGTCATGGGCTGCTGTTCAGACAAGCCCCATAGCATTTACCACTGGTGCACCTAATACACCTCTAGAGTTGGTGCTACTTGCACCCTCGCTAACTGTAACAGTGATGATTTACACGCGCTACTGCAATGTGCAGTCAATGTGCAGTCAATGCCTGCTCTCCGCGCCGATCCTGCCCAGAACCTGCCTCCTCATGTTTCAGTGTACAGTAATTGGCCTGTCTACCTCTCTTAATCTCACCATATTATTTATTTTATTTTATTTAGCTACATTTATATCCCGCTTTTCACCGGGTCAAAGCGGTTTAACAAAAAAAGGGGGGGGGGGACAGTAATCAAGTTGACAGGGAAAAGGGGGGGGCCGTCACCAAGAGGGCCAACATTGATGATTTGAACAGAAAGTAACAAATTAGACAGAGGACGTAAGTCTCTTAGCTGGTGGTGGAGAGGGTAGGTCAGGGGGGCTGGAAGTGCAGTCAGTGAGAAAAGTATTTTTCTGGTCCAAGATATTCTTGAAATACATAATTTCTTTTTCCTCCCAGTGGGTTTTTCTGTGTATCTCATGATAAGTGATAGTTTTGGCTATTAGGGCCAACTTTTAGTATTGGTTTTCGCCCTTACTTTCTGAGTTTGTTCCTATAGTTGTCCAGTTGATAGATTTTCTGTGAAATATATTGTTGGCCAACAATATATTATTGTAAGTATGCTTTAAAATATTATGGACGCACGCCAGGTTTCCTTCAAATTAATGTATGTGGCCTTGACAAAGGCTGCTTTTATGTGTCAGTGATGGCTCAATATTTGATGGGCCACCCTTTGTTCTTGATCACCTGATTGCACCTTGTCGGCATTGAATGAACCAGTCTGACAAGGTGATCATTGGTAACAACGCGGTTCCAAGCTGCAATGAGTGACTCAATCAACTCACGCTTTGATGTCGGATGCCTCTTGGATATTTCCAAGGCCACCTTGTACCACAGGTTCTTGACTGGATTCAGATCTGGAGACTGGGCAGGCCAGTCCATTGACTTGATGCTGTTCCGCTGCTTCCAGCCGATCACCTGTCTGGAGCAATGGCAGAGTGCATTGTCATCTTGGAACAGGAACTGGCCAGGAAACAGCTGGTGTGCTGATGGCACTATGCACGTTTGCAGTATGGTGATGTACTTGGCCCCGTTGACCATTCCATCGACGATGTGAAGATGTCCAATGTCACTGGCAGCCATGCAGCCCCAGACCATGACCTTCAAAGGATGCTTCACAGTGAGGTTGAGACACTCAGGCTTGAATTCCTCTCCAGGAAATCTCCTCACATAGATGTGGGCCTGGTTACCAAACAGGCAGAAAGTGCTTTCATCGCTGAATAGCACCTTTTCCTACATTTCAGTCGACCAGGTTGAGTGCTTTCTCGCCCACACGATCCGGTTGAGCCTTTGTATGTCAGTCATCAGTGGCTTATTCCGTGCTTTGCAGCCCCAGAGACCAAACTGCAGGCACCGGGGACAAACTGTTGATGAGCTGACACTGATCTCACTCTTGTCTGACCACTCTTGAAGTAGCTGAGGAGAGGTCAACTTGCGATTAGTCAGTGAATTGCGTCATAGTGCGCGGTCCTGGCATGATGTTGATGCACGTGGATGACCTGAATAAGGCTTGTCCACCACTGAACTCATTTCTTTCTTCTTCTGTACAATCTTAACAACATTGCTCTGACTGCAGCCAACTTTCCTGGCTATCTGACGGCTTGAAAATCCTTCCTCGCTCATAAAGGACAGACAAACACGCTCCTCCAACATCCGGGTCCGAGTCATCTTCATGGTCGATCCAGAAAGCATATGAAATTCAAAAATTCCACGCGTTTTTATAGCTGCACTGTTGGCTAGATATCTGCATTGTGATTGGTTAGTGAAACCAGCCTCCTGATTGGTCAGAAATAATGTGTGAATATTGGATAATCTTGTTCCAGTTATGATGCAGGATCCATAAAAATTGCAGTAGCTATCTCCCAGTGTCTGTAAAGTATTTAAATTGGAAGCAAGGAATGGAAAAAAGTCAACTCTAATAGCCAAATGTATCCCTTTTAACGTGGTAGAAAGATGAATATGCCGGGCTAATGCAAAATTTAAAAAACAAAACAAAACATTAGAAAGTACGAAAAACGCAAAACTCACAAGTGATTCCAGACTTTTGCACACCACTGTAGGATGTTTTTTAGTTTTTTCTGGAATGTGGTGAGGTCTCTGTTGCTTTGGATTGGGTTCAGGAGGGAGTTCCAAAGGGAGGGTGTATACAGTTTGAATGCCCTGTTGCAGGTCTGTTGATTGAACTTAGTTTGTTCATGGGGGATAGTGAGTGTGTTGCTGAAGCTCTGATGGGTTGGTCTGTTGGGGTAGTAGAGTCAGAAGTTGAGAAGTCTGCATTTGATGGAGGGATTTGTGGATGAGTAGGATAGATTTATTTATTTAGCTGCATTTATATCCTGCTTTTCACCGGGTCAAAGTGGTTGGGGGATGCATTAACACAAGGGGATATGAGACACATACACTAATACTTACAGGGAACATGGGCAATGGAGGGTTAAGTGGCTTGCCCAAGACCACAAGGAGCACCTGTGGGACTAGAAACCCCAGTCCTTCTGGCCCAAGGTTGCTGTCCTCTAGTAGGATTTGAACCACCGACCTTCTGGCCTGTGGTACCTTGCCCCCACCCCTAGGCCACTCCTCCCTTTAATCCTTGCTTTGAGAGGAAAGGTGTGAAGTTCTCTTAGGATTGGAGTGATGTGATCATTTTTTTTCACTTTCTGGATGATTCTTGCTGTGGTGTTTAAGGCTGTTCGTAGGGGGTTGATATGGGTGGCGGGTAGTCCATGATAAATCGTATTACAGTAGTCCAGGTGGGGGAGCGTCATAGCCTGCATGACTGTTCTGAAGTCCTTTGGATCGATGAGTGGTCTGAGCCGTTGTACCATCTTTGTTTTGTGGAATACTGTTCTGGTAGTCTCTGTGGTTGCCGCATGGCTGCACTCTAACTGCCTGAGCCTGAACCCATCTAAAACGTCTGTTATATGGCTTACACGTTCTTCTACTTTCCCGTCAGTGTGCCCAGGGCCGGCCTGTCCATTGTGTGGTAATATTGCCCACACATGGCCCCATAACTCTGGGGGGGCTGGTTGCAGAGGGAGCCGGGGCATTTGCCTTCTCTCCCGCAGCTGTCATAAAAAGAAGCCTTTATCCTCACTGCCCATGAAATGGTATTGAGATGCTCATTAAGAGGCGTGTCTACTAAAAGTTAATGCACATTCACAAATGTTAATGCGCACTAAGTGCAGCAACACCTACATATTTCTATTGGCGCAGTGGCACTTAATGTACATTAATATTTAGTAAACATGCCCCTAAAGCATTGTCAGGACAAAAAAAAGAGGCTTGTGAAGGGCTCCTTTGAAAGCTGCCTAAAATTTTAGATGGGCAAAATATACATTTTAAGATAAAATAAATTAAATATATGCAAATGAGGTCCAGTGGCAATATAAATGAGGCCTCCGCACATGGCCCTGCATCACCCCTGAGTGTCCCCCTCACTCGCTGGATTTCCTATTCCAGTAGTCTCCTCTCTCAAACTTTATCTCCCTAGCATGTGCTGCTGTGACACTGACCCAGTCGATACCAGGGTAATTGAAATCACCCATTATCACTGTGCTGTAACTTTTGTTAGCTTCCCTGATTCTTTGAGCATTTCATCATCCATTTGTTCATTCTGGCCAGACGGTCGATAGTACACCCCCACCGCCATCGCCTTCCCCTTCCCCTTTTTACATGGAATTTCAATCCATATAGATTCTACAGCAGATTTTGTTTCCTGCAAAACTTTAATCCTTTGTGACTCAATGCCCTCTCTAACATAGAGCGCAACCCCTCCACCAATTTGACCTGTTCTATCATTACAATATAGTTTGTACCCAGGTATCACAGTGTCCCACTGGTTGTCGTCCTTCCACCATGTCTCTGAGATTGCAATCATATCTAACCTTTCATTTAGTGCTATATATTCTAACTCTCCCATCTTACTTTTTAGACTTCTAGCATTTTTATACAAGCATTTTAGAGGCTTGTATACGCATTAATTCTTATTAATCTGGCTATCGGTAGGCAGGGTTAATGTGGAATCTTTAAGCTCTGTCTGCTCTGAACTCAAGAACATTTGGGCTACTTTTGTCTTTATTGGAACCTCTCTGCTGATATGCCCTAACCTCAATCTTTTGCTAGTATCCTTCATCAGATATACTCTATCCACTCACTCCTTCTTGATTCCTCTGTCGTCATCTTGCTCTTGGCTTTAGTCATTTCCCATTTAGACTATTATAATATCATTTACTCTGGTTTACCTCACTATCAGCTTAAGTGCCTTCAATCTGACCAGAACACAGCCATTCGCCTGCTTCATCATGGTGCTAAATTCAATCATGCCTCCCCTCTGTTTATTAAGTCCCACTGGCTACATTTTACATACTGGATCCAGTTTAAATGTCTCACTCTTTTTCATAAGACCCTGCACTCTGACACTCCTGCCTTTTTATCTTCCTGTATTACCTCACATGCTCCGCCACAAATCCTCTGATCAGTTCATGCGAATCGTCTCCTCCTCCCTCCACCTTCGCAGACCCGCTATGAATCCACATGACACTTGGCTTTCTATTTTCTTGGAATTCTCTCCCTGCTAACCTTTACCTCGAGTCCTTGTACCCAAAATTCAAAACTCTTCTGAAAACCCACCTGTTCTAATTGGCCTTTAACATCCTTCCACAGACCTCTTAGGATTCTACTCACCCTACCTTCTTAGTCCTCTCTTCCCTCCCCAGTTGCCTTTACTATCTCCTCCTTTTAGCTTTACTTTGATTTTAATGGTTTTCTTTTCTTTTCTTTTCCTTTACTTGTATTTGTTTTTAATTTTTATTGTACGCTGCTCTGCTGTTATGAAGGGCAGTATATCAAATTTTAATAAACCATAACATTTACCATGAGCCCACAGAAGTGGTTAACATGCTGAAAATTTATTTATTTAGACAGTTGTATACCACCTTATCCTTCAATCAAAGTGGTCACAACACAATTGGGGGATACATTTAACACAAGGGGATATGAGACACATATGCTAATACTTACAGGGAGCATGGGCAATAAAGGGTTAAGTGGGTTGCCCAAGACCACATGGAGCACCTGTGGGACTAGAAACTCCAGTCCTTCCAGCCCAAGGTTTCTGTCCTCTAGTAGGATTTGAACCCCCAACCTGCTGGCCTGAAGTAAATTGCCCCAACCACTAGGCCACTCCTCCCTTGATGCATATTAATTGCATAATATACTTTAGTACAAGGGCCTCTAAGCTTTTTCTCCCCCCCCCAAAAAAAAACCCCATCAAAAACTAGACACAAAATGCCAAAAAAAATCAATTATTTTTCTAAAGCGAATCAAACTGAATTGTTTTAAATGCAAATCCATGCACATATAAGAAAATGACACTTAATATGGAATTTGAGACTACACAACAAAACCACAAATCCTTATTTGCCTAAAAGGACCTCCAATGAATATGCAAGGAGCAAGACCAATGTACATCTCTCATTTATTGTCATTACAGGTCCAGATTAAGTCCAAAATAGATTTTCATATTCAGATCGTCCATCATATAAATTCATTCAGAATTTGAGAACATTGCCACAGAAGTTTCAGATTTTTGCCACAGTATCTACCCTTAAGCTTCTGTAGGAAGCTGGGGGCAATGTGTTTATCATATTCAGGGCTTGCCCCAGAGTTGGTTCAAGTTTTCAATGCCCTAGGCAAATCTTATGCCTTATGCCCCCCCCCCCCCCCACCAGTTGTCAGAACCTTTTGTGTAGCTTTGAATGTCCTGTTCTTTGCAGTCCCCCAGAAACTGCTGACCAGGCAACTACCTCGTTTACCTAATGGTTGGACCATCACTGATCCTATTAAGTAAGATCTACATTGAACATAAAAGAACACAAGAAGAATGACTGATAACAGCCATAGATTTATATCCTGTTCCACAAGCAAGCTATCTAGTTACTGCCACCAACTCAGTCCATGCAACGTCAACCCTACCTTCTAGGACTGGGAAGAATTATTGACTATTGAGTCAAGCTATTTGAGCTCTGGCCACAGTATCTGCCAGTTCCAAGTTTCTCTCTTTTTTTTTAACCTACCATAGATCTCTCACCTCAGCCGCTGAAAGTCTCTTCTTCAAGACGTGGCAGACAATGATGGATACATCTATTGTAAGACCATCTTTAAAGGCCCAATAAATGGTGGTTTATGTGATTTTTCTGAGATACAACACAGGATGCAAGCATTTTTAGTGTCAGTAAATCTATTTTAAAGCATTGAACATTTTAAAAGTAACTTGGAGGAAAAAAAAGGTGAAATCTTGCAACTTAAATGCAGCTCTGGTTCTATCAAAATGGCAAAGACCTTTTGTCACTGATGAAGTCAGAAAAAAACTTTTTTTTTTTATATGAACACATTTCTTTGTAAAACCGAAGTGTTTATATCAGAACTATTTTGCAAATATAATAGCATATGTCAGTGTGTGTCATATAGCAAATAGATGTATTTATCAGTATGCACAAAAAGCTATATATAGGCAGGAGAAGATGTGTCCTACTTTATGATTCTTAAATAATTTTCCATGCTTGATAATGCACACTATCACCAAACAGTGAGCACTGTTCACCCAAATATATTTATCTAGTGTTGCTGAGTCAGTGCTGACTCCTGGTGACGAGGAGTCCCTGTGTTTTCTTGTCAAGTTGTGACAGGAAGTAGTTTGCCAGGCCTTTCTTCCAAGGCAATGGAGGGTAAAGTGACTTGCCCAAGGCCACAAGGAGTGCTAGTGGGAATAAATGCTGGTTGCTTGGTTACCAGGCTTCCGCTCTAACCACTAAGCTACTCTCCAAACCCATTCACCCGCAGTGCAATCTATGGCGAGATCATGCATGCCGTTAATGACATTGTCCCTGAAATGCAAACAGAAATCCCCCCCAAAAAACAAAACAAATCCATCAAACAACATGGAAAGCTAAAAAAAAATGAAAATATTTGGCCATTGCATCCCTAATTAGCAAGGACATGCATTCATTAGGGTGCATTCAGTTCATCAAATTACCCCTGAAAAAAAATTACAGTAAAATCAATTTAATACATTAACCTGCAAACTAATGGGCAAAAAGTGAATTTGTACATATAAAATAAACATGTTCTTTAAAAAGGCTTTTAAACATGAAATAATTTGATATGAACAGAAACAAATGTCCAAACTTCAGCCCAAATCCCCCAAACGGAACAGAAAATGAAACATTTTTGTCCATCAACGTCCTGATAGTTTACAGTAAACTGTTATCATGGTCTGTAATGTAATATGCCACGGTCCTGTTAAAACAGCGTTCTCCAAATAAGATGGTCAGATCTACAGATTCTCAATTATTATTGAAAGAACCCATGGAATGTTGAAAATGCAAGGCTGCGGGCAGGGTCCCGGTGGCTGCCCGTAACCGGATGTGCGGCCCGGTGCAGGGACCCTGCGTGCGGCCGTGGGCAAAGCGCCAAGCGAGAGGAGGAAAAGTTTAAATCCATTGGCTCCCTGCGAATGCGATCACGGGGGAGCCAATGGGGCGAAGACTCAGCGAGCGTGGGTGGGAGGAGTCAGTCCAGCAGTACTTGCCTCGTCAGTCGCGGCTGCGGAAGCTTCGGGTGCCAGCTTGGCTTTACCTGTGTGCGGCTTGTGGGGGAGAAGAGCCAGGACTGTTTGGTTGCAGCGGACGGAGCCAAGAGGAGAGCAGCGCTCACATCGGAGGAAGCAGAGATGAGAGCGGAGCCAAGTGCCGCGACATGGAAGGGGGAGTCACTGTCCTGCGCGGCCAGTCAGTTGTCCCTGACATGTGGGAGCTGAGTGTAGGCCCTGGCCTTCCCGGTAGGGGCAGGTGGATTGCAGAGGTCGGCAGTTAGCAGAGGAGGAAGTTTTGGTGGCAAGGCAAGTGTTGGAGTTGGCAATAAAGTGGTCTGAGGGTGTGGGAGGAATTGTTTGCTGTTGGGGGCTGTGTTTTAAAGGCTTCAGGCTTTAGGTTGCTAGGGAAAAAGTACAGTGGGCTAATTATTAAGATTGAATAACTCTCGGGCAACAGTTGGGCCTGGGGGTCAGTCCATTAGCACTCCCATTAAAAAATAAAAAAGGAACAGGCTTCTAAAAAATAATAATAATAAATAAATAAAATAAAGGTTATAGCAGATGCTGCCATGTAGAGGATGGCTGGGTCGGCTTGGAGGGAATGGCAGGGAGAGCGGGGCAATGGGACAGCGTGCCACACCTTCAAGGGTGGATTTGGGGGGATAGGGGGATGGAAGTGTGGGGGAAAGGAATGGGGGGGATGCGGAGAGTTCTGCAGATGAGAGGGGGCAGCGGGATCTCGGGGCCACGAGTAGAGGTCCCGCAAGAGCTCAGAGGCCCGGAGAGGGTGAGGGGGGTCAATACCAGTTCGGAAGACTGGTAGGAGTGGAGGTAGGTTGTGGGGGGCTCGGGCACAGGCTCGTGGGCCAGCAGGCCCCCGCAGATGTGGGTCGGGGTCTCTGCGGAGTGGTATGCAGTCAAGTGGTCCTCAGAGCAGGAGTGAGGTGGTAGCAGAGGAGGATAATATCAGGAGTAGCGGAGGACCGGGGGTTAGAAGCGGCGAGGCATTAGCCGACAACCCGATATGGGGAAGGACATTGTTGGAACAAAGGCATTTGGGAGTTATGCATCCTGGTTGGGGACAGGATATAGGGGGAGAGGGCAGTGGCATGGCAGGGCAAGGGACACCCAGTTTTGTTGGGCAAGGTATATCCTCCCCTTTAGGCTGGATGGCGGTTCAAGGCGGTTATTTGCCTGTAAGGGGACCAGCATCATGGGAGCACTGGCTTGGTGGGGGGGCAAGGTCCCTCCAGAGCGGAGTGGTTGGGGGCCTGGCTATCTGTGTGGTCTCCAGTGGTCCCCCCCCCCTGTTTTTTCCTTTATGTCTCCATAGGTGCAGGCAGTGAATCAGCATTCAGCGGGACATGGAGTGTGAGATCAAGGAATAGCGGCAAATTTGGACGGAGAAATAGTATCAAGGTGAGGTTTCGCAGAGGAGGCGACCAACGGGGGGGCGAGACAAGCAACCTCAGCAAAGGGAGAAGGTCTGCCAGGCAGAGACTGGTGCAGCAGTGGCATCGGCATCGGATCTACTGGTGACAGGTGAGTTGCAGGTGGACCAAGGAGAGGTGTTGCATCGGAGTTACTCGCGTGACAAAAAAGGGGGTAAACCGCGGAAAAAAAGGAGGCATTGCTGTCGGTGGCGTCATAGCTCGGAGTTATCTTCGTCCTCCTCCTCAGACTCCTCATCCTCATCAGCCAGGACAAAGTGGAGCGGCAGGCGGCAAGCAGCAGGGGCGTGGTGGGGACCAGGTCGGGGGCGGAGCTCCTACCATAGTGTCGTTTCCGGAGTTAATGGAGGGAGTTCTGAAGAAGTTGCGCCATAAGATTAGGAAACAGCAATATACAGATATATTTCACCTGTTAGAAGGCAGGAAGCGGTCCGGGGAGAGTAAGAAAAAGTAAAAAGAAGACGAAAAGGCGGGACTAATCAAAAACGTCTCGCACAATGTGGTAAATTGGACGTGATCCTTTCTGCGATTAGCAAGTGTTTGGGGTCATCACTCGCCTGAGCATTATGGGATGCTGCTAGCGTATGTGGCCTCAATCTTGGAGGCGTCACAAACCCATGAAGGATGGGCATGGTTATATTATGACGAGAAGTTTAGGGATAAAATGGAGGAGAACAAATTATTGTCCTGGGGCAGGCAGGATATTAACCTTTGGCTGACGCAAATGTCAGCCAAGGCGGGTTTGGGGGGAGGGGGTGGGGAAAGGAGGGACGGTGGTCAATGCGAGGGTTGGACGTTCCTTTAGTGTGGGAGGGGTCATGTCACAGCAGAAATTGGGGACAAGCAGAGTTGGTGATGTCTGCTGGAGGTTCAATAAGTCCTCCTGACCATTTCCCAACTGCAAATTGAGACATGTCTGCTCAGTCTGCAGTGGAGGACACTCGGTGGCAAAATGCATTAAAAAAGGAGCCGCTGCTGCCCTTCTGCCGTCCCCCAAGCAATAATGAGGTAGGCGACTGTGCCCCGACTCCAATACGGTTGGAAGCATTGCGGCACTGGCTGCGACAGTACCCAAAGCGTGGAGATAAGGAGGTTTTACAGTTTGGTTTTCAGTTAGGGTTCGTTATTCCAGTTCAAGGTGAAGTGTTGGCGTCTAAAGCCTGGAATTTGCCAACAGTGCGGCGTTTTGCAAGCATAGTCAAGGATAAGCTGGCAGTAGAGCTGAATTTGGGCAGAATCACGGGCCCGTTTAAGGAGCCGCCTTTCCTGGACTTTGTGGTTTCACCACTGGGAAACATACCTAAAAAAGAGCCAGGGAAGTTCAGGCTAATTCATAATCTGTTTTTTCCGCTGGGAGCATCAGTAAATGACCATATCCCTCAGGAGTTGTGTATGGTTCAATATGCTTCGTTTGATCGGGCAGCGGAGTTGTTTAGAAAAGCGGGTCACAGGGGGGGCGGAGCCTGATGTCCAGCGGGGTAGACGCTTCGCGCTGAAGCTCCCGAGGGGCCTACTTAGAATCCTGACTTAACATCTGCAGGGGGGGCGGAGCCTGATGTCCAGCGGGGTAGACGCTTCGCGCTGAAGCTCCCGAGGGGCCTACTTAGAATCCTGACTTAACATCTGCATAAACTTAATATTTTATACCGAACTTACCGGGGTGCCTTGGGGGGAATGGCGACCCACAAACCAGTGCGCTTGGACTTCGGGTCTCCCTCTTCTTCACATGGAAAACGCTCCAAAACAGAGTTGTCTTCCCCACCTAAGATGGTTCCACCTCGGGTAAGCCCTGAACTGCAACAGGAGTGGTGTGAAGGAACTGGTACAGTCCAACGGAGAGGCGCTCCGAGCCATGCGAGAAGATTTCGGTATGCTTCAGGACCGGCTTGAAGGTCTTTCACTACGGCTGGACAACATGGCGGGGGTCCTCGATTCGCACGCGGTGCGTTTGGTGAACCTGGACAAGGCTGAGCGTCACATACAGAATCTTCAAAAAGAGTTAGAGGATTGCAATAATCGTGCTCGTCGCAACAATGTCAGGCTCATAGGAGTTCCAGAAGGGGCGGAAGCAGGAGATATCAGAGAATTTCTGGTCAAAACTCTCCCTTCCTTGCTGAAGATTACCTTTTGCAGAGATCTGGAAATTGACCGAGCATATCGTGCTCCTACCAACATCGCACTCAATCGGACGACCCCCCGGCCCATTATATTCCGTTTACTGAGGTATCAGCAAGTTGAGCAAATTCTCAAAGCCGCCCGGGTGATGCCACATCTGCAGTTTGACGATCATAAAGTCTCTTTCTTCCCCGACTTGGCAAAGCCCACAGCTGACCGGCGGAAGGGACTCCTTGCTTTTCGTCCTAGACTTCAACAGTTACAGGCTCGCTTTGGCCTCTTATATCCAGCGAAGCTCAGAGTGACTCTTCATAACCAAACTAGAACCTTCGAAGATCCTGCTCTGCTAGCAACATTTTTAGATTCCAAAGAGGCAGACCAGATGCGCTAAGTCAACAATTCGGGTGGACTCCGCTGGAACTGCCCGCCATTTTGAATGGCCCGGCGCGGTGATTATTGCCTGGAATAGAGACTGCCTGGACCTTCCTTTCTTTTATATCTATCTCTCTTGGTCTCCTTTTCCTCCATGATGTGCACCTCGGTTGGATTCGGAGCACGCACAGCTATACCGGTTATATGTTTTAATTTAGGCCTTCTCTGGGGTTTCACCCCGCAGACACCAGGTCGCCTGTAATTTCTGGGGTTTTGCTTCTTCTCTAAGGCACTTCGGTGCTTCTACTGTTATATAGGGCGCTTCATGATTTTTCATTGGCTTATTTTCTATCATATCGTGTGTACAGTCATTTATAGTTGATATGAGGGACATTGCGCAACTCGGTGCGCCATCATGTTCCTTTCTCAGAATGTTTGACTTTGTTGTATGGCCTTCTGTATGCTCTTAGTATTGAACGTAAGAGGCATCAATAGTCCAATCAATAGAATGACCATTCTTAGTTATTTTAATCATGATCATACTGATTTAGTGTTTCTTCAGGAAATCCATTTCACTTCTGTCGAACCACTGAAACTTGCTGCCAAACCTTATATGGTGGCTGCCTATTCTCCCGCCGTTTCTGAGCGTGGTGAGGTAGCCATCTTAGTTGAGAAATTTTGCCAATCACTGTAATGGATATTAGCTCTGATGGGGAGGGTAGCTGGGCCTGTGTATATTTTAAGGTTAGAGATAGTGCATTTGCGTGTATTGGTATTTATGCTCCGAATGTGGATGACCCTGTTATTGTTACTCGGCGGTGACTTTTACCAAGTATTTGTTCCTTTGATAGATAGCCTGCCGCCTAGAACGAGTGGTCCGCCCAAGAGTCTCCACACCCTGCCAGCCCTGATGACAGATTTTGCGTGAATTGATATATGGAAGTTGCTTCACCCCTCAGACTTAGAGCTCACCTTTTCTCAGCCCCCCCCATCACTCACATTCTAGATCAGATTTTTCCTATCTCCTCAGTACTGCTATCTCATGTAGACAAATACTCCTGATAGGTTAGCCAATTGGAATGCCATCCAGTGCGCTTGATGCGGGACATGCTATGTGGCCTTTGGTCTACTACACTCCTGTTACGTATGATTGTCCCGCATTACAGTATTACTGGAGTCGGGTCTGAGGTCGTCTTCATTCTATTTTATATATTTCGGATCCCCTCTTTAGGAAGTTTGTGGGGCTCCGCTTAGCTGCGGGGATCCCCTCTCTTCCTAAATTGGCTTACTTCTTTTAGTCTTTATGCTGGGTATTGCTGTCTCCTATTTCCTCAATCACGAAATATTGGGAAACATAACTGTCTTTATTGTAAATATGCGCAAATACCCAGTATGTCTGCCTCTTCCAGTCAAACTATTCACTATTGGTCTAGCTAGAAGACGCTCAACGATTATGTTCAAAATTTCGATGCTCTTAGTTGACTGTTTGATTCTGTATTAATCTTTGTCACATGCTCATCCGGTATCATAGATTCTCCTTCTGTCTGTTTGATGTACAATAATTGTTGTATGTAGGCGCTCATATGATGATTCTAATCAGCTTAGAGAAGAAGCATTGGGGTGGGGGGTAATTGGGGTTGCTTTCTTTATTGTATGTGTGTATTTGTTTCTTTTGATGTGTTGTTACTTCGTTTGTTGTAAAATGAAAATAAACGTTTAAAAAAAAAAAAGAAAAGCGGGTCACAGGGCGTTAATGGCCAAAATAGATATCGAATCGGCTTTTTGTTTGTTGCCAGTGCACCTGTCCGCTTTTCATTTGCTAGGTTTCCGCTTTGAAGAGGGAATTTATTTTGACAAATGCGTGCCTATGGGCTGCTCAGTCTCTTGCGCCTACTTTGAAAAGTTCAGCACTTTCCTGCAGTGGGTGTTGGTACAGAAGGTGGGCTGTGTGAATGTAGTTCATTACTTTGATGACTTTTTGTTCGTCAGAGCGGCTCAGTCAGTGGGGTGCCAGGAGCTATTGGAAAGTTTTGTCGAGCTATTGAGAGAATTGGTGGTGCCCTTGGCGGCGGGTAAGACAGAAAGCCCGGCGACAAAGATCACCTTTTAAGGAGTGGAGTTAGATTCGGTGGAGATGGTGGCTCGCTTGCCTCTAGAGAAGGTATCCAGATTGATGGTTTTAGTCGCTAACGTGTTGGCTTCATCTAAGTTAACATTAAGAGAGATGCAGGCGTTAATAGGCTCTCTGAATTTCGCATGCCGGGTCATACCAATGGGCAGGGTGTTTCTGCGGCAGTTGTCATCTTCAACATCTGGTGTGCGAAAACCGCATCACCGTATTAGAGTCTTGGAAGTGATGCAGAGGGATTTGTGGATCTAGAGCAGATTTTTGCGTGACTTTAACGGGACCTCAGTTTTGATGGAGGCGGAGGTATCAAGTGAGGACTTGCAGCTATATACGGATGCCGCGGGAAGGATTGGTTTAGGAATTTATTTTGGTGGTGCATGGTGTGCGGATAAATGGCCGCAGTCGTGCCATGAAGCTAATATAACTGGCAACATAACTTTCCTGGAGCTGTTTCCCATTTTGGTAGCATTGCAGTTGTGGCCGGATAGGCTTCACAACCATCAGGTAATGTGGTGGTGCGATAATGCGGCAGTGATCAGTGTGATCAATCATTACACTCCAAGATGTTTGCAGGTGATGGCGCTAATGAGGGAAGTAGTATTAGCATGTTTGCAGTTGAATGTGTCGGTAAAGGCCCGGCATATCCCAGGTTGTACTGGCGAGATTGCTGATGCTCTTTCCCATTTCAAGTGGGATCGATTTCATACGTTGGCTCCAGAAGCAGACACAGAAGGATTCGTGGTACCAGAGAAATTATGGAGCATTGGCCAAGGGAGATGCTGAATTTACTGCAGAGTTCGGTATCGGTGGGGATATGGTCAGCATATCAGCGAGGGTGTCACAAGGTGGTCGAATTTTTGGTGGCTCAGGGATGGCAGCCAGGTGTGGTGTCCGATCAGTTGATGGGTCAGTATATACTCAAGGCAAACAGCAGCGGGTTCTCCAGATCGTCAGTGCGTACCCACTTAGCGTGGTTTACCTTTTTTGCAAGAGCCGTTGGTTGGAGCTCATCCACAAGGGGATTCCTAGCCCATTGGCTGCTTCAGGGGTGGGAGCGTTCGAGGCTGACCCCCCCGAGACTCCAGGTGGCCGATATCACATGACTTGCTGGTGAGACTCTGTGCTGCCTTACCAAGTGTGGCAGCATCACAGTATGAAGTACCCTGTTCCGGGCAGTTTTTTGTCTTGCATTTTTTGGTGCTTTCCGTATAGGAGAGTTGGTAGAGAACTCCAGTAGGCCTGGGATTGAGAGCGGTATGCAGCTCCAGCATGTGTGAGTTGAGGAAGGGCAACTAAGAGTCTTATTAGCAAAATCTAAGATGGACCCACAAGGGAGAGGATTGTGGGTGGTCTTGAGGGAGAGTGTGGGCCTGGTAACATGCCCGGTAGCAGCACTCAGGCAGTACCTGCAGGTGCATCCTGCACCAGATGGAGGGCTCTTCATACATGAGGACGCACGGATGTTGATGCATTTTCAAGCTTCTGCAGTGCTGCGGATGGTGTTGCGACACGTAGGTGAGGACCCGCGTCCTTTTGCGATGCACTCCTTCTGCATCAGCGCAGCAACCAGTGCTGCTGCGGCAGGATTGCCCGAGCAAGACATACAAAGTATTGGCAGATGGCGTTCTCGGGCATTTCTGGGCTATGTGCGGCTTTGAGAAGGGAAAAAGGGTTGGCATGGTTTTGATTCTAACTGGTAATTTATTTTTCAGATGGGGGACCAAATCCTTGGGGATGTTGGCTGATTGGTCGGGACAGCGAGCAGAGACAAGACTGCTGGGCCCTAATCTGGGTATCGATCCTGTGAAGGTGTCTGTTTTATGGCTGGGCGAGCTCAGTCTCCGTTGGTCACAGCTGATGCCTTTGCTACGGCACCATGAGAGAATAAGGAAAAAGCCTGCATTGATACTTTTACACTTGGGGGGCAACAACCTGGTCTCATGGACATGCAAGCAGCTGATAAGAGCGGTAAAGAGGGATTTGGCAGTGGTTTTGAGAAGTTTTCAGGGTGTGGTATTAATGTGGTCAGACATTATTCCAAGGCCTGCTTGCTGGAACCAACAGCGTTGGTCACAGGGACTGATCAAAATTAATCGCCAGATTGGCCGGTGGATCTGTGAGCAGGGAGGTTATCAAAT
Organism: Ichthyophis bannanicus; assembly: GCA_033557465.1. Lineage (NCBI taxonomy): Eukaryota > Metazoa > Chordata > Amphibia > Gymnophiona > Ichthyophiidae > Ichthyophis > Ichthyophis bannanicus. Next base: position 1,791,455,416 of record CM066032.1, on the reverse strand, counting down.
CACACATTCCTGGGTAGAAATCAATTGTGCAGGGTTATACAGGCGCGATGTAGTGCACTTATCCCCAGTGGGTGTCGATTTGCTACTGAACGACTGGCAAGAGGCCTTGGATTATGTTATTAGGTAGGATGCTCGCTGGCCGCAGCTTGGTGGTGGTGGGGTGACACAGGGACAGTGATGTCACTTGTGCCAATGGCGGGATCTCGGAGGTTTCTGGTGTCCGGAGCCTTAGGTTATACTTGGGGTGGGGGTGGGGCGCCCCGACCCGGATAACCCCTGGCTGACTTTTGCTAATTACATGGCAAAGTCGGGGAAAAGGGGGTAGGAAGCTTGCCGCTGGTGGGACATTGGTAGTAGCAGAGGCAAGTTCACCTTGCTAATTTCATGGCTGGTGAGGCATTGCTCCGCTATTTGGATTGTAAAGGTATTATTCCAATGTATTGTTAAATTGTTATAAAGGGTTAATAAAGCTGTGACCAGTTATTTTCCAAGAACAGTTGGTGTTTGAGTTGTTTGTGGAAGAGGGAGAGGGGGGAAGGGGAAGGGGGGGAAAGGGGCGGGCGGGGGGGGGGGAAAGGGGAGGGATATTAGTGGGGCCTGGAGCACCGGGTCCGTCTACCTCGGTTAATGCAAGGCTGCGGGCAGGGTCCCAGCGGCGGCCCGGTGCGGGGACCCTGTGCACGGCTGTGGGCAAGGCACCAAGCACGAGGAGGAAAAGTTTAAATCCATTGGCTCCCCGCAAATGCGATCGCAGGGGAGCCAATGGGGCGAAGGCTCGGCATGCGTGGGTGGGAGGAGTCAGGCCAGCAGCATTTGCCTCATCCGTCGCGGCTGTGGAGGCTTCGGGTGCCAGCTTCCCACCTGCCCACCCTGTAAAAGGGGATGGGGGTAGGAAAAAGGGGTGTTGCAGCTTTGGGGGGGGGAGGCGGGATCCCGGAGGTTTCCGGGGTCCAGAGCCTTAGGTTATACTTGGGGCGGGGGTGGGGTGCCTCTGACCCGGACAACCTCTGGTCGACTTTTGCATGGTGAAGTCGGGGAAAAGGGGGTAGGAAGCTTGCCGTTGGTGGGACTTCGGCAGTAGCAGAGGCAAGGTCACCTTGCTAATTGCATGGCTGGTGAAGCTTTGCTCCGCTATTAAAGGTTATTATTCCAATGTATTGTTAAATTGTTATAAAGGGGTAATAAAGGTGCGAACAGTTATTTTCCAAGAACAGTTGGTGTTTGAGTTGTTTGTGGAAGAGGGGAAGGGGGGAGACGAAGTGGGGAAAGTGGCGATTGGGGGGGGGAGAAGGTGAGGGATATTAGTGGGGCCTGGAGCACCGGGTCCATCTACCTCGGTTAATGTGTGTGCATGTGTGGGCGGAGGAGGGGCAGTGCATGATTTTAAACAGCATCCTCGAAGCTTGTGATATATTAAACTGGATTACCAAGGGGCATGTAGGAGATGAGTTTTCCAACTGGCATAGGTACCTTCCTTTTCCTATCTGAGGAAAGGAATGGTATGATCTTGAAAGCTAGTATGCCGTTGGTCCCAAAAAATGTCAGTCCTAAAATAGATTCTATGTTTTCATTCAATCCAATAGGAGAGGACTGCTACAATTCTGTACCATGCAATTAGGATGTGGTTAGTCATTTTTGCTGCTACCTAGGGCACAAAATACCTTAGACGTCAATGTACACATATGGCTATATTGTAATACATTTGGACAGTAGGTTCAAATACTTTCATGTGCAAATTTTATATTTCCTATTCCTTGTGCAAGTCCTTCAGTCTAAAATAAGCAGATGTGGAAGAATGGATTTTCTATTGATTCAGATTACGGATATTGTCTTGGAACCTGTAAATTCTAATTGTATCTTTTTTTAATAGATTACTTTTGAAGCCAAATGTGGTGAGTGATTTACCATTTTTCACTGTATACATGACTCCCAAATTCAGCACATAGAGATGAAGAGGGCTGTTAGAGAAAAGGAGTCAGGTTTTCAACCAAGAAAAGATTTCCTACCCCAGTCTTGGAAGTCGTTAGCTTCTTGATAGACCTCGGAAACTGCAATAGTTAGCGCTCAGTTCAAAGCAGAACTGGAGTTTCTCCACTCTTCATCTCTTAAGTAAAGATGAATGGGCTTTCACAATGGACCTTGCCCTGACAATAGGAATAGATGACTGTGATTTCTGAACATTTTCAAGGAGACCTGGGAGCTCAATATGCAAAATCCCTCATTCTATCACCGAAAGTGCAGCCTTGGATTATTACTGACAGCCAAGATGCAGTTAAAAGAAAGGTCATGCAGGCTATTGACAATAATAAATTTCAGGACTTGCTATCTTTTTGCTGAGTCCTGCTTAAGGCTATACATCAAAATACCACATAAAAAAGTGCTTTGCCATCACCTAGTGAGTAATGGAACATACATTTTTAAAACTCACTTTTCAAATGAAGAAGTGAAAAGTATAATTGTAGGTTTTATGGAACCACACTAGGAAAACTGGCAACTGAGAACACTATTTACCACCAAACCAACCAACTTGTACTGTCAATTATTAGAATTATGGTGCATAATTATTACTGACAGAAGCAGAATTATAACTCTGAATGAATCTTCAAGGCAGTGGAATATTGACAATCTAATACATAACAAAATATTATAAAATAATTTGATGAAAGATAGACAGACAATGAATCCAATCTGAGTACACAGTAAATTAACTGAAGCAGAGCAGGTATTGCAAAAGAAATAAATCAGAAAAAATGGCATTTCACCTTGGGTATATTCAAATGGAAACATTATTATTATCTGTATCTTCTCAACTACGTCATCTATTTCTGTTGGTTTAGATTTTGCTTTGAACTCTGTTATTTTTCTTTAAATAAATTCTTTGCACTTTGTAACCAAGGGGTGTGTTTACTAAAGAGCGTTAATGGAGTAAAGGGGCCGTTAACGGGTGTTATTTTGGCACCTGTGAGTGGTTAAAGCCGCAGAAAGCGCCAATGATGCTGGATTAACGTGCATAAGCAGGTCTCATAGCATTAAGGTAAAAAGAGGTGGAGACTAGGCATTAATTTATTTTATTTTATTTATTTACATTCTCTTATATACCATGCTATTCTGCATCAGTGTGGTTTACATTGAACAAACTGAAATTACATTGAACAGGGCATTATAACTTGGAGATAACTATTTTACAGGGAACATGGGCTATGGAGGGTTAAGTGGCTTGTCCAAGACCACAAGGAGCACCTGTGGGACTAGAAACCCCAGTCCTTCCGGCCCAAGGTTGCTGTCCTCTAGTGGGATTTGAACCCCTGACCTTCTGGCCTGAAGTACCTTGCCCCAACCACTAGGCCACTCCTCCACTCCAATGGGGGGGAGACTGGGCGTGGATAGCATGTGCCCCTTTAACGCCGGTTTGTGATACGCGCATTAGAGGTCCTGCCGCTGGGAACCCTAACTTCATCTGAAAGCTCACAGTCAGGTCTATTTCTGAGGCGAGAGAGCCTATTTAAGTGTATACAATGTGTTCCACCCACTGTAGCTCTCAAATTAGCGATAGTAGTGCTCCATTGGCAGTAACAGCATGGTGCACTATTAATAAAGGGCACTATGTTGTTGGTGCCAAATTGGCAAAGGAGGTGTCACACGAGTGATGCAATGGGGCTGGCTGGTCATCTAGGCTGACCAGGGAGCTGCCTAGGGTATACATCCGCAATGTCTGGTATAACTCTGCAGTGACAGTGGCAGCACACATACATGCAGTCAAAAAGGAGTTGCGCTACCCCCACTGCCACCATGCTGCAATGTCAGCATTGTGTGAGGGTGGGGTGGCAGTCACGGCAGCTGCAGCTTAGTGCAGACAAAATCTGTGTCCCAGCCCTGTGTGTCAGGTGCAATGCCGCAGTTGCCACTATCAGTACAATGCCAAGCATGTCATCAGCAGGTACAGTGGAGCACACGGTGATCCCTCCCTTCTGATGTCTAAGGCAGCAGCACATGTGCCCACATCCCCCATGGGAGGGGGCAGGAGCAGCATGCTGTGACTAGCTGCATGCGTGCATTTTCAATAAGGCTGCCTGCAGCACTGAAGTGGTGGCTGTTCCATGCTTGCAGGGAAGGAGGGATTGGCCGGCATACTGTCTACCTTGATAGGTGGACCCTGGCACCTGGCTAGTTTGTCTAGTGGATGGGCTGGCCCTGGGATCAAGAGGGCCCCCACTTGCACATACTGAGGTGGATATGTGCATGTGGGGTGAAAAATATGCCACTGAAGCAGGAATACTATGCAATATGATTGCAGCCCATGTAAAAGGAAAAATGTCCGCCCCGCTTCTCACCTGCCAAATGATGACCACAATCTGCGCATGAACCAGGGACAATTCCATAAGTAAATACACAGTTAGTTACAACCATCAAAGCCACATACGAATCTAAGGTAGTTATTGTGGTCTGCAACATATGAGATGATTCCATGACTAACCCACAAGCACACACCAGGAAATGGATATGTTGTTCATTCTCCTTGGTCACCCATGGTCTGGAATTTGTGTGTGTTCATGTATCATTTATTTATTTAGGCATGCTTATATACCACTTTTCACCAGGTCAAAGCGGTTTACAGTAAGCAAGTGGGGATACATTAAACAGAGCTATTCATATTTACAGGAGGGGAGGGAATATACCATTACCAGGGGGATATGGCATATTTGCATTCTTGATTTGTTGTACATCAGAGGTATCAACTTTGTTTACATTTCTGGCTTTCTCTTCTGTATCATTTACAGTTCAGTTTTATTTGCAGTTCTGGATTTCTCTTCAGTCTCAATCTGCCTAGAGAACTTCAGTGGGTGCTGTTCTGATCCGATCCTAGGTGCTCCCGGAAGAGAAGGGGTTTTATATGTTTTCTAAATGCAGAGAGGTCCTTGTTGCTGCGGACTTGAGTTGGAAGGGAGTTCCAAAGTGGGAGTACATATAGATCAAATGCACGGTTACATGTTTGGAGATTAAATTTTGTTCTATCATGTGGCACAATGAGTGTATTGCTTGTGGTCTGATGTGTTGGTCTTCCAGAGTTTGTCCGGGGAAGTAGGGTTTGTAGATGAAATGGTGACTGTTGGTGAAGTGCTTTATGTATCAGCATCAGTGTTTTATATTTTATTCGTGCTTCTAGTGGGAGGATATGGAGATCTCTTAGGACTAGGTTGATGTGATCATGTTTCTTTAGTCTCTGTATGATCCTTGCCATTGTGTTGAGGACTGTCCGTAGTGGGTTGATGGTGGTGGCTGTGAGTCCTTGGTATATCACATTACAGTAATCTAGATGGGGGAGTGTCATTGCTTGCATGACTGTATGGAAATCCTGTGGTTCTATGAGTGGTCTAAGTCTTTGTACCATCTTTGCTTTGAAGAATACTGATCTTGTGGCTTTTGTAATCTGCTGTTTAAATGTTTAATCAAGGATGATTCCCAGGTATTTTACATGCGATTGAACTTTTATTTGGGTTGTGCCCAGAGTGAGGTATGGTGGGGGGTGAAGGTTTGATCCTTGGTAACAAATAATGCTTCTGTTTTTTTTGAGCTTTATGGTGAGATTGTTTTCTTGTAGCCATCTAGAAACATCATTGAAGCAGTCCATTAGTTTTGGGTTTGTTGGATTGGTAGTTGTGATGGGTCCATACATCATAATGTCATCCGCATACAGGTGGAAGTTGATATTGTGAGACCATATTATTGCACAGAGGTTGAAGGTAGATGTTAAAGAGTATGGCTGAGAGCGTGGAGCCTTGTGGTATTCCTTTAGGTTTCTGAAAGGGAGAGGGGGTTGCAGTGCTGGTTTAGATGAGTTGATATCTGTTAGTTTGGTAAGATTGGAACCATTGCAGCATGCCAATCTGTATGCCAATCTCTTGTAATCTATTTAGGAGGATGTTGTGTGCGACCGTGTCGAATGCTGCAGAAATATTCAGAAAAATCAGTGCATACCCAGCCTGTTTGGCCTGTATTCCTTTGATTAGGGTGTTTAAAAGAGTGATCATGAGGGTTTCAACCCCATGGGTGGGGTGGAATCCATGTTGCTGCGGATCAAGTGTGTTGTTTTTTTCTAGGTGATCTTGCAGTTGCTGTTGAACTATTTTCTCAATTATCTTTGCAGTAAATGGTAGACTTGCTATTGGTCTGAATGAGGTGGGTTCCAGGGAATCGAGATCAGGCTTTCTGAGGGATGGTCGAATGATGGATGTATTTAGGCTGTTGGGCATTTTGCCTTGTTTGAATGATGCATTTACTATGTTTGCTAGTGCAAAGCTTAATTCCTGTTTTGTCTTTTTTATCCATTCCACTGGGCAGGGATTGAGCGGGGAGGTTGTGGTGTTTAGTCCTGTTATGGTGGTTTTGATTCTTTCTTTGGAAATTGTTGCAAATGTTCCCCATTCTGTGCCAGGAGTAGTAGTATGAAAATTAAAGAAAATTACTCCAATGAAACAACCTTATAGCAGAAAGACTCGGAGGGTTCACTCTTGTTATTTTGAATCTATTGCACGGAAGTTGTCTCAGACTTCATGGCTGTAGTTAACTGGGTTTTTTGGAATTCTTTGTAAACACCAGCTCAGCCTTAGTACATCAATGACATTTTCCGGCTTTTTTTGTATAAAGTGTCCAAATACCCTCTCTCCTCCTGTGTATCAAAGTTATCTAAGATTGACTGTGTTTGCACTCGTACTTAAACACTTAAATTCACTTGGGACTCGTACTTAACTTTAGGAGTCTTCCAATAAATCTTATTCATGTAAATCTTCTCAATTGAATCTTGTGCATCCACTAGGGTGCACAAGATTCAATTGAGAAGATTTACATGAATAAGATGTATTGGAAGACTCCTAAAGTTAAGTACGAGTCCCAAGTGAATTTAAGTGTTTAAGTACGAGTGCAAACACAGTCAATCTTAGATAACTTTGATACACAGGAGGAGAGAGGGTATTTGGACACTTTATACAAAAAAAGCCGGAAAATGTCATTGATGTACTAAGGCTGAGCTGGTGTTTACAAAGAATTCCAAAAAACCCAGTCAACTACAGCCATGAAGTCTGAGACAACTTCCGTGCAATAGATTCAAAATAACAAGAGTGAACCCTCCGAGTCTTTCTGCTATAAGGTTGTTTCATTGGAGTAATTTTCTTTAATTTTTATAGTAATTTATTACTCTATAACATGACCCAAACTGCTTGTGAGGAGTAGTAGTATGGGCAATTCTTACTGCTATAGGTAGTGAGCTGGGTTGTTGTTGAAGCTGATTATAATGTGCTGCCAGTTGTTGTGGTGGCAAGTTTGGGAGTTGGTTCACAGGGTTAGAGGTTTTCATTAACCTCTTGACAATGTCAAAGAGCTTGCATAATCTGTTGATTGATGACATTATAATCTTCTTGTGATATGCTCTCTTAGCATTAGTGCGGTATTTGTCAAGCTCATTCATGTAACTTACTCTGTCTGTTTCATTCTTTGTCTTTCTCCATCTTTTCTCGGTTCATCTGAGCTGTGTCTTCAATTTCCATAAAGTGAGTGTGTACCATCGTGCTATTGTTTGTCTTGTTCTGTTTCCTATGTGGGTTGTCGTTGTTTGTGCTGCTGATGTAATTACGGCATTCCAATTGCTGGTTAGGACTTCTATCTCAGTGGTTTTTAGTTGCATGTTTGGGAGTACTTGCATTAGGAATTCCTCCTTGTTGAAAGGTTTGAATCTCCTTGTCAGTTGGTCTTTTTCCTTGAATGGGTGTAGTTTGGTATGAACTGGTGAAGGAGATAAGATGGTGGTCCGACCATGGGACAGCTGTGATCTTTGCATTGTTGTTTACAATGGCATTTGGAGAGTTGAGGAATATGAGGTTGAGGGTGTTACCCCTCTGATGAGTTGGATCATGGATAATTTGTGTCAGTTCCATTGCCTTCATTGCCTCATGGAAAGCATTAGCTTGTTTCTCTTGTAGAGATGGGAGATAGAAATTACAGAGGATTATCTGTTCTTTTGTGGTGTTAGTGATTTCTGCCACTTGCTTGAGAATGTCTGACAGGTCTGAGTTTGTCGTCGGTGATCGATTTACCAGGCATATGGTGAGTCGTTTGTTGGTGATTGTGATTATGTCTTCTTCCTCTGTAGTTTCTGTTGCATAGTTCCAGAAGTGGAGTTTGGATTTGGCTAGTATGGCTACTCCTCCTCCTCTGGCATGAGCTCGGGAGCAGTTGCAAAGACTATATCCGTGTGGTGTTAGCTGGTTCATGAGTACTGTGTCAGATTCTGTCAGCCATGTTTCAGTTATGCAGAAAATGTTGATATTAAGAGATGTGATGGGATCCTGGAGTATTGGAAGTTTATTCCTTACTGAACGCGCATTTATCAGGGAGATTAGGAGAGTCTGTGTGGTTGCTGATGTTGTGGTATGGAGTGAGAGGAATGGGTCTGAGCCTTCTGTATGGGTGTGCTTTAGTGGTATCTGTTGTTGTTTGCTTCTGAGGTGCAATATGTGTTAGGCAATTTGGGTTGTTTATAAAGTGTGCCTGGATGTACGTGTAGTATTGTGCATAGGGTAAAGTGGCCATCAGATATAGCGTGGTTGGACAGGGTGGCATGGTTATAAAAGTACCTTTGTTTCAGTAGTTGTTCGGTTTCACTGCTTGTTCCTGTGTTGCCTAGCTTGATTGTATGGTCCTGTTGCCAGTTGGTTGGCTTGATTTGGCTTTTGTGGGCATTCGTTGGTCCTCACCTGTGCTCCACGCCTAAGGGGCATGCCAAAGGGTCCTCTGGCGAGGCCATCAGGTGCAGGCCCACCAGGCACGGGCGTGCCCGCTGCAGTTTGTTTAAATCTTCTGGTCCTGGAGCGCTGATTGGGCTGGAGGCTGAGAGTGGGGAAGAGAGCTGCTTTCCTGCTCTTTGCTTCGACCACAATCGGAGGAGCTTGTCTGTTCTGGATGGTGTTTCGCTTCTACCTCAATCGGATGAGCTTTGTGCTGGAGGATGGTGTGCCTGTCCCTTTGGCTGGACAGATCCCATATGTAAGATATGAATGTCAGCTGAACCAGCAGCATATCAATGCAGTGCAACATACAGATTTAACAAGATGTCCCTCTCTCACACTTGCCTCACATACCGAGACAGACAAGTATGGCACAGAGCCTGCATAGATCTAAGCAGACATAGGCATAACCCAACTCATGCCCTCATGCATCCTGACAATGACCACATATATACCCATGGATTGATGAACCCACATGACTGCTCTGTGGCTACAAACACATGCCCAATGTGGATATGAGAGAAGGGTCATGGGTTCATGTATAGTGGCATGACCAGCACCTACAGTCAGGGTAAATCATGTGCCAAGAGGATGCTAGTAGCTGTACTGCAGAAGGAAACTATATTGTATTAGCATTGAACTGTGATATATACAGGCATGTCTTGGAACCCTTTGCGTTCCATCACTATATACACACTGCTCAGAATCAGTGTAAATATGAGCAGCCTTTGACTATGGCCAGCTGGGAGGGTATAGAAAGCTCAGTGTATCTGCATAGGTAATGGCTATGGCTCTGATAATATCTCCTAGGATGTGTATGCAGTATGGATATTAGTTGGGGACAGTAAGGGTACTTCAGAATCTAATAACACAACACAATCTAGAATGGCAACGAGTGTTACACAGTCAGGTGAACTGCCAATCTTGGATGTGGTGCACCAGCAGCTAGTCCAGACATCTGTGAAGTTGGGCACCAGAGTGTACATCGGTACCTTATTGAAGGCACACACTAACTGACCAGTTCACAGCTACCCATCCCCCGATCTCCCAACTGGTATGCCAAACATATACATGCAAAATATACACAGTTAACAATTAAGGCCAGGTGAGGAGCTGTAAGTCAGCCACTTTAGCTTTGCTGAATATGGAAGTAGGATGCATTAGGGGACCTGCATGCAGAATAAAAATGTGTAGGGTAACATGACAGAAACTAAGCATAGGAATTCCCATGTTTCAAACCACATATCTCTTGTAATGCAGTGAATCTATTAGATGCAGTCTGTACTTAAGAGTAAGAACATAAGAACATAAGATATGCCATACTGGGTCAGACCAAGGTCCATCAAGCCCAGTATCCTGTTTCCAACAGTGACCAATCTAGGTCATACGTATCTAGCAGTATCCCCAAGAGACACAGGTTCCACAATGCTTGTATTGGGTCAGTGACCCAAAGAGATCCCTGCTGCCTGTCCTTTCTCTCAAACATTCCCCAGCTGATGCAATTAGCAATGGTGAGCAAGTGTCACAGCTGGGACAATCAATAGGATGTGTAAACAAACATCACAATCCTAATACCTAAGGTCATTGGGAGGGCACATACAGAAATCACACATAGGTAAAGATATGGATATGGCACTCTCTGTCCTCTGTATAGCACAGAGGTTCTCAACCTGTGGGTCGTGACCCCCACAGAGGTCGCCACAGGATTTAGCAGGGGGTCGCCTCACTCCAGTTAAAAAAAATTAAAAATCGCACAAGTTACTGCCGCTGCCGAGTCCGCTTCTTGGCAGCAGCAAACTCACCGCCTCCCTTCTTCTGCAGCCGCGGCTCCCTGCCTCTTAAGGAACCATGGCTGTGCCTGTGAAAATGTTGCGGAGCCTTCCCGTCTCTCGACGGGCTCCGTGAAGCATTGTCCCGCCTCCAAAGGAAGTGGTAAACAACTTCCTTTGGAGGTGGGACAATGCTGCACGGAGCCCATCGAGAGACAGAAAGGCTCCACAATGGCTTCACAGGCACAGCCGCAGTTCCCTAAGAGTCAGGGAGCCGTGGCTGCAGAAGAACAGGGCAGTAGCAGGCAGACATAGGGAGAGGGGAGGAGGGGGCAGGGGACCTGCAACAGAGCTGACATGGGGGGAGGAAGGGAGGGAGGGAGGGGGCTGACATGGAGAGATGGAGGGAGGGGGCTGACATGGAGGGAGGGGGGCTGACATGGGTAGAGGAGGGGACTGACATGGATCGATGGATGGATGAATGGAGGGAGGGAGGGAGGGAGGGAAGGGGGCTAACATGGACAGAGGAGGGCTGACATGGAGGGAGGGAGGGATGGAGGGGGGCCAACATGGAGGGAGGGAGGCTGACATGGACAAAGGGGAGAGACAGGGGGACATACTGGATGGACAGGGGATAAATGCTGGACAGAGGGGAGAGACAGTGAGGGTTAGGATTATAATGGGCTGATGGGGGGCTAGCACTGGTAATGGGCAGATCGGGTGGGGGGCTAGGACTGGGAATGGGTTGATTAGGGAAGGCTAGGACTGGGAATGGACTGATCAATGGGGGGGGGGTTGGGACTGGTAATGGGCTGATAGGAGGGTAGGACTGGTAATGGACTGATGGGGGGTAGGACTAGTAATGGGCCGAATAGGAGAGCCTAGCACTGGTAATGGGGTTGAGGGGGGATTAGCACTGGAAATGAGCTGATTGGGGGTGACGTCAACTGGAAATGGGCTGATGGGGGAGGGGGGTAGGACTGGTAATAGGCTGATTAGGGGAGCCTAGCACTGGTAATGAGGTTGAGGGGGGACTAGCACTGGAAGCGAGATGATTGGGGGAGCTTCAACTAGAAATGGGCTGATGGTGGGGAGGGGAGGATAGAGCTGCTGGTCTTGGAAGAAAACTGGGGGCTAGGGCTACAAATGTGCTGATGCAAGGGGATGGGCGAATGGGACTGGAAGGGAGTGGATGCTGAGAGGGGCTGCCATGGTATTTGGACTAGAAGGGGACTGGAAATAGGCTGATGGAAAGAAGTGAAGAAAACAAAAATAAGAGATAAGAAATGGCAGATTGATCATAGACCACAGAATAGAGAGCTAAGAGAAGACAGGAAATCAGAAACCTCAGATCGGGACCAGCATGATCAGAGAATAAATTGTTCAGGCAACAAAGGTAGAAAAAATAATTTTATTTCATATTAGTGATTTGACTACAAAATCATGATAATTTTGAAATCAAATATTTTTACTTATTATGATTAATTATTGTTTAAATAAGTACATTTTATAAATAAAGACATATTGCAAAGCCTATAATATATTAATAATTCAACAAATGATTACAGTGACAGTGCGTTAACGGTAAAGGAAGAGAGACACATTTGATTTTATCATTGGGGGTCACCACAAGTTAACCAATGGTAAAAAGGGTCACGGTACAAAAAAGGTTGAGAACCACTGATATAGCAGTTTACGTATGTCCTCTCTGAAATCCAGCTCTGTGTGGAGGAATAGCTGTCACTGCTTTGGACTGAGATGTGTATGCTAACACATATGGTCATTGTGCTGTCTGAGGTCAAGATCAGCAGATTCATGTTGTTTGTAGTTATGGAGAGCTGTCCCACCACATAGAAAATCATTGCCATTGGACTCATGTAATGGATGCAGGAAATGAGTTGGAGATATGTCATCTCCCAACAGTCAGAATTTGAATCTGGGAAGATGCATTAAAAAACTAAAGATGAGGGAGTTAGTGACTGGCAGACTGGATAACAATGCACTGATTAGACCCATGATGAAATAGTTATGTAGCCAGCCACAACTGGAATATCTCACACCTGTATAATGGGTGCAGTCACAGAGGACTGCAGAAAGACACTAGGAGCAGGGATGCCATCACTACCGTAAGATCACACATTTATGCTCATCTGTGTAACATCTTATTTCCACTACTTCAGTCTTTTGGTGGAAAGGAATGTTGCCAATCCCATGATGCTGACTTAGATAAGATAGCACTACTTATACCAATTCTATGTCCATCTAACTGATATGAGTACAGTAGGAAAGCAGTACATACCGAGAAAGTGCAAAGAATTACTAAAAACAATGATATAGAAGGTCTACTGAAGATAAGTGGTGGCTCCATTTTGTTTATAACTTAACTAGAATAGGAATTCATTGTTTTTTTGGGTAAGATTTATAAGAAGGATTGCTCTTAAACAATTTTGTCACATAATTGGGTCATAGCACTTTGATCTCAACCCGCTAAATAAAATGTATCTATGGTCAAAACTTATATACGGCCTAACAACAAATCCCTAAGCAGTTTACAATAATAATAAAATAAATAGAAAATCATACTAATACCTTTTCATAGAAAGAATACATAGTTAGATAGATGATGGAATCTTAGACCAAAAATAAAAAAATAAAAACCCTTGAGAATTGTTGAAACAAACTATGACTTTGGATGTAATGAGAACAAAGAAAATGCTTTAAAGCAATAACAGCCATGGTAAAGTTGCTTGCAGGAGTCAGATTTGTCAATGCAGCCCAAAAATATAAAAGCGAAAGTACTGAGAGCGCTGGTGCAGTTATAGATGAAGGAAGATGAGAGAACATTGGTGTTCGGTACAACAGCATTTTGTTTTGCTTTGTGTCGTTCAAACACAGGCATCTCCTAAAAATGTTCTCCTTTGTGAAACCACATATGAGAGCAACATAATACAATGGCAGGGTTAAAGTACAGAGTCAGAACACAGTCATTAGCAGTAGAGAAACAGGTTGGGGGAGTTTAATATAGCAAGGGATGACAATAGCTGCTGAAAGGTGCACAATTACAGAACGATATAATAATAAGAACTGAGGCAAGTCAATGATTCACAAAGGGTAGCGGTGCACCGTTGAAAAGCAAAGGAATGAAGTGTACTAGAAGTGATACAGTTTTGGGTGCACAACCATGCATAGTCCTACAATAAAGATAAAAGAAATCATTGCAAGGTAATAGCCAGGGCTGAGAGAGACTTAGGAATGCACAATGTGAAAGAGATCATAGCACCATGGGAATAGCTGGAGGTACAGGACCCGAGGGAGGGGAAAAAGAATGGGCACCTTGCAAAGACCAACAGGCCAGCAAGATGAGGCAAGGGAAGTGCAGCGTGCTGGAAAAGAAGTGAGTTAAAAGATAATGTGCCTGGGTCTGAGACTGAAAGAAAAGCCATAGAGGAGAGCGAGGCACTAAGTCGGAAAGTAAGAGAATACAGTCTTGCTGCAAATATATCTCTCGGTGGAGACAGCATACAGGTGACAAGGAATCCAAGCAGCAGTGCACCTAGTAAAGCAGAAATATGCTTTTAGTTTTCTTGCACCTTATTAAAGATGTGATTAGGATGTAGGATGTAATTAACTGACTGTTGCTTCATTAGGATTGCATGGCAAAGGCATCTAAATACCAGCACTGAAAAACAAATGGGTCAATATTTAAACACTATGGAAGTCATTCTGAAAGGCGGAGGGGCACGCTGGGTAGTCTTCGGGTACGAGTCTGGCTCCCATGGGAACATTTGTTCCCATGGACCAGAATCAGGTCCTTACAGCCCCGTCTTCAGTGGGGACATCCAGATGGTCGGATGTCCCCCTCCCGGAATGGGGCTCTATGGTTTGGGTTTTTTTTAATGGTAGCTGGTCATCCAGTGCCACTATCCGGATTGAAGGAGTATTGAACATCTCATAGATCTGTGAGGAATGGCACCATCTGGATAGCTGTGAGATTCATATCTCTATATGGATAATTATCTGGAGAAAGTTAGGAGCTTTCTTGCTTTCCTTACTATATCCATCTAGTAGCACGGATAATGGTCTGAATATCGCTGTTATGCAGATAACTTGCTGTTCCACCCATGCACCAGATAGTGCCGAGGTGGTGTGTTAGCACATTCAATGGTATGATCCCTTCCATTGTCGCCTTTGTTCCTAAACAGTAGTTGAACAGATATAGCACTTGCTGATCCAGTACCTCCTAATTCTTCATATGTAGCCACATGAAAAAAGGTAACCTTACAAAATATCCTTGCATAAGTAAGTGCTTATCTCTTCCAGTAATATGATTAAGAAAAACATTTGGGTCAATATTCAAAGGGCTTAGCACAGTGGAGGAGTGGCCTAGTGGTTGGGGCAAGGCACTGCAGGCCAAAAGGTCGGGGGTTCAAATCCCACTAGAGGACAGCAACCTTGGGCCAGAAGGACTGGGGTTTTTAGTCCCACTTGTGGTCTTGGGCAAGCCACTTAACCCTCCATAGCCCATGTTCCCTGTAAAATAGTTATCTCCAAGTTATAATGCCCTGTTCAATGTAATTTCAGTTTGTTCAATGTAAACGGCACTGATGCAGAATAGCGCGGTATATAAGAGAATGTAATAAATAAAAATACTATTCGATGGAAACAGAATACTGGGCTTGAAGGACCTTGGTCTGACCCAGTATGGCGTATCTTATATTCTTACGAATAAGTCCCTTATGTTTGAATATAGTATAGTGAGGCTGAAAATTCTTACAGACCACAACGGCACTATTCAGAGAGTGTCAAGGCAGAGCATGGACAATCTGTCTAGCTCTATGGTTAGGCAGCTATATGAAGCTTATGCTGAGGGCACTTTAACATGGTTGAGCTCCCTAGAGTGGACTACGTGGAGAAAGGCCAATAGCAGGCTAATGAGGATTTATTTATTTATTTAGACAGTTTTGTATACCGCCTTATCCTTCAATCAAAGCGGTCACAACACAATTGGGGGATACATTTAACACACGGGGATATGAGACACATACACTAATACTTACAGGGAACATGGGCAATGGAGGGTTAAGTAGCTTGCCCAAGACCACAAGGAGCATCTGTGGGACTAGAAACCCCAGTCCTTCTGGCCCAAGGTTGCTGTCCTCTAGTGGGATTTGAACCCCCGACCTTCCGGCCTGAAGTACCTTGCCCCAACCACTAGGCTACTCCTCCCCTAATGGGGAGGATGGGAGAATGGGGAGGTGGTAAATGGGAGAGATGGCAGCATTAGGATTGGGCAGACAAGTTGGGGTAGGCGTAGAAGGGAACTGGGAGTAGGTGAGGCTAAATTGTTGGGCATCTGAACTGAATAAGTTAGGCAGGAGGATTCACAAAGGGAACACTTGCTTCCTTTGAGCCTCAGCAGTTTATTAGCAATATATCATTGCATAAGTAAGAGTTTATTGCTTTTCCAGTAATATGATTAAGAAAAACATTAGCAAGTTTATTAGCAAGTTTTTCTCTCCCCCTGCTTCTCCTCACATGGCCTTACCTGGACCATGTGAGTTGGATGGTCCCAGAGAAGGGTTCCTGATTCTCATGTGTCAGGCCTCTGTCAGATGCTACTTTGGGTTGTGGTGTTGGATTTGGCCATGGGGAATGGGAGCTGTCTATTTGCTGGCCAATACCAGGGAGTCACAGGGGAAGTGTTTTCTTCTTTTGGACCACAGCAGTTCATTAGCAGGTTTTCCCTTCCCCCGCTTCCCTATGCATTGCCTTACCTGGACCATGTGAGCTGCATGGTCCCATAGAAAGCTTCCTGATTCTCCTGCTCCAGGCCGCTGTCAGATGCTGCTTTGGGTTGTGCTGGACATGATCATGGGGCACTGGGAACTGTCTCGTTTGCTGTCCAATACCAGGGAGAATCTCAGGTGGCCACTTGGAACAATGAGGGTAAGAACATAAGAACATAAGACATGCCATACTGGGTCAGACCGAGGTCCATCAAGCCCAGTATCCTGTTTCCAACAGTGGCAGAGAGTGTGTGTGTAGGCTGTGGTAGTGAGGTGGCCACTGAGTCCTAGCTCCAGTCAGACATTGGCTGCAGCTGGCCCAGGAGGAATATAAATATAACATGTGAGAGTGTAACAGAGTGGAGGAGTGGCCTAGTGGTTGGGGCAGGTTACTTCAGGCCAGAAGGTTGGGGGTTCAAATCCCACTAGAGGACAGCAACCTTGGATTGGAAGGACTGGGGTTTCTAGTCCCACAGGTGCTCCTTGTGGTCTTGGGCAAGCCACTTAACCCTCCATAGCCCATGTTCCCTGTAAAATAGTTATCTCCAAGTTATAATGCCCTGTTCAATGTAAACCACACTGATGCAGAATAGCACAGTATATAAGAGAATATAAATAACAGCAGAAATACATTTAAAGGGGGACCTGTGAATATTAGGAGTTCCTAGGTATCCTATTGGCACAGAGAACGTGGCTCCTTTGTGTGTGGCGCGGGGGGGAGGGGGGCAGCAAAGGGGAAGAGGTGTGAGGCTACTGGAAACAGAATACCACAGAAGTCAGCTCATTAAACAGAGCAGACAGACTAGCATGGTTCAGAGAAGTACAGGGGAGCGTGGTAAGGATGGTAAGAGGGGTTGGGCTGGACTGTCTCTGGTCAGTCACATCTGGGCCAGCCACTAGAAAGATAACTGCTAGAGTGTGTGGCAAGATTCTTGGGCAGTTTGGAGGTCCCTCGGTGCCAAAGTGAGCAAGGAGAAGCTTGGACATTGCAGCACAAAAGAAAAAGACAGCAACTGTGAGTTTGGGGGATCCATAGCTGTGTCTCTATTTTTGGAAAAGGGCTGAGATAAATGTGCCAGACGGGAGGTCCTGGATAAGTGTGGACTAAAGGGACAAAGGAGTAGGGGAGAGTCTTGGGCATCATTTATGAGACAAGAAAATCCTTTGCACCTGGACTGAATGGTGAAGTGCCTAAATCAAAATATAAGAACATAAGATATGCCATACTGGCTCAGCCAAAGGTCCATCAAGCCCAGTACCCTGTTTCCCTCAGCAGCCAATCCACATCACAAGTACCTGTCAGGGTCCCAAAAAGGTACATAGATTCCATGCTGCTTATCCCAGGGGTTAATCTAAGCCACCTACACCAACACAAAGCCCAATAACATCAGTGACCCAATAAGCGGCGGCTAGCAATACCCACGCTATGCTCATAAATATAGAAACCAAACACTTAGCTTAAAGAGCAGGGCAGGGCAAACAAACAAACACCAGCCACCTTCCTTGACGCTACCACAGAAGAGCCCTCAAACGTTTCGCGGGACCAACCCGCTGCTTCAGGGGATTCTAAAGAAATGAACACATAAAACAAGTCATGGTGTGTGTGGACATTGCTCGATTTGTGAGTTGTCCTGGGTCACTTCTTCATTTGAGTATCATGGTATTAAGTATAAGTTGAGAGATTCTACGTCCTGTGATTCCTCTTTCGTTGTGTGTGGGATCCGGTGTCCCTGTCAGCTTTTGTACATTGGCAGTATTTGCCGGCCTTTTCGCAAGAGGATTTCAGAGCATAAGAGTAGACTTCGATGTGGGGTGCTGACGGTGCCGCTGGTGCCCCATTTTTTGGAGTTTCAGCACTCCTCTGGAGACATGGTTTGCTTTTGTTTGGAGCAGGTTTCATCTGGACGTGATGGGAAAAGTAGGGAACCGACTCTTTTGTTGCATGAGCAGAAGTGGACTTACCGGCTTGACACTGTGGCTCCTGGGGGTTTAAATCTCCGTATAAATTGGGCAGTGTGTTTATGACGTATTGGTAGAGGTCTGTTGTTTGGTTTGTAGTTCTGACATAATGGGGTATCCCTTTAAAATGAGGCAGTGTGGTGTAACGCGCATGGGCGGCGTTTTTTTGCACAGCATTGTTGAAGGGTAGCTGGTGGGTAAGTGATTGATGATGTGGTTTTTTAATTTTTGTAGTATCTTTTAGTGTATTTTCTAATGGCTTAAAATTGTGTTTGACTTGTTTTATGTGTTCATTTCTTTAGAATCCCCTGAAGCAGCGGGTTGGTCCCGCAAAATGTTTGAGGGCTCTTCTGTGGTAACGTCGGGGAAGGTGGCTGGCGTTTGTTTGTTTGTCCTGCCCTGCTCTTTAAGCTAAGTGTTTGGTTTCTATATTTATGAGCATAGCGTGGGTATTGCTAGCCGCCGCTTATTGGGTCACTGATGTTATTGGGCTTTGTGTTGGTGTAGGTGGCTTAGATTAATTTCTGGCTGCTTTTTCACCGTATGCCCTTAATTGCTGAGACCCAGTTTGTTTTTAGTTAAATGAGTGTCAAGTGGTGTTCAAGATGAAATACACATGATAATGATGGAGTGAGTTTTGTTTTTCATGACATTTTCCACTCTGTAAAAGTTGGCCATTTTTGTTTGGGTATCCCAGGGGTAAGCAGTGAATTTTCCTGGTCCTCTTTATTAATGGTTTAAATAATGGTTAATGGACTTTTCCTCCAGGAACTTGTCCAAATCTCTTATAAACCCAGCAACACCAACAGCTTTTACTACATCCTCCAGTAAGGAATTCCAGAGTTTTATTACACACTGAATGAAAAAAAATAATTTTCTCTAATTAATCTTTTGAAGGAGTAAACAACCGATCTTTGTTTACCCATTCTAGTCCATTCATTTTTTATAGACCTTAATCATATCTTCCCTAAGCTGTCTTTTTTTCAAGCTGGGACTGTTAGTCAGAGAGGTTGGACCCAATGTGTGTCTGGGAGTAACTGGAATCTTCTAATTCTTAGTGACCTTATCATCAATGGATACAAACTGGGAAGGTACAAGGTAGCATAAGAGTCAATGCTATGGGATGGAGGCAAGACAATTGACTTGTTGGGATGATAGTTGCCATGAGGGGGACATACTTTGAGTGTGATTGCCCCACTGTACCTCAGAAATTGAGGCAAAACATTTTCATCTGGGCAGCAGCAGAATGGGACAGTGTTGACGGCGGAGGATCACATTTTTGTGACAACGGCAACAACACCAAACTTAAACTGCGCGGAAGAAAGGCCCGGCAATCTACTTCTGTATCTTGCCATGAAAACCCAATGGATAGTTACAACAAAACAAATTGTGTTATGGTGCTGGAAGATGAGACCCCCAGGTCAGAAGGCACTCTCGTACTACTGGGAAAGAGCTGAAGACTTTTCAGAGTAAAGCCAGCATTTATGATGTGGTTGGATCAAAGCCCTCGGGAAGTCTGACTGCTGATGTAGCTGCGCATGAAATGAGAGTCAGAAGCTGTAAAGATGTCTTACGCATTGGAACATGGAACGTACGAAGCATGAACCAAGAGAAGTTGGAGGTGGTCAAGAATGAAATGGAACGTGTACAACTTGATCTGTTGGGTGTCAGTGAACTGAAATGGACTGGCATGGGGCACTTTGCATCACCTGGTCTACTATGCTGGAAATGAAAGACAAAGAAGAAATGGTGTTGCATTTATAATAAAGAAGAAACTTGCAAGAACTGTAATGAAATACAATGCAGTCAGTGAACGTTTAATCTCTATTCGTCTACGAGGATTGCCTATCAACACAACTATAATTCAAGTATATGCCCCAACAACAGCTGCAGAAGAGAATGAAATTGAAGAGTTCTATGAACAAGTACAAGCTGAAATTGACAGAACATGCAAACAGGATATCCTGATAGTCATGGGTGACTGGAACGCAAAAGTTGGCAACAAAGAAGAAGGCAAAGTAGTTGGAAAATATGGACTTGGCAACAGAAATGAAGCTGGAGAAAGACTGATAGAATTCTGCAAGACCAATGATCTATTCATCTCAAACACCTTCTTCCAGCAACACAAGCGGCGACTGTACACATGGACTTCACCCAATGGATTGTATAAAAATCAAATTGACTACATCTGTGGAAGTCAACGATGGAAAAGCTCTGT
The DNA here is from genome assembly GCA_033557465.1 of Ichthyophis bannanicus. Lineage (NCBI taxonomy): Eukaryota > Metazoa > Chordata > Amphibia > Gymnophiona > Ichthyophiidae > Ichthyophis > Ichthyophis bannanicus. Next base: position 1,791,434,907 of record CM066032.1, on the reverse strand, counting down.
AACGTCAACAAAGACAAAACCTGGAGCTGACTGTGGTACAGATCATCAACTACTAGTATGCAAACTCAAGCTAAAGTTGAAAAAGAGCAAACCACTCATGAATGCAGCAAAATATGACCTTGAGAATATACCACTGGAATTTAAAGACTGCCTGCAAAATCGATTTGCTGCTTTAGATACCAATGACAGAGCTCCGGAAGAGTTATGGAATGACATCAAGAAAGTTGTGTTGGAAGAAAGCGAGAAGTCTCTACAAAAGGTGAAAAAGCAAAAACGGCCAAAATGGATGACGGAAGAAACTCTGAAAATTGCCCAGAAACGCAGAGAAGCTAAAGCCAGAGGAGAAAGAAAGACAATCGCAGAACTCAACAGAGATTTCCAACGTGCAGCAAGACAGGACAAGGAAAAATACTACAATGAAACTTGCAAGGAAATAGAAGCAGAAACTATTAGAGGGAGAACAAGATCGGCTTTCCTACAGCTAAGAGAGTTAAAGAAAAAGTTCCAGCCTCGAATTGGAATGTTACAAGATGCTCAAGGTTCTATGTTGAATGATGCTGAGAAGATCAAGAAAAGGTGGAAGGAATATACAGAGTTTTTATATGATAAAGATCAAGTGGACCAACAGCCGTTTCAACCTGTACCTTATGATCGGGAACCATTGGTGATGAAAGAAGAAGTTGAAGCAGCATTGAAAGCCTTATCAAAGAACAAAGCACCAGGCATTGATAGCATTCCCATAGAAGTATTGCAGCAATCTGATGCAGCTGTTACCGTACTCACAAGGCTCTGCCAAGAAATATGGAAGACAACATCATGGCCAACTGACTGGAAAAGATCTGTGTTTGTACCAATACTAAAGAAAGGTGATCCAACTGACTGTGGAAATTATCGCACAATCGCTCTGATCCCACATGCCAGCAAGATTCTACTGAAGATTATTCAAAAGAGACTACAACCATACCTGGAACAAAAACTACCTGAAGTGCAAGCGGGGTTCAGGAAAGGGCGAGGAATGAGACACATCATTGCAGATGTGAGATGGATCCTTGAAAAGACTAAAGAATACCAAAAGGATATCTATTTGTGCTTTATCGACTATAGCAAGGCTTTTGACTGTGTAAACCATGAGAAACTCTGGACCACATTAAGAAGCATGGGTATACCAGAACACCTGATCGTTCTCTTGCGCAATCTGTACATTGATCAAGAAGCAGCAGTTCGAACGGAACAAGGAGAAACAGAATGGTTTAAAATAAGCAAAGGTGTAAGACAAGGCTGCATACTTTCCCCCTACCTGTTTAATTTATATGCAGAACAAATCATCAGAGAAGCAGGATTGTATGAAAACAACAGAGGTGTGAAGATTGGTGGAAGACTCATCAACAACCTTCGCTATGCTGATGATACCACATTACTGGCTGAAAGTGAAGATGATCTGAAACATTTGCTTCTCACAATCAAAGAACATAGTCTCAAAATGGGCCTGCACCTTAATGTAAAGAAGACAAAGATCATGACAACTGGCATAATCAACAGGTTCATCGTTGAAAGAGAAGAAATTGAAATTGTGAACAACTTTAACCTACTTGGATCAACTATCAATAAAGAAGCAACAAGCAGTCAAGAAATCAGACGATGCATTGCTCTTGGCAGAATGGCTATGAAAGACCTAGATAAGATTCTCAAGAGCAGAGATTTCTCTCTCCATACAAAGATTTGACTTGATCAAGCCATGGTATTTTCAATAACATCATATGGATGTGAAAGCTGGACAGTGAAAAAGACAGATAGGAAGAAAATTGATGCCTTTGAATTATGGTGTTGGCGGCGAATACTGTGTATACCATGGACTGCCCGAAGAACAAACCAGTCGGTACTAGAGGAGATCAAACCTAAGCTTTCTTTAGAAACGCAGATGACAAGACTTCGACTTTCATACTTTGGACACATCATGCGAAGAGAGAGATCATTAGAGAAAGACATCATGCTTGGCAAGATAGAAGGTCAACGCAAAAGAGGAAGGCCAGCAATGAGATGGATCGATACAATAACAGCAGCTACGGGTACCAGTCTGTCAACAATGAGCCGCCTGACTGAAGACCGAACACAATTTAGGATAGCTATCCAGAGGGTCACCATGAGTCGACTCCGACTCGATGGCACTTAACAACATTTTCTTTTTAGTTTTATATTTATTATATTTTCATTACAGTACAGGAAAGCAAGATTTGTTACAGAAATGGAAATATCATTAGCAAAAAGAAGCCAAAGCAAAAATAAAATAAATCAAAAGACAATGTAGTTATAAAAGGACTCAATTCAAGGAAAACTAACATAACAAAAGATAGTAAAGCACAGGAACCGAGAGGCTGATCATAAATTCAATCATCTAAGACAGAGTTGGCAGATTCCCAGTGGAGAGAGTAGATGCAATAGTCCCAGCTCTAGAAGACAGGAATGCAACCAGATAAAAGGTTCATAAAATACATGATGATTGAATTGAGAGGCAAAAACATTTTGAGGGGAAAATATATTGACATTTTTTTCAATTTTTTATGTGGGGACAGGATTGAAGGGAGTGAGAAGATGAGAAGGAGGATGCAAGGTATAGGTGACCAAAAGTCTCTAAAATTATCTTTAATTGGTTTCTTGTTTTTCATATTTACTCATGTATACTCAGTGAGACTAAACTAACTCATTACCTAGGCCTACAGCAGCTATGGATCCCACTCTATCAACAATGAGCCGCCTGACTGAAGACCGTACACAGTTTAGGACCACTATCCAGAGGGTCGCCATGAGTCAACGCCAACTCAATGGCACTTAACAACAACAACAACTGTGTTATTCTGATTGATTTTGCGGGCATATAGACACATACAGGAATGGCCTGTTTGAATTATGATGAGCAGTTTTGGAAAAGGCTGGCTAAAACAAGTTGGAGGGGTGGCGCTTTGAGGGTGTTGACATTTGATTGACAGAGATTACCCCTGCTCGGGGAGTTGGAATTGGGGCCCCTTTCACCTTTGTGGGGGGGGAGGCACAGTGGTGCTATTCAGGCAAATGGATGGTAGGTGGTTAACTTCTGCATTTACTTTAATGCCAGAAGGTGTGAGCAGCCAGCATGTTGCTGCTGACAAAGGTGTAGCGTGTGGTGGTTGTCATCCATTTTTCTGCTGCTCTAGCCCAAAAAGATAGAGTACAGGGAGGATATCTATGGTTGCCAGCCTCCATCTGAGTTGCTTACCAAAGCTCCTTTCTCCTTTAAATTGGTGGTTTACGGTCTTTGCTGCAAATTTTCCTAGGTAGAAGGGGTGTATGCAGTAGTGTTCCTACCCCCTGTCACCCAAAACAGGCACCCCTCCCCCCCCCCATGCTGCCAGCATCCCCTTGATGTGCCACAGCACTGAACACCTCAATGTACTCCCCCCCCCCCAACTCTAATTATCTTCATGGAGGCAGCACGGCAAACTGTTAAGCTGGCTTGCTGTGGCTCCTCGTGCTACAGGTTTCAGTCGTTCTGCTTTCCCAGCCAAAGTCTTTTGAATAGTGAGACGTTGGCAAGGAGAACAGAATGGCTGGTCCCTGCAGTGTGAGGCATTGCAGCAAACCAGATTAATGGTATGTTTTCCATGCTGCCTCCATGGGGCCGGTTGGAGGTGCACCTGCCTCCTAGCTGGCAGCTGGGGTGGGTCAGACCCACCACCCTGCCCTTGGAACACTAGTGAGTGCACATTTTTGCGAGTTTCTCAGTGGGATTCAAAATTCCATATGAGTCTGCTCCTACAGCATGATAGTCATAGTTCCCCATCAGTGGTAAGAAACAAGGCCATTGTGCATGAGAAACTGGCTAAAGAACAGCACTTGGGGAGGATTCCAGGTCTTTTTTGGGAACCTCCATTTAAAGATCTAATCTTTTTGCCTTTGGGTCTCATACCCATGAAAGAGCCAGGTAAAAGTTTCCTTTAATCCACAATCTCTCTTACCCAGCAGGATACAGCATGAGCTCCTTCATCCAACCTGAGCCTCTGCTCTATGCCTCATTTGACCAGGTAGTCAACATGCAGTATACGCTGGGATCAGGGACGTTAATGAAGAAAGCTGATATAGAGTCAACATCTCACTTGCTGTTGATTAAAGCGGTGTCTTGTCACTTGCTGGGTTTCTCATTTTATGGGAGCATCTGTTTTGACAAGTGCATGCTGAAGCAGTGCTCAAAGGTGTCCCAACTCCGATTCACACACCTCAGCTGAATGTGTATTCAGGGCATTCAGCTAAGGTGTGTGAATCAGAGTTGGGACGCCTTTGATAGGCCGGTTTCCCAAAGCAGTATGATGCCAACTGAAGTTTAGCTATCTATGCATGGTTTAGCTCCCTGAAGCAGCCTTGGCAAAACACCTGGCATTGGAGTTTCCTGTTGAAGCTAAGGGGTATGTTTACTAATCAGCAGTAGCAGTTTCCATGCGATATTGGAGCCACAGGTGGAAACCACTACTGCTGATTAGTAAACATACCCTTAAATGTGATTTTGCTATGGGGATACACTAACCATGTTTAAAATGTTATTGTAGTTTACTGTTTGAGTGTGTGCATTTAGGCTACTACTACTGGAGCTTTTTTATGACATATGAAATCAAGGGGTGTATAATCCATTGTGTTGAGCCAGCAATGGCCATTGTGGAGTGAGTTTATTTATTTATTTACATTCTCTTATATACCGTGCTATTCTGCATCAGTGCGGTTTACATTGAACAAACTGAAATTACATTGAACAGGGCATTATAACTTGGAGATAACTATTTTACAGGGAACATGGGCTATGGAGGGTTAAGTGGCTTGCCCAAGACCACAAGGAGCACCTGTGGGACTAGAAACCCCAGTCCTTCCGGCCCAAGGTTGCTGTCCTCTAGTGGGATTTGAACCCCCGACCTTCCGGCCTAAAGTACCTTTGTGTTTTTATACTATCTAGCACCATTGCATTGGTGTATATAACTCTGAAGTCTTTTTCCTCCAGTATTTAATTTAGTTTGTTACATTTAATAGGTTTTATATTCTGCTTTATCATTTCAATCAAAGCAGTTTACATTGAAACTTAAACTTGCTAATGTACATCAAACAGGGACATTGATAACTTGGACTTTTCTGAGGCAATGGAGGGTTAAGTGACTTGCACAAGGCCACAAGGAGTGCTAGTGGGAATTGAACCCTGGTCTCTGGGTTCCTAAGCCAGTGATCTTAACCAGTAGGCTACTCCTCCACTGAGCATGTTTATCCACTTGTGCAGGTCTTTGTAGTTTTGGTCCGTGTGCTTATTTTTCAAGAAGCTCTATTTAAACAAGGATCTGGTGAAGCAATTGTTGAATTTTTGGGATATCCCAAAAGTAGCCAGTTCCATGCTAATTATCCCCAGGGATAAGCAGTAGTTTTCTCTTGGACTATAATGGTTTATGGGCTTTTCTTCCAGGAATTTGTTCAAATCTTTTTTAAACCCAGTGGCACTATCTGCTTTTACCACATCGACCGTCAATGAGTTCCAGACTAAGTATACATTGAGAGAAAAATATTTTCTCCTATCTGTTTTAAATATACCATTTTATGACATCATGGCATTTCCCCTAGTCCTTGTATGTTTGGAAAGAGCAAGCAATTGGTTCATGCCTATGCATTCCACTCTACTTGGGATTTTATCCTGTAGGCCTCCATCATATCTCCGTTAGGCAACTCTTCTCCAGGCTGAAGAGCCCTCCCATCCCCTTTATCATTTTGGTTGCCCTTCTGTGTACTCTTTCTAATGCTGCTACAGTATATCTTTTTGAGATGCGGAGACCAGAATTGTACACAATACTCAAAGTGCGGTTGCACCATGGAGCAATAGAGAGGCATTATGATATCCTTTGTTTTATTTCTGATTCCTGAACAGAAGATTTCAACACATTGAGCCAATTCCAAGAGGAGCACATCCGAGCCGTCAGGATGGCCCCAGGCAAGACTGGCCCATTTGGACCTGATTCTAGACTGCAGGAAGAAAGTGTTCCTGTGGTAGCCAGAATCGGGCCCAAGGATGGCCCGGCATGCCCCTGCCCCCTGTGGGGACATCCTCTGCACAGGCACCCCCGACTCTGGTGTTTCTGGCCCCCATATTTCCTACCATCTGACCCATGGCTGGTGAGCCGGGAACTAGATCGGGTGATGGGAACCCTCCCACACCCACACCCAGCCCCGGCCCCTGGGGTTGGGGGGCAGCCTCGATTGCACAAAAACTGCTACTTATACCACCTTCAAGATGGTAAAGCAGCACATCCCCATGAGCCCAGCAGCACCTAAAGGGCCGTGACCTGATTCACCCCTGTACGTGCTCATACTCCCCCCCCCCTCCTGTCTCTGCCGGCTCTCCCCGTTCTGATGCACAGGATGTATGGGAAGAGCCAGTGGGGGAATCGGCCCTGCAACCCACGTTCGGGAATGACCTCCAGTGTTTACAATCACACCCAGATCCTCTTCCTGTGGGCTGACTCCTAATGTGGAACCTAACACTGTGTATCTATAGTTTGGGTTGTTCTTTCCTAAAGGCATCACGTTGCACTTGTCCACATTAAATTTCATCTGCCGTTTGGATGCCCAGTGTTCCAGTCTCACAATGTCCTCCTGCAATTTGTCACAATCCGTGTGTGATTTAACCACTCTGAATACTTTGGTATTATCTGTAAATTTAATCACTTTGTTGTTGCTCCCAATTCTAGATCATGTATAAATATGTTAAAAAACCCACTGGTCTCAATATAGATCCCTGGAGTATTCTACTATTCTCCTTTGTCCATTGAGAAAATAGACTATTTATCCCTAGTCTGTTTTCTATCTCTCAACCAGTTTCCAATCCACAAAGGAACATTGCTCCTTTCCCATGACTTTTTAACTTCCTCAGGAGTCTCTGATGTGGGACTTTGTCAAACTCTTTCTGAAAGTCTGAATGCACTATAAGTGGCATTTTAAAAATGATCTTCAAGTGCTTTCTAGAATGTTCAGGGCAAAATGTCCAATAAAAAGCTGGGGACATCTATGGTTTGGCCCGATTTTAGCAACTTGGACATTCACTTTAATATTGATTTATGGCTTTTCCTCCAGGAATTTGCCCAAACCTCTTTTAAACCCCTCTACACTCACAGCTTTTAGTAGATCCTCCAACAAAAAATTCCAGAGTTTGGTTATGTGCTGAGTGAGTTTTAAATGTGCTACATTGTAGCTTTATTGCATGTCCCCTAGTCTTTCTAATTTTTGAAGAAGTTAAACACCAAAAAATCTTTGCAATCCTTGGTGCTTCTGCCACACAATGCACAGGACTTGTCTGGGATTTGAAACCAGGATCTCTCACACCCAGAGGGAGAATCATACCGTTAGACCTACAAGCCTTTAACCGCATGTTTATTCATTCCTTCAAGTTGGGAAGGAGGTATGGCTGATTCTAAAGCATTATTCTGGCTAGCTTACATGCTTGATGGTACAGGCCCAATAATTGTTCATGGCCCTGCAGGATGGGCTGTACTGGCTTATTCATGTGGATGCTTCACCATTGACAGTTTGCAACAATACTAAAGAAGAATCTCTAGCTTGAGCTGAGCGTGATCAAGAGGACTGTCTTACTGATTCTTTCCATATCAGTGTACCTAGGTTTACAGCCAAGGGAGAGGGGGGAGTCACCAGCATTGATTGGAAGATCAGACACTGGTGTTCCAATATTTATCTAAGTTATCTGCGCTAGTATGGCAAGGCTGCGCACACTTATTCTCTTCTTGTCAGTTTCTTTCTAGGCACACTGCCTCCTGAGGTCTGTGTATGAATATATAGGCATTCCTTCATCTTTTGATTCCAGAAAAGAGCTGTGGACTCCCAAATTGGAGTGATAATGGGAATGGCAGCGTTAAGCATCTTGGAGCTACTGTAGCTTATTCCTTCACTCTTGAGCATTTCTCCTTGCTGCAATTGCTGTTTATTAATTGTGGTAGGGTGTGGATTTGGCAAATAGAAAAGGACTTATTAATGCAAAGGTGTTCTTTCCCCTGTGTGTTCATATTGTGGTCTTAGCTTATTCCCAAATATAGTAATGGTCAAAATTTATCACAGAGCAAAACTTTTTGTCAAAAAGAAAAACACAACGCTGCACGTTTAACCCGAAAGTATACCAGTATCCTCAGAACTGATGTATTCAAGTAAAGACTTCAGGCTGACTTCAGCAATCAATTCAAGCCCTATAGACAAAGCAACTGGTAGGTCTCAGACTCAGCGGGCAAAAACATACTCCAGTCAGTAACAACTGTCTGGGCATAGCCCTTATTGCATCAACGACCTTTAATACTTCGTTGCTCTGAAAAGGGGCATCCACTGACTCCTTAAACAAAATAATAGACAATTTAGACTCAAAATTGTTCAACCAAACGTATGTAAAGAGAGTGGTCAGCTTGACTTAGCTTTAAAGGCATTGCTTGAAAAAGTGCTTGGCCATTGCCTTATCCCCAACGCTCTCACTCGCGCTATCTTGCGTTTCACCCGAGCAGGTTTCTTCAGGGGGTGGCTTAAACACTCACAACAGGTTGATTGAAGACCATCCAAGCATTACCAACTGTTTCCCAGCTTATTCCCAGACTAGTATAAAGGCTATGTGAGAGGAATAAGGTTGGGGGTACCGCTAGGGTCCTTAGGACCTCACCACTGCTAGATCAGCACCAACTAGTGGGCTGGTCAGTGTGCCTGTGGAAGTGGAGTTAAGAGTGAATGTAATAACGTGCATTGAAGTGTTATTTTATTTTATTTATTTAACAGTTTTTATATACCACCTTTCATATTATCAAAGTGGTTTACATTGAACTTCAAGAATACATTGCACAGAAAGCAATAAGAGGAACAGTGTAACAGGAGATGATCAGGGTGTAACACAGAACAGAACAATGCATAAGGGATTGTTTAGATGGGAGCAAATCTGCGTAGGGTGTGATGGAGTGGAAACGTTTGGTCAGGTTTCAGAGCCAAAGTATACCTGGAATAAGGAGGTCTTTAATTTTTTATGGAAGTCTCCACTGTCTTCACTGTCCCTTAGGGCAGTGTTTTTCAACCTTTTTTGTGCAAAGGCACACTTTTTTCATGAAAAAAATCACGAGGCACACCACCATTAGAAAATGTTAAAAAAATTTACCTCTGTGCCTATATTGACTATATATAAAGTAATTCTCTTGAATAGGAATCAAACACTCACACCAACCCCCCTCCCCTGCTGGTTCACTCACACCACCCCCCCCTCCACTGCTGGTTCACTCACCCACCCCCCTGTCACTTACTCACCCCTCCTGCTGGGTCACTCACTCACTTACTCCACCTCCCCTGCTGGTTAACTCACACCATCGCCCCCCCCCCCCCCTTGCTGGTTCACTCACACCACCCCCCCCCCCCTCCACTGCTGGTTCACTCACACTCCCCCCCCTTGCTGGTTCACTCACACTCCCCCCCCCCTTGCTGGTTCACTCACACACACACATACACCCTCTGCCCAAGCCGCTGCTTCTGCTTTGTACAGAGCAGCGGCTGCACTACACTTACATTGAAAAGTAAAGAGAAACTGTGTCAGGAGCCCTCCGGTCATCGCAGAGCCCGAGGAAGTGATGTCATGGGGGCGGGCTCCTCACAGGCAAAGTTAATTTGAAAAGGAAAGACAGCCTGTGAGGAGCCCGCCCCCATGAGATCACTTCCTCGGGCTCTGCATGATCGGAGGGCTCCTGACACAGTTTCTCTTTACTTTTCAATGTAAGTGTAGTGCAGCCGCTGCTCTGTACAAAGCAGAACCAGCGGCTGCACTGCTATAGGGAATCGCGATCGCGTTCGCGCCGCGGACTTCGGCACAAAAGCCGTTTTTTTGCTCTGGCCGCTCCCGATCTTGCGGCCAGAACAAAAAACCGGCTTTTCAATGGCCGGTTTTACAACTGTGCTGGCAGCCGGCCTGGCCATGGAAATACCGGCCAGGCCAGCTGAAAACCGGCCGGTTGGCAACCCTAATTTGTGAGCCGAGGCCACATGTTACGGATGAAATTGGAATTTTTCCCACGGCACACCAGACAATATCTCACGGCACACTAGTGTGCCGTGGCACAGTGGTTGAAAAACGCTGCCTTAGGGTATTAAGGAAAGAGTTTGATAACATAGGTCCATATATTCAGAATGCTCTCTGGCAAGTTGCTTGGATACTTTTCAGTTTATGTGTTGGAATGCTGAGTAAACTCTGGTTTTGTATTCTTCTTGTTCTCGAGTTTGAGTTATTTATTTGTCCAGATTTGTATACCACTTTCTCCTTTAATCAAAGTGGTGTTTTACACAGGATGGGTTAACATTAACAGGGGTGACAGGACATACATACACAATTTAGTGGCGGAGTATAGAGGATTGGGGTTGTCTTATTGTGGGTAGTGGTTGTCGTAGCTTTTTGTTGGTGTCATTGTATCATCCGGTTAGTGGAGGGGTCTGCAGGAAGTGTGGTCATAGCATTCCGTAAATAGGTAGGTTTTCAGTGATTTGCGGAAGTCCTTGAGGTTCTTTATTGATCGCAGTCCGTCTGGGAGGGAGTTCCAGAGTGCTGGTGCTGAGAGTGATATGGCTCTGTTGGAGGTCATTTGCTTTGATTTGTGATATCCAGTGGGTATGTGGAGTTTATTGTTGCTGTTGGTTCTTCTAGGTCTGTTGCTTGTGTCATTGGTTATTAAAGTGCGAAGGACGTCTGCCGTGCATAGGTGTATGATCTTGAATATGTTCACTATTGTTTTTTGAATGAACTTACTGAGGCAGTCTGCAGATTGGTTGTGCGTGGTTTTGTAGGTGAGCATAATTGCCTTGTATTTAATGTAGGTCTGTATGGGGAGCCAGAATAGGTTCTTAAGGACATGGGTTATGTGTTCATGTCTTAGAAATCCTGTTATCAAACGTGCTGCAGTGTTTTTCACTAATTGCAGAGAAAGTAGGGTCTTCTGTAGCAAACTTTGGCTGATGGAGTTGCAATAATCTAGTTGTGGAGTGATAATGGCCTAAAAGTAGTTTAGGTCTAGGAATGGTCTGAGGTTATATAGGCTTTTTATTTTGTAGTACGCAGAAGTTGTAATTCTTTGTATATGTGTTTGCATATTCAGTCGCTGGTCCAGGGTGACTCCAGGATATTCAATTTCCTGTTTAACTGAAGATGTCAAAGATTATTTGCTGTTATGAAAAGGTTGGAGTGTTTAAAGCTTGAAGAACGATTTGGCCATAAGTTTGCTGTCATTAAAGTGTTGGGTGGTTTTCCCATGGTGGAAGTAAGGAACAAGGAAAATGGTGCAAATGCCTGTTATATGTGCACTTAGGCTTATGCTGAGGACATCTTAACATGGCCGAGCCCCTACAAATTGGCTGGGTGGGGACTGCAAAAGGAAAGGGTGGTGTTGGTGATGGTGGTGTGGGGGGGGGGGGGCATTTTGGTAACAGCTGAGGTGACCGAGAGTTAAAGGGCCCAGTTACTCCCAGGATTAGTCAGTGATGGGAAGGGGGGAGGGGGGAAGGATATGGAAGCTAACGAGTTTGGATGGAGCAGGACCAAAATACACAGATACACCCATAGATCATAAAGAACTATAATTACAAATTTCCATTGGTTGGGGACACTGTGAACTGCTTGAGATGCTGCGTCCTCGACTTCTGTGGTATATGCTATTCCATATCAGAGTGGTCACACATGGAAAAAATCAAGGAACGCACACTTGCAGATTCAGAACCGGGTCATTAAACCTTTATTCGCCATAGTTTAACAAAAGAAAGAACAATTTTGACTTTAAAGGGTCAGTCTTTGTCTGATAATCTGCTTGGATTTGTAGTACTCAAAAAAGGAAGCACAGATTCATAATCCTGCTCAACCAATCAATGCCTAGCAGAGGCTTTAGGGAGTCCAACCCTTTCTCAAAGAGTTAAATCCAGTTGGTAGCTTAACAGATCAACTCAACTCTGCACTTTAGCATTTGTGTCTTCTGGCATTCTAACCCTTTCAGGCTTCTGTGGAGAGTAACAAACCTCTGTTCACAAATCCAGTTCCACTGGCTGTATAGTACTGCTCTTAACCTTAATCTGGACTTCTCAAAGGAAGTTGTAACAATTCATTCCAGTTTAAGTTTTCTATTCTATTCCTCAGAGATAAGGGCTGTAGTCTAGCCTTTCTACCTGCAAGAAGGGAAACACTGTCTCTTGTTTATTGTCGTAGCATTCATCACATTTATTTCATCAATGCAAATAACTCAAAACACTTCACAATTTATATAAAACTGACTCAGCAAAAAAAGGTGCAGGAGGGGGCTTTGCAATTCTACTCCAAAGTGTAGCCTGTGCAACACCTCCCCAATGTACCCTCCCTCCTTTCAGAGCAAACCTATTATTTACAACCTGTGCCTTGTTCCACTACTTCCATCTCGAATCATCAGGAGACTGAAACCACTCCTCGCCCCAGAACACTTCCGTACCGTCTGTCAAGCACTGATAACCCCAATACTGGACTTCTGCAATCCGATATACCTTGGACTACCAAAACAAGCTCTCAAACCACTCCAGCTGGCACAAAACACTGCAGCTCGAATCATAGCCGGAACCGCAAGGCAGGAGCACATCACACCTACATTAAAGGACTTACACTGGCTCCCAATCAGTGCTCGCATCAGATACAAGACTATCATAAACCTATTTAAGATTAAAGAGCACACATCAGCCAACAGCCTCCACACGCTCATACAACCGGAAATCAGCGCACGTCCTAGAAGAAGTCAAACACGCAACCGAGTCAGTACCCCAAATGAATACAAGCACACACGCAAGGATACAACAAACAGAGCTCTCTCCATGGCTGCTCCAACAATATGGAACAATCTACCGGACGATCTAAGGGCAACTCCAGACCTCAAAGACTTCAGAAAACAACTGAAAACCATGCTGTTCATAGAGCACTATGGTCACATCACATAACCTAAGAGAATGGATAACAGCATTCCAATCCTCCTAAACAACTGTATGTATATAAAATGTGTTTTTAGCACCACTGTAAATAGCCCACCTTGTACATAGCTCAAACAAATCAAGCACCCAACACCGCCATCACACAACCAAGTTTCATCCTCACTGCATGTACAACACACACACTTTACCTGATTGCTTGCTGTGATACCACCTTGATTATTAAGATAAGGCGGTTTAGAAATACTGTTAAATAAAATAAATAAATAAATAAATAAATCTCTTCCTCTGTCTCCTAGTAAGTTAAGGCTGTCAGCGATTACTACTATGCTTTATTCATTCTCTTCTCAGAGTACTCAGGCACAGGGAAAGTCAGAGGACATCCCTCCCCCTTTCAGGCTCTAAAGAATAATTTATCTGTTCCTCCATTTGCTCGTGACATAGGGGTTTGTATACTAAACGGCAGTAAGAGAGCAGGCTTTTCCATGTGTTAATGTCAGCGATAAGGGGTTACCATGCAGTAAGTGTGCTGGGCATGTTAGAGGCAGTCCGGAATTAAGGGGTGGCAGTGGACACTTACCATGCGGTAACAGAATATGCTGCAGGAAGGTGTCTATTTATTTTATTTTATTTTATTTTATTTATTTACATTCTCTTATATACCTCGCTATTCTGCATCAGTGCGGTTTACATTGAACAAACTGAAATTACATTGAACAGGGCATTATAACTTGGAGATAACTATTTTTTACAGGGAACATGGGCTATGGAGGGTTAAGTGGCTTGCCCAAGACCACAAGGAGCACCTGTGGGACTAGAAACCCCAGTCCTTCCGGCCCGAGGTTGCTGTCCTCTAGTCTAGCATGCACCTTAACACAGGAAAGTCACTGCAATGCTGAAAGGGGGCAGGGAAGTCATTGGAGAAGGTATGGATGCAAGCACAATTGGTAGCTGATGGAGTTGACTCACCTGATGCTTGGCAATGTGGCAGTATGTGCGATTAACATGTTTGACCATTCAGCAGACCTATGCTTTTGACTAGGCAAGATAGGCGGCTGCCTAGTGATGATGGTTAGTGTGAGTGTTGGCTGTGTCATGGGTGGGTGGTGGCGGTAGCAGAGTCAGCAGAGAGGATGCAGAAGCGGGGGGCGCTGTGACAGTCATGCAGTCCTAGATGCTCATGAAAGCATACACCGTGCTGTAAGCTACATTATAGTGTCGGTGAGGTGTGGCCATGTATTCAGATATACTATCAGTGTGGCATGCCATAGGCCAGGACAGTGTTTGGGTGGAAGCAGCATGTTCCTGATGTGGGCAACAAAGTGAGGATTGTCCATGGATGCTGATTTGGAGCAGTCACAGGAGAAGTGCTCATGATATGGATAACTGCTGCAAATGACCCTTGATGGCCATGGTAAGCTGCCCCACCATGAATCACCCTGACGGTCACATGGTGGGCGCAGGGCTGTGCCATGGATTTTCCAAGCAGAGAGTTTGCAATGTGTGTGGTTGGTGGATATATGGGATCATACAGGTCAAAAGCATTTGGTGTTTGTGAACCAAAAGTGGCAGTGCTCATGTGGTACAGGAAACTCCATTTGTGCAGGTGGGACTGGTGCCTCAGCCTGTGCAACTGCAAGACAATACACCCAACAGAGTGGCATGATAGAAAGGGACAAGATGAACCCATTTGCCCAATGTGAGGCAAGTAAAGATGGCAGAACAGTACAGGGGATGTCTATGCAATGAGTGTTAGATGCCTGAATGTACAAGATATATCCTCTATACATACAGCTGGGAGGTCTCAATGATGGCAAAACAGAAAATGCATCCATATCAAATGACCCAGACATCTGCTGCATATATATCACTGACAGTGACAGATCGGCCCTGTGTTCTGCCCATGTTGGACACTAACCCTGGGATAACAGTGCAAGTTAGCAGCTAGTGTCAATATGCTGTTGTCATGGGGGTGTATAGGCTGTCATGAAACTGCTTCTGTCCTGCCAGGACCTCAGTGAGTAGGCCGTGAACCACTGCTGCCCCAACCATTGAGGACTAACAATCAACTACAGCACAAGAACTAAGACTTCCCCTACTGCCCTTCAAAGGGCTGTATCAGCCAAGCACAAACCAACTGTGGTTTGTCTGCTGGTCAGCATGCACTGCATGTGCGTAATGTGACCACAAGCAACCTGCCTTGGGATACTCAACATTGACACTCAACAGGTTGCTCAGTGCCTTGCCTTATTCACAATTTCCAAACAGGATGGGTAAAACTCAGACAATGTGAGCCAATGTTCAGTGCAGAAAGCCACAGGACAAAAGGGAGCTATACACACACACACACACACGTATACACTCTCATTGGCGCACTGTGCAAAAGTGGAGATGGTTGGCATTCCTGCTTGACACTCCTATCTCGATGTCAGCTCAAGGACTGGTAACGTGTGCTCTGTTTGCAGGGACTATTACCGTGCCTTGGCCTAGCACACATTGTTACCGTGTGCTATTAGCCTTCAACCAGCTGTGGATAGTGGAGCCTGTCAGTGCTGCTGGTGGGTGTTTCCACCCTTGCTGGTCATCTCCTTGGGGGTTGCACATGCTGGAGCTATACTTACACTGTCAGCTAAATCTTGTCCACAGGAAGATGCAATACAGAAACCCCAGCAGGGACCTGAACCTGTGATCCTCAACACATAAACACACACCAACTGTGTGTGTTGCACCATAGTGCTGCCTTATAGGGATAGCAGCTTCTGTTGCTGTCATGCTTCCCTTTGGCTGGCCTTTGGCACATGCTGCAATGTGCATGGCGCACATGACCAGGACAAGGCTTCTGTCTGCTGCAGGCTGGTGCCACTTCTCACACCACCACCAACACCCCACTATGCAGACATGCCCATGCACTGTCAGTGTTGGTGGTCGCAGTCCCAGCATGTTAAATGTGGGTTTGGTAGGCACCTTGGGCACAAGGGCCAGATGGGGGAGCAGGGGCACACATGGACAGCCACGCAGGCCCCCTCACCAGCTGCCCATGCCGCCTGCCACCGATACATCTTGGGGGGAGGATAGCAGCCACTGTTGTGGTATTTCCCCAGGCACCTGCATTTTACATCTACTTGGAGGGCAACAGCTACAGGGGCTATCAGCCTCTTCCTTCACAGCTGGGTTCAGTGGCACCAGGGGGGCACTGGCATCTCTGCTAAGGGTGCCATGTCCCTTAGACTGCCCCATGTGGCACATCACTGTTCCACACTAGCAGTGTGTCTGTGTTCTACCACTGTCACTGTGTGATCATGACGGACATCATAGATAGTGCTGCGGATGGAAGGATTTCCCTATGTGAGGAGCTTACAAAGGTTAGACCTCCTCAACCTGTGTTTTGCTAATTGAACGGGATGCAAAAATAAAGGCTAACACACTTTGGAATAAAGATAAGCAGTTTATTTATAAAATAAAGAAAAGGTAACTTAAAAGCAAGTAATTCACTTTTTCACCTATAATTAGTTAGAAAAGATAGCTAGAAAGCAAGTAATTACAGGAAAATGATACATCACCGACAGAATTATGAACTTCATCTCATGCCACACTTTGACTAAATGGATCCCAGATTCAGTCAGGCAGGAGAGACTTCAGTCGGGAGACTTCCAGACAATGCATGTGTTTGCTCCATGGATGAGATCCTTTCACTTCTCCCCGGCTGAAAAAGGCACCCTGTTGCAAGAGCAACCAGTAATTTTGCATCAGTTGACACACACATAGAATAGGATCAGCTATCCATTAAACATAATCAAGACGCTGGCCAGATGCCTGAGAATGCTCAAGGGAGGGGCGTCTCTCATCTTATGGTTCAGAAGCTCAGAACTCTGATAGACGACCTTCACTTTATCAGAAAAAGCTTATTTGCTATGGGAAGAAGCTTTTCCTTATCTACATCCTTGTATCAGGACTCCCTCTCATAAATTTCACATGATGTAGTTATGCAAGAAGTTGTTTTTCACCAAATTGTACAGGAATCTCTCTCTCCCATAAAACTGAGGTTCAATTAACCCCTATTTCACTGCTAATGCATAATCAGTAGTCAACTTTAATTCATTTCTACTACAAACCTGTTGGTGAGATAGCTGGCGGGAGATATGATAGGGGTCTATACAGTACCGAATGGTGTGGAAGGGTTCACAGTTGTTAACGCCTTCACAATATGGAGGGACTAGGGGACAGGCGCTGCCGCTACTGTGTAACACATTTTAGACAGATTGAAGCCTATAGTTTGTCATTCAATGCATTGGCAAACACTGGCACACAGTGGCAATGTATGTCATGACAGCTTCTCGTATAGCTGGGCTTCGGGAGGGTTTGGTCACGGTCCTGGAGGAAAGGTCATTATACGTTTATTCGGGAGACATTGGCGATTGGCTGCTTGACCAAATACAGGCCTCTTTGACAATAGGTGTCCTTTTGGGACCCACCTAGGTATCTGTGCCCCTAATTGGCCACTATTCGACAGAGGATAGTGGGCTTGAAGGACCTTGGTCTGACACAGAATGGCATATATTCTGAACTTATGTTCTTATGCTCCTCTGTGCCACTCAGGCACCTGCCTAGTCCACCATGTCCACCAGAACCCCCACTGCATGACCACCATGCCACCACCTGTGCCCCATTTGCACCATCAGCATGGTGCCCTTTCCTACATGAGCACCACGCTGTTGCTGCTAATGGAGTACTACTATCACTATTTTGGGCTCCCTTGTCAGTACATCACATTGCTGATGCTTAAATAGTCTCTCTCCCCTCTACAAACACCTTTTCCATAAGGTTTAATCGGCGATCAGGTTCCCAGTGTTAAAGAGCTTTTCAGGCCATTGCACAATCGGAGGTATGGGAGCACACACTGTAATTGCCCACTCCCCACCCCAGTCATGGATACTCTCCGCCCCCTGCATCCTTAATGTTGCCGGCGAAATAAAGGAAAATAAAAACATAAGATATGTCATACTGGATCAGACCAAGGACCATCAAGCCCAAAGTGGCCAATCCAGGGCATAAGTATCTAGGAGGTTCCCAAAAAGGTGAACAGGTTCCCGGGGTAAGCAGTGGATTTCCCAGGTCCTCTTTAATAATGGTTTATGGACCTTTCCTCCAGGAACTTGTCCACATCTTTTTTAAACCCAGCTACACTAACAGCTTTTACTATATCCCATGGGTAATGAATTCCAGAGTCTGATTACATGTTAAGTAAAACAATATGTTCTCTGATTACTCTTAAATGGGTTACATTGTAGCTTCATTGAGTATTCCCTACTCTTTAAGCTTTTCGATGGAGTAAACGACCTATCGACGTTTACCTGTTCTACTCCATTCATTAGTTTATAGACCTCTATCATATCTCCCCTCAACTGTCTCTCTTCCAGATTGAAGAGCTCTAATCTTGTAAGCCTTTCCTCATGTGGGTATCCTTCCATCCCTTTTACCATTTTGGCGACTCTTCTCTGTACCTTTTCTAATTCTGTTATATCCTTTTTAAGATTTAGCGACTAGAACTGCATAGAAGGTTCAAGGTGTGGTCATACCATGGAATGATACAGAAGCATTATAATATCCTTGTTTTTATTCTCCATTGTTTTCTTTATTATTCCTAGCATTCTATTTGCTTTCTTGGCCACCGCTACACACTGGGGGAAGGTTTCAACGTATTATCCTCAATGATGCCTAAATCGTTTTCCTTGGTGGTGGTTCCTAATGTAACCGTAATTTGGGTTGTTCTTTCCTAGGTGCATAATTTTTCACTTGTCTCTTTAAATTTCATCTGGCATTTGGACGTCCAGTCTTCCAATTTATCAAGGTCCTCTAGCAATTTTTCACAATCCTCCTGTATTTTAATAACTGAATAATTTTGTGTCATCTACAAATTTGATCACCTCGCCCATTATTCCCATTTCCAATTCATTTACGAATATGTTAAAAAGCAGTGGGCCCAGCACAGACCCCTGCGGTACTCCACTATTCATCTTACTCCATTGAGAAAATTGGCCATTTAGCCTTATCTCTGCTTTTTATCTTCTAACCAGTTCCTGAACTACAATAGTACAATGCCTCCTAGCCCATGACTTTTTAATTTTTGCAGGAGTCTCTTATGAAGGACACTGTCAAAGGCACAGGAGGTGAGGGGTGGGTTGACTGCCAGAACTTAAAGAGATACTAGACACAGAGTCACATTCAACAGGAGAAACTCCAGCAGGTGCTGCTCCTTTTTTAACAAATACATGCTAAATGATACTAGTCTGCTTCATTTTGGGGATAGATGGACATCCTTCACCTTTGTTCTTCCTTTTATACATTATTAAAGAGCCAAAATATCAATAGGCAAATTGCCTCAGTGTGACAGAATCCAGAAGGATATTTTCCTGGCTCCTTATGACTCCTCAGTGGCTCCAAAGTGGCATCCCTCATGGCTGCATGCTGTAGTTTCTGTCAAGCTTCTGAACTGCTGTTTTGGCCCCTCTTGATGACATCACAGAGCCAACGCTCTTGGTTCAACAGAGAGACTCCCTAAGCCCCAATCTCCTGGGCAGTACTAGATGTCTCTTCCATCAACAGACAGGCACATCTCTCCTCTACCCAATCATGCTGCAGTTCCTGCTAAGTTTTTGAACTGCTGGCTTTGGCCCCTCTTGGTGATGTCACAGGGTCAATGATACAGGCTTGCCAAAGAGATTCCCCGAGCCTCTATCTCTTGGGCAGCACTCGATTGCTCCATCAGCAGGAAGGCACAGCTTTCCTCTACCTCTAAGGGGCATGTTTACTAAACATTCCTAACGTGCGGGGCCGCGGTAGTGTGCATGTGCCATATAAGGAGTGGGCGGTTCAGGCAGAAAGAAGAAAAAACCCCTACCGTACGTGTGTGCGTCGCGCTAATTTGCGGGGCCCACAATAGCGCGAGGGAAGGCTAAGTGGGGCGCTGCTGAGCACATATCAGAGCAGAGCTGTAGCACAGCGGTGAACACACTAACCAATGGTGCAAGGGCCACAGGTTCAATCCCCCATTGTGCACAACAAAAAGGCCAGCTGAGGCAACACCTTGAATGTGTAAAAGTGGTTCAGGAGGCAAAGTACTTTTGGACAGCATAAGGCGGCACACTGTTCATTTTGTACGGCATAAGGCGGCGTACTGTACTATCTGGGCGGCACAAGGCGGCGCACTGTTCTTTTTGGGCGGCACAAGGCGGCGCACTGTTCATTTTGGGTGGCACAAGGTGGCGCACTAATTGTGGGCAGCAGGAGGTGGCGCGCTGATGGGCATAAGGCGGCGCGCTGATGCCAAAGCAAAGGAACACAGCCACAGCACAATGGTTAAGACACTGACCAATGGTGCAGGGACCAGGGGTTCGATCTCTCACAATGCCCAGTGAAAAAGGCTAGCTGAGGCAGTATGTTATATGTTGTGGAGTGCTGTAGGAGGCTTTCTAATGTTATTTTGTGATAACTACTAGCAAACGCACTCTCACAGCATATTAATATAAGGCGGCCCATAAGGCACATGAAGAGGCCCCCACAGGACACCCATACATATCACATGGGAGAATCACAATATAGCACTATGGGGGTGCCTAGCCATGCTGCCATCACTGCACACTCAGGGTGAGAGTGATCCCCCAGCAGCACATACAGAGGTCACCCTGTCTGTGTAGGTGGTGGCTGGGCACTACCATGCCCCTGCCAGTGCCCTATGCCCTGTGCAGCTGCATCCTGGTCAGTCCACTCTGTCTGTCCCATGGTCCCTTGCTACTCATTATGCACATTGGCAGGCCAATACTGGCAACAGTGTTGGCAGTGTGGGCTGTGGAAGGGGCATGCAGCCAACACCCACTGTATAGACAGACACACAATTCCACACCTATGCCATCATGGTGCTACTATTGAGGAGGTAATTAGCCTTGCCCACCAAACCGGTGCTGGGCACGGCAAGGCATGGATATGCTACGCAGTACTGCTGGGGGTCACTCCCCAGGGTGGTAAACACCGTCAGAGGCAAGGGCTGGAGCACGCACCGCAAACACCAAACAGATTGTTCGGATGGGGTCAACTAGCAGTATGTGCATAACGTATGGATATCTATCTGCCAGTACTCCTAGCAAGCGTCTCAGAGCTGTGTACCGTATACCTCAGGTGTAGGGTTCCATTGCTAGGGTTTGCTAGGGTATGCAGGTGCTAGTATTGGGAGATGCACGCAGGGTCCAATGTTCTGCCTCTCCAGGAGACATTGCCCAATGGGGCCTGTGGGTGTGGGTGTGGGTGTGTCTGCCCCTGTTGGCTGCTGCTTTACGGCAGAGATTCCCAACTCCAGTCCAGGTGTGCATCACACTGATCGGGTTTACCTGCTGTTCCTCATGAATATGCATGAGCTACATCTACATGCCATGGGGGTGGTGCCTAGATATACAGCACAGGCATTTGTATGAGTGGCAGCATGGACCCTGACTGGTGTGTGGCCCACCAGGACTGCATTTGGGAGATTCTGCTCTAGGTACTGCCCCTGTACATGGTGTCTGTGTTCAGTGGGGTAAAAGATAGACGTAGTACCATTGCATATATCCTCACCACGAACGATTTGTCATTACTATCACTGTGCAGCTGTGGGAAAAATATGTGGGAAGGATTGACGGTAGCCCCAGCTGGGCTTTGAACTTGTGACATTCTGTTCTTGTATATACTGTCTGTGTGCACTGCACCACCTTGTAGCCACAGATTGCCTGGATTCCCTGGAACGTCCATGCCTGTGGATCCGGCAGGCCTGTGTGTTGCAGTGGACTGTGCCAGCCTGCACATGGCTTGGCCTCTGTCCTCTGTGGCTAGCTGCCACTGCCCCCTGCACCACATGTACTCGTGCGCCAACATGCTGGCATGAGCTTCTCTCAGAAAAAGCAGATGACCTGATTGCAATGTGGCAGTACGGGACTGCATTTGGGGGACTTGGCTGTAGGTATGCCCATTGTTGTGGTGTGTGTGCGGTGTTGGGTAACATATGGGTGTTTCCCCCATGCTTATGTTCCCTGCAATAACAGGGGTGTCTGCTCTATCTTTGTTTAGTGGTGGGTAAAATATATGGATGGGGCTGGCAAGTGTCCCAGCTGGGATTTGAACCTCTGGCCTTCTAGTCCTAGAGGTCATGGCTATGTCCTCTGCACCACACCATGGCCACAGAGACAGTGCAGCCCCTGGAGGTAGTAAACCTGGCAGGATGGAGTCACAAACCCTGCTGTATGCATTTTTACTGTGGGCTCCTTCACCCTGTGTGGTGACAAACGTGCAAATAAAACCCGGGAATGACCACGGAACAAAGGGGGAAAACATATACCCAAGCTGGGCAACAGTGATATTAATGGGCAACCCTAGATAACACTCCCAGGACAGCTCCAGAAAAAGAGAAATGTTTTTTGGACGGGTCTCCGATCCGTAAACCTTTCCATAAATCATTTCCGTTTTTTGGAGCTTTCCTGGGTGTGTTATCTAGTTTTGCCCATCACTATACCTGTTCCCCAACTGAATTACTATTTTTCATATTTTTGTGGTGGTCATTTTCTATTTATAATTGCACTTTTGTGCTGTGCACATGTATCACACTGCTCACGTTTTGCAGGTTTCCCCGGTTTTGCTGTACATTGCTGACGGAAATGGTTTCTCTTCCCTTTAAATGTATTCTAACGCGAGTGATTCACTCGCGCTATTTTTTTTTGGAAATTCAGCCCCGATAATGTGCGGGGCGCCTCTCCCCTCCCCTTCCCCGCCCATTAACCCCTTCTCTCCGCCCCTCCGGGGCCTTCCTCCGCCCTCCGTTAGCCTTTCCACGCCTCTATCGGACATTTGCGGGCACGTACTTGTGCGGCACCCGTTACTGTGACGCGCAAGTGTGCGGGGCTTCATCGCACGTTTGCGTGGCGTTTAAGCGCTCTTAAGTACCGCTTTTAGTGCGCTATTTTGCGGCGCGCTAATTAGCGTTTTTTAGTAAACATGCCCCTAAGTCTCCTATTCTTGAATATTCAGCAGCACTATATGGATAATGTCATTGAAGTTTCACCTAAATACTACGGGCCAGATTTTCAAAGGCATTTACATGGGTAGTGCCCTTTGAAAATCCTGGATATGTCCCTAATGTACCAAATGTTGTGTGATTAGCATCGGGTGTGTTAGGGGCATTCTAGGGCAGAGCCGGGGCGGAGGAAAGGGCTAACCAGGTAGAACCAATGTTCGATGCTACCCGCTTAGCCCTCTGTGCCTTAAAGATAAGCGAGGTTTTTCCTCTCCTATTTTTCAGGCACAGGGGCTAAGTGGGAGGTATCGGAAATCGGTGCTACCCGGCTAGCTCCTGCAGCTTCCAGGGTGTGCGGTGAGACCTGGATTTTGAATGCCGGGGCCGCATATGACCCCGGCATTGAAAATCTGGGTTAGGAAGAAGGGGGGTGAGCTATGCGCCAACGCACAACATAGAACCACCCAGTTGAAAATCTGGCCCCTCAGCACTATTCATATGATGCTAGAGCAGAGTGAGGGTCCTTTTTGCCTAACTATATGGATTGTAGCAATATTCAGCTGCTATCTGAATAGCTAAGCAATTTAAGATAAGCCAGCAAAAGTATTTTAACTTAAACTGCTTTGTTATACATATAATAAATGAATATCACCTACAGCATTGGTGGCCAGCACTCTCCATGTATATTCAACATCACTGCCTATCCAGATAGCCGAGCTTTTTTTTTTTTTTTTTAAACACCATAGTCAGAATTTAAAAATCATGCTTGCTGCCATGTCTGTAGGTTAACCCATTAGATAAAGAGGGGCCATAAGTGTTCTGGAGCAGTGCCAAAATGTATCCGATAGCAGGTGATATTCAGTGTTTCTTGATGTTCACTTTCTTAATCTAGTAGAGAAAATGCCTGTTTTCATGTACTGCTCTGTCCGTGCAAACACAGGCAGTTTCACCCTTTTGCTTTATATTTTCTGCTCAACTAAAACTGGTTTCCACTCTCCATAACAATACTTCTCAGCCTTCTCCCGGAGGTATTTCTAGCCATTTGGGTTTTCAGTATTACCACACTGAATATAGATGAGATAGATTTATATGCGTCAGCTCTCCATTATATGCAAATATATCTCATTCATATGGATTTAATTCATACCCACCTGGCTTTTTTCCCCTTCTAGTCCTATGAGTCCTTGGCTACATATAACAGCTTTCCCTTAAACCCTGCACATATTACCTGTGTTGGAATTTTGCACAAAATTCAAAATGACGTACAAAGGGCCTGTTAAAAATAACAAAGCTTATTAGTTTTCTGTTATTTTTTTCTGTATTGAATTTTAAATTAAGTACCACTAAAAAAGTGTTTCCGCTCCCATGCAAACTGGTGGTGGAATCAAAGGAGGGGAGGAAGCTCAATGGCTATTTTTGCATTAACTACAGCTATGATGGCTCAAGAAGTGGAAACCAGGCCAGGGAATCGGACCAAATCTTCCATATGGGATTGTGCAATGGTGACATTAAATCTTTGCCCCAGGCACTGGGCTGGTCATGTGGAGAGTAATGTTATAACAGAGCACCTAGAGCACCTTTGAAGCTGGAGAAGACATTTAAATAAAGTCTACTGTATAAAGATATATGGGCACCTATGTAACTTTACAAAATACTAGGACAAATCCTGCTGAAAAATCATGCTTAAAGTGAAGGTTCGGATATTATGCCTGCTCGATAACAGGCATAAAATGAGTATGTGTACTTTTGTGAGTAAATCGTATCTCCTCTGTGCTATACCCAAACCCCTTCCCTAAGCAAATTTACTTCCACCTTGCCACTTTTAGACATTGATCGAACTTTATAAGATGTTTTTTTTCTGCACCTAAGTCATTGTTTCACAAAATGCTAACCTGATAGCATTGGGGTGCATAGGGGACTTGGAGATATTCAATGGCACTAACCATGTAGGTGCTGTTGAATATCCCCATCTAAGACATTTACATGGCTTACTGGGCCATAAACCATGTAAACGCCTTTTGAATATCGGGTCCAGTGTGTCTAATGTCTACTCTAGCAGCAGTGATTGCCGCACGTATAGTTTGAGGTAAAAGTCAAAGTAGAGTCCGATCACATCAAACACAAAGACTTCAGTAAAATGGGAAAGTACTCAAAGGAAGAACTGGCAGAGTGAGAAGAGATAAGGGAAGTAGAATAGCAGTGAGCTAAACTGAAAGAGGCTATAAAAAGGGCAATGGATGTGTATGTAAGGAAAGTAAATATAAACAAGAGGAAAAATAAGTTGATATTGCTCTACAAAGAAATGGGTGCAAAAATAAAGGCAGCATGCTCAGAAGTTAGAAGATCACAAAAAGAGAAACTCATAAAAAAACACAAGAGACAAAGAGAGAATGCAGGCTGGCAAAAGCATAAACATAAGAAAAAGTGACTAAAGATTTGGAGTGAGATAGGAATTTTTTCAGCTATATGGTGGAGAGAAGGGATGCCAGAATATAATTGCAAGAGTCATGGGTGTTGAGGACTCTTTTGTTGAAAGTGACAAGGAAAAATTTAAAGTGTGAAACAAATACTTCTGTCCCATGTTCACAAAAGAAAATTCTGAAGAAGGAAGATGCATGATTGACAATGGTACTAATGGAAATGGAGCAGATACCACATCATTCATGGAATAAGGAGTTTCTAATATCTTCAAATTTGAAAGTGGACAAGGCCATGGGACCAGATGAGATATATCCCAGCATACTGAGAGAACTCAGGAGGTTCTGGTGGCAACTTTAAAGGATGTGTTTAGAAGATCATAGGAAATGGGAAAGTTCTTTGGGATTGAAGAAGGGCTGATGTGGTTCCTCTTCACAAAGGTAGTAGCAGAAAAGAGGTGGCCAACTATAGGCTGCCAAACTTTACCTCAGTGGTGAGAAAAGTAATGGATATGCTTCAGAAAGAAAGGCTAACAAACTTTCTAGAATCTAATGATCTTCAAGATCTGAGACAACATGATTTTACCAAAGGAAGATTGTGTCAATTGAATCTGAATGATTTCTTTGACTGGGTGACCAAAGAACTGAATCAAGGTCTTACAATGGATGTTATCTACTTTGATTTCAGCAAAGCATTTGTTGCTGCTCCTCAAAGAAGGCTTATGAATATTTATAAATTTTAACATTTTTTATATACTGCCTTTCATGATATCAAGGTGGTTTTACATTGAACATACTGAAATTACATTGAACAGGGCATTTACAGGGAACATGGGCAATGGAGGGTTAAGTGGCTTGCCCAAGACCACAAGGAGCACCTGTGGGACTAGAAACCCCAGTCCTTCCAGCCCAAGGTTGCTGTCCTCTAGTGAGATTTGAACCTCTGACCTTTGGTAACTTGCCCCAACCACTAGACAACTCCTACCTAACAGAGTAGCTTGGGTATGGGTCCCAAGGTGGTGAAATAATCAGAGATTGGTTGATTGTCAAAAGACAGAGGGTGGTGGTAAATGGAATTCACTCAGAGGAAAGAAAACTCAGTAGTGGAGTTCCTCAGGGGTCAGTCTTGGTACAGATACTATTCAATGTCTTTGTGAGTAACATTACCAAAGAGTTAAAAGAAAAGTTTGCCTTTTTGTGGATGACATGAAGATTTGCAAAAGAGTAGACACCTTGGGGAGAGAGTAGACAACATGCAAAAATGATTTTTGCATTTTTCCAGGTCATGCCGCATTCTAGTAAGTGGAATCGATATTTCAGCCATCATGCTGTGGCTTTTTTTCAGACTTCACCTTGAAGAAAGCCACGGTATGATAGCTGAAATGTCGGTTCCACTTATTTAGATGTGGCATGACCCGGAAAACTACAAACATCAAGATACAAGCTGTGAAAGCGTAGAGGACAATGTGAGAAAAGATCTACAAAAATTATAAGGATGATCTAATGCATGGCAGTTGTTTTAACGTGAATCGGTGCAGAGTGATGCATTTGGGATGCAGAAATCCAAAGGAGCTTATGTGATTAAGGGTGAGAGGCTGATGTGCACAGACCAGGAGAGGGACCTTGGGGTGATAGTGTCTGAGGATCCCAAGGTGGCGAAACAATGTTACAAGGTGGGAACTAAAGCCAGAAGGGTACTAAGCTGCATAAAGAGGGGACTATCCAACAGATGGAAGGACATATATAATATCCCTGTACTAGGTATTGCTGAGGCCTCACTTGGAGTACTGTGTCGAGTTTTGGAGACTGTATCTCTCAAAGGATAAAAAGACATGAACCAGTTCAGAGGAAGGTGACCAAAATGAAATGGGGCCTGCATCAGAAGACACATGAGAAGAGACTTGAAGACTAAATATGATTAGCCTGGAGAAGAAGAGGGACAGAGGAAATATGATACAAATGTTTAAATACTTAAATATTTAAAGGGATCTGTCCTTGGTCCGATTCCTTTTAACATCTTTGTTAGTGATATTGTGGAAGGGCTGTCAGGTAAGGTTTGCCTCTTTGAGGATGATACCAAAAATCTGCAATAGAGTAGACACCCAGGACTGTGTAGATAACATGAGGAGGGATCTTGCTAAGCTTGAAGTTTGGTCTAGAATTTGGCAGCTGAGATTTAATGTTAAAAAATGCAAGGTTATGCATTTGGGCTACAGCAATCCAAGGAGTGATATAATGTATGGGGTGAAGTACTTCTGTCCACAAAAGAAGATCAGAATCTAGGCATGATTGTGTCTGATGATCTTAAAGTAAATAGACAGGTAGAAAAGGCAGCTGCAAAAGCTAGAAGGATGCTTGGGTGCATAGGGAGAGGAATGGCCAGCAGAAGAAAGGAGGTGATAATTTCTCTGTATAAGTCTTTGGTGCAACCTCATTTGGAGTGTTGTTATGCAATTCTGGAGACCGCACCTTCAAAAGGATATAAACAGGTTGGAGCTGATACAGAGGGTGGCTACTAAAATGGTTAGTGGTCTTTGTTATAAAGCATATGAGGATAGGCTTAAGGATCTTAATAGGTATACTTTAGAGGAAAGGTGGGATAGAGGTGATATGATTGAGACTTTTAAATACTTCCATAGCATAAATGCACAGAAGGAGAGCCTATTTCGATGGAAAGAAAGCTCTGCTACTAGGGGATATAGGATGAGGGTGAAAGGGGGTAGACTCAGGGGTAATATGAGAAAATATTTCTTTACGGAAAGCATGGTTGATGCGTGGAATAATCTTCCAATGGAGGTGGTAGAGATGAGAACAGTATTTGAATTCAAAAAAGCATGGGACAAACACATAGGATGTCTAAAGGAAAAAAGGGGACTGTTGTAGTGTTTGATATGGAAGGACAGACTAAATAGGCCATGTGATCTTTTATTACCGTCATGTTTCTATGTTTATATGAACAAACAAATCTTTTTCAAAGAAGGGGAAGCTGTAAAATTAGAGATCATAAAATGAAGCTGCGAGGAGGTAAACTTAAAAGCAACGTCAGGGAATATTGCTTCATGGAAAGGGTGGTGGATGCCTTGAACGCCCTTCCGGTAGAGGTGCTGGGGCAATAATATTGATAGAATTGAAAAATCATGGGATAGCTACAGATGATTCCTATATAGCAAGCAGATGGAATCAAAGCAAACACTTAGGAAACAAAAAGGGGGGGTATCCTGCTCAGATCGGTAGGTACAGTCCTAAGCAAAGGCACAGAAGGGGGTATGGAGTGGAGGAGTAGCATAGTGGTTAGAGCACTGCCTTGGGAACCAAGCGACCAGGATTCAATCCCCACTAGCACTCCTTGTGGCCTTGGGCAAGTCACTTAACCCTCCATTGCTCAGAAAAATCCAAGTTATCAATGTCCTTGTTTAATGTACATTTACCAAGTTTAAGCTACAATGTAAACCACTTTGATTGAAATGATAAAGCAGTATAAAAAACCTGTTCAATAAATAAATTGTGCATGGAGCAGTGGATACAGCTGTAAACAAGGGGTAACCTGCACAGAGTGGTGGGTATAACTCTGGTCTTTATCTGCCCTCCTTTACTATGTTACAGTGTAACTATGTTACCTTCATACGTGTGCACTTTATGCACTAACTGTACACCTGCTCCTGAGCAGACTTAAATGCCTGGGGCTTCAATCTAACCACCATTTTGCCCTTACTATCTTGTAGAGACATATGGGTGTTTTTATAAAATAAGCTAAAATTAGGCCATCACACATAGGCAATCTGACAGAAAATTGGCCCACTTAAATCAAGAACTTATTCATCGCTTTTCTTCTTAGGGAACTGAAAAGGAGTTCAAAGGATTTTCAATCTTATCAATCCATGTTCCATTTTTTGAGACATTTGAGGAGGAAACCAACAAGACAGCAAAGCTACTGCTATATAATATATTTTATTGGTCTAGCAAAAGCTGTCATGATCATCCGAGTGACAATGGACCGAAGGAAGCATAATCATTTCTCGAGTCATGCCTCTCATATTCTTTCTGCCAAAACACACATTTTGCTGCAAATGAAAGATTTTAGGTCAGATATTCAAATGTTCAGATGTTGAATGATGCTGAGAAGATCAAGAAAAGGTGGAAGGAATATACAGAGTTTTTATATGATAAAGATCAAGTGGACCAACAGCCATTTCAACCTATACCTTATGATCAGGAACCATTGGTGATGAAAGAAGAAGTTGAAGCAGCATTGAAAGCCTTATCAAAGAACAAAGCACCAGGCATTGATAGCATTCCCATAGAAGTATTGCAGCAATCTGATGCAGCTGTTACCGTACTTACAAGGCTCTGCCAAGAAATATGGAAGACAACATCATGGCCAACTGACTGGAAAAGATCTGTGTTTATACCAATACTAAAGAAAGGTGATCCAACTGACTGTGGAAATTATCGCACAATCGCTCTGATCCCACATGCCAGCAAGATTCTACTGAAGATTATTCAAAAGAGACTACAGCCATACCTAGAACAAGAACTACCTGAAGTGCAAGCAGGGTTCAGAAAAGGACGAGGAACGAGAGACATCATTGCGGATGTGAGATGGATCCTTGAAAAGACTAAAGAATACCAAAAGGATATCTATTTGTGCTTTATCGACTATAGCAAGGCTTTTGACTGTGTAAACCATGAGAAACTCTGGGCCACATTAAGAAGCATGGGTATACCAGAACACCTGATCGTTCTCTTGCGCAATCTGTACATTGATCAAGAAGCAACAGTTCGAACGGAACAAGAAGAAACAGAATGGTTTAAAATAAGCAAAGGTGTAAGACAAGGCTGCATACTTTCCCCCTACCTGTTTAATTTATATGCTGAACAAATCATCAGAGAAGCAGGACTGTATGAAGACAACAGAGGTGTGAAGATTGGTGGAAGACTCATCAACAACCTTCGCTATGCTGATGATACCACATTACTGGCTGAAAGTGAAGATGATCTGAAACATTTGCTTCTCACAATCAAAGAACATAGTCACAAAATGGGTCTGCACCTTAATGTAAAGAAGACAAAGATCATGACAACTGGCATAATCAACAGGTTCATCGTTGAAGGAGAAGAAATTGAAATCGTGAACAACTTTAACCTACTTGGATCAACTATCAATAAAGAAGCAACAAGCAGTCAAGAAATCAGACGACGCATTGCTCTTGGCAGAATGGCTATGAAAGACCTAGATAAGATTCTCAAGAGCAGAGATGTCTCTCTCCATACAAAGATTCGACTTGTTCAAGCCATGGTATTTTCAATAACATCATATGGATGTGAAAGCTGGACAGTGAAAAAGACAGACAGGAAGAAAATTGATGCCTTTGAATTATGGTGCTGGCGGCGAATACTGTGTATACCATGGACTGCCCGAAGAACAAACCAGTCGGTACTAGAGGAGATCAAACCTAAGCTTTCTTTAGAAGCTCAGATGACAAGACTTCGACTTTCATACTTCGGACACATCATGCGAAGAGAGAGATCATTAGAGAAAGACATCATGCTTGGCAAGATAGAAGGTCAACGCAAAAGAGGAAGGCCAGCAATGAGATGGATCGCTACAATAACATCAGCTATGGGTACCAGTCTGTCAACAATGAGCCGCCTGACTGAAGACCGAACACAATTTAGGATAGCTATCCAGAGGGTCGCCATGAGTCGACTCCGACTCGACGGCACTTAACAACAACAACATTCAAAGCGATTAACACGGTTATCAAGCTGCTAACCACGTTAATCACAGTGATTGGGATATTCAGCGGTGCTAGCAGGTTTAGTGCTGCTGAATTTATTTATTTAGCAGAGTTTATAAACCACTTTTCACCCGGTCAAAGCAACATACATGGAACAACAAAACAACAGTCGGTTACATAGAAAAAAATAACTAGATACAGTATATATTGATTATCTATCTAGAATGGTTTACGGTATACAATAGATATCAGTTATATCTGTGGCTGCCAGCTCTACACTCCCTGATGCTAACCGCTTTGACGTCAATTCCGTCCTGCCCCTGTACAGCTGGACAGAATCATGGCTTGCAGCAGTAGCACCCGATTCTGATGCCGTGGGTGCTAGATATGCCCGTGGGATCAGAATTGGGTCTACCGGCCTGGACGCTGTACGCCCAGCCACATATCCGGCTAACTCAGCCAGGCTCCTGAATGGAGCCGCAGTGCCATGGTGTCCTGTCCAAGAGCCACGATCTCCAGCCTCAGAAAATAAACTGTTTTCCCTGCAGCCCCCACCCTCGATCTGGCCTTCCAAGGTCTGAATCAGGCTGCGGGGAACCCCTGTGCCCCCTCACCTGCTCCTCCGGGTCCCGTGCTGCAATCCCCCGCCATCCAGGGGGACTTATTCCACCTTCGAGGACGTTCATCCCCACTGCTCGTGGCACAGAATGACCCCGTTAGCATCAGGGTATATCGGGATCATTCCGAGGCAGCTGACCAGTGAGAGATATGCAGAGAAGGCCAGGCACAGGAAACCATGGCCTAGCTTTTGCCACAAATCGCTAACTGGGCACTACCCGGTTAGCGAGCGGCCTATGAGGCGACCTTGGATTTTCAATGTCAGGGCCAAATGTTACCTTGTCATTGAATATCCAGGTTTACTATTCATTACCAGTGGCTAGCACCATTAGTAGCACTAGCCACTAATGCTGAATATCAGGCCCTTTGTATCTTGTTCCACGTCGGATACCGCAGGTCTCTAGTAGAATCTGAAATGTGAAATCAATATGTTCACTTCTGACTGGTCTCTATCCTTTCTTTTTCTTATATACGAGTGTTCTTTGAGAAACCCATTCACTTTTCTTTCCTTTGTTAAAGACACAGATGAAGAATATTTTCATTTGTGTTTTCACATTTCTCAAATTGTCCTGGCCACTAGGGATGTGAACAATCAGAAACAAGGTTTGGGTGGATTTCCTGAAATTTCAGCCATTTCTCTGTGGTTGTTTTTCATGTTTTTGTTCACATTTGTTTTAAATGTGCACCTTTACAAGCACTAGGAAGTTTTTGGTGCTCAACTGAATTGCATGTGTATTAATATGTAAATATATGTGAATACGTGTGATTTGAGCACACACAACATTTTTTGGCACTCAAGGAAACTGGATGCACGTTTCTGAAAGAGGTTATTGCACCTTATATTTTGGCAGATGATGTAGGGTGGTCATAATCTTCAATAATCTTCCTAAAGTTCCTTATTCTAGTTTTTTCCACACTGCCTTCATGCATTATACTGTAACTACCCAGGTACTTAAATAGCTCAAGCCATTAACAACCTGACTGCATTTTATCTCATTATTTACTATTATTCCCAATTTATGCCCAAGCAATTAAGAACTGTTCTTTCATATAATATAAAGCATGAACTATTCACGTAAGGAATCACTCAATTATTCACGTACAAGGGTTAATAACTATCTTCTACTGCAAATCAAAACTGTGTTTTTATGGCGATATTTAAAGAAACACTCTGAAGATTAATTAGGTATCATTGCTTATACTTGAAATCATGCACTGATGAAGAAAATTCTATTTTTTTGTTCTTGATTGTGGACAGTTCTTTAATGACCATGATTAGATTTAAGGATTTGAAGTAAATGCATTATTTTTTTTTATATCATGTTGGTAATTTTCATATTGGATAGAATCCATATATTAATACAAACCAGACAGTAAAATAGTAAGAACAGTAAATGGAGGTCAAATCGTATTTGTAATTCAACTGCAATCAAATACATTATGCTGCTCAATGAAAGGACTGAGCTGAAAGGCACTCACCAGTTTAACAGACTTGACAAGATAAGGATATCTCTGATGTTTTCTAGTGCTTTGTAGTGCAGTCTGTGCTCTGAATGAACTGAGATGGTGGCTATGTTTGTATTTTAAAGACGGCTTTACCCAAAAATAGTGAATGATTTGCGAAGACAGTTGTAATACATAAAAAGGTTTAAGAAGCCCTTTGGTGTATTACATTTTTGCACTTAACAAGCATTTAGTGCTAAAACGAATACACGGTAAGTGCAAAGCCTCTGTGATAATTGTAGGGGTTGTGGCCAGCATATCCTACAGTTCCTACACAGATGCCTACTGTAAAGCAGAGAGCATTATTAGTAACTAAATCCCATTAATAACAAGAGAACTTTGTTAAAATAATATGCACTATTGGTGAACTAATGTGTGTAAACATTAGCAACCCTTAGTAACTACACCTCTAATATAGCTGTTATTAAAACTCAAAATGTATTTTTGATGGTCACTCCAGAGTCTACCTCCTTCCAACTTCATATCAGGACACGTTATTTCAGAATTTTAGAGATGCAATTTAGACTGACCAAGAACAGATGGGCAAGTATATTTCTCTTGATTTACTACTACTAGTACTTACCATTTGAAATTAAAACAGAACAATGAAACATGCACAAACAACATGGGAAACTAAGCAAAAAAAAAACAAAAAAACAAATTGGCCTGCACACCCTTATTACATTTATCTTATATTGTGAAAAATGTGTTCTTCCTATTTTTCATACTCCCTAATCTTGTCCCCTCATACCAACAACTTCAAACACACTCTCCTTATCATCCCCTCTTTACCACCCTCACTTTTCCCACCATTTTTTCATCTACCCTATCATCAGCTCCTGAGCTTCACCATTTTCTTCCTCTCATTTAGCTATCTCCTCTCTCTCTAAAAGAAGCCCACCCTCGTTACCGCCATGCCATCTCCTCTCTATCCTACATTCTTCTGCTCTTTCTCTTTCTGTCATCTGGAGATATCAATCCCAATCCTGGCCCCCCTAGACTTTAGTCATGCTCCCAGGATAGATCCTCACACAACTGCTCAAATCTTTATACTTATCCCTCTCCTTTCCCCTTCTTCTCTCCCTTTCTCATGTGCCTTGTGGAAAGCACACTTAACTCAAATAAGCTTGCCTTTATTCATGATCACTTTATCTCAAATGCTATCCGACCACTTGTTCTAACTGAGACCTGGCTCCTCCCAGAAGACACAGCTTCAGTCGCTGTCCTGTATCATGACTGCTACCAATTCTTCCGCATGCCTTGTCCCACTGGCCGTGGTGGTGGTGGTGGGTTTCTACTCTTACATTCCTGCTAATTTCAGTCCCTCCTTCTGCCTCACTCTCACTCTTTCTATCCTTTGAAGTCCACTCAATCTGCCTTTTTACTCCATGACCTCTATGGATAGCTGTTATTTATCGACCCCCTGACAAGTCCACTTCTTCCTTTTTCACCGACTTTGACCATGGTTTTCCTTCTTTCAGGATTCATCTTTCCCCTCCCTTATTCTCGAGGATTTTAACATTAATGTTGATAATCCATCTGACTCATGCATTAAAGCTCCTTTCCCTCATAAAACATAAGAACATAAGATCATAAGATATGCCATACTGGGTCAGACCAAGGTCCATCAAGCCCAGTATCCTGTTTCCAACAGTGACCAATCTAGGTCATAAATACCTAGCAGTTTACCCAAAAGACACAGGTTCCTCTATGCTTGTATCGAGTCAAGCAGTGATATCCCGGGTTCCTTTTAATAATGGTTTATGGACCTTTCCTCCAGGAACTTGTCCAAACCTTTTTTAAACTCAGCTACACTAACAGCTTTTACTACATACTCCGGTAAAATATATTTTCTCTTATTAGTCTTAAATAGGCTACCCTGTACCTTCATTGCATGTCCCCTAGTCTTTCTATATTCTGATGATGTAAACAATTGATCTACGTTTACCCGTTCCACTCCATTCATTAATTTATAGACCTCTAGCATATCTCCCCTCAGATATCTCTTTTCCAGGTTGAAGAGCCCTAACGTTTTTAGCCTCTCTTCATAGGGGTATTCTTCCATCCCCTTTACCATTTTGGTTGCTCTTCTCTGTACTTTTTCTAATAACGCTATATCCTTTTTAAGGTACTTCAACCAGAATTGCACACAATATTCAAGATGAGGATTCACAATGGAACGATATAGAGGTATTATAATATCCTTTGTTTTATTTTCCATTCCTTTCCTTATGATACCTATCATTCTATTTGCCGTCTTGGCCGCTGCTGCACACTGGGTGGAGGGTTTTAAAATGTTATCCATGATAACGCCTAAATCTTTTTCATGGGTGGTGGTTCCCAATGTGGAACCTTGCATCTTGTAACCATAGTTTGGGTTGTTCTTTCCTACGTGCATAACTTTGCACTTGTCCACATTAAATTTCATCTGTCATTTGGATGCCCAGTTTTCCAATTTATCAAGATCCTCTTGCAATTTTCCACAATCCTCATGGGTTTTAACAACTTTAAATAGCTTTGTGTCATCTGCAAATTTGATAACCTCACTCGTTATTCTTTTTCCAGGTCATTTATGAGTATGTCAAAAAGCAGTGGACCCAGCACAGATCCCTGTGGTACTCCACTATTCACCATTTTCCATTGGGAAAATTGGCCATTAGGCCTACCCTCTGCTTTCTATCTTTTAACCAGCTCCTGATCCACACTGCCTCCTATCCCATGACTCTTTAGTTTTGCCAGAAGTCTCTAATGAGGGACCTTGTCAAAGGCTTTCTGAAAGTCCAGATACATTATATCAACTGATTCACCTTTGTCTACCTGTTTATTCACACCTTCCAAAAAACATAACAGATTAGTAAGACAAGATCTTCCTTGTCTAAAGCCATGTTGGTTGTTTCCCATTAAGCCATGACTATCTACATGTTCAGTAATTTTGTTCTTTATGATGGTTTCTACAATTTCTCCCGGTACTGACGTCAGGCTCACCCATCTGTAGTTTCCCGGATCACCCCTAGAAACCTTTTTAAAAATTGGCGTTACATTGGCCATCCTCCAATCTTCAGGTATTAAAGATGATTTTAATGATAGTTCACAGATTACTAATAAGAGTTCTGCAATCTCATATTTCAGTTCTTTCAACACCCTTGGCTGTATACCATCCGGTCCAGGTGATTTGCTACTCTTCAGTTTATTAAATAGTTGTAATACATCTTCCTGGTCTATCGATACTTCTTTAAATTCTTCTGCAGTATCATCTTTAAATACCCCTTCAGTCATGGGTAACATCCCTACATCTTCCTCAGTAAAGACTGAAGCAAAGCATTCAGTCTCTCCACTATGGCCTTCTCCCCTCTTATTGCCCCTTTTACCCCTCTGTCATCTAATGGTCCAACTGACTCTCTCACAGGTTTTTTGCTACTCCAACCTCCTCCAACCTCTTTAGAAAACTTCATGCTATCGACTCTCCACTACTGTCTTATCACCTCTTTCCTCCACTACATCATCTGAATCTGTTGATGAGGCAGTAGCTTCCTTTAACACTGCACTCTCACCTTCTGTGGATTCTCTTGCTCTGCCCATGCCACATCCATGAGGTGCACTGTATCTCAGCCCTGGCTGTCTTCGACAATCCTTATGAACATTCCTGTGCCCACTCAGCTGATTACATTTTGCTCAAATCCTGCATGCACACTTGCGGACTTTCTACACTTCAAATTCATGCCACATTCCAAACAGCCATAACACTTTCCAAACAAGACTGTTATGTCTACCTGACTAACTCTCTTGCCTCTGACTTTCGCCATTTTTTTACAACTCTCAACTCTCTCTTCAAGGTTCCTCCACTTCCAATCCCTTTTTCCCTTTCTGCCCAAACTTTTGGCCGACTATTTACATGACAAAGTCCACAAGTTTACACTCCAATTCCCCATGAGGTCCACCTATTACCATCTTCCCCCTCTTCACTCCCAACTCTTCCCCTCAACTTCTGCCACCATTCCTTCCTTTTCTAAGATCTCTAAGGAGGAAACCACACATCTTCTTTCCTCCTTCAAATTCACTACATGCTCCTCTGACCCTATTTCCACCCATCTCTTAAGATCCATCTCCTCCGTTGTCGTCCCTTCCATCTCTGATATTCTTAACTATTGCTCTCCACTGCAACTGTTCCTGCAGCCTTCATGCATGCTGTGGTCACACCTCTCCTGAAGAAACTCTCAATAGACCCTATCTGTCCCTCTAATTTTCATAGAAACATAGAAACATGATGGCAGAAAAAGACTACATGGCCTTTCTAGTTTGCTCTTCTATATCAACTACTACGGTAGTCATATTTTTTCCTTTAGAGATCCTTTTTGTTTGTCCCAGCTATTTTGAATTCAGATATTGTCCTCATCTCTACCAACTCCAGTGGGAGACTATTCCAAGCATCTACCAGTCTTTCAGTAAAGAAATATTTCCGAATATTACTCCTGAGTCTATCCCTTTCACCCTTATCGTATGCCCCTTATAGCAGAGCCTGCTTTCATTCAAAAGAGACTCTCCTCTTGTACGTTTATGCTATGGAGATATTTAAACATCTCCATCATATCTCCTCTATCCCACCTTTCCTATAAAGAATACATATTAAGATACTTAAGTCTGTCCTCACATGCTTTATAATGAAGACCACTAACCATTTTAGTAGCCACCCTCTGTACCAACTCCAATCTGTTCATTTCCTTTTGAAGGTGTGGTCTCCAAAATTGCACACAATACTCCAAACGAGGTCACACGAAAGACTTATACAGAGGCACTAATACCTCTTTTCTTCTGCTGGCCATTCCTCTCCATATGCACCCAAGCATCCTTCTAGCTTTCGCCATTGCCTTTTGTACCTGTCTAGCTACTTTGAGAACATCAGACACAATCATGCCCAGGTACGGCTCCTCTTTGGTTTGAAAGAAGTACTTCACCTCCTACACTGTACTGCTTCTTGGATTTTTGCAACCCAAATGCATGACCCTGCATTTTTTAGCAAAATATTCTGGCTTTTCATCTGTGAACACAGAATAGAAATATGTTAAGAAATTCCTCTTTATCCTCATCAGCTTCTACATATTCCTCCCTTTCACCCTTGAGTCTGACAATACCACTTTTGCTCTTCCTCCTATCACTAACATATCTGAAAAATTCCTTATCCTTACATTTTATTGCATTGGCTATTTCCTCCCCTTTCTGAATCTTTGCTTTCCTGACTACTTTGCTAACTTCTCTAAGTTTCTCCAAATATAGATGCCTGTGTTCCTCTCTCTGTGTTCTCTTGTATTTCATGAAAGCCTCCCTCTTTTTCTTCACCTTTTCAGCTACTTCTCTTGAGAACCATAGCGGCCTCCTTTTCCTTTTATCTTTAGTTACCTTTCTAACAAAAAGGTTGGTTGCCCTTAAAATATCCTCTTTGAGTTTTACCCACTGTTTTTCTAAATCCGCCAGCTGTTCCCATCCTGCTAACGACTCCTTGAGGTATTGTCCCATCATTGCAAAGTTAGTTTTCCTAAAGTCTAAGACCTCGCTTTTGAATGGATTTTATCAGCCCTAGAACTAATACTGAACCACCCCATCTGGTGATCACTGGATGCAAGATGATGTTCCACTATAACATCAGAAACACTTTCACCATTGGTAAGCATCAAGTCCAAAATAGCCACTTTATGTGTTGGTTCTGTTACCAGTTACCTGAATAGTTCTCCTTGTAGAGAATCCAGAATCTCCTTACTTCCAGAAGATATTGCAACAAGGATGTGCCAATCAACATCCCAGCATATTGAAATCCCCTATCAGTAGCACTTCCCCTTTTTCTGGCAATGCTGCGTATGTCTTCTATTAAATCTCCATCCACTTCTTCTGCCTGTGAGGGGGGTCCGTATGTCACGTCAATGCAAATGGATTTGTCTATTTCTCTGTGTAGTTCAACCCTCAATGCCTGTGCTCTCTCTTTTAAGCCCTGTAATTCTATAGCTTTAATATATTTTACATATAGTGCCACTCCTCCAACACTTCCTCCTACCTTATCCTTCCTGAATAAAGTATAGCCTGGTAAAATTACATCCCAATCATGGTTGTCCGTGAACCATGTCTCTGTAACCACCACTAAATCCAAGTCAGCCTCTTCCATTAAAGTCTCAATATCTGGAATCTTATTTCCATGCTATAGGCATTTATACACACCACTTTACAGATGTTGCCCCTTTTACCCATTTCTTTAGAGGTATTAATGTTTCACTTACCTGGGGGCTTTCACTTACTAGGGGAATTTCTTCATCCATCCCCAACAAATTTAGTTTAAAACACCTGCTTGCTCTTTAGTTACCTCGTACTTAGACTATTGCAACCTCCTCCTTGTTGTTGTCCTTCTAAATCATCTCTCTCCCCTTCAATCTGTTCAAAACTCAGCTGCACTGCTAATCTTCGCCAGCCTTGATTTGCTCATATAACCCCTTTTTTCAAGTTGCTTCATTGATTCCCTATCTGCTGCCGTATCCAGTTCAATCTTCTACTGACCTATAAGTGCATTCATTCTGCTGCTTTTCATTACCTTTCCTCTCTTATCTCTCCCTACACCCCTCCTCGGGAACTCCACTCTCCTGGCAGATCACTTCTATCTGTGCCCTTCTCTTCCACTGCCAACTCCAAACTTTGATCCTTTCACCTTGCTGCTCCCTGGAACAAACTACTTGCCTGTACATCAGATTTCATCTCTGGCCCTTTTGAAATCCAGGCTGAAAACTCACCTCTTCAAGGTCGCTCAGACTCTCATGTGTCTCCTTAACATTCCCCTAGGGGGGCGGAGCTAGCCACTGAACAGAATGGACGCCTGAATTTTTGCTCCCGTTGCTGCCCAAGAATCCTGAACATATCCCGGTATTCCATTGAAGTTTGTACCCCCTACCTACATCAATAACACCGCAATACAGCTGGATGGCATCCCTGAAGCCTGCCCGGCTGGAATTTCCACAGGGATCCGGCTCAGCAGCGAAACGATCCAAACCCGCAGTGGGTTCCCCGCAGAAAATGGCCGCGGGAGAGAAGGAGGGAGTGACTGCCGGTGGCCTACGTGAAGTGCTACAGGAATTGAAATGCGTTAAAGAAATGATTGCAGCCAATTCTAGTTCACTGAACATGATTCAAGAAGACTTGCTGGAGGTAAAAGAGAAACTCCTCACCATCACCACTCGACTTAATGCAGTTGAATTACAAACCCAGAAGCATGGCGTTGCATTAGAACAGCTGGGCCCTTTGGCCAAACGAGTCCGGCACATAGAAAATCTGATTGAAGATCAAAATAACCATTCCCGTAGAAATAATATCCGCCTTGTTGGAGTCCCTGAAGGCGCTGAAGGTACCGATCCGATTGGATTTCTGGAAAAAACCATACCGGAGATGCTGCAGCTTGTCTTTGCAAGGCCTTTTGAACTAGAACGGGTCCATCGAATCCCAACACACAAAGCTGAAAACACACGCTACCCGCGCCCACTCATAATGAAGGTACTGAGATACCCACAAGTCCTACAGATCTTTCAAGCTGCACGGAAGGCCGGATCACTGCAAATCCAGGGACACAAAGTAGCACTTTATCCGGATTTGAGCAAGCAAACGGTAGATCGGAGAAAAGCGTTGCTGGCCTGTAGACCCATGCTACAAAGTGCACAGGCAAGATACGGGCTATACTACCCAGGAACCATGCGGGTCACGCTGCATAATGAAACGAGGAATTTTGTTGATGCTGAAAAACTGAAAACTTTCCTACAAGAAAAATGCGGTATGGAAACCTGAGGTCAATCTTCTGATCTCTCACGCAGTGTAGAGAACTCAGCATATACTCAGGGGGTGCGGCCGTGCGTTCTCACAAATTTTAGAACGCCTTAAGCCTTGTTAAACACCTCATTGATTGTATTTCTGTTGTTCTAAATAGTTTTAATTAAACAGATATTTCTGCTTGAAATGTAGGGGTGGCAACGGGAGGTCGGGGTTGGTTACTGTTTCAGTGGATTGTGTTCACCTTAGCGATACAATGTTTGCCAGTTATGCAGTTGTTTGTGTCAGTCCAGTCCAGTACAAAACCCTC
The DNA here is from genome assembly GCA_033557465.1 of Ichthyophis bannanicus. NCBI lineage: Eukaryota > Metazoa > Chordata > Amphibia > Gymnophiona > Ichthyophiidae > Ichthyophis > Ichthyophis bannanicus. The sequence continues at coordinate 1,791,393,498 of CM066032.1, read as the reverse complement.
CACATACACGCAAATGCAAGTACGCGGCAGGCCTATCCATAGGATAGCTTTCACCTATAAGACAGCTTACTCCAACGTTGATGTCTAGTGATCTTTTAATGCTTTCGTTAAATGTAAAAGGTATTACTGGCCCGGTCAAGCGAAAGAAGATTTTAGCGTACTGCCAGCAAAAAAAAGCAGATATTGCCCTCTTACAAGAGACACATTTAACAGATACTGAATCGCAGAAAGTAACCTCTAAATACTTCCTGGTGGCGGCCTCGGCCTCTGCCACTCAACGCAAAGGGGGGGTAATAATATTAGTGCGCAAATTCCTGCAATCCGCCATTACCGACACACGGATTGATCCGCTAGGTCGATGGGCCAGAGTGACGATGAAAATAAATCAACAGCTTTACACATTCTTCAATATTTACGCGCCCAACCTCGATGACCCTAACTTTTTCAAACTGATAGCTAAAGAAGTTACAGCCGCGGCTCACACCAATATCATATTAGGGGGCGATTTTAATGTCATCTTGGATCCACTGTTAGATCGCACGCCCTATCGGGCTGTAGACAAAGTCAAATCGCAGGCGATTCTTAAAGGCATCATAACAGAGCTACACTTGGTAGACCCCTGGCGCCTACTTCATCCCCAAGAAAGAGACTACACATTTTATTCCATCCCACATAATACCCAAACAAGGATCGATTTCTTCCTACTGTCCACAGAGCTGATGCCCCAAGTGTTGTCCGCAGAGATATATGCTACAACGGTATCGGATCACGCCGCTGTCTCCCTAGTGTTGAATACCAACGTTACACAGCATGTTCCGCCAAGATGGACATTTGATAAATCCCTACTAGCAGATGACTCCTTTGTACAGCTACTGTCAGGGGAAATTGAGACCTATTTTAAATATAATACACCCACTGATACCTCCATCTGGAGCTGGTGGGAAGGTTTTAAAGCGACCATACGAGCTCATATTACCACCTACACCATTAGACGGCGTAAAGCCAGGAAAAAAGAAAAAGATGAATTGGAACTCCAAATAAAAGCTGGGAAAGGTTACTAGCCAAAAGAGCTGACTCAATGATATTGATTAGACTCCAAAAATTGCGATACCAATATAATGCTCTCCTCAACAAAGAAGCACTGAGTAGTATCCAGCTACAACGTAGTATATACTACTATGACAGCAACCGCTCAGGATCCCTCTTAGCTCGGCAGCTCAGACCAAAAACCAGCAAGACCGCTATAGCGGCGTTGCAGGACAATTCCGGGGGCCTTCTCCTGAGATCTGACAAAATACTAGACCGCTGCAAAGAATTCTATGAGGAACTATATCGCTCAGATACCCAATGTAGTGACAGAGCCTTTGAAGATTTTGTCTCCAAGATAGTAGGACCCACATTAACCAGTCATCAAAGTCGAACGCTGGAACAAGAGATCTCAGTAACTGAAATACAAGATGCGATCAAACAGATGGCTCGTGGCAAAGCCGCCGGTCCAGATGGTATCCCGCTGGAATTCTATAATAAATATTGCATTCAATTGGCTCCCATGCTACAGATCTACTACAGTGGCCTGCAAGATGAATCTCCAGAGATTGGAGCCCTGGCAGAGGCTGTGGTGGTAATTCACCCGAAACCGGGCAGGGATACACAAAAGATAGAGAATTACAGACCCATCTCTCTCCTAAACTCTGATTATAAAATCTATGCTAAAGTGCTTGCTAACCGATTAGGACGGATCTTAAAAGATTTGATACATGAGGATCAATGTGGATTTATACAAAACAGATCCACTACAGATAATGGAAGATTATTGGCACATGTACTGGCATCTGCCAAGACCAAGGCCGAGCCCCTGATAGGGCTAGCATTGGATGCCGAAAAAGCCTTCGATCGACTGGAATGGTCCTTTCTATTTCGATCCCTACGGTGGTTTGGGATAGGAGAAAAGTTCCTAAAACGCGTTGAATTGTTATATACCAAACCCACAGCTCGAATAGCGGTCAACTCACACCTCTCAGCCCCTTTTCAGTTGCAAAGAGGGACCAGACAGGGTTGCCCCCTGTCGCCGATGCTTTTTAATTTAGCCCTGGAACCCTTATTAATAGCGCTCCGACAGAAGGAAAACATAAAAGGAATTGAGTTAGCTGATGGTCCCTGTAAATTGTCAGCATATGCCGATGACCTGCTCATTTTTCTACAACCATCAGACCTTCCTGAAACACTGCAACTCATAGATGCATACTCAGCGATATCCGGATATAAAGTAAATTTGAATAAAACAACAATTATTCCTCTGAATGAACAGGTCAGCGAAGAAATGATGCGTGGATACCCCTTTCAATATGAGAAGTCATCCTTTAGATACCTGGGCGTGACCTATGGCACCACCTTGGAAGAGACTGTCGCAATCAACATTAAGATGTGTCAAGAAATTGTACATGATAACATCTGCAAGTGGACCCCCCTTCATTTGAGCTGGTGGGGCAGGCTAGAAACGATAAAAATGATGTTGGTACCAAAACTCAGCTATATATTAAGTATGATACCCTTACGTTTCCCGCCAGCCTTCTATAAGAAAATGAATAGTCAACTGATAGCCTTTCTATGGAACAACCGAGTACCCCGAATAGCTGCCTGGAAACTGAAGTTACCTAATACACAAGGAGGTGTCCATTTCCCAGATCTCGGCTGGCTACACACTGCCTCTCTTTTAAAGCAGGGTGCTCAATGGGTCGACTCTGACGACACGGATAAAGGACCTAGATGGCTGAGTGTGGAGCGGGCCCTACATTCCCCCCTGCCCACATGGCTGCTGGTAGGCACAGTAGTAGACCAGACTGCACCACATAATGCTATTATCCGAGAAACACAGCATGCCTGTCGATTGTTGGCATCATGTATCGATGGAGGGGATGACTTTGCCGCAGATATGCCCATATGGCTGAACCCACGCCTTCTCATCGGAGGGAAGCCTGTCTTATGGAAAAAATGGGTGGAACATGATCTTATCACCATTGGACAACTGATCAATGGAAGTGCATTTAAAACCTTTGACAGATTAAGAACGGAATTCCGATTGCCTAATACATGCTATTTCCAATGGTGTCAGCTCCGATCCTGCATGAGCAAAGCGGGTGTGTCACCTGTCTTGATACGTACAGGATGGCCACTGCGACAGAAACTTCAAGAATTACAAACAGATGCTAAAGCTGTTTCAAGATGTGTTGCGATTCTCTGATCCAAAAGTGACAAGACATGTTCTAAGATACAGTCGGTGTGGGCTACTGAAACCGGTCAAGATCTACCTCCGGAAAATTGGGACACTTTTTGGGGAACTCAAATACGTGCCACGAGAGCAGCGTCTCTCACACAATCTATGTACTTTATAGCACATCGAGCGCATATTACACCGGCTAAGAAAATGAAATGGACACTACAGGAGGGAAATCGATGTTGGTCCTGTAACATGGAAATTGGGACACTGGCACATATGTTGTTCCATTGTAAATCCCTGGAAATATATTGGAACAGAGTTTGGGAACGCATATCACAGATCCTCAACTTACAAACTCCTATCACTTATCGGATAGTGATATATAAATCCATAGCTCTGGAACCTACTCTGATGAAATGGGATGGTAAACTGCTGGACTTAATGCTCGGGATAGCGCTTAAAATAGTTCTAATACACTGGAAGAATCTCGACAAAGCTTGTTTCGAGCATTGGTGGAGTCTCTTAATCCTACATAAGACCTACGAAGAGATCTATATAGCCAAGAACCCATGGTCTGGTAAACTAAGTAAGAAATGGTCAGCTTTACAAAATTATGTTTGATGAAAATGATTGCTGGAGGCTGCCTTGTGGAATGGTCTCTGCTGTAACCACATTGAACGGAGAGAGGGAGGGTGGCGTGCTGGCATGGACTGATACTAGTTCTTGTTAACGTTATTGTACTGTCTTGTTCAAGTTATTATATTCTTTTGCTATTTTGATCAATAACATCTGCTTGTATCCTGCTATATCACGATCGTTTGTATTGTTATTTTATATGTTAAAACTGAATAAAAACTACTATTAAAAAAAAAAAAAACATTCCCCTAGATGTATCCTTGTCCTCAGCTGCTGAGTTGTCTGTCTTGACTAGATTGTAACCTCTGAGGAGCAGGGGCCATCTTTTACATATGTTTGTGCAGTGCTCTGCATATCTTGTAGCACTATACAAATGATCAGTGCGCGGCATTTCCACCGGGTTCTGGTCAACACAATTGACGAGCAGCGGTCTTGGTATTGGAGGTGAATGTGGGCAGCATTCTGTTGGTGATGCGCTGTTGGTATGAACGTTTGGCATTGGGAGATTTCAATGATTGAAAAGAGTCTTTTGGCCATATTGGTTTTGATACAGCGAATAAGATAAGAACCTCTTTATCGTGAACAGTTTCAACTTTATGAGAACAAGATTTATATATGCGAGTACTCACTTTTAGCAGGATGAACAATTGTGAAAGTGCACCTTGTTATTTGTAAAAAATATAAGAAGGTCATTGATGCAATTGAGAGTTGCCGTAGGTCAGTTCTGGCCATGGCATCCTTAAGTCTGAGACCTTGTGGGATACATTGCGATTGTACTTCACTATATGTAGTACCTGTGTGAGAGACTTGGAACACATTGTCTACTATTTTTGATATTTTTGATATATTTGGAGTGTATCTGAGTTTAATTAGTATAAGTTAACATCTATAACATGCAAAACTAGCATAATCAACAACAACCAACATTCCCCCCCACCCCCCCTCAGACGGAGCGATGTGTCACCAGCCGTGCTATTAGCAAAGTGACCTCGCCTCCGCACCGGCCGCATTCACCTCCACCGGCCAAATTCCTAAAGCCCTTCTCCGACTTTGCCATATCACTAGCAAAAGTCTACCCGGGGTTGTCCGGGACATGGGCACTCCGCCCACGCCCCAATTGGCCTAAGGTTCTGGACCCCAGACACCTCCGGGATCCCGCCGCGCCCCCCCCCCACAAGCTGCAACAACCCTAAGTATCCGAACCCCCCTCCTCCCATAAGGGTGGGCGGGTGGGCCGCCACGCTCCCGGCTCCCTTCACATGTGCTCAGCCACTGCCGCCGGCGGCCGAGCACATGCTCTGTCTCGCCCCCGATTGGCTCCTGCGCGCATAATCGCGCGCCCAGAGCCGATCATTTTAAAGGATGCACCAGCATCCTCGCCGCCACCCTGTGCTCTCCCCCCCTCCTCTTCTAACTTAAGAGCGCGCAGGGACCCGTGCCGGGCCGGGCACCCGGTTAATGCCAGTCGCCAGGACCCTGCCCGCGCCTTTATCTAACCGGGTAGTTGTACCCGGCGCTCCCATCCTGCTTCTCGTACCCCCTTTCAATCTATCTCCCCCACCCACACCCACCCACTGTTCACAAATGCAACAGACAACCATTCTTGGGTAACAAACTGGTCGCAGCTTTATTTGCCAGGTTAACATCTATAACATGCAAAACCAGCATAAACAACAACAACCAACACTCCCCCCAACCCCCTCAGATGGAGCGATGTGTCACCAGCCATGCTATTAACAAAGTGACCTCGCCTCCGCACCGGCCGCATTCACCTCCACCGGCCAAATTCCTAAAGCCCCTGTCCGACTTCACCGTGTCACTAGCAAAAGTCTACCCGGAGATGTCCGGGCCAAGGGCACCCCGCCCACACCCCAATTGGCCTAAAGCTCCGAACCCTGGACACCTCAGGGATACCGCCACCGGATCGGGCCATCCGAACTGCCCGAGCCGCCCCCCCTACACCAAAGCTATGACCAATTCCTGCCAACCTGCACCACACACTCCAAGACCTCTTGCCAATCATTCAGTAGGAGGTCGGCTCCCACCGGAGAAAGATGCACCCCGTCACTCTTATACAATCCTCCATACTCCACCTCCGCCCATGTATACATAACTTGATAACCCCCATGTTCGCATACCCACCTCCCAATCTGTCTGTTGATTTTTGTTAACCCCCACGACCACCGGCGCTGCCCCCAACAAGCTGGCCGTGGGACAATATCAGACCAGATTAGCACCACCCCTTCAAACATTTGCAACACCAAAGCCAAATCCTTCTTAGCCGCCCTTATCAGTTGTTTGCAAGTCCAGGCTACCAAGTCATTCCCCCCTAAGTGCAACAGGATAATCCCCGGCTGTTCTCTTATGTGCTGATGGTGCCAAAGCAAAGGCAGCAGCTGAGTCCATCGCAGCCCATGCTTACCCAGCCATGATATCGACACCACCGCTGGATCCAGCCCGAGATTCCATCCGACTGGCTGCACTGCTGCTCGTTCGCCAGCCCAGAACACGAAGGAATGCCCCAACAGTCAACACTTCCAAACATTCTGCCCCCCATCTGCAAAAGAAAAAATGTATTACTCCTCCTCGTTCATAATCCACACCTCTTAGACACAAACATAACCTTGGAAAGCATTAGACCACCATCTTCTACCTCTGTATCTGCCCCCCAAGACAACCCAGCCTCTACCGCGCTGGTCGCCGCCCCAATCCAAAATGAATGAGCCACAAACAGGGAAGGGTCCTCCCCTATATGCCGCATGACCATCCGCAAAACCGCCGATACTTGAAACCGCTTCAACACCCACGCATCTAGGTGGATGAAAAACCCGCCTTCGAGCTCCGGCCGAATGCCTGTGTAGGCCGTAATCAGCGCCACCGGACATGTCGACCCCCCTATCTCCCTCAACACCACCCACTGCCCCCAACCCCGCTGGTCCGTTTTGGATCTCGCCAAAAACACTCGAAACTGCCCGTCACTCACTTGTAAATGTTGCCGTTGTAAACAACTACCTTCTCCTGCCTTCCCCGAGTCCGCTACCAACTCGCTCACCCTGAAGGCGCCAAAGAAAGCCAAGCTGAAAACCGCCCAAAAAAGTATAGCTTCATAGTGCGACTCCGTCACTTGTGGCAATTCCTCGCACAATCCCACTAGCAACTGATGCGTGATTGGAAGTCGCCGATCTGGTGGGGTAGGACGCGAACGTCCCCAACCCTGTAGTAACCTTCTAGCTAGGAACCCTCCCCCCGCGAAGCCCCAACCCACCGGTCTCGCAAAACCCGCAAAACCCACCAACTGGCTACGCACCGCTGATCTCGTGACCCCGTGTTCCTTTGCACTGACAATATATTACCCGAGTAGGTGGTCTGCTACCGCCCCACCTTTCCATCCCCGGGCCAACAAAAACTGAGACTCTTTACTCCCACCTTGCCGATAAGCCTCCCATGTCCTCTCCACCACCGAACTTCGCAGGAGACTCCTCATCTCTGCAGGCCAACAGTCCACAAGTTCCATGGGACCCCGCGCCCGACCCTGTCCGCTTCCGGTGCCAATCTCCAAAACCGCTCCATCTGCAAACGGGAAAGAGCATCAGCAAATCCGTTAGTATGACCCGGTATATGCCGCGCCCTCAACCTGACATTCACGCGCAGACATGCCAAAACTATGGCCCGCATTAACGATGCTACCTGGAGGCAACGTGGGGAGTAATTATTCACCACACTCACCACCGCCTCGTTGTCACACCACCATCTCACCAGACGATTCCTGAACTGATCTGGCCACAACTCCAGCGCTACTAACATAGGGAACAGCTCCAAGAAGGTAATATTACTCAATAACCCGGCTGCATACCATGCCTGTGGCCATCTGTCCGCACACCATGCACCCGCAAAGTAAATGCCCAAGCCTCCCCCCCCCCTCCCCGCAGCATCTGAATAAAGCTGCAAATTGTCACTGGAAATCTTCGCCTCCATCCAAACTGAAATTCCATTAAAACCCCGCAAAAACCTATCCCACACCCCGTAAATCCTCCTGCATCGCCCTAGTAACTTGTATGCGGTAATGAGGCTTACTCACCCCCGCCATCGCTGCCGCCAACCGTCGAAGAGATACTCTCCCCATTGGGAGCACCCTACATGCAAAGTTCAGTGACCCTAGCAACGCCTACATTTCCTTCAAGGTCAACTTCGCTGAGGCCACGGCATTAGCCACCAAAACCCGCAACTTCTCCACCTTATCGTCTGGTAGTCGTGCTATCATTCCCTCAGAAAACAACTCAATCCCTAGAAAAGTAATCCTGGCCACTGTCTTGTTATCGGCCAAAGGGATCCCTAACTCTCCCGCCATCTCTATAAACCCTGCCAGAAGCTCCCTGCAGCCCGTCGACTGTGCTGCCCCGACGAACAGATAATCGTCCAAATAATGCACCACTTCAGGCCGCCCGACCCTCTGTACCACGACCCAGTGCAAGAAAGAACTAAACTTCTCAAAATACGCGCACGCCACTGCACAACCCATCGGCATGCACTTATCGAAATAGTACCCTCCTTCGAATTGGAAGCCTAGCAAATGAAACGACGAAGGATGAACCGGGAGCAAACGAAATGCCAATTCGATATCCACTTTCACCATCCATGCCCCGACCCGCCTTCCTAAGTAACTCCACCGCCCCATCAAAAGAGGCATACTTAACCATACACCAGTTGCGCGGTATGCTATCGTTAACCGATGCCCCGGCTGGACTCGACAGATTGTGTATTAAACAAAATTTGCCAGGTTCTTTTTTGGGCATAAGCCCCAATGGAGATAACACAAAGTGTGAAAAAGGCGGCTGCTGAAACGGGCCCACTATTCTACCTAAACTCAACTCATCCGCCAACTTTTCCCGTGCTATCGTCGCCCATCGGCGCACTGTCGCTGAGTTCCGCGCCGACGCACCTAAAACCACACCCCGAACTGGGATAACAAAACCAAACTGAAAACTGAACTGCAATACCGCCCTATCTTTCCTCTTCGGGTATTGCCCAAGCCATTCCCTTAACACCTCCACCATTATGGGGGACGGGGCCATTCCAAATCCCTTCTCACTACTTGGCTGCCGCACCAAGAGCGGCCCCTGCTCCTTTCTTAACACATTTTGCCGCCGAATGTACCCCCCGCAGCTCGAGCAAGCGTGCTGGAATTTATAGTCCGGGAAGGGGCAAACGGACTTATTATACCGCCAACACACATCCCCGCCTCCGCTTCCTGCTGGCTTAGACTGCAAAATGGGGCCCCCGCTCCAAAAGGAACGACTCACCCCAGCAGTGGACCCTGTCCCACCCCTTCCTCCACTCTCCGAACCAGACCCCGTTCTGGCCGACATCTGCGTCAGCCACAGATTGATATCCTGCATACCCCACGTTAATCCCTTAGTCCACTCCATTTTGTCTCAAAACATTTCATCATAGTTAAGCCATGCCCATCCCTCATGGGATTGCGAGGCTTCCAGAATTGAATCCGCGTAAGCCAGCAATATACCATACTGGTCCTGGCGATGATGACCCCAAACACTCGCCAACCGCAAAAAAGCCCTAACCCAATTTACTACCGACCGAGAAACGTTTCTGATCCGCCCGGTCTTTTCGTCCTCCTTCCTCTTTTTCCTGCTCTCTCCTGACCTCTTCCTCCCCTCGAGCAAACAGAAAATATCTATATATTTCTGCTTTCGTATTTTACGCCGTAACTTCCTCGGGACACCCTCCCATAACTCCAACAACATCGCTGAAGTAGAATTACCACCCCCTGATATATCTGCCACTCCTTCGCGCCCTTGTGCTCCTACCATCGCGCTTTCTTCGCTCGACGACAACGCAGATGAGCCCGAAGATGATGAGGAAGAGGATTCCGAACTATGCCATCGACGACAGATGTGTTTCTTTTTCCTGTTCGCCTTTCCTGAGCATTCTGTCCGTGTACCGCCCCCTTCTCCCCGCCCCCTCCTCCACCCTTGACTCACCCGTCTCCACTCCCAATGCCGTGCCTGGCATTGACTGGCTCCGCCTGTTCTGTTGCAGATTCTCATTCCGCTGCCGCGCGCTGTCTTCTTTTGATGCAGCCCGATCCTCCTGCGCCGCACCAGGCACCGCGTCCCTTGACATCATCCGCGAAGGCTCCGCTGTACCAGGCATGAATCCAGGCGATGCCACCACTGGGGCCTGCGAAGAGATAAAAGGAAAACCAGGAGAAGAAATCCCCGGGGCCCAAGCTCCCACCCATGCTGTTCTCAAAGACCCTTGCCCTCCGCTCGCCCAGTGATCAGCTGGAGCCTGATAACCGTCTAGCCCATACCCTATCGGTACCGTCACCCCACTTCCCGGGGTCAACGAACCTCCCCTTTTCTTGCCTCAGGGCACGTACCCCAGCATGACACCCCCCCCTCCAGAATCCACCCCCCAAAACTGGGACCGGCCCCCATCCCCCACCCTGGCTCCACCATCACCCCCCTGCCCGGCTCAGATGTAGCCCCTATGGAGCTGCCTTCCTGACTAACACCTCCCCTGCCCACTGCCAGTTCCTCAGCCCCTCCTCTCGTGGCAGGTGGCTGAGCCCCACGTCCTCTAACTGCATTGCCCCTCCTGTCTCCGCCTGGAGCAGCACGCTGTCCGCGGGCCGGACACCTTGCCTCCCCTCCACCTCGTTGGACTACTGGGGCCCCCCCTGCACTCCGCATACCCACCGTTCGTCCTCGGTCCATCCCCTGACCCCTTTTACCACCTCTCCTCTTGTTCGCTCCCCCACCTCTACTCCCTCGACCTCCAGTCGACTGGGGCCTCTTGGGTGCCATGTCTCTGACACCCCTGACTACCCCGCTCCTGTCTTTAAAATTATTTTATTTATTTATTTATTTATTTTTTACCTCTTCTTTCTTCTTTACTTTCCTTTTTTTTTTTATTAATATTTTGTACCGGCCTGACTCCCCCTCTAGCCCAACCACTGGCTAACTTTAACTTTTTCCCAGCCCCCAGCACCCCAACTCGCCTGCACAGAAAGAGCCTGCTTCCACCTGCCATCCCACCAAGACTCCCGGCTCAGCAGCCCCTGCTCTTTGGGCCCCGATCCAACTCCCGACTGCTGCTGCCGCCGTTCGAGTCCTCCCGATCTCTCTCCTCAGTCCGCCACGCTCCCGGCTCCCTTCACATGTGCCCAGCCAACACCGCCGCCGGCCGAGCACATGCGCTGTCTCGCCCCCGATTGGCTCCTGTGCGCGCGATCGCGCGCCCAGAGCCAATCATTTTAAAGGACGCACCAGCATCCTCGCCGCCACCCTGTGCTCTCTCCCCCTCCTCTTCTAACTTAGGAGTGAGCAGGGACCCGTGCCGGGCCAGGCACCCGGTTAACGCCGGTCGCCGGGACCCTGCCCGCGCCCTTTATCGTATAGTATAGATCTTTATGTACAAACTCTATGTTAACAGAACACCTGGGCTCAGTCACACACTCAGAACATAGACCATCACCAAGTACAGAATAAGTGATTTACAATCTAAAGTAAAAATAAAAAATATATAGACAAAATTTAAACTGAAACCCCAAGAAGCCAGACTCTTCAAGCAGTGCAACATCAGATAAATATGCAGTTCCTCCATGCAGTATAAAATATAAAGATAACACAAAGTTCAATCACTAAAATGAAATAAAATTATTTGTTCTACTTTTGTTGTCTGACCATTTTATTCTCTGATCATGCTGGTCTTGATCTGAGGTTTCTGCTTTCCTGTCTTCTCTTAGCTCTTTTTCTATTGTCTATGGTCCATCTGCCATTTCTTATCTCTTCTTTTGTTTTCTTCACTTCTTTCCATCAAACTATTTCCAGTCCCAATAACCCTTCCCAGTATCAGCCCCTTTCCAGTCCTCCCTCCTAGTACCTTCCAATGTCAACTTGCATTCACATGACTGCCACTGGTGTCCATTCCCTTCCAGTCCCCCCTCCTTCCCCACTGTCCAGTCCCTTCTAGTCCAAATACCATAGCAGCCTCTTTCAGCATCCACTCCCTTCTAGTTCCATTCTCCCATCCCCTACCACCATATGTAGCCCTAGCCCCCAGTTTTCTTCCAGGGCCAGCAGCTCTATCCTCCCTTCCCCACCATCAGCCCATTTCCAGTCAAAGCTCCCCCAATCAGCTCACTTCTAGTGCTAGTCCCCCCTCAACCCCATTACCAGTGCTAGCCCAATACCAGTCCTACTCTCCCATCAGCCCATTACCAATCCTAGCCTCCACTAATCAGCCCATTTCCAGTCCTAGCCCCCCCCCCCCGATCAGCTCATTTCTAATGATAGCCCCCCATCAGTCCATTATCAGTTCTACCCCACTCCATCAGACCATTACCAGTCCTAGCCTCCCCTAATCAGCTCATTTCCAGTGCTAGTCCCCCCCTCAACCCCATTACCAGTGCTAGCCTCCCCTAATCAGCCCATTACCAGTCCTAACCTCCACTAATCAGCCCATTTCCAGTCCTAACCCCCCCAATCAGCTAATTTCCCATGCTAGCCCCCCTGATCAGCCCATTACCAGTCCCAGCCCCCTGGATCAGCCCATTAGTTCCAGCCCCCCTTGATCAGTCCATTACCAGTCCTAGCCTTCCCTAATCAACCCATTACCAGTCTTAGCCCCCCCCCTGATCTGCCCATTACCAGTGCTAGCCCCCCCATCATCCCATTATAATCCTAACCCGCACTGTCTCTCCCCTTTGTCCAGCATTTCTCTCCTGTAGCTCCCCTTTGTCTACTATTTATCCCAGTCTCCCCCTTTTGTCCAGCATGTCCCTTGTCTCCCCCTTTGCTCATCATATCCCTTGTCTCCCCCTTTGCCCAGCATGTTCCCATCTCCCCCTTTGTCCAGCGTGCCTGTGTCTCTCCCTTTGTTCAGCACTTGTCCCCCTGTCTCTCCCCTTTGTCCAGAAAAATTCTCTATCTCCCCCTTAGTCCAACACTTGTCCCCCTGTCTCCCCCTTTCTCCAGCATGTCCCCTGTCTCCCCCTTTGTCCAGTACTTGTCCTCCTGTCTCCCCCTTTCTCCAGCATATCTCCTGTCTCCTCCTTTGTCCAGCATCCCTTTTCTCCCCCTTTCTTCCCCCCGTCACTCACTGTTGTGTCTCCTTGTTGTCCTTCTCCTGTCCCCATTCCCTCCACCTGCACCTATCATCCGGTGACAGTGGGGACACTCCGGCTGTTTTAATTTTAGATTTTGCCACCTCTGCCCTGCCTCTGCCTTCCCGTGTGGGAAATCAGAGGCAGGCCAGAGGCTGTAAAATCTAAAATTAAAACACATCCGGAGTGCCACCGGCATTGGGAGTGCCACTCCCGTCGGAGTGTCACCTGAGGCGATCGCCTCAGACTGCCTAATGGAAGAACCACCCCTGATGTCTACCATTTCTCACCCTTTACCCAGTGTCTCTTTCTCTTTCCTTCCATCCAGTATCCATTCTTTCTCTCCCTATCCTTACATATCTGTACTCTCCCTTCCTATCTCCCTGCATCCAGCACTCCATCTCCCCTCCTCGATTCTCCCTATGCCCGTTCCCTCCATTCCTCTTCCTATGTCCAGTATCTCCCTTCTTCTCCTAGCCCCCACCTCTAGCTTGTCTCCACTGTTTCCCTTTCCCCCGTATCTTTCATCTCCTGTCTGTCAGTCTATGCCCCTCCACATCAAGCATAACTCGTCCACCCCCAATGCACCCCATGACCACTCCCAATACCCTCCTCCATGTCCATTCCCCCCACCCTGGTAATGTGCAAGAGGCAGAGACTTCCCATGAAACAGCATGTTCCACAGGCAGGGGCAATGCAAGATGAGATCACAGCCTAAAGAGACAGATGGTGCACAAGTTGCTGCCGCTGCCGAGTCTGCTTCTTGGCAGAGGCAGACTGGTTCTCTCTTTTCTATGGCAGCCGCGGCTCCTGCTTCTTAGAGCCATGGCTGTGCTACTGCTGGTGATTGTCAGTTTAAACAAACTTCATACCAGTGCGGAGCCTTCTTGCTGCTTCTGTGAAGGAACCCATGCAACTGTGTCCCGCCTCCAAAGGAAGTTGTTGTAACTTCCTTTGGGGGCGGGACCCAGTTCACAGATTCCTTCACAGAGGCTGCAAGAAGGTTCTGCATTGGTATGAAGTTTGTTTAAACTGACAAACAATCGCTAGCAGTAGCACACTCACGGCTCTAAGAAGCAGGAGCCGCGGCTGCCATAGCAAACAGAGAGCTAGTCTGCCGCTGCCGAGAAGCGGACTCAGCAGTGGCAGCAACTTGTGCGCTTGGGTTTTTTTTTGTTTAATTTTTGAAGGTGAAGTGAGGCGGCTGTTTTGGGGGCATTTTTGCCGCGCTCAAAACTTTGCTGCCTGAGGCAGCCACCTCACTTCGCCTCATTATAGAGCCGCCCCTGGTTCTGTAAACAGACTATTCTTGGAACTTTAAATAAACAAATCTTTATTGGTAACTTGACTATCACCTGCAGCTTGAACATATAGTGGCTAATTTTGCAACCAGGTGACTAGTTTTAGGAATCCAGAATGTACCTACCTTAAGCTTTTTTAATAAATAAAATCAGGAGCCTACTTTTTTGTTTATAAAATTGGTGTGTAAATGTTGAAAAACGTGCATTAAATCTAGGCGTAGAAACTTCCACTAGCCCTAGGTTTGGTGTAAATGCCTAGGCCTGACTTTCTAACAATCTCACGTTAAGTTATAGTATTTTATAACTTGCATGTATAAATGTGTGCCCCCTCCATGCTTCAACCAAGCTTTACCCATGTGCTCGCACACATTAAAATTAAGCATGACCAGTCTTACATGCGTACTTAAAGAACAGTGACTGGCAAAAGTACGCAAGTACAGTATACACACATTCACGCACGTAAGTCCTTGAAAATAGGTGATTTACATGTGGAAATGGCATCTATCTTTATGCTACTCCTTCTAAAATGATGATGGATCTGACACACCAGTAAGAGGAAAAGAAATTGTGAGTGCAATGCTTAAGAAGGAGCGTTTACCATCCATACCAGGGCATGCTAGCAAAAACACGTGCCATTTCAGCATTGTTGGTTTGTTTGTTTTCTTTTTAAAGTTTTGTTTTAGGGAAATTTTGCTACTAGCGGGCACTTCAGTGCAATAACATAGTCTATCGCTCAATAACGCCCATTATTGATTGATAACACTCACTCTTTATCAATAGGTGCTATTGATAAAGAGTACACAATATCAAGCAATAGCAGCCACTGTTAACAACATGGCTAAAGAAGTAAATTAAGGGACCCTTTCACTAAAGTGTGTTAGGTGACACCTAACGTGAGCATAAGAGTGAGTGATTTCTAAGATGCATGTTAACCATCATGTGAACGGGCAGGGACTGGGCTTTGACTGTGCATTGCAATTAGCGTGGGTATCATTAGTGCACGCTCACCATCAATGTTGCAGTTAATTCATGGGTGCACCTGATGACACGTCTATAGGCATCGTTAGGTGATTTGTGTTAATTGCACCTCATGTCAGTGTATGCTTTATCTGACAGGAACATGCAGGTCCCACCCCCAACAATTATTGCGGTGGCTTTGAACTTACCATGTGTTAAATATGTGTGCTAAGTGCACAATCCGAATGAGAACAGGTGGTACAACTTAATCATCCCTGGGGGTCCAGCAGGGCCCCAAAAGCCTGTTCAAAAAGAAAGGTCTTAAGGAAAACTTAGGATGTCATTTTCAGATATAGAAATCGTGAATAGAGAGGTCTTGAGTGCAGTACTAGTGAAAGTCACCGTGTCAAGGCAGCACCTGTGAAAGAGAGATGGTGGGACAGTGTACAATAAAATGAGACAGTGGCAGACAGACCGTATAAGGGGAGAAGTGTCTCAAAAATACGTTAAGTCATGTCAGAAGCTATGTAGTTGCATCATTTGGCAGCGGTTTGCTTTTGGCTCTGTCAGTGGAATTGTTTCCAGCTCCAGCATATGGCCAACGATGTCTTTAATTCTACAAAAACAGAAAATAGTTGAACATCCATGTAATTCTTTTCTGAGCTGATACGCAACTAGCGACTTGCCAGCTGAGCGTCCTAGGAGGTCAGAAGAGGAGATGCTACCTCACAGTGTTATATGGTTTTCATTTTGATAGCTTCTACTGACCTGCAAAGTGACAATGGAAGACTTGAACACTGACCTTGCTTCAACAAATCTTTCACTTTGAAATTGTGATTTTGTGTATAAAAGAGTCCACTTGGGGAATTTGTTTTGATGACCAGTTTGTTTATAAAGTTTTGTGCTTTGAATTATTTTAATGAATTGGCAGCACTATCTAAATCCTCAAGGGCCATTAGAAAGTGCCATTTATTTTTTTTTTCCAGTTTTAGCTGACATTTATTTTAGCTAGAAAAATCCCAAAGGCACGAAACGTACATCCAATTTTAGTTCCAACAGGTTTTTCAAAGGACTCGAGAATTATTTATAAAACTTAACTTTAGATAAGGGTCATTTCCTTAAATAATTTAGCATCAAACTGAATTTCAAATGACTGATTTCAAAAGAGATTATACTATATTCCGGTACAATAAGGCCGTGTTTTGATTAAAAGCACACAGACTGCTTAACAGCTGAGGATAATGTCGACAAGGTGATAGTGCAAACTTTGATTGGTCATAACCTAATGACACCAGCATGGCATCAATTTTCTTAATCAAATCATATGAAAAATGTTTATTTAAAAGACAATTAAGAATCATGATTGATGTGTGCAAGTTTATTAAGCAAAGTTAATTTACTTATAAAATCCAGTAGCTCTTTAAAAAGCTAGCTGCTGGAAATTTAAGAACAGAAAGACATTTTGCAGCTTATATACGAAACATAGTGAATGTTTGAGAGTTGTAAGATGTGCCGGAGATCTAGAATCCTGGATGCTCAGGCAAAATCCTCACTAACAAAAACCATCAGGAACACACTGCCATGACTGAATTTAACTAAGGTTGGGTCTGTCTGGAAGGTTGCAAGCTTAGTAATTATCAAGCATTTTTTATTTATTTAAACAGTTTTGTATACCACCTTATCCTTCAATCAAAGTGGTCACAACACAATTGGGGGATACATTTTAACACGAGGGGATATGAGACACATACACTAATACTTACAGGGAACATGGGCAATGGAGGGTTAAGTGGCTTGCCCAAGACCACAAGGAGCACCTGTGGGACTAGAAACCCCAGTCCTTCCGGCCCAAGGTTGCTGTCCTCTAGTGGGATTTGAACCACCGACCTTCCGGCCTGTAGTACCTTGCCCCAACCACTAGGCCACTCCTCCCTACAAAGGTAGAAGCTCAGACAGCCATATCTAGGAATGAGCATGCAAAAACCTTTCGGTTTGGTCTGTGTTCAGTTTAGTCACTCACTCAGTTTGTCTTTGAATCATTTGAATCATTCAGATAATAATTATAATTATTACGAAGTTTTATGGATAGAAAGGAGGGAGGAGGTATGGACATGGGATCTTGGAAGTTCATCTGTCTAAGAAGGTATCCAGACAATCCAAATAGACCACAACAACTGTTCTGGATAAGAAGAGAGATCTTATCTAGCAAATCTCCATCTCTATAAAATTATCTCTCAATCTTCTATAACAATCTGGTTTCTGATAAAATGAAAGATGAATGAACTGACCTGTGGAATTTGACTACCGCAGTAGTAAGTTGGTGTATTGCATTACAAATCATCAACCATCTGATGTCCTGAAATACATTCCAGTAACAAGAAGGACAAAAGGCTTAGGTTCAAGGAACTGAATATATTTTCCGTTCATGCTGGTAAAAAGCTGTCATGGTTGATGCAATGCTCTGTCAGTGTTAGTTAGTATTTAAACGCCTGTCTCAGTACTTCCCATCAATCATACAAATATGCTTTGAAGCACTAGATCAGTGGTTCTCGGTGTGGGCCCTGGACTCCTACAGGTCTTCCATGGGCTCTGTTGGGGGTGTTCCTATTGAGATGTTGTCAGTCCTACCCTAGAAGAAATTGCAGCTTTGCACCACCATGCAGAGCAGAATCAAGCAGGGGTGTAGAGCCCCAGCACAACACACGCACAATTTATTTTATTTCATTTCACTTAAAAAAATGTGTTAATTATTTTTTAATGGTTCAGTTTTATTATGTGTATAAATTCATTTATACACAATAAATTGGCTTACACAAATAGAAAACAAATTAAGCCAATAAAAAATTCAAAGGAAAATTGAAACAAAAAAAGTGACTTGTACAGTATCTCTGTGTTATGTTTTTCATTATTATTATTATTATTCATTTATTAAGCACTACAAGGCATACATAGCACTGTACAAACAGAAAGAAAAAAAGTCTCTGCTCAAAGAGCTCACAATCTAAAAGAGAAACAGACGTGACGATACAAGAAGCATGAGGTCAAAGCGAAGAAGAGACACAAGGAAAATAAAGATCATGGTCCAAAAGTGATCTCAAAGAGGTATGTTTTTAGCAAGGATTTGAAAAGGGTGAGAGAAGAGACTTGACAAAGAGACAGGAGAAGCTTATTCCAGGCATAAGGAACAGCAATGTGAAAGGATCGAAGTCTGGAGTTAGCATTAGAAGAGAAGGGCATAGAGAGAAGGAGATCAGGGGAGGATATTTTGTTTAATTTATATGTGTACATTTTTTATGGACAGAAATGTGGTTTTCGTGAACCTAAACAAATGTATTCACATAAAGAAAGAAATGAGCATTTAGAAAAAGACAAACAAATTTAAACAAAGAAATTTGGGGGCTGCACACCCCTACAATATACCACTGATCAGAGTAGTAGCAAGATGAAAAGGACAGAAGGAGGCAAACTAATATCACTTATCAGGAATCGTCCATAGAGAGTGTCAGCCGGTGTGACATTCAGCGACACTACTGAATATTTCATCTAGCTGCCTCAGCACTTTCCAGATAACACCGGGACAGTCCGAGGGAGGAGGTGGGCCAATATTTCGACCACTAACCAGATAATAAACTGCATCAAGTTGCGCCTCTTTTACAGACTCTTCATTGATTTACCAGTGGTTCAGTGAATTAAGTTTAAGTTGTTAGTCATGAGTTTTAAGATTTTTCATCAGTGTTGATCTATTTATTTGTCGGCGTATTTATGAAAGTTTAATGTTATGCGGGTTACCTGTTCTTAGGATGCACGTTTGTTTCAGCTCCCTAGGGCTAATTTGTTTCGCTCAACTAGCTTCGGACTAGGGCACTGGCTTGCTCCTTACAGTTTTTATGTCATGGGCTTCCCTCATCTATACATTTTATTTCTGATCTTTTGGGGTTTCTGAAGACAATAAAAACGTTTTTATTCTCTCAGAATGACAGATCCTGTATATTGGTCTTCCAACTAAATATTTTGGCTGTTGCAGTTGATTCAGAACACAGCAGTTCATTTGCTAACACTTTATTTGATGAATCTTCCTAACCAGTCAGTACAGTATCACATAAAGTTTAAGAAGCATCTTTATTAAAGCGCACTAGGCTTTTGCAGCTAAAGCGGGAAAAAAGTGCAGATAGCACAGCGTTAGCTGCAAAAGCCATGTATTATCCGTTGGAGGTGTGCACACCATTTCACCGACAGATAACAAACTTAAAATGCAGAGCGCGAGGTCGGACAGTTACGTTGTTGAGAACCATGATAACCACGCATTTCAAATACACCCACTCCCCTTCTTATTCCCATCTATTCATGCAGATAAATCATTTTCTAGAGAGTAAGCCCAGAAAATCACTGCATTGTCTGCATTTTGAATGCATCAGCTGTTAATGTGGCCAGATAGTGTGTGCTATCTGCTGCGTTAAGATCTAATGCAGTTTAGTAAACGCGTCTCTAAGTTGCTGATTTTTGTATTTTGAGTGCTCCATGGATTAGAATGTGTTTACTTTCAGACAGTCATCCAGCCTTGGCGATCTGGGCGTTCTCTTCACTCTTGGGAGCAGAGTTTATTGGCACTTCCACATAATAGTTTAGGAAGATTGACAGTGACCAGAGCCAGAGATTTTACCTGGATGTCTCCAAGACTAAGGAATTTGCTTTCTCTTATCTTAAGGAATGAGTGCGATTAAAATGTTTTGTGTTAAGACGTTTGTTTTTATGGAAGCTTTTCATGATTGTCTAAGAATGTTGGCAATCTTGGGGTTTTAATAGGAAGAGATAGTTAGGTGCCTTGTTCTACATGTCTGTCTGAGGTTATGTGGTAGTGCAATACGTTGTGTTTTATTGTAAACTGCTGAGTAAAAACTCTAGCCTGAATGAGTGAGGGATCAGAGACTCCATTCCAATGATGAACATAACAACAAGGTGAAGCAACTCTGTGTCACTGATGCGACTGTGAACAGAGGTCTGTTGGAGACCTTTCCATGAGTAGTCACATAGTATAAGCAGAAAAGAGGAAAATATGTATGAGTATAGGACAGAAGAGGGACTCTTAGGTCCAATGTTAAAAAAAAGGCTGGTGGGGCATAGCCCAAAGAACTATTACGGTTTTTTCAAACCCATTTGTGCTGCTGAATATCCCCTCCTAGCTGACTGAACACCCTGACGCTGCCCGGCTAGTGTTGGGGCATTCCAGGGCAGAGCACGGTGGGGGAGGGGTGGCCGAAAAGCTAGCTGGTCAGCTGCAATACTGAACACTGATTTTCAAACTGGGCACTTAACTTAGGCTCATACTTTTAAGAAAAATGAGTGACATGCCTAAATTTAGATACAGTGGATGGAAACGGTAAGGAACGAGAAGATATCATATCCCTTACATAAAAATTCATAAGAAAGGGTCTAGTGGTGTTTGTGTTCCCACTTGAAACTACGTGGTCTGAATAAATCATCCTTTGAATACTTTGTTCTTGCTGTGGTTCCTTGGAGTTTTGAGCACCTTTGTGCTTTTGTTGTTCTTAGGCCTAAATTTAGATACATGAGGGGGAGGGGGATATTTAGCGGAGGCGGCTAGCTATTCTAACACGGCACTAGCCATAGCTGTCAAAGGGTACCTGGATTATTAATGCTGGGGCCATATTTGTCCACTGGAAAAACAATTTGACTGGATAGTAAAGAAGCTAACCAGGTGGCGGTCATATCCAGCCATGGTCTGCTTAGCAACAGCAATGAAAGTTAGGGCACCTTTCATGTTCCTAACTTTCACCACTTTCCGATAACTGGCAGTGCCTCAATATCACCGCTGCCCGACCATCACTGGATGCCACTCCCGGAACACCCCAATGCAGCGGCGACACAGATATTCAGGTCAGTGTGACTAATGCAATTAGCAGGTCTGCTGACCACTTTAACCTCTTTGAATATACCTGCCATAACTTTTAAGCTCCTATAATTTTGCTGAGTTTCTGGTAAAAATCGTATGCTTCTATGTTTTAGTAAAAATAGGGACCTAACTTTTGAATCTAAATTTAGGAGCTCATGGGAGCACATTGAATAGCAGCAGCCAGTGCTATTAAAGTGGCTGGTGGTCACTGCTTCAACTTGGGCCTGGACGGTCAGTGCCGGGATCATGTTTGTCCAGTGGCACTGAATATGCAGTCTAGCCATTGTTTTATCTAGCTGGCCAGTGGTGAAATTAGCCATTCAATATGCCCCCTGCAAACTGTGTAAATGTGCTGAATAGGATATTCAGCGGCACTATTATGGTTAGTGCTGCTGGTATTCCGTGGGTGCCGCCACTACACATCCTGATGGTAAGCAGTCAGCATCGTGATATATTTTGGGTGTTCTGGAGCAGATTGGAGGCAGCACTTGTTACCCAGGCAGCGGCCATAATGAGCCACTGTCCAGTTAGCGACACACGGGTAAAGTAAGGCATGGCAAAGGATGGCCTAACGTTACCCCCAGAATCTAACTGGGCAGCTTCTGTGATGACCTAGGTATTAAATGCTGGTGGCCAGATATTTATTTATTTATTGTGGTTTCTAAATCGCCTTATCATGAATATCTCTCCTATGTTTCAAGATTTAGGCTTGCCATTTAATTTCCCTAAAATGATGAGCCTAATTTAAGTGTCCAGTGTTAAAAATCAGAGCCAAGCTCCTATTTTTCCATTCCTTAAATCTGCTCCTATTGCCACTCACTTTTTAGGTGCCTCAATTTAGGAGTTTAGTGAAATTTTGAGCATGAATTTAGGAACAGCTTCTTAGTAAATTTTCAAAAAAGCCAATTTAGACTTCTCACTCTCAAGAGCATAAACACTCGGGGCCTGATATTTCTATTCATAAGCTGCGGCAAAGTGGTGAAAAATCAGACTTACCGTGTAAATGGTGCATAGTTGGGTATCTGGCATCTCCAGCCAGCCAGTGAGGGATGAATATTCGCTCAGTGTAAATGGTCTTAACCGGATATCCGCTGGGGTGTAATGGGGATGTGGCCACAACATACCCGGTTTGCAGGGATTTTCAGTGGCACAGGGCACCATGCCAAATGCCATAAACCGTGTATCTTTAGGCCAGGTTTTGGGCAACACATTTGACCTGCTGAGACAGCAGTATGCATTATGTGGACCAACGGCAATACTGGGTAGTGGCAGTGCCCATAGACAGGAACTGCCCATGCAATGTGCGGCCTGCACATACTGCAATGGAGGTGGAGATGCTGACTATGTGCCAGGGGACACAGGTGGCAGTACAATGTGCAGAAGTGGCAGCAGCCATTGATTCAGGTCAGAGGCACACATACCATACTGTCTTTCGCATTGAGTGTCACGTGTATGATTTGCTCCCAGTTGGTGAGAGGTCTTACGTATGCACTAAGTGCAAGCAGCTCTTTGCTCTCAGGGAACAAGTCCGTTCTCTAGAGGCTAGATTAGCAGACCTGGAAGACATAAGAAAGACAGAGAGGTACATGGACGAGACCAACAGGGATATAGTTCTGAAGTCCCACCTCCAGTCTGGCAGTATCCCTGTTGCCATGGAGGAGAGAGGTCACGTGACAGGAGAGCATCACCCTGGTGTGGCAGGACGTGATCCTGTAACTAGGACCTGTCCTCCAGGTGATGTAAAGCCCTCTCGCACTGAGGATGTTTCTCCAGGGCCATGTGCCCATGAGGGAAGGGTTAGGACAGCCGTTATAGTTGGTGATTCGATCATTAGGCATGTAGATAGCTGGGTGGCTGGTGGATGTGAGGATCGCCTTGTAACATGCCTGTCTGGTGTGAAGGTAGCGGACCTCACGCACCGCCTAGATAGGATCATAGATAGTGCTGGGGAGGAGTCTGCTGTCTTGGTACATGTCGGTACCAATGACATAGGAAAATATGGTAGGGAGGTTCTGGAGGCTAAATTTAAGCTTTTAGGTAGGAAGTTGAAATCCAGAACTTCTAGGGTAGTGTTCTCAGAAATGCTTCCCGTTCCACGTGCAGGACCCAAAAGGCAGGCAGAGCTCCAGAGTCTCAATGCGTGGATAAGACAATGGTGCAAGGATGAGGGCTTTGGATTTGTTAGGAACTGGGGAACATTCTGGGGAAAGGAGGGGCTCTTCCCAAGGGATGGGCTTCACCTTAACCAGGATGGAACCAAACTGCTGGCATTAACCTTTAAAAAGGAGATAGAGAAGCTTTTAAACTAGAAAATAGGGGAAAGCCGACAGTCGCCCAAGAGCACATGGTTCAGAAGAAGGTATCCTTGAAGGATACTACCAAAAGCAGAGAGGTTCCAAGTAGCCCAAATGCCCTTGAGTATGGTGCAGACAGAGTGTAAAGATTTCAAATTATCCATGCCTACCAATAGCCAGATTAATATTAATAAAATGCAGTCTCTAAAATGCTTGTATGCATATGCTAGAAGTCTAAACAATAAGATGGGAGAGTTAGAATATATAGCACTAAATGAGAGGTTAGATATGATTGGAATCTCAGAGACATGGTGGAAGGAGGATAACCAGTGGGACACTGTGATACCTGGGTACAAACTATATCGTAATGATAGAACTGATCAAATTGGTGGAGGGGTTGTGCTCTATTTTAGAGAGGGCATTGAGTCAGAAAGGATTAAAGTTTTGCAGGAAACAAAATTTGCTGTAGAATCTCTATGGATTGAAATTCCATGTATGAAGGGGAAGGTGATGGCAGTGGGGGTGTACTATCGACCCTCTGGCCAGAATGAACAAATGGATGATGAAATGCTCAAAGAAATCAAGGATGCTAACAAAAGTCACAGCACAGTAATAATAATGTGTGATTTCAATTACCCCGGTATCGACTCGGTCAGTGTCACGGCAGGACATGCTAGGGAGATAAAGTTCCTAGATGAAATAAATGACTGCTTCTTGGAGCAGCTGGTTCATGAACTGACCAGAGGGAAGCCATATTGGACCTTGTCCTTAGTGGAACACCTCATCTGGTGCAGGAGATAAGGGTGTTTTGGGCCTCTTGGCAATAGTGATCATAGCATGATTGCGTTTGATTTAATTAGTGGAGGAGGGATGGTAAGGAAATCCACAGTACTACCTTTTAACTTTTGAAAGGGAGACTATGATAAAATGAGGAAAATAGTTAAGAAAAAACTAAAAGGAGTGGTTGCAACGGTAAAGAATTACATCAAGCTTGGGTGTTGTTTAAAAATACTATCCTGGAAGCCCAGACCAGCTGTATTCCATGCATAAAGAAAAGTGGAAGAAAGTCCAAAAAACTACCAGCATGACTGAAAGGTTTGGTCAGAGAGGCTGTTGCTGCCAAAAAAGCATCTTTCAGGAAATGGAAAAAAGAGCCAAATGATGAAAACTGGAAACAGCACAAGCACTGGCAAGTTAAATGCAAAGCATTGATAAGGCAGGCAAAGTGAGAATTTAAGAAGAAACTTGCTATGGAAGCAAAAACGCAAAATAAAGACTTTTTCAAGTATATTTGTAGCAAAAAGCCTGTGAGAGGGTCAATTGGACCGTTAGATGATAGAGGGGTAAAAAGGGCAGTAAGAGGAGACAAGACTATAACGGAGAGACTGAATGAATTCTTTGCTTTAGTCTTTACTGAGGAAGATTAGGGATATTACCCAAGACTGAAGTGGTATTTAAAGGTGATACTGCAGAGGAAGGAAGATGTATTACAACTAGTTGATAAAATGAATAGTAGCAAATCACCTGGACCAGATGGTATACATCCAAGGGTGTTGAAAGAACTAAAATATGAGATTGCAGACCTGCTATTAGTAATCTGTGAACTTTCATTAAAATCATCTGTAATACCTGAAGATTGGAGGATCGCCAATGTAACACCAATTTTTAAAAAGGGTTCCAGGGGTGATCCGGAAAACTACAGACCGGTGAACCTGATGTCAGTACCAGGAAAAATGGTAGAACCCATCATAAAAAACAAAATTACTCAGCATGTAGATAGTCACAACCTAATGGGAGACAGCCAACATGGCTTTAGACAAGGAAGATCTTGTCTTACTAATCTGTTATGTTTTTTTGAAGGTGTGAATAAATAGGTAGACAAAGATGGGTCAGTTGATATAGTGTATCTGGACTTTCAGAAAGCCTTTGACAAGGTCCCTAATCAGAGACTTTTGGCAAAACTAAAAAGTCATGGGATAGGAGGCAGTGTACTATTGCGGATCAGGAACTGGTTAAAAGATAGAAAGCAGAGGGTAGGGCTAAATGGTCAATTTTCCCAATGGAAAAAGGTGAATAGTGGTGCACCCCAGGGATCTGTGCTGGGTCCGCTGCTTTTTGACATATTCATAAATGACCTGGAAAAGGGAATAAATAGTGAGGTTATCAAATTTGCAGATGACACAAAACTGTTTAAAGTTGTTAAAACCCAAGGGTATTGCGGAAAACTGCAGGAGGATCTGGATAAATTGGGAGACTGGGCATCCAAATGGCAGATGAAATTTAATGTGGACAAGTGCAAAGTTATGCACCTAGGGAAGAACAACCCAAACTATGGTTACACAATGAAAGGTTCCACATTAGGAACCACCACCCAGGAAAAAGATTTAGGCGTCCTCATGGATAACATGTTAAAACCCTCCACCCAGTGTGCAGCGGCGGCCAAGAAAGCAAATATAATGCTAGGTATCTTAAGCAAAGGAATGGAAAATAAAACAAAGGATATTATAATGCCTCGGTATCGTTGCATGTTACAACCGCACCTTGAATATTGTGTGCAATTCTGGTCGCCATATCTTAAAAAGGATATAGCGTTATTAGAAAAGGTACAGAAAAGAGTCACCAAAATGGTAAAGGGGATGCAAGGCTACTCCTATGAAGAGAGGCTACAAAGGTTAGGGCTCTTCAACCTGGAAAAGAGACGGCTGAGGGGAGATAGAGGTCTATAAATTAATGAATGGAGTGGAACAGGTAAACATAGATCAATTGTTTACGTTATCAGAATATAGAAAGACTAGGGGACATGTAATGAATCTACAGGGTAAACTATTTAAGACAAATAAGAGAAAATATTTTTTCACTCAACGTGTAATCAAACTCTGGAATTTGTTACCGGAGGATGTAATAAAGGCTGTTAGTGTAGCTGGGTTTAAAAAAGGTTTGGACAAGTTCCTGGAGGAAAGGTCCATAAACCATTATAAAAAAGGGACCTAGGATATCAATGCTTCACCCAGTACAAGCATTGCGGAACCTGTGTCTTTTGGGGAAACTGCTGGTCACTGTTGGAAACAGGATACCGGGCTTGATGGACCTTGGTCTGACCCAGTATGGCATATCGTATGTTCTTATGTTATGTTGTTATGTACAATGCAGGCATTTTATGATATAGCTGGCTTCTCATCTGTCATTGGCATCATTGACTGCACCCATGTTATACTGAGGGCATCAGGTCAGGACCACAGGGAATTCAGAAACCAGCAAAACTGCTGTATGTGCCTGGTTATAAGAACATAAGATATGCCATACTGGGTCAGACCATGGTCCATCGAGCCCAGTATCCTGTTTCCAACAGTGGCCAATCTAGGTCATACGTACCTAGCAGTTGAGTGGTGTATGTCCTACCTTTCTGATAGATGGCAGGAGATACGATCCAGCAATACATCATCTGATCCGTTCCACCAAAAAATGAAGTTTCTAACTGGCTGCAATCTCAAAACCTTAGGATCCAACACAAGAAAACGGAGGTTTTATTTATTACAAGAAATCAAAACTTCACTGCTCTGTCTTTCATAAAAGTGAAGGATGCAGATCTCCAGACCAAGCCCACTATCAGATACCTTGGCGTGACCTTAGACCAGCACTTGGATATGAAGGCGCACATAGGAAACATTGTAAGAGCGGTATACCATAAAATCCGATCCCTTAGACATCTAAGATCCCTGCTTGCACCTGATGATTTCAGAACCATCTATCAGGCACTAATCATACCGCATTTTGATTATGCAAATTCAATCCTGCAAGGTCTCCCTCAAGCCACCTTAAATCCACTTCAACTTGCAATGAATGCCGCAGCAAGAGTTCTACATGGCGCTTCTAGGAAAGACCATGTCACACCAATTCTAAAACATCTCCACTGGCTCCCAATACAAGGTAGAATCACTTACAAGATCTTACTACTTACATTCAAGGTTATTAAAGGGCTTTCGTCGGCATCATTGACTGAACTAATCCAGACAACTCCTCTCAATAGGGACAGAAGGTCAGTAACACTTAACACCCTGGTAGTCCCAAAACTAAGAACACAATGCACCAAGGCAACAGTAGGCAGGGCCTACAATTTCTGCGCACCAAGGTACTGGAACAGCCTCCCTCTCGGCATCCGATCAATCCAGGACTTATTTCAGTTCAGAAAGGCCTTAAAACCTCACCTCTTCCTCCAGTTTTACCCAGAAGCCAATGTGGACGCTGCACCATCCTCACAAGCCTCTCAGAACCCCCTTGACTGAAGTCAAAAGAGTTCCCAATTATGTCTTAAATTGTAAATAGTTACCTGTTATCCAAGTTGCATTACCTGTTCAACTGTAAACACAAAGTACCATCGGAAATGTGTATTTTATTGTTCATTGTAAACCGCACTGATGCTGAATAGCGCGGTATAAAAGAGACTCTAATAAATAAAAAAATAAATAAATAAAAAGACACAGGTTCCACAATGCTTGTATCGGGTCAAGCAGTGATATCCTGGATCCCTTTTAATAATGGTTTATGGACCTTTCCTGGGATCCTGTCACGATGCCAGTTCTGCTGAGCGTGCTTGGCTCAAATCCAGCTCCCCTGCAGACTTTCTACACTTCAAATTCATGCTTGTCTCTTTCCAGTCAGCCATAGCTCCTGCCAAACAAGACTACTATGTCCATCTGACTAACTCTCTTGCCTCTAATCCTCGCCATTTCTTTACTACTCTCAACTCTCTCCTCAAGGTGCCTCCACCTCTGATCCCTCCCTCCCTTTCTGCCCAAACCCTGGCTGACTATTTCCATGACAAAATCCACAAGTTCACCCTCCAATTCCCCACAAAGTCAGCTACTTCCCCTCCTCCCCCTCCTCCCCCTCTTCACTCCCAACTCCCCCCCCCCCCACCTCTGCTACCCTCTCTTCCTTTCCTGTGATCTCTGAAGAGGAAACTGCACACCTTCTTTCTTCCTCCAAACTCACCACCTGCTCCTCTGATCCTATCCCCACCCATCGCCTAAGGTCCATCTCCTCCACCATTGTCCCTTCCATCTCTCATATTCTTAACCTATCACTCTCCACTGCAACAGTCCCTGCAGACTTCAAACATGCTGTGGTCACATCTCTCCTCAAGAAACCCTCACTTAATCCCACCTGTTCTTCTAATTATCGACCCATCTCTTTCCTTCCCTTCATTTCTAAACTACTTGAACGTGTGGTTCACTGCCACTGCCTCGACTTCCTCTCTTCTCATGCCCTCCTGGATCCCTTACAATCTAGCTTTCGTCCTTTACACTCTACTGAAACGGCTCTTGCCAAAGTTTCCAGCAAATTGTTCCTGGAAAAATCCAAGGGCCTTTACTCTGTCCTCATCCTTCTTGACCTCTCTGCTGCTTTTGACAGTGTTGACCACAACCTTCTCCTCGATACCCCGTCCTCACTTGGTTTTAGGGGCTTTGTACTATCCTGGTTCTCCTATCTCTCCCATTGCTCTTTCCATGTCTGTTCTGGGGGCTCCTCCTCCTCTGCTACCCCACTCCCAGTTGGTGTACCCCAAGGATATGTCCTAGGTCCGCTCCTTTTCTCTCTATATACACAGTCCCTTGGTGTGCTTATCTCTTCTCATGGCTTTCAGTACCATTTGTATGCTGATGACTCTCAGATCCAACTCTCTACACCTGAAATCTCTCTGGCAATCCAGACCCGGATCTCTGCCTGCCTTTCTGACATTGCTGCCTGGATGTCTCACTGTCATTTGAAATTGAACATGGCCAAGACTGAACTTCTCATCCTTCCCCTTAAAACCTCCCCTCCTCTTCCTCCTTTCTCAGTCTCTGTGGATAACTCTGTACTCCTTCCTGTTTCCTCAGCCCGCAACCTGGGGGTTGTCTTTGACTCCTCTCTCTCTTTCTCCACACACATCCATCTGATAGCTAAGACCTGCAACTTCTTTCTCTATAACATCAGCAAAATCTGCCCCTACCTTTCTGAACACACTACTAAAACGCTTGTCCACTCCTTAATCACCTCCCGTCTTGATTACTGTAACCTACTCCTTGCTGGTCTCCCTTTGAATCATCTCTCTCCCCTTCAATCTGTTCAACACTCTGCTGCACGGCTAATCTTCCGCCAATCTCGTCATGCCCATATTACTTCTCTTTTCAAGTCACTTCATTGGCTCACGTCCGTTTCCGCATCCAGTTCAAACTTCTTCTGCTGACTTATAAATGTATTCACTCTGCGGCTCCTCACTACCTTTTTTTCTCTTATCTCTCCTTACAACCCCCCTCAGGAAATTCGCTCTTCCAGCAAACTGCTCCTATCTGTGCCCTTCTCTTCTACTGCTAACTCCAGACTTCGCTCCTTTCACCTTGCTGCACTGTATGCCTGGAACAAACTACCTGTGTCTGTACACCTTCCCTAACCCTCTTCAAATCCAGGCTGCACTGTACGCCTGGAACAAACTACCTGTGTCTGTACACCTTCCCTAACCCTCTTCAAATCCAGGCTGAAAGCTCACCTCTTCGCTGCTGCTTTTGGTTCTTGACTCTCCTGATCTCCTTTTCCTTCCCTTGTTTTATCCCTGCCTACACCTTCTGTGTTTGTCTTGACTAGATTGTAAGCTCTGATGAGCAGGGACTGTCTCTTATTTGTCTGTGGAGCACTGCGTACAACTTGTAGCACTATACAAATGTTCCATAGTAGTAGTGTTGCAACAATGCAGTTTCAGAGACACTGCTCACCATATCCGTGCCCTCCTCTGTGATGTAGCCTGTTTCTAGACTATTTCAACCTTCTCCTTGCTGGTCTCCCTGTCTCATCTCTCTCCCCTTCAATCTGTTCAGAACTCAACTGCTCAACTAATCTTCCGCCAGCCCCATTATACTCATATAGCCCCTCTTCTGAAGTCATTTCATTGGCTGTCCTTCCATTTCTGTATCCAGTTCAAATTTCTCCTCTGACTTATAATTGCATTCATTCTTTCTCCTCACTACTTTTCCTCTCTCCTCTCTCCTGACACCCCTCCTTGTGAATGCTACTCTTCTACTAGCCTGCTTCTCTCATGCCTGTTTCTTCTACTGCCAACTCCAGGCTCCTCTCCTTTCACCTTGCTACTCCTTATGCCTGGAACAATCTATCTCCATTGGTATATCAGGCTTCCCTTTTCAAATCCATTAAAAGCTCACCTCTTTGCGACTGCCTTTGGATCCTAATCTCCTATTTTCCTTGTAGCTCCTCACCTTCTTTATGTGCCCTCATCCTCATCTACTGTATTGTCTGTCTTGATTGATTGTAAGCTCTGACGAGCAGGGATCATCTTTTGTATGTGTCTGTGCAGTGCTGTGTATGCCTTATAGTGCTATATAAATAATTAGTAGTAGTAGTTTCTGGTGCATCATCACCATCTGATGGTGCTACAGAGAGCATCTCTTGATGGACAGCTGCATCCTATAAGGCTGGTACCTATGGCTTGTTCTGAACCAAAGCCTGAATCATGCAATATGGCTTCCTGTTACAAATGGAACTCTTTTCTGCTGTTCAAATTCAAACCTGCAGATCAAGCAATTCGGTCAAGTTATGTACCATGCAAGTGGTAGTCAATGCCCGTTCTCATTCAGAGACTGTACTACTGGTCCTAGCATTTGCAACTATGTATGAACCTGCATACCATCTTTTCTCACCATGGACCTTTGTTCAGAGGAAGACCACCTGACAACTGTTACCAGATTCAGTGAAGATGACATACAGTATCTGAAACCAATTAATTACTGCGCCATGAGGAATTCAGGACAACAAATTATACATTGGGCACAGAGATAACTTTGTTCTCTGACACACTTTCAACTTTACTCTCGGCATTCTGGCAGACTTGCTTTCTCTGTCATTTTCTGCCCTTCATGTGCTTTGCTTTCCAGCCTGCCTCCTTCTAAAAGACAGTGTGCAAGGACAAGGACTAACCTTTGAAAGGAGTGAATCTCTCACACACACCAAAACTCTGTGTTATCACGCTGCAGACAAATATCTGCAGCCTGCATTGGACCACTGCCATCCTTTGGACTTTGTGCTGTTCTGGAGACAACTTCTCAGATCCAGCCACAATCATCCTTCTGGCATAGCTAAGGTACTAGTCTTAATTCTCCCAGGGGTGGACCTAGCCAGACAGCTAATTTTCTGTACATCTGAGTGCAGAGAGAATCAGTGGCATTGTTTACTAAAATGGTGATTTATAATCTTGTTAATTGTAATCATGGGGCTATATAACTTGCTACCTCATAAGTCTAATTTATTCTATAACTGCATTATTTTTCTATCCACAATAAAGTCCAATTTATAAATAAACACAGGGTTGGTTCCCTTTATCTCACTTGGTTCATATGCCAGATAGACCTATAGAATCTTGGAAAAAGAGGGAAGTAGCAATTACACCTGGACATATTGAGTATTTATATATTTATTTACTTCTGACAATAATTCCCACAATCCTTCCCCTGATGGTGTGCCAACAACTGGTGATGGGAGTTAGACATGGAGGTCATGTAGGCTGTCGTCTCCCTGAGGAGTCAAACTTGTGCCTTCCTGCGTCTCTGCTCCATCATGTGGTGGTCCAGCAGCATCTGATGCTGACCAGCAGCTCCTGGCAGATGGTGCACAACTCTAAGTGGATGCCCTTTGTGCATGCCAGCAAATGTGCCCCCTTCTGGAGAATTTGTTGGTACACCTCATCTGGCCCACTATTGCTCAGGTCCTCTTGGATGGGAAGGCCATTTCACAAGTTTCAGGCTGTGCAGGGTCAGGATCCTCATCCCTCAGGACATAAGAACATAAGAAATGCAATACTGAGTCAAACCAAGGTCCATCAAGCCCAATACCATGTTTCCAAGCGTGGCCAATCCAGGTCACAAGTACCTAGCAGTTTCCCCAAAAAGACAGATAGGTTCCATAATGCTTGTCCCAGAGCAAGCAGTGGATTACCTTGTTCCTCTTTAATAATGATTTATGGACCTTTCCTCCAGGAACTTTTCCAAATCTTTTTTAAACCCAGCTACACTAACAGCTTTTACTACATCCTTTGACAATGAATTCCAGAATTTGATTATGTGTTGAGTAAAAAAATTTTTTCTCTTATTAGTCTTTCACGGGTTACACTGTAGCTTCATTGCATGTCCCCTAGCCTTTCTATTTTTTGATTGTGAAAGGAATCAATGTACGTTACCCCATTCCACTCCATTCATTAATTGACCTCTATCAGATCACCCCTAAATTGTCTCTTTTCCAGGCTGAAAAAACCTAACCTTTTAAGCCTCTCCTCATAGGGGTATCCGTTACCATTTTGGTGCCTCTTCTCTGTACCTTTTCTAATTCTACTATATCCTTTAAAAATACGGTGACTAAAATTGCACACAATATTCAAGTGACAGTTGCACCATGGAACGATACAGAGGCATTATAATATTCTTTGTTTTATTCTCCGTTCCTTTCCTTATGATTTCTAGCATTCTATTTGCCTTCTTGGCTTCCACTACACACAGGTGGAAGGTTTCAATGTGTTATCCACGATGATGCCTAAATCTTTTTCCTGGGTGGTGGTTTCTAATATGGAACCTTGCATTGTGTAACCATAGTGTGGGTTGTTCTTTCCTAGGTGCATAACTTTGCACTTGTCCACATTAAATGTCATCTACCATTTGAATGCCCAGTCTTCCAATTTATCAAGGTCCTCTTGCAATTTTTCACAGTCTTCTTGGGTTTTAACAACTTTGAATAATATTGTGTCATCTGCAAATAAGACTACCTCACTTGTTATTCCCATTTCCAGGTCATTTACAAATATGTTAAAAAGCAGCGGACCCAGCTCAGATATCTGGGGCATTCTACTATGCACCTTTTTCCATTGGAAAAATTGGCCATTCAGCCCTACCCTCTGCTTTCTATCTTTTATCGAGTTCCTGATCCACAGTAGTACATTGCCTCCTATCCCATGACTTTTTAACTTTGCCAAGAGTTTCTCATCAGAGACCTTGTCAAAGGCTTTCTGAAAATTCAGATACACTGTATCAACTGACTCACCTTTGTCTACCTGTTTATTCACACCTTCAAAAAAATATAACAGATTAGTAAGACAAGACCTTCCTTGGCTTTCTCCCATTAAACCATGACTACCTACATATTCAGTAATTTTCTTCTTTATAATGGTTTCTGCTATTTTGCCCGGTACTGAAATCAGGCTCACCGGCCTGTAGTTTCCAGGATCTCCATTGGAATCCTTTTTAAAAATTGACGTTATGTTGGCCATTTGCCAATTTTCAGGTAGAAACAGATGATTTTAATGATAGTTCACAGATTACTAATAGTAGGTCTGCAATCTCATATTTCATTAAACCCTTGGGTATATACTATCCAGTGCAGGTGATTTCCTACTGTTTAGTTAATCAAATAGTTGTAATATATTTGTAGCTGATGAGGTATGTGGCTGCTGGTAGAAGCACAGTAGTGTATGGCTAGCAGTATGGTCTGGGATGAGGGAACAGGGAGGTGATTGCTGTGTGCACTCTCAGCATGGCATACTACATGTGGGAAGTACAGTGCTGTGTGGAGAGGGATAGGAGGTAGGGCTGGGGGGTTGGGCCCCAGAGGGGTGGTACAAGGCAGGCCACAGAGGATAGCAGCATGAGTGAGCATGGCCCATGGTTCTCAATGGTACCAGAGAGCATTGGCAGCAGGCAGCAGAACCTAAACTCATGGTGATGCCGCTGAACTCCGGAGGCACCACTGGGGCTTGGCAGAGCTGCAGCCCTGTACTGCCTGCCTTAGACCCCTGCCTCATCACTCACATGTCTACCCCATGTTCCCTGACATAGGCCTAGAGGCCTGTCACAGTAGTGTGACCCCTTCCAGTTGCCCATAACCCTGTCTTCCTGCAATCCTGTCACCAAGAAAGGGACAGATGCTGTGGTCAAGCAACTCTGGCCTGCCATGCCCTCATTGTGTGGCTCCTGATAACAGGCACATGCTGCCAGGATTGCAGCTAAAGGACACATCTCTGCACCATAGCTACAACAGCTATGAGGTGTATCCACACTGGCCCAATAGTATGTCAGCTGCCCTGTAACCCCCTATTGGTGTGCACATGCACATCCCATCTATGCACATAGCAGCCTCTGGCTTGCACCACATAAAATGCAAACGTTTGCTACATGGCTCACTGAGCTGTGGTATGGAGAGGACCCAAAAGAGTCTCTAGGGTTCTTCATGGTAGGGTTGTGGGGGTGGCAGGTAGGCCATGCAAAAATACCATAGGCCCTGTTGACTCGGTACAGTCAGGGCTGGCCATAGAGTTGATACTACATGTTGGCCCCCTAGGCGGATCCCCATGCCCTTCACACCTTCTGGCTGGGAGAGTCTATACTGTTGCACTGAATGTCCTGCTCTTGTTGCCTTCCAGACAATGAAGCCATTGGAAAACACCCAGTTTGCCATGCTGGTGTTCAGGCACTGGGTACAGTTGATCTGTAGCTTGAGTGTACCTATGGTATCAATAGTCCCTGACCTGATATAGCAAACTGCCTTTGAGGTGATCAAACTTATGACTCTCCTGCTACAGTGTTCATACTCTCACACCCAAACCACTTTAGGGAGATCTCAATGGCATTGTAACTTCTGCCTGCCATCTCCTTGGGTCTATATGAACAGTCTTTGCAAGACTCAATGTGGGAAGTGCTCAGCAAAGCTGACACATTGACCAGTTCCCAGTATAAGAGGTAGCGGCATCTCAGCCATACAGTTAGCACTAAGCATTAGTATAGTCTTTGTTGGCAAATATGGCATCCATTGGAAGCAGTGCTGCACATGCATATGGCACCAGATACCCCAGCCTTTCTGCAGTTCCCACCACCAGGGCAGTGAATATATGTACACCTGGATATCATCTCATGTTTGCAGACTACATTATAGGCCAGACACCTCTCACCCTCAGATCTGGGGGAGACACTAGGGGACACAGCAAGGAGTTGGAAGATAATGGGGATGTTGCGAGTTGGCCACAAGAGCATGTGCTCTGTGGGATATCACCACACAGCACAAGGGACCTTGTATGCATAGTCACCAGGCAACCTGTCAGCATGCATGGGACCTGGGGTGGGGCCCACATGGCAGGGACAGGGGAGGTTAACTATAACCACAGTGAAAGGGATTTTGATGAGGACAGGTTCAGGTGGGAGTTGATTCTGGGAACAGTGGTGGTGTAGCAGGATGTTGTGTGCCTCAAAGCCTGAAGGTCACTGATTCAAGACTGCCTCTGACTCATTGTCATGCATCTCAGCCCTTACTCTGTAGCAGCTGGTATTGTGTCCCTCTGCTTGATCGGGTCTCCCTCAAAAATATTTTATTTTCCTCTGTGCCATAAGGTCCTGGATGTGTTTTGCAACCTGCTTTTACCTAGCAGGGGCCACAGGACTGGGCATCTCTGTCATGCCTCAGCCATGTGCTGACAGGGGTACCTACCCTCATTAGCTACTGCTGACACTAGCCTCAGTAACTTTTCAGTGATAGTGCAGTAATGACACAGCCATTGGCAATAGCAGGGCCCAGGTAGGAGAGGCATGATCACTGGCTAATCTACCACCTACATGCCTCCCCCATGCTGTGTCCCCACTCCCATCCCACTACCCATTCCCTAAGCATCCCACAATGGTACAACATTGCATATGCAGGCATGCACACATGGGTTACCTGGGGCCTATATGCCGGCTCCAACAGGCAGGGTCCATGCTCTCACCTGTGTTCTACTATACCCATATCCTGGTACGTGTTCAACAATGCACCCACACACATATCAGTTCACTGATGGGACCTGCACATCTCACCTGACTGCAGCAGCACCTAGACTCATGGCATATGCCATACCCATACCTCCCCAGCCCATACCTCATGTTGTCCCCCAGCCTTTATGCCATTTATTTATTTATTTATTTACATTCTCTTATATACCGCGCTATTCTGCATCAGTGCGGTTTACATTGAACAAACTGAAATTACATTGAACAGGGCATTATAACTTGGAGATAACTATTTTACAGGGAACATGGGCTATGGAGGGTTAAGTGGCTTGCCCAAGACCACAAGGAGCACCTGTGGGACTAGAAACCCCAGTCATGTAGGCACTACCTTGGCCTGTGCCCTCGACATATCATGTGTACACATCCAGACCTCAAAAGTGACCCAACACCCAACACAGGCCACAACCTATACAGTGCAACCCACAATCTCCCACCCCTATGTGCCAGACAGCCACCTATACTGCAGGTGACAGCAAGGTACAAACATAGGTCTTTAATAACAAACAATGAAAATCACATGTTGTGACATATATATATGTATGTATGTGTGTATATGTATATATATTTTTATGTGTGTATACACATCTATATATATATATATATCTGTAAATAGTTTATTCTGTTATGTTCTGTTCACATTGTTAGAATTATATTATGACGTTCCTTGTAAATTTACATTCGGTTAATTATACTAACATTGACGTTCCTTGTAAAACAACTTGCGTTGCCAAGTGTTAAGTTTTGTTCTCTGTAAACCGCAACTGATCTGTGGAAGATGCGGTATATAAATGTGTATAAAATAAAATAAAATAAATAAAAATAAATACCCAACCCTGAGACACAAGGCATGGCACCTCCCCTCTTCCCATTCCCATATATCCCCCCATTTGCCCTGGCAACATTCTCCCCAATGTCCCCCACATATAGTACCACCTCCACTCCTTCACCCATGCTTCTATGGCTTCTGAGGACCCTCTCTGCAGCTCCTGGACTATGGCCTGTAGACCTGTACAGATGGCCCCTGCAGACTCGATCACTGTCTCCTTCAGGAGCCACAGCTTGTCCACCATAGTGGCCATGACCAGCAACTGCTCCTGAAGAGGGGCCGATGAGGTGGCTGAGTCAGGCTCTGCATGGGGCATCGTTGGTCCCTGCTGATGCCAGGGGATCTTGATGTCTGCAGGGCCTCTAACTTCAATTGATACCACCCATGAGGGCAGATTATGGCAGAATGGGGTGTGGAGCTCTGCTAACATGCATGAGGCACTGCAGATGCCACGTGTTCCTCTATGCCCTCCTCCTTAATGGCGACTGCTGACCATCCTGGCCCCCTTGTCCCCAGCACAATATGTGGCCCTCTATGCTCTGGGACTCCCCCTCCTCTCCTCCATCACAGTCATGTCCATATCCCCTCTCCCTTCCTTGGGGACTTGCCCTGACTCTTCCTCTGCCACAGCCTCCTCCTCACTTTTAGTATCATCCTCCTCCCACTTTTTATATGCCCCTCCTCCTCTGCCACAGTCTCTTCCTCTTCTACCTCGCTGTCCTCCTCCTCCTCTTCCGACACCTCCTCCTCCTCCTCCTCACTGTCCTCCTCCTCCTCATTGTCATCCTCCTCCTCTTCTGACACCTCCTCCTCCTCACTGTTCTCCTCCTCCTCATCATCTCATCCTTCTTCTCTTTTGCCACCTTCTTCACATCATCCCCTGCTGGCTCTGGAGCCTCTTCCAGGGCCTTATCTTCCCCTGGTAGATGTGCCAGATGTGGTAGTGATGGTGATAGCACTGGATCTGGGGCTGGACCTGGGGGTCTGCTGCCTTCAATGCAGCTCCTACAGTTAATGAGGGCATCTGGTTGTCCTGGGACGGCTGCCTGGCTGCTTCACCCTGCCCCTGTTCCTCTTCTTCTCTGGCTATGCAGAGAGGGACAGTGGCCCGTAACATGGGTAGAATGTAGTACTTGCAGGAGATGAACAGAGCAGACAGACAGACACATTCAATGGCAACAGTGCATGCATACTCCAGCAACATCTTTGCACACTTGCTCCTCTTTGTACTGCACATATGTCCCCAACACATGCTGCCCAGTGGGTGGTACATCCCCTAACATACTTAGTAATCTCTCAAGGTTGCCTGGATGTCCAGGTATTGTTATAGTATACCACTCCACTGCATGGGATGTTTGCTACTATAGGCTGATTCCATTGAGTGCACCATGTGCATGTGCCCTACAGTGGGTAGTATTATTTACTTCTTTATTAATTTTATTTATTTAGCAAGGTTTATATGCCACCTTTCACCATGGCCAAGGCAATTTACAAAGAGCAGTGGTTAGGATTTTTACATTGAACAATGAACCTATGTACAATTAATAAGTTAAACTAAGTATAGTAGTGTAGATGGATTACAACAACTTTCATTATTTATCTGAGAATCATTTAGGTACAGCATAGTGTATCAAGCTCTGGTTTCTTATGTTATTATTTACTGTTGATGGGGGTAAAATTCTCAAATGAACAGAAAGGTTTTTAGTCATTTGTGCCTCGTCCTTTCAGCCTTCGGAATGTACCCTCAGCAGCACTCCGTGCGGTGTTCACATGGATTAAAGCAACACTACCACAACTCCACAACATCCCAACAGCCCCTGGGGGGCACACTTACCATCTTTAGTGTGCTGCATCTGACCAAGCCGTCTGTGTGTGAGGCATCTGGAGAGCAGGCACTCAGAATGGCATCACTCACTATGTGGCCCTATGTGCACAGAGATCTCTGCACTAGGTGTGTGCTAATTTGTTTCTTAGGTGCGAATCAGCAATATGTGGCAAATGAAACAAGTGGTGGACCCATGAGGGACACAGAAGACCTATAATGCTAGGCTAGCAACATATCAGATGTTATCAACAAGTGTAGGCCACATATGTTATTGTTGCTGCCTTTCCTGGTGGCTCATGGACAATGGCATGGGGCTGGCTTACCTGTGGATGTCGCAACCTCCTCTCAGAGGCACTGAATGAAGTCCGACCTCTGCTGGCACATTGTCCTAAAGTGGTACTTCAGTGCCTCCAGGGTCCAGTGCACACCAAAGTCACTGTGGAATAGAGGTATGGGATCAGATTTGTACCTTTTGGTGCCCACATTGACCCTCTCCTTCTATCATATACACAGCTATTCCCAGGTCACTTATCCACCCTAGCAGGAGTGGCATGTGTGCCCATTCACAGCGGAGAATTTACCATATGTGCCAGCAGTTAGACCTCTATGTACCCCCTATCGGGGTTCCCCTAAACCCCAGTGTACAACTGGTGTGATGGTACAGCTCGCTGATCAGGCCATCTACAGGTTTTCATCAATGCTTCCAGAACCTGTGACAGATGTGCAGATATTTGTCCCTTGCAGGGCATATGTTGCTGCTCTGTATGGATCTCTGTAGTATATGCCATTGCATGGGGGCTTCATGGACACTACATCCGCATCACCCCTATCTCTTACCGATCCTCTGGGCATTCATACAGTGTGGCTGTGAGCTTGACTCTGCATATGCTTCCTCACATACCTGTCTTTTATCTCTGGATCCCATAGGGCCATATTCCTTCTGCAGCTGCCCCCTTACTGCCTCTTCCGAATGCCCTCTAGGCCCCTACACCCTGATCTGTGCCTCCACTTTCTCTAGCCCATCGCTTCCTCACCTTTTCCCACCTCGCACCCCACTCTGTTTCATTAATTTCTCATTGAGGCTGAGCAGTTGTACCAGGCCACAGGAGTGATGCCCCCACAACAATCAAAACCTGTAAAAGCTGCCACAAGCTATTGCACTGATATGGTCTCAAACCTGTGACTCAAGCATTTGTCTACTCACCTCCCCTGGTGGAGCTGTAGCCCCCTCCAGATGCCATAAACAGCTGCAGATTAGCCGTCCGATGGCCGCAAGGGCCTCAGCTTCAGTAGTGTTGATGTTTGCCGTTCTCCTTGCCCCCATACTGCTGCTGTGTATCTGCCTGGCCAGAGGGGGCTCCTGCACTTACAGTATGCAATCACACGTGGGATATAATAACCACTTATGGCCTCATGATGTACCGCTGGGATATCTGGCTATCCATACATGAGGATGGCGGCCTATTTTCTAAGATGCATGATTATCCTGCCATTACCCATGTATGGCGGGATATTCCATCCTTGCCCATATTTCCATCGCTGCATGATTATGGGCTGCCCTTTGCACCCTGCAATGCTTATCCATTCATATTCATATGCCCACCCCCTTGCGTGGGTATCTCAAATATCGCTGCTTGGGTCCCACTGATATACCCAGATTTGGCCGTCAGGAGACGATCTCCCATATCTGCCCATTTTCTATCCTTGCCCGCGTGTCCGAAGTCTGACTCGCAATTCATGCCCTTTTCTGTGTGGGTTTCTTTAGCCGGTTATCAGCCCTTTTTGCACCTCTTTCAATATCAGACCCCTTGAATATTGTCCTCTTGAAATTGCCAGGTACACCTATAAGCTATAGCTATAAATGTGTAGGTGCTAAGCTCTTTACCTGTAGGTAGCTGCTAACAGCAATATAAGCTAAAGTAATCAGGAAGGAATGCATTTTTCAAGGTACAAGCAGGGCAGGTCTATGGTACATTTCTGCGGGAACACTAGAACATAACCAATGATTGCTACCAGTATGTAGGGAAACTTTGAATCCCCAGCATTACAGCGTTGTCAGCAAAATCTCAAAGCTCCCCAGTTATAGATGAGTCCAGAAGAAGTTGTACATGTCTGCGTTCACTGCTGCTGCCCAGTGTCTGATGAGCTCAGAAACAATGAAACAGGTTTGAGCACTATTAGATGCTGAGGGACCCTTGGCAGAAAACATTTTAGGACTCAATGTACCTTATCAATTATATTGAAGCTGTTACACTAAAACTTTATCATGCAGATTTTTAAACAGAGGAAGACAACTAAAAACTAATTTTAAAGCAAACATAAGAGGTTAAAAATAAAGATAGATATATCAATAAATGGAGAAGATAGCATCATAGTTTCTGCAAAATACTTCTTCATTAATTTGAAATACAGTAAAAAAATGTAATATAGCCCTTTTCCTTTTACTAGCAAACTCAGCAGTTTGGTTTTAACTTCAAAACTTCAAAATCATTTGCCTTGTTTTATAGACAAGTTTGTTTCTATGTTTTATAGACTCTTTTGTGATGTAGAAAATAATTAATGTGTTGCTTCTGTTAAATTGACAGTAAGGTATGAATAATGGATGGCACGCAGTAGGAATTTTTAAGTAACATTGTTTTGCTACGGTCCCCACAGAACCATCCTGCAAAACAAATGTGTTGCCAAAACAAGGTTATCCTGTGGGATAAAACAATAAAAACACAAAGCGTTATTTGTTGAAGAAAATTGTATTATCACTATTTTGAAGCGGCATGAGGAAACTGATAGCAGCATTCGTTATTTGAATCTATAATGTTGAACTACACACTACTTTTCTAAAATGTACAGAAACGTAGAATATTATGGTCAGTGAGGACCAAAAGGATCATCTAATCTGCAGAATTTATTTCCTGGTAAATCCAGACAGCCCATTTGATCTCTTCACCTCTTCACAACTACTAAATCTTTCCACTGTTTTTTTTTAATTCTTTTGTTCCTACTTCCATGCATTCACCATCTTTTCTCTAATGAGATATTCTCGGATACTACTCCAAGGCCTACCACTTTTGAGCTTCAGATCTTCATTTCTTGTTCTAGAACTTCCTTTTGACTGTAAAAAGCTAGTTGCTTGTTGCTTGCACATTATTTTCTATGGTTTACTCAGAAACTACATGGATAAAGATGGAGTTTACAGGATAGAATGGTTGAGTCCTCTTAAGTGCCTATATTTTTACAATCACTGTAGACTTAATTGCAGTCAAGACTTATCCCTAAAAGTGTAATTTGGTTAGGAGAGAAAACTGTTCATGTATATTAAGATTTACAAAATGCGCAGGTGCACTTTACACCATCTCCATTTTAGATTGGTTATGTGTACACACAACCATTTAGTCATATAACAAGCCAACATTTGCACAAAACGTAGACACAGGTCTTATGTTTTTATATTGTCTGAATGTTCTTTTTCTATTG
Source organism: Ichthyophis bannanicus (assembly GCA_033557465.1). Classification (NCBI taxonomy): domain Eukaryota; kingdom Metazoa; phylum Chordata; class Amphibia; order Gymnophiona; family Ichthyophiidae; genus Ichthyophis; species Ichthyophis bannanicus. The sequence goes on along the minus strand of CM066032.1, from coordinate 1,791,351,088 downwards.
TGCTGACGCTGTCACTTCATTGCAATGTACTTTGCCTTGTGAAATCCCACAAGGTTGTGGATTACTGCATTTTTCTTTGCTGACAATATCTTTCTAATCACATACACTGATCCCCTTCTTCCTAACCTTTCCTGCTTGAATCAGTGATTCAACAGGGAATCTCAGTGGTGCATTTGAATCATCTAAGGATCAACCATTCAAAACTCACTGCCACTTGGATCCCTGGTTCTTCTACTAAACCTTCCACTGCCCTTATACTCTTAGGCTCATCGAGCTGTTAGTGCATTTGGGTATAGAAAAGGTTTGGATAAGTTCCTAGAGGAAAGGTCCATAAACCATTATTAAAGAGGGCCAATCCATTGCTAGCCCTGGGAGAAGCGTTGTGGAACCTGTGTACCCTGCCAGGTACTTGTGACCTAGATTGGCTACTGTTGGAAACAGGAAACAGGGCTTGATAGACCTTGGTCTGACTCAGGCATATCTTATGTTCTTATGTTCTAATGTTCAGAATACCAATCTACAAGAAATTCAGCTTTCTTCTTCACAACTTCTACCTCATGGAACAATCTTCCCAATGCCTTCAAGATGGAGTCTTCCTATAAGAAATTGTGCATGGGTCTGCAGACCCACCTATTTGCATTAGCATTCAAGGGTAAGGTATCCCTCCCCTGCTGCCTAGGAATGTCTGCTTTCTATTTCTATGCCTCCTCCCTTCTCTATTTGTCCATTTCTTATTTTCTTATTTTTTTTCCTCTTTATTTTGCAAATTGTTTCACTCCCCAATGTGTTCTGTAATAAGTTGATGTTAACTGTAAACCGCTTTGACAACTTGAAAAGCAGTATATAGGAACATGCAAATAATTAAATAAATAAATTCTGGCAATATTTTATTTCTAAACTACTTTGAAACCTGAAAGGCAGTATGTCAATGTTATTAATAAACCATAAAGTGTGTAGGCTAAAGCATAGACATGTAGAATACCACTTAGGTGGCCTTTATAAAATGTACCCTTTCAGCTATTAGATTGTCTTTATCTTATTTTCCTTATCTACGTTCTTCAAAATTATGCATATTTTGATTATTAAGTCCTACATAAACAGCTGCCTCGGTTTTCGCCATATGTGAAGATTCAGTCTTGGATTTGCCCAGAGCTGGATTTAAGATTTTGGCTTCCATAAGCAAGATCAGATAGCAGACCCCAGACATCCTAAAGTTTGGAGAGCCAGAAAGGGAGCAGTGGAAGGTCGTAGTGCAAGAGTGCCTCCCTTTTGGGGCAGCACCTGCATCTGGCCCATAAATTAAACAGGAACAGGCTCCTTTCTGACTTGAGTATTTGGCATCTTCAAAATGCAGCACCCTAGACAGTTGCCTATATTCCTAATCCTAAATCCATACTTAAATTTACCCCATTGCATGTATGGACCGATGGCTGTAATTTCCCTAATAGCTTCATGCATGCAAAATCTCCCAGTGCTGACAGAATGGAGAAATCTGATCTTCTTAGTGGGACTTCACTCTCCACTCCAAGCTGATTTCTGTGAACATTTTACTTCTCTCTGCTTCGGTTTCTGCAACTAAACGGAACCTGACACCCTTATTCTCCCATTTAACACCCATGTGCGTTTTAACTATTTTTCTCAAAGAACTACCCCAGTACCCGGTTTGTTCGCTTTGTGTGTCTTGAATAACATGTAGGTTCTGCGGAGCAGGGGTTATCACTTATGTGCATGTGCAGCACTGCATAGACCCTATAGCACTATGCAAAGTTTAATTAGTTGTAGAACTAGTAGTCACAAGAATGCAAACAATAATAGAAAACATCTGGTAATGATCTTTTTATGTCTCTTTTCCGTGTGGTCCTAATGCTAAAGTATATGCCTGTGCGCACATCCACCCAAGGAAGAGGGGAGGGGTGGACAAAGATATAGACATTGTTGGAAGATAGGGGGGACTTGGTCCATCCTGCCTGCCCCTCAGATACTACTCAATTTCTATCTTTCTTCCTTACCCTAACCAACAATCTCAACCTCTTTACACGAAGCTGCTTGTATAACTCTCCGATATTATACTGTAATGCAAGATGGGATCCTTCTCCCCCCTTAACATGCTACATAAATCACATTTTTATTAGACACAATGATAATAACTAAGGATTTTATTGTTTGTTTTTTAAAGCAAAGAATCTAGCAAAGCAAAATGATGAACTGTTGGAAACCTTTCAAGGAGTAAAGATGAGTCAAGGTCTATAACTCCTCACACAGGTCAAACCTGAAAGCCATAGCTACCTTTTACTGCTGTGTAAGGGCTTTTAATCCTAAAGAAAAATAATGTACAAGAGATAAGTAGGAGACTATACTGTCTTACAGAAATTCAACCTCAGTCTTCACTAAATGGCAGCATCTAGTTTTTAGACAGCTTGCGTTGAATTTCCCTGTGACTATATTGTTTTTATAGCAAGAAAACATCAGCATAATGGATGTTGGCAGCATATTACATCTTGATGGCTACTCTTTCAGTAGACACCGCTCTCTTGCCCCTACCACAACTCAGTCTTAACTTGGTCAAAACTATGTCTTGTTGAATGCCTATGTACGGTCACACGGATGGCTTTTTGGCATGTGTTTTTTATGTGTGCATTTTTATAAAAGGGTCTTTTCCACAATTAAAGCAGACTTTATGCACAGAAAAACCTTCAGAAAATTATTTCTTGAGGGTAGAGCGATAAATGCATGGTATGCTGTACGAATGAGGGAACTCGTACAGGTGCTCAATAAAGAACCCTCCTGCCACCATCATCAGCTCTCCCCTCTGGGGATCGAGCCTCCAGCAGCGGGGGAGCAGCAGCCATCTCTGCCCAATCAGGGCAGCAACCCGGATTTAAATTGCATCGCACCATCGGGCATTCAACAAAGAACCCTCCTGCCACCATCATCAGCTCTCCCCTCCGGGGATCGAGCCTCCAGCAGCGGGGGAGCAGCAGCCATCTCTGCCCAATCGGGGCAGCAACCCGGATTTAAATTGCATTGTGTCATCGGGCGCTCAACAAAGAACCCTCCTGCCACCATCATCAACTCTCCCCTCCGGGGATCGAGCCTCCAGCAGTGGGGAGCAGCAGCCATCTCTGCCCAATCGGGGCAGCAACCCAGATTTAAATTGCATCACGCCATCGGGCGCACCTGTGCCTGGTGGGCCCGCGCCTGAGGGCCTCGCCAGAGGGCCCTTTGGCACGGCCCTTAGGCAGTGGCCCTTAGGCAGCGACCATCTCACAACCCCGCAAAGGAAATTTGACCTCCCCCTCCCACCCGACGAACACATCCACCTACTGCTCCGCCAGCAGCAGCTACCGCATGAACCACTCCGAGTCCACTGGATATCCACCCTCTTCCTCAACGCCAGACCCGCGCTTCAGTTGCTTGAGCTCTCTCCTGGACGTCTAAGACCCCTCAGTGGTACACCACAACAAAGGCTCCAAGGAAGCAGAACCCAAGCTGAACTTCGGGACACAATAGGTACGATACAAAATAACAGGATCACGCTTTAAACCCAGCAGGCCTAAAAACAATTAGTATAGTATACACTGCAGATCTATGTCATATGTAACCTTGAATTTTAGAACTGGACGTTGTATCCATATACCTATGAGTCTATGTATAACCACCATACTCTGCTGTTTACTCTATCACTGCTATACACATGATTGCGTTACTTAACTGTAGCACTACATATAACCACCCAAAGCCAAGGACATCACCTGTATACTCCAGAATCCGCTTAACTCTGTGTCCCACTTACTCACTAAGGCTCCTTAATCTCAAGCCAGCGCAATCATTAGAATGGATCAATTCACGATAATACAAATATGTAGCTACCTTCTCTTAGGGTTGTTCAGTAGTACTTTAGCCCTAACATGCACTCACAACCAGATACCTACTCTACATGGATATGGGAGGAAATGGTCAAGTGACACGCCCCTCAAGTCAGTAAACAACACGCATCCTACATACCAGCACCTACTACACATTGCAATTCAGCATACCACAAATGTTAAAAAGTCAACCCGTCCCCACAAGATTTAAAGGCTGCTCTCATAAATGCACGCTCAGTCCGCAACAAATGGCCAATCATCACTGAATATAATCGCCCTCCACAACCTTGACATTCTCCTAATCACAGAAACCTGCTAACAAATACTGACACTGTACTCCTCAACCACCTGCTACCCCCCAACTTCACAATACACTGTTGTCATAGAGACGACAAAAGAGGCGGCGGTGTACTCATACTCGCCAAAGCCGACCTCAATTTCCAGCTCACCAACAGTGCCAACACTCCCAACCTTGACATAGTTACCTTAGCAAATAATTACTGCTCCATCAATCTGCTATACAGGACCCCAACCTCCTCCCATGAGAACCTCGCCACGATAATTGAGCTAGCTTGCAATACTCCGAACCTGCGTACCCCAAACTGGATACTAGGTGACCTCAACCTGCCATCCCTGCATGACTCTCAAGCGACAGCATTCCTTGATGCTCTAACAGACCTAGGTTATCAGCAGTTAATCAACGAACCAACTCACATAAAAGGGAACACACTTGACTTGATCTTCGCTCCTTTAACCGTCCACAACACCGTCCCCCACTCCTCACCAACCTATATTGAAGTTCCTTGGTTGGACCATAAGCTAATCACATTCCTTATCCCTATGGAAAACAATTCCAGGAAGCCCTCTGATAACAAAACAAACGCCACAAGAATACCCCCTCGTAGTTTTCATCTTTTCGACAGGGAATCCATTATGAATCACACACAGCCACTCCTCAGCACTACATCAACTAACCTTGATAACCTTGTCTCCAGTTGGAATGATAGTCTTAGCTCCATTGCTCTATGCATGGAGCACAACAAAGCCCCAAGGAAAAAGGCCACCGCGCCCTGGTACACAAAAGAACTACGGGATTCCTTCCTCAAACTCAGAAAACTTGAAAGGCGATGGAAGAGTTCTCGATCCACAGAAGACCGAGAGGCCTATAACCTCCAACTAGCATCTCACCGTAAAGTGATAACTGAAAAAATAAGACAAGCACACACTGATACTCTACGACGATCACTAAAGAAACCACATGACCTATTCAACCTAGTCAAGAACCTCACGACTGAACCAGGTCAGGTGCAAAAAACAGAGATCTGCGCACAAGACTATGCCGACTTCCTTCAATCGAAACTATGCCAAACCAGCAAGCTTGAAGCACCCGCCCCCAACAAAGTACAAAGCAATGCAACAAAACTAACAACCTTCTCCACTCCATCTCTTAAACAAATTGTTGACTCCATCTCCACAATCAACACCTCCACTGCGCAGTCGGATCCATGTCCAGCCTTTTGGATAAAGGAACTAAAAACTGAATTTAGCCCATTCATAGCCAGACTCTGTGACACATCATTCAGCTCAGGAGTTTTTCCCCTAAATCTCAAACAAACATCCATTAGACCCCTGTTAAAAAACAGCAAACTCGACCCTCAGAAAGTGGAGTCATATAGACCAATTGCCAGCATTCCACTCCTAGCCAAGATAATAGAAAAAGAAGTCCAATGCCAGATACAACAACACATTGACGATGCCACACCTCTAGACCACAGTCAACATGGTTTCAGAGCTGCACATGGCATAGAGACACTACTCACCTCCCTCTTCAACAACATTCTCACCACAATAGACAACATTCATCACGCTGTGGCCCTTATATTTTTGGACATAGCCACGGCATTCGACTCAGTGTGCCACAAGACCCTCCTGAGACGGCTAGAAGAGAAAGGCATCTGCGAGTCAGCCCTAGCATGGTGCAAATCTTACCTCTCTGATAGATGGCAGCATGTGCGAACAGAGACCTCAACGTCGGTACCATTCCACCAGAAACAAGGCGTTCCGCAGGGATCCTCCCTATCAGCCCTGCTGTTTAACATCTACATGCAGCCCATCTGCGAGCTCATACGATCATTCAACATTAACTGCACGATATATGCCGACGACGTACTGCTATACACACCCTTCAAGACTGACCAGATCGAGCTCTCATCACTAACAAACTGCTTCACTGCAGTAGAAAACTGGCTCCAAAATCAGAATCTCCGGATACAACACAAAAAGACTGAAGTGCTGTTCATTACCAGAAACCCTAACTTCGTCCCGCCGGCCAACCTAAAAGTCGGAAATGTAGAGCTTCAAACCAAACCTACAATCCGTTACCTGGGTGTAACACTGGACCAGAAACTGGACATGAAATCCCATATTGGCAACATGGTCAAATCAACATATCTAAAAATCAAAACCCTCAGACATCTACGCCCCCTACTACAACCGGATGATTTTAGAATGATCTTTCAGGCATTAACGATTCCACATCTTGACTATGCAAATGCGATTCTGCAAGTTACCTCAGTCCACCCTAACTCCACTCCAACTCGCCATGAACTCTGCAGCCAGAGTTCTAAATGGTGCCTCAAGACGTGACCATATAACACCGATCCTCAAAAGTCTCCACTGGCTCCCAATTCACAGTAGGATCACCTTCAAGATCTTACTACTAACATTCAAGGCTATCAACGGACTTTCCCCCTCATCGCTTGCAAGCTTTATGCTCTTGACTCCCCCTACCAGAGCCAGATGACACGCAGCAATAAATACTATAGTAATCCCCAAAACAATAACCCAGTGTACACAGTCAACCGCAAACAGAGCTTTCAGTCTTTGTGCACCTAGAAGCTGGAATGCCTTGCCACCCAACCTACGAGCCATCACAGAGATAACTAAATTCAGGAAGGCTCTGAAACACCACCTCTTCCTCAAGTGCTATTCTGAAGTAGGCAAGCCAAAACGCCCTACACGCAACACAGATCCTTAATCACCCGGTAATCAAATCATTCCACAATGTGATGTACATAGGGCTTTCACCCTATGCCTTTGTGTATATAGTTAAATTGTTATAGGGTTTTCACCTTATGCCTTTGTGTATATAGTTAACATGTTATCCAAGTTAATCTCCCTGTTATCTGTAATTTACGGTGTAACCCCACTGTAAAACTGCTTTGATGTTCCATGTAAACTGCACTGATGTCGAATAGCATGGTATATAAGAGTATTAAATAAAAATAAACTCTAGAAAAAGGGTATAGCAAGAAAAACACTTAAAAGCAAAGCCACTGTGATGACAACAGGGCAAAATGATACAAACCTGTGTTCAACATGAAGTGAAAGCAGAAGTGTATTACTAAATCTGGGAGATGAGCGCTAGGGAGCATCGGGTTAAGAGAACCTTGAAAAGTAAGTAGAAAATTTTATTTATTGTGAGAGCAAATGGGGGAGCTGGGGAGAAACATCAGGAAGGGGAGGTAGAAATCATCTTTGAGAAAGTACCATAACTCTTGCCTCTGCTTTCTGGATGTATTACAAGGACATAAATCAGTGGGAAAATTGAGAAGAAGGTTATCATAGTCAATTTTAAGAATGCAAATGATCAGTATATGAATTATTGTTTTAGCTGTTAAGGAAGAGATGTACTGTAACACAAGCTTTGGTTATATTTTGGAAGAGAAAAGATAATAGTTTACAAGATACAGGATATGGGAGGTACAAGGTAAATATCAATTGTGGCTGTAAGTTAATGGGCTAAAGGATGACGAGGATGGTGGGGCCAAGAACTGTGAAGGAGAATGTAGGAGGCAATATGGAGGAGAAGTGACATTGAACAGTGATCGCGCACCATGGCCGGTTGGCAGTCACTGGATACTTCTTGGGTCCCCAGGTTCTGACCTAAATAATACTGCATGTTTTTGCAAATTAAAATACAGTATGGTCAATATTCAAAAACACTTATGTGATCACCAGTGAGTGTGGACTGAACAGGAACCCTTTGATATATATTTTGCATAGGTCCTTGTGTATCTCGGGGTCTAGCATTGTTTATAAGGGTGATTATCTTTGTACTATTCATTCCCCAGCCTTTTATATCAGTTGTGTGTTTATTGTTGGTGTGCTGTTCTGGCTTTTTTGAGTATTGTAAACCATCGTGTTTTCAGACATCCAAAGCACAAATAGGGCTTCTAAAATAACTCACATAGCATGATAGTCAGCTGCTATCCAGATAAATATATCCATTTAGGTAGACTGTAGAATTACAGTCCTAGCTTTAAATGGATAAGTTATCCATTTATGTTTAGGACCATGTATTTAGCAGTTCTGCCTAAGAAGATAGGGCTGCTGAACACAGAAAGAGGTGCAGGTCACCTTTTACATCAATCATGAGCTTTTCTCAGATCCCAAAGGCAAAGGTAGGAACCCAACCCTCCCAGCCCAGGTGCCACAGCCCCAGTCATCCAGATGGAGGCAATTTGTTTTCCAATGGAAGTTCTTTGTAATGGTTTTGAGTTCTAATGTAAACTACCTTGATTAAATGATAAGGCAGTATAGAAAACTTGTTAAATAAATAAATAAATACCCCCCCCCCCCCCAATAGAGGTTGCCTGTGTAAGTGGTAAATGGCAGTCTGAAGGGGACATAGGAATATTGTAACATAGTGAATGGCAGTAGATGGCAGTAGATGAAGACCAGCATGGCCCATCTTGACTGCCCAGTGAGATGGCTAAAGTTGTAGAGTTCTAACTGCTGCTCCAGGCAAGTTACTATTCTCTATTTAGAAGTTATTCATGTTTGTTTTGATTCCATCCTCTTGGTATTTAGTGATCTTGTATGTCTTTCCATGCCTTTTTGAATTCCATCACTGTGTTTGCTTTCACCACCTCCTTCGGGAGGGTATTCAAGGCTACTATAGCACCTCTCCTGAACATAGACCCTATGTATGTCCATGAACTCACCATTACCCCTCCTCATGGCCAGCCCCCATGGTGGATGTGAATGTGCTATGGTCATTAGGTGGTGCATGCGGTGGGAGATGCATGGGCACCAGTCAACAAAGATGTGGTCATGAAATAATGTTGTGTGCTTTCACCTTCTATCAGCAGTAGCAATGCTGTCATTGTGGCGACATCCCCTCCATTTTATGTATTTATCTGTTTTTTTATACCGCTTTATCATTGCAGTCAAAGCAGTTTACATCATAACTTAAACTTGGTAATGTACATTAAACAGGGACATTGATAACTTTGATTCTTCTGAGGCAATGGAGGGTGAAGTGACATGCCCAAGGCCACAAGAAGTGCTAGTGGGAATTGAATGCTGGCCTCTTGGTTTTCCAAGTCAATGCTCTAACCATTAGGCTACTCCTCCATTCTATACAACTGTGTGTACACCACAGTAGTGACTAACACCTTTAGTCATTAGGGGTTCCATCTATTGCTTTGGCTGCACCCTGAAAACAATTATGGTGGGGTAACAGACTTGAAATGGTGCTTAGTGGGACACATTGGGTACTCTCCTGAGTTGCCTCTGTTGTATCTCCTGACTACATCATTTGCCCTATATTCCAGTACTTGGATCCTATCTAATCTGTGTCCCCTATTCCTATGACTGTGTGCCCCCTGGTATGTCTTCCTACAAAGCGCATTGTCAGGTTGGAAGTGTGGCCACCAGAATCAACTAGCTTAGCCAGACACTATGTATCTGCATCAGTGCTTAAGTGCTGATCATATGTGCACAAGTGCCACTTCCCCACCAAGCCAAATCCAGATCTTGCTTGTCCAATTAATGTTCTGGAGTAGGCTTGGTAAATATCTTTGATAGCATACTTAGACATGGTTTTAGCAGAATTCCTGGCACTAGAATATTGAAAAAAAAAGAGAACAAAAGCCTTTGGAATAAGCCTATAGATCAAAAGTCAAAAGATTTAAAAAAAAAATGTCCAGGAAGGGTTTTTCACAGAGTTCAAGAACAATCAAGCTTTGGGCTAATCAAAAAGTAGGAACAAACATCACCAGAAATACAAGACACAATTAATAACAGGCCCTAGGATCTGCAATAGCTCATCGTGTAAGTAGACTGCTTTCTAACACAAAAGTGTCAAGCCATGACAACTGTTAACAAAAGTAGAAAAAAATGATTTGTCTGAAAACATGCAGGTTTTTTTTTCCTTTCGATTTGGGCATCAGTCATAGCTGCTTCTTAATTAACCAAATGAAACATAATGAAAAAAAACCCTGCAAATGACATAAGGATTTTTTTTTGCCTAAACATTTCTACACTCTACGCAACCATCAATGCAAAAGAGAGCTCCTCCAGACCCCTCTGCCCCATGGGTCCTTTTCTATCTGTGTCATAGAAACATAGAAATATCACAGCACAGAAAGACCACACAATCTATCTAGTCTGCTCTTCCATATCAACCACTACAACAATACCCTTTTTTCCTTTAGAGATCCTCTGTGTTTGTCCCATGCTTTTTTGAATTCAGGTCCTCATCTCTACCACCTCCTCCGGGAGACTATTCCATGCATCTACCACTCTTTCTGTAAAGAAATATTTCTGCATATTACTCCTGAGTCTATCCCCTTTCACCCTCATCCTATGTCTCTCATAGTAGAGCTTGCTTTCAACTGAAAGAGGCTCTCCTCCTGTGCATATATGCCATGGAGGTATTTAAACATCTCAAACATATCACCTCTGTTCCGCCTTTCCTCTAAAGTATACATATTAAGATTCCCCTTTCTCCCAGATATTGGGATCTCTGCCCCACAGAGAGGCAAACTCCTCCAATATTTCTTTTTCCATGGGGCATCCAGCAAAGATGTCTTTGAGAGCTCCTCCGAGAGCAGTTAGACATCATCCAGCACATTGTCCCAGGCAACTGTACAAGCCCAGTGTCTGGAGATGGGTGGGAAAGGACAGAGGGCCAAGGGGAGGGGAGGGAAAATGGCAAGTGGTCACATCCCATCCTGCTCATTTCAGTCTTTGGAATTGGGAGGGAAGGGATCTGAACTGGTGTTGGGGACAGCTATAGGCTGTTTTTGGGAGTGAGTGAGCTGTACTTGAGGGGAATGAACAGGAGAGTGGGGGGTCACAGTTGATGGCTATGGGTCCTTTGGTTTACATGTGTGCAGATGTTGACTTGCTTAATAAACAAGTACTTACCTTCACAGGAAATGCTGCTGTGTGGATTCATTTCTTGCAGTGCTGCCAAGCTCATATGGATGGGCCATGGCCTGTGGTGTAGGACCCCCCTTATCCTCTTTCATGTCTGGGTCTGCCTTCTCTACTCCCTCAGGCAAGGGCTTATCGATACCGTGAACTTTGCATCTCCCTATAGGCTATTGAAAATTGCAACTGAGACTGCAGATTTCAAAAGCTATTTTCTCAAGTAAATAGTCTGTCTGAATATTGTCCACCATTTTCCAAGGTAAACACAGGAATCTAATACTGTATTCATCTACTGGTAGGGAAAAAGGATGAGGATTTGGAATTGAATTAAGTTCGCGGAGGCAATAGCACAGGTAAGGTAGTTTCCAATTTTAAAACTATGATTGTTATTTTTCATGGAAAAGCACCCAATTAAAAAGCAGTGCAAATTTCAATTTCAATATCAAATTTATATTTCGCCAATCAATCATTTCTAGGTGAGTTACATATATGCAAAATTAAAACATAAAACAAAATAAAACACAATTTAAATAATAAAACTTTCACGACTCTGAAGGTTCTATTCCTGGCCGATTTTCAAAGTGGAAATATTTTCTTTTAAGAAAAGGTGTAATGTCCAAAAGGCAAAGTAGCCATAAACTTTGTGCCAGTATACAGGGGACTGATTGATTAAGACAAGGCAACATGTACTACCGTTACTGAGGGTTACCATGCACATTAATAGCCACCCCTCCAAACTGCTCTCACTGGGGGTTTCTCTGGTGTCTAGCAAAGGGCAGGAATAACCCCAAACTCTCCTTCCCCATCAGTGCCTGGATTCAAAATGGCACATCTGAATCCCTAGCGGTAGTCTCGCAGAATATCTACTAGGGGTCAAACTGCCAAATAAGGACATGCATCCCTTATTTGGCAATTTGACACCCCTTCCATTGCTAGTTTGTTTGGGTAGCTATTTGGGTTTGCGTGAATTTTCAAATAATAAAATGGGATCACATCATCTAAAAGTTTGGGAAGCGCTGGGGTAGAGCCTGATGAATGCTGAGATATGCAGTGACATGCAGAAAAGAGAAAATCCTAATGTCTCTGTACTGGTCATTGGTAGACCTCATGTCGAATATCATATCCAATTCTGGAAGCCATGCTTCAAATAAATAGACAGTGGCAATAGACCAAAGAGGGTCTAAATTCTTATGGATCTATGTGTACTTTGCAGGGGAACAGATATGGGTGTTGGACAGAGCGTGATAGAGTCAATTACCTCAACGGAATAAAAAAAGCACAAGAAGCAATTTTTTTTTTTCAGAATAAGGATTGCTCTAGAACAATTGTTCCCAAACCTGTTCCAAAGGACCCCCAGTCAATTAGGATTTCAGGATATCCTCAATGAATATTAACGAGAAAGGTAAGTATATACTGCCTTCATTCTGGATATCCTACAAAAGTGCCTGACGGGGGACTCCCCCAGGAGAGGTTTGGAAAGCACTATTCTAAATAAGAGATCACAGAATGAAACTCTGAGGGTTTGTAGGCAGATAAGGTGGTCAAGACAAAAACAGCAATGAAACTCATGAAAGCACAGGATGAGCACTAAAGATCCCTAGTACAACAGAAACAAGCAGATCGTGAGAGAGGAGAGAGATCCAAGCACCTTCTTTGAAGTGTTATTTTTAGACAGAATATTGGATGAGGTCCCTCAAAGAATGCACGCTGAGAGACAGAAAAGGTTATACATACAGAAGCTTGAGAACATCGGCAGAAAGGGAAGCAGAGATGAGAAAGACCCAGTGAGACAGATGATAGAGGACAGCAGTAGAAATCAAGATTATAAGGGATAGGAAGCAACAGGAAAGAGTTAATGGTCTAAAAGACTGGATGGGGGGAGGGGGTGGTGTAAAGAGAACGCAAAAGGAAAAGTAGCCTTGAAATGTTGTTAAATGCTGGTTACTGGACATTTAAGTGCAGGTTACCTCAGTGGTGGAGGAGGAGCCTAATGCCAGAGCACTGACTTACTAACAAAAAGACCCAGGGTTTGATTCCCACTAGCGCCCTTTGTGGCCTTGGAAGAGAATCACACTGCCAAGAAACCCCAGGAGCTGCTGAGTCAGCATTGACTCTTTGCTATATATATATTTTTGTTTTTAAGTGCCATCACATCAATGCTGACATGGCATTGTTTTTTTTGGCAAGGCATAACTGGAAGTAGATTGCCAGGTCTTTTCTTCTAGGCAATGGAGGGTAACGTGACTTTCCCAAGGCCACAAGAAGTGCCAGGGAATCAAACCCTGACCTCTTGGGTACTAAGTTACTCTTCCACACTATATGCTATGGGGGTCATTCTGCACCACGAATACTGAGGATGTAAATCCTGCCTGGATGTACATCCTCCCTATTTGTCCCCCTGCTACTCCCGGAGCAAAGGCTCCCTGTACAAACAGCACTATTGTATGGGAAGCCTTAGATGGGGACAGGAGGCGACGGTCTGGAGGTGGAGTGAGGGCAGGGCATGCCAGGCCATGATCCCGGATGTACAGGGCCGATTCTGAGATTGGCCCTGTATGTCCAGGGTTGACCATGTAGACAGGGGACTTATTCTACCTCAGAGGTGGAATAAGTCTCCCTGGATGCCAGGGAGCTGCAACACCAAGCCAAGACAAAATGGTGAGAGGGTGCAGGGGGTACCATGTAGACGCCTTAGTTGGGGAGCAATTTGGGTCAATGGTTGCTGATCGTGGCTTCATGTGCAGCCGTGGTGTCATGGCAATGGGACGCCATGGCACTGTGGCTCCATTCAGGAGTCTGGCTGAGTTAGCCGGGGATCTGCTGGACATGCAGTCCATTAGACTCAGGGCCTGGTCTGCACATCCAGGCCAGTAGACCCATTTCTGATCCCATAGGCATGTCTAGCCCCTGTAGGATCAGAATTGGGTGCTACTGCTGTACACCCCGATTCTGAGGGGCCGCACCAGGGGCTGGATGGCCAGAATAGAACTAGCCTCTTTACAAATAATAATAATATAATAAGTTCCAATTTTAATTTTCAGTATTACTCATCCTTAGAAATGCCTTCACTCAGCCTAGTAATATTTTAGGAGTGTTCATAGCAAAAAAACAATCTGTTGCTGCTTGTTTAAAACAAATGTTTCCTAATTTTAAGCATGTTTTGTGTTCATTTCATATATTTGTTCTTTAGGCAAGCATTGCATGCTAGAAATTTTCTAAGCACCCACATTAATTCATTGGTATATATGTGTACAAGCAATTTGTATGTGCTTTACATTTGTAGGCACCCAAATAAACTGAATACCTGCTCACCAATGTGAATTCCTAGTAAATTTAAGCGCATGTTGACTATGGGTGTCATTTTGGAAGCCCTATTTATGCATTGGACCTCCTAAAACAGACATAGAGATATCAAAACACAGAGAAATCTCCAGTCATTTTAGAAGCCAGGTCTGTGAACGTCCCCATTGTGAGGACATCTAAATAAGATCCAAACTTGGTGGAGTGTTCCCAGGAAGCTAGACATCCCCATCTAATCTCAGAAACTTCCCAGAGTGCTTGCCTTGGCTGAACCAAATCCAGAGATGAAAGCACTGTACTATCCCCACTAGTCAGCTCAATTTTGATGATAGCAGCAGTGCGATTTGAACGCTGGCGTCCCTGTTTTCTAGCCCACTATTCTAGCTATTAGGCTATACCTAGATGCCCAGGATCTGGAATACTATTCTGGGGATATCTATATAGATGCCCCCACAGACATCCATAATGTGCATGTCCACATTTGTGAAATCATGTCTGCACTTGGTCATGACTGCTTTTTTTTCAGACTTCCTGGCTTAGATGTCCCAGATTTCACTTGGACCTCCTTTCTAAAGTCCCCCTCCATATATTTCTACCCTGCACTGCACATCTGTAGAAATGTTTTGCCAAATTGCCTTCACAATAAGTATTGTGACCGCTAAGCTCTGTCTCTTCATGACATCGTAATACCTTATTTTGAAAGTCCAAACTTTTGAATGTTCGTTTTACGTTGTCTATAACTGGAGTGATTAATGTTGAAAGAAATTTTATGAAGTGCTTGGAGAAGCAGCACTTGGACATAAACCACAATTGCCAACTTTTCCTTCCTCGCAAAATAAATATATCATCTTATATATATGAATTTTGATGAAGCTCACTGTCTGATCACCTGATGGAAGTCATTTAATCTTCACTCGATTAACCTGCTGTAAACATTGTAAATTTTTAATATGGCACCAGTGAAACTTATGGTGTGAAGAACAGTGAGATATATAGAAGATCAATGCTGAAATCCATGGGTGCATCGCATCCAGAACAAGTTTCTAGGGTTGCTGGGTCTTGTCTTTCTGGACATATTCAGATCGTTCTTAAAACCACACCTTTAATTGCATAATTTAAAGTAAAACATTCTCTGACTTTTCTTGCTTTTAGCACTCCCAAATCAAGCATGATTTGCTGCAATAGCAAGACTATCAAGTAATAATTATTTGATTATCATATTTTTGTAAAAGGTTTTACGCTGCTCGTGTTCGGCAACCTGCCATTGAAAGCAGTTTAAATGGAAAAGAACATAAAATCACAGTAAAATACAATGGTGTCAATATCGGGTCCACCACAATCAATGTTTGTTTGTGTTTTTAAAGCTGGTCACTGTTGGTAAAAAATAAATCTGGATATTTAGGGCAGGTGTCAGATACTGACCAGCACTGAATATCCAAATGTGTTGGCACTATATGGATAGCAGTGATATTCAACTACCATCTGCCTAGGCAAACTGCATAGTGCAAAGGACAACATTCTTGCTGTCTCAAATTATTCAGATTGTTATTCAGATAGTGCTGGTGAATATCACTGCTCTCCGGATAAGTGCCAACTCCGCCCCGGCTCTGCCTATGGACCTGACATTCTCTAGATTATGCCAAGGCGGTCAGAAGACATATTTAGTGCTGCTGAATATTCTCCTCTGTCGCGCTTATCTGGTTAGCAAGTTTTAACAACTGGATATGTTCTTTTGAATATTGACCCTATTGACTTTAGAAATATGACATAAAGGGGGTTATTTTAAGCCCCTATTTCTTCTTCTGAAAATGGTCACGCAGATGTCCAAATCACAGAGACGTCTCCAGAGGCATTTTAGAAGCTGGTTCCAGAGATGTCCCGGGCACAAGGACATCCAAGCCATGAAGGGGACATGGTAGAAACATGTCTGGGGCGTTCCCAAGAACTTGGACATCATTGTCCAGTTTCAGGAATGTCTTGAACATCCCGAGCCGCATCAAAGGTTTATATCTGCTCCAGGCATGAATAGGCATTGGAAAGTGCTCGTTTTGCCAGTCAAACTTCCAGAGGGTGTGGAAAAGGCGATACGCTCACGTGCTCTATATTTTCCATGTTGACAACAAACATTGATAAGGAATGTGAGATCTACTTTTCTTTTGGCTACACCGATGGCTGTCGTTGCTTGCAAAGTAACATGTGATAGACTCCCCTGCCTCAATGTTTTATAGCAGGCGTGTCTATGTGGATGCTGTCACAGGTGTCACTTTGGGGATGCCAGTGTTTCTATAATCAGGCCAAAATATAGACATCCCAAGCATTTTTCTGTACATTTTGCCATGGATATCTCAGATAACACTAGGATGCCCTTTCTAAAATGCCATGTTATTATCAAGATAACAAATATAAAATAGAACAATTATGTCATGCTTTAAGATGTTAATTTATAAACGATTTTATGCATTAAACCCAGTTTTGAAATCATAAAAGGGGTTTTAGAAAGTTATCCCATAGGGTAAGTATGTAGAATATGCATGATGATGAAACACTGCATACTTTTATATGCATTGATTGTAGCCATATTCTTAGGTGGAGTCACAAAGTAAGGGCTTTCTTTATAAAATACGTACAGTCATGCAGACTACATGCATACACTTAGACCTGCTTGTGAGTTGGTGTAAGTGTCTACAGATTCAGTCTAGCTGTGATTTCTTTCTATTTACTCCTAGTATTTTATAAAGACACATTGATGCTTTTGAGAGTTATTTTAGAAGCTCTGTTTGTGCTTTGGATGTCTGAAAATGGGCATAGAAATGTCCAAACAGGGAGATATCTCCATAGCCATTTTAGAAGCTAGGTCTATAGACATCCCCAGCATGATGATGTCCAAGTATGAATGGAGGCGTGGCCAGTGTGTTCCCAAGATACTGGACATTAATGTTTGATCTCGGAAAATCCTGGACGTCTGGAGTCGTGTCTGCCTATGAACCACCCTGACATTCTCTAGATTGTGCTAAGGTGGTCAGAAGAAATATTCACAATGCTGCTGAAGATTCCCCTCAGTGGGACTTATCCGGTTAGCACATCTTGACAACTGGATAAGTCCCTTTGAATATTGACCCTAATGACTTTAGAAATATGACATAAAGGGGTTTATTTTAAGCCCCTATTCATTCTTTGAACTTCTGCAAATGGTCGCACAGATGTCCACACTGGACCACCAAGGACTACAAGGTATGTGGGGTAGCCCTGGGGGGAGTTGGAGGGGTGAGTGGGCCCCCCTTGCCAGCTGACGTCTGGGATTCACTTCCCCCCACCCTTTTATGTCTGCATAGGGAGGGAGGCAGCAGGACTTAGCTGACTGGCTAGCCGGGACATTTCCTAAATCATGGGTTGCACCGATCCCCCCTGGGCAGCTCCCGATGTGGATAAGGAGCAGTCCAGTGGGTTGAGGGGCACACACTGCACCTTGTAATATTGTTGGTGCTGCAGATTTCTATACCATGGCACCGACGATATTGTGATGGGGGCCAAGCCCAACTGCAGCAGTTGGAGAGGTATGGCTGCAATTGGGGCACAGAAATGCTGACAGGTCTATGCACCCAGTCTTTACCATCCCTCCCCATGGATTTACCACAGAAACCCACAGTGCCTGTGGGGACTTTTCCCATGGTATCTGCTAAGGCAGGTAACACGGGGTCCCTGCGGGAAAGCCAAACCTCCGTGGTATCTTCAGAACCTCCTCTGAAAACACACCCTGCAGATACCATGAACCTTTGTCCCTTATCACGTGGGTTTGGAGCCAAAATTAAAACATTTAGGAAACATACTCCTACATCAACAATAAATTGAATGAACACACAAAAAAATCATAACACTGATTTAATGAGGGGAGAGACTAAATGTTTCATTTTATGTTTATGTCTTCAGAGACTGAAGAAAAGTCCTTCAACTTCTTCCTAAAGATTAAAATATTGAATTGCATATTGATTTTATAAATAAACTTGCTTTAAAGCTCTGTACAGCAAAACATAATGCCCTGGACCTCTATTATTTTCTTACATAACATCCATTTTGGAACTATCAACAAGCACTTCTGAATGGACTATAATGGTTTTTATGGAGAATACCTATCTAGTCCATTAATTATTTAGGTCTGACAATTTGTGTACAAGATCTTAAAGGCAAGACAATTTCAATTTCATATGTTACATCACTGGAAGCCAATACAAAATGGCTAATAGAGGCCAAGCACTTTCCTGTCTATTCTGTCCCATTACCAGCCATGCAACCATATTCTGAATAATTTGTCATTTCCTCATAGTTTTCCCAAGGAGACCTGTACCAATCAAGTGTGCTGAATACCAATACTTGTATCACTATCCAAAGAGCTTACTGTTTAAGAAAATCTTCAAATGTCTATACATAGAGGGCCCGATTTCCGAAAGGCATCTACGTGGTCTGCAGCCCAGTAAACCATGTAGATGCCTTAGTTGGGGAAATTCCATGGCACTTACATTGCTAGTGATGTTGAATATCTCCTCCTAAATCCCCTATGTGCCTCTTTGCTGTCTGGTTAGCATTGAGGCGTGTTGGGAGCATTCTGGGGTGGAACGGAGGTGGAGAATGGCCCTAACCGGGCAGCAGCAATATTGGATGCTGCCTGGTTAGCGACCTGTACCTTAAAGATAGGAGAGAAAAACCCTCGCCTATCTTTATGGTGCTAGAGCTAATTGGGCAGCATCCAATATCGCTGCTGCCCGGTTAGCTTTGGCAGCTTCTGGCTTTTGCGGCAATCACCGGATATTCAATGCCATCACCGCAGCATTGAATATCTGATTTAGAGGTCAGCAGAAAGGGCTATGCGCCGACGAGGCACATAGCCCTTCCAAAATCCAGACAATTGAAAATCGGGCCTACATATTTTATAGCAGGCAGAATTGACCACTACTGATATTTGTTACATAAAAGATTCTGCTGTATCAAATTTAACTCCTAGATTCTGAGTGAATGATTAATAGAAATCCTCCTACCTTCAAATCTAGGTCACAAGTACTTGACAAATCCAAAAGGTAGCCAGTTCCATGCTACTTATCCTCAGGGATAATCATTGGTTTTCTCCTGGACTACATTAATAACTATTTATGGATTTTTCCTTCAGGAATTTCTCTAAACCTTCATTAAACCCAGCCGCACTACTTTTTTTTTACCACATCCACCGACAATGAGTTCAAAAGACTAATTACGGTATTTCTTGAGAGAAAAAAAAAGATGTCTCCTATGCCGTCACACCGTGGAGTGATATAGAGACATTATGATATTTTTTGTTTTACTCTCTATTCCTTTCCTAATAATTCCTAACTGTCTACTGCGACACACTGAACAGAATTTTCAATGTATTGCTTACGATGACAACTGGATCCTTCTCTTGGCTAGCGACTCCTAATGTGGATCCTAGCATTGTGCACCTATAGATTGTGTGATTCAATATCCTGTTTCCAACAGTGGCCAATCCAGGTCACAAGTACATGTCAGATTCCCAGAAAGAATACAGAATCCATGCTGCTCATCCTAAGGGTAAGCAGTTGATTTCTCTGGTCCTCTTTAATAATGGTTTAAGGACTTTTCCTCCACAAACTCATCCAAACCTTTTTTAAACCCAGCTACACTAACAGCTTTTGCTACATCATCTGGTAAAACATTCCAGAGTTTGATTACATGTTGAATGAAAAAATATTTTCTTTGATTAATCTTAAATGTGCTACATTCTAGCTTCATTGTATGTCCCCTGGTCTTTCTACTTTTTGAAGGAGTAAACAACTATTCTACATGTACCTGTTCCACTCCATTCATTTTTTTTATAGACCTCTATCTTACCTCCCATCAACCATTTATTTTTTAAGTTAAAGAGCCCTAACCTTTTAAGCCTTTCCTCAATGTTTAGTTACACCTTCAAATAAATGTAGTAGATTGAAGAGGCAAGACTTCCCATGGGTAAATCTATGTTGACATAAGAACATAAGAAATGCCATATTGGGTCAAACCAAGATCCTTCAAGCCCAGTATCCTGTTTCCAACATGGCCAGTACAGGTCAGAAGTACCTGGCAGGTTCCCAAAAAGGCATATAAGTTCTACAATTCTCATCCCGGGATAAGCAGTGGATTTCTTGAGTCCTCTTTAATAATGGTTTATGGACCTTTCCTCCAGGAACTTGTCCAAACCTTTTTTAAAACCAGCTACACTAACAACTTTTACTGCATCCTCTGATAATGAATTCCAGAGATTGATTACACATTGAGTAAAAAAATATTTTCTCTTATTAGTCTTAAATGGATTACATTGTAGCTTCATTGCATGTCTTCTTTCTATTTTTTGATGGCATAAACAATCAATCTACATTTACCCATTCCACTCCATTCATTAATGTATAGACTTCTATCATATACTCCCTCAGCCCTCTCTTTTCCAAGTGGAAGAGCCCGAACCTTTTAAACCTCTCCTCATAGGGGTATCCTTCCATCCCTGTTACCATTTTTGTCACTCTTCTCTGCCCCTTTGCTAATTCTGTTATATCCTTTTAAAGATATAGCGACCAGAATTGCACACAATATTCAAGGTGTGGTCACCCCATGGAACGATACAGAGGCATTATAATATCCTTGGTTTTATTCTCCATTTCTTTCCTTGTGATTCCTAGCATTCTGTTTGTTTTCTTAGCTACCGCTGCACATTGTATGGAGGATTTTGAAGTATTATACACCATGACGCCTACATCTTTTCCTGGGTGGTGGTTTCTAATGTGATACCTTGCATTGTGCAACCATAGTTTGGGTTGTTCTTTCCTAGGTGCATAACTGCATTTTTTCACATTAAATTTCATCTGCCATTTGGACGACCAGTCTTCCACTATATCAAGGTCCTCTTATGATTTTTCATAATCCTCTTGCATTTTAACAACTTTGAATAATTTTGTGTCATCTGAAAATTTGATCACCTCACTCATTATTCCTATTTCCAGATAATTTGTGAATATGTTAAATGTAGCAGGCCCAACATAGATAGAAACATAGAAACATGACGACAGAAAAAGACCACATGACCTCTCTCCTCTGCCTTTCCATTTCACCCACTACAAGATTCCCCTTTTTCCATTAGAAAGCCTTTCTGTTTGACCCATGCTTTTTGAATTTAGATACTGTCCTCATCTCTACCACCTCTACTGGGAGGTTATTCCATGCATCTATTACTCTTTCTGTAAAGAAATATTTCCACATATTACTCCTGAGTCTATCCCCTTTCACCCTCATCCTATGTCCCCTTGTAGCAGAGCTTGCTTTCAATCGAAAAAGGCTCTCCTCCTGTGCATTTATGCCTTTCTTCTAAAGTATACATATTAAGGTCCTTAAGTCTGTCCTCATCTGCTTTATAACGAAGACCAATAAACATTTTAGTAGCCACCCTCTGCACTGACTCCAACCCTATTATATCCTTTTGGAGTTGTGGTCTCCAGAATTGTATACAATACTCCAAATAAGGTTTCACCAAAGACTTATAAAGAGGCACTATCACCTTCTTTCTTCAGCTGGCCATTTCTCTCCCTATGCATGCACCCAAGCATCCTTCTAGCTTTTGCCGTCACCTTTTCTACCTGGTTATTTATTTATTTGTGTGCTTTTCTGTACCGCCCTTTCCAAAAATCAGGGGCGGTTTACAGATAACATGGTAATTATCAATTACATAGAACATTTTTGAGCACATAATAACTATTTTACAGAGAAAAATATTAACTATTTTACATAGATTGAGCACATATTCATTATTTACAGAGAGTAGGACAAATATGCAGATCGATAATAAACATATTAACTATTTACAACAGCCAGAACTATTTATCCCATCTGGTCCCATTGCTTTGTCCACTTTTAGTTTAGCAAGATCCTCACAAACACAGTCCTTTGAAAATCATTTGAGATGCCCTCACTTTTGTTCCTGTTTGTGGGCATTTTCTGAGGTCCTGCTCCTGGCCCTTCATCTTTGAACACAGAACAGAAATATTTGTGAAGCAATTCCTGTTTAAACTCATCAACTTCTGCATATTCCTCCCCTTCACCCTTGAGTCTGACAATACCACCTCGGCCCTTTCTCCTCTAACTAACATATCTGAAAAATGTATTTCCACCCATTTTATTGCAATGGCTATTTGTTCTTCTTTTTGTACCTTTGCTTCTCTGATTACTTTGTCAGCCTCTCTGTTTTTCTAACTATCGATGCCTGTCTTCCTCTCTCTGTGTTCTCTTGTATTTCAGGAAGGTCTCTCTCTCTCTTCACCTTTTCAGTTACCTCTGTTGAGAACCATAGCATCCTCCTTTTCCTTCTCCTTTTATTTACCATTCTAACAAAAAGGTTGGTGGCCCTTAAAATATCCCCTTTCAGTTTTTGCCCACTGTTTATCTACATTCCCCATCTGTTCCCATCCTGCTAAAAATTCTTTGAGGTATTGTCCCATCTTGGCCTACCTGTCCTTCTAATTATTGATCCATCTCCCTCCACCCCTTTGTTTCTAAACTACTTGAATGTGTGGTTCACCTCCACTGCCTTGACTTCCTCTCTTCTCATCCCATCCTAGATCCTTTACAATCTGTCTTTCATCCTTTACACTCTACTGAAACAGCTCTTGCCAAAGTCTCCAGTGACTTGTTCCTGGCAAATTCCAAGGGCCTTTACTCTGTCCTCATCCTTCTTGACCTCTCTGCTGTTTTTGAAACAGTTGACCACAACCTTCTCCTTGATAAGAACATAAGAACATAAGATATGCCATACTGGGTCAGACCAAGGTCCATCAAGCCCAGTATCCTGTTTCCAACAGTGGCCAATCTAGGTCATATGTACCTAGCAGTTTCCCCAAAAGACACAGGTTGATACCCTGTCCTCACTTGATTTTAAGGGCTCTGTACTATCCTGGTTCTCCTCTTATCTCTCCTATCGCTCTTTCAGTGTTTATTTTGGTGGCTCCTCCTCTGCTGCTATCCTGCTCTCGATTGGTGTACCCCAAGGATCTGTCTTGGGTCCACTCCTTTTCTCTCTATACCCAGTCCCTTGGTGCACTCATCTCTTCCCATGGCTTTCAGTACCATCTTTATGCTGATAACTCCCAGATCTACCTCTCTGCACCTGAAATCTCTCCAGCAATCCAGACCCGGATCTTTGCCTGCCCTTCTGACATTGCTGCTTGGATGTCTCACCGCCACTTGAAATTGAACATGGCCAAAACTGAGCTTCTTATTTTTCCCCCTAAAACCACTTCTTCTCTTCCTCCTTTCTCAATCTCTGTGGATAACTCTCTACTCAGGTTATCAATGCTTGACCCAATACATGCATTGTGGAACCTGTGTCTTTTGGGGAAACTGCTAGGTACGTATGACCTAGATTGGCCACTGTTGGAAAAGGATACTGGACTTGATGGACCTTGATCTGACCCAGTTTGGCATATCTTATGTTCTTATCTTATGTTCTTATGTACTCCTCCCTGTTTCCTTGGCTTGCAACCTTGGGGTTGTCTTTGACTCCTCTCTCTCCTTCTCCACACACATCCATCTGATAGCTAAGGCCTGCCATTTCTTTCTCTATAACATCAACAAAATCTGTCCTTTCCTTTCTGAACACACCACCAAGACACTTATCCACTCCTTAATCACCTCCAGTCTTGACTGCTGATTTCCCTTTGAATCATTTCTCTCCCCTTCAATCTGTTCAACACTCTGCTGCACAGCTAATCTTCCACCAGCCTCATCATGTCCATATTACCCCCCTTCTCAAGTCACTTCACTGGCTCCCTATCCATTCCCGCATCCATTTCAAACTTCTCCTGCTAACCTATAAGTGCATTCATTTGGCAGCTCTTCACTACCTTTCTTCTCTTATTTCTCCCTATACCCCACCTCGGGAACTCTGCTCTTATGGCAAATTGCTTCAATCGGTTCCCTTCTCTTCTATTGCTAATTCAAGACTTTGCTCCTTTCACCTTGCTGTACTTTATGCCTGGAACAAACTACCTGTGTCTGTACGCCAGGCGTCTTCTCTGACCCTTTTCAAATACAGGCTGGAAACCCACCTCTTCACTGTTGCTTTCGGATCTTGATTCACCTGATCATCTTGTTTCTTTACCATTCCTCCTAGATGTATCCCTGTCTACACATTCTGTGTAGTGGGTCTTGACTAGATTGTAAGCTCTGAGCAGGGACTGTCTCTTACATGTCTGTGCAGTGCTGCCTATGTCTTGTAGTGCTATACAAATGCTCAGTAGTAGTAGTAATAGTTGGTCAAGTTTTCCTAAAGTCTAAGACCCTCACTTTGAATGGAATTTATCAGCCCTAGTCCTAATACTGAATCACACCATCTGCTGATCACTGGATGTGAAATGATCTCCCACTATAACATCAAAAACACTTTCCCCATTGGTAAGCACCAAGTCCAGTATGGCCCCTTCACGTGTGGGTTCTGTTACCAGTTACCTGAATACTTTTTCCTGTTAAGAATCCATGATCTCCTTGCTTCTAGATGACACCGCAGCAGGAATGCTCTAGTCAGTATCTGGCATATTGAAATCACCTATCAGTAGCACTTCCCCTTTCCTGGCAATGCTGCGTATGTCTTCTATTAAATCTCTGTCCACATCTTCTCCCTGTGATGTTGTTGTTGTTGTTATTAAGTGTGATGGAGGTCTCTATATCACACCAATGCCAATTGATTTTTCTTTCCCTCTTTCTAGTTTAACTCACACTGCCTCCTCTCTCCCTTTTAAGCCATTTCCATAGCTTTAATATTATTTTTTACATATAGTGGCATTCCTCTTCCCCTTCTTCCTACCCTGTCCTTTCTGAATAGCATGTTGCCTGGTATAGTGATATCCCAGTCATGGTTGCCCATGAACCATGCTTCTGTAACTGCACTATTTATTTATTTAGACAGATTTGTATACCACCTTATCCTAAAATCAAAGTGGTTACATTACAATTGGAGGGTTGGGTTTACATCACAATTGGAGGGTTATATTTAACATGTGGGTACTTTACAACATTTAACATGAGGGTATTTAACAACATTTAGCACAATTGGAGGGTTACATTCAGCATGAGGGTACTTAACAGCGTTATACGGTATACTTGTAAGTGTAGTTGGGATGATTGGGTATTGAGTTGGTGGGGGTAGTCAGCCTCTCCCATTAAAGCCTCAACATCTGGGATCTTATTTACCATGCTATGGGCATTTATAGATACTGCTTTCCAGATGTTGCCCCTTTTACCTATTTCTATAAAGGTATTTAATGTTTCATTTATCTGGGAGCTTTCTTCACTCATCCCCAATGAATCTAGTTTAAAGATCCCTTGGGTACTTCACTATTCATATTTCTCCACTGAGAAAATTGGCCATTTAGCCCTACTATCAGTTTTCTATCTTTTAACCAGTACTTGATCTACAATAGTAGACTGTCTCCAATCCCATGACTTTTCAATTTTGCCAAGAGTTTCTCATAAGTGACCTTGTCAAAGGCTTTCTGAAAATTCTGATACACTATACCAACCAGCTCACCTTTATCTACCCGTTTATTCACATCTTCAAAAAAATATAACAGATTAGTAAGACGAGACTTTCCTTTGCTAAATTCATGTGGCTTTCTTCCATTAAACCATGACTATCTACATGTTCAGTAATTTTATTCTTTATAATGGTTTCTACCATTTTACCCAGAATTGACATCTGATTTTGTTCTATTAAATCACATTTGTTCAAGTATGTAGTAAATTTGTTCTTGTCAACAACTTACAGAAAATGGCCCAATACTAAACTCAGAGAGTACGATATTTATGAGCAACGAGGTCTCAGACTGAAGTAGGGCTATGCAATAGGTCTTATCATGCCTAATCACAATGCACCCTTTTGCATCAATAACCTCTTAATGTTGCGTCAAAATTTCACTTTTTCCTTTTTTACTCTTTTTCTTCGTTTTCAAAACCATGGCATTGGTCTAGCCATTATCAGCTGTTTTTTTTTCTAATATAAACAAAAGTACTCTGGAATATAGCCAAATGTGCTTATCTGAAAGACGGCAACAACCCCAACGCCAATCTTCATCGGCGCCTATGCATTTCACCAAACACTAGGTTTCCTCGGGGGGTGTATATCCAGATGTTAAATGGCAGCTTCAATGTTCAGACTCGCTGTTTTAACTTCAGTATCTTAATCCATTTATTCTAACCGCAGGAGCTAACCAGGTAATACCAATTTTTGATGCTACCCACTTAGCCCTTGTGCCTGAAACCTGTGTCAGAATCAATACGAGATACTATAATTTCTTTGACTCATCTAGAGGAATTAGACAGGGATTCCTCATTTTACATTTACTCTTTGCTCTAATGGTAGAGCCATTGGCCACTAAAATATACATGCTTGTGGATATTCAAAGGACTGAGGTGGGAGGAGTGGACTATCAAATATCCCTTTTCTCTGCTGACCTTTTGTTTAAAGTGACCCGATGCTATGTGGTTAGCAACGAGGTGTTTCGGGGGCATTCTGGGATGGTATGGAGTTGGGCCATGGCGCTACTCATGTAGCACTGATTTTTTGATGCTACACGGTTAGCGCTCTGCACCTTAAGGATAGGGAAGGGAAACTCTCGCCTATCTGTAAGGTGCCAGGGCTAACCATGTAGCGTCGAAAATTGGTGCCAAGCTGCTCCTGGAATGGAAGCTTAGGGCCCGATTCTGTGCCACAAATAGCGGACGTACAGAGGGGATCTACGTCCGGGACTGAATAAGCCCGTTAAGTAATATGGGAGGTTGTCTGGATTCAAAGTCAAGCTGAGTAAATCTGACATTTTGAAAATTGCACTCATAGATGGATTTTTTTAATGTGCTGACTCTTGACCCAGCAGCCCCTGGTTTTCATAGTAAGTAGATTGCCAGGCTTTTTCTTCTGAGGCAATGGAGGGTAAAGTGACTTGCCGAAGGTCACAAGGAGTGTCAGTAGAAATCAAAAATTGATCATTTGGGTACTAGGCTGTTGCTCTAACCACTAGGCTACTCCTCCACTCCTAGAAATTGGGCAGAACGTCCCTTTTACTACTACTACTGGTACTACTACTACTACTACTAGCGTCAGGCAAGGGAGCAGGAAGCACCATCGGGCGTGAAGAGGAGAGGAGAGCCATGCTACACACCCCATAATTAGGGGCTGCAATCCACCGCGCAGTCCAGCCTAATCGCACACCCTACAGCAAGAGCATCCTCTCCAGTTGCTTCATCTCAGATCTCCTTTGCACAGTACAGCGGCCTATGACCATCAGCACCTGTGGCAGTTAACGAGTACAGCAGCACACGGCAGCTCACCGCATAGCAGCTCAAAATGAATGCTGGATCCAAATCATCCTACACAGATGTGGGTGAGCATACATGCAACTACCCTCTCTGCTATAACAGCACAATGCTTAGTCCTCAGAGAATCTTCCTCCTCACTATCCGCCTCCTTACTCTAGCCACGCTATTAAAGAAAATCCTTTGCCTCTTCCCAAACTACAATACTATCCCAGTTATTTGTGGACACAACCCAATCTACAGCAAATGCGTCCCACAAAAGCTCCGCCAAAACAACTACGCCAGGCTGGTTCATATCTCACATCGAGAACAAAACAATCTGAAACATATTAATCGTAAAAACCCACCGCCTTCCTAAAATGCACTCCGATAAACTCTCGTGTGGCAAGGAACAAGACTCAGTTATTAAATGATTACTTCCTGGATAATAGCATGCACATTCTTTGTATAATTGAATTCTTGTTCACCAACTCATACTATTCTAATAAACCACCTCAAAACACCAAAATACAACATTTTCAACTGCTGTCGTTCCGACCGCCTAGGTGGTGGCATCTGCATTCTGGGAAGAAGCAACCTACTTTTTAAGCTTTTAGAATCCATTACCAAAGATGGCCTGGACCTACTATTAGATTCAAACAAACAGATATCACCCTATCTTACCTACTGCTCCCCCACAGCCAAGACTGACAAGTTAGCAACCATCCTTGAATTCACAAGTATCCACAACCAGGACTGTACCGAGCCCTGTGTGAGCAGTGCAGCCGCACAGGGCGCTAAGACTTAAGGGGCACATTTTGTCTCTCTGCCGTTGCCTGCCGCCGCCACTTTTTTGGCGACAGGCAGCAGCAGAGAGCCGAAATGCGCCCCTTAAGTCTTGTTGCCGGCACACTAAGCAGGTCTGGTCCCTCCAGGAGAGACCAGACCTGCTTGGTGTGCCGGAAACTTGCACATCGGGTGCACGCCTCTTCTCTCACACCCCCATAAAATGGATAGATGGAGGTGTGGGAGGGGAGCGCGCGTCTGATGTGCATGTCGCACAGGGCTCATTTCATCTCGATACGGCCCTGTCCACAACCACTCATCTGACTACCTCACAATAATGGGTGACCTGAACTTATCATCCATCCCACTCAGCCAATCGACTTCCTTTTTGGAAGTCATGGAACACCTCCAATTCTCACAACTGATCCAAGCTCCGACCCACAACAAAGGAAACATTCTAGATCTCATATTCATCCAAAACCAACTCCTTGATATCCATGCCATCCCAAACCCTCTTCTCACTAAAGTCCCTTGGTTGGATCATAGCACCATCACCTGCCACCTACCACAGCAATTGTTTCCTAAAGCAAATGCTAATTACAGCATCCACCACCACCTCTTCAAGGCTCTCGACAGACAAACCTTCATTAATAAAATTCTCCACTCTCTTGAAGATGAGCCACTGGACCTTGACCTCTCAGCAGTAAAATGGATAAATACTATTGAATTCTTTGCCTCAGCTCCACAGTGCATTTACAGCAATCTGTAGTCACTCCACCAATTATGCCCCCTACTTAAGCCTCACAATTTCTGTACAGTCTACCAGGCAGTGATACTACCGCACTTTGACTTTTGCAACGATATCCTTCAAGGCCTCTCAAAAAGCTCCCTACATTTGCTTCAGCTCGTGCAACATACAGCTGCATGAATTCTGACAAGCTCACCTTGAGCTAACCACATCACGCCAATTCTAAAGGAGTTTCATTGATTACCTCTCCTGAGTTGCATTAATTTTAAAACTTGCATGACAACCTTCAAAATAATCCATCAACTATCCCCTAGATGTTTACAGTTAATTATAACAACCACCCCAGACAACTGCTTAAGAAGAAGAAACACATTAAACCTCCTTAAACTACCTCCAGCACTAACCAAGTGTAATCAGTCAACTCGTTCTAGGGCATTCTCCCAGCATATCACACGCCTATGGAATGCTTTACCACTAGAAATCAGAGACACCCATGACCTTGCAACTTTCCATAAACATCTTAAAACACACTTATTTAAGGAATGTTTTGATGGGATAACATAACCTCCTCTTATCTAGCTACCCCTTAATACACTATCAGATGTAAGCAACCCTCTAACTGTACATAGTTACTGTTCTGTGTTATATATAGTGTTAGACACATGTTCTATTTAAAACTGTTAACCATTCCATGTAAATCTGTTTCATGTAATGTTTAGTTATGTTCCCTGTAAACTGCACTGATCTTAGGAAATGCAGTATATAAGAATAAATAAATAAATACATACAAGTTATATACTGTAGCTCTACAAGGCATGCACAGCGCTGTAGAAATACATATACAAGATGGCCCCTGCTCATCAGAGCTTACAATCTAATCAAGACAGACAAAACAGAAGGTGAGAACAAGGGTGAAAATAGGGAAAAGGTAAGAGACACACGGAAAAACAGGGAAGCAGGAACCAAA
This sequence comes from Ichthyophis bannanicus, assembly GCA_033557465.1. Lineage (NCBI taxonomy): Eukaryota > Metazoa > Chordata > Amphibia > Gymnophiona > Ichthyophiidae > Ichthyophis > Ichthyophis bannanicus. Next base: position 1,791,320,853 of record CM066032.1, on the reverse strand, counting down.
AGCAGCCTCAAAGAGGTGAGCCTTCAGCATGGATTTAAAAAAAAGGGAGAGATGAAGACTGAAGTACAGACTCAGACAGTATCTGAGAATATTTAGTTCTGAGCATTCAAATTTGTTGGGAATGCTAACGTCAGAGATAGTTTGGACAAGGAGTTAGATAGGTGGTCGTGACTGTATCTTTCTTGACTTGGGTGGGTGGCTTGTACAAAGATGGTGACTCTCTCTTGACTCTTGTATTTTTTCAGGTTTTTCCTGTTTTGCTTTTGTCCAAAGTACTGTGCGTGATTTAGAAGAAAGCACTGTGATTCCTTTGGTGCCATTTGTCCCCCACAGGGTAGAAAGGAGAATCTTTTTTATACTTTATTTATTTTATTTATTTATTTATTTAGTAAACATTTGTATACCGCTGCTTCCTACAATCAGCCGCGGTTTACTTTACAGAATCATCATGTATCGTACAATACAATGAATTTTTAAGACTACAATTTTGATTTGAGCAATGATTTACATAACACACGAATTAGTGATTAGATACTTTTCACAAATCTGAATAAACATTAGATTAAAAGGTGCGCGGGAGGGGGATAAAATATACATATATATACAGGATTACATATCGGTCGTCCATATGCTGCGTGTATTCCGAGTGTCATTATGGGGGTCAGATGAGAACTTGTGGTCCGGTGCTGTAATTAGGTTGGGTTGTAGTATGCCTGGAATAAATGGGTTTTGAGGTTCCTTCTGAATTCATTCAGGTTATTTGACATTCGGACATTAAGATCAGGAATGGTGTCAATCCCCAAAACCTCCCTGGCTGTGCAGGTCAGCGTGTTGTTTGATTGGTTTGAACGCTCTGGGAAACAGTGGGTATTAATAGAGTTGGATGGACTGGGAGGGTACTGTAGAGTCCAGTTAACGAGTTGGCTTGGGCATTGAGAATGTATGTTGGGTAAAGGGGGAATCCTTATATTAGGACCACCTTGAAAGTGTGGTATGGGATGAGGGAGGCGTTACTTGAGGGAACAGTGTTTAGGATTAATGCTGATATGGTCTTGTCTGGATTTTTCCCCACAGAGGGATTCTGTGAATTTTCAAGAGCGGCAGCTTAAAGGCTTCTTTAGATTGGAGCAGCTTGTAAGGATGAACAACTTAGCTCCTTAGCTGCTCTAAAGGAACCTTATGATTTGGAAAGTCAGGGACAGTTTGAATATATCCATTTGAAGTACTAGCTCCTTGGTCAGGAGATCAGAGAGAATATTCTGTTGGATCTTTTTGTAAGTGGAGTGTATGCGTGTGTGTGTGTTTGCAAAATGGGTTCATTTCTCTCATGTATAAATTACTAAAGGAGTATTAATGCACTCCCACAATCATTCAATATCTCAAACTACCAACATTAATACTTCAGCAGGGCTAAAATTGCCCAAAAAGGCCCCCTCTATAAATCCAATCTTGAAAAAAAGATCAGTCAGTCATACAAATCTCAACATTGTACCAAACAGGGGAGAAAAAGCCTTGGGACACTGTCATATCCCTCTATGCGGCAAATCCCAGCCATAGGGGAAACAGACCTCTCAACATCACTGGCTTAAAAAAACTCCCCCTTTTTAATTCAAATTTTTATTTAAAATGAAAGACTTAAAAAAGTACTTTTTCAATCCCCAATATGTCCTTAATCAATTCTTATCTATGCAGTTTCTATCTATGCACTATTCAACAGTCAGCCGTACCCTCTTTACCCAAATCTTTAAGAGGTAAAACCAGATCGAATATAGTGATCACCTAGGGAATGCACAGGGAAGATCTAACACACATCAGCTCAAAGGCATATTCCTACAAACAAAATGGAGCACAACAATTAAAGACTTTCACAAACACTTACACAAATTCCCCACCAATGCACTTAGCTTAGGAATTGCTGACGGCTAATCCAACTAGCTTCTGCTGCCCAACAAAAATCTCCATTTTACTCATAGGAGCTTCCTCAGGGGCAAAGTAAGTCCCATGCACCTTACTCCACTTTCTTTGCCCCTGAGGAAGCCCATAGGGGTGAAACAAAGATCTTTATTGGGCAGCAGAAGCTAGTTGGATTAGCCGTCAGCAGTTCATAAGAACATAACATAAGATATGCCATACTGGGTCAGACCAAGGTCCATCAAGCCCAGTATTCTGTTTCCAACAGTGGCCAATCTAGGTCATATGTACCTAGCAGTTTCCCCAAGAGACACAAGTTCCTCAATGCTTGTACTGGATCAAGCATTGATATCTTCGGTCACTTCTTAATAATGGTTTATGGACCTTTCCTCCAGGAACTTGTCCAAACCTTTTTTAAACCCAGCTACACTAACAGCCTTTACTACAACCTCCGGTAACAAATTCCAGAGTTTTATTACACGTTGAGTGAAAAAATATTTTCTTTTATTAGTCTTAAATAGTTTACCCTGTAGCTTCATTGCATGTCCCCTAGTCTTTCTATATTTTGATAAGGTAAACAATCGATCTACGTTTACCCGTTCCACTCCGTTCATTAATTTATAGACTTCTATCATATCTCCCCTCAGCCGTCTCTTTTCCAGGTTAAAGAGCCCTAACCTTTTTAGCCTTTCTTCATAGGAGTATCCTTCCATCCCCTTTACCATTTTGGTGGCTCTTCTCTGTACCTTTTCTAAAATCGCTATACCCTTTTTAAGATACGGCGACCAGAATTGCACACAATATTCAAGGTGCGGTCTCACCATGGAACGATATAGAGGCATTATAATATCTTTTGTTTTATTTTCCATTCCTTTCCTTATCATACCTAGCATTCTATTTGCTCTCTTGGCCGCCGCTGCACACTGGGCCAAGGGTTTTAACATGGTATCCACAATGACGCCTAAATCTTTTTCCTGGGTGGTGGTTCCTAATGTGGAACCTTGCATCGTGTAACCATAGTTTAGGTTGTTCTTCCCTAGGTGCATAACCTTGCACTTGTCCACATTAAATTTCATCTGCCATTTTGATGCCCAGTCTTCCAATTTATCAAGATTCTCTTGCAATTTTTCACAAGCTAAGCTAAGTGCATTGGTGGAGTCTTGGAAAAATTTGGGAGGGGGTGCAATGATGCTTAGGAGCCCAGCATAGTGAAAGCGTTATGAGGTTGGTGGGTAGAGTGTATTTCCCTCCTTATATTTATTTTTTTTATTTGAATATATTTAATATACCGCCATTCAGTCTGTGCACAGCTAGCACAGTGGTTTACAATTCATAACTAACCGGAAGACAACAAACAAAAAACAAACCTCAAGACTGACACGAGGCTGGGGAATGAATAGCACAACAATAATATACTGCAATCAATTTCAAAAACTAGAAACACACAAAGACTATGTGCGAAACTGAAAAATCTCCCTCAATTGTGCCACAACTAATTGGCCTAAATCCCTTCGAAAGTCTTCAACAGAAGCCGCTGCCACTATAAGGTGTGGGGTGTGGCGTTGGGGGCTCGGGTTAAGGTTTAGTGAGGATTGCTTTGCTATTTTGTTGGCCTATTTCAGGCAGAGAGGATGGGTAAGGATGTGGGGTAGGTACCCAAGGAGGTTTGTGCAGTTTCAGCATCAGATTTTGGATCTGTCTGTTGAAGGTGTTTTTACTTTTATAAAAAATAAATAATTAAAAAAATAATATCATAATGCCACTGTATCAGTAAATGGTGTGACTGCATCTTGAGAACTGTGTGCAGTTCTGGCCACTGCATCTCAAAAAAGATATACTGGAATTAGAAAAGGTGCAGATAAGCACACTCGTAATGATAGGGAAGTGGAATGGCTCCCCTATGAGGAAAGGCTGAAGAGGGCAGGGTTCCTCAGCTTGAAGAAGAGACAGCTGAGGGGAAAGATGATAGAGGTCCTGAAAATCCTGAGTGGAATCAAAGAGGTAAATGTGAATTGATTGTTTATTCTTTCAAAAAGAACAAAGAGTATGGGGACATGGAATGAAGTTACAAGTCAGGAGAATTTTTTTTTTTTTACACAATGCATAATTAAGCTCTGGAATTTGTTGCCATGAGATATAGTAAAAGCAGTTATTGTAGCTGGGTTTAAAACAGATTTGGAGAGTTCCTGGAGGAAAAACCTATATACTGTTTTTATGATAGACTTGGGGAAAGTCACTGCTAATCCCTGAGGGTGAACAACACAGAATCCTGCTACTTTTGGGGATTCTGCCAGACATTTATGACCTGGATTGGCCACTGTTGGAAACAAGATAATGGATTTAATAGATCTTTGCTCTAACCCAGTATGGCAATTCTTGTGTTCTTATGGCTTCTCTCAGGGGGCAATGTCTCCAAATGGGTTAGATCTGTGCATGTTATGGGGTCTATTCTGTACTGCAATTAGCAGGGATGGATGACCCATTGGGATGTCCATCCCCACTATTTGCCCCCCTTCCGTCCCCAGAAAAGGTCTTCCTGTATGAACAAGTAGTTTGTATGGGGAGGCTTAGACGGGGGTGGGAGATGGCATTGAAGAGGTGGAGTGAGGGCAGACAGTGGGTGGTCCAAGGCCCCGGCCATACAGGGCCAATTCTGAAGTTGTCCCTGTACATCCAGGGCCTCAGATCTAGATGGGGTACATCTGGGGATGGCAGGCCTGGGCAGCAGCAGAGAGGTGAGGGGATGCAGGGGATTCCCCACAGCTCGACCCTGGCCATGATGGCTTCTTTCAGGAGCCTGACTGAGTTAGCTGGGCATGGATCTACACGTGCAGGCCAATCTGAATTGGGTCCCGGCCTGCATGTACAGGCCCAGACCCAATTCTGATACAGCAGGGCACGTCTAGCCCCGCAGGATCAGAATAGGGTCTGCCTCTGTGTGTCCTGATTCTGATCGGGTACACAGGGGCCTGAACACACACATTAGAATGTACCTCCACAACAGTAATGGATCTCACCCATAAACCAGGATATGTGGAGCATGATCTCAATCTTTCAAATTTACTGATAACTCTCACCATCGTACCAAGGAGAGCTTCCTTCTGGAGTTCATAAGATGTAGTAAGTGTAGACAACCTATCAAACCTTTTAATCCAAACTGTGAAGCGAAGTATGATAGGAAATCTTAATGCATTTTTCTGCCTCATTTTCATAATCTCTGCCTGGTTTTCTTGGACCTTCTCCTTCTCCACAGAATTCACAGAATACTCACATGACAATGACAATTTTATCAGTGCAGTTCTTGTATTTCTCCCTTACTACTTTGTCTGGTTTCTTGCATCAAGCTTTTTATTGATCAGAATGGAAATGTCCCAGGTGATCATAACCTTTTCATTCTCTATAATTTTTATAGGGTCGTAATATCAATACTTTTCCAGAAGAGTGATGCTGTAATGTTTACAAAGTTTCCAATGGATGAGCCATGCCACTTTGTTGTGCCTTTCTGTATATAAATGTTCTCCTATCAGAACTTTTCAGTAAGCTGCAAGATGACAAACTGTTTCCAGATCTTCCTTACAGAATCTACATGTTTTACCAGAGTTTTTCTTGTTTTCTTGGAAACATCTCATCAATAATCCACTGTTCTGAGTTGTGACTATCATTCTCTCATCCTTTGGTTTCAGTATACCTCTCCTTAACCATTCATGTGATCAACAAACCTGGGACCGTAAACCTCTCTGATTGCAATATTGCAGTATATAAACCTCACAAATAAATAAATAAATACATAAATAAATACAGGGTTCCCAAAGTAGTACTTTTATTTTGCACTGTATTTGATGTATTGTAAGCTGCTCAGATGTTTGTGTGTTGAGTGGTATATTAAAAGCTGAATAAAGATAAAGATTTGTGCATTTGATACTTGTTTTCTTTGCTGATCTAATTCTTTGTACATTCCATCGCTTCCTTCCCTATGTGCGCAGTTGTTTCTTTTTTACTAATTCTGTCTGCACTTCAGAATGTTTGTCCGAATTTAATGACAGAACCAGATTCTTTATTCTTGCTTTCATAATTCAATACTTTTTGAGCATTGAGTTGTTGATGCTAACCCATCATAGAAGCTCTACATGTACGGTATAGAAGGTAATTTTATAATGAGCTATGTATAGTTATGCAATCCACAAACTGTAATAACCTCACAGAACAGCAGTTGATGTTCTTGAGGTTTTCCATCATTGACTTCCACAGATGTAGTCAATTTGATTTTTGTACAATGCATTGGGTGCAGTCCATGTGTACAGTCGCTGCTTGTGTTGCTGGAAGAAGGTGTTTGAGATGAATAGATCATTGACATTGAAGAATTCTATCAATCTTTCTCCAGCTTCATTTCTGTTGCCAAGTCCATATTTTCCAATCACTTTGCCTTCTTCTTTGTTGTCAACTTTTGTTTTCCAGTCACCCATAACTATCAGGATATCCTGTTTGCATGTTCTGTCAATTTGAGCTTGTACTTGTTCGTTTAACTCATCAACTTCATCCACTTCTGCAGGTGTTGTTGGGGCATATATTTGAATTATAGTTGTGCTGATGGGCATTCCTCATAGACTAATAGAAATTAAGCGTTCACTGATTGCATTGAATTTCATTACAGTTCTTGCAAGTTTCTTCTTAATTATAAATGCAAGACCATTTCTTCTTTGTCTTTCATTTCGAGCATAGTAGACCCTGTGATCATCTGATGCAAAGTGCCCGATGCCAGTCCATTTCAGTTCGCTGACATCCAATAGATTGAGTTGTACATGTTCCATTTCATTCTTGACCACCTCCATCTTCCTTTAGTTCATGCTTCATATGTTCCATGATGTCCCACAATGTAGGATATCTTTGCAGCTTCTGACTCTCATTTCATGCACAGCTACTTCAGCAGTCAGACATCCCAAGGGCTTTGATCCAGTCACATCATAAATAGTGGCTTTAGTCTGAAAAGTCTTCAGCTCCTCCACAGCAGCAAATTGAGTGCTTTCCGACCTGGGGGTCTCAACTTTCAGCACTATAGTGCAATTTGTTTTGCTGTGACATGACTAGTGCCTTTTAAAATCCCCAATTAAGTCCTCTACTTGCCCCAATGCTATCCGGTTAGCGTCAGGGCGTGTTGGGGGAATTCTGGGGCAGAGCAGAGGCGGGGAATGGAGCTAACCAGGTAGCAGTGATTGTGGATGCTGCCAAATTAGTGCTCTGTACCTTAAAGATAGGTGAAGAAAACCCATGTCTATCTTTAAGGCACAGAGCACTAACAAGGAAGCATCCAAAATCACTGCTGCCTGATTAGGCTCAATAGCTTTCTGGCTATGCGGGTAACCCGGATTTTCAAATCTGGGGTTAAGGGGTCACAGGCAGGGCTACATAGCTATGGCACTTAGCTCTGCCCAACTGAAAATCGGACCCATAGTATTTTATTTTAAACATCAAAATTGCAAAAAACATAAAATATACATTCTTTTAAAAATTCATAGAATGCCTAGGAAGAAAGTTCTGGCAATCTACTTCTGGTAAAACTGGCAAGAAAACCAAGGATCTGCTTGGGCTTCATTATAAAACATATGAGGACAGACTTAAGGATCTTAATATGTACACCTTAGAGGAAAGGCGGGATAGAGGTGATATGATTGAGATGTTTAAATACCTCCGTGGCATAAATATGGTGTTGAGCACTACAAGTTAGCCATTTTGGCGGGATACTTTCATGTTTTGATACAGAGTTATATGCTTTTCTAATATAAGTTCATAAACAAAAAAAATTAAGTTTACTTTTCTGAATATAGAAGCTGTTTCTTCACCCCATGTCATATCTTCACAACCATGCAGGCTTTACCATTAGCACATGCAATATATACTTGAAAAACTCTCCAAACAAATTTAACAAATATCCATTGAAGGTCTTCATTTCTCACAAACTAATACTGCTCCAGGGACAGTTATTCAATAAAAGATAAATTCTCTCCATAGTGTGGGTTTCTCAAAATGCTGTCACACAAAATGGCGCCCAGAGCCTTTTAAAGATGACAATCCAGCATTACCAATTAAGTAAACAATTACCACATCTAATCATTTAATAATCATTTTTAGATGAAACTCAATATCATCTATTAATCAACTGAATTACTTCAATGATTTCGAACGCCTCTGATTCATTTCAAATAGATGAATGCATAGGCAAGTAAATAAGAATAGTTAATCCATCAATTAATTCATGAAGATCTTCCAATCAATTGCAACATTCAGCCCATTAAGGGCAATGGTATTCAATTCATAGATCCACCTTTGGTCCAGTCCAAAGTAATAAAATATCTCTTATTTCCCCTGCGATAACTTTTCTTTACTAGATCAATTCCAGAACATTTCACAATAATCAAATGAATGTCCCTTTTCACTACAACCAGAAACCAGTGAAACTTCATCTCTCTGCTTTTTAATTTAAAGTTAATAGATGAATATCTCTGAACACAAACTATATTCTCATGAACTTTCTGACCATGAAAGATGCTGCTAACGTGGGTGCAAATGACGCCTGCCTCTGACCAGGCACTAGTTGTATCTGCCGTGACAGCACATTGCTAACACGTGGGATGGGTGCGATGCACATACAGTTAACAGCCCAGAGACGCCCCGTACATATCAGTATATACAACCATGGCTGGCATTATCAGAATCCAAACCTGGCAATTGTCAAAGGCAGCAGCATCTGAAGGACAGCAATGTGTAGAAGCCATGATAGTAAAACAATAGATCCTCACAGTCACAAAAATTAGAAGCACTTATACATGCAAAGCAATGTTAGTCTAGCACAGTAGTAGTAGGGAGGCTGCTTCTGTGATGAGGTGAGGAGGAGGCATAAGGTCAGAGCTTCACCTAGGGTACCCAGTACCACTTCATTGGTCTTGCATACAACAGAGGCAGGGTTGTAACCATGGATCCAGCCCCCATGCCATAATCTGCAGCAGGGCAGATGATCACTCAAGTGTAAGTGGCAAATAGCAGTGGGAGGGCCCCTGCGACACCAACAACAGCAGCAGCAGCCAAGGAGCGTGGGGATATTTTGCCCTCCTGCTACCATGATGATTGAATGTGGGTAGGTGGGGCAGCATGTTCATGACAGATACACATGGGAAGACTATGCTGTGGAGGAGTTGGGAGATAGATTACGTACACAGTGAAGCAACCTGAGCTGGGCCACATAGTCAGGGTTGGAGACAGCTGAACACAGTTGGAAGTGGGGTACGCAAATGAGATACTACAACTAATGGTGCATTTTGGGCCTGGTACATAATTGTGCTGTCCAACCACCACCTCCCTGCATGGGGGTAAATTCATCAGTGAATACATGGCCCAGAGAGGCATGCCAGTGCCATGAACTTTGTTTCTGGGGGCATACGAACCCTCACCCAGACCACAGAAGGACAAGTATATAGACCATTATCTCAAAGCTCTTCCTTACATTTAAATGACTGGAAGAGGGATAGTTCAGTTGGAGCTCCCTGGCCAGAGTCCCCCCACCACTCCTAGGCATGCTTTTTAGGTGATAAGGTATTCCCTCTCCTGGGGAGTATTTGCAGGCTCCCCAGGGCTTCACCTATGTGATTTACCCTGTCATTGTGATACAGTTTGTAGCCTGGTATCACAGTTTCCCATTGGTTATCCTTCTTCCACCAGGTCTCTAAGATGCCAATTATATCTAACCATTCATTCAGTGCTATATAATCTAACTCTTCCATGCTAATTTTTAGAATTTCAGAATTTGCATAGAGGCAATTCAAAGTGTGTTTGTTTTTTTGTTCATATTAACAGTTTGGCTATTGGATGACAAGGATAATTTTGAATCTTTCAAGTTAGTCTGGTATTTACTTAATGACACCTGGGTTACCTTTAGCTTTATTGGAACCTCTCAATTGGGATTCTCTAAATTTCCTGTTTTGCTAGTATCTTTCAGAGATACATCATTCTGAATAATGCACTCTTGGGTGACTGTTAGTTGTCTCCCATTTTCTAGTTTAAAAGCTGCTCTAACTACTTTTTAAAGGTTAATGTCAGCAGACTGGTTAAACCCTGGTTAAGAATGAGCCCATCATTTTGGAAAGATTTCTACCCCCCCCCCCTCCCCTTTACCAGAATGTTTCCCAGTTCCTAACAAATCTAAAAACCTCTTCCTTGCACCATCATCTCATCTGTGCATTGAGACTCTGGAGCTCTGCCTGCCTGTTGAGTCCTGCACATGGAATGGGAAGCATTTTTGCGACTGTTACCCTGGAAGTTCTGAATTTCAATTTTCTACCTAAAAGCCTCACTCACTTGGTTTGTAGCTTGTCGTGCTGTGAGGGTTTGTGTCCATCAGTGATGTTGAAGGCTAAGCTATCGGTACTTTAACTACTGGCAGGATTTTCCAAGATGGATAGGTCTCAGCTGAAGTGCCAGATCAAGACAAACCATCCATCTGGGCAGCAGCAGGATGGGACGGCGGAGGATCACATTTCTGTGACAGCAACAACACTAAACTTAAACTGCATGGAGGAAAGGCCTGACAACCTACTTCTGTATCTTGCCATAAAAACCCAATGGATAGTCACAACAAAACAAATTGCACTATAGGGCTGGAAGATGAGACCCCCAGGTTGGAAGGCACTCAACTAGCTACTGGGGAGGAGCTGAAGACTTTTCAGAGTAAAGCCAGCATTTATGATGGGGTTGGATCAAAGCTCTTGGGACATCTGACTGCTGATGTAGCTGCACATGAAATGAGAGTCAGAAGCTGTAAAGATGTCTTACATATTGGGACATGGAATGTATGAAGCATGAACCAAGGGAAGTTGGAGGCGGTCAAGAATGAAATGGAATGTGTACAACAATCCAAAAAGCATATTACAGGATGCGAATCATCAGGAGACTGAAACCACTCCTCGCTCCAGAACACTTCCGTACAGTCTGTCAAGCACTGATAACCCCAATACTGGACTTCTGCAATCCGATATACCTCGGACTACCAAAACAAGCTCTCAAACCACTACAGCTGGCACAAAACACTGCAGCTCGAATCATATCCGGAGCCGCAAGGCAGGAGCACATCACACCTACACTAAAGGACTTACACTGGCTCCCAATCATTGCTCGCATCAGATACAAGACTATCATAAACCTATTTAAGATAAAAGAACACACATCAGCCAACAGCCTCCACCTGCTCATACAACCGGAAACCAGCGCACGTCCCAGAAGAAGTCAAACACGCAACCGAGTCAGCACCCCAAATGAGTACAAGCACACACGCAAGGACACAACAGACAGAGCTCTCTCCATGGCTGCTCCAACAATATGGAACAATCTACCGGACGATCTAAGGGCAACTCCAGACCTCAAAGACTTCAGAAAACAACTGAAAACCATGCTGTTCATAGAGCACTATGGTCACATCACATAACCTAAGAGAATGGATAACAGCACTCCAATCCTCCCAAACAACTGAATATATATAAAATATGATTCTAGCACCACTGTAAATAGCCCACCCTGTATATAGCTCAAACAAATCAAGCACCCAACACATCCCTCACACAACTAAGTTTTATCCTCACTGCATGTACAACACACACACTTTACCTGATTGCTTGCTGTGATACCACCTTGATTATTAAGATAAGGCGGTTTAGAAATACTGTTAAATAAATAAAAATAAATAAATAAATAAACTTGATCTGTTGGGTATCAGCAAACTGAAATGGACTGGCATCGGGCACTTTGCATCAGATGATCACATGATCTATTATGTTGGAAATGAAAGACAAAGAAGAAATGGTGTTGCATTTTTAATAAAGAAGAAATTTGCAAGAACTATAATGAAATACAGTGCAATCAGTGAACACTTAATCTCTATTCATCTACTAGGAATGCCTATCAACACAACTATAATTCAAGTATATGCCCCAACAACAGCTGCAGAAGAGGATGAAATTGATGTTCTATGAACAAGTACAAGCTGAAATTGACAGAACATGCAAACAGGATATCCTGATAGTCATGGGTGACTGAAACACAAAAGTTGGCAACAAAGAAGAAACAAAGTGGTTGGAAAATATGGACTTCATAACAGAAATGAAGCTGGAGAAAGACTGATAGAATTCTGCAAGACCAACGACTATTCATCTCAAATACCTTCTTCCAGAAACACAAGCGGCGACTGTACACATGGACTTCACCCAATGTATAGTATAAAAATCAAATTGACTATATCTGTGGAAGTCATTGATGAAAAAGCTCTATAACATCAACAAAGACAAAACCTGAAGCTGACTGTGGTACAGATCACCAACTACTAGTATGCAAACTCAAGCTATAGTTGAAAAAGATCAAGACACTCAAGAATGTAGCAAAATATGACCTTGAGAACATACTACTGGAATTTAAAGACTGCCTGCAAAATTGACTTGCTGCTTTAGATACAACTGACAGAGCTCCAGAAGAGTTATGGAATGACATCAAGAAGGTTGTGTTGGAAGAAAGCAAGAAATCTCTACAAAAGGTGAAAAAGCAAAAACGGCCAAAATGGATGACGGAAGAAACTCTGAAAATTGCCCAGAAACATAGAGAAGCTAAAGCCAGAGGAGAAAGAAAGACAATCACAGAACTCAGAGATTTCCAAAGTGCAGCAAGACAGTACAAGGAAAAGTACTACAATGTCACATGCATGAAAATAGAAGCAGAAACTATTAGAGGAAGAACAAGATCGAATTTCCTAAAGCTACGAGAGTTAAAGAAAAAATTCCAGCCTCGAATTGGAATGTAACAAGATGCTCAAGGTTTTATGTTGAGTGATGGTGAGAAGATCAAGAAAAGATGGAAATAATATACAGAATTTTTATTTGATAAAGATCACGTGGACCAACAGCTGTTTCATCCTGTACCTTATGATCTGGAACCATTGGTGATGAAAGAAGAAGTCGAAGCAGTATTGAAAGCCTTATCAAAGAACAAAGCACCAGGCATTGATGGCATTCCCATAGAAGTATTACAGCAATAGGATACAGCTGTTACCATACTTACAAGGCTCTGCCAGGAAATTTGGAAGACAACATCATGGCCAACTGACTGGAAAAGATCTGTGTTTATACCAATACTAAAGAAAGGTGATCTCACTGACTGTGGAAATTATCACACAATCACTCTGATCCCACATGCCAGCAAGATTGTATTGAAGATTATTCAACAAAGACTACAACCAAACCTAGAACAAGAACTACCTGAAGTGTAAGCAGGATTCAGGAAAGGGCGAGGAACGAGAGACATCATCACGGGTGTGAGATGGATCCGTGAAAAGACTAAAGAATACCAAAGGATATCTATTTGTGCTTTGTCAACTACAGCAAGGCTTTCGACTGTGTGAACCATGAGAAAGTCTGGGCCACATTAAGAAGCATGGGTATACAAAAACACATGATCGTTCTCTTGCACAATTCTTACATTGATCAAGAAGCAACAGTTTGAATGGAACAAGGAGAAACAGAATGGTTTAAAATAAGCAAAGGTGTATGACAAGGCTGCATACTTTCCCCCTACCTGTTTAATTTATATGCAGAACAAATCATCAGAGAAGCAGGATTGTATGAAGACAACAGAGGTGTGTAGATTGGTGGAAGACTCATCAACAACCTTCTCTATGCTGATGATATCACATTACTGGCTGAAAGTGAAGATGATCTGATAAATTTGCTTCTCACAATCAAGGAACATAGTCTTAAAATGGGCCTGCACCTTAATGTAAAGAAGACATAGATCATGACAACTGGCAAAATCAATAAGTTCATCATAGAGAAAGACATCATGCTTGGCAAGATAGAAGGTCAATGCAAAAGAGGAAGGCCAGCAATGAAATGGACCAATACAATAACAGCAGCTACAGGTACCAGTCTGTCAACAATGACCCACCTGACTGAAGACCAAACACAATTTAGGGCAACTATCCAGAGGGTCGCCATGAGTCGACACTGACTCGACGGCACTTAACAACAACAACCTAAAAGCCTAAATTTAGCTTCCTCAACCTTTTTATGTCATTGGTACCAACATGTAGACTCCTCCCCAGTGCTCCTCCCCAGTGCTATCCTCCCCAGTGCTATCCTTATCTATGTGGCATGTGAAATCTGCTACCTTCAGTTGAAGCTCATTGCTGTAGGATGTGGTAAATGCAGGTCATGTAGGCTTGGACAAATTATTAATCCATAAACCATTATTAAACCAGTGCTTTTCTTTGGGGATAAGTAGCATGGAACTAGCTAATTTTGGGATATACTACTCCTCTCTTAATAACACACAATGATTTTTTATACCCACCCGTGCATCCCTGGAATACCATCACTCCAACTGTGCTGACTTATTTGCTGCCTCCAGGTCATCCACCCATCCTGTCATTGACCCTCTATTTCCCAGTTACGCTGTCTGCCTGCTCACACTCTTCAACAGACTGGGGAGAGGAGAGCTGTGTTTGCCCAGCTCCTAGTCCCATTGTATTGGATTCATAACTCTTTGGGGAGGGAACTGTCTGTTGTTTAGCACCCTGCAGCATCCACCAAGCCTGCACAGCCCTGAATTACTTCCAACTGACTATACTGCCTCAGGAATTTATGTATTTATTTATTTACAGTGCTTGATACACTGCCAAAATCCAAGGTTACATCAGTAGTTTACAATGTATAAGAAAAAGCATCAATAAAAGCAGGCTACATAAGGGGCTGACGGGCTTTCTTGCGTCTGGGAGAGTTTGGATTCTTGCATTGTGAAGACTGAGCCTTAGTTTCTGGGTCATAACCATAAGCTCATGATGTGTCACCAGTAATAATCCTTTTGATAAAATCTGAGCCATTTTCAAAACATTTCAATAACTCCCTGGCTGCAGACAGTTTCGGCACAAATTTTGTATACACATTTCTCATTCCCAGATCGACAGTAGGAATGGACTGTACCGACCCAAAACTGATGTTCATGTCCTCAGCATGCTCCCTGATAGCCAATCAAAGATTTGAGTATATTGTGGCATGTGCTGCTTCAACTTTGTCTTCATTCCTGCTCGTGTATGGCCTTCAAGAATGTTCATCACTGTCAACACTTAGGCGATCCTCTTGGAAACGTTTGTACCAGTCATAAACTCAAGCACGACTCTTGTATTCATCACCATACACCTACTGTAACTTGTCAGAAGTCTCTTTGCATGAATCTCCAAGTTTCTGGCAGAATTTAATGCAAACTCGCTGTTCAATTTTTCCACTCATTGTAAATCTGATGAACTGCTTTGAGACAATACCAAACATGACATGATTAACAAAAGTACAGGTGTGCTGCAGCCATGTTATACTCTGCACATGCAAAGCACATAACTAGGTCACTGCATGCTTAATAGCATAGTGGTGCAATGTATTGCTATATAGCTACACAACAAGTCTTAATACTTTTGATCACATCTCATTGTTCACTGCCTCCAGTCCCATAACTTTTTTAATTTCAACAAGAGTCCCTCATGAAGGACCTTATAGAAAGCTTTCTGAAAATACAGATGCACTATATAGACCGGCTCACCTTTGTCTATCTGTTTATTCACACTTCCAAAAAATATAACAAATTAGTAAAATAAGACTTTCCTTGGCTAAGTGCATGTTGGCTTTCTCCCATTAAACCATGACTATTTACATGTTCAGTAATGTTATTTTTTATAATGTTTTCTACCATTTTGCCTGGTACTGATGTCAGGCTCACTGGTCTGTAGTTTCCTGTATCACCCCTGGAACCCTTTTTAAAAACTGGTTTTACATAGTCATTCTCCATTCTTCAGTTACTGATAGTTAATGATAGTTCAAAGATTACTAATAGTAGATCTGCAATCTCATTTTTCAGTTCTTTCAATACCCTTGGATGTATACCATCTGGTCCAGGTGATTTTCTATTCTTTAGTTTATCAAATAGTTGTGATCCCTTAGTGCCCCCTTTACCCCTCTATCATCCAATATTCCAACTGACCCTCTTACAGGTTTTTTCAAAAAATGTACTTGAAAAGGGTTTTTTTTAAATTGAATTATCCATTTTCCTACATCAGCAAGTAATAAAAATAAACAGTATAAGGAAATAAATACAACAGAAAATAAGGCAATAGCAAAATCAATTAGCCCACATCACAGGGAGCCATAAAATATATGAAATAATACCTTAATCCAGGTAAACAGAGAGATAAGCACATCTCTTCCACTGCTTCTCTCTCTCAGTCAGGAACACCTCCAACTGTAAGGAATTTAAGAAAATAAATCTAGACCCCTGAAAAGTAATTAAACACTTACTGGGATAATACAAGAAAAAGAAACTCCAAGGGCCACCACTCTGGGCCTGAGAGCCAAAAGAGCCATCCTGTGCAAAGGCGTGGCCCTAGATACATCAAGGAAACAACTGAATTTTAGTACTACAGAATAGCATATCCTTATTTTTAAAGTATTGCAACTCTTAAAAACTGAAACCTATTTATTGAAGCATATGGCAACTAATCTAATTCCAATAGAACAAAATGTTTTAACCCTTTGAATTTCAATTTTCCTATAATGTTTAAATTATTTTAACATTTTGTAAAATTGCAGTTATTTGTTTAATGTAATTGTAATGAATTATGTAATGTAATTTTGCTGTAGTTTATGTATAATTTAATGTATTGTACTGTAGTTTACTGTAATGTACTATCTTGTTGTCTCCCCTCCCCCTTGATGTAGTCCCTCTGTTGTCTTGTTGACCACTTTGATTGAAGGATAAGGTGGTATATAAAACTGATTAAATAAATAAATAAATAAATAAATCTTGATCAGACAAAAAAGAAACCATCTTGATGAGACAAATGAAACCACCAAAGTGGCCCAGGTATATTATCCTGTGAACTTTGATTGAATGATATGGTGGTATATAAAACTGATTAAATAAATAAATAAATCTTGATCAGACAAAAAAGAAACCATCTTGATGAGAGAAATGAAACCACCAAAGTGGCCCAGGTATATTATCCTGTGAATCTTCTAAGAACTGAAATAAATCAAAATCAGACTGTGATTGTAAGACATCAAAACTTCCTAGGGATTCGCCAATAATATTTCTACCCAGAAAATAATATATTTCAGAAAAAATGCATTATATCGGAATTAGAAAGAGCCAAAACCTACTGCAAAGGTAACACCCTAGACCTCATCTTCACCAGTAACAACCCTACCCACATCACCTCCCCACCCACAGTCCAAACCATCCCAATATCCTCATCAGACAACAAGATAATATCTTTCCAACTACACCTCAAAAACCTCTGCAAGTCTAAAACCTGTGATAAGGAAGCTTATCATAGCTCAGGAAGGGGCTATAGAAAAGGTGAAGTGTCTCTGAACAAGCAACCTGTCAGTGCTGGTAGAAATGAGAAAACAGAATTTTGCCATAAAAGACTACCAGTCCCAGAATGCACCAGGTTTCCCACAGCCATGAGAGGAGCTGAAGTGAGAAAACGTGTGTTCAATCAAAAGGGCTATGAGGTAATCCCCAAGCACTCATTGCAAAGGGCAGGGCTTGATTCAGCACAGCTGCGCTGTGCTAGGATGGAACACTCATCTCAAACGGCAAGGCCTGATTCAGCACAGCTGCGCTGTATTAGGGGGGAGCACTCAGCTAAGCAGAATAAGAGTAGAGTTTATTCTACAGATGACCATCTTCATGATCACCTTGGATATCCAGAGAATTGTCCTCAGTATCCTGAGAATCAGCTTGAGTTTGATCATCAGTTTCATCTGAAGGATCATCAGAAGCAGAAGCCAAACCGGACGGACAGAGAGGGAAAGAGACCCTTTGGAAGAAGGAAGAGAAAAGCCTTTGAGAGGTCTAGAAGAGTCCAAAGCAGTACGTATACTGGGAGGTATTCCAAGGGCCAGCATACACCATTGGACTGGGGAAAGCCAGAGGAATGGTGCTGCAGAGCTAGGAATCACCAGAGGCTACATGTGAGGGAGACGGCTGCACGTGGAAGGGACCCTAAGACCTGTGTCAGAAGGTATGTGAAGAGAGATCCAGTGTCCAGGGATCTGGATTGGAAGGCTGGACATAAGAACTGGACTACATACTGGCCAGGCTATATAGAGAGGAACTCTAGCAGCAATGGAAGCTCAGGTATGAACACTGATCTATGCCCTAGCTATAACCTTGAAAGACAGCAGGGAAACAAGTATTCTCCTGAAAATGCTCCATTGAGAGATTCATCTGTGCCAATCCCTGATATTGAACCCATGCTTGTTGAACAAGGGGGAATAATAGCAGATGAGGATCCTGTTTATATGGACTGCTCTCTATCTAAACTCCGTTGGTAACTTTCTGTTATAAAGTACAGCAACCATCACAAAGAAATACAAATTTGTTCTTTAATCTACCCAGAAAAGCTCCTGAAGCAGGATTTGACCCACACAGTAGAAAGCAAGCCAGCTAAGGGGTTTCAGCTGGTGACTGCTAGCAATTAAGCCTTACCTAATTGCTTGTGAGCTAGGAGAGAATCATTTCTGTATCTATGTGGGAAGTAATCAGAAGTTAATCTGAAAAGAACAGTTTGTTTCTTGCTTTGTGACTTTTCATTTGTTGTTTTCCTGATTTTGACTTTGTTTTTCCAAGTTAACACTGAAAGCAAGTTACCTGATTTTATGTGCTACCAAGCATATCTGTGTTGGGAGAAATAACCCCATAAATAAATATCTTATTGGCTTTACCCAAGAGCACAACTAAATCATTGTCAGCAGCTGTGTCTGGTGTGAATGAACTACATTGCCCACAATACCTTGCAAATCATATAGATATATGCACTTGACAAGACTGTGAAGATTCTCACCCAGGCAGCTGTCTGACAAACCCCAAACTGCATATGAATAATTCAAACAATTCCACAAAGAATCCTTCCTCACCATTATCTCCCCAATTACTACCACAGAACCTCAGGCCTTGACTCCGCCATCAACACTTGGAATGATCTCCTCTGCAAAGACACCTCTCTACAAACCTCGACCCAGCATCACAACCCTACCCACAAACAGACTCCATGGTACACCCACAACCTCCACAAATTCAAATCCCAACTAAGGAAACAAGAACACTGATGGAAAAAACCATGACTACCCACAGATAAGACGCAATGCATGTCCCTCCTGAGAGAGTACAACCAAGCTGCCAACCTCATAAAACAAAGCTACCATACAAAACTAATACTAAGATTCCTCAACTGCCCATGGGAAATATTTTCCCTCATAAAAAATCTCACAGCACCACTCTCCAAAAATTCCACAAACTACTATATCACCCCCGAACAGCTAGCAGACTTCTTCTCTACTCACCACCCCAAACCTCCTCCCCAACCCGATCCACCCCCATCCCCTACCAAGTCAACACACCCATGTATTATCTTTGAACGATCTTTCCTGAAAACATCCAGAACATTGTGTCATCATTTAACACTACCACCTTCCCCCTTGACCCTGTCCTCCCAGCTGGATCAAAGCCACCCTTCCTGAACTTGCACATTTCCTAGCCAAACTCAGCCAAACCTCACTATTGAATGGCTACTACCAGCCTGCCTAAAACCTCCTCAATTCACCCTCTCCTAAAAAAAGCCCCACCTCGACCCCTCAGACCCATTCTCCTACAGACCTATTGCTAGCTTACCTTTCCTATCCAAAATAATAGAAAAAACAGTCCAAACGCAGCTACAAGCTCACCTTGACACACATGCACCACTTGACACACATCAGCATGGCTTCCGACCTCAGCACAGAGTCAAAACCTTCCTAACCTCTCTACTCAACAACCTCATCAAAGGACCCAGAACATTCACCAAGGATTCATCATGATTTTCCTCAACATCTCCTCTGCCTTACCATCAACCACAACACCCTCCTTCAACCCCTCCAGTCAATCGGAATCTGGGGTACTGTTTTAAGATGGTTCCAGGACTACCTTCACAATAGAGCACAGCTGATAAAAATTGTGTCACAATCCTCAGCCCCTTATACTCAAACTCAAGGCATCCCCCAAGGTTCCACCCTCTCTGCCCTCCTCTTCAACATATACCTACAACCCCTCTGTAACATCATCCAAACACATAATGTCACTTACCACATATACGCAGATGAAATCATTCTCTACACAGCACTCAACCTCAATAACCCATCATACTTCAACAATGTTTCTTTGATGTCTCCCAGTGGTTATCCAAAAACCACCTATCTATAAACCTGAAAAAAATGGAAGCCCTACTCGTTACCAGGAACACCTCATCCCACCCTCTACGCCATCATTCTCAACAGCACTCAAATTCTAATCAAACCAGAAGTTAAATACCTGGGGGATCACCCTTGACTGCCACTTCACGCTGAAATCACAAATAGCAAACACAGCAAGAGCAATCTATCACAAAACCCACAAAATACCTCTGCCCACTTCTTGCTCTCTTCAACTTCTGTTTGGTCCTACAAGCCCTCACAATACCTCATGCTGACTACTGCAACTCAATATACCACGGACTCCCTAAATCAACTCTCCATCCCCTCCAAATGGCATTACACACAGCTGCAAGAACCATTACACAAACATCCAAATATGAACACATCACCCCTATCCTCAAACACCTCCACTGTCTCTGACTTCAAAGTACATAACAAATCTTGTACATAGTTAACCATCCCAACTGCCCTACCCTTGTTCATTATACAAAGTTATCTGTTTGAATGTAAACATTCCTTGTATTTTCTCTGGTTCACTGTAAACCACCTTGACCAATGTGAAAGTGGTATATAAACTTAGCCAAATAAATAAATAAATATTTCCTTAACAAGATTTCAAGTGAAAATAAACGATAAAAGGGAAACTTCATAAACCTAGCATTTTTAGATTTAACAAAGTTCTCAAAAAAACTCCAGTTTTCAATGAATAGCCAAATTGTCCTTAATTGTAGAGGTATTCGCTGCCTGCAGAGAGGAATACTGAGTCTTAAGCTTAAGTACTTGATTAGAAAAACCTTTTAACCTCTCTTTGACATTCCTCAACTGTGCCACGGTCTCCTGAAACAATTGGCAAAGTTGAGATACAGTGATAGTAAGAGTCCTCTCAGTCTGGGTCACCACTCTCCAGATGTTGGCCAGAGAGACTGAGAATCAGGTACTTCTGTAGCCCCAACTACTGTCCCCCGCAGCCCCCTCTAGTGGCGGCGTAGTGGTTCCACAGGGGCTGGGGAGCGCATAAGAATTAAAAGGTTCAGGGTTGATCTGTTGTGAGGGTCAATGGGATAGCAGGTCACATTGTCAGCCTCAGGGTCAACAACCTAAAAAAGTAACTCTTGCCAAGTGTAGGGTACAAAAAGGCTTTTATTTCCCCTTTTCGCATGAAGAAATTCAAAATATGAGGTAATGAGTAACAGAACATAAATTCAGTTGCATCAAAACGTGAGTCAGCAAAACACTCAAAATAACATGGTTCCTTCACCAACTTAAAGCATAAACTTTCCAGTACAGTTTGCACACATTAGATTTGTTTGCCTTTTGCTCAAAGATATCTTCTTGTGCAAAAGTCACATTCCATTGGTTCTATATCTTCACTGCTCTCAGATTCCCCTGGCAGCCATTCCATGTCTATGGGATCTGAAACTGAGGTCTCTGAGATCTCTTGGATATTAAAACCTGGTTTCCTAAAAGCATGCCATACTGTATCCCAGTGCTGGCTTGGGAGTTTGGGGCGTCGGCTTTTAGGTCTAGTATATCTCCCTGGGCTTGCTGTCGTTTCAGGACTAAAAGTTTGCTCCTTCCATTCTCTGGCAACATTAAACTTTTTCCTGTAAAACTTATCAGTTATATCTGGTTTAAAACAGTCCTTATTGTCCAGATAAAAACTAGCCCTTCGTTCCTCTCTAGGCTTCTTGAAAAAGGCTTGAGGCCTAGTCTGAGAGTTTTGTGCTCCAGATATATCCTTTCTCTCAAGGCTATGAACTTTTCCTTTATCTTTCAAGTTACTTTTGTAAAAGCTTTTAAAAGTACCTTTTTTCTCTTGAAGGTTTCTTCTCCAACCGGAGGGATAAGCACTTCCTTCCTTGGCTGCAGTCCGTGATACTGCCCCTTGAAGTTGTGTATGGCCTTTCTCTAGGCCTGCTCTCCCAGTAGCTTCCTTTCCTTTAGCTCTGCTGGGTTTGTCAGTGACCTCACCTCGGTCTCTGAGTCTGGCCTCTGGAGCTTCCCTTGGCACTGCCTCCTGTTCTCCCCATGAAGGTCTCTGCCAAGCTCCTTGCCTCCTCCTGTGCTTCTCCTCTGGGTTCTTCCCTTCGGGGTTTCTGTTGCCTTTCTGGCTCTTCTGACTCTCTCTCTCTTGGCTCTCTCTCTTTTGGCTCCCCTTCTTGCAGTGCTCTGTTCCTACTTAAATCCAGAGCAGCTGCTTCTGAGTCCTGCCCATAGAGGTGTGGTTCTTCCACTTTCAGGTTTGTTCTCCTGCTCCCTCTATGTGTCCCTTCTCGTAATTGCAGGCAAATCCTGTTTTTTTCAAGATTTAAAAGTTTCCTTTCTTGCATCAGAGGGCTTGCGGTATCACACTACTGGGAAGGACCAAGTCACAGCTTTATAGGATGCACCAACAAAATGTGGAGAACTCTATTGAACCATAAAACCACTAGCTATAAAATCAAGTGGAATCCTAGCAGGTGGAGCTGGTGGAGTATAGTCTGGAGAACTCAATGAAACCATCAGTGAAGGGGAAGAAATGAGATCAGTACTTGATAATGACATCACCTCTTCCTTAGCCTTAAGGTGTTTATCCATCGGATAGGACACCACCATGTCCCCGGACAACTGTTTTTCACCATGTCCCCAGACAACTGTTTTCTCTTTCCTCTTGCCCATGGGCAATAACCAATAAAGCTAGTAAAGCCTCCTTACTACTTCTCCAGTGCTCCTAAGGGGCTCCCAATGGGTGTGAACTGCCTCTTGTAAAATGCTCCTTAGAGTACACCATGGCCGCGCATCAAGATGACAGTGCATTCTTATGGAGGTCTTTGGTGATATCAAGGGGTGTCTCCGGCAAGCCTGCACTCCTCCTGCACCTCTTCATATTATGGCTGCATACTCTGGCTCTTCCACAGCACCTTCTCTGAAGCACATTCTTATGAGCGGCCTTAGTGATGTCAAGGAGTTTTGCCAGCAAGCCTGCACTCCACCTGCAACTCTCGACATTGTGGCTGCACAAACTGGCTCTCCACACATGAAAAAGGTTTTATTATGCATTTTTGCTTCCATGGCAAGTTTTCTTTTTTTCAAATTCTCTCTTTCCCTGCCTTATCAATGTTGTGCATCTAACTTGCCAGTGCTTATGTTGGTTCCCATTTTCGTCATTTGGCTCCTTTTTCCATTTTCTGAAAGATGCTTTTTTGGCTACAACAGCTTCTCTGACCTCAGCTTTAAACCATGCTGGCAGTTCTTTGGCCTTCCTTCCACTTTTCTTAAAGTGTGGAATATATCTATTCTGGCTTTCCAAGTTAGTATTTTTAAGCAATGCCCATTCTTGATGTAAATCTTTAACCTTTTCAGCTGCTCTTTTTGTTTTTTTCCTCATTTTATCATAGTCTCCCTTTTGAAAGTCAAAAGTTAGTACTGTGGATTTCCTTGCTGTCCTTTAAATTAAATGCAGTCATGTTATGATCACTATTGCCAAGTGAACCCAGCGACCTTATCTCTTGCACCGGACCCTGTATTCCACTAAGGACTAGGTCCAAAATAGCTTTCCCTCTTGTCAGTTCATGAGCCAGCTGCTCCAAGAAGCAGTCATTTACTTCATCTAGAAACTTTATCTCCCTAGCATATTCTACTGTGACATGACCCAGTCGATACCGGGGTAATTGAAATCACCCATTATTACTGTGTTGTAACTTTTGTTAGCTTTCCTGATTTCTTTTAGTATTTCATCAACCATCTCTTCATTCTGGCCAGGCTGTCGATAGTAAACTCCCATTACCATTGCCTTCCCCCTTTTGCATGCAATTTTTATTCATAGAGATTCTACAGTATATTTTGTTGTTGATTTGGAGTAATGAAGGAGGTCAAGTAGGGAGGAAATGAATTGAACAGGGCATGGTATGCCAGGGTAAAGATATTGAAATGTATTCAGAAGAGAATTTAGAACCAGTGGAGGGAAAAAGGAGTCGAGAAACATGATCAAAATGGTGGGACTTGTGAATTATTTTAGCTGTTATGGATTTAATAAGATGCAGTAAGCAAATAGAATATTGAGGGAGATCTAGGAAGTAGGAGTTACAGTAGTCCAGATGGATGATGACAAGAGCAATAACAAATTGAGTAAACTCGGAGATAGTGAAGGTGGAGTGGAGAGAGTGCAAATGTTATAGGGCACAGAAAACAGAATGGGAAAAGGAATGCAAGTGAGGTTTAAAGGAAAGAACAGAATCCAGCATGACTCCTAAAGATTTTCTGATTCACAGAAAATAAGTATAGAGGATAAAATAATAGGAGAGGGGGACCAACAACAAGAGAAAGTTGATGACTTCATATTTGGAGATGTTGAGAATGAGGATTTTTTATTTATTTATTTATTTAACATTTTTTATATACCGCACTATTTAACATCAGCGCGGTTCACAAGTAACATAAATGTCCAGTGTGGGGGTCTACATTGGGCTTACAGTAAAACAAGGAATTTAAACTTGGAGAACAGGTAAAACTATGTACATAACTCTTCAATATATATATCTATGCATGTTATTTAAAGGTCGCTGTGACATGTAGAGTCGAGGTTGGTCGGGTGACTAACCAGGAAAGGGGGGTTGGAGGGTCGGAGAGGGTGACTGGGGTGACGGTTCGATGGATGTTGGGTATGGATGAGATGTGGCTACGTAACGTCTTCAGAGTTGGGAAATCATTGAAGGAAAAGGTAGTGCTTCAAAGCCTTTCTGAATTGGTGAAGGTTGTTTATGGCACAGATGTTGGTTGGTAGGTTGTTCCAGCATGAAGGTGCGGATAGAGAAAAGGCGCGGTCTCTAGAGGCTTTGTTGCATTTGGTGATGGTTTTCGGGAGTATTAAGGAGTTGGTGGCGACAGATCTTCTCAGTCTGTTGGGGGGGGGGGTGAGTTGGATAAGTTCAGAGAGGGCGCTGGCCGTGCATTTATTGATGGCTTTGAATGTTATTGTTAAGATTTTGAAGGTGATCCTGTAGCATACTGGGAGCCAATGTAGCGTTTTCAGGATAGGGGTGATGTGCTCCCTTCTAGATGCTTGGTGAAGGGTTCAGGCTGCAGTGTTCATTGCTAGCTGCAAAGGTTGTAGAGTGCACTTCGGAAGGCCGTGGAGAATGGAGTTCGCATAGTCGAAGTGGGGCATCACCAGTGACTGAAAGACTGTCCGAAAGTCATCTGGCTCAAGCAGCGGTCTGATGTGACGTAGCATCCGGATTTTGTGGTAAATTGCTTTTGAGATGTTGCATATCTGGGCGTTTAAGTTGAGATGTTGGTCTAGCGTCACTCCAAGGTAACAGATCATTGTCTTCATGAGAAGTTCGGCATCACGTACTTTCAATGAAGGTGGCGGGGTGAATGCTTGGTCTCTGCTGATGAAAAGTACCTCCGTCTTTTTAAGGTTGATTTTGAACTTCTGAGAGTGTAGCCAGTCTGTGACTGCGTTGAAGCATGAGGATAATCGGGATATGTCTGGGTGATCAGTATGTATTGGGGTGAACATGAGGACATCATCGGCATAAATTAGGCAGTTTACACCGAAAGACCTGATGATGGAGCAGATAGGCTGCATATAGACGGTGAAGAATAGGGCAGAGAGTGAGGAACCCTGAGGGACACCCTTTGTTAGTGGGAATAGGGTGGAAGTTGAGGTACCGGAGCGGACGTGCTGCCATCTGTCATTTAGGTATGAGGTACACCATGCGAGGGTGGTGCCGTGGATTCCCTTTTCGACAAGGCGGGACAGCAGTAGATCATGGCTGACAGAGTCAAAAGCCGCCGCAATGTCAGAGATAATATCAGAGAGCCATTGGTGGACATCTTGAAGACAGGATTGCAAAGGGGAGATAGCAGAGGAAGAAGGAACAGTGAACAGGTACTTTTAACTGTACGAACATGACATGGAATAGATCAATATAATAAGGTATCCTTCCTTCCAATCTCCACAGTTACTATTATAGGTGATAGTAAAACAAGATTGTTACAAAAAGTATTTTACTGTATCTTCTGCTTATGCAGTGGAATAGATAAATTAGATACTGTAACACATCCTTTCCACTGCTACTGGATGCTATGGAAGTGTTATACAAGTAAAGTGCACACCTTCCATCAGTGCTTAGGACAGTAAGCAACTGACATTGGCAAACTCTAAAGCAGCGGTTCTCAACCTGTGGGTCGCGACCCCCATGGGGGTCGCCACAGGATTTAGCGGGGGTCGCCTCTGCCAAGTTAAAAAAAATAAAAAAGCACACAAGTTGCTGCCGCTGCTGAGTCTGCTTCTTGGCAACGGCAAACTCCCTCTGGGCAGTTGTTTACCACTTCCTTTGGAGGTGGGACAATGCTGCATGGAGCCCGTTTAGAGACAGAAAGGCTCCGCAATGGCTTCACAGGCACAGCCACGGCTCCCTAAGAGACAGGGAGCCGCGTCTGCAGAAAAAGGAGGCAGACCTGGGGAGAGGGGAAAAGGGGGCAGGGAACCTGCAATGGGGCTGACGGAAGGAGGGAGGGAAGGGGCTGACATGGACAGATGGGGGGCTGACATGGATGGAGGGAGGGGGGGACTGACATGGACAGAGGGAGCTGACAAGGAGGGAGGGGAGCTGATATGAATGGATGGATGGAGGGAGGGAGGGGGCTGACATGGATGGGGGAAATGACATGGAGGGAGGGAGGGAGGTGGGCTGACATGGAAAGAGGGGGCTGACATGGAAGAATGGAGGGGGGATGGAGGGAGGGGGGCTGACATGAACAGAGGGGGGCTGACATGGAGCGAGGGAGGGAGGGAGGGAAGGAAGGGGACTGACATGGACAAAGGGGAGAGACAGGGAGACATACTGGACAGACAGGGGATAAATGCTGGACAGAGGGGAGAGACAGTGGGTTTAGGATTTTAATGGACTGATGGGGGAGCTTGCACTGGTAATGGGTAGATGGGGGCTAGGACTGGTAAAGGGTTAATTAGGGAAGGCTAGGAATGGGAATGGACTGATCAAGGGGGGTTGGGACTGGTAATGGGCTGATAGGGGGGTAGGACTAGTAATGGACTGATGGGGGGCTTAGCATTGGAAATGAGCTGATCGGTGAGGTTAGGACTGGAAATGGACTGATTAGAGGAGGTTAGGACTAGTAATGGGCTGATGGGGGAGGGTAAGACTGGTAATGGGCTGATTAGGGGAGCTTAGCACTGGCAATGGGGTTGAGGGGGTACTAGCACTGGAAATGAGCTGATTAGGGGAGGCTAGGACTGGTAATGGGCTGATGGAGTGGGGTAGGACTGGTAATGGACTGATGGGAGGCTAGCATTGGAAATGAACTGATCGGGAGGGCTATGACTGGAAATGGGCTGATTAGTGGAGGCTAGGATTGGTAATGAGCTGATGGGGGGTAGGACTGGTATTGGACTGATTAGGGGAGGCTAGCACTGGTAATAGGGTTGAGGGGGGACTAGCACTGGAAGTGAGCTGATTGGGGGGCTTCGACTGGGAATGGGCTGATTGTGGGGAGGGGAGGATAGAGCTGCTGGCCCTGGAAGAAAACTGGGAGCTAAGGCTACAAATGGGCTAATACGAGGGGATGGGAGAATGGAACTGGAAGGGAGTGAATCTGAGAGGGGCTGCCATGGTATTTGTACTAGAAGGGACTGGTCAGTGGGGAAGGAGGAGGACTGGAAGGGAATAGACACCAGTGGCAGTCATGGGAATGCCAGTTGACATTGCAAGGTACTGGGAGTGAGGACTGGAAAGGGGCTGATACTGGGGAGGGTTACTGGGACTGGAAATAGGCTGATGGAGAGAAGTGAAGAAAAAGAAAGAAGAGATAAGAAATGGCAGATGGACCATAGACCACAGAAAGAGAGCTAAGAGAAGACAGGAAAGCAGAAGCCTCAGATCGGGACCAGCATGATCAGAGAATAAATTGGTCAGACAACAAAGGTAAAACATAATTTTATTTCATATTAGTGATTTGACTACAAAATCATAATAATTTTGAAATCAAATATTGTTACTTGTTATTGGGATTAATTATTGTGGTTTAAATAAGTAAATTTTATAAATAAAAACATATTGCAAAGGCCTATAATATATTAATAATTCAACAAATGATTACAGTGACAATGCGTTAACGGTAAAGGAAGAGAGACACATTTGTTTTTATCACTGGGGTCATCACAAGATGACCAATGGTAAAAGGGGTCACGGTACAAAAAAAGGTTGAGAACCACTGCTCTAAAGGCAGATCTGTTCAAGCTTCTCTCTAACCTTCTCCCCACCCCAGAGAGACACTCCTTACAGGAAGCCCAGCAAACTTTCAAACTCTTTGTTGTAAAAGCACACAGACACAGAAGCACTAAGGGAAGCAAATAAAATCTGTTCCATTTAAGATGGGTTTTTTTTGTTTCATCTCTTTGGGGAGCTTTCAAGTAGCAAGTCCCACCACCCCTTCCTCACTGGCTCTCTGTTTTTTCTGCTTTAAATCCTAAGCCTCAAGGAAGTCTTCCTCGTTCTCTCAAAGACAGACTTGAAACTGCAGATGTTTTAATCTTTATTTTTCTCCCTTGCAATTCTAAGCCCAGGACCCCTTTCTGACACCCTTAAAGTCAAACACAAAATGGGGCTTGGACTAAACTGTGTCTTGCAGCCCTTCTGTGACCTCATGACCCATGAGATTTGCATAACTCAGGCAGGGGAACATTTCTCTAGCTGCCTGTCAAGGTTTTAAAGCATTACTGACTGAAGTTCTTCAGGCTGGTTGCTGGTCACCTCTCCTTGATGTTCTCTCTTTTCTTTTCTCTACACTCGGTCCTTTGGTGTGTTAATTTCCTTTCATAGTTTGTATTGTGATGTGATATTGGAAAGTATTGTATAAGCTACTGTATTTCATTTGCTGATGAGACCAGCGCATGAGAAAGCTGGGACCTAAGGAATGGTGAGTTCTTTCTCCATCATAATCCTAAAACAAATATCTGAAGGACTCTCTGCTTGCCCCTTGTCTTTAGCTGCATAGCTTTAAAAATAGAATAGTGGTGAACATATTATAGTGAGTTGTTTTGATATTAGATTGCTACTTCTATTTCTCTATTATTGAGATCAATATATTAGGTATCAGGACATGGTTATTGGCACCCTTATAAACTATTCAAATTAGTTTTAACAGAAGAACCACATTCCCAGTAAAATTAGTCATTCATGTGATCAATTGTCAGTACTCAGATGACTTGAATCAACCAATAAATAATGGATTTAATTTTTAAAATACCCACAGTCACTCCCTGTTCCATTTTCACAATGGTGAATACAAGAGAGCTGCCTGAGACCATCAGAAAATTTATTATCACCAAGCATCAAACTTCAAAGGGTTACAAGGCCATCTCCAAAGACCTTGGGATTCCTGTGTCTAAAATTCACAATGTTATTAAGAAGTTTTCTGTTCACAGAACTCTCAAGAGCCTCCCAGGACATGGTGGGAAGAGGAAAATAAATTCAAGAAGTCTTCAAAAGCTAGTGCAAACTGTTAGAAAAACACCACATACAACATTCAAAGAGCTTAAGACTGACCTGGAGCAATCTGGAGTGGTGGTTTCAACCTGCACCATATGCCGCACACTAAACAAAGAAGAACTTCATGGGTGAAGGCCAAGGAGGACTCCACTGCTCAAAGATATACATAAAACGGCACACCTGATCTTTGCCCAAACCCACCTTAAGAAACTACAGTCCTCCTGGGAAAATGTTCTGTGGACTGATGAAACCAAACTTGAGCTCTTTGGCAATGCAGACCAGTGTTACATTTACAGGTGAAGAAATTAGACTTATAAAGAAAAAAAAACAGCCTTCCTACAATTAAAAATGATGGAAGTTTGGGAGAGGATCAGCTGTACCTGGAAGCCAACACGGGTTTTCCACCACCGCGGAGCAGTGCAGCAGGTTCAGCTGGAGGTTGCTAAATATCTTGCAGGCACAGGGAGGACATTCCCAGGCTCTGGAGGACCCTTTCTCTGACCCTACAAAGCCCAGCGGGAGCAGAGCTTTGGCGGAGAGGAGCAGCTGTACCTGGGAGCCAACGCGGGTTTTCCACCACCGCGGAGCAGTGCAGCAGGTTCAGATGGAGGCTTGCTAAACATGTTGCAGGCATAGGGAGGATGTTCCCAGACTCTGGAGGACCCTTCCCCTGACCCTACAAAGCCCTGTGGGAGTGGAGCTTTGGCGGAAAGGAGCAGCTGTATCTGGGAGCGAACGCGGGTTTTCCACCACCGCGGAGCAGTGCAGCAGGTTCAGATGGAGGCTTGCTAAACATCTTGCCTGACCCTACAAAGCCCTGTGGGAGTGGAGCTTTGGCAGAGAGGAGCAGCTGTATCTGGGAGCGAACGTGGGTTTTCCGCCACTGCGGAGAAGTGCAGCAGGTTCAGCTGGAGGCTTGCTAAACATCTTGCAGGCACAGGGAGGACATTCCCAGGCTCTGGAGGACCCTTCCCCTGACCCTACAAAGCCCAGCGGGTCCTACACGCGGCCGTGTGTCATGGCCTACGTGGTCGTGTCCTAAGAGGCGTGACTTAAGGGGTAGGACATGCCCCTTTGGCGCTCACGAGAAGCTCTTGAGGACGCCGAGAAGTTTGAGTGTTGAGTCCATGGGTAAACGGAAGGCAAAGGTGTGAGTTAAATCTGGAGTGAGTGTGGTGGGCCCTATGGACAAACACTTGACTTCCCCGCTGCCTGCTATTCAGTCACCAGAATGGGCTTCTTTGAGCCCTGAGTCTCGGTCTCCACTTCCCTTCCCTCAGCCAGCTTTTTCATCTACTTTGTTGGAACTGTCCCCAGATGTTTCACCCCTGATCCCACAATCTGTAGATCCGGCAGCTTCTGATGGTTTGGTCACTACTCCTTCGGGTGAAGTGACTCTTGTAGACATATGGACTGCTATTCAAAAAATTGATATACGTTTGTCTTCTACCGTTTCCTTTCTTTGTAAATTTACTCATGATGTGGTTGCTAAAATGCAATTTATAGATAAGCAATTAGGTTATTTTGCTAATCTTGTTGCCCGGACTGATTCTCAGCTCCAGTCTTGTTGTGATAGTAATGTTGCCTTAGAGATTCTCTTACCTTTTCCTACGGCTGGAGGCACTTGAGAACCAGTCTAGGGCAAGAAACTTACATTTCCTTTATTTTCCTACTACCCATTTGCTATCCTCGGATATTTTCTTGCAAAAGTATTTTACTGAAATATTGCAGTTAAGAGGGAACTTAGATGTAGTTCATATGCATTACCTTCCTTTTAGCTCTTCTTCTTACCGAAGGCTGAGGGGTCTTCAGCTCCTTCAGATTCTTTGGTTGGTCAGAATCTAACAGCTTTCTTGGAAGATTCTGGAGACGTCATTTCCAAGCATTGCACTTTGGTAGTGGCTTTTGGATCTGAGTCTAGTAAGTTAGGTGTATACAAAATTGTTAACTGTTCCATGTAAACCGCCCTTGATCTCTGGAAGGGGCGGTATAGAAAAAAATTGATAAATAAATAAATAAGGTGTGTCAAGAGCTTATTTTAAGCATACAGAGGCTCTTTTCTGTGGTTTTAAACTACACGTTTTTGCAGATGTGGGCCGGACTACCAATTTTCGGCGGAAGCAGTTTCTGGAGTTAAAATCTTGAGTAGTGGCTATGGGGGATTCTTTCTTTTTGAAATATCTTTGTCGTTGTATTATAACCTTTGGAAGGCAAAATTATATATATATATGGATGTAACTCAGTTGCAAACGTTTTTGAGTGAAAAAGAGGCAGTTGGGATTCAGTAGATGGAATTGATTATACAATTTTGCTCCCTATTGTGGAGTTTAAGTACTCCTTTTTTCCTTTTCTTATTTCTTTATTTTAATAATAGGCTAGTTCCTCTCTCTTGATGTGGTCTTCTTATGTGGACATGATTTGTTCTTGGATTTTTTGTATTATGTTTACTTTATTTCTTTGATATGTACTTTGTATTCTGGAAAAAAAAACGATGGAATTTCCATAATGTTGTGGAGCTGTTTTACTGCATCAGGAACTGGAGGCCTGGAATGTATTAAAGGAATCATGAAGTCAGAGGACTACCAAAGTATTTTGGCAAATGTGCTACCTAGTCTCAGAAAGCTAGGTCTGGGTCAAAGGTCATAGGTCCTCCAGCAGGGAATGACCAAAAACATACATCCATATAAATAAAATAAATACATACAATAATATAACATAATATCATATAATAAATAAATAAATCCCAAAGTAAAATGAATGGTTAACAAGGAAAAAATGGACTGTTTTAAACTGGTCAGCAATAAGTTCTGATCTCAATCCAATCAAGAATGTTTGGAAAGAGCTGAAATCTGTCATTGGTAAAAGGAATCCTGGAAACATTCATGAGATAGAACAAACTGCATTTGAAGAGTGGGAGAAACTACCAGCAGACAGATGTACAAAACTTATAGATGGCTACAAGAAACATTTGGAGACTGTCATCATTACCAAGGGTTGTGCAACCAAATATTAGTGAAGGGTGCCTAATCCTATCCAGGTCATATTTTGTTGTTTTTTTCTCAGAAATTCCTACATCTACGTTGCACAGACATCTTTTTTGTTGCATAACTTTGAAAATATTATTAAAATATTATGATGACGTACAGTTGGAATACTACCAATTATTTCTCAAGACATTGTAGACAACATACCTAAAATGCAAGGATGCCAATAATGTTGACGACGACTGCAAGTCTTTGGTGATACCTTATTTGGAGTACTTTGTGCAATTCTGGAGATCACACCTTCAAAAAGATATAAACAAGATGGAGTCAATGCAGAGGGAGGCTACTAAAATGGTCAGTAGTCTTCATCATAAGGCATATTAGAATCAACTTAAAGATCTCTATATGTGTACTTTGAAAGAAAGGCAGGAGAAGGGAGATATGATAGAGGTGTCTAAATACCTCTGTTTCAGAAATGCACAGTAGAAGAGTGATGAAGGTAAAAGAAGATAGACTCAGAAATCATCTGAAAAGATATCTATTTATGGAAAGAGTGGTAGATGTGTGGAACAGCCTTCCAGTGGAGGTGGTAGAGATGTTGACTATATATGAATTCAAGAAAGTATGGGACAAACATAAAGGATCTCTAAGGGAAAAAGTAGACAGTATGGAACTTAGTAGACAGTATGGAAGGGTAGACTGGACAGGCAATGTGGTCTTTATCTGCCATCATCTTTCTATGTTTCTATGTTCTGTGCTGCTTCCAATGAGTACTAATTTAGAAGAACAAAGTGGTGACTCCCTTGCAAGGTAAAGATGCATTCTTTATTATTTTGTCTTTACTTTATCCTTTATACCTTTGATTCTTATTTTCTTTCTTCTTTGGATCATTGGCATAGGGTTTTATTCATTAATTCTTTCATCCATTTTTAGGCATCTGTTTCACGTGATCGTGTTGTTGCTCTGCTCTTTTGTGCATAAATTCCTCTTTTCCCCATTTCCTTCTTCCCTCCTTTTATCCTCCTTTTTGTTTGTTTGGTCTTTCTCAGCCTTTTTATATGGTTTTATCCTTTCTTCTGTGTTGTCCCCCACTCTGTATCTTCAGTGGACAAAATGTCAACATCATTTTAACAAAGGCTGCTGTTGCTACTGTTTCCAAAAACATGTCTGTTATCAGCTACATTTATGTTTGAATGTAGTTATATTTTTGTATGAATGTAAACCTAGATGTCACATGATGTTATTGATGTTATTACATGATTTTTTTATTTTCTTGGCTATGACTATTTATAGCTCTGCTGCTGTGTTTGGTGTGTCTACATATTGTGCAGTTGGAATACCTCTCATTTGCTGTGAGATTGCCGTGTTCACCTCCAGCAGTCTTAAAACATGTGATTCTCTTCTCATGCCTGTCTCGTGACAGTGAAAACCGAAGAGCTGCATAGGCAAGAATACTAAAAAAACAGAAATCCCGAGGAACGTTTTTAGAAATTGACCTTGATTAACATGTATAATCCCCCTCCCTTCAACAAATCCTATTGCTGATATGTAATTGCAGCAAATTCCAGTTTATTGATTGTTAATAAAGGAACCCTTGAAGTTGACTAATTATGCATAAACAACATATTTATCAGAAAAAGAAGAATTAACAACCAACATAAATTAAACTATTGATTCATTAGGTTTTGGGAGCTATCACACTCAGTAGTACAGTGTCTTATAAATGCATATTCGAGTAGAAACTGAAAGGGAGTGAATAAAAGATATGAATTTAGCTGGTGGACTTCTCAAGTAACCCCTATAATATCCCTCTTAGCTGGTACTCCTCTTCATGGCTAACAAAGTATACACATGGGTGGTAATAAAGGATTTTCTGTTCACAAAGGTTTTTTTATACATGTAAAGGAGCTTAAAATTACCCAGGGGTTACACATGAAAAAGAATATGCAATGACAAGAAGGTACATACAGTACTTGTACATAGACATATTCAAGGGGTGGAATTTGGGCAGGGTACAGACAGAGTCACAATTTACATGCATTGTTTCTAATATACATGCTTACGTAGGTGCTTACATGCACATCTGCTCCTGAGCAAGTTTAAAAGGATTCAGCATAGGCATGATTTCTGCTACTTTGCCCATATTATTTTATAAAGACATATAGGCACTTAATGGGCCCTCTTAACGAAGTGTGTTTAGTACTTGCAACTAACGCCCAGATAAGTGCAAAAGTCGTGCGCTAACTGTTGGGGTGTAGATTGCATCTTACCGGCACTTACTGCAGCATTCACAATTAATACAAGTATACTTAAGGGTTTGTTTACTAAACCTCGGTAAAGTCACCGGCGGTAAGGGCAGCATTAAAGTGCCTGAAGCCATATAAGGCAGTGGGCGGGTAGGGGACATGCAAGCATTAGGGTACCTTGGGCCATTTAACGTGAGTTAACAGGAAAAGTGCGGTAAGGTGACAAGACATCCTAAGGAGAGACAAGGCATCTTAAGAGTTGATAAGGCATCTTAACATGAGATAAGGTGCCCTAACAGAAGATAAGGTGCCATAACAGGGGAGAAGGTGTCCTAAGGAGAGTCAAGGTGCCCTACGGTGGAAAGCATTCATCTTAAGACAAGGAAATGGCTGTAAACCAAATGCTAGATAGAGCACCAAGGAATGTCAATGTACAGGTGATGGAAGGAAGGAGAGGTGGGAGTTGATGAACCTGCTATGTCGGTGGGCAGGCAGTAAAGCAGATGCGCATGTGGGAGGCAGCTGTACCGACGTACAGGGTGGTGACTATGTAAAGTGCTGCAGTGACAGTATGTGGCATAGGATGGGGAAGACGTGTCTCCCAGTGTAGACAGAAGCAGCAGGATGTTTGCAGCGACAGGAGGACAGAGGAGTAGTGGTTACATGCAGATCAGGCACAGGTGAGGCTAGCACAAAGAGCCGTAATGCAGAAAGGGATACCAGTGCAGGACATGAGGTAGCAGCCTGCACAAGAAGACAGGACTGTACACAACTGACAGAGGCAGATAGATGGGCTGAAGGATGGATGGCAGATGAGGAGAGGGTGGTATGGACTGCCAGCACTGATCTGCAGAGTCCTGATTGTTACAGGCATGAACATGATCTGAGTAGAACA
This sequence comes from Ichthyophis bannanicus, assembly GCA_033557465.1. Taxonomy (NCBI): domain Eukaryota; kingdom Metazoa; phylum Chordata; class Amphibia; order Gymnophiona; family Ichthyophiidae; genus Ichthyophis; species Ichthyophis bannanicus. The sequence continues at coordinate 1,791,285,018 of CM066032.1, read as the reverse complement.
GTCACAAAAGGAACAGGTTGGAATCAAATCCCTGGCCCCTGCCTACAGAAACCTTGCACTAACCAGTAGGTTACACCTCCACACCTTGCTGCACAGCAATGCCTGGATACAAAAAGACTGAAGGTCACTGCCTAGACTGACTGCTGTGTGTGTCAGTATAGGTTAGCCCCACCAGTACCCATGATGCAGTGCACATGCAGAACAGCAGTCTACAGCTGATCACCAAATGGAGAATGCACTTATCCATCACCTCAGCTCAGTAAGAGGACCTGACAGTGTGTGATACAAGCACAGAGCAGCTACATCCTGTGCTACTGAGCAGTTTCTGTGGTCACCCTGAGGGTAAGGATGTGCGCCTAGCATCGGGTCCCAGGTACCTGGCCAGATGGTGTTAGATGGTTCCTGTAGTGTGGTGTACTAATCACTTTCTGTCTTGCTGTATGTGCCAGTCTTATCTGGTCCTGTTGCACCGGTACACATGCAGAATAGTGCATTATTATGTCCTGTGTTACAGTATTGTTGCTATGACTACATACTACCAGGAGGGAGGGGTGTGTAGACCCACATGCGGTGTATACATATACTATGTAGTAATGCTTACATGACACTTTTCAGGCAGTCAAAGCAGTGTAAAGTCAGGTACTGTATAAATTTCCCTTGTCCCTGAAGGGTTCACACTCTACGTCTTGCACCTGAGGCAATGGAGGGGTATGTGGCTTGCCTACAGCTACAAGGGGTGCCTGCGGGACAAGAAATCCTAGTCCCTCTGGCCAGAGGTTGCTGTGGTCTAGAGGGATTTGAACTCTCAGCCTGAAATAACATGTTCCAACCAATAGGCCACATCTGTTACTAAGGCCCTATCAGTAATACTGGGAGTAAGCCTGGAAGACCTCATTTACAAAACTGGCTAGGTCTAACATTCACCCTCAGCAAGCACAGTCAGAATGAACTTGGTGCCCCCGTCATGCACATACTAAAAACAGACAGTACACACTACATGTGCACCCAGACTTGGGATATACAGCACAGACAGCCAGCAGTTGGTTCAGTGATTGGACCCCCAGGACATAAAACACACCCATATCACTAGAGTCAAACACTACAACAGCACTGTGTGGGTGCATAGCCATGCCATGGTGACTAATCGGTCAGAGTGAGAGTGTCCTCCCAGCATGACATGCTGTGGCCACCCAGTCCATGCAGGTGGTGGTCAGACACTATGACATCCCAGCCATTTCCCTACCCCTGATGCAGACACAACCTGCCCAATCCGCCCTGTCTGGGCCATACCCACAATGCCTTGCTCCTCATCATGCACATTTGCAGGCTAACACTGGAAACAGTGTAGTAGGCATTGTGAGGCCGAGTGAGGAGTAGAAAGCCAGAAAACAATGGATAGACATACACACTCATATTGCAGCACTGTGCAAAGATAGGGATGGTTGGCATTCCTGTCCACCACACTGGTCCCAATCTCAGTACAGGCATTATTAAGGTGTGCTCATTGTGCAGGAGCTAGTAGTAGTGCTCTGGTGCTAACCACCTGACTCTCCATCCAGCTGTGGATAGTAGAGCCTGTCTGTGTGGGTGTTTGTACCCCTGCTGGCCCATGCATTGGGAATTGCACATGTTGGTGCTGTATCTGTATTGTGGGATAAAATGATGGGATGTGCACTGCAGGATCCACAGCCAGCACCCAAACCCATGACCTTCTGCTTTAATGCACACCAAATGTGTACAGTGCATCACAGTGCTATCACATAGACACACATTTTGGTGGTGGTGAGAAGTGAGGAGGAATGTGACAAATTCTGTCTACCCTTTTTGATGTCTAGGACATCTGCACCTTGCCCACTCACAATCTTAAATGACAGAGGTGTAAGGCAGGGGTCTCCAAATCCAGCCCTGGAGGGCCACAAACCAGTCAGGTTGGCAGGATATCTCCAATGCATATATATTCATGCATATTCATTAGGGCTATCCCAAAAACCTGCCAGGATTGCGGCCCTCCAGGATAGGGTTGGACACCCCTGGTCGAGAGCATATTGCCTAGACTGGAACGGCTAAACATTGGTTGGTTGTTTCTGCCATCGGAGTGTGGGTAGACTAGGGGACAAGCCCTGGGGCTACTTCCTGGACTACAGGGTCAAACTAGTTTTTTAGTCAACGCATGATCGACCCCTGCATTTCATTACTGGAGGCTATAGTAAAGGCTGCTAGTGTAGCTGGGTTTAAAATATGTTTGGCCAGGTTCCTAAGGTACCTCAGCCATTGTTAGTGTGGACCCCTGCTTTGCACTGTGTGCCCCATTACAAGCATCATGTATCATGTGTGCCATTTGGGGTACCTGCTAGGTACCTGTGCCCTAGTTTGGACACTGTTGGACATAGGGTACTGGGCATGATGGACCTTGGTCAGACTCTGTCTTGCATATTTACTGGTCTTCTATTCTTATGTGCCACCTAGGCAGCCGCCTGGTCATCCCTGTGCCCCCGCAGCCTCCACTGCATGATCTATATGCACCTTCCTATGCCCTATTTGCACCATCCTTTCATTCTTGGGCACTATGCTGTTGCTGCAAATAGAGCACTGCTATCACTTTTGTGGGCTCACTGGTCTGTGCAGCACATTGCAGACGTTTAGATAGGCTCTCTCTCCTCACAATGCACCCTTACCGACAGGTTTTTACTCCCGGCAATGTTCCTGGTGTTAATGTGACAGTGTTATCGTACCAGGGCCTTGTTCCCGCTCACTCTCCGTCCACTGAGCCCTACTCCCCGCCTTCTCTCCACCCACTGGGACATTTACCGCTGCCGGTAACGTTAATACGTGTTAATTTTATATTAGCGCATGTTAACGTTACATAGGGGTATGTTTACTAAACTGCGGTAACGTAGCAGCGGCTACATTAGCGTGCGTTAGGTAATGTTAACGCGTGTTATTAACGCGCCTTAACATCACCAGCTCTGGTAAGTCCCACAGAGGGTGGAGAGAGGGCGGAGGGAAGGGGTCAATGGGCAGGGAGAGGCTCTTGCTACACTAGCGCGGGGAACTGAAGGACTGAATATTACCGGGACTGAAAACCTGGGGTTAGATCACATTTGCAGGAGGGTGAAACCATTTCAGTGTCAGCAATGTACAACATAGGCAGGGAGCCAAAGAGAAGTGATAGTAGTGCTCCATTTGCAGCAACAGCATAGTGACCAAGTATGAAAGGCCACTATGGCGATGGTGCAAATGGGGCATATGGGGCTGTAGGCGGGACATGCAGTGGGGGCAGCTGGGGCACAGAGCAGACTATGCTGTCGCCTAGGTGGCACATAGGAACACAGAAACAGGAAGTCAGCAAGACAGCAGCTGACCAAGGCCAAACATACCCAGCAGTCGGTGTTCCACAGTGTCACACCCAGTGGGCATACTCCAGCAAGTACCCCAGAGGTCACACAGGTACCACTATGCCTGTAATAGGTCAATCAGTGCACATCTGGGGACCACTCTAACAAGGGTCCACAGACCGTCCCCAGGATAAGTCCCAAACAGCTCGTAAACACAGCTAAATGAACACCCTATACTGCAGCCCCCAGTAAGGCATTGTAGGGTGTGACCACACACTGTGCGAAACATATATACACCCAGTAGTCCAAACTGGTTACACAGTACCTGAGTTGCATGCTCTAGCCTGTCCACAGTCTGCTGACATAACACAATCTAACTACATCTACCTGGTCCACTCTAGCCAATATGTGCTAGAGCACCAACCTGACATCCCTCCAGCCATCTCTCCCCCATGTGGAATGGACATTCCAATGGTAGGCAGTGATGGGGAGATGTGTGGATGTCCATGTATGCCTCCCCACCCCAGACACCACACCCTAGGCACCCGCCTACCTGCACAGTAGATGGCCTGGGGCGGCGCACCACCAGCAACGACAGCATATGGTCATGTCAGCATGGCAGGGGGGGGGGTTATGCTGGAGGGGACAGTGGCACCTGCCTGCAGTGGACCCAGGCCATGCCCTGTACCATTACGTGGTGTGCAGTGCAACAGAAAAGGACTGGTTGAGGAAATGTCAAGGTAGCCCCAGCGGCTGTTGTCCCTTTGTGGCAACAGTGTGCTATAGTATACACAGCCAGTGTATCCCAGAGTAGAGAGTCACCAGTTCAAGTCCCAGCTGTGGATCCTGCAGAGCACATCACAATATTTTACCCTACTATGCAGATACAACATAAAACCATGCAATCCCCACAGCAGCGGCCAACAGGGGTACAAACACTCACTCACACAGGCTCCACTATCCAAAGCTTCATGGAGAGTCAGGCTGTTGGCCCCAGCACAGAGCTGTAGGTACCACCAGAGCACTACTACTACCTCCTGCACAGTTTAGCAATGTCGGCACTGTGATCAGGACCAGTGTGGCGGGCAGGGCTGCTAACCACCCCGTTCATTGCACAATGCTGCAGTAGGAGTGTGTGTATGTCTAGCCATTGTTTTGTGGCTGCCAACCCTGCTCTGGGCCCACAATGTCCCACTGTTACCAGTGTTTATTTATTTATTTATACAGTTTTGTATACCGCCTTATCCTTCAATCAAAGCGGTCACAACACAATTGGGGGATACATTTAACACGCAGGGATATGAGACACATACACTAATATTTACAGGGAACATGGGCAATGGAGGGTTAAGTGGCTTGCCGAAGACCACAAGGAGCATCTGTGGGACTGGAAACCCCAGTCCTTCCGGCCCAATGTTGCTGTCCTCTAGTGTTAGCCTGCAAATGGGCATAATGAGGAGCAAGGTATTGTGGGCATGGCCCGGACAGGGCAGACTGGATAGGATGCATCTGCACAGGGTGTAGGGCAATGGCTGGGACACTGTAGTGCCCAAACACTACCTGCATGGACAGGGTGGCCACAGCATGTCATGCTGTGAGGTCGCTCTCACTCTGACCGAGCAGTGGCAAAGGCATGTCTATGTTCCCACATAGTGTTCTATACTATCTGTTTATAGTGATAGCTGTGTGTTCCCAGTTCTGGGGCCCAATCACTGAGCTATCTGCTTGATGTCTGTGCTGTACATCTTACTTCTAGGTGTGCATGTTTCCTCTGTGAGCATGCACTATGTACTGGCTAGTGGACTGTATGTAGTTAGTCTGTGCATGGTTGGAACACCTTGTAGGCTGCTGCAGGTGCAGTCTGACTGTGCCATCTGCTGGTGTATGGCAGACTGTGGTGTGAGGCAATTGAGGTTTCCCTGGCCTACCCTGAACATTACTACTGGTCTGTACTTCCCCAGGCACAGGTATGGGTTCTGCACATCAGCCTTGGAGGGCTGTCCTTCGCCATCAAGATGGGGATTGCTGGTCCTACAGCCAGGGCTCAGGCACCTATCTCCCCACTCCCTCACTTACAAAGTGGGTGAATATGGGCCTTTTGGGGTATGTAGTGTATACAACTTTGACCTGTAGAAGCAGTGCTACATACACCTCATACAAGTCTATACACCCCTCTGTCCTGCTAACAAGTGTCCATGGCAGCCAAACCTTAACATTGGGTACACACTAATCTGGTTGGTGTCTGGTCCCAGAGGGCCACATGTGACTGCAGAGCACATTGGTACTTGCAGTTGCACTTCTAGGAACACCTGTCACACACTGGTAATGACGGGGATGTGCAGCAGGACCTATCTCTAGCACCACATGTACTGCGTACCTAGTGCTTGGAACCCATCCTATCCCTCAGGGTGAACACAGAACCTGCAGAATGGCAAGGTCTGTAGCTACTCTGTGCCAGTATCATGCACTGTCAGTCCATCTTACCAAGCTGCGGTACCAGAGAGGTGCAGACCCCATTTGGTGACCAGCTGTAGACCGCTGTTCTGCATGTGCTGGTGGGGTTACCCTATCCTGGCACACGGAGCAGACCGTTTGTGTGGTGACCTGCAGTCCTTCGGTACCCAGCCATTGCTGTGCAACAAGCCATAGAGGTCTAGCTTGCTGGTTAATACAATGACGTTCTAGGCAGTGGTCATGGGTTCAATTCCTCATTGTTCTCTCCTTTCATGCCTGTCCAACTCAGATATTTTGCATGCCTGTAATAGTCATATCTTTGCAGACCCATGCTGTCAGCCCATAATACCCTCCCCACTGTTGCCAACAATCCTTCAGTCCATCTATCTACGTCTGTCAGCTGTGTAGAGTCCTGTCTTGCTGTGCAGGCTGCCACCCCATGTCCTGCGCTGGTACCCTTTCCTGCATTGCGCCTCTTCGTGCTTGCCTCGCCTGTGCCTGATCTGCATGGCACCACCACTCCTCTGTCCACCCATCATTGTAACTATCCTTCCACCTCTGCCTCCACTGGGGGACACATATTCCCACCATCTGCCACCCACTGTCTTTCCAGTACTTTACATTGCCAACACCCTGTGCTGTGGTGCAGTTGCCCACAACATGTTTGTCAACAGTACTGGCAGCCACGTGGGATGCCCGCAGATATGGCAGGTCCAGCAGCTCCCAGCTCTCCCTCCTTCAATCACCTGTTCATTGCCTTTCCTCGGTGCTCTATCCAGTGTTAGGGTTACATCTGTTTCTATGCCTCACAGGTCATGCATATCAACCTGAAGCACCTTGCAGCCCTTAGGGCACACTAACCTAGGGCACCATAACATTGTTGGGGCACCTTAACCTATGGTTCCATAACCCAGGGTGCCTTCTAAGGTGCCTTGTCCAGGGATGCCTAATACGGTGCCTAGCCTATGGAGCCCTATAAGGCACCTTACAAGGCTCCTTACAAGGCGACTTTTTATAAGGTGCCTTGTAAGGTGCCTTATAAGGCACCTTGTAACGCGCGTTACCTGGCATGGCTTGCCGTAACGATGCACCGCCCACTCCTTTATATGTGCATCCGTACCATTACTGGGGAACCTAACGACTGTCACAATATTGCAGTTTAGTAAACATACCCCATAGTGTACTAGAGGAGATCAAACCTAAGTTTTCTTTAGAAGCTCAGATGACAAGATTTCGACTTTCATACTTTGGACACATCATGCGAAGAGAGAGATCATTAGAGAAAGACATCATGCTTGGCAAGATAGAAGGTCAACGCAAAAGAGGAAGGCCAGCAATGAGATGGATCGATACAATAACAGCAGCTATGGGTACCAGTCTTTCAACAATGAGCCGCCTGACTGAAGACCAAATACAATTTAGGATAGCTATCCAGAGGGTCGCCATGAGTCGACTCCGACTCGACGGCACTTAACAACAACACAACAACAACAACAACCCCATAGTGTGATCTTAACCCATGTTAACATTACATAGTGCAACATTAACACTCGTTAACGTCGCAGATGCTACATTAGCTCTATTAGGAAACAAGCCCAAAGGTATTTGGGATAGGGCCAGTGTTATATGATTATATCTCCTTGTCCCAGTGAGGGACCTAGCAGAGATATTTTGGAGAAGCTGCAATCTGTGGATTAGGGATTGTGGAAGACCATTGTATAATAAATTACAGTAATCTAAGCATGACATGATTAGAGAAAAAGCTGCAATTCTTAGATTACATTGGTTGAAAATAAATTTGGCTGAGTAGTAAAGCAAAGGGGGAAAGATTTGATGACAGCAGACCACTGGGGATTTCTAGAGAAAGGGCCAGAGCTACCATCAGGATATGAGGGGTCTATGAGGTGAGCAGGAAGGTAAGGGGGAAGAGTCCATAGGGTCTCAAGGGGTGGGAGGAAACTTTAATAAGGGTCTGGAGGGAATCTTCTGGAAGGTTTTGATATGTGGGGAAGGAGGTCCATGCAGATTTAGAAAACACCTGCCCTTTTAAGTAGGCTCCTCCGGAGTTTCAGGCAGTGTGTTAGTAGCCGATACTCCTGGGGCACAGAATAATGCCCCTCGGAGGTTAATCATGTTATTAATTTATAATGGGATTTACTAACCTGTGGCACTGAGTTACTCCAGGTTAGTGACTCCCGTGGTAAATTAAGCTGTTTTAAAATGTATAATTTTACTTCAGCTTAGTTACTAGACTCTTTATTGGACAAAGTTATGCATTTAAAATAGGAGCAAGATTTGCAGCTGCTCGGGGTGGGACTTAAAGTTATCCATAAAGCAATGATCTTCAACTAGAATTCAGATAATTTACACATTCAGTTGTGAACACAGAAAAAAGTTTATCCAAATAGGTTGCGTGCCGTTGAGTCAATGGCGACTACTGGGTTTTCTTGGCTGGATGTGTTGAGAAGCAGATTGCCAGGCCTTTTTTTCCAGAGACAGAGGAGAGTAAAGTGATTTGCCAAAGAGTACAAGTGTGAATCAAGCCCTGGTCACTAGAATGCTGCTCAAAAAAACTCCTCCGCTCACTCACTCTGCATACAGTAAGTTTGAGCCACATAAAATATCTTTACATAGTCTACCCAAACAATTCTATTAACTACAGTCTATTTGTTAATTTTATTTCTGCATAGTTCAGAGAACTAACACAGCATGTCCCAGTATCCTACACTTAACTCTAGAAATATACAGTACAGAGTAAATACTCAAAAATGATTTTAAAAAAATCAAGGAACATGTTAATACAAGTACAGAGAAAATGTTTCCAACTCAAATTGAGATAAAGCTTTAATGTTATGCAAATAGACAGTGGGCAATTAACATTTGAAGGGATAATTAAATTCAACAGTGACACAAAATGCTATTTTCCATGGTAATGGTGCATCAAAGCCTTTGCTGTCAGTCTGAAAGAAATGCATTGGTTAACAATATCCTAGCACATATATTCTGATCTGGTTTTATGAACACTAGGGGCCTTGTTGTTAATGAACTATCAAAAGCTACTAGGTTAAGACAAATGTAATCATTTTAAGCTCTCTCTCTTAATTTTATCGATGCTTGTAAAACAAATGTGAAGTCTCTGTGGTCCCTTCTTAACCCTATTTAGCAGAAATACACAGCAATCTGCTGAATTGTCTACCTAACCATTCCCTAATCAACCTCTTGCCATCCTCATCTTTTTTAATTTTATATCTTTTAATGCCCGTCTTTGAAAGTGTTACATAATATAATAGTTTAGAGGCTAAGGAAACGAGGTTATTTAAAAGTATCAGCAAAAAGAAAAGAAACATGTTTACATTGCTTTAACTGCATTTAAAATACAAGATTATCTGAATCTCTGTTTACTGATTTATAGATATGGATATATGGATCTACATAAAAGGATTTGTGTGATATTTAAGGGCCTGATTCATCATTGTCTCTTCCCACAGACACAAAGAAGCTGATTTTATATGTATTTAGTTATTTATTTAACAGTATTTTTATACCGCTTTATCATTTCAGTCAAAGTAGTTTACGTGGTAACTTAAACATGGTAGTGTACATTAAACAGGGACATTGATAACTTGGTTTCTCCAGGACCAAGCAGGAAGTCAGTCCTCACATATGGGTGTCATATGGGTGAAAGCCTTTGGGAATGCAGGCACGCATGCACGGTTCCCTTCCCGCCTAAAGGTGCCATCTTACCTCAGTCTCTTTTTTTCCGTGAAGCCCACCGGACGTGTATCCAGTTTTCCCGGTTAAAATTAGATTTTTCAGCGATTTTTTGCTCTTTTTCTACCGGTTCGATGCCGGTTCCCCTCCCACCGGGTTCAGTACACCGGTATCGAGCCCGATTCTTCTTTTTTGGTTTTTGCCCTTCGTGGCTGGCGTTCGCGCCCTTTTTTCTCTTTTTCCCTGGAAGGCCGGTCCTTTGACCTCGCGGGGACTCTTTTTTCCCTGATGGCTTCCAGTGGTTTTAAGAAGTGTGATCGGTGTAAGAAGCTCCTCGGACAGGGGGTCCTCCGACCGGGAACTCCAGAGGAAGAAACAGCTCGCGAGGGTGTCGTCGGAAGAGGTCCCTGGCTCCTCCAGGGCCAGGTCTAAGACCCCCAACTGACGCCCCGGGCCTGTGGAACCGGAGAAGCCTGCCAAAGTTCCTTGTGTGGAGCCGGAGTCTGCTGGACACGTAAGCCCCGTAGTCCTCGTGGACTCTCCTCCCAGGGAGCCGACGTCGGGCCTGGTGCCGCTGGAGCCCGAGTCGGTGGCTGCTGCGTCTCCCGAGCTGAGTCTCAGGATGACAGCCTTGGAGAGCAGAATGTCTGCCTCCATGGAGCAGCAGCGGGCACTGATGGCCAGCCTGTCTGGCGCATCTGCCCCAACCACCAGGACATCGACGTCGAAGTCGACCCCGGAGACCAAGCCGATATTTGAGTTCATCGTGGCTCGGAGTTAACCTCAGTCGCGGTCTCCCTCGACCTCCCGTTTGGGACCGAGGGCGTTGACGCTGGTGCTTCCGGCGTCGGGGCGGGTGCTCCAGGGCCCTGGGGGGTCGGACCCCGACTCTTCCTCGGACGAGTCGTCTTGGGAGACAGAGGACGAGGAGTCTCCTGATACCTTTAAGACTCGGTGTGTCCCTTTGGACTCACCGCAGTCTGAGCCCCGGAGTAGGTCCCCCCCGGAGGACACCCGGTTCTCGGAGTTCGTCCGGGATATGGCCACTGCCTTGGCTATTCCGGCGGATCCCGAGGAAGAGCCTCGAGCTGAAGAGTTCGAAGCGCTACAGTATGACTCTCCTCCAAAAGAGGCCTTTACTGTCCTGGTTCCTCCGATGCTGGAACGGCTCCTCTTCCGTATGTGGGAGGCACCGGCCTTGGTGCCGGTTCTTAGCAAGCGAGTCAATTCGATCTATCGACTCCGGAAGAGCCCTGGTTTTCAAAAGGCACAGCTACCACACCATTCCATGGTTGTGGAATCGGCCATGCATCGTCTGAAGAGTCAGAAGATGCACTCCACGGTGCATTCTGGCAGGGAGGCCTGAAACCTCGATGGCGTCGGTAGAAAGTGTTTTCAGGGCTTGATGCTTGCTTGCCGTGTCCAGTCTTACCAGCTGTACATGGGCATGTACTTGCGGGATCTGGCCAAGGAGTTGGCCGGATTCTCTGCTGGTCTCTCCGGGGAACCCTTGCAGAGATTTAAGTCCTTGTCCTCGGGGATTCGGGACTGCTCGAAGTTCATGTCCCGCGCTGCCTACGATGGCTTTGAGGCTTCAGCCCGAGTCGCGGCAGCCGGCATCACGGCTCGATGCCAGGCATGGCTGCAGTCATCAGACCTCGAGCCATGGGTTCAGGACAAGTTGGTCGATGTCCCTTGCCGAGGTGAAAACCTTTTTGGCAAGCCCATGACCAAGAAGGCCGCTCAGCTCGAGACCGAGCACCTCACTGAGACAAGGCTGTCGAGGAAGACCTCTGCCCCTTCTCATAAAAAGAAGGGCTCGGGTAAAAAGCCCTTTTACCCGAGGAAGGGCACTGCCTACAAACAGTACCCACAATATCAGGCTGCCCAAGCTGCCCCCCAGGGTCAGCAAGCCAAGGGCCAGGATAATGGGCCCCGTAGGCAGAGGACCCCCAAGCCTCCGGCCCCTGCTCCCACTCAGCAGGGTGGTTTTTTTTGACTCCTTGAGCAAGGCCTCTCCTCCATTGCTCTCCCAACCCTGCACAGGAGGTCATCTCGCCCTCTTTGCCCACCAGTGGCCCCTTATCACCGGGGACAGTTGGGTGCTGGCGATAGTCCACAAGGGCTATGCCCTCCATTTCCACCAACTGCCACCCCCATACTTCCCAGGGGAGCCTCCAAGGCCTCCTCTGCACACAGACCTTCTCCATCAGGAGCTTCAGGGTCTGTTGGTGGACAGGGCGGTGGAACCTGTGCCTCCCCACTTGCTAGGTCATGGATTCTACTCCAGGTATTTCCTGGTGCCCAAAAAGACCGGTGGCCTTCGTCCCATTCTGGACCTCAGGAACCTCAACAAGTTCCTAGTGAAAGAAATGTTCAAGATGCTTACTCTTGGAACCCTTCTGCCCTACCTACAGCAGGGAGATTGGCTATGCTCCTTAGATCTAAAGGATGCATACACTCACATCCTCATTCATCCAGACCACAGAAAGTACCTAAGGTTCATCGTGGGAGGAAACCATTATCAATACAGAGTGCTGCCTTTCGGCCTCACCTCCGCCCCCAGAGTCTTCACAAAGTGCCTAGCAGTGGTGGCAGCCTACCTGAGAAATCAAGGCATCTTTGTCTTCCCCTATCTGGATGACTGGCTCATCAGGGGTCAGACAGGTCAGGAGGCCAATCAAGCCAACCTCAGGACCATTGCTCTTCTACAACACCTAGGGTTTGTCATAAACTTCACAAAGTCCACTATGCTCCCCTCCCAGAACTTGGAGTTCATAGGGGCAAGGTTGGACTCTCTCCTGGCGAAGGCATTCTTGCCAGAAAACAGAGCCCAAAGGTTGATGGCCTTGGCAAATCAGTTTCTCAGCAGCTCCCTGGTCTCCGCCAGACTCTGCCTGAGGTTTCTAGGCCACATGGCTTCGACAGTGCATGTGACCCCCCAATGCCAGGCTCCATATGAGGCCTGCACAGTGGTGCCTTCGGACTCTGTGGTCACAGGCCACAGGCAGCCTCAGAAACAGGATAAGGGTGTCCAGACCATTTCTGCACTCCCTCAACTGGTGGCTGCACCCACCCAATCTACTCAAAGGGGTGCCTTTTCAGCTTCCAGGGTACACAGTAGTGATGACAACAGATGCCTCCCTGCAGGGCTGGGGAGCTCACTGTCTGGGCAAGTGCACCCAGGGCCTCTGGTCTCCCTGGGAAGCTGCACAGCAGATCAATCTCCTCAAACTCAGAGCTATTCACTTAGCACTCAAAGCTTTCACTCCTACCCTGGCTCACCAGTCTATCCTGATTCAGACAGACAACCAAGTTGCCATGTTTTATGTGAACAAACAGGGTGGAACTGGGTCCAGGATCCTTTGTCAAGAGGCTCAGGACCTCTGTTCTTTTGCCCTCAAGCACAACATGCTCCTCAAAGCTGTGTACCTTCCAGGCCAGGACAACTACCTGGCAGACAGGTTAAGCAGGATTCTGCAGCCCCACGAGTGGCAACTGCATCCTTCGGTAGTTCAGAAGATCTTTCTCAAATGGGGTCTTCCTTTGATGGATCTTTTTGCCAGCCCACTGAACAAGCAACTGCCAAAGTTCTGCTCCAGACAACCACATCCTCTGCGGATAGCACCGGATGCTTTTCTGATATCTTGGTCTCAGGGCCTCCTTTATGCGTTTCCTCCCATGCCCTTGGTGGCCCGAACCCTGTTCAAGGTTCTTCAGGACAAAGCCTCGGTCCTGCTGGTAGCTCCCAGATGGCCGAGACAGCCTTGGTTTCCTCTTCTGCTTCAACTGGCGGTGGATCCTCCACTACCTCTGGGGTTGCAACCCGACCTTCTCACACAGGATCAGGGTTCCCTTCTGCACCCCAATCTCAAGTCTCTCAATTTGATGGCTTGGAGGCTGCAAGGGTAGTCTTGGCTCCCTGGGGCCTGCCTCAGGAGGTTGAGGAGGTTGTCCTAGCCTCTAGGAAACAGTCCACTAGGAAAACCTATGCTCTCAAATGGAAGAGGTTTTCGGTGTGGTGTCAGCTACGTACAGAAGATCCTTTCTCCTATACTGTGCCAGTAGTCCTTCAGTACTTACTGCACTTGTCAAATCAAGGTCTTAAATCCAATTCTGTTTGGGTCCACCTCTCAGCTCTAGCAGCTCACCACTCATTGGTAGAGGGGCAGTCTCTCTCTGGTCACCCCTTGGTGTCCTGCTTTCTCAGGGGCTTGCTTTTGCTCAAGCCTCCCATCTGTCCTCCTGCCCCTGAGTGGGAGCTCAATGTGATCTTGCAGCAGCTGACTCGCCCACCTTTTGAGCCGATGGCTACTTGTCCACTACGCTTCCTCTCCTGGAAGACACTCTTCCTAATAGCCCTTACCTCAGCTAGGCGAGTAAGTGAGCTTCAAGCCCTGTTCTGTGACAGGCCTTACACCAGGATTTACAGGAACAGGGTAGTCCTCAGGACTCATCCAAAGTTCCTCCCTAAGGTTGTCTCCTCTTTCCACCTCAACCAGGAGGTGGTTCTTCCAACATTCTTCCCTAGGCCTCATGCTAGCCAGGTTGAAGCTGTCCTGCATACCCTGGACTGTAGGAGGGCCTTATCCTTCTACCTTGACCGTATGCAGGGGAATAGAAGGGCTACTCAGCTCTTCATCTCTTTTGACCCTAATAAATTGGGGTTGGCTGTGTCCAAGCATACCTTGTCCATCTGGGTGGCTGACTGTATCACCTGGGCTTACAAGGCAGCTGACCTTCCTTTGCAGGGTAGGGTCACGGCCCATCGTGTCAGGGCAATGGCTGCCTCAGTGGCTCATCTCCGCTCTGTGCCCTTGGTAGACATCTTCAGAGCTGCAACTTGGTCTTCAAGCCAGACTTTTGCAGCCCATTACTGCCTGGAGATGGAGTCCCGTAGGGACAGTGCTTTTGGCCAGGCAGTACTCCGGAATCTTTGAGGTTTAGGCAACTCCTGCCCTCTGTTGGGCTACCGGGGGAGGTTGTGTCCTTGAAAAGCCTCTCTTTGCTGCTGAGACTAGAGGGAGTACTCTTGTTCAGCCTGGGTTCCTCGGTAACCCAGAGCTAGGGAGTCACCCATATGTGAGGACTGACTTCTTGCTTGGTCCTGGAGAAAGAGTAGTTACTCACCTGTAACAGGTGTTCTCCAGGAGCAGCAGGAATCAGTCCTCACAACCCTCCCTCCTCCCCTTGGAGTTGCAGTTGTACATAGTTTATTTTTTTCATTTTTGTGTGCTGTTCTTAGCTATCTCATTTGACTGAGGTAAGATGGCACCTTTAGGCGGGAAGGGAACCGCGCATGTGTGCCTGCATTCCCAAAGGCTTTCATAGAAAGCTGGGGAAATGCTCTGCTGGGGCTTCATCGACGCCGATGACACCCATATGTGAGGACTGATTCCTGCTGCTCCTGGAGAACACCTGTTACAGGTGAGTAACTACTCTTTCTTCTGAGACAATGGAGGGTTAAGTGACTTGCCCAAGGCCACAAGGAATGCTAATGGGAATACGAACCCTCGTCTTTTGGTTATATAGAGTACACAAGACAGTAGGCCTTCAAAATGCATGTAAGTCCCTATTTTAATGGTCTTATGCACATGAATGGAGACTTACACATGTGCTTAAGGCAAATGCTATTCTGTAAGCGCCCATTGTATATATCTTCAGTTGGTATGTGCATTGGGGCGGAGCGTGAGCAAACTGTAGGCAGGGCCTATATCTATGTATGTTACTTATATGCATATCACTGGAACAGTCTAGACATGGGTAGTTATGCCTGCACAGTGGACCAAGCGTAACTGCAGCGCCTAGGTTAAGGCACATCCGTATACCCTGATTGTATAAGGTGACATCTAGACATGCTTTACTTTATAGCATAGGCCCCCAATACATGTGTAGCAATGCACTATGCCTGCCCACAATATTATAAAATTACCCTGAAAACAGGAGAAAAGCATCCATGCATTAGACCCACATTAAGAAGCATGGGTATACCAGAACATCTGATAGTTCTCTTGCATAATCTTTTCATCGATCAAGAAGGAACAGTTCAAACAGATCAGGGAGAAACAGAATGGTTTAAAATCAGCAAAGGTGTATGACAAGTCTGCATACTTTCGCCCTACCTGTTTAATTTTTATGCAGAACAAATCATCAGAGAAGTGGAACTATAAGAAGACCACAGAGGTGTGAAGATTGGTGGAAAACTCATCAACAACCTTCACTATGCTGATGATACCACATTACTGGCTGAAAGTGAAGACGATCTGAAACATTGGCTTCTCAAGATCAAGGAACATAGGACCCAATTTTCATTTGGGTGGTGCTATGTGCCACCTTTGGTGCATAGCCCGCCTACCATCCATATAACCCGGATTTTCAATGCTGGGGTCATACGGAGCCCCGGCATTGAAAATGCGATTCTTGCCGCACAACCTGGAAGCTGCGGGAGCTAGCCAGGTAGCAGTAATTTTTGATGCTACCCGCTTAGCCCCTGCACCTGAAAGATAGGTGAGGAAAAATCTTGCATATCTTTAAGGTTCAGAGGGCTAAGCGGGTAGCATCAAAAATCACTGCTACCCATTTAGCCCTTTCCTCTTCCCTGGAACTCCCCTAACATGCCACGATGCTAATCACGCGTTAGGGACTTATCCAGGATTTTCCAAAGGCACTACCCATGTAGGTGCCTTTGGATAATCCCAGATAAGGCATTTACATGGGTAACTAGGGCAGTTACCCATTTAAATGTTTTTGGAAATTGCACCCATAGTCTTAAAATGGGCCTGCAACTTAATGTAAAGAAGACTAATATCCTGACAACTAGCAAACTCAATAAGTTCATCGATGGAGAAGAAATTGAAATCATAGATCACTTTAACCTGCTTGGATTAATAATCAATAAAGAAATGACAAAAAGTAAAGACATCTGATGATGCATTGCTCTTGGCAGAATGGCTATGAAGGGCCTAGACAGGATTCTCAAGAGCAGAGATGTCCCTCTCCATAAAAGCTTTGACTTGTCCAAGCCATGGTATTTTCCATAGCATCTTATGGATGCGAAAGCTGAACAGTAAAAAAGATATGAAGAAAATTGATGCTTTTGAATTATGGTGCTGGCAAATTATACCTATATACCAGCGATGGCGAACCTATGGCACGCGTGCCAGCTGTGGCACGCGAAGGCCTTGCAGCTGGCACGCGGGAAGGTCGCAAATTGAGATATGCCGGCTCATGGCAATTAAAAAAAAAAAAAAAAAGCTGGCCGCGGCGGCATGGAGTGTCCCGCGGAGCTCCCTCTGCCCGGCGGGACTCTCCCGGTGCGACTCAGCCCCTCTCTGCAGGCTTGCAGATACGCGAAGGGAGAGAGAGTCTCCCTCGCGTCTCTGTTAAGCCCGCAGGGGCTGATGGGAAATTTCCCATCTGCCCCTGCGGGCTTAACAGAGACGCGAGGGAGACTCTCTCCCTTCGCGTGTCCCTCCCTCGCGTATCTGCAAGCCGGCAGAGAGGGGCTGAGTCACGCCGGGAGAGTCCCGCCGGGCAGAGGGAGCCCCGCGGGACACTCCATGCCGCCGCCGCGGCAGCGGCCAGTTGTTTTTTTTTAATTGCCATGAGCCGAGGGGGGGCGGGTAGGACTGGCAAAGGGCTAGGGAGGGAGGGGGGTTAAGACTGGCAAAGGGCTAGGGAGGGAGGGGGGTTAAGACTGGCAATGGGCTAGGGAGGGAGGGAGGGAGGGAGGGGGGTTAAGACTGGCAATGGGCTAGGGAGGGAGGGAGGGAGGGGGGTTAAGACTGGCAATGGGCTAGGGAGGGAGGGAGGGGGGTTAAGACTGGCAATGGGCTAGGGAGGGAGGGAGGGGGGTTAAGACTGGCAATGGGCTAGGGAGGGAGGGAGGGGGTTAAGACTGGCAATGGGCTAGGGAGGGAGGGAGGGGGGTTAAGACTGGCAATGGGCTAGGGAGGGAGGGAGGGGGTTAAGACTGGCAATGGGCTAGGGAGGGAGGGAGGGGGGTTAAGACTGGCAATGGGCTAGGGAGGGAGGGAGGGGGGTTAAGACTGGCAATGGGCTAGGGAGGGAGGGAGGGAGGTTAAGACTGGCAATGGGCTAGGGAGGGAGGGAGGTTAAGACTGGCAATGGGCTAGGGAGGGAGGGAGGGAGGTTAAGACTGGCAATGGGCTAGGGAGGGAGGGAGAGGGGTTGAGACTGGCAATGGGCTAGGGAGGGGGGGTTAAGACTGGCAGTGGGCTGGGGAGGGGGGTTAAGACGCAGTGGGCTATGGGGGGGTTAAAACTAGCAATGGGCTGTGGGCTGATGAGGGCTGGCAATGGGCTATGGGGGGGGGTTAAGACTGGTAGTGGGCTGATGGGGAGGTAGGACTGATAATGGGTTATGGGGGGGCTAGGACAGGAAATGGGCTGATGGAACAGCTAGGATAGGACTGGAAATGGGCTGTTGGGGGGAGCTAAGATTGGAAATGGGCTGTGGTGGGGGCTTGAATTGAAATGGACTCATGGAGGGGCTAGAACTGGAAGTGTGCTCATGGGGGGGCTTGGACTGGAATTGGGCTGAGTGCAGGGGAGCTATGATTTGACATGGGCTGATGGTGGGGCTAGGAAATGACTAGAAATGGGCTGATGGGGGGGCTAGGATTGAAAATGAGCTGATGAAGGGACTTGGACTGGAAATGGATGGGGGAGCTAGGACTGGAAATGGGCTGATGGGGGGCTAGGACTGGAAATGGGCTGATGCAGGGACTAGAAGGGGATGGATGCTGGGTGAGACTGGAACTAGAAGGGAGCTGATGTTGGGGGAGGATTAGAATGGGATGGGGCTGGGAGAGTAAAATGGAGAGGGGAAAAATATTTTGTGTAGGAGGGATGAAAAATCTACAATTGGCCAGGTATTGGGAGAGTAATTGGGGATTGAGGATGGAGGGGTAAAATTTGTGTGGATGAAATAGGAATGAGGAAAGAGCAAAAGGAGAAAGATTAGTATGTTAAAGCAGATGTAGAGAGAGAGAGAATGGAAAAAAAACTAGAAGAGAGAAGAAAGGACAAATGGACAGCAGACGATGGAGAGTTAGCAGAAAACATGAAGAAACCAGAAGAAAGTGGCTGGACCAATTGCAACTGAAAAACAAATGCACAAAAGGTAGAAAGATGTTTCTTTATTTTGAATTTATTAACTGGAATATGTCAGCTCTGGGAAATGTGCATCATTAACGTCTGCGCTTTGTTTGGTACAAGAGGAAATTCCTATTTGACGTTGCCACTTGTTCTCTTTCCCCAGTATTCTCTGAAATGTATTGGTTTAATATTTGCAGTGTTGCCTTTTGATAGGTAGGGTATGGTGCTTTGTGAGTCCTGGTAATGCTGTCAGGATACGGCGGGTTTGCTATGGGTTCTAAATGGGCAGCTTTTGTAGTAGTTCCTAATATGCCTGGCGGTTGGCACTGGATTATAGTAATGTAGAAATCTTTTAGTCTTTCTTTATCCATACACTCATTAAGAGACATGTTTACTAAAAGTTAGTGTATGGTAACATTATGCAAATATTTATGCAAATAAGACCACTTATGCAAATGACGTGCTGGCACTTTGAGGAAATTCTTTGGTTTTGTGCGGCAGTTTGGGCACTCGGGCTCAAAAAGGTTAGCCATCACTGCTATATACTGTACATACCATGGATTGCCTCAAGAACAAACCAGTCAGTTCTACAGGACATCAAACCAAAGCTTTCTTTAGAAGCTCCGATGACAAGACTTTGACTTTCATACTTTCGACCCATCATGCAAAGAGAGAGATCATTAAAGAAAGACATTATGCTTGGCAAGGTTGATAGACAATGCAAAAGTGGTAGGCTGGCAATGAGATGGATCGATACAATAACAGCAGCTATGGATGCCACTCTCTCAACAGTGAACCGCCTAACTAAAGACCGAATACAGCTTAGGCTATCCAGAGGGTAGCAAATCACCTGGGCCGGATGGTATACATCCAAGGGTGTTGAAAGAACTAAAATATAAGATTGCAGACCTGCTATCAGTAATCTGTGAACTATCATTAAAATCATCTCTAATACCTGAAGATTCGAAGATCGCCAATGTAACACCAATTTTTAAAAAGGGTTCCAGGGGTGATCCGGGAAACTACAGACCGGTGAGCCTGACGTCAGTACCGGGAAAAATGGTAGAAACCATCATAAAGAATAAAATTACTCAGCATGTAGATAGTCACGACCTAATGGGAGACAGCCAACATGACTTTAGACAAGGAAGATCTTGTCTTACTGATCTGTTATGTTTTTTTGAAGGAGTGAATAAACAGGTGGACAAAGGTGAGTCGGTTGGTATTGTGTATCTGGACTTTCAGAAAGCCTTTGACAAGGTCCCTCATCAGAGACTTTTGGCAAAACTAAAGAATCATGGGATAGGAGGCAATGTACTATTGTGGATCAGGAACTGATTAAAAGATAGAAAGCAGAGGGTAGGGCTAAATGGCCAATTTTCCCAATGGAGAAAGGTGAATAGTGGTGTACCCCAGGGATCTGTGCTGGGTCCGCTGCTTTTTGACATATTCATAAATGACCTGGAAAGTGGAATAACGAGTGAGGTTATCAAATTTGCAGATGACACAAAACTATTTAAAGTTGTTAAAACCCAAGAGGATTGTGAAAAATTGCAAGAGGATCTTGATAAATTGGAAGACTGGGCATCAAAATGGCAGATGAAATTTAATGTGGACAAGTGCAAGGATATGCACCTAGGGAAGAACAACCCAAACTATGGTTACACGATGCAAGGTTCCACATTAGGAACCACCACACAGGAAAAAGATTTAGGCGTCATTGTGGATACCATGTTAAAACCCTCGGCCCAGTGTGCAGCGGCGGCCAAGAGAGCAAATAGAATGCTAGGTATGATAAGGAAAGGAATGGAAAATAAAACAAAATATATTATAATGCCTCTATATCGTTCCATGTTGAGACCGCACCTTGAATATTGTGTGCAATTCTGGTCGCCGTATCTTAAAAAAGACATAGCGATTTTAGAAAAGGTACAGAGAAGAGCCACCAAAATGGTAAAGGGGATGGAAGGATACTCCTATGAAGAAAGGCTAAAAAGGTTAGGGCTCTTTAACCTGGAAAAGAGACGGCTGAGGGGAGATATGATAGAAGTCTATAAATTAATGAATGGAGTGGAACGGGTAAACGTAGATCGATTGTTTACCTTATCAGAATATGGAAAGACTAGGGGACATGCAATGAAGCTACAGGGTAAACTATTTAAGACTAATAAAAGAAAATATTTTTTTCACTCAACGTGTAATCAAACTCTGGAATTTGTTACTGGAGGATGTAGTAAAGGCTGTTAGTGTAGCTGGGTTTAAAAAAGGTTTGGACAAGTTCCTGGAGGAAAGGTCCATAAACCATTATTAAGAAGTGACCAAAGATATCAATGCTTGACCCAGTACAGGCATTGTGGAACTTGTGTCTCTTGGGGAAACTGCTAGGTACATGTGACCTAGATTGGCCACTGTTGGAAACAGAATACTGGGCTTGATGGACCTTGGTCTGACCCAGTATGACATATCTTATGTTCTTATGTAATTGCATGTGAGCCAAGGTTCCTGCCTAGCTGCTTGGGAATTCTCCCACATTGCTACCTATAGGGGGAGCTGCTGCAATATTACATTTTTAGTCACGAGGTGCAGGCAATTACCACTCCTTGCAACTAAAAGCATGATATCAAAGCTTCTCTCCATACCAGCAGCAGCACAGATAGAGAACTCCTGTATAGCTTGGGGAGAACCTTGACGTGAACCTGCTGAAAAATGTAACATGCATGTTATAAAAAATAATAATGTTAAGGTTCCAAAAGATATGAAGCCCAAATTTCTATAGTTTGTGCAGGCTGGAAAAAGGACATCCAAATCGGGACATTCAAAATTTGCACTGAATTTTACAAAATGTTTGATGAACGCAAAGTCTTTTGACACATATCTATAAACCTATGGAAAATAAATGTGTTTTAATAGTATATACAGTGGAAACAACCATTTTCCAAAAATATGCAAAGGGAAGATGTGGGAAACCTGCAGTTATCAAGTAGAGGAACTCAATGAGGATTAGAGAATTCCTGAAGAAGAAAGACAGATCAAAAGCATGCAATCACATTGTGCAGTTATTATGGTGTCTACACTTCGTGCAGAGCCTGCCTGATCACTAGACAGACCAGGCAGATGCCTAGAGCAGCAGACCCTGGCAAATTACGCCATGACTTCTCTACCATTCTTCAATGCAGTGGCAGAACAACCCACTTCAGCACAGTGGTGGGCCTTGAAGCACCCACACTTCTGCATGCACTCATGACCTGCCATTTCTGCCCTCTCCAAAACGAAGTTTGTATCAGAGAGGGCAGGAGAGGCAGACCATGAGTGCACATGCAGGGTGCTTCAAAGCCCACCACAGCACCGAAGTGGCTTGCTCTGTTGCTGCTTTCAAGAATAGTGCAGGGCTCACAATGCTGCACCCCACCTCCCAAGTAGGGAGAAGAAAAGTGAATGGAAGAGGATAGATGCTGGGGTTGGGAGGGTAGGACCTGGGCCATCTTGAGATGTGAACAGGCAAGGAAGTGGAGGTGGGTGGCAGGCGGACAGGCCTGCCTAGTGGGGCAGAAACCCTTGGATCAGTCCTGCATCAGGGTGGCATAGAGTGTTGAATGATCAGAAATTGATACACTTCTGATCAAATGACTAGATTTGCCCCTGAAGCTCTGTTTTGTGTACTTCCTCTTGCCCTAAACCTTATTCTCTGACACTGGTCTTTCAAGCTCTTTACTGATGTGCTTCTTCCCTCAATACTGACAAACAAGGTCCATGTTCCGGGCTTAGTTTTACATGAATTTGAAAGCAATAGGAGAAAACAAGAGAAAAGGAAAACTGAGCTTATTCACTTTAGCATGGATGTTATCTAGCTTGCCCTCTGTAATTGATATGGCCCTTTGGGTTTATGTGTATTAAAAAAAAGTATATGCAAACTATTTCTGACATATGTTTACTGTAAGCATGCTCAGAATGTGATTTAAGAAAGATTAGATATGTGTAAGCAGAGATTTTTTTAGAAGAGCTGTTACTTAACATTCACACAGACACAACACAGGCGGATCTGAAAGGACTATATTCTGGGTGTGGTTCGGGCAGATGTGAATTAATGTGAAGTTACTTATTTGTTAAATACGTGCAGTATGTGACATCATTACATGATGTCATTGTGTGTTTATTGTTTGTAATTTCAGAGTAAAACTGTAAATAGTGATTGAGATACGTCACCTAGCGGGAACATGAATTTATAACTAGAAGCCCCAAAGTACGTCAATTGACGCATCCAAGACAATTGAGTGTGTCAATTGACGTACTTTGGGGCTTCTAGGTATAAATTAATTTTCCCGCTAAGTGGTGCATCTGTCATTAATTTTTTATGCACATATTTGAACACCTTGACCTTGCTAACAAAGTCATGTAACATGACTGACATGGTTCTAGCAGTGGCGCTGGTATACAACTTCCTGAGATGCATTTGCGTCAGTTGACACACTTTGGGACTTCTAGTGTTAAAATTAAATTCATATTTCTTATTTTCATATACTTCAACAAATGTCCCCATCAACATTTATACTAGCTCCATGTCAGCTAACAGCTCATTTGAACCTCTGGTTTGGAGAAGTAATTAATGGGGAAATTCTCATATCTGTGATGTTAAAACCCACTGAAAAATCAATTGAGTTTTACAACTCAGGTCTTTGACTTCCTCTGAATGTGCAGCTTTGTTAAATTTAGAACTTACCTGTATATGTGGCTTTGCTTATATATTTATTTATTTTTATTTACATTCTCTTATATACTGCACTATTCTGCATCAGTGTGGTTTACATTGAACAAACTGAAATTACATTGAACAGGGCATTATAACTTGGAGATAACTTGAACAGGGCATTATAACTTGGAGATATATGTCATTTGCAATATCTGCCACCTACCTGTGTAGAAGTTATTACATACAAAAGCTTGAGTGATAATTTTTTTGTAATGACTGCTACCATAAGGGTCATAGTAGGCTTTTGGTCAGCCACTGGCAGCTGGGGAAGGAGCTTCTGCCCCATTCCCACTGAGATTATAAGGGAACCCTCAGGTAAAACCCAGAGGAGTTGGGGGGTTGATAAGGGTCCGGGTTGAGTCTTGTGCTGTGGCCAATCAGAGTGGGGGTCTTGGGGGTGGGGGCTGGAGAGATGGCCCTGAAGTGAGGGTGCAAGAGAGTCAAATCAAGAGAGGGTTTAATTGGTGAAGATGTATTTTAGAGGACCTCAAATTGGGAGGGGGGGATGTTGGTCAGTTGGGTGTGTGTGATCAGGAATTGGGGGGAGGGGTGCTGTGAGGAATATCTGCTTTTTTTCTTATGGGTAGAAGCAGGGCCATACCGAGCTTGAATCGTGCCCTGTGTGACTTGCACATCAGGCGCACCCCCTCCCCCCCCCCACACACACATCCATCCAGACACTTTCTGGAGGGCGGCAGGAGAGACGAGGCACGCCCAATGTGCAAGTTGCCGGCGCACTAAGCAGATCTGCCCCTCCGTGCTCTGATGCTGCGAGAAGGCTTAAGGGGTGCATTTTTAGCTGTCTGCCGTTGCCTGCCGCTGATGAGAGAAGAAAAAGTGGCAGCAGCAGACTGCAGCAGATACCGTAGCTGAAATGCATCCCTTAAGCCTTTGTGTCCTGTGTGGCCGCACCACTCGCACAGGGGTAGGTACAGTCCTGGGTAGCAGCCTCACTATCAGGCTACTGGTAGCACAAGACCACTTAATGCCAACTCTTGAGGTGATGTTAAGTGCAGTTGCACTATCAGTTGTGACAGCTGCTCTGACCAGCACGCCCACTCTCTGCCCTGAAACCACCCCAGTCTTGCCTCAAAGTGCTATGACCCATTAGCATGGGATTTTTAGCATACTGATAGCTCTTAGTGTGTGGTAGCAGTTAGTACAGATTGTTAGAGAAAGCTCAACCCTGCACAGTTTAATAAAAGAGCTTCTAAATTATTTCTTAGCTTTGACCTTTAATGAGGATGATGTAAGGGGTCTACCCAAGCTGGAAATGGTATATAATGGTGATGATTCATAGGAACTGAAACAAATATCAATGAACCTTGAAGACATAATGGGCCAAATCAACAAACTAAAGAGCAGCAAATCGGATGGATAGGATGGTATACACCCCAGAGTGCTGAAAGAATTCACAAATGAAATTGTAGTAATCTGTAACTCATCATTAAAATTGTCTGTGGAAGATTGGAAGGAGGTCATTTTATTGCTACAAACCAGTGAGTCTGACATTAGTGCCTGTCAACATGAATTTAGCCAATGGAAGTTTTTCCTAACCAATCCATTCCATTGTTTGAAATGTATGAATAAACGCAGATAAAGGTGAGTCAGTTGATATAATGAAAGACTCCTGAGGAAATTAAAAAGCCATGGGTTAGGGAACTGGTTAAAAGATAGAAAACAGAGAGAAGGGTTCAATGGCCAATTTTCTCAACGGAGGAATGAGAATAATGGAGTACCCCAGGTATCTGCACTGGGATGAGTACTTGTCAACATATTTATAAATGATCTGGAAAGTGGTACGAGTGAGGTCATAAATTTGCAGATAACCCCAAATTCTTCAAAGTTGTTAAATCACATGTGGATTGTGAGACTGGGAGTCTGGACATCCAAATGGCAGATGAAATTTAATGTGGACTCGTGCAAGGTGATGTGTGTAGGGAAGAATAACCCAAATTATAGCTACTGTATCTGATGCAGGGTTTCACTACCAGGAAAAGGATCTTTGCATTATTGAAATCTTCTTTTCAGTGTGTGCCGACAGCTAAAAAAGCAAAGTGTTAGGAATATTTGTAAAGGAATAGAGAATAAAGCAAAGAATATCATAATGCTTCTGTACCACTACAAGGTGTGGCCATACCTTGAGTATTGTCTGCAATTCTGGTCGCTGCATCTCACTAAATATATAGTGGAATTAAAAAAGGTACAGGGAAGGACCACCACAGTGATAAAGGTGACGGATGGACTCTCCTACGAGGAAAGGCTTAAGAAGTTAGGGCTTATCAGCCTGAAAAACAGACAGCTGAAAGGAAATATGGTAGAAGTCTCTAAAAACCTGAGTGGAGTGGAACAGGTAAACGTGAATCAATCGTTTACTCATTCAAAAAGCACAAAGACTAGAACACATGTCATGAAATAAAACAGTACATTTAAAACAAATAGAAGAAAATATGATTTCACTCAGCATATAATTAAACATAAAATTCATTGCTGGAAGATATGATAAAAGCAGTTAGCAGTGATGGGTGTAGAAAAAGGTTTTAGCAAGTTTCTGGAGAAAAAAAATCAATAGAGCATTAGTAACTAGACCCAGGGAAAGCCATTGATTATCCCTTTGGGTAAGTAGCATGGACACTGACTACATTTTGGGGTCCTGCCAAATATTTGTGACCCAGATTGGCCACTGTTGGAAACAAGATATTGGACTTGATGGAACTTTGGTCTGACCCAGTATGACAAATTTTTATGTTTTTATGGTAGTGCTGTAAGAATCACTAAAACAATTATATTATAGAAAACACTTTTAAATAAAATAAACAAAGGTATCAAAGGTATCAGAAACCATTTTTCACAATGAAAGGTTACTGGATATATTTCAACCAAATGTCAGTTTTTCACCTAATAGTTTCCCTTCTTTATGAGCTTCAAGTTCTGTTGAAGTCAGTAGTGAGATACAGAACCATATCCTTCATTTGCAATGACATAGGTTCCCCCCCACCCTATTTTATATCCCCTTCCCAAGTCATTTAACCAAACCATTACTGTCAGTCCTCAGCCACAGACCAGGCCCTAGGGCTCCGTCCTACAACTGTGTTCCCAATTTCAGTCACTAGGAGCCGCTGTTGTGTGATGAGTCCCGTCACCCATGGCTTTTGAACTCTGCCTCTTTGGCATTCTCCAGGTATGGTTGGATCGCGGAGTGAAAAGGCTGACACAGCAGTCAAATGCAGGTCCTCAACATAGTATCGTACAGCTACTTTATACCAGTGAACAATGTAGATGTCCTTTATTTTGAGACGGAGAAAATAAAGATCAAATACAATCCCAAGGAAGCAAGCAGCATTAAAGTTTTGAATGGTTTTCTTAATAAAGCTGCATTCATGCTTTTGACTGTGCGAGAAAAGGAAAGCATCCGCTTTGTACAACCTTCACCTTTCTATCCTGCCAGTATAACTGAGGATTATCATGACTCGTGTTTACAGCTGTCAAACTGCCCCCCCCTCCCCATTCCACTGCTGAAACAGTCCAGTGTAAATGTTATGCATAGAGGAGAAATGAAGTAAAAGTGCTTACTGAAAACTTAATTAACCCCCTAATGCATTTAAAGCGAGACTGTTGTTCATTAAATGTCTGCATATGCTTAATGATGGAGCCCTTTGTGCAGAACGTTCATTGTCCACTCAAGGAAATTCATACCACTACTGGGATACTTTCAGCATTTGTTTTGCTGGTTGCAAGAGTTTTGAAGGACACAATGAAACTGTCTTGGAAAAAAAATACACAAAAAACATGCTATCAGCAGAATTGCAAAGGCAAGTCTATTTTTGAATTAGCTTAATTGCAGTTTACCGTTAAATTGAATCAGTAATAAAGAAGTAAATTGGAATCTTAACAGAAAAAAAAACAGCCCCTAAAATGCTGAGGAAATATATATGAACTTTATTTACCCAACTTTCTGAAATATGCCTGTTTGTCTCTTTCTCTGTTTCTGTGAAATAAGGGCCTGGTTTGAATCTATAATAGTAACATAGTAATATAGTATATGACGGCAGATAAAGACCAGTATGGTCCATCTAGTCTGCCCAGCAAGGCGGCAAGAGTAGGTGCACCTGCCTCTCCATGAACGTCACCCCTCCCCATGCCTTTGTTTAGGGGTGTACCCACTGCTCCGTGTAGTCACCTCTATTTGTTCAGATATAAGAGATAGTTATGTTTATTTTGATTTTATCCTGTTGCTATAAAGGAATCCATTATGTCTGTCCCATGCCATTTTGAATTCTGGCACTGTATTTGTCCCCACCACTTCCATCGGGAGGGCATTCCAAGTATCCACCACCCTTTCAGTGAAAAAGTATTTCCTGACATTGCCTTTCAGTTTACGCCCTTGCAGCTTCATGTTATACCCTCTAGTTTTACAGCTTCCCCATCTTTGGAAGAAGTTTATTTGTTCATTAATACTCTTTAAGTACACAGGTACACTACCAAAAAACTGCCTCCAGTTTTGCAACTGATTCCTATTGATTTTGGGGTGCTGAATCCAGGAAAAATAGCCAAAATGTTCCATCACGTCACGTTTTCTTGCAAAATTAGATTTCTTACCCATATAAGGAATGTTCACATAATTTCTTTTTAGCCGACTGCAGTTTATTTTCTTGGCCCAAAATAGAGGTTGTAATGGTTAACTAACTAGAAACACTCCATCATGATATTTTAGAGTGTTATGTATTCATTTTATACATTAACAGCACAATTGGGAGGCGGGGGGCTAAATCCAGTACTCGCGCTGGCGCATGTTCTTTCCTGTTCGCCTCGCCTCGTTCGCTCGCTCAAACACGGTGGTTGCGACATGAACGTTCCTGTCAAATTTCAGTTTCTTGCAAGTTCATTATTACCTTTTGTTTGCTCAGTCGTAATCCAGCTTTATTCCGAAGTGGTTCACTACAGTTGTAGTTTGCAGTGCTGTGTATTTGTGATGGCTCACAGAGCCAGAGGTTGCGTCAACTCTCCGGACAGTTTTTGTTTTATTTGTGGGGAATATACCGTGAAAAAGCGGCAGAGGAACATTTCTGCATTTATTAAAAAAGTATATTTCGCCTATTTCGGTTTGAAGTTAGGCGATCAAGACAAACCGTGGGCTCCTCACAAAGTGTGCAAGACATGTGAGGAAGATCTACGCTTATGGATGAAAGGTAAAAAACAAGCATTTCGTTTCGGAATACCTATGATGTGGCGTGAACAAAGAGACCACAGCAGTGACTGCTATTTTTGCTCTTGCATTGTGAAGGGATACAACTTAAAAAATAAGAACGTAATAAGTTACCCCAACCTTCCCTCAGCAATTAGGCCTATGCCTCATAGCAACGAAGTACCTGTGCCTGAACCACCAAAATCTTTGGATCATATTTGTGTGGACGGTTCTGATCATGATGAGACTCATCAGATGGCTTTTCCCGATGAGTCCAGTACTTCCGAGTTTGAAACTGAACCAGATCCGAAACCTGAACTTTTCTCTCAAGCTGAATTGAATGATTTAGTCCGGGATTTAGGACTCCCAAAAGATGCTGCCCAACTGCTAGGTTCTCGGCTTAAACAGAAAAATCTATTGTCACCAGGAACAACTTTTTATTGGTACCGCAACCGCGAGACACAATTTTTGAAGTATTTCAGCAAAGAGGAAGATTTGGTATTTTGCAACGATATATACGGAGTGATGGAAAAGTTTAAACTCAAGTATGATCCTGCTGAATGGCGGCTGTTCATTGATTCATCAAAAGACAGCATAAAAGGTGTTCTTCTTCATAATGGCAACACATTCGCTTCAGTTCCTATTGCTCACTCTGTTATTCTCCAAGAAAAATACGAGAATTTGGCCCTGATTCTTCAGAAGATTCGTTATGATGAGCATAAGTAGATGATTTGTGGAGACTTTAAAATTCTATCCATGCTATTAGGGCAGCAATCCGGTTTCACCAAATATCCCTGCTTCCTTTGCTTGTGGGATAGCCGGGCCCGCGACCTACACTGGGGGAAAAAAGACTGGCCAATTCGGGAGTATTTGAGACCCGGTGAGAAAAATGTTCTTCATGAGAGCTTGGTACCTCGTGATAAAATTCTATTACCACCTCTCCACATTAAGTTGGGTCTCATTAAGCAATTCATCAAGTCCCTTCCAAAAGATGGTGAGTGCTTTCGGTACCTTTGCTCAAAGTTCCCCCGATTTTCTGAAGCAAAGCTAAAGGAAGGAGTGTTTGTTGGCCCTGATATAAGGAAACTCATTTCAGATGGAGCATTCACTGAAACGATGTCTGAGAAGGAAAAAGAAGCCTGGGATTCCTTCAAGGATGTTGTTCTCAAATTCTTGGGGAACAGGCGGGATGAGAACTATAAGGATATTGTTACCAGGATGCTCAATGCCTTCAAAGAACAAGGCTGTAACATGAGCCTGAAAGTCCATTTCTTGCACTCCCATGTGAACTACTTTCCCGAAAACTTGGGGGCGTACAGTGAAGAACAAGGTGAAAGGTTTCACCAGGACATCAAGGACGCAGAGAGAGAAGGTACCAAGGAAGATGGAACACCACTATGATGGCTGATTTCTGCTGGTTGCTGCTGCGGGAAACCCCAGATGAAAAACACGCCAAGCAGCGCACCAAGAGAAGCATTCGGGGAAAGAAGAAAACGGGCCCACCAGGAGATTGATTGACCCAAGAATGACTTTAAAATCTAAACTGTGTTGACAAATATCGTGTTTTTACTAAACTTTGAAATAAAAATTTGCTAGTTATTAGCACAGTGTCGGATCTCATTTATTAGAATTTTATTTTCACACCATCGGGTGTTTGTCTTCATGTATTGCAATGGTGCGGTTTGCGTTTTCTATTCTTACATACATACCTGTACAACATTTTTTGCACATTTCTTTGCTTTGCTTTGTGTCTAACCTCTCTCTTATATGCTCAATGTTTGTGCACATGTATGTGGCTGTTTTAAGTGCAGACAATTTTGCTACCATCACAGTGTGTTTTGTTGACATTACTCTATTCTTATGTGCTGCCTTGTTACAATTTTCTTTATTCTTATTTGAATAACTACTAAACAATTAGTATAAAGAATTCATCCAAGAAACTTTTATCTCGATCGCACTCAATCTGAAACGTTCACCTCAAACTGCTAACCCAATGTAGCAAAAAATCTGTACGTGATGGAGCAAATTGGTTACCAGATTTGGATTCAGCGCACCAAAAAACGTAAAAATCAATCGAAACATTAGAGGCAGTTTAAAAAAATTTTTTTTAGTGTACCTGTGGTATTTGAAGGTCTAAATCATATATCCCCTATCCCTCCTCTTCTCCAGAGTGTACATATTTAGGTCTTCAAGTCTTTTCTCATAAGTCTTCTGACATAGGCTCCAAATAATTTTGGTCGCCTTCCTCTGAACTGTTTCTAGCCTTTTTATATCCTTTGTGAGATATGGTCTCCAGAACTGAACACAATATTCCAAGTGAGACCTCACCAGTGACTTGTACAGTGGCATTAGTACCTCTTCCTTTCTGCTGGTAATTCCTCTTTGTATGCAACCCAGCATCCTTCTGACCTTTGCCACTGCCTTGTCACACTGTTTCACCACTTTGAGAGCCTCAGAAACAATTACTTTGAGATACTTCTCCTGGTCCGTGCACACCAACCTCTTACCCACTGTCACATCTTTTTTTATTTATCTTTATTGCAGGATTTGATTAACTGCCCTTCACATACATCAGAGCGGTGTACAAAGTATAAAAAAACAGGGTCGAAGACAGGAAAGGAAAAGAACTATAATATTGATAGGAAAGAACACATTCACACCACAGAAGAGAAGGAGAGGAAGAGCAGAACTACAGGCATACAATTTCCTTGGATTTCTGCTTCACAAGAGCATGACACTGCACTTCTTCGCATTAAATCTTAACTGCCAAGCATTAGACCATTCTTTCAGCTTTTGTAGATCTTTCCTCATGTTCTCTACTCCCTCAGGGGAGTCCACTCTGTTGCAAATTTTTTGTCATCTGCAAAAAGACAACCTTTTCTGTTCAGTCCTTCAGCAATATCACTCACAAATACATTGAACAGTACCGGTCCCAGGACCGAACCTTGGGGCACACTGCTAATTACCTTCTTTTCATCCGAGTGAGTTCCATTTACCGTCACCTTCTGTTGTCTGTCAGCCAACCAAGTCCTGATCCAGTTCACCACTTTGGGACCCATCCCCAAGCTGTTGAGTTTATTGATAAGTCTCCGATGAGGAACAGTATCAAAGACTTTGCTGAAATCTTGGTAGATCACATCCATCGCATGCCCTTGATCCAGTTCTCTGGTCACCCTGTCAAAGAACTCAATCAGATTTGTTTGGCAAGATTTTCCTTTGGCAAAACCGTGTTGCCTCGGATCATGCAACCTGCTGGTTTCGCGGAAGTCCACTATTCACTCTTTCAGGAGCGCCTCCATTACTTTTCCCGCCACTGAGGTAAGGCTTACTGGCCTGTAGTTTGTCACTTCTTCCCTACTACCACTTTTGTGAAGAGGTACCACATCAGCCTTCTCCAGTCCTGTGGAACTTCTCCTGTCTCCAAGGATCTATTAAAAACATCCTTTAATGGCCCTGCAAGAACCTCTCTGAGTTCTTTCAGTAACCTGAGATATATCCATTCCGGTCCCATGGCCTTGTCCACTTTCAGTTTTAAAAGCTGTTCTAACACATCATCTTCTGTGAATGGTGTGGTATCTACTCCATTCTCATTTGTATATTTGTCAATCACAGGTGAACCTTCTCCGGGATTTTCTATAATGAAAATAGAGCAGAAGTATTTGTTTAGCATTTTCACTTTTTCAATGTCACTTTCCATGAATCAGTTCCCAGCACTTTTGAGTCCTGCAATTCCACCTTTGATTTTCCTCTTCTCCCGAAAATACCCGAAAAAAGTTGTGTTGCCACACTTCACATCTTTAGCCATTGTTTCTTCTGCCTTTGATTTTGCTATCCTTATTTCTCTTCTTGTCTCTTAGCTTTATCCTGTGTTCTTTCCTGTGTTCCTGTTTGTGATCTTCTGAATTTTGTGAAAGCTGTGGTTTTTGCCTTTAGTTGTGCAGCCACTTCTTTGGCAAACCAAATAGGTTTCCTTTTCCTCTTGCTTTTATTTACTTTCCTTACATATGTCTCTGTTGCCCCTTTTATTGCCTTCTTTAGTTTAGTCCACTGCAATTCCACTTCCCTTACCTCCTCCCACCCTGCCATCTCCTCCTTCAGGCACTTGGCCATTTTACTGAAGTCAGTGTTTTTGAAGTCTAGGACTTTGAGCTTGCTGTCATTGGATTCTACCTTGGCTGTTGTTCAGAGTGGGGGGTCACATAAAAGATATCCCTGACTGGCTCCATTTGGAGAAGCAGGCTAATTTTACCACTTTCTCTGCCTCAATTTCTGGTGCAGATTTCTATAACTCTGTGCATCCCATGGGGTAAATTTAGGACTAGACAAGACGGCCCATAAAAATGGAACTGAGTAGCAACCATTAGTTATATCTGCCAGGATACGGCAGGACCAGTATGACACATTCAAGAGCTCAGGGCAGAAATTGATGAGGAGGCATCAAAGTCAGTCTGCAAGCTATGCCTCCTTCAACTTGAAGCAGATTTAGAACCCCCTATGGCCAGGGCCGGCATTGGAGGGGGCAAACATGGCAGTTGCCCAGTGCCTCCATGCCACAGGGAGCCTCAGATTGCCTTAATCTGAAGGAAGAATAGTTTGAAGGTGAATTTTGAGGGCCCCTCTCCAGTTTCTGCCCTGGGCCTCTCCAACTCTACCACTGGCCATACCTATGGCATGGAGGCCCAGAGTAATTGCCCTGTTTGCCACCCCCTAACACCGGCTCTGGGATAAAGACCTGAATGTCCGTGGAGTTTTCTTCTCTTTCCAGTAAACATTTGGCTATATAGGGCACTGTCCTTAGCTAGCTTATGTCTGTGGATGTTTCTTTGCATTTACATACATGTTTCCTTTCCTCTTCTTATTGGCTGTTGTGACGCAGTGGCAACCTCAGAAGCCATGGAAACTGATACTGACCCTCTGGTTGGTTCAGGTATTGCAAGAAAAGACAGGGTTTTCCATTCTCAGCATAACCTACAGGCAACTAATCAGCTCACCTCAGGGGAGGAGAGAACCAGAGCTGTGGATTGGGCACGCCCTAGTAGGAGGCGGGCTTCCCAGAGCAGGGGCCCCTTGTTAAGCAGAGAGAGGGAAGACAGTAGTATGATGAGAAGGAGAAGGAGTAGGATGGTGATGAGAAGGAATGGAGAAGTGAGCACTACAAATGGAATGAGAAGTGAAGGTGGTTTGAATCCACAAGAGAGAAGGCAAAAGGCATTGGGAAGGCAAGAAGCTCTCTTGAATGCAGAACCCTTTGACCCTGCTACAGAAATACTGCCCAGCTGCAACAGAAGGGAAACTGATTCAGAACCAGGAGTAAAGCCTAGGTTGTTGGGAGACAGCATTTACCCTTGGAGAGAAAGGCACGCTGGCAAGGCATTTTCTGACAAGCCTCATTTTAAGGTACCTGCTGCACTTAATTCCTTTAACAAGTTTTATGAGCCAGAAAGAGGGAATCCTGATTTTAAAGTACAGGATAGTTTCAGGCAATGTGAGAGACGTTGGTTACAGCCTGAAAGCTCTCTAACTAAGCCAAGCTTTTCTCAGCCAGCAGTTCCTGCTTTTAACAAGCAAGCTGACGAGAGGAACTCAGCTAAACTGTTTACAAGAGAATTAGGCTACACTGATACAGAAGGTCCTACCTTTGAAGCATTCTTTAAGAGCAGAGCTCGTGCAGAGGAACGTGTGATTCCAACACTCACTAACAGAGATAAGTGGGGGAGGGGTAACTCCACCACGGCCACAGAGTGTCTAAACAGGGAGAGCATTGTTTGTTCACCAGAAGCAGATAATTACTTGCCCAAGCAAGGAGAAGGTTCTCCCAGTAGTCCTGCTAGAAGACAGGCAGAACTACTCCTGAATGAATTCAAACAATTTCTAAATAGAAGAGCTGTTTCAGAACAGACTAGCATTCAAGCAGGAAGTAATCCTGAGATAGGATTTCCCACACCGGCTCCAGTTCCCATGATTGAAGTTAACCAGCCAATGGACTGCTCGATTGGTCTAATAGATAGAGCTGAGAAGAGCCAAGCTTGAATGATTATACCTGATATTTTATTCTGGTTATGTTAACCAAGGATATGTGAAAAGCTTATGAAATGAATACTGTTTGAGCAACTGAAAGGAAAGCTTATTGAAGCACTGAAATAAGCTGGACTGTAACCTGATTGCAAGAGAAAACAATATTATTTCTTACCGGAGTATTTGTAAATACAGCACAGAGAAGACACATGGTGTAATGTGCTTCCTCAGTGAAGATTAGGCTGAAGCACAGTATTGAAAGCCTGTAATTTGCATTGTTCCTGATTTGGTTATTCTTCTCATCTGTTCCTGTCCACCAAGGAGCGGGGAAAATAAAATCCTTGTAAATATAAATGTCTTGTTCCCGACTTTCATTGGCCCCCACAACTACACAAGGCCCATCCCTCCTTAACCCTCAAGGTTAGGGAGTGGGTGCAGGGTGACACTGTATGTATCTGTATCTTTACTGCCTGTTGTGCTGTTCCTGCTCATTTGAGTTGAGTACCATATTTCAGCCCTTGCCCTAGCAGTGCTCCATTTGCAGCAACAGCATAGTGCCCAAGTATGAAAGGCCACTATGGCGATGGTGCAAATGGCGCATAGGGGGCTGCAGGCGGGACATGTAGTGGGGGCAGCTGGGGCACAGGACAGACTAGGCTGTTGCCTAGGTGGCAATAGGAACATAGAAACTGGAAATCAGCAAGACAGCAGCTGACCAAGGCCAAACACAATCCACCTACATCTACCTGGTCCACCCTAGCCAATAGTTGCTAGGGCACTGACCTGACATCCCCTCAGCCATCCCTCCCCCATGTGGAAGGGACATAATATTGATAGGCAGTGATGGGGGGGGGATGTGAGGATGTCCATGTATGCCTCCCCACCCCAGACCCCGCTCCTGCTAATAGATCTCATGAATATTTATTAGGGACATTATGAAAAGCTGGCTGTGTGTACTGCACCACACTGTTGCCACAGAAGCATGGCAGTCCCTGGGGCTACTTTTACATGTCCTTCTCTGTTGTACTGCACACCACATAGTGGTACAGGGCATTGCCTGGGTGCACTGCAGGCAGGTGCCACTGCCCCCTCCAGAACCAGCACACACACCCCTGCCATGCTGCCTGGGCATATGCTGTCGGTGCTGGTAGTGCGCATTCCCAGACCATCCTCTGTGCAGGTAGGCGGTCACCTAGGGAGCGGGGTCTGGGGTGGGGAGGCATACATGGACATCCTCACATCCCCCCCATCACTGCCTATGTTGTACATTGCTGATGCTTAAATGGCTTCACCCTCCTGCATAGCTGCAGCTAACAACAGGTTTTCATTCCCGGTAATGTTCAGCCATTTATTAACCCGCCTTAGTGCCGTGGGAGCTTCTCCCCACCCATTGACCCCTTCTCTCCGCCCTCTCTCCGCCCTCTGCAGGATTTACCATGGACAGTGATGTTAACGCGCGTTAGGTACCCTTAACGTGTGCTAATGTTACCTAATGCAGTTTAGTAAACATACGCCAATGTGATTTTGAAGTTGAAGGAGGACTACCTTTTCAATTATTTTCATAATGAATGGCAAACTGGAAATAGGTCTGAATGAGCTAGGGACATTTGGGTTGAGTTTAGGGTTTTTTACTATTGGTCAGATGGAAGCTGTTTTCAGGTATTTTGGGAAGTATCATTGGATGAAGAAAGTTGATATTAGTTTGAGGAGGATTGGGGAATCTCTACTTTCATTCTTGTTTCTAAGACTCACGTATCCAGTGTGTCAAGGGTTGGCGCAAGAGAATCTTCTGCCTGATGCAAGGAACAAGATGGTGCCCACCCCCCATCAAGGTATCCAAAAGAGATGCACTCAATTAAGGATATCTTCTTCAAATTATTGATAGCTAGTTATTGGACTAGTTCAATCAGAATCAGGATGGGACCTGGCACCATAAACCTTCATTCATTCTACCTAGGAATTCCCACCTATATTATACACCTCCCTCTCTCATATGCACTATAGCTGAGCTACCACAGTGACCATCCTAGGCTGGAGGACATGTTGCATGACTCCCTTTGGAACATCATTTTCAAAAAAATACCAATTACAGAATGAAGAAAGATGACAACATCAAAATCATAAACTTCATTTCTCAAAAATTCTCAGGATTTAGAAGATTTAGCTAAATTATCTTTATAAATAAAAAAAAGGAGAAAAAGATCACAGAACATCTTGAGGTAATGGTCATAAGCACTTGGTAAACAATATTTAGTTTGTTATCTATCCTCAATAGATCAATGATACTGAAAAACTCCCCTCAGTTTCAATTTTAAAGCAGTTCCATTAAATTCCAATTTATTCATTTACCACTTTTCATATTCATTTTTTCTACTTTTCCATTTTTTCACAAATTTTCTATATATTCATGTCTCTCATTCCACAGAGCAAATTTGTTAAGCCCAACAGTATCTCACATTGGCTTCATGTAAAAACCAATAGCTTTGTCTACCTTTTGTGTCCCGCGCATAGAACAGGAAGCATTTCAGAGAATTCCACCCCAGACTTTCTGGATTTCAACTTCCTACCTAAAAGCCTAAATTTGGCCTCCAGAACCTCCCTCCTGCAGTTTCCTATGTCATTGGTACCAACATGTACCAAGACAGCAGATTCCTCAACAGCATTTTCTAAAACCTTGTCTAGTTAGTGTGTGAGGTCCGCTACCTTCGCTCCAGGCAGCTATGTTACTAGGTGATCTTCTCGTCCACCAGCCACTGAGCTATCTACATGCCTAATAATCAAATTGCCAACTATAACGGCTATCCTAAACCATCCTTCATGGACACATGGTCCTGGAGAAACCTTCTGGGTGTGAGAAGGTTTTTCATCACCTGGAGGACAGGTCCTAACTAAAGGATAACTTCCTGCCACACCAAGGTGATATTCTCCTTTCAATAAACCTCTCTCCTCCATGAAACATAGAAAAGTTGAATATGACAGCAGAAGAGGACTGTAAGTTCCACCTGGATTGCCCAAGTGAAATCAGATTTTCCCCTCACTTCTGAAATAAGGCTGACTGTTGATTATCCCATGCTTTCTTGAATTTTGTTGCTATCATTACTTCTAATTTTCCATTGATAGGTTTTTTGCTGCCTCCACTACCTGGACATATTAACACAATATAAGCAGGGTCCACCCTACCATTGAGAGGCTATGACGCTTGCACATTGCCCCACTTTTGAACCCTGCATTTCAGTCCCTACTGACTTACACATGGCCCCATATCCCTACGCGTCACTCATAGGCTGCCCCTGGGTATAAGAATCTCAGTGAAAGGATTCAGTAGCGTATTATCAGTTAAAATTAGCAAAATAACATAGCAGATTAATTTTAAGAAGATATTCAGTCAGATAACTAGTTATCTTGATATTACTGAATATAGCCAATGAAAATTAACCATATTATTTTGTTAACTTAGATCAGGGATCTCCAACTCCAGTCCCGGAGGGACGCAAACCAGCCAGATTTTTAGGATATCCCTAATGAATGTGCATGAGATAAATTTGAATACAATGGGGGCAGTGCAAGCAAATATATTTCATGCATATTCATTAGGGACATTCTAAAAACCCAACTGGTTTGTGGCCCTTCAGGACTGGAGTTCAAAACCCCTGAGATAGACCCACTATTTGGGCAACGGGTTTAATTGGATTGGAGAAGGAGCCTAGTGGTTATAGCAATGACCTAGTAACCAACAAGATGTGGTTTGAATCCCACTGGCATTTGTTATGGCTTTGGGCAAGTCACTTAACCTTCACTGTCCAAAGTACAAGGTTAGTTTCTATGGACAGAGAAATACCTACTATACCTCATTGCAACTTGCTTCAAATTACTACTAGATATGTGTGAACTAAATAATGCCACCTTGTTAACGTTTAAGTATGCCCCTCATTCTTCCTTTAGTAAAACAGGTCCATTTTAACTGGACAACTCATTCATCTGATTCATTCCCAGAGTTTACCTGACAAATTGTCAGACTATTGGTCTAGATCTCAGGGCTATTTCTGCTCAATGTGCAATATAAAATGCCGCTGTTCTTTTTTTTTTTTTTTTTTTTAAGGAATGAAATGAAAAGCTGCAGTTGACATGATCATATAGTTGCCCTATTGCCTGATGATTCTAGCTAATTTTCTGGTGAAATCAACTCCAGAATGAAACTGTCCTACTTTTTAAACATCCTTTCCATCTTATGGTAAATGAAAATATACAGTATGATGCTCAATGGACATTTAAGTAGGATATGACTTGAAGATCAGACAGTATTGACTTTTATTACCAGAGAGACAATTTACTAAACAGCTTAGCCTCATGTGAATGATCTATTCTCATAGTGCTGTTGGTACCTTGTCAGCTTCAATAACACAATAGTAAAATTGAAATAGCTACCTCTTTCCAGTCTGCAATAGCACTCTCCAAGCAACAGTACTATCTCCATCTGACTAACTCTCTTGCCTCTGACCCTCGTCGTCTCTTTACAACTCTCCACTCTCTCCTGAAAGTGCCGCTGCTTCCAACTCATCCTTCCCTTTCTGCCCAGACCCTGACTGACTACTTCCATGATAAAGTCCACAAGATTACTCTTGAGTTCCCCCCATGGTCATCTCCATATCCCCTTCCATCTCTTCACTCCCTATTCCTTCTCTCAACCACTGTTGCTCTTTCTTCCTTTTCTAAGATCACTGAGGAAGAAACCACACATCTTCTCTCCTTCTCTATACTTACTACCTGCTCCTCTGATCCTATCCCATCTATCTACTAAATCTATGTCCTACATTGTTGTCCCTTACAACAGTTATATCCTCAACCTATTGCTTTCTACTGCAACTGTTCCTGCAGCCTTCAAGCATGCTATGGTTACACCTCTCCTCAAGAAATCATCCCTTGATCCTACCTGTCCTTCTGATTATCAACCTATCTGTCTCTTCCTCTTTATTTCTAATCTACTTGAACATATAATTCACCACCACTGTCTTGATTTCTCTCCTCTCAGTCCCTTCTGGATCCACTTCAATCTGGTTTTCGCGCTATACGTTCTACTGAGATGGCTCTTGCCAAAGTATCCAATAACTTGTTCCTCACTAAATCCAAGGGTCTTTACTCGATCTTAATCCTTCTTGATCTTTCTGCTGCTTTTGACACTATTGATCACCACCTTCTCCTCGATAGCCTGTTTTTGCTTGGATTTAGGAGTTCTGTTGTGTTTTTTTCCTATCTCTCCCACTGAACTTCCAGTGTATGTTCTGGGGGCTCCTTCTCTACTGCTACCCCAATTTCAGTTAGCATACCTAAGGGCTCCGTCTTGAGACATCTCTTTTTCTTTCTGTACACTCAGTCCCTTGGTGTACTCATCTCCTCCCATGCTTTCCAGTACTATCTCTACACTGATGATTCTCAGATCAACCTCTCTACACCTGAAATCACTCTGGGAATCCAGGCCCTCATCTCTGCCTGCTCATCTGACATTAGTGCCTGGATGTCTCACTGCCATCTGAAATTTAACGCTGCCAAAACTGAGCTCCTTATTTTTCCCCCTAAGTCCACATTCCACCTTCTTCCTTTATCTGTTTCTGTGGATAACACTCTACTCTTCCTGTTCCCTCAGCTCACAACCTTGGGGTCAACTTTGACTCCTCCCTCTCCGTCTTCACACACATCCAACAAATAGCTAAAACCTCTTGCTTCTTTCTCTAGAACATTGGCAAAATTCATCCCTTCCTTTCTGAACATACTACTAAGACCCTTGTCCATTGTCATCAACCCCCCCTGGTGGCCTGTGGCTGCAAGGGCAGGTCGAGCATTTTATTATTGATGGAGGTAAAAGACTCTTTAAGCCAGATGCATCCTGGGTATTGTATTCCTCCTCCTTATAAGAATGAGTTGTGTGAGCCAAAATGGAGGGTAAATAAGGCTTTTATTTCCCTTTTATGCACTGAGGTTCTCTAGGTAACAGAGAAATGAAAGTATTTCCTTCTTGTCAGGTTCTTCTACCAAAGCATAAGGTGAACAAATAAACTGTTACATTCTTTCACAGCTTCTTTGTAAAAACAACACAGGCTTTTCAACTTTGAAGCAAAAATAACTTGGTGAGCTTTTCTCTTTCGCTCAGCACAAACAAAACAATATTAGAGCTTGTCCATATACAATTACAGCTCAGGGAGTGACTCAAGGCTTCCTGCCATACACATAGAGCAATCCATTAAATCTTCCTAGGACGATATAACTGAATCCCCATATTCCACCTGCATGGGCTCTAGGTCATTTGTGCTTCCCTCAGCAATTGACCTTTCCCTGGCTGCAGTGGTTTGAAAGTCAATATGCCTTCTCCCTAGCCTCCAGCTGGGCTATTCTAGGGCTTTCAAGTAAACAGCAGGGCTTGTCCCCACACCTCTAAGCAATGGCTTGTAAAACTCCTGCCTGCTTTCTTTTCTCTCAGACTGCTTATCTGCTCTCACAGACGCTCTATGAGCTGGGTTTCTCTTTAGACAAAAAGAGTCACTGTACCTTGGCTTTGTAACGTCCGCGTGACCGGTACTTCCCCAACCAGACACCTCTCTCTGGACATGGTCTCTTTTGTAGACTCCCTCTGGAATCCTCCTGGATAGTGCTTGTCTTCTCTGCAGCTTGGGAAGACCAGATAAAGCCTCCAGGCTTCTTGGCTTTCTAGCACAAGTAATCCTCCTATCAGGACTTTCTCTTCCAGTACTTTTAAATCTTGTTACAGACCCTTCTGGTGAACATAGACCTCTCTCCAGGCTAGGCTCTCTGCTTCTGAGCTCACTGCCTCTGGGATTTCTTCTTACCGGGTCTCTTTCCAGTATGTCTCTACCAGGTCTCACTCCAGCTCTTCTTGGTCTGTATCTTTCTCTCTCTCCTTCTGAGCTTTCCTCTGAGCTCTCTTCCAAGGTTCCTTCCTCCCTCCAGGCCGGACTCTCCTCTGAGGTTCCTTCCTCCCTCCAGGCCGGGCTCGAGCTCCCTCTTTCTGAGCTGCCTCTCTGCTTATAAAGCCGTTTTACTTCTGAGTTCCTCGAGCTACTCTTCAGGTGGAACTGATTAGCTCCTGCACAATCAGTCCCCGGGTGTGTTAGCTCAGCCTCTGTAGGTTCATGCACGCTCCCTCTAGCTGCCTTGCAAGGGAACTGCATCTTCTGCAAGTTATTTGTTTTGTAAGAAACAGCTTTTTTTCCTAAGTTTCTGCTTTCAGTGGCTTCTGCCTTATCACACCATTCTCTTGTCATCTCCCATCTAGACTATTGCAACCTTCTTGACACTGGTCTTCCTCTGAATCATCTCTCCCCACTTCAATCTGTTCAAATCTCAGTGGCATGGCTAATATGACCAGCTGGTTTCAAGACAACAACCTGACCATAAACTACAACAAGATTGAGGCACTACTCATCACCCGAAACACAAGCTTCTTCCCTCCACCCTCCATCAAGGTCAACAACACAACAATACCCATACAACCGGAAGTGAAATACCTCGGAGTGAATCTCGACAAAGAACTAAACCTACAGTCACACATCAGCAGAACCACCAAAAATGCATACCTCAAGATGAGACTAATCCGACGCCTCAAACCCCTCCTCTCTCATGATCATTTCCGCACAGTCTGTCAAGCACTAATAACTCCCATCCTAGACTTCTGCAACCCAATCTATCTTGGCCTAACAAAGCAGACACCCCGGCCAATGCAAATGGCTCAAAACACAGCAGCATGCATAATATCTGGCTCATCAAGACAAGATCACATCACCCCCATTCTAAAACACCTCCACTGGCTCTCAATCAGCTCCCGCATCAGATATAAGACAGTCTTAAACATATTCAAAATCAGACACCGGACCTCAGCACTCAGCCTACAACCACTTATACAACCCGACATCAGCACAAGACCGAGGAGGAGAGGCACCTCTGACATCATCAATAGACCAAAAGACTTCACCAAGGTACGCAAGAACACTGCAAGAAGAGCTCTATCTCTGGTGGCACCTGCAATATCGAACGCCCTCCCTGATGACCTACGATTGACAGAGGACATCAAGGACTTTCGGAAACAGCTCAAGACAACGCTCTTCATTGAGCACTATGGTGATATCACATAATTCTGCCCGACAGCTCCCGGACTACATACCAACCCCCCTCCCTTTCTCACTCATGTATATAGCATTGTAAAGTAGCGCATGCTGTAAATAGCCCACCACGAATCAACGCCAACTTACACACACACTCATTCACTGTATA
The DNA here is from genome assembly GCA_033557465.1 of Ichthyophis bannanicus. Lineage (NCBI taxonomy): Eukaryota > Metazoa > Chordata > Amphibia > Gymnophiona > Ichthyophiidae > Ichthyophis > Ichthyophis bannanicus. The sequence continues at coordinate 1,791,242,172 of CM066032.1, read as the reverse complement.
ACACACAAATGTCATACACAAATGTCAATATAATTTGATTGGTTGCTGTGTACACCGCCTTGATTACAGGAGAAGTCGGTATATAAATCCTTTTAAATCAAAATAAATAAATAAATCTGTCAGTGTCACTATGCTTTCAAAACTCCTCTTCTCAAGTCACTTCATTGGCTTCCTATCCATTTCCACATCCATTTCAAACTTCTACTACTGACCTATAAGTGCCATCATTCAACTGCTCCTCATTACCTTTCCTCTCTTATCTCTCCCTATACCCCTGCTCAGGAACTCCACTCTTCTGCCAGATCTCTTCTATCTGTGCTCTTCTCTTCCACTGCCAACAACAGATTTTGATCTTTCTACCTTGCTGCTCCTTAGTCCTGGAATAAATTACCTGAGTCAGTATGTCAGGCTCCATCTGCAGTTCTGTTCAAATCCAGGCTAAAAAGTCACGTTGAGATTGCTTTTGGATCGCGATCCCTCTAGTCTCCTGTTCACCTCCTATGTATTTCCTTGTCATTCCCCTAGATATATCCTAGTCCCCACTTGTGTCATTGTTTTGACTAGACAATAAGCTTGTATTAGAAGAGTCTGTCTCTTACATGTCTCTGTATAGTGCTATGTATGCCTTGTAGTGCTATACACATGATAAGTAGTAGTAGCATTAGTAGTAGAATTGGAAGCCTAATTTTGGAGTGTTAGGAGCCTTAATGGGACCCTTTGAAAATTGACTAGTATTGAGTTCCTATATTTAATTCAGTACCTATTCTAACTCTTGTCTCCATTGCTGCAGAGTTTTAAACTTTCCTGTTCCTGCTCTAATCTACCTGAGTGACTAACCCCCCACCCCCCTCCTGAGGCATTGTGTAGCCCCTTTTCCTATCTTTCATGTGTGCTTAGCTCTCTGTTTGCCTCTCTCCACTGGAAAGAGAGTAGCTCCATTACAAGCTCTGGTTCATATATTGAAACTGCTTGATTTGTCTGCCTCTTTATATATTTATATTTATTTATCATTGTTAGTGTGTTCTTTTATTTCATTTGTACTTTTTGCAATATTGTTCAGCTTTTGTCAGCTCTCTATCTTGCTCCTCCTGTGCCTTATTATCCCTCCTTCTCACACCCTGGTTAGCGTTCCCTTATAGCTATCCTGTGCTAGTTACTACTATTACTCACAGTTGCACCCTAATCCTCTGAGATCTCTCTACTTCCTATTCTTCATATATTTTTACTGACTTTTGCTCTTCTCACCGTTTCTCTCTAATGGCTCCACATCACTTTCTCTGTCTATTGTTAACACTTTCTAATCTTCTCTCCTCCAACCAACAACCTCAAGCCCACCCTCCTTATTATCTCCCCTATACCATCCCCACTTCTTCCAACATCTTGTCATCTACCCTTTCATCAGCTCTTGAGCGTCACCATTTTCTCCCTCTCATTCAGTCTTCTCTTTCTCTCTGAAATAACCTCACCCTTGTTTTTATCATGCTGTCTCATCTTTACCCCATACTCTTCTACTCCTTTTCCTCCAGTCTTCTGCCGATATCAATCCCAACCCTGCCCCCCCCTAGACTTTTTTTACACTCCCATGACTGATCCTCATGCAATTGCTCAAATCTTATTTATATCCCTCTCCTTTCCTCATCCTCTCTCACTTTCTCAAGTGCCTTGTAGAATACACACGCCATCTCAAATAAGCTTGCCTTTATTCGTGATCTCTTTATCTCAAATGCTCTCCATCTTCTTGCTCTAACTGAGACCTGGCTCCTCCCAGAAGGCTCAGTTTCAGTCACTGCTGTCTGTCATGGTGGTTCTCAGTTCTCCCAGACACCTTGTCCCACTGGCCGTGGTGGTGGTGTTGTTGGGCTTCTTCTCTCTCCTTCCTGCTAATTTCAAACCCTCCTTCTGCCTCAGTCTCACTCCTTTCCCTCCTTTGAAGTCCACTCCATCCGTCTTTTTACTCCATTACCTCTCCGGATAGCTGTTATTTATCAACCCCCTGACAAGTCCACCTCTACCTTTCTCACTGACTCTGACTCCTGGCTTTCCTTCTTTCTGGACTCATCTTCCCCCTCCCTTATTCTTGGGGATTTTAACATTCATGTTGGTAATCCTTCTGACTCGTATACTTTAAAGTTCCTTTCCCTTACCGCCTCTTTTAAACTCCAGCTTTGCACTATTGCTCCCACTCAGCAACCCGGCTATTGCCTCGACCTTGTCTTCTTCTCTAATTGCTTACCCTCTAATTTCTGTACCTCATTTCTTCCGTTATCTGACCATCACCTGCTAAGCTTCATTCTTCATTACCCCCACCTCAACCTTGCACAGTCTCCTCCAACCTCTTTAGAAATCTTCATGTTATTGACCCACTGGCTCTCTCCAATTCTGTCTCACCATTTCTGTCCTCCTCTATGTCATCCGAGTCTGTTGATGAGGCATTAGCTTCCTATAACACTGCACTCTTCTCTACTCTGAATACTCTTGCTCTGCCCATGCCACATCCTGTGAAGCATACTGTACCTCAGCCCTGGCTGTCTTCCACTACCCACTATCTATGTTCCTGTGCCCACTCAGCTGAGCGTTCTTGGCTCAAATCCCACACCCTTGCTGAATTTCTACACTTCAAATACATGCTTGTCCCCTTCCAGTCAGCCATAGTACTTGCCAAACAAGACTATTATGTCAATCTGACTAACTCTTTTGCCTCTGACTCTTGCCGTCACTTTATAATTGTCAACTCTCTCCTCAAGGTGTCTCCGCTTCTGGCTCCTCCTTCTCTTTCTGCCCAAACCTTGGCCAACTATTTCCATGTAAAACTCCACAAGATCACTCTCCAATTCCCCACAAAGACAGCTCCATCCCCTCTCCCCCTCCCTTCCCTCCAAACATTTGCCCTCTACCTCTGCTACCCTTTCTTCCTTTTCTATGATCTCTGATGAGGAAACCACACATCTTCTTTCCTCCTCCAAACTCACTACTTGCTCCTCTGATCCTTTTCCCTCTCATCTCCTAAATTCCATCTCCTCCACTGAAGTCCCTTCCAGCTCTCATATTCTCAAACTATCGCTCTGCACTGCAACTGTTCCTGCAGCCTTTAAACATGCTGTGGTCACACCTCTCATTAAGAAACCCTCACTTCACCCTACTTGTCCTGTCAAAATCCAAGGGCCTTTATTCCATCCTCATCCTTTTTGACCTTTCTGCTGCTTTTGACACTGTTAACCACCTCCTTCTCGATACTTTGTCCTCTCTTGATTTTAAGGGCTCTGTGCTATCCTGCTTCTCTTCTTATCTCTCCCATCATACTGTTTCAGTGTCCTCTACTGCTATCCCTGTCTCAGTTGGTGTATCCCAAGGGTCTGTCTTGGGCCTACTCCTTTTCTCTTTCTATACCCAATCCCTTGGCACGGTCATCTCTTCCCATGGCTTTTAGTACCATCTTTATGCTGATGACTCTCAGATCTACCTCTCTACACCTGAAATCTCTCTGGCCATCCAGGCCCGGATCTCTGCCTGCCTATCTGACATTGAAACTTGGATGTCTCACCGCCATTTGAAATTGAATATGGCCAAAATTGAACTTCTTATTTTTCCCCCTAAACCCACTTCTCCCATTCCTCCTTTCTCAATCTCTGTGGATAATTTCCTTCTTCTCCCTGTTTCCTCACAACCTTGTGGTCATCTTTGACTCCTTTCTCTTCTTCTCTACACACATCCAACTGATAGCTAAAACATGTTGTTTCTCTATAACATCAGCAACATTTTCTCCTTCCTTTCTGAACACACTACTAAGACACTCATCCACTCCTTAGTGATCTCCCCTTCGATCTGTTCAAAATTCAGCTGTGTGACTAATCTTCAGTCAGCCTTGATATGCTCATATAATTCCTTTTCCCAAGTCACTTCACTGGCTCCCTATCCATTTCCATAACCAGTTCAAACTTTTCCTAATGACCTCTAAGTGCATTCACTCTGCAGCTCCTCACTACCTTTCCTCTTGTATCTCTCCGTACACCCCTCCTCATGAACTTTGCTCCTACAGCAGAGCACTTCTATCTGTGCCCTTCTCTTCTACTGCTAACTCCAGACTTCGACCCTTTCACCTTGCCACTCCTTATGCCTGGAATAAATTACCTGAGTCTGTACATCAGGCTTCATCTCTGGCCCTTTCCAAATCCAGGCTGAAAGCTCACCTCTTTGAGGCTGCTTTTGGATCCTGATCTGCTTAGTCTCCAATGTGTTTCCTTACTATTCCCCTAGATATACCCTTGTCCTCAGCAATTGTGCTGTCTTGACTAGATTGTAAGCGCTGATCTTATTTATTTATTTAGCAACTTTTTTATACCATTGTATCTATCAGTCACAGCAGTTTACATGGAACAAAAGAATCGGTAACTTTACATCGAACATAGGGAACAATAAATAACTTTACTGAGTGCAACATAACTATTTATATAAAGCTGAATTGGTGCTGCAGGAGATTCATGATGATGTGATTTGAGGGTAGCTAAGAGTCTGTGCCAAAGTGTTCCAAAAAAAGGGGAGTGTACAGTGCTGTATACACCTTGTAGTGCTATAGAAATGATCAGAAGTAGTAGTAAAAATGGGGAAGGAAAGGGTGGGGGAAAATATTAACTTGTTAAAGATTTAAGGGGTCATTCTGTGTCAGATATGCAGGGCCAACACACACGTCTAAAAGCAAAATGTGCACACTTGGAACACGATTCTGAATGCACAGGCCTGCTCGTGCCCTGCAGAGATGGAATACCCAAGATAGACGTGAGCAGTGTGTATGTGCAAGTCCCATGCAGCCGGTTTTGTGCCATGGACATGGGAGGCTGTTTAGATGTCCCCAAGGGCACCATATTCTGTACTACTGCACATATAGGATATCACCTGTTTCCATGATGTACTCGCAAACACCATGCCCCCATGAAAAACATGCCTCCCCAAGGCCCCCCGGCATGAAAACCAATGGAAAATGACAGATGCTGCTGCAAAACAAACCATAGACCAGATCCCCTATGCCCAGAACCACACGTGGCAAGCCCAATGCACCCCGAGAAGGTGCACAATACTGGACAGATGAACATGCATGTTGGATCATACTGCGCAGCAAATGGTATGTGACATTAGGAACCTTCCCCAAAGAACCATGCCTTATCATCACTGCCAATATGCCCGACATGTTAGGGATGGACCCCCAACAGGTCCACAGAACCCCAAATTAACCCTGAAGTACCCCAAATGATACATAATTGGAGTGGAGGAGTGGCCTAGTGGTTGGGGCAAGGTACTTCAGGCCGGAAGGTCGGTGGTTCAAATTCCACTAGAGGACAGCAACCTTGGGCCAGAAGGACTGGGGTTTCTAGTCCCACAGGTGCTCCTTGTGGTCTTGGGCAAGCCACTTAACCCTCCATAGCCCATGTTCCCTGTAAAATAGTTATCTCCAAGTTATGATGCCCTGTTCAATGTAATTTCAGTTTGTTCAATGTAAACCGCACTGATGCAGAATAGCGCGGTATATAAGAGAATATAAATAAATAATACTGCTGGGCAAAGAGTGTATGCCCCATCCATGCCTCTGGCCTAGGGGGGCACACATTCTACTGCTCTGCAGTACCATTCCCCTCCAACCCATCCATAACACCCCCCCCACACACACACACACACACACACTGATTCTCTGTCAGAGGGACTCTATCCATAGCAACCCCGGACATCGCTCCCTGCACCTTGATGCTCTGTCAGCCCATTACAAACTAAATGAATCCTTATGGTGTGCATTGTCCTGACCCCTCTCTAAGCCAGGCAGAGCACGTGCTCCATCGGTGCTGCTGTTGGATCGGATCCTCTGAAGCACCCCTGTGGTCCCTGACCATCCCCACTGGAAGTACTCTGTTCACAGCCTTTGTGTTGTCTGTCCAGGCTAGATGGTATGCTCAGCCTGGCAGGTACCAGCTGTTCTAGATGTGCAGCGCTGCATGTGCCTCATGGCACCATACAAATGAGCAGTAGGGAGTGTTGCATCCCCCTATTCTGAGGGTCCCGTGGTAGTGACAGGTGTGTGTTCTAGCATGGGGATAGAGCGAGCCTGTTCTGATGCCCCCTGCCCATATGGATCGGTGCCTGGAGATGCCATGGTCATCCCTATAGCCAAGGTAATGGCCAGGCATTCCAGTTATGTGGGTGGGCATACCAGATCCTCCTGTGCAATGCGCAGACCACACACCCACACACTCACTCTATCCTACGGGCAGTATCACATGCCTCTGCCAACACAACACCCTGCACCTGTCGATAGCAGCTGGTACACCATTATGGCATGGGGTCTGTGGCTACATCAGCGATACTCTTTTTTCAGGACATGGGACTTGTTGGGACCCCAAGCTTTGCTCCTTTATCACAATCAACACCTGTCAGCATAGCCAGAATCTATGCCATCACTGCTCTTGTTATTACATTAGGGGTGTTTAATTCTGTTTAACTACCTTACCGCCATCCCGCCCCTCTGTTCCATGTCCTTGATCAATACATCATGTGGCCTTCTGCACTGCAGACACACTGGTACAAAACATATTTGTCACAGTCATTCATCTGTATGGGATGCAGTGCAGTGGTGATCAGAATATTTTCTAAGTCCAGCCCTAATACCACGTTTCTGCAAGAATAACATTGGTGTCTACAGGGATGTACACATTTGTCTTTGGAATATGCTTTGTACATCTCCATGGCTGACCACACCCACAATCTGCCCATCCCCACCCACATTCAGAGATCCCCTTGCAATTGACATGTGGAATGAGGTGAGTTTGGAATAGGGTTTTACCCGTTTTTGTGGGATAGACATCTACCGGCATATTTAACTGGCTTATTCATGGTTCAGAATGACCCCCTTATTGTATTTGATTATACTGAACAGCAAAGAGGTTTGCAATAATATAAGGATATTCCAGTTATCTTGAGGGTTCATATGAAACAGGATACAATAGGACATCTAAAACAATTTGAGCTCCTCCTCCGCCTAACACCCCCCACCATAGCACCAACTACTTCAGTATGTTTAAAATTATTCAAAGGGCTCTTATAAATATAATTTTGACTGTTTTACTTGCAAAAACATCACATTTGAGTGGTGCAAGGGGTGGCAAAACTCAGCCACTGAGCACCGGTTCAAGGGACGATGGGCAAATCACAGGTATAACCTTTTAAAAAAATCCTTTTAAAAATAAATGTGAATTTTCAGGAATGGTAGTTACCTGTTCTGTGCCTCTTGAAATTGTATAGAACTTTAAATAGATTTCTTGTTCTTTTAAAACTATATGGCAGCTCTGCTGAAAATGTGATGTTTAGGAGTTCATCAAGATATTCAGCACTAGTCGCCTACCTTAGAGTTAGATTTACTATCCCAATGCATTAATGCATTAAAGCAGATTATTGCTCAGTAATGGGTGTTGCTTAACGGAGGCCTTATTAGTGTTAGTGAAGCCTATTTACTAATGACTCACATTAAGTAGCAGTAATGTACATTGACGAGCAATAACACAGGTTAGGTGATCTAACCATTAGAAATACAAAAACATAGAAACATAGAAAATGATGACAGATAAAGATCATATGATCTATCTAGTCTGGCCACCCATAAGAACTATTAAGCTCTGTGATCCTTTCCTCTCGCTCAGAGATGCTCTTTACTTTATTTATTTTTTTATAACGGTTTATACCGAGGTCAATCAAAGGGATGCACATACAGAAAGAAAGAAAAACAACACCAAATCATACCATCCCCAGGAGCTATGTCATCCCCATAGTACAGAGAATGCACACACTGTCCAGCCCACAGCTCCAACCCTATCCTACCCACCACTCCTATCAACCATCAATGAATAGTACTCTTTAGCAATTTACGAAAACTGAGCAAACTGCTCTCCGCACGCAGTTCCAGGGGCGGTTCATTCTACAACTCAACACCTGCAACTCTGAAGACCAAGGATCTCCCACGCACCGACCGCATTACATCCAGGCCTGGGACATTGAAGAGGCGACCCTGTGAAGATCTGAGCACCTGCAAGAGTTTGTACCCTGCAGATATCCCAGGCAGCCCTCGTGAAGGACGTGAAAGACAATAACCATAAGCTTGAAAACACACCATTCGCATATAGGAAGCCAGGGCAGCTGCCGCAAAAGTGGGCCTGCGCTATCCCTGAGCCGCATGCGCAGCAAAACCCATGCAGTCGCATTCTACACAACCTGCAGTCCCATGCTTTTTAAATTCATAAATAATTCTAGTCTCCACCCCCTCCACTGGGGGGTTGTTTCAAGCATTCAATACCCTTTCCTTAAAGGATTTTAGAAAGTGATGGGACGAGCCAGCTTTCCTAGACATAGAAAATGTGGGAGAGAAGTTCTGGAAGCCAAATTTAGGCTTTTAGGAAGAAAGCTGAAATTCAGGACCTCTAGAATAGCATTCTCCGAAATGCCACTCTCAGGATCCAAGAGACGAGCAGAGCTCTGGAGTCTCAATGCATGGATGAGAGAATGCTTCAGGGAGGAAGGTTTTAGATTTCTTAAGAACTGTACTTCATTCTGGGGAAATGGGAGCCTATTCCGCAAAGATGGCCTTCACCTTAACTGGGGTTGTACCAGTTACAAGGTATGCAGGTGCGGCCCAAGGGGGGGGGGGGGTGTGTGGAGACTCATTGCAGGGTTCATTTGCATAAGAAACCTCATTTGCATAAATATTTGTATAATGTTAACATGTGCTAACTTTTAGTAGACTGCCAGATTTCTACATTACTTTACTCCAGTGCCAACTGCCAGGCACATTAGGAAGTACTATAAATACTGCCCATTTAGAACCATAGCAAACCAGCCGTATCATAACAGCACTACCAGGACTCACAAAGCACCAAACCCTACCTATCAAAAAGTCAACACTACAAATATTAAACCAACACATCTCAGAGAATACCAATACATCTCCTACTGGGGAAAGAGAACATCCTTCCAAACATCCTATGACAACATTAGCATTCAATTCTTGATGTAAATTTACAATGTAATTTAAATCATATTGTTTTGTTTGACCCTGTTAACATCCCAGTTTAGCTCCCCTGTTCTATGTAAAGTTCTGTTTTGATTGTTCAATGTAAACCGCTTTGAGTACAAGATAAAGTGGTATAAAAAAACCGTTTTAAATAAATAAATAAAGTGGCACTGTCAAATAGAAACTACATGAACAGACATGCAGACCATAGACTGTCAGGAAACAAAGAACAAGGGGTCAAAATTTAGAAATAGGAAGACAATAATTAAATTGGGAACCCCTAAAGCCAACTTGGAATGTACAACAACACTGGAGAAATGCAACTATAAATTAATTTCCTCTTGTACTAAACAAAAACGCAAAGACATTAGCGATACACATTTCCCTGACATATTCCAGTTAATAAATTCAAAATAAAAAAAGTATTTTTCTACCTTTTGTTATTTGTTCATTTTATTTTTCGGTTGCAATTGCTCCAGTCACTTTCTTCTGCTTTTCTGTCCATTTGTCCTCTCTGTTCTAGATTTTTTCCATTCTCTCTCTACATCTACTTTAACATACTGATCTTTTCCCTTTTGCTCTTTCCTACACTTCTTTCTTTATTCCTTTATCATCCACTCAAATGTCACCCCTCCATCCTCAATCTACTATTACTACTACTATTACTAAGCATTTATAAAGCGCTACCAGGCTCATGCAGCGCTGTACAATGAAAACACAAAAAGACAGTCCCTGCTCAAAAGAGCTTACAATCTAAAAAGACAAAGCAACAAAAGGAGTAGAAAAAAAGAAAATAATAAGGGCAAAGAGACAAGAGCAGGAGAGACAGGACAAAGGAAAGACGTAAGAACAAGTGTAAGAGGAAGAAAGAAAGGTGAAATAAAAGAGGGGAAGGAAGGAGAACAGCAAAATCAAGAGCCAAAGGCAGAGGCGAAAAGATGAGCTTTTAACTTGAGTTTGAAGAGGGGCAAAGAAGATGCCTGACGTATAGACAAAGGAAGTTTATTCCAAGCGTAAAGAGCAGCAAGGTGAAAAGAGCGGATCTGGAGTTGGCAATAGAGGAGAACGGCATAGCAAGAAGCAACTGGGAAGAAGAACGGAGTACACGAGGGGGGAAATAGGGAGAAATGAGAGAAGAAAGGTACTGAGAAGCAACAGAGCGAATGCACTTATAGGTCAGAAGGAGAAGCTTAAAGTGAATACGGAAACGGATCGGGAGCCAGTGAAGAGATCTGAGGAGAGGAGTGATGTGGGCAAAACGAGGCTGATGGAAAATCAAACGGGCAGCGGAGTGCTGAATAGACTGAAGGAAGAGATTAGACTGAGGGAGACCAGCAAGAAGGAGGTTACAATAATTATTTCCTGATCTTGCTTTTAAGTTTACTGCCTTGCAGCTTAATTGTAGGCCCTCTAGTTTTACAGCTTCCCCTTCTTTGATAAAAGTTTGTTTGTTCATTGATACCCTTTAAGCATTTAAGTCTGTATAATATATCCCTTGCCCGTCTTCTCCTCTAGGATATTCATATTTAAGTCTTCAAGTCTCTTCTCATACATCTTCTGGCGCACACTCCAAATCATTTTGGTCACCTTCCTCTGAACCATGTCAAGTCTATTTATGTCCTTTGTGACCAAAACTGAACACAATGCTCAAAGTGAGGCCTCAGCAACGACTCGTAAAGGGGCATTAATACCTTCTCCTTCCTGCTGGTTATTCCTCTCTGTACGCAGCCCAGCATCTTTCTGGCTTTAGCTACTGCCTTGTTGCATTGTTTTACCACCTTGAGATCCTCAGACACTAGCACTCCAAGGTCCCTCTCCTGGTCTGTGCACACAAACCTTTCTCTCCCTATCACATACAATTCCTTTAGATTTCTGCATCCCAAGTGTATGACTCTGCACTTCTTTGCATTAAATCGTAACTGCCAAGCATTAGACCATTCTTCCAGTGCTTTTAGATCTTTACTAATTCTGTCCACTTCCTCAGAAGTGTCTATTCTGTTGTAGATGTTTGTGTCATCTGCAAAAAGGAAGACGTTTCCATTCAGTCCTTCCACAATGTTACTCACAAATACATTGAATAGTATCAGTCCCAGGACCAATCCCTGAGGCAAACTACGCACCTTCCTTTCTTCTGAGGTGAGTTCCATTTACTACCACCTTCTGTAGTCTGTCAGTCAATCAATTTCTGATCCAGTTCACCACCTTGAAACCTATCTCCAGGCTGCTCAATTTATTGATAAACCTCCTATGAGGAACAGTATCAAAGGCGTTGCTGAAATCTAGGTAGATCATAGTCATAACATGCCCTTGATCTAGTTCTCTGGTCACCCATTCAAAGAACTCAATCAAATTTGTTCAGCATGATCTTCCCCTGGTAAAACCATGTTGCCTCAGATCATGCAATCTATTGGTTTCCAGAAAGTCCACTATTCTTTCTTTTACGAGCACCTCCATTACCTTTCCCAACACATAGGTAAGACTTACTGGCCTATAGTTTGTTATCGCTTCCCTAATAACATCAGCCCTTCTCCAGTCCCGTGGAACCTCTCCTGTCTCCAAGGATCTTTAACGGCTCTGCCAGAACCTCTCCGAGCTCTTTCAGTATCCTGGAATGTAGGCCATCCGCTCCCATGGCCTTGTCCACTTTCAGTTTTGAGAGCTGTTCTAACACATCATCATCTGTGAATGGTGTGGTATCTACTTCATTCCCATTTGTATATTTGTCACTCATATGTGGTCATTCTCCAGGATTTTATTTTGTGAAAATAGAACAGAAGTATTTGTTTAGCATTTTTGCTTTTTTAATATCACTTTCCACAAATTCAAACTTGGCACTTTTGAGTCCTGCAATTACACTTCTGATCTTCCTCCTCTCCCGAGTATACCTGACACTGTTTTATCACCACACTTCACATCGTTAGCCATCTTTTCTTCCATCTTTGCTTTTGCTATCCTTATTTCTTTCTTTGCCTCTTTTAGTTGTATCCTGTATTCATTTCTGTGTTCCTCTGTTTGAGATCTTCTGAATTTTGTGAAAGCTGTGGTTTTTGCCTTTATTTGTGCGACCATTTCTTTGGAGAACCAGATTGGTTTCCTTTTCCACTTGTTTTTATTTATTTTCTTACATATATATCTGTTGCCCCTTTTATTGCCTCTTTTAGTTTAGCCCACTGCAATTCCACTTCCCTGATCTCCTCCTACCTTGCCAATTTCTCCTTCAGGTACTTTCCCATTTTACTGCAGACAGCATTTTGGAAGTACAGGACTTGAGTTTGCTGTGATTGGACTCTGCCTTGGCTTTTATCTCAAAACACCACAAGTGATGATCACTGCTGCTCAAATGGGCACCCACCAGAACATTCAACATGCTCTCTCCATTGGTGAGTATTAAATCCAGCCTCAAACTTTCCCTGGTCGGTTCCATCACCAGTTGTCTAAGCAATGCTTCTTGGAAGACATCTACAATATTTTTCTTCTTTCCAGATTTGCAGAAGGAATACTACAATCCACATCTGGTAGAGTAGAGTCGCCCATTATGATCACTTATCCCTTCATAGCTACCTTTGCAATATCAGTGAACAGGTATTTTTCCATTTCCTCAGTTCGAGTTGTTCGCACATCCCTGTATCTTTTCTATTTCTGCTATGTAATTTTTAAGATATGGTGACCAATATTGCACACAATATTTGAGGTGCAGTCAGACCATGGAGCGATACAGTGGTATTATAACATCCTTGTTCTGGTTCACCATCCCTTTCCTTAGCATTCTATTTGCTTTCTTGGCTGCCACTGCACACTGGGTGCACGCCTAAATCATTTTCCTGGGAGGTGATTCCTAGTGTGGAACTTGCAATGTGTAACTGTAGTTTGGGTTGTTCTTCCCTAAGTGCAAAACTTTGCACTTGTCCACATTAAATTTCATCTGACATTTGGATGCCCAGTCTCCCAATTTTTCAAGGTCTTCTTGCAATTCTTCATAATCCTCTTGTGTTTTAACAACTTTAAATAATTTTTTGTCATCTGCAAATTTGATCACCTTACTTATTATTCCACAGCCCTGTACAACCTGAGGGGTCAGAGAGGACATGCTGAGTATTCCAACTGGAAGGTGGAATAATCAGCACCAGCAGGCTGATCGGGCCAAGGGATCCCCCCCTACGTGGCCAGAGCCAGGTGCAGGGGTGCCCCTCCTCCCGATCCAGGCTCCAGCTGGCCAGCCATGGGTCAGGCCAGCCATGGGTCAGGCAGTGGGGAAGAGAGGGGGCCAAGCCTTGGGAGCCAGGGGCACCTGCAGGTACGATGTCCCCGCAGGCAGGCAGGGGCATGCCATGCCATCCTCAGACCTGATTCTGTGTGCCACGGAAACATTTTGTCCTGTGGTACAGAATCGGGTCCTAATGGGCCCACCTTGCTCAGAGCTGTCCGGACAGCCCAGAAATGCCCCTTTGTGAATCTGGCTCCACATCAACCAACTCACCTTTAACTACGTGTTCAATCACACCTTCAAAAAAAATATAGGAGATTAGTGAGACAAGACTTTCCTTGGATAGATCCATGTTGACTTTGTCCCATTAAACCATGGATTTCTATATGGTCAGTAATTTTGTTTTTGATAATGGTTTCTACCATTTCGCCCAGTACTGACATCAGACTTTCCAATCTGTAGCTTCTGGGATCACCCCTGAACCCCTTTAAAAAAATTGATATTATATTGACTACTCTCCAGTTTTATGGTACTACAGATGATTTTAATGATAGTTTACAGATTACTAATAGTAGATCTGAAATCTCATTTTTGAGTTTTTGCACAACCTGCGTCCAGTTCAGCTGATTTGCCACTCCTTAGTTATCAAATTGCTCTACTACATCTTCCAGGTTTTTTGAGATTTGCTTCATCACCTTTAAATATCATTTCTGGCATGGTTAACTTCCGTTTACCTTCTTTAATAAAGACCGACGTAAAGAATTTATTCAGCCTCGCAGCTACGGCCTTGTCCTTCCTAAGTGCCCCTTTTACCCCTCTATCATTGTTTTTTTTAAATTTTATATTTATAAATTTTACAAATATTCCAAGCATCAGATACATACTCGTGAAAGACAGAGTCGACTGAGTATTGTCACGTGTCCCTGTCCCCAGGGGATTAGGGTTGCCATTTTAGTCCTCTTTAAAGGGTTTTAAAACTATTTCCTTCAGGAGCAGTGCCCTCTGGGAGTTGTAGTTTCCCTCTTAAAAAAGGATAGTTGTGGAGACATTGAGTGTAGGCAAACATGACAGTTTATTTCCACAAAATATGCACAAGTAAGGTTCAAACACAAAGTATCTGGATATTTTCCTCCAGGACAAAAAGGTACAGAAAATATTTACATCCTTAAGCTGAGTAACTTCTCAAAGGCATTAAACAGAGGCAGACATTTCATCAATCAAAACAAGCAAACCAAATGTATAGCTTCTTAGGTTCAGCAAAATAAAGAATGTCTTTCTGCTTCCTTTGTGAGATAATATATAGTGCTGTGCAAGCTTGGCTTGCTTAACCTGGTTCCTACCTTAGCAAGGTTAAAGTTTTCTTGGTAGTGCTTTTCCCAAAAACATTTACTCAGGCTGCTACTCCTTAACCAAGGATTCAGTAGCCTCTGCACGACACAAAGAACAGTCCATTGGCAGTTCAGTAATCAAGGGGTCTGGTTCATTATACTCCACTTGCATTTCCTCCTGCTCGGGAATTATAATGTCCTGCACTGAGCTCTCATGACCTGCCTCTGGTGGAATGCTTGCTGAGGATTCCTGTAACTCCCTCCAGGACTTCTCTACCCGGTAAGGAATATGGAGAACTGTATTACTGGATATCTTTCTCTGGTTCTCTTGCCCCAGTTCCTCTCTGAAGTTTAACCACGGCTCTCTGTTGGAGGCTGGGTTCTTCTGCCTCCTAGTTTGAAACCTAGGCACCCACCTCTGAGTGTTGTGAACCTCTTGGTCAGGAACAGAAGTTTGGAACCTGCCCTGCTCTCTCCGTCTGAGCAGCTCTTGCCTGGCTTCCCTTGTGCCAGACCCTTTCCAGGTCCTTCTTCTTTCCTCTGTTTGGAACTTTTTTTCTGGGAACTTCCAGTTCAATCTCCAGTCCTGCTCCGAGTCCGTCTTTGACTCTGTCTTCCTGGACTCTCTCCTTGAGTGTTTGCTTGCTCTGCTCTTCCCTTCTGAGCAGGCTTTTCCTCGTGAGCAGCTCTTCTCCCCTCTGCTTTTCCCTAAGCAGAGTTTATAAAGGTGCTTCCTGGGCAGCATTTCTCTCTGCCTTAACAGGTGTTCATAATCATGCTCCAAGCCTGCTACTCCATCAGCAGAGCTTGGGTGTGGCAGCCTAGCCTCAGAAACTCTAAGCTCGCTCTGAAACCTATGCACTGCTGGAATGTTTTTAAAGGTACAATCACTGATTTTTTCTAACTCTGCAGGCTCAACAGTACCTTCCTCATCACATATCCCCCCCCTTAAGATATTACGGGCTGGCGCTTTTTCACCCGCACAGCTCGTAATTCTTGATAGGGCGTCAACATTCTGGTGCATCTTTCCCGCTCTATGCTCGATCCTAAAGTCAAAAGCCTGTAATGCCATGTACCAACGGGTCAACCGGCTATTGTGTTTTTTCATTTGGTTCAGCCATTTTAGGGGCGCATGGTCCGTGACCAACAAAAATCTTCTTCCGGTCAGGTAAAACCTGAGGGATTCGACCACCCACTTAATGGCTAGGCATTCTCTTTTGATGGTCGAATACTTTTGCTCAGCCGGAGATAGTTTTTTACTCAGGAACATGATCAGATGCTCCGTTCCCTTGTGCTTCTGTGAAAGAACAGCTCCTAATCCTGTTTCCGAGGCATCTGTCTGGACAATAAATTGTTGTCCAAAGTCTACGCCACGAAATACTGGCACTTTACATAGCTTCCCTTTTAATAGCATAAATGCCTCCTCCACCTCGAGGGTCCATCTTAGTTGGTTTGGGGCATTCTTCTTTAACATGTCCATGAACACGGCACTCTCTTCGGCGAAATGAGGAATAAATTGCCTGTAGTATCCTATGAGACCTAGGAAACCTCTTAACTGTTGTTTATTTACTGGCCTTGGAAAGTTCTTGACACTTTCTATTTTGTTCAGTAGAGGTCTGACTGTACCTCGTCCCACTAGGTGTCCAAGATATTTAACTTCCTGTCCAGCCAACATACACTTTCCTGGATTCAACGTCAGGCCAGCTCGTCTCATTGCCCGCAGAACCGCTTCTGCTCGGGGCAAATGTTGGTCCCAACTGGAGCTGTGGATGATAATGTTGTCCATGTAAGCAATGGCATATTCTTGATGTGGACGTAATACCAGGTCTACCAACCGCTGGCAGGTTGCTGCCACGCCATGTAGTCCAAAGTGCATTCTTCGGAACTGAAAAAGCCCGATTGGTGTACTAAAGGCCGTCTTTGGACGTGAATCTCTTGTTAAAGGAATTTGCCAGTATCCTTTAGTCATGTCAAGTGTGGTCAGGAATTTGGCCTGTCCCAAGCTATCCAGCAGTTCCTCGATGTGTGGCATCGGATACACGTCGAACATTGATATGGCATTCACTTGCCTAAAATCAATACAAAACCTCAGCGTGCCATCCAGCTTTGGTACCAGGACAATGGGGCTACACCAGGGACTCCGGGATTCTTTAATAATCCCCATTTCTAACATTTCCTGTACCTGAGCCACTACTTCTTGCTTCCTGGCCTCAGGTAGCCGATAGGGCCTTTGCCTGATCACTTTACCAGGTGGAGTTATTATTTCGTGAGCCACTAATTCGGTCTCACTCGGAATGGGTGTTAAGACGTCAGCAAACTTTTCCAGTACTCTGACCAGTTCTTGTCTTAGGATCAGGGAAAGCTCTTCACTTATTTTTGGTTCTGGATTGGTTCTGCATTCTGCTAGTTGTGGACCCAAGTCTTCCTCCACTTTTTCCTCACAAGTAGCAGACAATCCCTTTATGTCTGTTTGACCGGTCGATCCGAACCCTCCGGTTCCTCGACCTGTAGGGGTCACCATGGATACTTCTTCTAAGGTAGGAAATCCAACTCTTTTGCAGATGAGTTGCGCCACGCGATCCCCCACCTTGACAACAAAGTCTTCTTCTCCAAAGTTGAAAAGCTACACTTTAATTGCCCCCCTATAGTCCGGGTCAACCACACCTGCACCTACATCTATAAAATGTTTTAAAGCTAACCCAGATCGTGGTGCAATGCGTCCATAACATCCTATGGGCATTTCCATTTTTAGGTCAGTGTCAACCCTTCCGTGTTTAGGAATTAGATGTTCCACTGTGCTGCATAGGTCGTAACCGGCTGCCTGGGATGAAGCTCTTCGTGGACTCTGCGCTCTTTTGGACATTTTACAAAATTTTAACACAAATTTTGGCTTACTTGCAGACTCGCTCTTCGGAGGTGGTTTCCTTGGGTTTTGATCCGTCTTTTGGAACTTCGCAAAGAGCAGGTTAGGAACCATAGTTACCATGGCTTCTGCTTCTGGGTTGTAGTCCTTTTCGTTCAGGGCTTCTGACTGAGAGCGTGTAGAGACTAGACCCATCTTTTCCTGTAAGCCCTTTTCCAATCCCTTTTTGAATTGGGGCCAATCCCTGCCCAACACCAGGTCATGTGGCATCCTTGGGACTACAGCTATCAGGATTTTCTTTTGTATCCCTAACCCTTTTACTATCAGATTATACATAGGATAAAAAGATGATGCTCCGTGGATACATCTAATCCTGACTTTTCCCTCAGGTCTGTTCGGGACTGCCTCACTCTGAGATTCTATGGCTTGCCAGAGCTTCTTAGAGATCATGCTCTGGTTGGCGCCTGACTCAAGTAAAGCTTCTGTATCAACACCTTGAACTTCTACATTCAAGAGGAAACACTCCCTTGTATCTTTCTCAATAGCAGTCATCAGTGCTATACGTGCCTTACATTGTTTTTGTAGGTGTCCTATATTACCACATCTGAAACATTTTCTTTTCTCACAGTTACTTTTCTGCAAGGGTATATAAAATTTTTCACATTCACTCATGGACCTTGGCCTCCTTTCTGCTGTTTCAAAACTAGCCTTTGCTGCCAATTTTGGAGTGCCCACTTTTGTATGACCGGCCAACTGTGCTTCCAGATAGCGCTCGGTCAGCTGGGTGGCTTCCTCCGTAGTCTAAAATATTTTACCCCAATGTGTGAACAAAATAAAGGAACAAATCTGAAAGTTCACCACAAAAACCCCTAAAGTTAATTTTTCTATTCTTTTGTCGGAGCCAACTGTAGGAGAGGTGGTATGAATTCACCACTCTCACCAAGCAGTAAGCTACATTTTATTCAATACAGGTTCTTCACCAGTTAAAACTACAAGTTAAACACTTATCTTATTTGATTTGAAAACACTCCACCGGAGAAGTAAGTTGCTCCCAAAAAAATCTTCCTTTGCACGACGTGCACGTTTCGAGTGTCCAACTCTGTATCAAGTGCTACCGCTATGAAAACAAAAATGGCAACAATGATGAAAGACGCCGTCTTCTGCGGCCACGATAGAGGAAATTTACTATAGGCTGAATGACTGCATTTTTGAAGGAAGAACCAACCAATAGAAAAGGGAACACCCACTACAGAGGGAATCCCATATCTAATTGGTGCAGCAAAACATCACAATGTCCCAATCAATTGATACGTCACACCACACTCAACCAATCGATCTCTCGATTCAGGCCGGCCGGTTCCATTGAATTTAAAAGGAATATCCATCTCTGTTCCAGCCATTGAAGATGTTTCTCACGATCTCCCCCTCTAGGGTTCTCAGGCACATGATCAATTACAGTCCATCGAAGGTCTCCAAAAACATGTTGAAAAGCAATACAATGCGCTAGAATCGGAGCGGTATCTATCCGTTGCCGCAAACGCGAAGCATGTTCAGTTAAACGTTTTTTAACGGGGCGAATAGTTCTACCCACGTAAAGCAGATGGCAAGGGCAACATAGTAGATAAACTACATAAGTAGTCGTGCAAGACGTATCCCACCGACGTCGATACACCTGTAAGGTGCCCGGATGAGACCAGGAAATACCCGACCATGTTGTAGCACAGTATATACATGAATTACATGGACTGTGACCAGCCACTACCGGGCGATACTCCACACGATCAGATCGTAGAGTGGTTTTCACTAAACGATCACCCAGCGATGGGCCCCTTGAAAAAGCTATTCGCAATGGTTGTTGAAAACATTCATAAAGCTGAAGGATAGGCCAGTGAGTATGTAAAGTTTTCATGACTCGAGAACTCCGATCTGTATAGGGTAATACCCCAGTAATTGAAGACTCCACCGAAGACCTATCATTATTGTTTTGCGGATCAAGCAGCCAGTCACGGTGGACATGTAAAGCTCTTTTATATGCCCGTTGAATGATCAGATCCGGATAACCTCTTGCAAAAAGACGAGAACAAAGCTCCAATGCATGCCGTCGATACTCAGCCATTGTGCTACATATTCTACGAAGACGCAAGAACTGCCCAAAAGGCAGACCCCGACGTAAAGGGCCAGGAGGACAACTTTGATAATGCAAGAGACTATTCCTTTGAACAGGCTTGCGATATAGAGAAGTGGATAACTTTCCATTTGTGACCATAATTGCATATCTAGAAATTCAATGGTAGTTGTACTAATTTTCTCAGTGAAAATAATTGAGATAGACTATAAACTGATGTAGAGAAGGCAGATCAGAGGTCCAAATGAAAAAAATATCATCCAAAAAATGTTTCCACGTTAATACCTTAGAGAACTCCACAGATGTTGAAATGGAAGAACTCTCCATCTCAGCCATATATAAAGTGGCGATGGAAGGTGCCACCGTGGCCCCCATAGCAATCCCGGATTTTTGTTGATAAAATGTCTTGTTAGACAAAAAATAATTTTTGGTTAATACCAACTCAATTAATTGATGGAGAAAAGACCGGGGTAAACGAGAAGGGACCAAACTAAAGCAGCTGTGTAAAAGCTCCAACGCTTCCATCTGATTGATATTCGTATATAACGAAACAACATCTAAGGTCACCAGAAACGCCCCAACGGGAATCACAAGGGGAGAAATGACCTGTAAAAAATGTGTTGAATCCCTTATATAAGATGTTACTCTGCATGCCTCCTGTTTCAAAAAGACGTCACAAAAAATAGATAATGGCTCCAGCACTGAGCCTTTGCAGGAAACAATAGGTCGTCCAGGGGGAGATGTCATGGATTTATGAATTTTCGGAACCAGATATATTATTGGAATCTTCGGATGTAAATTGACCAAAAAAGTCCGTTCTTTAGATGTTAACCATCCACCTTGATAGGCTAATTCCACCAGCTCCTTAATTTCCTTTAAGAGCAATAATGTGGGATCACCATCCAAAACAGTATAAGTCAATTGATCATCTAAATGAGATTGTAAAGACTGTTGATAAAAATCCAAATTCTGTAGCACTAGGGCTGTTGATGAGTCTGTAGTGAAACCTCAATCTAAGTGGATTCCCCCTGGTACTGTACCTGATCCCATTCTCTCTACATATCAAAAATTAGTAATGTGGGATTTGGCTCGTTTGGAATCAGGTCGTTTTTCCAGTTTTTCTAATTTAACAGCTACAGATCGGGGTGCTCTACGTGAGTTGGAATCTGATCATTCGTTAATTATACGGAAAGCTGACAAAGGGGGTGCCCTAGTGCTACAGAATTTGGATTTTTATCAACAGTCTTTACAATCTCATTTAGATGATCAATTGACTTATACTGTTTTGGATGGCGATCCCACATTATTGCTCTTAAAGGAAATTAAGGAGCTGGTGGAATTAGCCTATCAAGGTGGATGGTTAACATCTAAAGAACGGACTTTTTTGGTCAATTTACATCCGAAGATTCCAATAATATATCTGGTTCCGAAAATTCATAAATCCATGACATCTCCCCCTGGACGACCTATTGTTTCCTGCAAAGGTTCAGTGCTGGAGCCATTATCTATTTTTTGTGACGTCTTTTTGAAACAGGAGGCATGCAGAGTAACATCTTATATAAGGGATTCAACACATTTTTTACAGGACATTTCTCCCCTTGTGATTCCAGTTGGGGCGTTTCTGGTGACCTTAGATGTTGTTTCGTTATATACGAATATCAATCAGATGGAAGCGTTGGAGCTTTTACACAGCTGCTTTAGTTTGGCCCCTTCTCGTTTACCCCGGTCTTTTCTCCATCAATTAATTGAGTTGGTATTAACCAAAAATTATTTTTTGTCTAACAAGACGTTTTATCAACAAAAACCCGGGATTGCTATGGGGGCCACGGTGGCACCTTCCATCGCCACTTTATATATGGCTGAGATGGAGAGTTCTTCCATTTCAACATCTGTGGAGTTCTCTAATGTATTAACGTGGAAACGTTTTTTGGATGATATTTTTTTCATTTGGACCTCTGATCTGCCTTCTCTACATCAGTTTATAGTCCATCTCAATTCTTTGCGAGATAATATTAAGTTCACTGAGAAAATTAGTACAACTACCATTGAATTTCTAGATATGCAACTTATGGTCACAAATGGAAAGTTATCCACTTCTCTATATCGCAAGCCTGTTCAAAGGAATAGTCTCTTGCATTATCAAAGTTGTCATCCTGGCCCTTTACGTCGGGGTCTGCCTTTTGGGCAGTTCTTGCGTCTTTGTAGAATATGTGGCACAATGGCTGAGTATTGACGGCATGCATTGGAGCTTTGTTCTCGTCTTTTTGCAAGAGGTTATCCGGATCTGATCATTCAACGGGCATATAAAAGAGCTTTACATGTCCACCGTGACTGGCTGCTTGATCCGCAATACAATAATGATAGGTCTTCGGTGGAGTCTTCAATTACTGGGGTATTACCCTATACAGATCGGAGTTCTCGAGTCATGAAAATTTTACATACTCACTGGCCTATCCTTCAACTTTATGAATGTTTTCAACAACCATTGCGAATAGCTTTTTCAAGGGGCCCATCGCTGGGTGTTCGTTTAGTGAAAACCACTCTACGATCTGATCGTGTGGAGTATCGCCCGGTAGTGGCTGGTCACAGTCCATGTAATTCATGTATATACTGTGCTACAACATGGTTGGGTATTTCCTGGTCTCATCCGGGCACCTTACAGGTGTATCGACGTCGGTGGGATACGTCTTGTATGACTACTTATGTAGTTTATCTACTATGTTGCCCTTGCCATCTGCTTTACGTGGGTAGAACTATTCGCCCCATTAAAAAACGTTTAACTGAACATGCTTTGCGTTTGCGGCAACGGATAGATACCGCTCCAATTGTAGCGCATTGTATTGCTTTTCAACATGTTTTTGGAGACCTTCGATGGACTGTAATATCATGTGCCTGAGAACCCTAGAGGGGGAGATCGTGAGAAACATCTTCAATGGCTGGAACAGAGATGGATATTCCTTTTAAATTCAATGGAACCGGCCGGCCTGAATCGAGAGATCGATTGGTTGAGTGTGGTGTGACGTATCAATTGATTGGGACATTGTGATGTTTTGCTGCACCAATTAGATATGGGATTCCCTCTGTAGTGGGTGTTCCCTTTTCTATTGGTTGGTTCTTCCTTCAAAAATGCAGTCATTCAGCCTATAGTAAATTTCCTCTATCGTGGCCGCAGAAGACGGCGTCTTTCATCATTGTTGCCATTTTTGTTTTCATAGCGGTAGCACTTGATACAGAGTTGGACACTCGAAACGTGCACACCGTGCAAAGGAAGATTTTTTTGGGAGCAACTTACTTCTCCGGTGGAGTGTTTTCAAATCAAATAAGATAAGTGTTTAACTTGTAGTTTTAACTGGTGAAGAACCTATATTGAATAAAATGTAGCTTACTGCTTGGTGAGAGTGGTGAATTCATACCACCTCTCCTACAGTTGGCTCCGACAAAAGAATAGAAAAATTAACTTTAGGGGTTTTTGTGGTGAACTTTCAGATTTGTTCCTCCGTAGTCTGGCAGTTTTGCAAGATCAGAAAGGTTTTAACCTCCTCTGGAACTGCGGTCATAAATTGTTCTAATACAATAGTATCTAAGACTGTTTCTAGAGTTTTCCCTTCTGGTATCAACCATTTCATTACCAAGCTTCTGATCGTTTGACAGAGAGCTTTTGGTGTCTCACCAACTTTTAACTTGGTCGCTCTTAACATGCAATGGTATACCATCAGAGTTAGACCTAGGCGATCTCTGATAGCCTTTTTTAATTCCTCATAATTTGTGGCAAGCGCTGCAGGCATGGCCCTGTATGCCGCCAACGCCTCTCCAGTGAGAGTTGTGGCTAGGCGTACAGCCCATTGCTCTTTAGGCCATCCCACAGTGTGCGCAACCCGATCAAAAGACTCTCAAAGGTCATCTCAGTCATCATTTTCAGACAGTTTCCCAAAGGTAAGTGTCCCACCAGTTTGTGGTCCTATCCCACAGATAGTGTGTGTCTCTGCAAAACCTGGAGGAGCTGGTGCTGCTTCCTCGGTCACTTTCTGCTTAGCCAGCCACGCCTCCATCAGTTCTAGTACCGGCTTCTGCTGTGCACGTAGTGCGGCTGCAGCTTGTTCCTGAGCCAGATATGCCATTTCCCTCTGTTTTTCAAATTGGGATGCCATCCACTTCAATACATCCCCCTGCTCCATTGCAGCGGCTTCTGTAGGGAAAAAGGAAGAGACAAACAAAACCAAGTGCGATACCACCAACTACTGCAAGTTTCAGTAACTTCAGCACATGGATTCTTGCACCTATGTACTCAAATCCCTTTTTTATCTCATGCCTAATTACCCGTTACCTGAGGTAAGCGTAGACTCATGCTTTGAAAAGGTATAGGTCTCACTGATCCTCCCGGTGTGTCATCTGACCTTGACAGTGATCCTCCACTCTGGGTACCTCTGCACCGCTCTGTAGCTTGGAGTTTTTATTTCTGCAGCATATATCCTGAAGTGATTTTTAAAAAAAAAATCCTGATACAGGCGTGAAAAAAAAGTATCCAACAACTACGCCACTTGTCACGTGTCCCTGTCCCCAGCCATGTGCTTAGGGGATTAGGGTTGCCATTTTAGTCCTCTTTAAAGTGTTTTAAAACTATTTCCTTCAGGAGCAGTGCCCTCTGGGAGTTGTAGTTTCCCTCTTAAAAAAGGATAGTCGTGGAGACATCGAGTGTAGGCAAACATGACACAGTTTATTTCCCCAAAATATGCACAAGTAAGGTTCAAACGCAAAGTATCTGGATATTTTCCTGCAGGACAAAAAGGTACAGAAAATATTTACATCCTTAAGCTGAGTAACTTCTCAAAGGCATTAAACAGAGGCAGACGTTTCATCAATCAAAACAGGCAAACCAAATGTATAGCTTCTTAGGTTCAGCAAATAAAGAATGTCTTTCTGCTTCCTTTGTGAGATAATATATAGTGATGTGCAAGCTTGGCTTGCTTAACCTGGTTCCTACCTTAGCAAGGTTAAAGTTTTCTTGGTAGTGCTTTTCCCAAAAACATTTACTCAGGCTGCTACTCCTTAACCAAGGATTCAGTAGCCTCTGCATGACACAAAGAACAGTCCATTGGCAGTTCAGTAATCAAGGGGTCTGGTTCATTATACTCCACTTGCATTTCCTCCTGCTCGAGAATTATAATGTCCTGCACTGAGCTCTCATGACCTGCCTCTGGTGGAATGCTTGCTGAGGATTCCTGTAACTCCCTCCAGGACTTCTCTACCCGATAAGGAATATGGAGAACTGTATTACTGGATATCTTTCTCTGGTTCTCTTGCCCCAGTTCCTCTCTGAAGTTTAACCACGGCTCTCTGTTGGAGGCTGGGTTCTTCTGCCTCCTAGTTTGAAACCTAGGCACCCACCTCTGAGTGTTGTGAACCTCTTGGTCAGGAACATAAGTTTGGAACCTGCCCTGCTCTCTCCGTCTGAGCAGCTCTTGCCTGGCTTCCCTTGTGCCAGACCCTTTCCAGGTCCTTCTTCTTTCCTCTGTTTGGAACTTTTTTTCTGGGAACTTCCAGTTCAATCTCCAGTCCTGCTCCGAGTCTGTCTCTGACTTTGCCTTCCTGGACTCTCTCCTTGAGTGTTTGCTTGCTCTGCTCTTTCCTTCTGAGCAGGCTTTTCCTCATGAGCAGCTCTTCTCCCCTCTGCTTTTCCCTAAGCAGGGTTTATAAAGGTGCTTCCTGGGCAGCGTTTCTCTCTGCCTTAACAGGTGTTCATAATCATGCTCCAAGCCTGCTACTCCATCAGCAGAGCTTGGGTGTGGCAGCCTAGCCTCAGAAACTCTAAGCTCGCTCTGAAGCCTGTGCACTGCTGGAATGTTTTGAAAGGTACAATCACTGATTTTTTCTAACTCTGCAGGCTCAACAGTACCTTCCTCATCACAGTATACATAGATTGCTTCTAAAAAGAATGAAAAACAAAACCAGGTGGAAAGAAATCTAGGTAGTCTGTGAAATGTTATCTATAATTGAGGAGTGGATCATGAAAAAAGGGAGTAAACATAGCTAAGGAATTTTAAATATAAGAAAAAAAAAAGATGGAAAGCTGTTACTTCTAACAAGAACCCTATTACACAGAACATTTAGATTTGGCCTGAGGTTTCCAGAGTTGTTACAAATTCAGGGACCTTGTCATTTAAGAAGGTAATCAACTAAGATGATTCAAAAGACACAAACCTAACCACATATTTGCAAGAAAATTTCAAAGGAAAAGAGGCCCCCAGTGAGAGAACCCTAGGCTTCAACAACATAAATTGTTTTTTGAGCTTATGTGTAGGCCTAGAGACATCAGGAAATGCCCACTCTTTAATATTACAAAACAAGAAATGGCAATATTTAAAATACATCTTAAGAACAAGTTATTTGTCAGTTTCAAATGCAAACGTAGCATTCATACTAGACACAGATGCCTCCTCTCTAGAGGACACAAGAAAATTATTCAAATCTAAATTATCTGTAGAATTTGGCAAAGTCTCCAACAGGTGCCCATGACATCCCTCTTTGGTTCTGGCAAGATGAATGAGACCCTAGGAAAGTTAACAAAGTGAATATTCCTTGCTTTCATAATGTTATGAAATAATTCATATTTCTTATGAATAAGAATGTTATCTCACCATCATAGCCTCATCATGGGATATCTTATCAATTTTGGCTTCACACTCCCATATCTTTAGCTTATAAGTGTCAATCTCTACTATGTTAGTTGCCGCAAATTTAGCAACATTGTCTACTTGAGAAGAAAAATAATTAAATTGTGCAATCAAGGCTTTAACCAAGCCTTCAATCATCAACCAGAGGGACTCCAAGGTAATCTGTTAAAGTCACTCCAAACTTTGCTCTGTGCCTTCACTCATGGCCATCTGTGGGTCGTCAAACCAGTCATGCCCATCTGGGAATCAAGGGCTTCCATTGGGCACAGCTCCAGTCCCCCAGAAATTACCTCTGAGATTGACAGCCCATTTGTTGCTCCCATCCTTGCTTCTTCACCCCATTCCACTGGCGCAGATGTCGGGTCTGGGGGCTGCCTTTGGATTTTTATTTATTTTTTTATTTAACAGGATTTTTATTCCGCCTTCTCTTACAATCAAAGCGGTTTACATAGAACTTCAAAAATGTTACAGAGAACTCAATAAACAAATCAGGTAGGGGAGGCATGCAGGAGTTGCCTGGAGGCAGAACTTATATACATGGCAACATGGCAAATGGGGTTAGCTGTACTTTAGGTTTGATCAGTGAGATGATGGGACTAAGGGGCTTGTTTACAAAGCCGCGGTAGTGGTTCGCGGTCGTTATCGGAGCTGCGACCCCATTGAAATCAATGGGGTCGCGGCTCCGATAACGATCGCAAACCGCTACCGCAGCTTTGTAAACAAGCCCCTAAGTGTTTTCTTTGAAGTAGTTGGTGAAGAGAAATTTCGGTTGAAGAGGATTTGGGTGTCAAGCTGACATTGGAAGCTAAATAGGATGCTAGGCTCCCTTCTCTATCTGATTCTCTCAGCTTCTCTGCCCAGGGAGTCAATGGATCTTGTCCCCTTATCCATCAGGCCACTAGTAATAACCAGGCCTGCAGAGGAGGAAGAGGCTCAAGCCACTCCCTTCTTTTCTTGCCCATTGTCATAGCAAGATAAGAAAGAAAAGAAACATAGAGGAAAAATGTCAAGAACAACAGTTAGCACCTCACCATCTTGTCCCTCACCACTATCCTTCTATCATTTAATAGTCTAACTCAGGGGTGGGCAATTCCAGTCCTTGAGGGCCGCAGACCAATCAGGTTTTCATGATGTCCCTAATGAATATTCATGGACCTATTTCCATACAATGGAAGGCAGTGGATGCAAATAGATCTCATGACTATTCATTAGGGACATCATGAAAATCTGACTGGTCTGCGGCCCTCCAGGACCGGAATTGCCCACCCCTAATCTAACCGACTCTATTACAGTTTTTTTTTCTTTGAATGTACTTGAAAAAGGTTTTATTATGAGTGTTTGCTTCCATGGCAAACTTATTTTCAAATTCTCGCTTTGCCTGCCTTATCAATGCCTTGCATTTAACTTGCCAATTATTATGTTGTTTCCTGTTTTCATCATTTGGCTTCTTTTCCTCATTTTCTGATTTTTTTTATTATTATTATTATTATAAGACCTCACCTTTAAACCATGCCAACAGTCATTTTGCCTTCCATCCATCTTTCTTAAAGCATGGAAAACATCTTGTCTGGGCTTCCAAAATAGTAATTTTAAACAATGCCTAAATCTAATGTAAAATTGTAACCTTTGCAGCTGCTCCTTTTAGTTTTTTCTTATCATTGTTATCATTTTGTTATAGTCTCCCTTTTGAAAGTTGCAGTAAATGCTAGCACTGTGGTTTCCTTGCTGTCCTCCAACCATTTGTTAAATCAAATGTGTTCATTTTATGATCACTGTTGCCAAGTGACCTCAATACCTTTATCTCTTGCACCAGAAAATAGCTTCCCCTCATGCAGTTCCAGAACAAGCTGCTCCATGAAGCAGTCATTTATTTCTTCCAGAATCTTTATCTCCCTATCATGTCCTGATGTGACATTGACCCAGTTCATACCAGGGTAATTAAAATCACCTCTGTCCTCCATGGCAGCAGAGAGACTTCTCTACTATGTCCCCAAAGCTCTCTTGTCTGTATACATTTTTCTCTCTCTCTTCCATAGCTCTTCCAGATTGCTACTTTAGTCTCCAGAGATCAGACTTGTTCCTAGAGTAAGGAACTCCTTGCACCTAGTGACATCATAAGACCTCTCACCAACAAGGAGATAATCATACTTGCAACACTCACTGCAAAAGACTGAGTAACCCCCATCTTGCTGCTGGACTGCTATCTGCATCTTTGTTTCAATGATTCATTTATCTTTTTAAAGTGTTCAGTTATTTAAAGTTGCTAAGGGAATAGGGATACTTGAACCAATGCAAATATACTTAAATGGTTTAAGAGACCTTTATTAATGTTTACCTCAAGATGAACTCCAAAGACATAATTAATGCATTTCTAAGGCTTAATCACTTACTGATGAAGATAAGCCGTTAAACCTGAAAGTAAAATCCTCCTTTCCACTGAACTGGATATCAGAAGGTAACACTGAAAATGCTTTGTACATCTATGCGGCTGGATATCTTTATCTTTATTCAAACATATGCTATACCACTTAAATCAAAGGACATACAGCGGTGTACAATGCAAAAGTCAAATGACTGCTGGGGTAAAGGCAGAAAGGAACGCCAATAATTGATAGGAAAGGACAGAAGACCAGAGGGAGAAGAGAAAGGAGAAGGGGGAATGAAAGGTATAAAGTCACTGAGGCGGGTGAGGGAGATAGAAGGCACATTGGAACAGATGGGTCTTTAGTGCAGATTTGAAGTGAGTGAAATAGCGCTCAGAACAAAGTTCTAGGAGAAGGGAGTTCCAGCGTGAAGGGACCAGAAAGAAAAAGGCAGAAGAACGGATGCGCTCAAGGTGTGCTTGCGAGGGGGAAGGGTAGTTGTGAATAGAGTGGAGCAGATGGGGAGGGACATGGAACTGGAGGAGGTCAGCCAGGTATTGAGGGGAGGATGTGTGGATAATATGGTGGGTAAGAATGAGGACTTTATACTGTATCCTGAAATGTACTGGCAACCAGTGGAGGTGGAACAGAAGAGGGGTAACGTGCTCATAGCAGGAAGAGGAGGTGAGGAGATGGGTAGAAGTATTCTGGAGGAGTTGCAGGCTGGAGATTTGAGAATGAGGTAGACCAGCAAGGGAGACATTACAGTAATCGAGACGGGAAACAGCAAGGGTTAGGAGGAGAGTGGTTAGAGAGGGGACAGTGGAGAAGGGATGAAGGGCACAGAGCTGGCGGAGGCAGAAGAAGACACAGTGGGAGACTGAGGAGATATGATCTGAAAAAGAGAAGGAAGAGTCAAGAATGACACCAAGGTATCTGAAGGAGAACACCAAGGGGATAGTGACAGAGGCAAGTGAGGAAGCCAGGCAAGGAGAGAGGGACTCAAATGTAACCCACATGGCGGTCGATTTAAGGGGATTAAACTGGAGAAAATTAGCAGCAATCCAGTCCTGGATGGAGGAAAGACAGGCATTGAGAGGTGCAATATCAGGGACAGAGGGTCTAGTCCAATGCAAAAGGAGGATATCATCCACATAGTAGTATGTGGAAATACTGGCCTGCTGCACGAGAAGAGCAAGGGGGGGGGGCAGAAAAAGATTAAAGAGAAGGGTGCACAGGACAGAGCCCTGGGGGACACCACAGGAGAGAGGCATAGAGGTGGAGGTGGAAGAGGAGACAGAAAGAGTGTGCGGAGAGAAAGGAACGGAACCATAACAAGGGTCACCAACAACACCAAAGTCAGCGAGACGGTGGAGAAAAGTGCGATGGTCCACCAAATCAAAGGCCGTGGAAAGATCCAAGGAAACAAGGAGAGTAACATCACCCTGGTCGTGAGTAACATGCAGTTTGTTCAGTACAGAAAGAAGAATAGTTTCAGTGCTGTGACCCAACTGAAAAGCTGACTGGCGGGAGTGAAATGCATTAGTGGAGGCCAGATGGGAAAAAAGCTGGGAAAAAACAAAGTGTTCAAGAATCTTAGAAATTAAAGGAAGATTTGAGATGGGGCGCCAATTGGAGAGGACAGTAGGGTCAAGCAAAGGTTTCTTAAGGAGGGGGCAAACTATGACATGCTTCCAGGAGGAAGGGAAACAACCAGAGGACAGTGAAGATTTGAGCATGAGGAGGATCGAGGGAAGGAGAGCCAAGGAGGGCTCCAGGAGCCATTTAGGGGGAATGGGCTCTAGGGAGCATCAGGTCTTATGAGCAGATTATATGGTGTGGTGGAGCTCGGAGGCAGTGATGGGCTCAAAAGAGGACCAGGTGTGAATGAAAAGGGGGGAAGAGGGGTGGACTGAGGAGGGGAGGATGGAAGCGGGAAAAGAGGGGAAGGGCAAGAGGCAAAGGAGGCCTGGAAAGCAAGAACTTTATCCCAGAAGAAGGTGGCCAGGTCAGTAGGTTCAGGGCAGGGAGGAGGTGCTGGGCCGGTAGTTCCGCCCCTCCTGCCCACATTTGGCAATCCCTGTGCTAGCGCCATGTACATGCAGGGTCGCATGGTATCAGCATACGGTCCTGGAAGTTTTCGTGTTACATACATATATCTCTCATGTCTACCCAGCTTATTTGCATTCTGTAATGACCCCCTAACTGGAGGTTTGCTTAATACACTATGCCATAACTAACTTTAATTTAATTGGAGGTTTGTTTGTTACACTATGCCCTAACTGACTTAATGAAACATGGAATTTTTAAAATATACACAGATTTTATCAGTTTAAACCCAAATAATTTCATTTTCCCTAAGATTTTGAGACTTCTCCAGCAGGTAAGTACTTACAAGTTCAGATTCCTTCCCAGCCGTAGCTGCTCCTCACTCAGCAATCTTTAATCTAAGGCACACACCCTGTTGATGGTGTAGATGCCTGTGCCTAGATTTCTAAAGAAAGCACATGAATTATAACATTTTATTATTTATACATGTACTTGTGTGCTCTACCTATGCTCTTCCCAAACTCCACCCATACACATGCCCAAAGTGAAATTGCATGCCGTCGGTATGATGTGCATTGTTTCAGAATACTGACTAGCTCATTTATGCACATAAATTCTAATTTACACACAGAAGTCACTAAAATAACATGATTTATGTCTATATAAATGGAACATGTTAGGCATCTCCTCATATAGTTACCCTCATCATGTCTCAGATCTGTTATTTTATGGTTTGTTTTTAAAGGACGTCAGATACTTTTCTATCATATGTTTTATATTGTATATTGTTGTGAACTCACCTAGCATCAGAACATGGGCGGATAACCCAGTTGTCTTCTCCTTGCCCACAGGAACCAGAAACTGGATATCATCTACACATATAAGCTATTTTGCACCAGTGGTGCTAAGAAAAGATTAAATAACAACTGGACAGGAGTGTCCCCTGTGGCACTCCACAAAGGATAGGATAGTCACATGTTAACTTATTATTTGCTAAAATGGCCTGATGGATATTTCTCTTTTTCCAAGTTCCAATGCCCTGAGCCTAGGCAACAGAAGACCATGAACAACTATGTCAAAAGCCACTCTAATATCTAACAGTACCAGCAGAAATTCTTTCCCTTTATCCAAACATAACCCAAGGGCATCCAAAATTACCATTAGTATTTGCTAAGAAAAATGTTATGCCTCCTTTTTAAGAACCAAGATAGCTCATTTGGGGGAGATGATCATATAAATTGATATATGCAACCAACACCAGTTTTCTCTTCATCTATTTCTTTTTTATGATCTTGCAACATGTTTTTATTTAATCTGTAGATTTGTATATCCTGCTCTTTGACAGAATCATTGCCCAAAGCATGGTAAAACAGGTTATAAAAAACAGAATTCTATATGCATATAAATAAAGCATAATAACTACTGGATATGGATTGAGCTCAGTCCTTTTTAAGAAGTTCAAGGCAGGTTACAATCAGTTAGAATAGGTATTTTTCTGACCCTTAGGCTAAGCAGTTAATATGCATTTTCCTGCACAATAACTGTATGCAAGGGCCCACGGTAACTGTTACCAAATGGGCATGACAGTTACCACTCGCTGAATCCTTTACTAACTGCAAGTCACACATTGGGACGAGGAATGGATGGATTGGGGTGGATACTGGATAGAGTACATTGCAGTTAGCACAGTGGAGTATATTACTCATTAACTGTCAATGTTGCAGTTAGCATGGGTTCACTAAACACTACCTTAATGGGGGTGGTGTTAGGTGCATCTGCAGTAAATATACTGCATTTTAGGGCCCCATTGTAACTGCCAGGAGCAAGCTGGCCACTCCCCGACAGTTACCATGGAAGCTTTGCACTTAACACATATTAGTTTTAACACTAAATACATATTAAGTGCAAAAATCTATTGCACTTTATAAGATTTATGAGAAGAGACCTGAAGAACTAAATATGTAAACTCTGGAGGAGAGGAGGGACAGGGGAGATATGATTCAGACCTTTAAATACTTAAAGAGTATTAATGGACAAACAAACCTCTTCCAAAGAAATGGGGAAGCTGTAAAATTAGAGGGCATACCATGAAGCTGCAAGGGGGTAAACTGAAAGGAAATGTCAGGAAATACTTCTTCACTGAAAGGGTGGTGGATGCTTGGTGGATGCTTGGAATGATGAAAGTGGTGGGGGGCAAATACAGTGACAGAATTCAAAATGGCATGGGACAGACACAGTAGATCCCTCTATAGCAACAGGTAACTAGGGCAGTTACCCATGTAAATGCCTTCAAAAATGCCGCCTATAGTATCTAATGTCCAATTATTTTCCAACATGATGCTACACATGATCAAAATCATTCCTACTACTGTCCTCCATATCACCAGAACATGTCCAAAATTCATCTGGTAGAGCATTTCAGGTTTGCAGTCTTCACCTTTGCTTCCTACAAGACTAATACTTAAATAAATATCTTAACCCTCCTCAATGTCCTATAACCAATTTTTGTGATTATCCCATAAAATAATTCAACCTCCCCTTGTAGGACTCCCAAGTCTTTGGGGAAGCCCCATGTTGTTGCAGTATTGCTGTTTTAGATGTAACCACTGTTCTGTGTTAGGCTGCTACAAAGTTTTCTTAGAGGTCAATGGCAATCATGTCACTGCTATTGAGGATTGTAATCACCATTCCTTGCAGGTTACCCCAAAACCTTCCTGAAATACAGTGCACTCATATCACTGCTATTCTGGTTTGTAACTATCACTGTGCAAGTTACCTTAGTGCAGAGTTCCACAAATTTGGTCCTTGGGGGGTCACAAACCAATTGTATTCCCAAGATTTCCACAATGAATACACGAGATAGAACTGCAAACATTTCCTCAGCTGTATTCAACTAAACCTCACGCATATTTGGTGTTGAAATCCTGAAAATCTCACCCATGTTGCTCCTGTGTTTATACCTCCTCCCTGATCTGACACTATGGCCTCATATTCTAATGCATGTTTCTTCTGAAAGGTTTATTTCTTATGCCTGCTTTATGTCTTTGTTTAAATATTTCTATCATATCTCTCTCTTTCTCTCCTTTCATATTTAGGGGTATAGTTATTAATCTTAATGCAGGTTAATTCATTATTAATGTCTGTTATTAGTAACTAGGCCCTACTGAATAATGTAAAACCTGCACTACATAACACGTGGTAACAGTGAATTAACGCACATCGACATTAGTGCATCTTAGTAACTAGACCCTTTAGATCCTTAAGGGGGCTAGTTACTTCACATTTAACCACAGCTTAATTTACTGTACCATGGGAATCACTAACCTGCAGTAACAGCTGCGGTAAAAGAATAAGCAGCTTGAGATCAGTCTTGTTCTTCTCCTACTCTGGAGCATCAGACCACAAAAACCACTGCTAAGGATCATGGGCACCATTTTGAATCTAGCAGGAGAGACTGAGATTGTTCCTGCCAGAACCCACTAGACAATCAGGGATATGATGGTAGGATCTGAGGTGGGCAAGAGGAGGTGAAGGGCCGTCAAGGGATAGAAATTTGTAATTGGGGGTCCAGGGGGTGGGAGGAATTTGGAATGCGGATTCAGGGGAGGGCAGAAGTTTGTCACACCATGTTGGGAGTCTCTTGAGGGAGCACTGGGGTTCAGCAACGTTGCTGCAACCAGAGAGAAGGGACCCCTGGATCGTGCTATTTGCAAAACTGCTGGTGCCTTTAAGAATGCACTTGGGAAGCATTGGGCCTTATGTTCCCCAGTGGAAAAATGAAGCCAGCTTTCAGCTAGCATTTTTTTCTAAAACAATTCAATTTGTGGTGTTCAATGAAAGCTGTGTTATTCTTTTTGAATAATAATGAAGCATTTTGTAGTCATTTGCATGCTTTACAGCTCATTATTACTCAGCATGCACTGAGGCAAATTCATGTGTGTTATGGTAAAATAATGGATGTTATTGCCCTTTAATACTCATTAAGCGGCAAATATCATGTGTTATTCTCATAATACACTTTAACTACCCCCTAAGTCTCATGCCATATGGCTTTGGTTGCAAATTAGAGGTCTGGCAGATTGTTTTTTCTGTTTCTTTTAGTTTTTGTTTTGTTTTCTTTTTTTTTTAATGTCTCAATGCATACTAAATGAAATAGAATTCAGTATTTCATCATAGCGTGCATCTAAACAAATTAACATGCACTAAACTGTTCAAAGCCTGCTAATTTAGCACATGCTAATGAGTATGGTTTTCACTAATTTAAAACTAAAGCCAATGGAATGAGCCTGCATATCTCTTTTGTGAACCTTTGTCTATTTTGGCAGTCTCTCTGGGCCTATAATCTTCTGAAGGAATGGTCTCCAGATCTGGACATAGTATTATTCAGATCTCACCAATGACCTGCACAGGAATTGTCCGTTTACTGCTTGTTATGTCTCTCCCTATGGTGCATGCTACTCTACCTAACATGCCACTTTTGATTTCTTGAGATCATCAGAAACGATCACCTCTAGGTGTCTACCTTAGTACAAATCATATCCCCCCTCCCCCCCCCCCCATTATATACCATTCTCTTGAATTTCTGCACTTTACATGCAATGGCAGGGAAGAAAATCAAAAACAACATCAGAAAATATCTTAATTATTGGTAAGGGTGATAGAGGCCTGAGATACCCTACAATAGAAAATAGTGGAGACAAAAATGCGAACAGTATTCAAAGTAAGCATGGGAGGAAAATGTGCAACCCAGTGAAAAGAAGAATGGAAAAGAAGCACTGGGCAACATGTCATGGCAGTTCAATCCAAAGCAGCAGTGTCATGACTGTATCATGTGTCCAAGAAGGCCCTAGGTAACCTGCATGAAGCCATGATTACAATGCAAACAGCAGTGGACCTCGGAGAAGGCTTGGGTGACCAGCATGGAGGGATCAGAGTTATAGTCTGCACAGAAGGACCATGGCTGAAGCTAAAACTTCATGAACATAGGGAAGCCAGATTGTTTTTTTAATGCAGTCAGCAAACACTTAATATCTATTTGTCTACGAGGAATGCCTATCAACACAGCTATAATTCAAGTATATGCCCCAACAACAGCTGCAGAAGAGAATGAAATTGAAGAGTTCTATGAACAAGTACAAGCTGAAATTGATAGAACATGCAAACAGGATATCCTGATAGGAATGGGTGACTGGAACGCAAAAGTTGGTAACAAAGAAGAAGATAAAGTAATTGGAAAATATGGACTTGGCAAAAGAAATGAAGCTGGAGAAAGACTGATATAATTCTGCAAGACCAATGATCTATTCATCTCAAACAACTTCTTCCAGCAACACAAGCGGTGATTGTACACATGGACTTCACCCAATGTATTGTATAAAAATCAAATTGACTACATCTGTTGAAGTCAACGATGGAAAAGCTCTATAACATCAACAAAGACAAAACCTGGAGATGACTGTGGTACAGATCATCAACTACTAGTATGCAAACTCAAGCTAAAGTTGAAAAAGAGCAAACCACTCATGAATGCAGTAAAATATAACCTTGAGAATATATCATTGGAATTTAAAGACTACCTGCAAAATCAATTTGCTGCTTTAGATACAAATGACAGAGCTCTAGAAGAGTTATGAAATGACATCAAGAAGGTTGTGTTGGAAGAAAGAGACGTCTCTACAAAAGGTGAAAAAGAAAAAACGGCCACAATGGATGACAAAAGAAACTCTGAAAATTGCCCAGAAATGCAGAGAAGCTAAAACCAGAGGAGAAAGAAAGACAATCACAGAACTCAACAGAGATTTCCAATGTGCAGCAAGACAGGACAAGGAGAAGTACTACAACGACGCATGCAAGGAAATAGAAGCAGAAATTAGAGGAAGAACAAGATGGGCTTTCCTAAAGCCATGAGAGTTAAAGAAAAAGTTCCAGCCTCGAACTAGAATGTTACAAGATGCTCAAGGTTATATGTTGAATGATGCAGAGAAGATCAAGAAAAGGAGGAAGGAATATACAAAGTTTTTTTATGATAACGATCAAGTGGACCAACAGCCGTTTCAACCTGTACCTTATGATCGGGAACCATTCGTGATGAAAGAAGAAGTTGAAGCAGCATTGAAAGCCTTATCAAGGAACAAAGCACCAGGCATTGATAGCATTCCTATAGAAGTATTGCAGCAATCTGATGCAGCTGTCACCATACTTACAAGGCTCTGCCAAGAAATATGGAAGACAACATCATGGCCAACTGACTGGAAAAGATCTGTGTTTATACCAATACTAAAGAAAGGTGATCCAACTGACTGTGGAAATTATCGAACAATCGCTCTGATCCCACATGCCAGCAAGATTCTACTGAAGATTATTCAAAAGAGACTACAACCATACCTGGAACAAGAACTACCTGAAGTGCAAGCAGGGTTCAGGAAAGGGCGAGGAACGAGAGACATCATTGCGGATGTGAGATGGATCCTTGAAAAGACTAAAGAATACCAAAAGAATATCTATTTGTGCTTTATCGACTATAGCAAGGCTTTTGACTGTGTAAACCATGAGAAACTCTGGGCCACAATAAGAAGCATGGGTATACCAGAACACCTGATCGTACTCTTGCACAATCTGTACATTAATCAAGAAGCAACAGTTCGAACGGAACAAGGAGAAACAGAATGGTTTAAAATAAGCAAAGATGTAAGGCAAGGCTGCATACTTTCCCCCTACTTGTTTAATTTATATGCAGAACAAATCATCAGAGAAGCAGGATTGTATGAAGACAACAGAGGTGTGAAGATTGGTGGAAGACTCATCAACAACTTTCGCTATGCTGATGTTACTACATTACTGGCTGAAAGTGAAGATGATCTGAAACATTTGCTTTTCACAATCAAAGAACATAGTCTCAAAATGGGCCTGCACCTTAATGTAAAGAAGACAAAGATCATGACAACTGGCATAATCAACAGGTTCATCGTTGAAGGAGAAGAAATTGAAATTGTGATGAACTTTAACCTCCTTGGATCAACTATCAATAAAGAAGCAACAAGCAGTCAAGAAATCAGATGACACATTGCTCTTGGCAGAATGGCTATGAAAGACCTAGATAAGATTCTCAAGAGCAGAGATGTCTCTCTCCATACAAAGATTTGACTTGTTCAAGCCATGGTATTTTCAATAACATCATATGGATGTGAAAGCTGGACAGTGAAAAAGACAGACAGGAAGAAAATTGATGCCTTTGAATTATGGTGCTGGCAGTGAATATTGTGTATACCATGGACTGCCCGAAGAACAAACCAGTCGGTACTAGAGGAGATCAAACCTAAGCTTTCTTTAGAAGCTCAGATGACAAGACTTCGACTTTCATACTTTGTACACATCATGCGAAGAGAGAGATCATTAGAGAAAGACATCATACTTGGCAAGATAGAAGGTCAACGCAAAAGAGGAAGGCCAGCAATGAGATGGATTGATACAATAACAGCAGCTACGGGTACCAGTCTGTCAACAATGAGCCGCCTGACTGAAGACCGAACACAATTTAGGATAGCTATCCAGAGGGTCGCCATGAGTCGACTCCGACTCGACGGCACTTAACAACAACAACAAAGAAAGGTGATCCAACTGACTGTGGAAATTATCGCACAATCGCTCAAATCCCACATGCCAGCAAGATTCTACTGAAGATTGTTCAAAAGAGACTACAACCATACCTGGAACAAGAACTACCTGAAGTGCAAGCAGGGTTTAGGAAAGGGCGAGGATCGAGAGACATCATTGCGGATATGAGATGGATCCTTGAAAAGACTAAAGAATACCAAAAGGATATCTATTTGTGCTTTATCGACTATAGCAAGGCTTTTGACTGTGTAAACCATGAGAAACTCTGGGCCACATTAAGAAGCATGGGTATACCAGAACACCTGATCGTACTCTTGCACAATCTGTACATTAATCAAGAAGCAACAGTTCGAACGGAACAAGGAGAAACAGAATGGTTTAAAATAAGCAAAGATGTAAGACAAGGCTGCATACTTTCCCCCTACTTGTTTAATTTATATGCAGAACAAATCATCAGAGAAGCAGGATTGTATGAAGACAACAGAGGTGTGAAGATTGGTGGAAGACTCATCAACAACTTTCGCTATGCTGATGATACTACATTACTGGCTGAAAGTGAAGATGATCTGAAACATTTGCTTTTCACAATCAAAGAACATAGTCTCAAAATGGGCCTGCACCTTAATGTAAAGAAGACAAAGATCATGACAACTGGCATAATCAACAGGTTCATCGTTGAAGGAGAAGAAATTGAAATTGTGATGAACTTTAACCTCCTTGGATCAACTATCAATAAAGAAGCAACAAGCAGTCAAGAAATCAGATGACACATTGCTCTTGGCAGAATGGCTATGAAAGACCTAGATAAGATTCTCAAGAGCAGAGATGTCTCTCTCCATACAAAGATTTGACTTGTTCAAGCCATGGTATTTTCAATAACATCATATGGATGTGAAAGCTGGACAGTGAAAAAGACAGACAGGAAGAAAATTGATGCCTTTGAATTATGGTGCTGGCAGTGAATATTGTGTATACCATGGACTGCCCGAAGAACAAACCAGTCGGTACTAGAGGAGATCAAACCTAAGCTTTCTTTAGAAGCTCAGATGACAAGACTTCGACTTTCATACTTTGTACACATCAAGCGAAGAGAGAGATCATTAGAGAAAGACATCATACTTGGCAAGATAGAAGGTCAACGCAAAAGAGGAAGGCCAGCAATGAGATGGATTGATACAATAACAGCAGCTACGGGTACCAGTCTGTCAACAATGAGCCGCCTGACTGAAGACCGAACACAATTTAGGATAGCTATCCAGAGGGTCGCCATGAGTCGACTCCGACTCGACGGCACTTAACAACAACAACAAAGAAAGGTGATCCAACTGACTGTGGAAATTATCGCACAATCGCTCAAATCCCACATGCCAGCAAGATTCTACTGAAGATTGTTCAAAAGAGACTACAACCATACCTGGAACAAGAACTACCTGAAGTGCAAGCAGGGTTTAGGAAAGGGCGAGGATCGAGAGACATCATTGCGGATATGAGATGGATCCTTGAAAAGACTAAAGAATACCAAAAGGATATCTATTTGTGCTTTATCGACTATAGCAAGGCTTTTGACTGTGTAAACCATGAGAAACTCTGGGCCACATTAAGAAGCATGGGTATACCAGAACACCTGATCGTACTCTTGCACAATCTGTACATTAATCAAGAAGCAACAGTTCGAACGGAACAAGGAGAAACAGAATGGTTTAAAATAAGCAAAGATGTAAGACAAGGCTGCATACTTTCCCCCTACTTGTTTAATTTATATGCAGAACAAATCATCAGAGAAGCAGGATTGTATGAAGACAACAGAGGTGTGAAGATTGGTGGAAGACTCATCAACAACTTTCGCTATGCTGATGATACTACATTACTGGCTGAAAGTGAAGATGATCTGAAACATTTGCTTTTCACAATCAAAGAACATAGTCTCAAAATAGGCCTGCACCTTAATGTAAAGAAGACAAAGATCATGACAACTGGCATAATCGACAGGTTCATCGTTGAAGGAGAAGAAATTGAAATTGTGATGAACTTTAACCTCCTTGGATCAACTATCAATAAAGAAGCAACAAGCAGTCAAGAAATCAGATGACACATTGCTCTTGGCAGAATGGCTATGAAAGACCTAGATAAGATTCTCAAGAGCAGAGATGTCTCTCTCCATACAAAGATTTGACTTGTTAAAGCCATGGTATTTTCAGTAACATCATATGGATGTGAAAGCTGGACAGTGAAAAAGATAGACAGGAAGAAAATTGATTCCTTTGAATTATGGTGTTGGTGGTGAACACTGTGTATTTATTTATTTCTTTTTTATACTGTGCTCTTTTGAATCAGTGTGGTTTACATGTATATTAGCAGGCACTTTTATTCCCTTGTCCCTGAGGGGCTTACAATCTAAGTGTACCTGAGGCAATGGAGGGTTAAGTGGCTTGCCCAAGGCCACAAGAAGTGGCCATGGGACTAGAGACCCCAATCCCTCTGGCCTGAGATTGCTTGTCTCCATGCACTCCCAGCCACTGAGCCACTCCAATGTGCATGCCATGCACTGCCTGAAGAACAAACCAGTTGGTACTAGAGATCAAACCTAAGCTTTCTTTAGAAGCTCAGATGACAAGACTTTGACTTTCATACTTTGGAAACATCATTAGAGAAAAATCATTAGAGAAAGACATCATGCTTAGCAAGATAGAAGGTCAATGCAAAAGAACAATATCTAGCTTTGCTAGGTTTTGGCGATGAGGACAATAAGGGAACTGGGTGTTTTACAAATATGGATGTCAAAAATGCCTGAAATGACCTACCAGCAGAGAAGGTGGGTGCTATCATTGTAACAAATTTAGGGCAAACGTGCGACAGATCGGGAAGAAAGGCAAATGGTCTGAGATGTCAGGTTAAAGCCACGTGGACTGGAGATTTAATGTCATGTGACACAGACAAATTTACATGTGCATCTACTGTAGCCATAGATTGAAGGTGAAAGGGGAAAGACTCAGGAGTAATATGTGGAAATGTTTCTTTACAGAAAGAGTGGTGGATGCATGCAATAGTCTCCCAGTGGAGGTGGTAGAGATGAGGACAGTATCTGGATTCAAGAAAGCATGGGACAAACACAGAGGATCTCTAAAGAAAAAAAGGGGACTATAGCAGTTGGTATGGAAGGACAGACAAGACAGGCCATGTGGTCTTTTTCTGCTGTCGTGTTTCTATGTTTAATTTCAACTGGGCAGATTAGATGGCTCATTTTGGCCTTTATATGCTTTCATTTACTACTGTACATTACTCTGACTCTGCAGGTTTTTGATTTAAACCTTATCTGCCAAGCATTCAATCATTCATAATGCTTTCTTAAATCACTTCTTATTCTATGTCCTCAGGTGCATCCACTTTGTTGAAGAATTCAGTGTCATTTGCTAAAAGGCAAAAACTGTTCTTCTTTACCCTTTTGAAATATCATCACAAAGATATTGAACTAATCCCAGGATCAGTACTTGAGGTATGTCATTAACTACCTTTCTTTCCTTAGAATGAATGACAGGTACCATTACCCTCATTCACCCAGTACTGAATCCATTCCACCACATCGGTATCCATCCCCAGGTCTGCATTAACCACAGAGGCAGTATGCTGGTCTTGTTGGACCTTTGGTCTGACCCACTGTAGCACATCCTATATTCTTATCTTCTTATGAGCTTCCTGAAATTCTATTAATCCACATCTAGAACATTCCTTTGATCTAATTTTCTAATCATCCAACCAAACAATTAACAGTTGACACCATCTTCCTCTGGTGAAAAATGCTACCTTGAGTCCTTTCTTTCTTCTTTTACAGATTATGTGTTCATTTTCAAATTTTGAGGTAAAACTAACCAGCCTATAGTTTCCAATCTCTTTTCTGTAACCATTTTTTATAAATCTTAGCATGGAATCTTTTGACATATGATGTTAAAATTACCAAGATATTCATCTAAATTATATGGCTGTTGCAGTTTGTAAATTTTACTCTCACTGAAGCGAGTATTTCAGTATTTGAAGCCATTTGTTTTGTTCCTTCATTGATGTTAACCGAAGTTCTGTTTTGCTGATGATTTGATTAACATTTTATATATTTCTTTTTTTGTTATACACATAGGGCCCAATTTTCGAAGGCATTTACACTGTTAACAGCCCATGTTAAATGTGTAAATGCCTTAATCGGGAATTTTCAAAGGCACCTACAAGCTAGTGCCTTTAGAAATCCCTGATTGAAACCCCTACACACCCCGGTGCTATCCAGTTAGCACCAGGGCATGTTGGGGGTGTTCCGTGGCAGAGAAGAGGCGGGGAATGGTGCTAACCGGGTAGCAGCGATTTTGGATGCTGCCCGGTTAGTGCTTTGCGTCTCAAAGGTAGGCAAGAAAAACCCTTGTCTATCTTTAAGGTGCTGGGGCTAACAGGGCAGCATCCAAAATTGCTGCTGCCTGGTTAGACTTGGCGGCTTTCTGGCTGTGAAACAAACCCCAGATTTTCACTTCTATCACTGCAGAAGTGAAAATGCAGGGTTAAGGGATTCGTGGGCAGGACTATGCGGCTACGGTGCCAAGCCCTGCCCAATGCAATATTGGGCCCAAAGATTTTTTTGGTTTAATTTCAATGATTTGTGCTAGTGGTGTAAGTATATACGTTTCTTTCATTTTGTTGTTTTGGTTTATGAAAAGTCTTATTTATATTGTAATCCATCTGATCCGTGGACTGTTCCTTTTTGTTACTTTGCAGAAGGACATGCAACTCTCTTCTTTTTTTCTATTATACCTTCAGTAGGTTAAACAGATGGATTATATGCTAATGACTTTATTAGTCAGTAGAAATTTGTGCACTAAGACCCACTGGACATGTTTATTAAAGTGTGCTAATTTAAGGCAACTTAGCATTCGTTAAGTGCTAAAAATTACCGAGGGGCTGGGCCAAATCTGCACTAATTGGGGGCGTTTCCAACATGTCTCCATGCAATTAGCATGGATCAGAGGATTCTTCAGCCCTAAACCAGCAGCTGCACTT
Source organism: Ichthyophis bannanicus (assembly GCA_033557465.1). Classification (NCBI taxonomy): domain Eukaryota; kingdom Metazoa; phylum Chordata; class Amphibia; order Gymnophiona; family Ichthyophiidae; genus Ichthyophis; species Ichthyophis bannanicus. The sequence goes on along the minus strand of CM066032.1, from coordinate 1,791,198,881 downwards.
AACATCCACACTACTTGCAATGTGCAGATCATACCCACTCTCCGCCCTAAATCCAACCATTTCCCAATGTATCTCATACTAAGCAGAATACAATTCTGGAAACCACACCTTCAAAAGCAAATAATCAGGATGGAGTCATTTCAGAGGGTGGCTACTATAATGGTCAGTGGCCGTCATTATAAAGCATGTGGGGAAAGACTTATGGATTTGAATATTCAGTATTTACTTTGGAGGAAAGGCAGAAGAGGTGAGATATGATGCAGACATTTAAATATCCCCATGGTATAAATGCACAGGAGATGAAGGTTAAAGGGAAAGGACTCAGGAAATATGAACTGCAGTACAGGTTCAGAACAAAGTTCCATCAAGCCCAGTGTACTTTTTCCAACAGTGGCCAATCCAGATCACAAGTACTTGACAAATCCCAAGTGTAGCCAGTTCCATGCTACTTGCGGCAGCTGTATTGTAATGTAGATCGCTGGCGCGCTGACTACAACATTGCTGCTGAAGTGAAGAAAAACAACGCTCTTCACTTGAGCAGCTGTAGGGAGGTGTTTCTGAGCCTGCTGGGAGCTGTTGTAGGGAGGTGAGCTGGGGTCTCTAAAACCAGTCGCAGGGCTCCTGGAGAGGGTGGGCTAGGGCTCAAAATGTGCTGAGGGGGGGCTAAGATTGGAAATGGGCTGATGGGGGGGCTAGGACTGGAAACAGGCTGAGTGTGTGGGGGCTAGGACTGGAAATGGGCTGATGGGGGAGTTGGGACTGGAAATGAGATGATTGGGGGGCTAGGATTAGAAATGGGCTGATAGGGTAGCTTGGTCTGCAAACGAGCTGATGGGGGGGCTAGGACTACAAATGAGCTGATGGGGAGGGCTAGGACTGGAAATGGGCTGATGCGGGGGCATGGAGGAATGGAACTAGAAGGGATTGGATGCTGGGTGGGGCTGGAACTAGAAGGGAGCTGATGTTGGGGGAGGACTAGAAGGGGATGGGGCTGGGGGAATGAGGATGGAGATGGGAAAAGATATTTGTGTGAGAGGGAAGAAAAATCTACGATTGGCTGGGTATTGGGAGAGTAAGTGGTGATTCCCTCCCCCCTTGTCTCGTCCTGTCTCCTCCACTCTTTTTAGGAACCTTCTTGCCATTGATCCCCTGGTTCTCTCCTCTACCATTTCTCCTTCTCTCTCCTCTGTTTTGTCCTCCAAGTCTGTTGATATGGCAGTGATGTCCTATAATGCTGTGCTCTTCTCAGCTCTGGATGTTTTCGCTCCCCTCATCCCTTATCCTGTCAGCCCTGGCTCTCTCCCACTATTTGCTATCTTCGCTCCTGTGCCCACTCTGCTGAGTGTACCTGGCTCAAATCCTGCTCCCTGAAGATTTCCTTCATTTCAATTCATGCTCTGCTCTTTCAAATCTGCTTTAGCTCTTGCCAAACAAGATTACTTTGTTCTCCTGACTAATTCTCATGCCTCTGATTCTCACCGCCTCTTCATTGCTCTCAATTCTCTCCTCAAAGTGCCTCCACCTCTGATCCCTCCTTCCCTTTCTGCCCAAGCTCTGGCTGATTACTTCCATGATAAAATCCAAAAAATCACTCTCCAGTTTCCCTCTAAATCCCCGATTTTCCTTTCCTGCTTTCATTCTCTCTCCCCTTCTCATCCTACCCTCTCTTCCTTCGCCACGATTTCTATTGATGAAACTGCTCTTCTTCTCTCCTCCTCCAAGCTCACCACTTGCCCCTCTGATCCTATCTCCTCCCATCTCATCTCCTCTATTTCCTCTACCGTTATCCCCTCCATTTCTCATATTCTCAACCTTTTGCTCTCCACTGCTACTGTCCCGGCTGACTCTAAACATGCTGTGGGCATGCTTCTCCTTAAGAAACCCTCACTTGATCCCTCTTGTCCTTCTAATTATTGCCCCATCTCTCTCCTTCCTTTCATGTCTAAACTGCTCGAACGTGCGGATTACTGCTGTTGTCTTGACTTCCTCTCTTCCCATGTTCTTCTCGATCCCTTACAATCCGGTTTTCATCCTTTGCACTCTACTGAAACTGCTCTTGTCAAAGTCTCCAGTGACTTGTTCCTGGCTAAATCTAAAGGCCTTTACTCTGTCCTTATCCTTCTTGACCTTTCTGCTGCCTTTGACACTGTTGACCATGATCTTCTCCTTGACACTTTGTCCTCATTTGGCTTTAGGGACTCTTTTCTCTCCTGGTTCTCCTCATATCTCTCCCATCGCTCCTTTAGTGTATGTTCTGGTAGTTCCTCCTTCTCTGTTATCCCGCTCTCGGTTGGTGTCCCCCAGGGTACTGTATTAGGTCCCCTTCTTAGAAACATAGAAACATAGAAATATGATGACAGAAAAAAAAAACACATGGCCTATCTAGTCTGTCCTTCCATAACAACTACAACAGTCCCCTTTTTACCTTTAGAGATCCTCTGTGTTTGTCCCATGCTTTTTTGAATTCAGTTACTGTCCTCATCTCTACCACCTCCACTGGGAGACTATTCCACGGATCCACTACTCTTTCCGTAAAGAAATATTTCCGCATATCACTCCTGAATCTATCCCCTTCACCCTCATCCCATGTCCCCTCGTAGCAGAACTTGCTTTCAATTGAAAGAGGCTCTCTCCCTGAACATTTATGCCACGGAGGTATTTAAACATCTCAATCATATCACCTCTATCCTGCCTTTCCTCTAAGGTGTACATAATAAGATCCTTCAGTCTGTCCTCATATCCTTTATAATTAAGACCACTAATCATTTTAGTAGCCACCCGCTGCACCGACTCCATCCTGTTCGCATCCTTTTGAAAGGTGTTAGTGGGCCTGATTTCCTGAGAGCAGCTGAGGGCCTGCATAAAAGGCTCCAGTGCCCTGCCCTGTTCAGGCTTTCCTACAGAAGCTCTCCAGATTAACCAACAGTAAGGATTTAAGGGTTTGTTTTATTATATTAAGTTGTTAGCTCTCTGACTGGGAGCTCTTAAAAGGATTTTTGGACATTTTTAAAGCAAGGTTACTTTTTTTGGTGCTTTAGTGGGACTTTCCTTGAGCACAGTAGGTGTTAGCAGTTCCCAAAGCTGAGGAGGTTACTGGAGTTCAACCACCTACTTTGCTCAAGGAAAGTCCCACTAAAGCACCAAAAAAAGTAACCTTGCTTTAAAAATGTACAAAAAACCCTTTTAAGAGATCCCAGTCAGAGAGCTAACAACTTAATGTAATAAAACAAACCCTTAAATCCTTACTGTTGGTTGATCTGGAGAGCTTCTGTAGGAAAGCCTGAACAGGCAGGGCACTGGAACCTTTTATGCAGGCCCTCAGCTGCTCTCAGGAAATCAGGCCCACTAACTCCTGATTAGGTGTTAGCAGTTCCCAAAGCTGAGGAGGTTACTGGAGTTCAACCACCTACTGTGCTCAAGGAAAGTCCCACTAAAGCACCAAAAAAAAAGTAACCTTGCTTTAAAAATGTACAAAAAACCCCTTTTAAGAGCTCCCAGTCAGAGAGCTAACAACTTAATATAATTAAAAAAAACCTTAAATCCTTACTGTTGGTTGATCTGGAGAGCTTCTGTAGGAAAGCCTGAACAGGCAGGGCACTGGAACCTTTTATGCAGGCCCTCAGCTGCTCTCAGGAAATCAGGCCCACTAACTCCTGATTAGGTGTTAGCAGTTCCCAAAGCTGAGGAGGTTACTGGAGTTCAACCACCTACTGTGCTCAAGGAAAGTCCCATTAAAGCACCAAAAAAAAGTAACCTTGCTTTAAAAATGTACAAAAAACCCTTTTAAGAGCTCCCAGTCAGAGAGCTAACAACTTAATATAATAAAACAAACCCTTAAATCCTTACTGTTGGTTGATCTGGAGAGCTTCTGTAGGAAAGCCTGAACAGGCAGGGCACTGGAACCTTTTATGCAGGCCCTCAGCTGCTCTCAGGAAATCAGACCCACTAACTCCTGATTAGGTGTTAGCAGTTCCCAAAGCTGAGGAGGTTACTGGAGTTCAACCACCTACTGTGCTCAAGGAAAGTCCCACTAAAGCACCAAAAAAAGTAACCTTGCTTTAAAAATGTCCAAAAATCCTTTTAAGAGCTCCCAGTCAGAGAGCTAACAACTTAATATAATAAAACAAACCCTTAAATCCTTACTGTTGGTTAATCTGGAGAGCTTCTGTAGGAAAGCCTGAACAGGGCAGGGCACTGGAGCCTTTTATGCAGGCCCTCAGCTGCTCTCAGGAAATCAGGCCCACTAACTCCTGATTAGGTGTTAGCAGTTCCCAAAGCTGAGGAGGTTACTGGAGTTCAACCACCTACTCTGCTCAAGGAAAGTCCCACTAAAGCACCAAAAAAAAAGTAACCTTGCTTTAAAAATGTACAAAAAACCCTTTTAAGAGCTCCCAGTCAGAGAGCTAACAACTTAATATAATAAAAAAAACCCTTAAATCCTTACTGTTGGTTGATCTGGAGAGCTTCTGTAGGAAAGCCTGAACAGGCAGGGCACTGGAACCTTTTATGCAGGCCCTCAGCTGCTCTCAGGAAATCAGGCCCACTAACTCCTGATTAGGTGCTAGCAGTTCCCAAAGCTGAGGAGGTTACTGGAGTTCAACCACCTACTGTGCTCAAGGAAAGTCCCACTAAAGCACCAAAAAAAAGTAACCTTGCTTTAAAAATGTACAAAAATCCTTTTAAGAGCTCCCACTCAGAGAGCTAACAACTTAATATAATAAAACAAACCCTTAAATCCTTACTGTTGGTTGATCTGGAGAGCTTCTGTAGGAAAGCCTGAACAGGCAGGGCACTGGAACCTTTTATGCAGGCCCTCAGGTGCTCTCAGGAAATCAGGCCCACTAACTCCTGATTAGGTGTTAGCAGTTCCCAAAGCTGAGGAGGTTACTGGAGTTCAACCACCTACTGTGCTCAAGGAAAGTCCCACTAAAGCACCAAAAAAAGTAACCTTGCTTTAAAAATGTCCAAAAATCCTTTTAAGAGCTCCCACTCAGAGAGCTAACAACTTAATATAATAAAACAAACCCTTAAATCCTTACTGTTGGTTAATCTGGAGAGCTTCTGTAGGAAAGCCTGAACAGGGCAGGGCACTGGAGCCTTTTATGCAGGCCCTCAGCTGCTCTCAGGAAATCAGGCCCACTAACTCCTGATTAGGTGTTAGCAGTTCCCAAAGCTGAGGAGGTTACTGGAGTTCAACCACCTACTCTGCTCAAGGAAAGTCCCACTAAAGCACCAAAAAAAAAGTAACCTTGCTTTAAAAATGTACAAAAAACCTTTTTTCTCCCTATACCCAACCGTTGGTGTGCTTATTTCCTCTCATGGTTTTCAGTACCATCTCTATGCTGATGACTCCCAAACCTATCTTTCTACTCCTGATCTTTCTTCTGCTTTCCAGTCCCGGATCTCTTGCTGTCTCTCTGCCATTGCTGCCTGGATGTTCCATTGTCGCCTGAAATTGAACATGGCCAAGTCTGAACTTCTTGTTTTTTCTCCTAAAATTTCCCTTTCTCCTTCTTTTTCAGTCTCTGTTGATGGCTCTGTTCTCCAACCTGTTTCATCTGCTCGCAATTTGGGTGCTATTTTTGACTCTTCGCTCTCTTTCTCCTCTCATATCCAACTCATCGCTAAGACCTGTCACTTCTTTCTCTTCAACATTGGCAAAATCCGCCCCTTTCTCTCTGAGCTCACTACTAAAACCCTCATCCATTCCCTAATCACCTCCCGCTTTTAGCCTGCTATGAATCAACCTGCCAATCTACACTTTTTCTTAGCCCTCACCCTTTCGAATGCTTTCTGTGGTACATCAGGACAGAATTGTTCATAAAATATATTAAGAAAAATCTTAAGACCTATTTTTTTGAGCTAGCCTTTGGTGTAGTTAGGCTGTTAGGCCCAAGGGGACTAAAGGTGTGACCCAAATTTCTCTGTGTTCTTTTAATTCATTCCCCCCCCCACACACACACACACTTATTATCCCCCTGTCATTCTCCCTTTTGCTTTTATAATTTTACATTTTATATATCACTTTGATGCTTTGGCAAAAGGCAGTATATCAAATATTTTAAAACCATAAACCACATCTCTGGAATAGGATTTCTCAACCCAGTCCTTGGGACACTCCTAGCCAGTCAGGGTTTCAGGTAGCAGTGCACACAATGGAGGCAGTGTATGCAAATCTATCTCATGCATATTCAAAGTGGTTTTGCTGAAAACCTGACTGGCTACGTGTGCCCCAAGTACTGGGTTGAGAAATCTAGAACAGGACTTCTAGAAATGAGCTCTTGTCCACAAAACTATTGTCTCAATAGGAAGGTCATTATGGAAGTCTCTGTATGTGGAAACAGCAGCATCTGCACATGGATCGCACATATGGGTAAATGGCAGTTTTAGAAAGTCACATGTGCAGATGCCCCAGGATGCAGAACTTTCCGGAGGGCAATGTTTTGATGCGGTTTGGTTGAGCCTAGAAATTATGGGGGACATTTTCAATGGCAGTGGCAGCACAGCTAAAGTGGTTGTCTGTTGCCACTATCATTTTAACCTGCATATTCAATGACAGGGTCATAGACAGCCACCAGCATTGAATATCGGGTTTGGACAGATAGAGGATTAGCTGTCTGGTCAGTGGTGACATTCAGCAGCTAGCTGGATAACTAAACCAACTTAATTTATGGCAGCTTTTTTTGGGGCTAGTTAGAGTTAGTCAGCCCGTGGCTCAATATCACTACCCCTGGAATACCCTGATACTATAGGGGGCATAGAAACCGGATAGAACAGTAGGTGATGTTCAGTGGCACTAAATAGTTTAGTTCCACTGAATATCCCACTGACCGCAGTTTAACCAGGCAGAAGGTCTTCTAACCAGTTAAACTGTTTTGAATATTCCCTCCTGAAGGATACTAGCAAAAGAGGGAAGTTAGGCATCCCGATAGAGAGGTTACAAGTAATCCAGATGCCCTCAAGTACAGAGATGAAAGATTCCAAATTACCTCTATCAACTCATAACTAGATTAATATAAATAAAATACAACCTCTAAAATGCCTGTATGCAAATGTTAGAAGTCATAAAAATAAGACGGAAGAGCTAGAATATGTAGACCTAAATGAAAGGTTAGATATAATTGGCATCTCAGAGACCTGGTGGAAGGAGGATAACCAATGGGACATTGTGATACCTGGGTACAAACTATTTTGCAATGATAGGGTAGCTCAAATTGGTGGAGGAGTTGCACTCTATGGGGTCTGTTTACTAAACATTCCTAATGTGCGGGGCCGTGGTAGTGTGCCTGTGCCATATAAGGAGTGGGCGGTTCAGGCAGAGAAAAGAAAATAAACGGGAGTAAGAGATCGCACATTTGCGCGGGGCACAATAGTGCGTGGGAAGGCTAAGTGGCGCCTGATGTGCACACACAAAGGAGCAGAGCCATAGTACAATGGTTAAAACACTGACTGTGGGTGCAGCTGCCATGGGTTCAATTCCCCAATTGCACAACAAAAAGGGCTGGCTGAGGCAGTAACTGTAATGGGTAAAAGTGCTTTAGGAGGCATATTAATTTTGGGCGGCATAAGGCGGTGCACTGTTAATTTTGGGCGGCATAAGGCGGTGCACTGTTAATCTCAGGCGGCATAAGGTGGTGCACTGTTAGGTTTGGGCGGCATAAGGCGGTGCGCAGATGCCCAAGCATAGGAACAGAGCCACAGCGCAATGGTTAAGACACTGACCAATGGTGCAGAGATCAGGGGTTCAATCCCCCACAGTGCCCAATGAAGAAGGCTCACTGAGGCAGTGTGTATTATGGGGATGAGTGCTGTAGGGGGCAAGCTATTTTTATTTCAGTTATCACTACTAGCAAACGCACTCACAAAGCGTGTTAACATAAGGCGGCCCATAAGGCACATGTTAAAGTTCACTGTCCGCCAAGGCACCCTTGAATGTCCCCTATAGGGCACCATATATGTTGCGTCACAGGATAATGTATAGTGCACCTTATATGGACGGCAACCATAAGGTGCCCTATAGGGTGCCCTATAAAGCACCCTCAGAGGCACCTTATGGGTACAGTACACTGAGGGTGTGTTTGATGGCAGCAACATATGTACATTAAATCTAAAAAAAGCTTTGGACAACCCTCTCAAATAACCCCACTGTGGGCTCGAACCCATTACCGCTGGCTCCACAGGCAGTGAAGTAACCATTGGGCTACAGCTATATAGTTGCCAGCAAGCCCCTAGCTGGCTGCAGAGAGCCTGCATGTCACCACACAGACAGTCTGCTGTGGGAACCAGGATAGGGTTAGGCCACCCATACCCATGATGCACTGCACATGCAAATCAGCTGTCCACAGATGAACACAAGATGGGGAATGCACCCCAACAGCTCCCCGGCCTGGTAGGGGGACGTGTCCGTGTGCACCCACACAGCACCTTGGCCTGGTAGGAGGTACTGACCGGGTGTTTAATTTGCACAGAGTAGCTACACACAGCCACACTGTGCGGGAACTGTGCTCACCCTGAGTGTGCGATGAGGCGCCCTGGACCAGGTCCACAGCTGAGAGAGGCCATGGCAGAGCTCCAAAACAGTCATAATCTGTGAGTTTCTGCAGGAACACCTTGGATATCTCTGTCTGTCTCAGTCAGGGGAAACCCCACAGACCCCTAGGTGGGCCATGTACCACCAACCTCCCCCCCCCCCCCCCCCCAGCTGAGGGTGGCAAACAGGCAGGGTCTCCTATCAACAGATCCCCATTATACACCCCCCCCCCCCCCGCAATGATGGCAATAGAGTGGACCATCAACCCCAGTCCTGTTGGGGAACAGACACCCTACAGGGCAGTCCAAGCAGCCCCACACACACCCAGACCACAATATCAGACAGACAGTAGGCCTGGATATGCTAAGATGCACCCCACCACTATCTGATATTCCCCTGCATCAAGCCATCAGCCACTGCACCCTGCAAGGCACTCCAGCAGGGCACATACCAGCTGTGAACAGTCTGCTGGTTAGTCCCACTGGAAATGCATGCACCCACAACTGGGATGGCAGCACACACAAGCAGATACATCAGTGACTAGGCCCCAACAGGTGACCCATATATATCACATGAGGAAAGTGCTATGAAGCACTATGGGGGTGCCTAGCCATGCTGCCATCACTGCACAGTCAGGGTGGAGTGAAAGCCCAGCAGCACATACAGAGGTCACCCTGTCTGTGGAGGTGGTGGACGGCCACTACAATGTCCCTGCCAGTGCCCTATGCCCTGTGCAGATGCATCCTGGCCAGCCCACCCTGTCTGAGCTATACCCATGGTACCATGCTGCTCATTATGCACATCATCAGGCCAAAACTGTGGACAGTGTTTGCAGCCAACACACACTGTATAGACAGACACACACTCCCACACGTATGCCAGCATTGTGCTACTATAGAGGGGTTCAGAATCCTTGCCCACCACACCAGTCCTGGGCACAGTACAGGCATGGGTATGGTATGCAATACCATTGGGGGTCCCTACCTAGGGTGGTAAACACTGTCAGGGGCCAGACCTGACGCACACACCGCAGACATCAGATAGATTATTATGATGGAGCTCATAGAGCAGACTGTGCGTAACGTAGGGATATCTATCTGCCAGTACTCATAGCAAACGTTTGAGAGCTGTGTACCATATACCCTGGTGTAGGGTGACATTGCTAAGGTATGCAAGTGCTGGTATTGGGAGATGCACGCAGGGCCCAATGTCCTGCCTCACCAGGAGGCATTGGCCAATGGGGCCTGTGGGTGTGGGTGTGGGTGTGGGTGTGTCTGTCCCTGTTGGCTGCTGCTGTACGGCAGAGGTTCCCAAATCCAGTCCAGGTTTGCAATACACTGGTTGGGGTTTCCTGCTGTCCCACATGAATATGCATGAGCTACATCTACATGCCATGGGGGTGGTGCATAGATATACAGCACGGTTATTGGTATGAGTGGCAGCATGGAACCTGAATGGTGTGTGGTCCTCCAGGACTGCATTTGTGAGACTCTGCTCTAGGTAATGCCCCTGGTCATGGTGTCTGTGCTTGGTGGTGTAAAAGATAGGCGTATGACCAATGCGTATATCCCCAGCAATAAAGGATTGCCCTTACTAACATGGTTTAGTTGTGGGGAAAATATGTGGACAGGATTGGCAGTAGCCCCAGCTGGGCTTTGAACCTGTGACCTTTTGCTCCTGCACACACTATCTGTGTGCACTGCACCACTGTGTTACCACAGATGTGCTGAATTCCCTGGGAAGTCCATGACTGTACATCTGACAGGGCCTATGTTGCAGTGGACGTGCCAGCCTGCACATGGCTCGGCCACTGTCTTCTGTGGCTAGCAGCCACTGACCCCTCCACCACCTGTACCCTACCGCCAACATGCTGGCATGTCCGTATCTTGGAAAAGCATATGACCTGATTGAGTTGTGGCACTCCAGGACTGCATTTGGGGGACTCGGCTGTCGGTAATGCCCATTGTTATGGTGTGTGTGCGGTGTTGGGTACAAAATGGGTGTGTGAACCATGCTTATGTTCTCTGCAATAAAGGAGTGTCTTTACTATCTCTGTTTAGTGGTGGGTAAAATATGGGGACTGGGTTGGCAGGAGCCCCAGCTTGGATTTGAGCCTGTGACCCTCTGGTCCTAGAGGTACTGCCTCTGTCTGCTGCACCACACTGTGACCACAGTGATAGTGCAGTCCCTGGGGGTGGGAAACCTGACCAAAGGAGTCACAAACCCTGCTCTGCACATTTGTACTGTGGGCTCAGTCACCTTGTCTGGTGACAAACGTGCAAATAAACCCCTCAACCGACCACGACGAACTGGGGATAAATATATCCAAGCTGGGCAACAGTGATATGAATGGGCAACCATAGCAAACACTCCCAGGAAGGCTCAGAAAAAAGGAAATGGTGTTTGGAAGGGTCTCCGCTCCGTAGCCCCTTCCATACTTCATTTCATTTTTTTGGAGCTTTCCTGGGTGTGTTTCTTATGTTTGCCCATTAATATCAGGGTTCCCCAGCTGACTTCCTATTTTTAATATGTTTGTTTGGGTCTTTTTCTATCTTTATTTGCACTTTTGTTCTGTGCACATGTATCACACTGCTCACGTTTTGCAGGTTTCCCCGGTTTCCCTGTACATTGCTGACGGAAATGGTTTCTCTTCCCTTTAAATGCCCTCTACCGTGAGTGTTTCACTCGCGCTATTTTTGACCTGCAAATTCGTCCCCGATACTGTGCGGGGAGCCTCTCCCCTCCCCTTCCCCGCCCATTGACCCCGTCTCTCCGCCCCTCGGGAGCCTTCCTCCGCCCTCAGAATGCCTTTCCACGCCTCTATCGGACATTTGCGGGCCGGGTACTTTTGCGGGGCACGTTAGTGCGGCGCGCAATTGTGCGGGGCCCAAGCGCACTTGTGCGGGGCGTTTAAGAGCGTTTCTGAGCGTTTGAGTGCCGCGTTTCCGTGCGCTATTGTGCGGCACGCAATTGTACGGCTTTTAGTAAACATGCCCCTATGTTAGAGAAGGCATTGAGTCACACAGGATTAAAGTATGCATGAAAGAAAATACACTGTAGAATCTCTATGAACAGCAATCCAATGTAAAAGGGGAAGGCAATGGCAGTGGGGATGTACTACCGACTGCCTGGCAAGAATAAACAGATGAATGATGAAATGCTAAGGGGTATGTTTACTAAACCGCGGTAATGTAGCATTGGTAACGTTACCATGCAGTAACGTTACCTCATGTAACATTAATGCGCGGTAACGTTACCTCATGTAACGTTAATGTGCGGTAACGTTACTGGTAGCAGTAAATGTCCCAGAGGATGGAGAGAAGGGGTCTGGGCGGGGAACGGGTGGGGAGAGGCCCCTGCTACACTAACGCTGGAACAGTAATGCCTGGACATTACCACCAGTGAAAACCTGTCGGTAAATGCACATTTGCAGGAGAGAGAGACCATTTCAGTGTCAGCAATGTACAGCACAGACAGGGAGCCCAAGTAAAGTGATAGTAGTGCTCCATTTTCAGCAACAGCATAGTGCCCAAGTATCAAGGGGCACTATGCTGATGGTGCAAATGGGACAAAGGGGGCTGCACGCGGGACATGTAGTGGGGGTAGGTGGGTCACAGGGCATACTAGGCAGTTGTCTAGGTGTCACATAGGAACACAGAAACTGGAAAACAGCAAGACAGCAGCTGACCAAGGTCAAACATGGCCAGTAGTCTGTGTTCCACAGTGTACCATCCAGGGAACACGTACTCTGCAGGTACCCCAAATGTCACACAGGAGCCACAATGCCTGTAATATGGCAAGCAGCGCACATCTGGGGACCACTCTACAGTAACAAGGGTCTACGTACCTTCCCCAGGATACGTCCCAAACTGTTCATAAACCCTGCTAAACAAACATCCTTTACTACAGTACAGGAAGTGCAGTGCAGGAAGTGCAGGGTGTGACACGCATTGTCTGAAACATGTATACACCCAGTAGTCCAAATTGGATACACTGTACCCACATTGCATGCCCTACCCTGTCCACAGTCTGCTGGCATAACACATCTACCTACGTTTATCAGGTCCACCTTAGCCAATAGTTCTTAGATCACCAGCCTGACACCTCCCAGCCATCTCTCCCCCATGTGGAAGGGACATAACATTGGCAGGCGGAGATGGGATGGGGGAGATGTGTGGATGTCCTTGTATGCCTCTGCACCCCAGACCCTGCACCCTAGGCACCTGCCTACCTGCATATTGGATGGCCTGGGACTGTGCACTACCAGCAATGACAGCATATGGGCATGTCAGCATGGCGGGGGGGGGGGGTGTTGGTGGCAGAGGGGGCAGTAGCACCCGCCTGCAGCGGACCAAGGCCATGACCTGTTCCAGTGTGTGGTGTGCAGTGCAACAAACAAGGTCTGTCTGATGAACAGCAAAGGTAGCCCAAGGGACTACTCTGCTTCTGTGGCAACAGTGTGGTGCAGTACACATAGCCAGTGCATCTTGGTGCAGAGGGTCACAGGCTCAGGTTCCAGCTGTGGATCTTGCAGAGCATATCCCTACATTGCAGATATAACATCAACATGTGCAACCCCAAAGCATTGGCCAACAGGAGTACAAACACTCACAAACACAGGCTCCACTCTCTAAAGCTTGGTCAGGCTGTTAGCTCCAGCACAGAGCAGCAGTTATCACCAGAGCACTACTACTAGCTCCTGCACACCTTAGCAATGCCTGCACTGTGATCGGGACCAATGTTGCAGGCAGGGTTGCCAACCACCCCTATCTTTGCACAATGCTGCAATAGGAGTGTGTATGTCTATCCATTGTTTTTTGGCTTCCTACTCCTCACTGGGCCCACAATACGTACACTGTTTCCAGCGTTAGCCTGCAAATATGCATACTAAGGAGCAAGGTATTATGGGTATGGGCCGAACAGTGCAGATTGGGCAGGATGTGTCTGCATCGGGGGTAGGGCAATGGCAGGAACATCGTAATGCCTGACCATCACCTGCATGGACAGGGTGGCCACAGCATGTCATACTGGGAGGATACTCTCACTCTGACTGAGCAGTGACCATGGCACAGTTATGTTTCCACAGAGTGTTATATAGTATCTGTCTCTAATGATGTCTGCGTACTTCTTTTTCTGAGGCCCAATCACTATGGCACCTGCTGGGAGTCTGTGTTGTGTATCCTACCTCTGGGTGATCTAAACAAATGTGATATGTTATTTTTACAATGTAATACAATGTACTCCATGCATTCACCATTCTGTAATATAATTTTGTATGTCTGCATCCTGGAAAGAAATGGCAAATGGCTAATAATACATAGTCTGTCACGGCTGCAGAGGTACAAAGCTGATTCACCTTTACTGTATGTCTGCATTCTGGGAAGAGAGACTATGTGGCTAATAACATGTAGCCTGATATATGTAATGATTTTCTGGCTTCCTTACTGTATGTCTGCATTCTGGGAAGAGAGACTACATGGCTAATAACACATAGCCGCATACAGGTGTATATGTAATGATTTTCTGACTTCCTTACTGTATGTCTGCATTCTGGGAAGAGAGACCATGTGGCTAAATAACACATAGCCTGACAATTATTAACCAATGAATAATTACACAATATCATGACACAATTCTGAGCAGCCTATAACAGCCTGCTACAGCCAAAAATGTATATAGTTACCCTGTTTAACCCTGTATAAAGAACCTGTTTACTGTAAGCCCATTGTGGCCCTACCTACACTGGACAAATGCGTTACTTGTAAACCACACTGATCTCAAATAGCGTGGTTTAAAAGAAACATAAATAAATAAATTACCAAATTTGCTATAAAAATAACTGTGAAACAGAGGTTGGGTGTGAGTGCTTACTGAAGCATCTCACCCTTTACTTGCAAGCAAAGTCATTAAACTCTGCTTTACTGAGAAGTCTGTTATTGTGTAAAAAGTTATGTTTTCTTACAGATTGGGGGCTCATCCGGGATTGTGTCATTGCTGGAGGAGACCCCCGGCCCTGAGGATGGGGAGACGCATCTAATTGAGTTGAACAGCCTCATTTATCAGTGACGGAGTGCTCCAACAGTGGACTGACAGTAGAATCCTGAGACCATGAAGGAAAAATCAATACAGACTCAGTGAAGCAGACTAGGGGGTATGTTTACTAAACTGCGGTAACGTTACAGACCGCGCATTATGTAACATTAACGCTCGTTAGTTAACGTTAACATGCGATATGTAAGGTTAACGCATGTTAACATTACTTAACGATCGTTAATGTCCCCGGCCGTGGTAAACACCGCAGAGGGTGGAGAGAGGGTGGGGGGGAAGGGGTCAATGGGTGGGGAGTGGGCGGGGAGAGGCTCCCTGCACACTAACGCACTGAACTGAAGGGCTGAATCCTACTGCGAATGAAAACCTGCCATTAGATGCACATTTGCAGGAGAGAGAAACCATTTAAGTGTCTGCAATGTATAGCATAGACAGGGAGCCCACGAAACGTGATAGTAGTGCTCCATGTCCAGCACCAGCATAGTGCCCAACTATGAAAGGCCACTATGGCGATGGTGCAAGTGGGGCACAGGAGGCTGTAGACAGGACATGTAGCGGGGGCAGCAGGGGCACAGGGTGGACTAGGCAGGCCCTAGGTGGCACATAGGAACATAGAAACCGGAAATTATCATGACAGCAGCTGACAAAGTCCAAACAGAATCCACCTACATCTACCTGGTCCACCCAAGCTAACAGTTGCCAGGGCACTGACCTGACATACTCCCAGCCAACCCTCCCCCAAGCGGAAAGAACAGACTATTGGTTGGCGGTGATGGGGGGGGATGTGAGGATGCTCATGTATGCCCCATGCCCCAGATCCCGCTCCCTAGGTGACCACCTACCCACACAGTGGATGGCCTGGGACTGCGCATTACCAGCACTGACAGCATATGGCCATGTCAGCATGGCAGGGGTGTGTGTGCCCATGCTGGAGGGGACAGTGGCACCTTTCTGCAGTGGAACTAGGCCATGCCCTGTACCAGTACGTGGTGTGCAGTGCAACATAAAAGGTCTGGCTGAGGAAAGGTACAGGTAGCCCCAGGGACCACCATGCATCTGTGGTAACAGTGTGGTGCAGTACACCCAGTGAGTGTGTCCAGAAGCAGAGGGTAACAGGTTCAAGCCCCAGCTGTGGTTCCTGCAGAGCATGTCTCTATGTTTTACCCTACAATGCAGATACAACAGCAACATGTGCAAAGCCCAAAGCAGCGGCAAACAGGGGTACAAACACCCACTCACATAGGCTCCACAATCCAAATATGCATGGAGAGTCAGGCTGTTGGCCCCAAAATTGAGCTGCAGTTATCACCAGGGCACTACTACTACCTCCTTCACAGTTTAGCAATGTTGGCACTGTGATCAGGACCAGTGTGGCGGGCAGGGTTGCCAACCGCCCCTATCTGTGCACAATGCTGCAATAGGAGTGTGTGTGTGTGTATGTTGTAAACGGGGGTGCTGGGTGTGAATGTCCACAGTCTTGGCAAAGGCAAAATACTATTATGACTTGCAAAGGATTGTGGGGAATGTAGTCCACTCATACCAGAATCAGCCATTCACAAATAATGAGTTGTGTTGCTCGAGTGTAAGCAAAGAAATATATATTTTATTCATGGGGTTACTTCTCCCACACAGATTTACTTGGTAACACAAAAGGACACTTGCTTCAGTATTGTACTTAGGAAAAACAAATCATGATATCAGCAACTGAACTTCTTAAGCAATCAATCAAACAATAAATACCTTGATGGGAAACAGAAAGGTCTTTCTGAGGGCTCCTGCTAATACCTTTTAGCAGTGCTCCAAAAGCAAAAACAAAACCCAAAAAGTAACCAAAAACTGTTCTTTTTCAAGGATAACTTTCTTGTATTTTCACACACAAACAGTAGTTTCCTTTCAGAGCTCATGTGCAACTGTGCATGGCTTAATTACCAATAATTAGCCAGCTGCAAACCCCTTTGCTGGTTCACTTTCTCTACGTGGCTCAAATCCTACCCTAAAGCTTTCTTGTAAACTTTTCTGGGTAGATAAAAGAACAAGTTATATTTCCTTTTGATGGTTGTTGTATTTGTGAAAGTATTTTACCACAGCAGCCTAGACAGAGAGCAATCCAGGTATTCATTCTGATCATTTAAAATATCTCCTTCTTCTTCAACTATCATAGAATCAATATCATGGTCTGGCTCAGAGGAATTCCTTAATGGATCACTCTCAGGATAACACTTGTTTCCCTGCTGTCTTCCAGGTAAAGAGCTAGGGCATAGATCAGAGTTCATACCTGAGCTTCCTTTGCTGTTAGGGTTCCTCTCCAGATATCCTGGCCAATAAGTAGTCCAGCTTTTATGTCCAGCCTTCCAATCAAGATCCCTGGACACTGGGTCTCTCTTCACATACCTTCTTGCACTGGTCTTAGGGCCCCTTCCAAATGCAGCCGTCTCCTTCACAGGTGCCGTCCGGGAATTCCTGGCTCTGTAACCCCACTCCTCTGGCTTCCTCCAGTCCAATGGAGTATGCTTGCCTCTGGAATGACTCCCAACACACGTACTGCTATGGGCTCCTTCTTTAGACCTCCAAGATGTTTTCCTCTTCTTCCTTCCACGTTGATGCTGCTGCTTCCTCTCTCTGTCCTTGAGCTCTGAGTTCCTCATCTGATTCTGTGTAGAATATGTTTTACTTTTAACTTGTTTAGAGGGATACTCCACCCTAGCACAGCTCAGCTGTGCTGAATCAAGCCCTGCCCTTGGAGATGAGTGACTGGGGATTACCTCATAGCTCTCCTGATTGAACACACGTTTCCCCACTTCAGCTCTTCTAGAGTCTGTTTGAAACCTGGTGCATTCTGGGACTGGTAGTCTTTTATGAAAACATTCTGTTTTAGTATTTCTACCAGCTAAGACAGGTTGCTTGTTCAGAGCCAATTCACCTCTATTATAGCTCCTTCCTGAACTATGATAAGCTTCCTTATCACAATGTCTATCCATTATTTTGTGGCTGCCCAAACTTCACCAGGCCCACAATGTCCCACTGTTACCAGCGTTAGCCTGAATATGTGCATAATGAGGAGCAAAGTGTTGTGGGTATGGCCCGGACAGGGCAGATTGGCCAGGATGCATCTTCACAGGGTGTGGGGCAATGGCTGGGACACTGTAGTGCCCAACCACTGCCTGCATGGACAGAGTGGCCACGGCATGGCATGCTTGAAGGGCACTCACTCTGACCGAGCAGTGACCATGGCATGTCTAGGTTCCCACATAGCGCTCTATATTATCTGCCTCCAGTGATCATGTTGTGTCTTCAGTGCTGGGACCACAATCACTGAGATGCCTGCTTGGTGTACATAGTTTTTCTGTGAGCATGCACTATGGACTGGCTAGTGGACTGTCTGCAGTTAGACTGTGCATGGTTGGACCACCTATATGGTGCAGTCTGACTATGCTGTCTGTTGGTGACTGGAAGACAGTGGTGTGAGGCAGTTGGGGTTTTCAGAGCTAACCCCATCATTGCTGCTGGTCTGCCACGGCTCTGGCCCACCAAACCTGGAGGGCTGTCACATATCTGCAGGATGGAGGTTGCTTCACAGGGTCTGGGGCACCTGTTCCTAACCTACAAAAAGGGTGATGTGAGCCCTTTGGCATATGTCATGTGTACCACTTTGAACTATCAAGGCACTGCTACACAAACCTCATGAAAGTTTGGAAACCCCTCTGCCCTGATAACAGGTGCCGATGTCAGCCAGACCCTAACACGGGATACACAATAATCTGGGTGGTGTTTGGTCCCAGAGGGCCACATGTGACTGCAAGATACAGATGGAAACCAAATTACCTTCAGCTTCACTGCAAGGAGCACCTGTCACACACTGGCAGTGATGGGGATGTACAGCAGGGCCTATCTCTAGCACCACATGTACTGCGGACCTAGTGCTGGGCACCCATCCTATCCCTCAGGGAGATCACAGAACCTGCACAATGGCATGGTCTTTAGCTACTCCGTGCCAGTATCACGCACTGTCAGTTCGTCTTTCCAAGCTGAGGTACCGGAGAGGTGCAGACCCCATTTGCTGATCAGCTGTAAACAGCTATTCAGCATGTGCATTGCATCATGGGTACTGGTAGGGTTACCCTATCCTGGCACTGAGAGCAGACAGTTTGTGAGTTGACCTGCAGTCCTTCTGTACCCAGCCATTGTTGTGACATACACCACAGAGGTATAGCCTACTGGTTAATACGATGCCATTCTTGGCAGTGTTCATGGGTTCAATTCCTCATTGGTCCCTCCTCTCATGCCTGTCCTACTCAAATAGTGTGCATGCCTGTAACAGTCATATTTTTGCAGATTTGTGCTGCCAGCCCATAATACCCTCGCAACAATTGCCAGCATTCGCTTGGTCTGTCTATCTGCGTCTGTCAGCTGTGTAGAGTCCTGTCTGCCTGTGCAGGCTGTCACCCCATATCATGCACTGCTACCCTTTCCTGCATTGCGCCTCTTCATGCTTGCCTCGCCTGTGCCTGATCTGCATGGCACCACCACTCCTCTGTCCACCCATCATTGTAACTATCCTGCCACCTCCGCCTTCACTGGGGGACACGTATTCCCATCGTCTGCCACCAACTGTCTTTCCAGTAATTTACATTGCCAACACCCTGTGCTGTGGTACAGTTGCCCCCACCATGTTTTTCATCAGTACTGGCAGCCATATGGGGTGCCCACAGATATGGCAGGTCTAGCGGCTCCCAGCTCTCCCTCCTTCACTCACTTGTTCATTGCCTTTCCTGAGTGCTCTATCTAGTGTTAGGGCTACATCTGTCTCTGTTCCTCACAGGTCATGCATGTCATCCTGCAGCACCTTGCAGCCCTTAGGCCACACTAACCTAGGGCACCATAAGCTTGTTAGGCCACCGTATCCTATGGTTCCGTAACCCAGGGTGCCCTCTAAGGTGCCCTTTCCAGGGGTGCCTAATATGGTGCATAGCCTAAGGAGCCCTACTGTATAGGGCACCTTACAAAGTGCCTTATGAGGCACCTTACAAAGTGCCTTATGAGGCACCTTACAAGGCACCTTATAAGGCACCTTACTTATACGGCACCTTCCAAGGCACCTTATAAGGCACTTTACTTATATGGCACCTTACAAGGCACTTAACAAGGCGCCCTACAAGGCGCCTTATAAGGCACCTTACTTATAAGGCACCTTACAAGGCACCTAACAAGGTGCCCTACAAGGCGCCTTGTAATGTGCCTTGTAAGGTACCTTATAAGGTGCCTTGTGAGGCGCCTTGTAGCACGCGTTAGTTTGTAACATGCGTTAGCTGATACGGCTTGCTGTAACGATGCACTGCCCACACTTTTATATGGCCATCTGTACCTTTACAGCGGAACCTAACGCGAATGACATTACCGCAGTTTAGTAAACATACCCCTAGGTATTAGACAAAGACAAATGACAACCAAGTAATTCTGTGCATAGACCAAAGTAAGAAACAAGACTGTAAAATATTACCTTGGTGGTTGGGTATTGAGACAGACTGTTGTGTGTATGAGACGTGTCCTAGACACGAAGTGAGTGTGGAGTCTCAATTCGCGGTTCCGACACATCCGCGAGGAGTGCGGCTGGGAAGAGACAAAGTGAAAGGCACATTGGTGAAACAGGTCTTAATGGGTGTCAGGAATTGTAAGGGAAACTCGTCTAAGGATGGGGTCAGGGACCCCGGGGACATTCCTCCAGACAGTCCATTAGGGAGAATGTTGAAATATTGGAAAGATAATAAGAGTACTCAGGATAAAGATAAAACTAAGATGATAAGATATTGTTGTTTTATATGGCCTAAAGAGAGTATAAGACCACCCGCAATCTTCTGGCCAAAATTTGGCACAGATGAAGGGTGGTTATGTCAAATTCTTAACTTATATGTAAATAGTAAAAATAATCCTTTTTCCCAAGAAGAGTCAGACTATGCTGCCTGTTGGGAGGGGATGTGGGAGTCAAAGTTGTATCCCATAAGGATAGTGAAAACCCAGCATTCAGAAGAATTGGAAGATAAGGATAGACAACAATTGGTTGCGTGGAACCCCCTTGATTGTCTCCCCCCCTCTTATGTAACCTCTCCCAATCAGAATCCCCTTTAACCACTGCTGAAAGGGATAGAACCAGATGTTGTTCCACCTTCTCAAGAACAATCTGGGGCCCCAGCTCCTTCAACCTCATCAAGGGAAAGAGAGGAGGAGGAAATAAGAGATATTATGGAAATGGACCCAAAGGACCCCATTAGGACTATAACATGGCCCCTGGAAGAAGAGAATAAGACTTCAAGAGAATTGAGGGGTTCTTTAGAAGATGTAAGGCAGTTTCCATTTAAAGAATCAGGAGATGTCAGGAAAAGAAAAAAAGGTAGGAAGTAGATCCAATGGGCTTAATTACCGTGTGAGGCCCCTTCCACTGGGCTTCAAACTTAGGTGTAGCACCCGATACTAAGATCATCACTTTCTCTCCGACCTTCAGTTGTCTGGGTTTTGCATGCCGATCATAATATTGTTTTTGTTTTTGTTGACTTTCTTTCAGTTTCTCACCTGCGAACCGGGAGGTTCATTCCAGGCGAGTTCTTAGGTTCTTCAAAAATAGGGGTACGTCTATTTCGTATTTCCACCCCCCTCCCCACCCCCCACCCCACCCCACCCCCCCACTCCCACCCCACCCCACCCACACCCCCACCCCCCACCCCACCCCATTGTGCTACACCTCTGCTTCTATGTTTGCATGTCTACGCACCTACTTAAGTTTATCATGCGTTAACACGCTTAGCGGCACTTTGCCCGATAATGTGCACAGCAGTGCGCGTTAGCGCGCGATAATCCCGTTTCGCTACTTTAAGACTGAAACGCCCACTCCTTTTATGGCATCCTGCACACTATCGCCGGGCGCACATTAAGAAGGTTTAGTAAACATGCCCCATAGTCATAAGTATATGTGTCCAGAGACTGCTCAGACATTGGTGTTCGGGATGCCCTGTTATGAGTGGTCACAAGTTTGGTGGACCACCGAGGATGGAGGCTGTGTTTCCCCAGAATGGGGTATTGCATAATACCGTGTATAGGAGGGTTAACTCAAAGATTGATAGAAACGGTAAGCACTAAACAAATGATAGTATCATTTCCAGTGCACAAAGGTGCAATGTTAATAATGGACTATGTCGCGAGCACTGCCCTGGCAGCAAGTAGAGGTCAGGGCAGGTCGGACACAACTATATAGGGATGAGATTGGCCAGTAATCCAGAGGCCCAATTGGCTTTTAGGTCCTATTAGTTTCCTGGATCCTAATCTTCAATGAAATCAAATGCACAAAGTGGTGGGAAAATGAAGGCTTTTATTTCCCTTTCTCGCAAGGGTTCAAATGATTGGGCAACAACAACGCAAAATGTCTTTACTTCAGGTAAGAAAAAGTAAAACAGAAGCAAAAAACTGTTACTTTCACAGTAGCGATGATATTCACACAAACAAGAATGTTCTATGCAGCAATACATGTAGCTTACAAGTCTGGCAAGGATTCTAGGCTTCCCGTAGTACAGTACGTACAGTCCATTTCTGTATCTGAAACCTCATCTACCAGTTCCACTTGCATTGGCTCATAGCCTGAAGCCTCTGACTCTGAGTCCCTGGTTTCAGGAAAGTTATAGTCAGGCTTCTTATATAGCTCCCCTAGCACTGCCCAATGTTCTGGGTGAAGCGAAGGGCGTCGGTTCTGTGCTGTTTTGTATTGAGAAGATTCCTCTCTACTTAGAGGTTTTTATAGCAGCTTTATAAAAACACTTCTTATTCAAGACTCTCTTATCAGGTAAACTTTTCTATACCTTGTATCATAAGAAGGTTTACCTTGTGAACTTGGCTTCTCTGTTTCAAGTGAAGGTTGAGGCCTGCACCAGT
Source organism: Ichthyophis bannanicus (assembly GCA_033557465.1). Classification (NCBI taxonomy): domain Eukaryota; kingdom Metazoa; phylum Chordata; class Amphibia; order Gymnophiona; family Ichthyophiidae; genus Ichthyophis; species Ichthyophis bannanicus. Next base: position 1,791,176,389 of record CM066032.1, on the reverse strand, counting down.
TTCTCTTCTGGCTTGCTCTTACAGCACAGCTTAGGTCTTCAGGCTGTCTCTCATTTGGTTTTAGACAACCATTGCAGCAATGCTTTTGCCTCTCTGGGCAAACAGCTCTTACTCCTCTTTGAGCTGAGACCTTCCCAGGTTCTTCATTAGCTCCCTTTCACTCTGGGTGATTTACTAGCAGTGGAATAATCAGGTTTCCATTCTAACCTCTTTTCCTCTGTGCTGCCTTCTTTCCTGCTGCACGCTTTCCTGCTGCATTCACTCCTGTTGCCTTCACACCTGCTGCGTCTTTTCCAGCTGCATTTCTCGCTGCTTCCACGCCCGCCTCCACGCCTGCCTCCTTTCCAGTCTTCCACACCCTCCTTAAGAAGTCCTCCTGCGCTCGAGGATTGGAAGCTGGCTGGCATTACCTCATGACCAGTGGGGCGTGGTTCCTCAGTTACTCTGAAGTCCCTCTTGCTCCCTCTAGCTGGCTCCTCCAGATATTGCAGCTTGTATGTATCTTTTTCTCTGTTTAAAGCATTTTCTTTTCTCTCAACCGGGTCTGCTGGGTAACACATCCCCCTTCTTAAAATATTATGGGCTGGGGAAGCCTCTTCTACACAGCACATAATACGTGATACCGCGATCTTCTACATCTGACTGGCACTATGCTTCACTCGACTGTTATCCGCTTGTATCACTTCAGGGTGGAATATGTTTTCAGCAGAACTTAGCAAAACTACCCGTTCATGCCAGGGCCGAAGAATGTTGACGTGATAGACTTGTTTATGTCCTTTTGTATCTTGGACCAAGTAGGAAGTAGATCCAATGGGCTTAATTACCGTGTGAGGCCCCTTCCGCCCGATACTAAGATCATCACTTTCTCTCCGACCTTCAGTTGTCTGGGTTTTGCATGCCGATCATAATATTGTTTTTGTTTTTGTTGACTTTCTTTCAGTTTCTCACCTGCGAACCGGGAGGTTCGTTCCAGGCGAGTTCTTAGGTTCTTCAAAAATAGGGGTACGCCTATTTCCTCATCAATGGGTTCAGTCCACTGTTCTCCCAAGACATCTAATATGCCTCTAGGTGCTCGTCCGTACATAAGCTCATAGGGTGATGTACCTAATGAACTTTGTTTTCTTTCTCTACAAGCATATAAGATGAATGGCAACATGGTGTCCCACTCCGTCATTTGGCCATCCAAAGCTCGTCGAAGCATTTGTTTTATGCTCTGATTTAACCGTTCCACCAAGCCATTGCATTGGGGGTGGTAGGCAGCAGTCTTTATGTGGTGGATACAACTGATTTAGTGGTCTCTTTTGCCTGAGGAATATAATACTATAACAAAGAAACCTCAGCACTATAACTTGAAAGCATAATATGTAACTAGTCGAGGACTTGATGAAGTTACAGAGATCAAAAAGTATCCAGATTTATAAACACTACACTCTTTATGAAATGATAGCAGAAGGTCTCAATTCACATTGGGTGGCCAATAGACTGTCATGTAATCGTCTAGTGGACTTATATCCCTATTAACATCAGCGACCTTATTTTAAAGAACTGCTACCAAGAGCGTAGATAGAATTGCTTCAAAGAATGATTCAAAAAATGTTATGAACTGTTAAAGAAAAAAGTGCTTAACTTTCAGGAGGATTAAACTGAAATTATCCCTGTGCCCTTCTCTTCTATTGCTAACTCCAGACTTCGCTCCTTTCACCTTTCTGCACCTTACGCCTGGAACAAACTACCTGTGTCTGTACGCCAGGCACCTTCTCTAACCCTCTTCAAATCCAGGCTGAAAACTCACCTCTTCGCTGCTGCTTTTGGATCTTGACTCACCTGATCTCCTTTTTCTTTTTCTTTCCCCCTTGTTTTATCCCTGCCTACACCTTCTGTGTTGTCTGTCTTGACTAGATTGTAAGCTCTGATGAGCAAGGACTGTCTCTTACATGTCTGTGCAGCGCTGCATATGACTTGTAGCGCTATACAAATGCTCAGTAGTAGTAGTAGAGAGTCAGAGGGGAAATATGGACAGGACGGCTTGCGGGTTTGCATGTTCCGCAGGGACATGCAGCCCTGCAAGTCGCCTCTCTGAATCGGGCCGAGAGTGTACCTCGATTTTCAGAAAACCTTTGACAAGATCTCTCATGTGAGACTCTTGGCCAAATTAAAAAGTTATGGGATTGGAGGCAGTGTACTATTGTGGATCAGGAACTGGCTAAAAGATAGAAAGCAAAGAGTAGGACTAATAGCCAATTTTCTTAATGGAGAAAGGTGAATAGTGGTGTACCCCAGTGGTCTGTGCTGGACCCGCTGCTTTTTAATAATGATCTGAAAAAGGGAATAATGAGTGAGGTGATCAAATCTTCAGGTGACACAAAATTATTCAAAGTTGTTAAGACACAAGAGGATTGTGAACAATTGCAAGAGGACCTTGATAAGTTGGAAGCCTGGACATTCAATGGAAGATGAAATTTAATATTTATTTACATTCTCTTATATACCACACTATTCTGCATCAGTGCAGTTTACATTGAACAGGGCATTATAACTTGGAGATGAATATTTTACAGGGAACATGGGCTATGGAGGGTTAAGTGGCTTGCCCAAGACCACAAGGAGCACCTGTGGGACTAGAAACCCCAGTCCTTCTGGCCCAAGGTTGCTGTCCTCTAGTGGGATTTGAACCCCTGACTTTCTGGCCTGAAGTACCTTGCCCCAACCACTAGGCCACTCCACAACTCTCAATGTATGAATGGAAGATGAAATTTAATGTGGATAAGTGCAAAGTTATGCACGTAGGAAACAACAACCCAAACAATGGTTACATGATGCAAGGTTACACATTAGAAAACCCCTCCCACAAAAAAATATTTAGGTGTCATCATGGACAATATGTTGAAACCCTCTGCCCACTGTGCAGCAGTGGCCAAGAAAGCAAATAGAAAACTAGGAATCATGAGGAAAGAAATGGAGAATAGACCAGGGATATTATAATGCATCTGTATCATTCAATGGTGCAACCGTATCTTGAATAATTTGTGCAATTCTGGCTGCCATATCTTAAAAAGGATATAGCAGAATTATAAAAGGTACAGAAAAGAGACATGGAAATGGTAAAGTGAATGGAAGGATACCCCTATGAGAAAGACTTAAAAGGTTAGGGCTTTTCAACTTGGAAAAGAGACAGCTGAGGGGAGATATGGTAGAGGTCTATAAATTAATGAATGGCATGGAACAGGTAAACATAAATTGGTTGTTTATTCCATCAAAAAGTAGAAAGACTATGGGGCATGCAATGAAGCCCCAACGTAAACCATTTAAGACTAATGAGAGAAAATATTTTTTCACTCAATGCGTTACCAAACTCTGGAATTCGTTACCGAAGACTGTAGTAAAAGCTGTTAATGTAACTAGGTTTAAAAAAGGTTTGGACAAGTTCCTGGAGGAAAGATCCATAAACCATTATTAAAGAGGACCCGGGAAATCCTCTGCTTACCCCAGGATGAGCATTGCGGAACCTATGTGCCTTTTTGGGAACCTGCGAGGTTCTTGTGACCTGGACTACTGGATACTGGGCTTGATGGACCTTGGTCTGACCCAGCATAGCATATCTCATGTTCTTATGTTCTCCATATAAATATCTGCGCTGATTTTCAGGATGGGTTATATGCAAATGACGATGCAGTCGGGATATTCAGTACTGGTATCCGGACAGGAGATGCTGCTGAATACATATGTGAGCTGAATGGCGCTGACTGGATAAATGAAAGCCTTATCAACCATCACTTATCCGACTTCCATGTTAGGACAACTTTCAAGCAGCCTGAATTGGCTGGATAGGTGGCCAATGAAAATCCCACTTAGTGGATAAAGTCGCCATTATCCAGTTAGTGCCGACACCTTCCTCTTCTCACCCCTGCACTACCCAGATAATACCAGGTCATTCTGTATAGATATTTAGATAGACAGTTAAACACAATTTGCTGATTGAGTTGCATCATAGCAACCTTTCTGATGTCTGTGGAGTGTGCTTCAGGTCTGGTGTCTGACAGTGTTTACCACCATGGGGAGTGACCCCAACAGTATTGCGTACCATAGCCATGCCTGCACTGTGCCCAAGGCTGGTGCGGTGGCCAGAGCTGCCAAGAGCCTCTATATTTGCACAATGCTGGCATAGGTGTGGGAGCGTGTGTTAGTCTATCCAGTGTGTGGTGTCTGCCAACATTCCTCAGCCCACACTGTTGCCAGTGTAAGCCTGCCAATGTGCATAATGAGGAGCAAGGTACCATGGGTATAGCCTGGACAGGGTGGCCAGGGCAGGATGCATCTGCACAGGGCATAGGGCAATGGATCGGACATTGTAGTGCCCGACAACCACCTGCACGGACAGGGTGGCCACAGCATGTCCTGCTGGGAGGTCACTCTCACCCTGACTGAGCAGTGACCACTGCATGGCTAGGTTCCCCCATAGTGCCATATAGCATTTCTCTCATGTGATATTTGTGGGTTCCCTTTTGGGGCCCAATCACTGACTTATTTGCTTGGTGTGTGTGTGCTGATATCCCCATTCTGGATACATGCATCTTCTCCAGGACCATGCACTATGGACTAGCTGGTGGACTGTCTGCAGCTAGTATGTGTCTTGCTGGAACACCTTGCAGGGTGCAGCGGCTGGAGGCTCACTGCTGGAAAATGCCAGATAGTGGTGGGGGGCAGCTGAGCATTTCCAGGCCTACTGTCTCTCTGCCTTGCCTTATGGATGTGTACAGATCTGCATTGACTGCACTGCAGGGTGTCTGTTCCCCAACAGGACTGGGGTTGATGGTCCCCTCTACTGCCACCATTGCAGGGAGGTAGAAAGTGGATCTGTTGGTGTGAGATCCTGTTTCCCACCCTGAACCACAGAGGGTGGGTCCAAATACCCTCTCTTCACCTACATCATGTGACCATGGCACCAACACAGGATATGCACAGATGTATCCTAAGTGTGTCTGCAGGAACTACCTAATCACACACACTACCACTGATGGGGACCTGCAGCATGGGGTATTTCAGCTATGAAAAGTGCTGTGGACCTGGTGCTGGGCGCCCCACCTCACCCTCAGGGTGAGCACAGTACCCACACAATGTGACGGTCTGTAGATACTCTGTGCCAGTAACACACACGGTCAGTACCCCCTACCAGGCCGAGGTGCTGTGGGGATGCACACGGTCAGTTCCCCCTACCAGGCCGAGGTGCTGTGGGGGCGCATACCCCATCTTGTGATCATCTGTAGATTCTGATTTGCATGTTTATTTTTATTTATTTATTTATTTAGCTGCATTTATATCCCACTTTTCACCGGGTCAACACAAGGGGATATGAGACACATACACTAATACTTACAGGGAACATGAGCAATGGAGGGTTAAGTGGCTTGCCCAAGACCACAAGGAGCACCTGTGGGACTAGAAACCCCAGTCCTTCCAGCCCAAGGTTGCTGTCCTCTAGTGGGATTTGAACCACCGACCTTCTGGCCTGTAGTACCTTGCCCCAACCACTAGGCCACTCCTCCTCCATGTGCAGTGCATGTGCAGTGCATCATGGGTGCGGGTGGGTTAACCCTATCCTGGCAACCAGACAAGTTGTGTGGTAACCTGCAGTCCTTCTGTAGCCAGTCAAGGGTTTGTTAGTAGCTGTAGCTCACTGGTTACTTCACTGCCTGTGGAGCTAAAGGTCATGGGCTTGATCTTTGACAGGGCTGTCTGAGGCATTTTCTTTTTTAATTTAAATTAGTTCTGCCAACAAAACCACCCTCGCTGTGCTCTAGCCTTAAGGTTCCTCATAAGGCGCCCTCTAAGGCGCTCTATAAGGCGCCCTATAAAGCGCCCTATAAGGTGCCTTATAAGGCGCCCTATAAGGAACATTATAAGGTGCCTTGGTGGACAGTGCACTTTATAATGTGCCCTCTGGAGTGCCTTATAGGGTGCCTTATGTGGCACCTTAGGTTACGGCACTGTGAGGGTGTGCTTGCTGGCAGCACTAATTTAAATTAAAAACGAAAATGCCTCAGACTTTCCTATCAAATAACCCCAATGTGGGATCAAACCCATGACCTCTGGCTCCACAAGCAGTGAAGTTACCAGTGACCTACAGCTACTAACAAACCCCTGGCTGGCTACAGAAGGACTGCAGATCACCACACAAACTGATGTAAAGTAAAGGGTAACACCTCAGACAGCCTTACTCATCGGGCCCACTGGGGGATTGAAATCATGACCCCTGTTTCATCAGTCAATGTATTAACCATTGTGCTACACCTCTGCTGCTGTGTTTGTGGGTCAGGGCACCTAATTAAGACTAACGCGCATTAACGTGCCATGGCTCCCTCTATCACATGAAAACGTACCTTATCGCATGATAACCCTAAATGCTACCTTAAGACAGGAACGTCCACTACCTTATATGGCATCCTGCACACTAATGCTGGCTACACGTTAAGACTGCTTAGTAAACATGCCCCTTAGCCTTTTTGCCCCCTTACCTAGAACAGGTAGAACTTCTGAGAATGCTACAGTGTTAACTATGGGCTTGAGCTTTTCTCCCAGAGATTGGAAGTCCTTTGGACTGTAGAGGCACTATTTCTAGCCAGGTCATTTGTACCCAAGTGGATGACAACATCAAGTTTGGAGTGTTTGCTTTCTGTGGTAAGTGCATCAATAATTTAGTTTGTATTCCTGCCAGCTAAGGAGCCTGTTGTTGTTGTTAAGTGCCATCGAGTCGGAGTCGACTCATGGCGACCCTCTGGATAGCTATCCTAAATTGTGTTCGGTCTTGAGTCAGGCGGCTCATTGTTGACAGACTGGTACCTGTAGCTGGTGTTATTGTATCAATCTATCTCATTGCTGGCCTTCCTCTTTTGCGTTGACCTTCTATCTTGCCAAGCATGATGTCTTTCTCTAATGATCTCTCTCTTCGCATGATGTGTCAAAAGTATGAAAGTTGAAGTCTTGTCATCTGAGCTTCTAAAGAAAGCTTAGGTTTGATCTCCTCTAGTACCGACTGGTTTGTTCTTTGGGCAGTCCATGGTATACACCGTATTCGCCGCCAGCACCATAATTCAAAGGCATATCAGGAGTTGCTCATGGTTTGCGGAGTCAAATGCAGCAGCAATGTCTAGGAAGATTAAAGCATATCCTTGTTTGATGTTATTGATCCCAGTGGTTAATGTGTTGAGGAGTGTGGCGAGGAGAGTTTCCACTCCATGTGATTCCCTAAAGCCGTGTTGGTTTGGATCAAGGGGAGCTGTAGAGTCGATGTGGTCCTGTATTTGTCTCTGTACCACTTTCTCGATTATCTTTGCTAGCAGCGGTTCCCTCCAGATCATTGGAACAGTAAAATTCATGTGTCGAACACCCTTTACCCAACCTGTTAGGAGTCTGACACAGGTAATACAGCAGACGTGAGGCACCCAATTTTTGTCCTGGTCAGTGACTTGACATCCAAAGTATAGCTTATAACATGTCTTAACAAGTGGAGTAAAACATCTTCTCTGCTTCTTAAAAGTAACCTCACCGCAAATGTAGTAAAATGAATCTGGACGATTAACACACTTTCGAGGCATTGTTAAACTACAAGCGATAACTGTAATATTTATTAACCAACTGCTGTTTATGAAATAGATTAACGCAAACTCACATCCATTCAGATTCTGTTTTTTTCAAACAATACAAACCACAATCACTGACGGCGACAGAAAGCATATCAACACATGACTCAGCGTTTTCTGCTTGTATCAGCCGGACCAGTAGGGCAAGGGGCCCAATTAATTAATTATATAATAACTACATGACTCAGCATTTTTGGTTGTTGCTGACAACAAACAATAATAATTATGATGGGATTTTTTGTATTCAACCTTTGTTTACTGAAACAAAACTTTAACGGCTAATTTACAGTAATGTACACATTTTACTAGATGATATCTCCTGAAGTATGGGTGATAGAAAAATTCTGATACCATATTTGTAAACAATTGGAAAAATTACATATGAAAAAGCTCAGAGCGGGTCTGTGACAAAAATTGTGTTGACTAGTGTAATCATTCCCTGGTCCTGCTGTTTTTAAATGCACTGAAGGACTTCACTCCTATACAGTACCGTTCCTTTGGGTTATTGCAGCCCAAATGCATTCAAATTTAGCTTTCAAATTCTTGACCCTTCTTCAAGCTTCACTCATTCTTGACCATTCTTTGCTCATTCTTAGCCATTCTTCTAGCTTTGCTCATTCTTCGAGCTCTTCGTGTTATTCACACCTTCCAGAGTGTCTACACTGTTGCAGATTTTGGTATGATCCACCAAGATTCATACCCTTCCTGAAAGACCTTACAAAATATCATTTATACAAATGTTTAAAAAAAGGCCCAAGCACCGATCCCTGTGGCACAACATTTACTATTACCCTCTTTCATCTTCCACTCACCCAGTTTCTAACCCTGTCAGTCACTTTAGAGTCCATCCCAAGACCACTATGGGGTATGTTTACTAAACCGTCTTAACGTGCGCCCGGCGATAGTGTGCAGGCTGCCATAAAAGGAGTGGGCGTTGCAGTCTTAAAGTAGCAAAACGGGATTATCGCGCGATAACGTGTGCTGCTGCGCACATTATCGGGCGAAGCACCGCTAAGCGCGTTAATGCGCGGTACTCCTAAGTAGGCGCCCAGACATGCAAACACAGAAACAGAGGTGTAGCACAATGGGTAATACACTGACTGATGATACAGGGGTCATGAGTTCGATCCCCCAGTGTGCCTAATGCATAAGGATGGCTGAGGCATCAGCTTTGACATGTAAGTATTGTTTCTTGAGGCATTTTAATTGGTATTGTAATTATTGCTGCCAGCAAACACACCCTCACATGCCGTAACCTAAGGTGCCGCATAAGGCACCCTAAAGGCACTCCATAGGGCACATTATAAAGTGCACTGTCCGCCATGGCACCCTATAATGTCCCCTATAGTGCATCCTATAAGGTGCTCCATAGGACACCTTATATGGACTGTAACCATAAGGTGCCTCAGAAGGAGCTTTATAGGGCACCCTATAGGGCGCCCTATAAAGCGCCTTCTGAGGCACCTTATGGTTACAGTGCTCTGAGGGTGTTTCTGCTGGCAGCACTAATGTACATTAAAAATAGACAATGCTTTGGACAGCCCTATCAAACACCCCCACTGTGGGTTTGAACCCATGATCTCTGGCTCCACAGACATTGAAGTAACCAGTGGGCTACAGCTCTAGAGATGCTAACAATCCCCTGGCTGGCTGCAGAAGGACTGCACGGCACCACACAGACAGTTTGCTGTGATCACCAGGATAAGGTTAACCCACCCGTACCCATGATGCACTGCACATGCAAATCAGCAGTCTACGGATGATCACAAGATGGGGTATGCACCCCCACAGCACCTCGGTACCCATGCAATGAATAGATCCTCTGAGGAGTAGAATCTATATAATATTTGGGAGGACAAGGGATATCATTGCATGATCTGTCCACTGGGTCTATGCCCTCCACATGGAGATTGGCAAGGTCTGCACCCTTGACATCATGCCATGCTTCAAAGCATTCAACATACAATCTTTTCTAGATGATCTCGCCCTGCTCCTAGAATCTGAACTGCAGGGCTTTTATTTTTTTAATGCCATCAAGTAAGTGTTGACTCTTGGTGACCTAGCTGCCTTTCGGTTTTCTTGGCAATGTATTACTGGAAGTAGATAGCCAGGCCTTTTCTTCTCAAAGCAATGGAAGATAAAGTGACTTATCCAAGGTCACAATGAGTGCCAGTGGGAATCAAACCCTTGATTTTCTTGGTACTAAGCAGTTGCTTTAATCACTAGGCTACTTCTCCACTCTTTTAGTAATCATTCCTTTTACTCAGTGATTAACAATGCCACCTATTTTACACCATGGCACACCAAGAACAACCCTAACATGGTTCACCAGTCCTGGTTTTCCTGCAAACTCAGAACTGCCAGATGAGAGCTCAGACAAACTGAGAGAAGATAGAAATGAACTCAAGATGCAGCCATAAAACAGCAGTTTGCCACCAAATAACTTGAATATAGCAATCTCATCAACAACAGCAGAAAACAATACTACACCAATATAATCCTGAAATCTCTCAACCACCCAAGAAAATTATTCTCCGTCGTATCCACCCTCATCAGAGACCCACCATCCACACACTCCATAAACTCAGACCATGGCCAACTACCTAGTCAACAAACAATCTTCAACACCTCCCAAAGCCAAAGAACCTCTTCACAAATGGGATAAACCATCTCAAGTTCACACCTGGGCCTCCTTTAGATTAATTATATGGAGAGAACTCACAGATATTATTCAAAGCATCAATACTACTACCTCTCTTCTGGATCCATGCGCACTCACCTGGATAAAATCCCTCCCAAATAAATTATCCTAAATGATTCAAGATAGTTCACACCTCTCTCTCCCAAGGACACTTAACTTCTACCCTGAAGCAGACCTCAATAAGAACCATCATAAAGAAACCTTCAATGAACCAGACCTACCCCAGATCATATCGACCAATCGCCAGAATACCATTCCTGTCCAAAATAATTGAAAAGACTGTACAGCGCCAACTTCAAGAACATGCCGACACCCAAGCTCCCAATGCCCCCCAGCAACATGGCTTCCACCCTCAACATGGTGTAGACACCATCTTCATAGTACTATTTGACACACCAATCAGAGGTCTTGATAAGCCATATCAAGGATTCATTATATTTCTAGATATCAGTGCTGCCTTTGACTCCCTATCACACAACAACCTACTTACAAGGCTCAGAGACATAAGCCACTACAAAAACACTATAGACTGGTCCACCTCTTACTTCACAGACAGAAGGTTACAAGTAAAAGTTGAACCTCTCAAATCCAACCATTTTACCCTAAAGCAAAGAATACCACAGGACTTGGCCTTATCAGCTCTGCTATTTAACATTTATATTCAGCCTATTTGCAATTTACTGAGAAAATTTAAGATAAATTTCCATTTACATGCAGATGACATTATGATCTGCCTTCTTTTCCACACCCTTACCCCAGACTTCTCCATCATATCAGATTGCTTTTCAGCCATTACAGACCTCCTTGCAGAACTTGGCGTAGTAGTGAACAACAAGAAGACCAAAACACTACTAGTAACAAAGGACCCTTCCTTCAACCCATCTGAGAAACTCATTCTCAAACATGCAGAAATCACGATAAAAAGTGAAATCAAATACCTTGGCATAACCCTTGACAGCAACCTAAACATGCTTGCTCATATCAAGAAGTCAGCCAAAACTGCTTACCTGAAACTCAAATCACTTCAACGTTTACGACCCGTATTCCAATACAACGACTACAGAACAATTTTTCAGTCCATCATAACCCCCCATCTTGACTATGGCAACATACTTTACCAGAGACTACCATAACAAGCATTATACCCGCTTTAATTAGTGCAAAACATCGCTGCTAGACTCTTAACTGGAACATCAAGATGACAGCACATCACACTGACTCAAAGGACAAAATATAAAGTTGCAACCACCATTTATAAAATCCAACATAACTCTTCAGTTTCCTGCCTCAAAGACCTAATCACAAGAACACCCTTAACAAGGCCTAGAAGATCAGCAAACCCGAACCTTCTAGTCATACCCCCCCCCCCCACAAGACTAGAAGTACTCAGCAAACAAACAATAGAGCCTTCACTCTTTTGCCCCAACAATCTGGAGCACTCTACTGGAAGCCATCAGATCTGCACAGTCTATACAAGATCTGAAGAAACTCTTGAAAACACATCTCTTCATTGAACACTTTGGTCCAAATGATATCACATAGCTGCACATACCATGTCTCTATTCATGCACTACTGAAATCAGTAAACCCCCATTTTGTTAACTCCAAGTTTGTATCCCCATGAGTTTTATGTAACTGCAACTTGCTTGAGTTTGTTATTGTTGTTCTATGTAAACCGCTTTGGCATAAAGGAGGTATAAAAAAACCCCACCCCTGTTAAATAAATAAATAAATACATAAATCAAGGAAGGGTGACATCTAGCTTCCACCTCCATCTCCCTTCGATGATGGTCAGATGTCTCAGGAGAGTGCAGGAGCATCTGTGGACTCAGATATTCCTAGAACCAGTCAGTGGAGTCATCATCATCTGAACTGTGATGAACATCTGCTGCAGTAGATTGTACAGCTCCAGGCACAGCAAGCAGAGAAACTTGAGCTAACGAGATCACCATCCTTCTAGGAGCATCATATCCACCCAGAAAGGAGACAGCTGGAGGTAACAGAAACCCTTATCGAGGAAATCAAGTCAATGCACAGGGACTTGCATACTTCATGAAGCAACATGCCACACTCCCTCAGCAACTCTGCAAATTCCACAGCACCATCTGTATCCCCAGTATCCTAGTCTGCATGTGCAACAAAGAGGAGGTCTGACTTTTTGTTTTCAGTTCAAAGTTCTCCTGATCACCCATAAAGCATATTACTCAGGGCTTCCTTTTTATCTTGCATCTTTGTTGATCCCACACTGTACCTCACTACTCCTCAGATCTCAAGCCACTAATCATTTGTTACTTCCATCAGCAACGCATGCACAGCTTGAATCCACACATCACTCTGCTTTCCTTATTTGAAATGACTTTCCTTTCTTATCTTTCATTTTATTTATTTATTTACTAATTTAGAGGGTTTTTATACCACCTTATCAAATAATCCAAGCGGTTTACAAAAAACAGATGCAAAAAACAACATTTTACAATAAACAGTAGTTAGCAATACATACAAGTTAGTAATCAACAAAACCTTGATCCAAGGTAACAGACAGTAAATTATTTATATTAGTGTGTATATATGTAATGAGGATTTGGGATTATTTATATATTTACATATATGCATTGTATGTTGCCTTTACATAGGTTTGGAGATAAGGAGGGTGCTAGGGGTGTATGTTGATTATCTTTTGCTGTTTTTATTTGGTTGTAAACCACCTTGGTGCCCACCCACATAAGGTGGTAAATCTAGTACTGATTAAACATAAACAAATATAAATACCTCCAATCTCCACCTCCACTACCATTGTCTCACTGTATCAATGCAGCAATATGTCCAGCCAACACCACCCACTTTCCACATTTTGGGGCCTGTGCCCTGTGGATGGAGGGAACCCTTTTGATTTCTCCCCTTCCAGGAGCCCCCCCCCCCCCCCAGTGTTCTAGTGGGCTGGTTGAAGTTTCCGACAGCTTCTCAGACAGTGGTGAGAAATCAGCCAACATGCCATCTTGCCAACATAATCAGGCTTGGAAGCAGGGCTTGGGAAGTACAGGATTGAGGTGCAGGGCAGGGGAGGGATGCAGGAAGAAATTACTTTCTCATAATATGTGCACCCTTAGCAGGGGGGACGAGGGATGCTACTGTGTGTGTGTGGGGGGGGGGGGGGGTTGGAGATCCCAGAGGGCTGCTTCATGGTAAGGTTGGAGGTGATGGTGCTGAGGGGAGGGGTCAGTGTTTGTGCAACTGGGCTGGTGATGACAGTCGTTGGTGTATAACCTAAGACAGGTGCTAGAGGGTGGGGGTAATGGTTCAGACAGGAATGAGAATGGAGGTAGAAGGATGGTGGAAAGGGCACTCTCATGTACATACTTTGTGTGTTAACAAATAAACACCTACCTTCACATGAAGTGCCTAAGTATGACGTCATATCTTGCAGTCATACCTATTTTGTAGGGATGGCCACTATCCTCCTACTTTGGCTCTTCTGCCTCTTTCTCTATGTCTGGATCTGCTGCTTTCTGTTCTTCAGGAAGAGGTTGTTTCTGCCTCAATGGCAGATCATGGAGCATGCAGCAGGCCATAAATATCTGATATACCCTGGTTGGGCTGTAAAGGAATTTACTATTAATACTACTGTTTATCATTTGTATAGCACTGCAAGGCCTACAGTGCCCACAAATCTATCAAAGCACTGGAAGTGGCTCTTGAGCAGGCCAGATTTTCTCCCCATGACACAGATGTGTCTGAGGGCCCCAGTTGAACTACTCATCTGCCTCTGCGTGCGGTGCCATGATGGGGTCAGGAGCCACCTCCTCAGAGGTTAACCTCTATCACCTGTATGAGTAGAGAGAGAATGTGCGGGGTATTGCACCAGGATGCCTCATATGTTGCTGCTGCCATGGATCACACATACACATGTCTACGTGATGGAGTGGGCTGTTGCAGGTCTTACCTAGCAGCCATTACCTCGAGATTTCTCCTCTCTCAAACCTCTAGAAGATACCAGAGTGGATCAGGATGTACAAGTCATGATATGATCCTGGAAACCTTGGGGGTGGGGGGATATTCAGTGGTGGTGGCTATCGTTTCTACAGCCTGTAGCTGTTATCGCTGAACCTTAACCCTGGATATTCAATGCCAGGGCCATATCCAGCCACAAGCATTGAATATTTGGGTCTGCTGCACAGTGCAACATGGCGCAGAAGTTAACCAGGCAGCAGCAATATTGAGCTGCTGCCCGGTTAGCTCCCACACGTAAAGACAGGACAGCTTTTGCCATGCCTATCTTTACTGTGGGTCGCTAACCGGGCAACAGTTCAATATCTCCCTGTCTGATAAAGCGACAAGTGCTGCCTTCACTCTGTCCAGGAATGTCTACGACACACCCAATGCTACACAGTTAGTATTGGGGGTATAGAGGCCTTACTCGGGGATATTCAGCAGCATTTACAGGGTTTACGGGTTTGTAAACTGTGTAAATGCCTTGAGATGGAGTCAGCATGTCATGCTCTATCTCTGGTTCTATTCAGATCCAGGATAAAAGGCCATCTTTTTGAGGCGCCTTTTAAATCCTAAACTCCTTATTCTCCCCCCTTAATATCCATGCTGTTTTTAATCATTTTCCATAATAAATGATAGAGGGTTAAAAGTGGCAGTAAGAGCGGACAAGGCTATAGCGGAGAGACTGAATGAATTCTTTGCTTCATTCTTTACTGAGGAAGATGTAGGGATATTACCTATGACTGAACTGATATTTAATGGTGATACTTCCGAAGAATTGAAAGAAATATTGCTACACCGGGAAGATGTATTACAACTATTTGATAAACTGAAGAATAGAAAATCACATGGAACGGATGGTTTACATCCAAGGGTATTGAAAGAACTGAAATATGAGATTGCAGACCTGCTATTAGTAATCTGTGAACTATCATTAAAATCATCTGTAATAACTGAAGATTGGAGGATCGCCAATGTAACGCCAATTTTTAAAAAGGGTTCCAGGGGTGATTCAGGAAACTACAGACCGGTGAGCCTGACATCAGTACTGGAAAAAATGGTAGAAACCATCATAAATAAAAAAAATTACTCTGCATGTAAATAGTCATGGCCTAATGAGAGACAGCAAACATGGCTTTATACAAGGAAGATCTTGTCTTACTAATCTGTTATGTTTTTTTGAAGGTGTGAATAAACAGGTAGACAAAGGTGAGTCGGTTGATATAGTGTATTTGGACTTTCAGAAAGCCTTTGATAAAGTCAAAGACTTTTGGCAAAACTAAAGAGTCATGGGATAGGAGGCAGTGTACTATTGTGGATCAGGAACTGGTTAAAAGATAGAAAGCAGAGGGTAGGGCTAAGTGGCCAATTTTCCCAATGGAGAAAGGTGAATAGTGGTGTACCCCATGGATCTGTGCTGAGTCTGTTGCTTTTTGACATATTCATAAATGACCTGGAAAAGGGAATAACGAGTGAGGTTCTCAAATTTGCAGATGACACAAAACTATTTAAAGTTGTTAAAACCCATGAGGATTTGCAAGAGGATCTTGATAAATTGGAAGACTGGGCATCAAAATGGCAGATGAAATTTAATGGGGAGAAGTGCAAAGTTCTGCACCTAGGGAAGAACAACCCAAACTATGGTTACACGGTGCAAGGTTCCACATTAGGAACTACCTCTCAGGAAAAAGATTTAGGCGTCATTGTGGATAACATGTTAAAACCCTCTGCCGAGTGTGCAGCGGCGGCCAAGAGAGCAAATAGAATGCTAAGTATCATAAGGAAAGGAATGGAAAATAAAACAAAAGATATTATAATGCCTCTATATCGTTCCATGGTGCCACCACACCTTGAATATTGTGTGCAATTCTGGTCACCATATCTTAAAAAGGATATAGAGTTATTAGAAAAGGTTCAGAGAAGAGTCCCCAAAATGCTAAAGGGGATGGCAGGATACCCCTATGAAGAGAGGCTAAAAAGGTTAGGGCTCTTTAACCTGGAAAAGAGATGGCTGAGGGGAGATATGATAGAAGTCTATAAATTAATGAATGGAGTGGAACGGGTAAACGTAGATCGATTGTTTACATTATCAGAATATAGAAAGACTGGGGGACATGCAATGAAGCTACAGGGTAAACTATTTAAAATAATAAGAGAAAATATTTTTTCACTCATTGTGTAATCAAACTCTGGAATTTGTTACCAGAGGATGTAGTAAAAGCTGTTAGTGTAGTTGGGTTTAAAAAAAGGTTGGGACAAGTTCCTGGAGGAAAGGTCCATAAACCATTATTAAAAAGGGACCCAGGATATCACTGCTTGGCCCAATACAAGCATTGTGGAACCTGTGTCTTTTGGGGAAGCTGCTAGGTACGTATGACCTAGATTGGCCACTGTTGGAAACAGGATACTGGGCTTGATGGACCTTGGTCTGACCTAGTATGGCATATCTTATGTTCTTATGTAAATGCAACTCCTTAGTCTCTTATTTGTCCAGTTTGCCTGTCTTTAATCGATTGTGAGCCCTGTAGTGCAGGAGCTGTCTCTTATGTACATATGTCTAGTAATGCTACAGAAATGATAAGTAGTAGTAATTGTAGTAGTAGCAGGCCTGGCCCAGGCAGGCCTCCCCTGTGCCACTCCGCCCCCCACCCCCCAGCATCGATCTTCTCATCTCCGAGAGAAGGGGCAACATAGCGATCCTTCCCTTCCCAGAAGCAGCCGCACAGCCACGCTTCAGCACCATGGTGGGTCCTAAAGTACCGTGTGTGTGCACATATCCCTGCCCTGCTGCTCCTGCCCCCTCTAACTTCCTGTTGGAGGGGGCAGCAGCGGCAGACCATGACTGTGAGGATGCATGCAGCTGTTTTAAGGCCTACCATAGCAATGAAGTGATGGCAGGCATCGCCATGTGGCCCACCAGGGACTGTGGTCCGAGAGAACTGCCTAGTTCACCTAGTGGGTGGGCTGCCCTGAGTAGCAGTAGTAGCAAAATAAAAGAGAATGACCCAAGGCACAGCCTTGCTCCTGAGCACAGCAACAGAAATCTTTTATCGTCAGTTTTAAGACAGAGAACGGGAGATTTGCAGTTTCTTCTGATATATTGCAGCTCTCAGTGTATATACGCTGTAATTCTAAACTATGCTTCACACAATTTTGGGGTGGTGTGATGTCATCTCTGATGTAATTACAGCACAAAAGTGCGTTAACTCATCACTCTTGTTCTGGCTGTAACTGAATTGTCTGGATTTTATTCAATTATTGTAGAATCAAAATGTTTCTAATGCAGTTCTAGTAAATGAATGGAACTCAACAGAATGGTTTATAGATTCTTTGTTTAAAAAAGAAAGCCATTCTTTAAATATATTATAAACAATGTCAGCTAAGATTGTTCAGGCAGTGCACAAGCAGAAAAGAAGTCCTCCATGCCAAAAGGCGGTCCGAGTAGTCTAATACATCCTTGAGGTCCAATTTACTGAAGAGCCATTGGTAAGTTTTACAGCTTGTAACATGGGAGCCCCGAGCGTTTATCAGCTGAGCACAGCCATTTTGTGAATGCACAGCAGGCAATGTAGCCCAAAGGGAATGACGTGGTATGTTTTCTTTTGAATGCTGCTGTAAAGATTGGAATCTAGTCTACTGCAAATAAACTAGGAACAGAGACACAAAGGGACCCAGATATAAAACCAGTTGATAATTTGGCAATTTAGATGTGACAAAAACCCCAAATGACTGTGAAGTAACATTGTAAATGATGGCAGATAAAGGCCAGCATGGCCCATCCAGTCTGCCCACTAAAGTGCTTTTACTTTGGGCTGTAACTCGCTCCATGCTCTGCAGCTTTTGTGAAGTGTAAAAGTCATTTAAGTTTTGCTTTGAGCAGAAATGTACTTCTTGCTATATATGGATCCTCTGGGTTTATCCCATGCCTTTTTGAATTCAGTCACTTCAGGCATCCACCACCCTTTCCACGAAAAAAGACTTCCTGATGTTGCTTTTAAGTTTATCTCCTAGCTTCATGTTATTCCTTCTAGTTGTATGGCTTCAGCATCTTTGAAAAAGGTTTCTTTGTTTATTAATGCCATTCGAGTATTTAAACCTATAATGAATGGTACTAGATTTCACAGGGCTTCGCTACTTTTAAGATTGTTACACTGGCTGCCTATTCTAGCCAGAATTAAATTTAAATCACCTTATTTCACTTTTAAATGCATTCATAGTCTTGCACCATCTTATTTATCTTCCTTGTTATCAGACCTGTTCAAACCGCCTAATAATAAATTGATTATTCCTTCTCCCTCAGAGCTCAGGAAGGTATCCACACAGAAAAAATATTTTCATAGCCAGATGTCTTCCAAACTTTGTACTGAATGTGACTGTATTTTGTTTTTTTGAATTTTTTAAAAAATGTGGTCATTTAACCAAGGGGGTATTTTTGAAGCTGTAGTCGTGTGCTAGGAGTCTGAAAATGGGCACATAGACCTGCTAATCATCGAGATGTCACCACAATGCCTATCAACACAACTATACAGATGTCCCCAGCAAGAGAACATCCAGATTACATGACGGTGTGGTGGAGGCATGCCCTGGCTGGATCAAGGGAGTAGCTGGTCATGGTGAAATTTCAGAATGTCACAAGCACGTCAAGCCCTGGTTGTTAAGGCGTCCACACCTACACCTGCTCCTGACCATGAATAAGGTGCAAAAAAGTGCTTGTTTCATGGCTGCAATACTTTCAGAGGGAAGAACAAAACATGCTTAGATCACAGTAGTTCATATTTCCTGGCCGAAGAAACCTGCCTGTAAACCTGTATTACTGGTCCATTGCCTGAGTATCTGACGTGGTAAGGCAGGACATGCTAATCTCATAACATAGACATCCCCTTCTGGCCTACTCAGACATTCACATTTGTAAAATTCGAGGGACCTGTCTCCAATACCGGTTACTAGAACATCCATTTTTCAAGGTGGAGATGGAGCAGTTTCAGAAGGCGATGCTGCAACTCCTCCAGTTTTTTGGAAGTTCTGCTCTGGATTTCCCAGATTTATCCTAGATGTCTCTTCTAAAATACCTCTTTGCATATGCAAGTGTAGGTCTTTTGGTGGGTTCTTCTGTTATTTATGGGTCCATTGGAGAGATGTTTGGGTAGTATGTATGCTTGTGCAGTAGAGAGAATGTGGCAGATGATAAATTAAGTATGACAAAAAGGAATGGGGAGAATGTAAATGTGAAATAAGGAAGGAGGAGATCAGAAGAGGAAAGGAAAAAGGATAGGAGGAGAGGGCAGTGAAGACAGAAAGAAACTAGGCAGAAAAGAGGCTCTGATGCTCAACTGAAATCTGGAGGAGTTATGATAGCAGTGCCAGAAGAGCCCAATTCAGCCTGAGAAGTTGAAGTTTATATTTCAGAGAACAATTACCATAAGTCCTGCTGTAGAAAATCCTTGGAATGGCATTCAGGAAGAAGCTAGCAACTTAAAGACAGTTTACGAACTGAAATTCTCCTTACTGTCCTCATTGAGGAGAGTGTACTAGGCAAAAACATAGCTACAGGTAGGCCTGCTTGGGTAATGACCTTCCACATACCACCTCTAATTCAGGCCCACCCAGGCTGCTGTGTCAGCATTTGAACAACTTGGTGGCCGCCCTACCTTGGCCCCAGCAAACATGGACCTTGGCTATGCCAAAAAACATCAGATTACTGCAAGAAGAGGGAGTAAGATTGCAGATACATAGTGACATAGTTGCAGGGATAAATATTGAAAGGGTTGACCAGCTAACTTTGATAGCTAGCTGATAAAATTTTTCATTACAAAATTTTCCTCCTCAGACCAGCTTTCTACATTCACAAGAAGGCAAGACATTTGCAATTGGTTTTGTCTTGTAAACAATGATAGGGCAGCTTTCAGAAAACTTAATTTCAAACCATCAAACAATTGAAAGATCCCAAGTGAAATCAATGAATCCAAAACTTGCAAAAATAATGAAATTACAACATTTTTTTGTCAGGTGCACTATCAAAGATGGAGGAAACAAATCTCTCTCCCCCGCTACAGTGTTCCCATTTTAATCAAATATAATATTGAAAAAATTAAAATAGCTAGTTAGCTCACAAAACTCGCCTCCAGATGATGTGCTGAAGAAGCTCCGCATGTGCGACGCGACATGTTTTAGGTTGAATCACAAATCCTGCTTCAGGCATTGCAGGACGACATTCAGAATGGCATGGTGGTGTATCATCGGATTCAAAGGTCTTGAAATAAATAGTGTCTGATGTCATTGAACAGAAGCCAATCAAAAATCAAGTACTAGTCATTTCAAACAATGGCAGGGCAGCTTCTAAAATATTAGTGAGGTCATTTTAGAAGGCTTATGCAACTTCTACATGTGTAAATAGCAGAATTCACATGTGTAAACATGCTACAAATATCAATGCCAGCTTTGCGACACTACTCTACATGTGTAGAACCTGCAGGATTCATAGATTTGAAGGGGTGTCTTCTGAATGAGGTTTGGGTAGTCCCAAAAATATATGTACTGTATATTTCCCATTTTAGAATAGGATACAAATAAATAATGATTTCTCCACTGGGATTTACATCTGCTCTGAGACAGGTACAAATGTCAGCAACCTGTTTGGTTGGACTTTGAGTCCCCAGTGCTTAGCTCTGCGATCTCTAACACCAGTTCAAAATCTAAAAATGGAGTTACTTCACTTGGCTCATCCTGTAAGTGCGGTGCAGTGAAATCTAGCACTTGCGTGTGTAAGTATTAGTAAATCCATCTATTTGTTGTAAAGTCAGTCCTTCCACGTGTATTTTCCGGCACTTACATAGGTAAAGCCCCACATGATGCTGCTCTGTTGCTGCTGGACTTGCAGGTAAATACACCTTTGTTCCCTGGTGTCCATTTACGTATTTTACAAAAGCCTCCCTGTGCTGCAGATCCTTTTGTAAAATACTCAAGGAAGTGTGAACATCTTGACCTGCACATCCCAATTCCTACTTTAGATACCCTATGTAAAAGTGACATTACAAAATGCTCTGAGCTACTTTGCATTTGAACTAAAGTGGACGGAACTGGACTGTTGCCATATAGGAAATGAAGGTGAATAAAAACATAATTTTAAGGCGTGTGTTGTCTAGTATGGGCTGGAGTCACTGGGTGTTCTATCTGTGGCTCAGAGTTGAATGGAATTGGATAGATGATTTAAAAGTTATGTGGGGGCAAGAAGCACATTCAGAGGTGAGAACAGAAAGACAGACATGCTGTCTTTATATAACTTGTATCTTTGAAAGCAACTATGCTACAAACTAAAGGACAAATTCACAATCATACTGTGAACTACTACTGGCCAGTGTCATACTGTGGCTGTGCACTGTGGCGTCATTCATTCCGATAGAGTTGAACTTTGTTTAAGCTTTCGACCTGCGCTATACTATGTGATGATTTCAGACTGCTGCCATCAATGTATACTAAAAGTACAATATCCTCAGCACTATCTTGGTCAGTTTACCTTTCATAGTCACAAAACATGACAAAGTGATCCTCCTTCATACCCTTATGCATTCAAGACAGTAAAATGTTCAAACACTGTTGCCCCTAGTTTCCATCAGAAGAAGGCAGAGTGCATTGTTTGTTAATTTTCTGAGGGGAGCCATCAATAAACATTTGAACTAGGGAGGCTGGTACTACTTAGTTTGGAAATAAGCGAATAGGGACCTGGGAAATGTCTAATTTAAATTGATGATGCTTTTATTGTGCATCTTGTGAAAGTCATAAAGAAACTGAGAATTTATGCCAAGGGTAAATAATAGAATGGTAGTTGGACAGCTCATTAAAGTCTAGAGGTGGAGGGCTTTACACTGACAGCTATTAAAGAATGGTAAATGTAGGAACTGGTTTCTATAGAATACTTTAAGTGGTAATCCTACTAATAGAACAAATAAGAAGACAAGCTAAACTCTCCCAGCATTCTTAAGGATGGTAAATATTCTTCCTTTAACTGCATAAACCAAAAGCAATAAAACATTTATCATTAGGCATTCCCTCACTTAGTTTGCAGCTTGTCGTGCTGTGAGGGTTTGTGTGCATCAGTGATGCTCAGAGCTAAGCTATCGGTAGTTTAACTACTGCCAGGGTCTCCCAAGATGGACAGGTCTCAGCTGAGGTGCCAGGCCAAGACAAACCACCCATCTAGACAGCAGAAGAATGGGACAGTGTTGGCGGCGGAGGATCACATTTCTGTGACAATGGCAACAACAGTAAACTTAAACTGCACGGAAGAAAGGCCTGGCAATCTACTTCTGTATCTTGCCATGAAAACCCAAAGGATAGTCACAACAAAACAAATTGCACTATACTGTAGTGCTGGGAGATGAGACACCCAGGTCAGAAGGCCCTCAACTGGCTATTGGGGAGGAACTGAAGACTTTTCAGAGTAAAGCCAGCATTTATGATGTGGTTGGATCAAAGCCCTCGGAACGTCCCACTGATGATGTAGCTGCACATGAAATGAGTTAGAAACTGCAAAGATGTCTTACATATTGGGAAATGGAAAGTACGAAGCATGAACCAAGAGAAGGTGGTCAAGAATAAAATGGAACATGTGCAACTTGATCTGTTGAGTGTCAGCGAACTTAAATGGACTGGCATCAGGCACTTTGCATCAGATGATTACATGGTCTACTATGCTGTGAACACTTAATTTCTATTTGTCTATGAGGAATGCCTATCAACACAACTGTAATTCAAGTATATGCCCCAACAACAGTTGCAGAAGAGGATGAAATTGATGAGTTCTATGAACAAGTAAAATTAAATTGACAGAACATGCAAACAGAATATCCTGATAATCATGGGTGACTGGAACTCAAATGTTAACAAAGAAGAAGGCAAAATGGTTGGAAAATAAGGACTTGGCAACATAAATGCAGCTGGAGAAAGACAGATAGTATTCTGCAAGACCAAAGATCTATTCATCTGAAACACCTTCTGCCAGCAATCGGTGTACAATGGACTTCACCCAATGGATTGTACAAAAATCGAATTGACTACATCTATGGAAGTCAATGATGGAAAAGCTCTATAACATCAAAGACAAAACCTGGAGCTGACTGTGGTACAGATCACCAACTTCTAGTATGCAAACTGAAGCTAAAGTTGAAAAAGAGCAAGTCACTCATGAATGCAGCAAAATACGACCTTGAGAATATACAATTGGAATATAAAGACTGCCTGCAAAATTGATTTGCTGCTTTAGATACAGATCTCCAGAAGACTTATGGAATGACACCAAGAAGATTGTGTTGGAAGACAGCGAGAAGTTTCTGCAAAAGGTGAAAAAGCAAAAACAGCCAACATGGATGACGGAAGAAACTCTAAAAATTGCCAAGAAATGCAAAGAAGCTAAAGCCAAAGGGGAAAGAGAGGCAATCACAGAACTCAGAGATTTCCAATGTGCGAGGGAAAGTACTAAAATGATACATGCAAGGAAATGGAAGCAGAAACTATTAGAGGAAGAACAAGATCAGCTTTCTGAAAGCTACGAGAGTTAAAGAAAACAGCCTTGAAATGGAATGTTACAAGATGCTCAAGGATCTATGTTGAATGATGCTGAGAAGATCAAGAAAAGATGGAAAGAATATATGGAGTTTTTATATGATAAAATCAAGTGGACCAATAGCCATTTCAACCCATACCTTATGATCCGGAACCATTGGTGATGAAAGAAGAAGTCGAAGCAGCATTGAAAGCGTTATCAAAGAACAAAGCACCAGGCTCTGATGGCATTTCCATAGAGGTATTACAGCAATCTGATGCAGCTATTACCATACTTACAAGGCTCTGCCATGAAATTTGGAAGACAACATCATGGCCAACTGACTGGAAAAAAATCTCTGTTTATACCAATACTAAAGAAAGGTGATCCAAATGACTGTGAAAATTATCGCACAATCACTCTGATCCCACATGTCAGCAAGATTCTACTGAAGATTATTCAACAGAGACTACAGCCATACCTGGAACAAGAACTACCTGAAGTGCAAGCAGGGTTCAGGAAAGGGCAAGGAACGAGAGACATCATCGTGGATGTGAGATGGATGCTTGAAAAGACTAAAGAATACCAAAAGATTATCAATTTGTGTTTTATTAACTACAGCAAGGCTTTTGACTATGGAAACCATGAGAAACTCTGGGCCAAATTAAGAAGCATGGGTATACCAGAACACCTGATCGTTCTCTTGTGCAACCATTACATTGATCGAGAAGCAACAGTTTGAAGGAACAAGGAAAAACAGAATGGTTTAAAATCAGCAAAGGTGTATGACAAGGCTAGATACTTTCCCCATACCTGCTTAATTTATATGCAGAACAAATCATCAGAGAAGCAGGATTGTATGAAGACAAGAGGTGTGAAGATTGGTGGAAGACTCATCAACAACCTTCGCTATGCTAATGATACCAGATTACTGGCTGAAAGTAAAGATCATCTGAAACATTTGCTTCTCAGGATCAAGGAACATAGTCTTAAAATAGATCTACACTTTAATATAAAGAAGACAAAGATCATGGCAACTGGTAAAATCAATAAACTCATTGATGATGGAGAAGAAATTAAAATTGTGGACAACTTTAACCTACTTGGATCAACTATCAATAAAGAAGCAACAAACAATCAAGACATCCAACAATGCATTGCTCTTGGCAGAATGGCTATGAAGGAACTAGACAAGATTCTCAAGAGCAGAGATGTCTCTCTCCATACAAAGATTTGACTCGTTCAAGCCATGGTATTTTCAATAACATCATATGGATGTGAAAGTTGAACTGTGAAAAAGTTAGACAGGAAGAAAATTGATGCCTTTGAATTATGGTGCTGGCAGCAAATACTGTGTTTAACATAGACTGCCAGAAGAACAAACCAGTCAGTACTAGAGGAGATCAAACCTAAGCTTTCTTTCGAAGCTCAGATGACAAGACTTCAACTTTCATACTTTAGACACATCATGCGAAGAGAGAGATCATTGAATAAAGACATCATGCTTGGCAAGGTAGAAGGTCAACACAAAAGAGGAAGGCCAGCAATGAGATGGATTGATACAATAACAGCAGCTATGAGTGCCTGCCTGTCAACAATGAGCCGCCTGACTGAAGACCGAACACAATTATAACAACTATCCCGAGGGTCGCCATGAGTCAACACTAACTCGATAGCACTTAACAACACAGTAGGCATTATGTAACTGAATAAATGATGCAGTCAACAAAAGGGAATCAAGTATCTATCTATTTATCTATGGGCCCAATGTTCAGTTAGGATGGCTAGATGCAAGTACAGTGCCTAGCCATCACTGCCATCCTCTAACCTCAGATATCCAAAGCTGGGGTCATATGCAGCCCCATCATTGAATATCCTGGGTTGCCGCATATGCCTGGAAGCTGCACAGCTGACCAGGTAATGGCAATATTGCACCTCTGCCCAATTAGCTTCTACAGGTAAAGATAAGCTAGCTTATTCAGCACCTATCTTTTACCTTTAGAAGCTAACTGGGTGGCAGTGCAATATTGCCGCTACCAGGTTAACGTCTGTCACTGCCCACGACATGCTCCGATGCTAAGTGTTTAGCATTCGGGCATGTTTTTATTTATTTTATTTAAACAGTTTTATATACCGCTTTATAAGGAATATTTATAGGGAATATTAAATATCCCACTGAGCAGCATTTACACAGTTTACAGGGTTTAAACCGTGCAAATGCCTTTCAAATATCGGGCCCTCCATATCTATCATTTTATCTGAAGATCCATTGACCAGAGACTCATTATCAGGCAAAAGTCTTCTATCATCTAAAAATTGTCTTCATATGATCTGTTATCTGGGAAAATTCCAATCTGAAAATTGCATATCAAAAAAATTCACATTTTCCCCAAAAATGTACTATCTGGAATGGCTTCAATCCTTGACATTCCAGAAAAAATGCTATTGTGCGTACCTATTTGGATAATGCTATTGAAAATTCCCTCTGAACACTGTGGCACTACCTAGATAGTAGCAGGACAGAGTGAGGTTGAAGCAAGGGTGTTTGACCTAGTGATGTATTTGAGGGTAATTTTATAAGGATTTTTCATGCGTAAAGGCCTCTTTACATGGGTAAAAGGGCTTTTATGATAGTACCACAGGGCCCGCATGCATAAAAATATGTACGGTGACAAGAAGGTGCAGGCTTTTTTGGGACCCTTGTGCAGGTATATTCTGGGGCAAAGTTTAGGCAGGGCATGGGCGGGGTTGCATTTAAGTTATATATTCAAATAGGACACAACACTATTTAAATCATAAAGAGGATCTTCTGAATAAGGGTATAGAAACAATTTCTTTCATGTTCGCTCACCATGATTTCATCATCAGTCCCAACGGTTAAGAATAAAATTGTCACTCTTGTGCAATTCAATAAATGTCCCAATTATAATCAATTCTAGATTTTCAAAATATAATAAAAACACTTATCTTTAGAAAAGTATCTTTCTCACTTTTGTAATCCACCGTGCATGATGTTCACTTCTGATATCATGTTTTGAAAGCCACAGCTTCCTAATTCAGAGAACTCCCCTCTTTAGTAGTCTAAAAGTTTCCAAAGATGATTCTTCATCAAGACACTTTTTTACCATCCTTACAATAAGACAACAAACAAAGGGAAAAGGGAAATCTTCATGATGGATCAATCCAAATAAACAATGACATAAAAAAAATAACATTCATGAACAAACATAATACAATAAAAAATAATGAAAACAGTCATAAAAAAAAGAAAATGACCATATAAAAACAACTATATAAAAACACACTTTTATAATTAAGTTTTTAAAAGTTCAATGATAATAAATAATTTGAAAATAACCTTCATATACAAATGTGTATAAGCATAATAAAAAGATCATATAAAGTGATGGAAGACTTGTGCCAAAATATTAAAGAGCATTAAAAACATCCATATAACAATATAGTCAAACACAAAAATAAATTATGTAAATGTCCAAGAACAAAATGATAGACACTGCAGGGGTATATTCACAAGGCACCTTAAGGCCAATTACAGAAGTATTATGACTTGATTCTGTCAATCTAACTTTAATATAAATCTATCAACAAAGAAAAAGAGGAGGGTGAGTCATAAGTAAAGAGTAAAAGTCATCAGTAAAGAATAAAAGTAAAAATAAAAATAAAATAGAAAATAGAAAATCAAAGGCTATACTGGTAAAAACAATTTACTATAGATAACTGAGAATGTCTGCAAAACCCCCCCAAAATCTTTTATGTAGATAAAAAAATGAAGTACATAAAACAAATGGATAAGGGAAGGGAGGAAGGAAAGAGAGAGGCAAGGGACAGGAGAGAGGAAAGGTGATGGAGAAGAGGAGGAGGGGAAGGGGAAGAGAGAAGGAACAGGAAAAAGGAAAAATTGCTATTGATGTGGGAAAACGCACTGTAGAATTATACGTATGTGCACAAATTAATACTATCATTCAACTATTGCTACTAAGATTATGTGGGACAAATATAACACCATGACTTTCCCTGTATAAACATTCAAAGATAAACAATAGAGTCTGATGCTTGTTTGTATAATCTTTATACTTCATGGGGCCAATCCTGTAACATGCACGTCTTGACTGTGGGCATGTCCAAATTTTAAATGTGCCCAATTTAAATGGGATTCTGCATTAGACGCACATGCGGTTTCAGAATAGGGACATACACATTTGTGGCATTGCACAAACAAAGCACTATAGAGTACGTGACATGGCTATACACAGCAAATGGCTTTTTATGTCCCCTCGCTCGCCGTATTCTGAAAGGTTAGATGTTCACGAATCCGCCCGTCTTTGCAATAGCCCAGTGCACAGCCACGCCTCCATGTAAAACGTGCATCAGTGAAGCTGCTCCACTCACTGACAGTGTTGTGCTAATGCAAACCACATATGAATACTGATGATACAGAAATGGTGATGCAAACTAGACCATCTATACCAGTCTGTTGCAAGCCCAGGACACTGCAAAGATAACTGTGCGCTCTACAATAGTTTAAAAGTAGGCAGAAAGAGATGTGTTTGACATGACATACCTCACATCACAACATACATAGCAGAGGAAGACATTCTTAGCTATGCTTTCATTGGTCATCTCAGTATGGTAAAGAGGAAATCAGGTCTCTATAGCGACACGTCAGAACATTTCCCTGTCACTGACAAGGGACCAGCAGAATGGGACTATTCTACAGTGCAAACTACGCTAATAAATGACGAAAAGCACCATCCTCACTCTACAATTGTGCACATTTCTAGAGACCTCTGATGGTGCCCCTGGGCATGTCTTAGTGCTATTTGCACTGTTGACTTCTCTTATTCTGAGGGGCCCCTATTAGTGACAGGGATATGTTGTGATGTTTTGCTATAGAGAACCTCCTCTGATTTAACCTCCCCGATCACACTGGCACCTAGTGACACTACGGTCATCCCTATGGTCCAGGTACCAGGCAGACATTTGTGTCCCCCAAGATTAGTGGATGAGCACACTGATCCTTGTGTGCAACAGTTAGACCACACACACACGTGCGCGCACACACACACACACACACATACACACACACATCCTCTCACTTGCAGTCACAACTACCATTATCTGCAAAAACCATGACCTGCACCCATACACAAATGATGTAAGATCATGACGGTATGGCGTCTCAGGACTCCACAGCTGATCTCCATTTCTCAGGCAAACACAATTCTGCTCCCTGTTACCGCACATACCATCCCTACATCTACATTCACATTGTTCTAGACACTGGTATTGTTAGAGAAGCCGAGAATAGCCCCTTTGACACAAGCAGCAAATGTTAGCATAGCCAGAATAAAGTCTATTGCAGTGCTTTGCTTTATATTTCTATAGGGGTGGGTTTTTTTATGGTTCCTTAAACTTACAAACTTCCCTCATCTGTGCATTCCATTCTGTACAACTGCATCTTGTGCCCTCCCAGACAGTAGACGCACCAGTATAGTACAGATGTGTCACAACCATTCATCTCTATGGGATGCACTGGGGATCAGAGCAGAATATTTCTAAGTCCTGGCCTTATTCCATGTTTCCATGTTGGATGTCCATGGGTAAAGTTAAAGACATATACAGGCCTCCACTTAATACACTTTATAAGTCTCAGTGGGTGACCACATCCCCATCCCCCCTCCTCCCACGTTCAGAGATCTCCATGCTAGTGCCATGTATGTGCAGATATGAGTGTTTTTGGAATACAGTTCTAGATGTATTCGTGAAAAAAAGTTTAACCCACATGTCTAACCTTCTTATCCGTGGTTCAGAATGACCCTGTATGTGGTGATGTAATAAAAATTAAAATTACAAAAAAAATACTCCCAGTGTGCGCGCAAATCACATTTCTAAGTTCTAGTGCCCATAGAGTACACACATAAAAAATAAATAGGTAATTCAAATGTGAAAAACTGCCTGAAATTAAGGAAAACTTCATGAGCATGGACCAACCTTGTTTTGAAAATGCACATCACTAGGTGGGAGAAGTGATGGGCATAAGCTAAAGTAGTCAGGGGGTCATTCTGAGGCACAAATAGCGGGGATGGATGTCCCATCGGGATATCCATCCCCGCTATTTGTGCCAGCTCCTGCCCCTGTATAACTTCCCTGCGGGTTGTGTGGGGAAGTTATATGGGGGCGGGGAAGGGGCAGCATGGGGCGGAGAGTGGGCGGACAGTGGGCGGTCGCTGGCCCTGGATGTACAGGGCCGATTCTGATGTCGGCCCTGTATGTCCAGGGCTGACGAAATGACCTGGGAAGTTATTCCACCCCTGGGCTTTTTTTAAGCTAAGTGGTTTGTCTTTTTTTAAGCTAAATGGTTTGTCATGTCTTGGGGGTGGACTTCAAGGTTCTCCTGATTTTGTCAAGGACTTCTGTATTTTGTTGCATGACTTCATGGTATATACACAAGTTTCTTTGTTCAATATGTTCCTTGTAAATAGTTAATACCACTGTTCCATGTAAAAGTTGATCAATTGTTAACTGTAAACCACCCTTGATTACTGGAAGGGGCGGTATAGAAGAAATGTATAAATAAAATAAATAAATAAATACATTCCGCTTGACCTGGATACATCAAACCTCACCTGGCTCAGCAGCAACAACCTCACGCTAAACTATAAGAAAACAGAAGTGCTCTACATCAGCAGAAGCACCACCTTCAACCTGCCACAACAAATCCAACTGCTGAACCAAGCCATGCCTTTAAAAGATGAAGTGCGCACACCTAAGCATCACACTAGACAAAAACATCAACCTTCAATCACATATAAACAAACAACAGTGAAGGTGCACCGCAAACTAAACCTCATAAGAAGAATTAAACCAACTCTACACCAAGATCACTTCCAAACTGTATGCCAAGCCATTGTCACACCAATGCTGGACTATGGCAATTCACTCTACCAAGGACTCCCAAAACAAGTCACACACCCACTGCAGATGGTTCAAAACACAACAGCACAAATCGTCAGTGGAACCAGTAAGACAGATCACATTACACCAGTACTACACCAACTACACTGGCTCCCAATTCAAGCATGCACCAAGTTCAAAACAATACTAAACATCTTTAAAATCATCCACCACGCATAAGAACATAAGAACATAAGATATACCATACTGGGTCAGACCAAGGTCCATCAAGCCCAGTATCCTGTTTCCAACAGTGGCCAATCTAGGTCATACGTACCTAGCAGTTTCCCCAAGGGACACAGGTTCCGCAATGCTTGTACTGGGTTAAGCATTGATATCCTGGGTCCCTTCTTAATAATGGTTTATGGACCTTTCCTCCAGGAACTTGTCCAAACCTTTTTTAAACCCAGCTACACTAACAGCCTTTACTACATCCTCCGGTAACAAATTCCAGAGTTTGATTACACGTTGAGTGAAGAAATATTTTCTTTTATTAGTTTTAAATAGTTTACCCTGTAGCTTCATTGCATGCCCCCTAGTCTTTCTATATTCTGATAAGGTAAACAATTGATCTACGTTTACCCGTTCCACTCCGTTCATTAATTTATAGACTTCTATCATATCTCCCCTCAGCCGTCTCTTTTCCAGGTTAAAGAGCCCTAACCTTTTTAGCCTTTCTTCATAGGAGTATCCTTCCATCCCCTTTACCATTTTGGTGGCTCTTCTCTGAACCTTTTCTAATAACGCTATATCATTTTTAAGATACGGCAGACATCCTCCTCAGCAGACATCCTAGAAACCCTTCTCACAAGAGAAGTCAGCACCCGCCCTAGAAGAAGCAACAACAGACACATGATCAGTGTGCCAACAGACTACCAGAAAAGCAAACAATCAACCTCCAAAAGAGCCCTCTCACTAGCTGCATCACAACTATGGAACACCCGCCCCAAAGAAATCTGTTCCACTGAAGACATTACGGACCTTCAGAAAAAACTCAAGCATTTCTGCTCATAGAACATTATGGAAACATCACATAGTCCGACAACAAAACCGGCCCAACCAAAGATTCTTTGAAACATTTGAACAGCCCCGATAACCCTGCACAGATGTAAATAGACAGAACCTATGCAAATATGTTAAGCAATCTGTAAATAGTTATCTACCCTGTTAAAAACCTTAAGTTAAGTTAAATATGACCTATTCGAGTTTGAAATTTAATGCAAACCGCTTTGATTTCAGGATAAGGAGGATTAAAAAAAAGTTATATAAATAAATAAATAAAATGTAAGAAAAGTAAAGAAAAACAAGAAGAAAAAGAAACCTATCTGGTTCGCCAAAGAGGTGTCTGCAAAAAAAAAAGACAAAAAACATAGCTTTCACAAAATTCAGAAGTTCACAAACAGAGATACACAGAAAAGAATAGAGGATAAAGCTAAAAGAGACAAAAATAGAAATAAGGATAGCAAAAGCAAAGGCAGAAGAAAAGATGGCTAAAGATATGAAGTGTGGTGATAAAATCTTTTTCAGGTATATTCGGGAGAAGAGGAAGATCAGAGGTGGAATTGCAGGACTCAAAAGTGCCGATAACGGATTCATGGAAAGTGACATTTAAAAAGTGAAAATGCTAAAAAATACTTCTGTTTTTACTAAAGAAAATCCTGGAGAAGGACCACCTGTGATTGGCAAATATACAAATGGGAATGGAGTAGATACTACCCCATTCACAGGAGATGATGTGTTTGAATAGCTTGCAAAACTGAAAGTGGACAAGATCATGGGACTGGATGGGATATATCCAAGGATACCAAAAGAGCTCAGAGAGGTTCTTGCAGGGCCTTTAAAGGATGTTTTTAATAGATCCCTGGAGACATGAGAAGTTTCACAGGACTGGAGAAAGGCTTATGTGGTACCTCTTCAAAAATTGGTATTAGGGAAGAAGTGACAAACTGTGGGTCAATAAGCCTTATCTCCATGGTGGGAAAAGTAATGGAGGCACTCATGAAAGAGAGAATAGTGGACTTTCTTGAAATCAATAGGTTGCATGATATGAGACAAAATGATTTCCCAAGGGAAGATCATGCCAAACAAATCTGTTTGAGTTATTTGACTGGTTAATCAGAGAATTAGATGAAAGGCATGCGATGGATGTGATCTACCTAGAATTCAGCAAAGTCTTTGATACTGTTCCTCATAGTAGGCTTATCAATAAATTGAACAGTTTGGGGATGGGTATCAAGGTGGTGAATTGGATCAGAAATTGATTGACTGACAGTTTACAGAAGGTGGTGGTAAACAAAACTCACTTGGATGAAAAGAAGGTGATTAGTGGCATGCCCCAGGGATGACACTAAAATTTGCAACAGTGTGGATTCCACTGAGGGAGTGTATAACAAGAAAAAGACTGGAAATGGTTCAGAGGAAGGCAACCAAAATGATTTGGAGCCTGCACCAGAAGATGTATGAGAAGAAACTTGAAGACCTAAAAGTGTATACACTAGAGGAGAGGAGGGACAAGGGAGATATGATACAGACCTTTAAATACTTAGAGTATTGATGAACAAATAAACCTTTTTCAAAGATGGGGGAGCTGTAAAACTAGAGGGCATAACATGAAGCTGCAAGGGGGTAAACTGCAAGGCAATGTCAGGAAATACTTCTTCACTGAAAGACTGGTGGACGCTTGGAATGCCCTCCCGATGGAAGTGGTGGGAGCAACTACAGTGACAAAATTCAAAATGGCATGGGGCAGACACTGTGGATCCCTTTATAGCAACAGGATAAAATAAAAATAAACTTAGCTATCTCTTATATCTCAACAAATAGAGGTGACCCCTAAAGAAAGGCATGGGGAGGATGACCTACACAGGGCATCAGGTGCGCCTACTCTTGTCACCTTGTTGGGCAGACTAGACCATGCTGGCCTTTATCTGACATCATGTTACTATGCTGCAACTCCACATAGACAACAAAGATATCTAGCCAAATCTTGTATAGCTTTTATTATCAACTCCTCTGAGCCACACCCCACATCCAAATTCATTATCCCCCAAAGGTGTCAAACCTCTCATGAATCTGGCAACCCCCTGCCCTAAATAACACCTCTTTAAGATCTCTAGCATTTCTTACAAGAAATGCTTATTCTTGCCTTTAGAAACTCTGTGACCCAGCAGTTTAAAAGTTAGCAGAGCCGTGGGAACAGAGAAATGTTCCCGCAGCTGCTTTCTTTTTTGAAGGACACAGGGGGGAGCTGGAAAGGAGCAGACATGGGCGGCTAAAAGGGAGCAGACATGGGGGGAGCTGAAAGGGAGCAAATACTGGGGATCTGGAAAGGAGCAAACACGGGGGGGGGGAAGTGGAGCTGAAAGGGATCAGATATTGGGAAGTTGGAAGGGAGAAGACACGGGGAGCTGGAAGGGAGCAGACACAGGGGGGCTGAAAGGGAGCAGATATGGAGGGGCTACAAGGGAGCAGACACTGGGGAGCTGGAAGGGAGCAGGCATGGGGGAGCTAGAAGGGAGCAGACACAGGGGGAGCTGCAAGGGAGCAGACACGGGGGGGGGGGGCTGAAAGGGAGAAGATACAGGGGGAGCTGGAAGGGAGCAGACACGGGGCGGCCGAAAGGGAGCAGACACTGGGGAGCTGGAAAGGAGCAGACTCGGGGGAGCTGGAAGGGAGCAGACATGGGGGGCTACAAGGGAACAGACACTAGGGAGCTGGAAGAGAACAGACATGGGGGGAGCTGGAAGGGAGCAGACACAGGGGAGCTGAAAGGAACAGATACTAGGGAGCTGGAAGAGAGCAGACAAGGGGTAGGGCTGAAAGGGAGCAGACATGGGGGGCTACAAGAGAGCAGACACAGAGGGGGAGCTGGAAGGGAGCAGACACTTGGGGATGGGGCTGGAAGGTGGCTGGGTAGTAGCAGGGGGGTTGGAAGAGAACTGACAGGAGGGAAGGTGGGGGCCAGAAGGGAGTTCACTTGTGGTGCTAGAAGGGAGCAGAAAAGAGGGGAAGAAGGAGGCTGGAGGGAAGGTGGGGGCTTGAAGAGAGCTGGCACTAAGGCAGGGGTCTCAAACTCAAATTGCTTTGAGGGCCAAATGAGGACTTGTAGAGTAACCCGGGGGCCGCACAAGACGCAGGCCTCATTTGCATAAGGGCATCATTTGCATAAATATTTGCATAATGTTACCATACACTAACTTTTAGTAAACATGCCTCTTAATGAGTGTATGGATAAAGAAAGACTAAAAGATTTCTACATTACTATAAACCAGTGCCAACCGCCAGGCACATTAGGAACTACTAGAAACACTGCCCATTTAGAACCCATAGCAAACCTGCCGTGTCCTAACAGCACTACCAGTACTCACAAAGCACCATACCCTAACTATCAAAAGGCAACACTGCAAATATTAAATCAACACATTTCAGAGAATAACAATACATGACCTACTCGGGAAAGAGAACAAGTGGCAATGTCAAATAGGAATTACATAAACAGAATACCTCAGCTCAGTTACACATGCAGAACATACACCATCACCAAACAAGGAATCACAATTTAGAAACAGGAAGACAATTAAACTGGGAACCCCAAAAGCCAAACTTAGAATGTACAACACTGTAGAAATAAAACTATACATTGATTTCCTCTTGTATTAAATAAAGTGCAGACGTTAAAGATGCACATTTCCAAGAGCTGACATATTTCAGTTAATAAATTCAAAATAAAGAGATATTTTTCTACCTTTTGTGCATTTTTTTTCAGTTGCAATTGTTCCAGTCACTTTCTTCTGGTTTCTTTGTGTCTTCTGCTAACTCTCCATCGTCTGCTGTCCATTTGTCCTTTCTTCTTTCCTAGTTTTTTTCCATTCTCTCTACATCTGCTTTAACATACTAATCATTCTCCTTTTGCTCTTTCCTCATTCCTATTTCATCCACTCAAATTTTACCCCTCCATCCTCAATCCCCACTTACTCTCCCAATACCCGGCCAATTGTAGATTTTTCTTCCGTGCCACAACATATATATTTCCGCTCTCCATTTCACTCTCCCAGCCCCATCCCATTCTAATCGTCCCCCAACATCACCTCCCTTCTAGCTCCTGCCCCACCCAGCATCCGCTCCCTTCTAGTCCCCGCATCATCAGCCCATTTCCAGTCCTAGCTCCCTCCCCTCACAGCCCATTTCCTTTCCAAGCCCCCTTCCACTCAGCCCATTACCATTACCATTCCAAGACCCTGTCCCCATCAGCTATTTGCAGTTCAAGCTCCCCCTTCTACTCGGCCCATTTCCAGTCATAGCACCCCCCCCCAGTCCATTACCAGTTCTAGCCCCCCCCCATAGCCCATTATCGGTCCTAAGCCCCCCAACAGCCCACTTCCAGGCCTAACCCTTCCATCGCCCCATCTTCATTCTTAGCCCCCCCATAACCCCATTTTCAGTCTTAGCCCCCCAATCAGACCACCTCCAGTCCTAACCCCCATCTGTTCATTACCAGTCCTAACCCCCATCACCCCATTTTCAGTACTATCCCCCCATCACCCCATTTCCAGTCCTACCCCCCCAGCAGCCCACATCAAGTCCTGCTCCCCCCCCAGCAGCCCACATCAAGTCCTGCTCCCCCCCCAGCAGCCCACATCAAGTCCTGCTCCCCCCCCCACCCGCCCACCACAAGTCCTGCTCCCCCCCCCCAGCAGCCCACATCAAGTCCTGCTCCCTCCCCCCCCCCCGGGAAAATTAAACTTTAGAAAAAAGCTGGCTGCTGCCGCTGCCGCGGCGGTAGCAGCAATATCGCAAGTCCCGCGGCCCCCCCCTCCCTCCCTCCCCCCCCCTCTTCCTGCTTGCCTGCCTGCTTGTGAGTTCTTCTCCGCTTCGGCTTTCAGAGCCGCGAAGGGAGAGCTTCTCCCTCGTGACTCTGTTAAGCCCGCTGGGGCTTATGGGAAATTTCCCATCTGCCCCGGCGAGCTTAACAGAGTCGCGAGGGAGAAGCTCTCCCTTCGCGACTCTGAAAGCCGAAGCGGAGAACTCACAAGCAAGCAGGCAGGCAAGCAGGAAGGGGGGGGGGGCCGTGGGACTTGCGATATTGCTGCTATTGCCGGGCAGATGGGAAGGGGCCGCGGGACAGGTGATTCTGCCGCTGCCGCGGCAGCAGCAGCAGAAGTCGGGTTTTTTTTTTTCCTGTGCATCGCGGGCCGCACAAAGGTCTCTCGCGGGCCGCGTGTTTGAGACCCCTGCACTAAGGGATGGCACTGGAAGGCAGATTGTCAGAGGAGAGGGTGACTGGAAGGAACTGACATGGGAGAGGGCGCTGGGACTGGAAGTTCACTGATACCTGGGATGGTATTTGGACTAGAAGGGGCTGGACGATGGAGAAGGAGGGGGACTAAAAGGGAATAGACACCAGTGGCAGTGCTGGGAATGCAAGGGGATTGACACTGGAAGGTACTGGAAGGGAAGGCTGTAAAGGGGGCTGATACTGGGGTGGGGGGAGGGGTTACTGGGACTGGAAAAAAGCTGATGGAAGAACATGAAGAAAGCAAAAGGAGAGACAAGAAAAGGCAGATGGACTATAGACCATAGAAAAAGAGCTAAGATAAGACAGAGTAAAACAGAAAGCTCAGATCAGGATCAGCATGAACAAATAATCATCAGACAACAAAGCTAGAAAAATAATTTTATTTTCAATTTAGTGAATGGACTTTGCGCTATCTTTATATTTCAAACAGTATGGGAATATTGCCTCTCTTATCTGGTGTGGTACCACATGCGCAGTATGGCTTCTTGAGGTTCCATTTTGAATTTTGTCTACATATTTTTATTTTTACTTTAGGTTGTGGTCACTTATTCTGTACTTGGTGAGGGTCTGTGTTCTGAGTGTGTGACCAAGGCCAGGTGTTCTGTTAACATGGAGTTTGTATGTAGGGACTTGTACAGCTTTTCAAATAGGTGTATAGATGTTTTGGACCCCATTGCAGTATTTATAGTGCTGCTTTTTCTGAATAGTCTCCTTATTGTATGAATTTGGAAGTGAATGCTGGTATGGTATGATAGATTTGGCTTTGTAGATCTTCACTGACTTTTGTTTTATATTAGTTCACTATATGCTTGGCACTGGAGAATGTTTATGTTGTTGTTAGTGACATGACAAGAATCAGATTTTAATTTTTTTTTGACTATCACAGCCTGTTTGTATAATGCTGTAGTCTACAGACCCCCGACTCAAATCAAAGAAATAGATAATGGATTATAGATATTGCCAAGATAGCCACAAAGGGGGAAATGATCATATTGGGTGACTTTAATCTACCCAATATGGCTTGGAGTACTCCTTCTGCGAATCTGGCAAGCAGCAAAACAATTGTGGATGCTTTCCAAGATGTGTCACTTAAACAAATGGTGATGGAACCAGCCAGGGAAAGCTCAATGCTGGATTTAGTGCTCACCAACGGTGAGAGCATGTCGAATGTCTGGGTGGGTGCCCCTGTGAGCAGCAGCGATCATCACACGGTGTGGATTGAGATAAAAGCCAAGGTGCAGTCCAATCATAGCAAGCTCAAAGTCCTAAACTTCAAAAACACTGAATTCAGTAGAATGGTCAAGTACTTGAAGGAGGAGTTGGCAGAGTGGGAGGGGATAAGGGAAGTGGAATTGCAATGGGCTAAATTAAAGGTGGCAATAAAAGGGGCAACAGATAAATATGTAAGGAAAGTAAATAAAAACAAGAGGAGAAGGAAACCTATTTGGTTCTCCAAAGAAGTGGCTGCTCAAATAAAGGCAAAAAACACAGCTTTCACAAAATTCAAAAGCTTGCAAACAGAGGAACACAATAAGGAATACAGGAGCAAACTAAAAGAGACAAAAAAGAGAAATAAGGAAAGTAAAATCAAAGGCAGAGGAAAAGATGGCTAAAGATGTGAAGTGTGGCAACAAAACTTTCTTCAAGTATATTCGGGAGAGGAAGAAAATCAGAGATGGAATTGCAGGACTCAGAAGTGCTGGGAACAGATTCGTGGAAAGTGACATTGAAAAAGCAAAATTGCTAAACAAACACTTCTGCTCTGTTTTTACTAAAGAAAGTCCTGGAGAAGAGCCATCTGTGACTCCCAAATATAAAAATGGGAATGAAGTAGATACCACACCATTCACTGAAGATGATGAGTTAGAACAACATTCAAAACTGAAAGTGAACAAGGCCATGGGACTGGATGGGATACATCCCAGGATACTGAGAGAGCTCAGAGAGGTTCTTGCAGGGCCATTAAAGGATATTTTCAACAGATCCTTGTAAACAGGAGTAGTTCCTCAGGACTGGAGAAGGGCGGATGTGATACCTCTTCACAAAAGTGGTGACAGGGAAGAAGTAACAAACTACAGCCCATGAGCCTTACCTCGGTGGCGTGAAAAGTAATGGAAGCGTTTCTGAAAGAGCGAATAGTGGACTTTCTCAAAACCAACAGGTCGCGTGATCCGAGGCAATATGGTTTTACCAAAGGACGATCTTGGCAGACAAATCTCATTGAGTTCTTTGACTGGGTGACCAGAGAACTGGATCAAGGACATGCAATGGATGTCATCTACCTGGATTTCAGCAAAGTCTTTGATACTGTCTCTCATAGGAGGCTTATCAATAAACTCAGTAGTTTGGGGATGGGTCCCAAGGTGGTAAACTGGATCAGAAATTAGTTGACTGACAGGCGACAGAAGGTGATGGTAAATGGAGCTCACTCGGATGAAAGGAAGGTGATTAGCGGGGTGCCCCAAGGTTTGGTCTTGACCCGGCACTGTTAATGTATTTGTGAGTGATATTGCTGAAGGACTGCATGGAAAAGTATGTCTTTTTGCAGATGACACGAAAATTTGCAACAGAGTGGACTCCCCTGAGGGAGTGGATAACATAAGGAAAGATTTACAAAAGCTGGAAGAATGGTCTAATTCTTGGCACTTAAGATTTAATGCGAAGAAGTGCAGTGTCATGCACTTGGGAAGCAGGAATCCAGGGGAAATGTATGCGAGAGGAGGCGAGAGATTGATGTGCACGGATCAGGAGAAGGATCTTGGTGTGATTATTTATGGGGATCTCAAGGTGGCAAAACAGTGCAACAAGGCGGTGGCAAAAGCCAGGAGGATGTTGGGTTGCATACAAAGAGGAATTACCAGCAGAAAGGAAAAGGTACTAATGCCACTGTATAAGTCACTGGTGAGGCCTCACTTGGAATACTGTGTTCAGTTTTGGAGACCATACCTTGCAAAGGATATAAAAAGACTGGAAACTGTTCAGAGGAAGGTGAACAAAATGATTTGGAGTCTGCGTCAGAAGCCTTATGAGAAGAGCCTTGTAGACCTAAAAATGTACACTCTGGAGGAGAGGAGGGACAGGGGAGATATGATTCAGACCTTTAAATACTTAAAGAGAAATAATGAACAAACAAACCTCTTCCAAAGACGGGGAAACTGTAAAACTAGAGGGCATATCATGAAGTTGCAAGGGGGTAAATTGAAAGGCTATGTCAGGAAATACTTTTTCACTGAAAGGGTGGTGGATGCTTGGAATGCCCTCCCAATGGAAGTGATGGGGGCAAATGCAGTGATAGAATTCAAAATAGCATGGAACAGACACAGTGTATCCCTTTACAGCAACAGGATAAAATAAAAATAAACTTAACTAACTAATTTCTCAACATACACGGTGTCCTACACGGAGCGGTGGGTTACCCCTAAAACAAAGACATGGGGAGGGGTGGTCTGCATGGAGAGGCAGGTGCACCTACTCTTGCCATCTTACTGGGCAGACTAGATGGACAATACTGGTCTTTATCTGCCGTCATTTACTATGTTACTATGCTAAGTATTTACTGCTAAGTATTTTTATTTTGGTTATGCATTTGCTCTTTTGCTGCAATTTTCTTACAACACTGGATTTTAAGAAGAAATACTAATATCCCTTGAAAAGAGTTCACAAAGTGGTTTTGGGAAAAAGGAGGGTAGGGTGCAGCCAACATTAATAATAATGAGGGAGGGGCACCGACTTATAGGTTGCAGGGAAGCGCTAGAAACCCTAGCACCAGCCCTGCCAACAGCTAACTCAGTGGTATTTCACCTAATGTGCTATGGTTCTGAGTGCTATTGAGATATTAGGTGCAACACCATAGCACCCTTGAGTAAAAGAGCCCTATAGTCTTCTGCAGTGGCCTGGAAGAAACACTGAGTCAATCCAATTATGAGCTATATCCTGGGAAAGCACAAATAGATCCTTTTGGTCACACAAGTTTTGCAGGAAACAAAATACACAGTAGAATCTCTATAGAGACCTGGAGGAAGGAGGACAGCCAATGGGACACTGTGATACCTAGGTCCAAACGATATTGCAATGACAGAGTAGATCAAATTAGTGGAAGGTTGCACTCTATATTAGAGAGGGCATTGAGTCACATAGGATTAAAGTTTTTCAGGAATGAAAATACACTGCAGAATCTCTATGGATAGAATCCCATTTAAAAGGAGAAGGCAATGGCAGCGGGAGTATACTATCGACCGCCTGGCCCGAATGAACAGATGGATGATGAAATGCTGAAAGAAATCAGGAAAGCTAACACAGTAATAATAATGGTGATTTCCATTATCCCGATATCGACTGGGTCATTATCACAGCAGGACATGCTAAGAAGATGAAGTTTCTAGATGAAATAAATGACTGCTTCTTGGAGCAGCTGGTTCATGGACCAAGATGAGGGGAAGCTATTTTTGCCTAGATGTTTAAAAATGCTATCTTGGAAACCCAGACCAGATGTTATTCCATGCTTTAAGAAAAGTGAAAGGAAG
Organism: Ichthyophis bannanicus; assembly: GCA_033557465.1. Classification (NCBI taxonomy): domain Eukaryota; kingdom Metazoa; phylum Chordata; class Amphibia; order Gymnophiona; family Ichthyophiidae; genus Ichthyophis; species Ichthyophis bannanicus. The sequence continues at coordinate 1,791,134,733 of CM066032.1, read as the reverse complement.
GCCAAAAAACTGCCAGCATGGTTTAAGGTGATGTCAGAGAGGCTATTGTATCCAAAAAAAGCATCTTTCAGGGAATGGAAAAAGGAGCCAAATGACAAAAACAGGAAACAATATAAGCACTGGCAAGTTAGATGCAGGGTATTGTTAAAGCAGACAAACCCAGAATTTGAAAAAAAGATTGCTGTGGAAGCAAAAACACATAATAGAAACTTTTTGAAATACATTTGCAGCAAAAAACTTGTGAATCAGTTGGACCTTTAGATGATAGAGGGGTTAAATGGGCGCTAAGGGAGGACAAGGCCATAGGAGAAAGACTGAATTAATTCTTTACTGAAGAAGATGTAGGGAAGATGCCCATGTTTGAAATGATATTTAAAGGTGATTTATCAGAAGAATTGAAATAAATATCAATAAACCAGGAAGATGTATTACAACTATTTGATAAACTGAAGAGTAGCAAATTACCTGGACCGGATGGTATATATCCAAGGGTGTTGTAAGAACTGGAATATGAAATTGCAGACCTACTATTAGTAATCTGTGAACTATCATTAAAATCATCTGTAGTACCTGAAGATTGGAGAATGGCCAATGTAACACCAATTTTTATAAAGGGTTCCAGGGATGATCCAGGAAACCACAGACCAGTGAGCCTGACATCACTACCATGCAAAATGGTAGAAAACATTATAAAGATTAAAATTACTGAATATGCAGATAGTCATGTTTGAATGGCAGAAAGCCAACTTGGATTTAGCCAAGTAAAGTCTTGTCTTACTAATCTATTATATTTTTTGAAGGTGTGAATAAACAGGTAGACAAAGGTAAGCTGGTCAATATAGTGTATCTGGATTTTCAACAAGCCTTTGACAGGGTCCCTCATGAGAGACTTGTGGCAAAATTAAAAAGTCATGGGATAGGAGGCAGTGTACAATTGTGGATCAGGAACTGGTTTAGATTATTTATTTTATTTAACAGAATTTGTTTATATCTCTTTATCATTTTAGTCATAGAAACATAGAAACATAGAAACATAGAAACATGATGACAGAAAAAGACCACAAGGCCCATCTAGTCTGTCCTTCCATAACAACAACTACAACAGTCCACTTTTTACGTTTAGAGATCCTCTGTGTTGGTCCCATGCTTTTTTGAATTCAGTTACTGTCCTCATCTCTACCACCTCCACTGGGAGACTATTCCACGGATCCACTACTCTTTCCGTAAAGAAATATTTCCGCATATCACTCCTGAACCTATCTCCCTTCACCCTCATCCCATGTCCCCTCGTCGCAGAACTTGCTTTCAATTGAAAGAGGCTCTCTCCCTGAACATTTATGCCACGGAGGTATTTAAACATCTCAATCATATCACCTCTATCCCGCCTTTCCTCTAAGGTGTACATATTAAGATCCTTAAGTCTGTCCTCATATGCTTTATAATGAAGACCACTAATCATCTTAGTAGCAACCCTCTGTACCGACTCCATCCTGTTCACATCCTTTTGAAGGTGCGGTCTCCAGAATTGCACACCATACTCCAAATGAGGTCGCACCAAAGACTTATACAGAGGCATTATCACCTCCTTTTTTCTGCTAGCCATTCCTCTCCGTATGCACCCAAGCATCCTTCTAGCTTTTGCCGTCGCCTTTTCTACCTGTTTAGCTACTTTAAGATCATCGGACACAACTACGCCTAGGTCCCGCTCTTCTTTAGTGGACAAAAGTACTTCACCTCCTATGCTGTATTGCTCCCTTGGATTGCTGCAGCCCAAATGCATGACCTTACATTTTTTAACATTAAATCCCAGCTGCCAAATTCTAGACCATTCTTCAAGCTTAGCTAGATCCCTCCTCATGTTATCTACACCTTCCTGGGTGTCTACTTTATTGCAGATTTTGGTATCATCTGCAAAGAGGCAAACCTTACCCGACAGCCCTTCCGCTATATCACTAACAAAGATGTTAAAAAGAATCGGACCAAGGACAGATCCCTGGGGCACACCACTGGTAACATCCTTCTCCTCAGAGTGAGCTCCATTTACTTGTACTCTTTGTCGCCTCCCACCCAACCAATTTCTAACCCAAGCAGTAACTTTAGGGTCCATCCCTAGGGTGCTCAGTTTGTTTATAAGTCGCCTGTGAGGAACAGTGTCAAAGGCTTTATTGAAATCTAAATACACCACATCTAGAGCTCTCCCTCGGTCCAACTCCCTGGTCACCCAGTCAAAGAAATCAATCAGATTTGTCTGACAAGACCTGCCTCTGGTGAATCCATGCTGCCTTGGATCCTGTAATCCGCTGGACTCCAGAAACCTCACTATTTTCTCTTTCAACAGCGTTTCCATTAATTTACTCACCACTGAAGTTAAACTAACCGGCCTGTAGTTTTCAACCACATCCTTACTTCCGCTTTTGTGTAAAGGCACCACATGAGCCTCTCTCCAGTCCTTTGGCACCACTCCCGACTCCAACAAGGCATTGAAAAGGTCAGTCAGTGGAGTTGCTAGAATGTCCCCAAGTTCCCTCAGTATTCTAGGGTGTATCCCATCCGGTCCCATCGCTTTGTCTACTTTGAGTTGAGCTAGTTTCTCACGAACACAGTCTTCTGAAAATTGTTCAAGATGTCCCTCGCTTCTGTTCTTATTTGTGGGTGTTTTCTGAGGTCCTGCTCCTGGTTTTTCATCTGTGAACACAGAACAAAAATATTTGTTAAGTAATTCCGCTTTATCCTTATTAGCTTCTACATATTCCCCCCCTGTACCCTTGAGTCTGACAATACCACTTTTGCCCTTCCTCTTCTCACTAATATATCTGAAAAATGTCTTATCCCCCCATTTTATTGCATTGGCTATTTCCTCCTCCTTTTGAATCTTTGCCTTCTTGACTACTTTGCTAGCTTCTCTAAGTTTTTCCAAATACAGATGCCTGTCTTCCTCTCTCTGTGATCTCTTGTATTTCATGAAGGCCTCCCTCTTTTTCTTCACTTTTTCAGCTACTTCCTTCGAAAACCATAGCGGTCTCCTGTTCCTTTTGCCTTTGTTTACCATTTTAACAAAAAGGTTGGTTGCCTTTAAAATACCCCCTTTCAGTTTTGCCCACTGTTGTTCTACATCCCCCAGCTGTTCCTATCCCACTAACGACTCCCTGAGGCATTGGCCCATCATCGCAAAGTTAGTCTTCCTAAAGTCTAAGATCTTCACCTTGGAATGGATTCTAACAGCCC